>CAXIVR010000013.1:54598139-55913555 GCA_964035755.1 Teleogryllus oceanicus
ACAACATAGTAAATACATAATAATACATGAAATCCCATTTATCATACGAATATATACTTGTCTATAGCCAAAGAAAACTATAGCTTCCTAGATAACCCCGTTATTTTACTATAACATATTTATATTGTTTATATTACGAATGGGAAATGTTTCGCAATTATAACGTCCAATGGATAAATAATAATTTTTTCGTGACAATCAATGTAGACAATCAATTTAAATCATAAACACTGCAGATCAGATTTTTTTAGGTTGAAAATGCATTCTTTCAATATGTTATGTATACTTCAATTCTGCTTTCTGAATTAAATATGTTTAACTTTGAAAACTTGGTGCTTTGTGTTTAAAGAATACGAGTAAATAATACTTGCCTAAAAGTACATTCTCTAACATACTTGCCTAAAAGGTACATTATCATTAATTCATGAAAGTTCTTTGCTTATTATTATAGCATCGCACTGAAAGGAAGATGTTAGGACGTACACTTTGTAACGTAAATAATGTGAAGAGACGTTTGGCTTAAACTCTTGCAGCTCTCGACTTTCTTGTAAAAGCCGTTCTGCCAACCGTTGCAATGCGTTGCGTAATGTATTTATTACTACTCGCCCACTACGGAGCACATAGAGCCAAAGGACTCGTCTCGTAGGAAGAAATACATGCTGATTGTGTCTTCCAAGTACATTACACATTTAAATTATAATATTATTTCCTTTTACTATTTCTTACATAGTTTACAAAATGTTATTTAATGCTGCAAAAAATCGATCACCAGACTTGTGTGAAGGTTTGTGAATAATCAATCATACATACCATGTCGAATGCGTGCGTTTTGACTAGAAACACTGCGAAGCCAGATTTTTACTATTGCTGTTTACCGTCCTGTGCACTTGTTCAGTAGTAGAATGCTTACTTAGGAATCCAAATTAATGTTCAGGTATCCAGCCTTCTAGTTTTGCTTGCAGTTCCCGAAGGAGCAGTTTCTCAAATGGTTTGGAGAGAAGAGGCAGGAAGCTAATATATCCACATTAACATGCTGTTTTTTGTTTGTTTGTTTTGCCGCACGACAATTCCGAACGATTTATGAAGCTGGGAGTGTCGGGCAGTAAACGCCAGTGGCGTCACCTTCCTAGTTTCGCTAGTGTCATCGCTGACGTACAGGAAAGATTTCCCCGTCGTAGATCCCAGATTCTCGACACTACCTAGATAGCTAGGTCGTTCAGCTGCTGTCTGGAGGAGAATTCTAGCTGCCGGCTGCTCTGATCGGTAGTTTTCTGTGGTTCCTTCAACCAACATCAGGCGAATGCCGTAGCAGTAGCTAACGACCGCGAGCGATCTTTCCTCTCTCTCGTCCTTGTCCGATCCTCACCACCTTACTTACAGTACATGCACTATACTACCGCACATGACGGGAGACCAATCGAGAGCTTAGAACGTCAAACGGCTGGGACGGTACCCTGCTTTGGGGAGATAACTGGTTGGAGAAAAACCATCAAGCAGATGTGTAGGTACGTGCAGAATCTCGTCATCCAGTGGGGGAAGATCATCGTCACCTCCCGCGATAAAACATGCACTACTCGTACGGGACTAATGACCTGATCAGTTGACGAGCCCGACCCGGACGCAAGACCGTTCCTAGATTCCAAGCTTGCGGTGTCTGGCCATGTGCGTTGAACGTTTTCTGATCCTGGGGCGCGTCATTTGTATTCGCTGGCAGGAATATGCTTACGTATTCACAGAATGTCCCACACAACTTACATCGTGACGCTGATCATCGCGACGTCATTCAGAGTTCTAATGGTAGTGGTTTTTAATTATCTAATCTAATATATGCTTTACTTCAAAACTCATTTCAGATAGCATTAAACAATTAAATTGACACATGAGTTTAGTAGGAACCAAGTATATTATTTTCTGCATAACTGATTGTATACAATTAGAGACTACTCTTAGCAATAAACAAGAAAATAATATTCGCTTTAACAATGATATATAATGTATTAATTAAAGTTTTGCTGTTTAATACTAAACAACTAAACATGCATGTAACACGTACTAAACTTCAGCTTTTGTGTCAATAACCCCAATCGGTAACGTGTTTCGTCCAATTTCCCTTGATCCTTTAAACAAAGCTTTCTTAGCTCCATGATTTTCTTCTGGACATGAATGTAGCGTCACTATGTTCACGTTTTATAGAATTGTCTTTTTGTAGTGGGAGTAGAGCTGGAGATATGGGTTGAAGCTTTGTTAGCAGTACTAAAAATCAAACCTGTACTTCATTTATCGATACCAAGTAAGTTTTCTATTGCTCGAGAGCGAAAAGTTTTAACTTTCATATGTCACTAAATTCGGTTTGTTGGTACTTTTCTGCATCATTCAGTTATTTATGGTTAAAATGATGAGTTAGGAATTCTGAAGTTCAAGAAAGCGTGCGCAGATTGTACTCCTCTCACATACATCATACACAGTTTATACTGTTTTTTAGCGAAATAAATCATATCAAATACTTTTTTCTCCCTTTCCAATACCTTCTTTTTCTACCAACTTTGACCTTCTGTCCCCGTCGAGCCTGACGTCAGCTTCGAAACGTTTTAGTCGCTGGGTGGCGGAAATTCTCCTCCGTCCGGCACTCGAACCTAGGACTTCCCAATCTACAATGCTTTGTGTTGCATCCAATTGTAACTATCTTTAACAGGATAAACGCTAAGAAAAGATGACCATTTTCTTGAAAATATGGAAAATCGGGAATCAGGGAATTTCATTGCTCTGTAAAAGACAGGAAAAAAGTCAGGATTTTGTAGAAGAATCCATTCCACAATGCTATATTGCACCTGATTGAAACCATCTTTAACAGAATGAAAGCTACTAAAAACAGGACGGAACCACTTTCTGGAAAACGGGGGCCAATTGGAGGAATTTCATTGCTGTGGAAAATTCGGGAAAATCAAGAAATTTGTACAAGAAGAGTTATAAGTCAAGGAAAATTTTGAGACTGTAACATGACTAGGTTACAGTCATACAACATACCTAGTCATGTTACAGTCTCAAAATTTTCCTTAAACAAATGAGTCCAACCAAAATTAGTGACTCACTCAGTTTTTATTTGTTGAGAGATTTTTTTTTTAATTTGTACTTTATCACGGTGAAATTAGAGAGCTGACAAATTAGTATCAGGGTTGCTTCAATATTTGTTTAAAAACATAATGTGAAATACTCTACAAATACTTTGAGAGAAAACTTCCAAAAATGGGCAAAGACGGGGAAATTTGATCCAGGAAATGAGTGGCCACCCTGAAAAGTTCCCTGGGGAATTGATCATTCCTTATCTTGGGTATGCCCGTGTGTCGACAGCTCAGTCGAGAATCGCAGGTGTAATCAAGAGAGAGGGGACGGAGTTTGCATTGGGCAACCCCATAAAGCAAATTGCTCGCCCGCTGGGTTACGGAATACGCTATCGACTGGCCGGCCGTTCCCACTTGTGTTGCAACCGTCCCGCTGTTCGCGATGTGATAGGCGACTCATTACGGTCTTCGCATACCAGTATACCGGTTTTGCTTCGCTCAGAAGGCAAAGGTGGGAGGGAAGAAAAAAAAAACCTGGTAGGTCATTTTCTCGGAAATGTTTATCACGTACCCGATACTGTCACTGGGCATGTGTTTAGTATAATATATTTTTTAGCGAGACTATTCAAATGACCTTTATGAGATTATAGAAGACTATAAGACTTTTACCATCTGTATTGAGACACTAACGGGCCTAATGACCATTGCAGTTGACGTGCTGGCGACATCAAACTATCCAGTCGAAGATAAGAGAAGAAAATAAGAATTGTCCACATACAACTGATTGGGTATGTATTTAGGGCTCGTCCAATTCAGTAGCTTTTACAATTTTCGTTTCGGTGGAGTAGGAAAGACCTGGCTGGTTATTGTCGCGGAATCTTTTAACGCGAACCCGATACTGTTTCGCAGCCGCCAATAGACCTATGGCTTTCTGGTAGAGTGCAACATGTAACGATTGAAAAGTAGTATATGTTATAAAATTCGTGTTTTGCATTAACTGATACAAGTTACGTAAAAAATTCGAATCAGACATGATAAACATACAGTTTATTATGTAGGCAAGATCTCGTAGTTTAATTTTGAAACTTTTTTCCTTCAACTACCTCGAGATTTTAAAGTTATATCGACGTCATGTTTCTTCCAAAGTCCTTTGTGGCTGAAGAATAAATTAACCATCGTGAAATTGATGGTAGACCGTGCTCTTTCACTGTTTGAAACAAAAAGTCACGATGGAGAAATGTTAAGTGATGAGTGTGTTGTCACATATTTCACATGAAAGTACATCTTTTTCGTCTTCAGTTCGTGCTGGCTCGCCAGACCAAGAAGGTGACGTACCGTTTCACGTATTTTTTGCGGTCTGGCGTTCCTTTTTCTTGAATTTACTCTTGGTGGCTCAAAACAGTAAATTCGTGTTTTTAAAAGGCGCCGCATGTTTTATTTCCCTTTCTTCAAGGGCGCTTTGTGCAGTCTGGGCCTCGCGCCGAAGTAAAGTGTTGCTGGAAGTGAATGGTTGCCATAGAAACGGCTTCTTTGGGCTTCACTGATGGTGTTTCTCAAGGCTCTGGTTTAAGACTACGATGAATAACTTTGGTTCTTCGCCGTAAGGGAGACTATACCCTGAATACAGTGTTATATTTGCGAACCTTATTATCCCTTTAATAGAAAATAGTTTAATAGAAAATTTTGATATTTGCACACACTTACCTTTATTATCATGTTGAATTTTTTTGTTACTAAAAATATTCAGTATTTTTCTTATTTTCAAGTCCACCTTTTCTGCATTTTTGTACCAACGTTACTTTTTTAATGTTTTTTGTTATTAAAGAATAGATCTATCAAAATGTATGTACATTGCCAATGCTAAATGATGTGTATTCTGAAAATTTAATTGTGAATGATTGTTCTGAGAAAAGGTACGTTTATCACAAGTAATTAATTTTCGGAAAATTTCCATTTAATGAGCCTGTACTTGGCCCGATAATACATTAGAAAATTCCTGAACAAACATTCTTTCATGAGAATGGGTACTGATAACAAATGCATAAATACCAATTTCTGAACCACTCACTACATGCCAGTATGGTTTGAGATGCCATAATGGTTTGCTTTGCAGTGTCAAATATGGCAGTGCCGCGCTGGTGTGTACTACGATATTCAAATGAAAAGTAAACAAGCTTACAGGTTCCAAAGAAGGAAAAAATACGTATTTGTCACGAGCCAAGGTTGACTATTTATTTACACAAAAAACAAAAGTCTATCATTTGAGCATCTTTATATAGTTTCTCTTTAACTTTGCCCTATATTACCGAACGAGAATATGGAACAAAGGGTGTAACGAAATGCTTAACTCAGTGAGTGATGTGACAAGCTTGATTCGAATTTTTCCTGTACGCCAGTCACTGTGATTGAAATGACATTTCCATTAATGCGAATCTTGTGTCGAGTACAGGAGTTCGTTACATAAATTATGCAATTATCGAAAATATGCGGCGCGATTAAGCGAGCAGACGAAACAGAGAACACACACTGGTAAATTAAAAAGTGGGCAATAATTAATCAATAAAATTTGCACAATTCTTGTAGTAGACCACTTCAGTAATTTCATGAAGTGACGTAGGAGAGTAATGTGGAAATTTCAATTCTATTTTTATTAGGATTGTTGTGCATTAAAGGTATAGAATCACTTCACCTCCTTTTTGATCACGAGCCGCTACTGCTTCCAGAGTTCTGTTTTTCGATGAGACGATTTCCGACATGGAGGTCACTGCGAACACGGCAGTCGGAGCTATTACCGTCTTCGTATCGACTGCAACCCAACCGACTAGTGTTGCTGAACTCGCTGTTGTAGAGAAGACGACGGTCGTGATATCGACTGGTAGTCCTGCTTACTAAATTGAATTTTGTGTTTATGTTTATCTCATCGAAATTGGACCTTCTAATGTTTAATGTTCGTCCACTTGTTAGTTTGTGGTGAGTGCAAGATTGGCTAGCAAAACACTAAATAATTATAATCATAATTGAGGTTAGTTAAATTCATTATTCGTGGTGGAAGAATCAATTTATCGCCATTAGTATTAACGAGGTGTAGCCCTCAACGCGTGATCGAAATACTGTAGAATTAGGTGCCCGTTAGAGTAGTTGAAAATTCCGATTTTTTTTTACAGGATCGCCTTAAAAGTTAACAATTAGTGTAAAAATGAGATACTCTAGGTTTCAGCTCAATCCCATAACTTTTAAGACTTGCCTCATCAGCTTGAAAAATTTTGTAAAAAAATGCAATTTTTCTAAAAATATCAGTGCTATTTGCAATTAAATTAAAATGGTTTGTTTTAGAAACGTGTTCTTTTTTTCGTGGGGGGTGACACTAGTTTCCAACTGGGTCGAATTGAATCGCGGTCTGGAAAGGAATTCTGGTACCTAGCTGCTTTGGTCGGTAGTTTTTTGACGGTTATTTAGTTGCTTCGATCAATCCCAGGCGAATGCCGAAGTAGTATCCTGGCACAAGAAACGTGCGCTTTCATTCTTCATCCTTGTCTCCTGTCCCTCTAAATACATACATTCACACACTAAAACATATATATCCACTACGCTATCACACATGTCGGAAGATCAGTGAGCAGCATAACTTGACTCATCTGATGGTGCTCCGCTGGGGAGAATACTCGGATGGGGAAAACCTCGCAACTGTAGGTCGGCCCCGAATCTCTTTCTAGGAGTAGAGGAACACCGCCACCTCCCGGAACCATGCACTGCTCTTACGGGACCAATGATTTTGGTAGGAATTTCGCCCGAAACTAACACTCTCTCACCGGAACGTCATTTGCCAAAAAAGCGCTATGATTTTCTCTGGACGTCTTTACGTCCTACGTCGTTACGTTTACGTGTCCCGAAACTCCCACTCTTCAGTTTATCAACGATGGTGACAGGAGTAACCAACAGAACATTGCCATTGTTCAGGCTGTCATTATTCGTTCGCCGGTTTAATATAGGGTTGCCATAATTCTCTCCCTTATTTTAGCAATTAAGAAAGATGCGTTTTTTCTTCGTTTGTATTTGAAAAAGGCAGATTTTTCTCTCCTATAATATTGATAGCCAGTTTCTACCCAGCGTAAGCACAACCTTTTAAACAAAATGATACAAGAGAAATTTAATTGTGTAATTTAGTGATGATGTGTGATAACTACACAGGGAAATTCTAATCCACCTCCAGGCGATACGGAGAAAATTCCTTAGGGCTAATCTTTTGTTGATATTAAAAATGAGAGTTATTCCGGGACCCTATTCCTATTCTCAAACAGCCCTTACTCTCAAATGAGTAATGATTGACCGCTCATTCGTGTAAGGGAGCGGGAGAGGTGACACAGGGCATCAAATGATGTCACTACAGTGCCTCTAAACAAGTGGCCCTAGGTTCGAGACCCGACGCTGACAGGATTTTCGACTCTAGCTAGGTCGAATCCAGTTGCGGCGTGGAGAAGAATTGTGGCGGCCGGCTGCTCTGATCGGTAGTTTTCAGTGGTTTCTCTGATCAACACCAGGCGAATGCCGGAGCAGTATCCTAACGAACGGGTCACGGACCACGCGCGATCTTTCCTTCCTCTTCCTTGTCCTATCCTCACCTCTTACACACACTTACACTAACATGCAGTACACTACCACACATTCCGGGAGATCGGTCGGAAGCTTAGAGCTTGTCCCGGCTGGGGCGGTGCCCCGCTTCTGGGTGATACCTGGTTGGAGCAAACCCGTTAGCTGTTAACCGACGGTAGGACGGCGTCGGATCTCACCATTCAGTGGGAAAAAATCATTGCCACTTCTCTAGAAAAACACACGCACTACACTTAAGGGACCTTAGCCGTTGATGCGCCCGAAATTACTAATCAATCAATCGGATAAGGGATGTCGCTTACCTCCTGAGGTGGCGTTCAATTGTCATAAAAACAATCACAATGATTTCTCGGAAAATGACGTTTGTACGCCATACATCAGTCGAAAAGGTACATCAGAAACATGGGTAATCCATTGGAAAAGTTCAACTTCGAATGATCTCGAAAGGGCAAAATCGAACGCTTTTGTACCAATAAATAAATACATAGATAAATAACAACTTGTATTTGCACTCCGTGATCACTCATCCACGAAACAGTCGATTTGAACGATACATCACCAAGTTTCCAATCGCTTTGTGAAGCACTATTTCCAGTCCTGCGGTTTGAATTTTTTTGGCGGCTTTGTTGTAGTGGAACTATTAACGTATTGAGCTATTATACCCAAGTTCGCGGATTCAAACCCGATCAAAGTCGTCGGAGCGAAAAAGTAAAGTCTGCTGTCTCATAAATGTAGATTTACTGCATGTACGAGATCTTCAAGCCTAAAAGAAGGCAAAATTCATATTGCCTATTTCGTCTCCCGAATGAAACATTCTCTCTCTTCTAGATGACAAATGGAAAATTGCGAAACTTGCCTGATCAGACGGAAGAGCAGGCCTGAGCCTAGCCACGTAAAATTTAGACTTGATTGATTCATGTCGAACGTCTATGAAATAGCTTCGAGCATCTATAACTGACCACGTATCAATCACTCTTAATTAAAGTTTCCCACGTGCGGACTATGAATTCGCCCATAATCCTTATTCGTTCCTATCTCACTAGTGCAATTTAACTTCAAATCTGATTCACTGAAAACGTTGCATGGTTCATTTATTTATTTATTACATTTCTTTGACGTAATGCTCTTTCATATTTTTTTTTGAGTGATGCGTATTATCACGGACGTTTGAAGTGCGCAGGCAGTAAATCTCGCGATTCAGCGTGTGATAAATGCGTCCGCTCGTCTCCGCCGACGGTTGGCGTTCTTCCAAGTGTGCCTTGGCAACGCTCTGTCACAAGAAAGTACATTTTCGTGCGAATCGAAGCGGATGATTCACGGGCCAGGCTACCATTAAACAAGTTCTCCCAAGTATGTTCCGAGAGTTTCGGTGATGCGTCTTTGGGCCTCCTTAAAAAGGGTTTGAATACCAAAGTTTAAACGTTATTATTTTGAATAAATTATTTGTGGGCTGTGATTAAAGGGCTGTTCGGTGTAAGGATGTAACTGACAAAACTACAATGTTACAAAAAATAGAAAGAATAAGTGTAGGAAGGATATATTTCATAAAATACATGAATGATGAATCCATGGTCATAAGTGTGAATACAACTTTATTCAATGGCCACATAACATATTTCATGATTATTTACGCTTGTGACAACATTTTATAGTTTATGTAGTGAGTGTTACAATGGAAAAAGGATATATCGTCATGGTGTGTAAAATTAAATCAATTGTGTCTATTTTACGTGTGAATGAAATATGGATCTCCAATAAATAATGAAAATCTCTGATAACATAAAATTTGAACTTAAATACTTCTACTACCTCTTGTATGTCTCAAAGTACACTGCCCCTACAGAAGTAATTAATGATTCACGGAACTGTACAATTAGATCTTATTTCTGAATGTTTACCAAAAAACCAAAGCTTCTTGATGCATCACATACTTCCCTCCGCCCATCTATCCCTCCATACCTTTAAGGCTTCAAATAGCAGTGAAGGAATACAGGGAAAATGTTTTTAGCACCTGAAAGCATTAAAATATTGTCATTAACACTATAAACACCTAGTTATCACATGTCTGATGTTTATTTGCTATTCAGCTATGATTCCGTACCGACAATCTCAATTAGGCCCACACAGCCTTCGTGTGGCTTTTATGTGTAGTAAAGGTCGTCCGGCACTCTGGCCTTCAATAACTCACGAATTTTATAAGCGATGACGGGTGACAAGTTTATTTGCAACTGAGTAAAACGTTTTACAAAAATTTCTTATAACGATTTTATACTCGTACTGCGATTTTTACATAGTTGCCTGTGAAGTACATCAGCTGTTACGGTGTCATCCAATCGAAAGGTTGAACGCCACCATAGTGACGTCACTGTAGTGACGTGTAAGGTCCCGATTGGATGGCACCGTAACAGCAGATCCAATGTCACAGGAAGCTATGTAAAAATCGCAGCATTTCCACTAACCAACAACGCTCATGGTTCTTAGAAATCTTCTTTGGAAGATTTGGCGTTGTCTTTGGAAGTCGAGTGACCTAGCAGCTGTCCTGTTTCTGGTGCCTTCTGGGAGCCTAGTAACGAAACCTTTCTTACCTTGCAAGGCTTCTTTGGCACAGTCTTTACGTTGTTAATGTTCGCGAATTTGGGAAAATGAGAACGGAAGCGCGCAAAAAGCGTTAATGTCGGACGCGAGCAAATGAAAAATGCATGAGCTGAGTTTTGATTAATCCCAAGGAGAACTTATAATTGGTGAACTAGAGGCTTGGCGCCCAATTGAGAAACGCGAATGCATAAATGTGGTTACACGTACAGATACCTCAATTTTCGTTTACGAAATTGATGCATCTCCTCGTCACCCGCAACAATGTTAACCATCTGTGGAACAACACTGTAGCAACCTTAATCCTAAGGGTGTGCGGAGTGTCAGTTCAAAAGAATCTGAAACATGGATTTCGACCGAAGGGCCGAACATTCGAAATTGTCCAGTTGATATGACAATATTTTCTATCTGTACCATGTATAACGTGGGGAAAAGTAAGAATTAAGAATTTAGATAGTAAATCAATGTTAGTGACCTTGTAACATTCATATGTGAGAATACGAATTTACGAATACGAATTCTTACTTTCATTCAAAAGTAAGAATTACGAATTTAGATAGTAATCAATGTTGTAACATTCATATTTACATTTATATGTAATGCCCAGCAAATTAACTTATGAAGTTAGTCAGTAAAGAGTTTTCTTTTCGCTACTCGACAGAATTTGGTTGGTGATGTAATACCCTTATTTCACTTACCTCGATTAAAGTTTGTTTTGCGCGTTTGATAGTGCTTTTTATTGTACTGTAATAATCACCATGATCTTTGAGGCACTTTCTGTTTTAGGACATTACAGTTATCTATGTTTACTTAATGCTTACGACCTTTCTTATGTGTCCTAGCACGCCCAACGACCGTCTTTTAAAATAACAGTATGTTATCTTCACTGATGTTATCTTTTTCCACGGAATATGATGCTAAACTCGTAATAACTAGCGAATTATTGCACATATCGAAAAAAGAGTACGCCACTGTGATATTAATTGGTATTAAAACGTTATGCGACTTGCATCCCGATTTCACTCATGTTTGATTCGCCTATATTCCGGTGCCCTTCAATTGTGTAGTTCAAGTTGGACCACACAATGGAACATATTCTACAATCATGAAACAACAATTGGTGAGTTACATGTATTTGATGTAGCGATTTCGAAATTTGGAATCCTCTTCAGAACTGTGCCTTTTCTGTAGAGAGTCCGTCATCAAACTACAATATTGTATATTTATAATGAGTTATAAAGCAAACATACAATTACAAGTTGACAGTGGCTGTGGAAAGTATCTCCAAAATGCAAGTGGGTCTTCTTAACTTTGTAAAATCAAATCTTTATTTACTTCATAGGGCCTCTCTAGAAAAAAGGCGTAATTATGAAGAGAATTCCAAAATTTGGGAATCGATACGACAATTAATGGAAACTTTTTTTTTTATAATAATATATAATAATAATAAAATAATAATGGTATATTATGTATATTAATATATCATATAATGGTATATTATGTACTTTCATGGTGATTTGATTTGTTTTGTTTTAATTTTTACGTATCTCATATTTTCTGACTTATTTTGTACTATATTTCTGGGACGTTTACCGGCTTGCGTGGCTCCTTGGTTCGTTTGTTAGGGTTCTGCTCAATCATTCGCCTGATGTTGACTGGAGAAACCTCGGAAAACTACCGATAATAGTAACCGGCTGCTAGAATTGTCCTCCAGAGAGCGACTGAATTCGCCCTGTCTCAACAGCTAGTGACGAAAACTTGGCCATCGTTGGGATTCGAACTCTAGGTTAGGTTATGGTAGAATCGCTGCAGAAACAATCGGCTCTGAGCTAGACTCAGCCGATGGGGACGTTTGGAGTTCATTGACTATTACATTCATGCTTTGCAGCTTCTAGTTTGTAGGTTTTTCTCATTGACGTATCAGTTCAGTGGGCGACAATTAAATTAGAAAATCAACCACCACTTGCAGTACATAAACACGCGGCGTGACGCCCACAACAACCGGGAATAAGCACCCCATTGTAACTCGTTCAGTAAACATCCTCCCTGTAAACATTCTGATTACACCCGCTCTCTCCAAGTAACACCCCGAACGACGGCCGTCCCGAGGCGCTACTTGCCTTGCAAATGTTTATAAAGTCGTCCCTCAAATAAATGTAAACGGTCTGTTTATCCTGTAAAGAGGACTGACACATCTTGCTCTGCGCCTTAAGGTCGTTCGCAGCGCTCTCGGTTGTTGCCCTTGTAGTCAGGGGTGTAAAGATTTCGACAGAGTGGCTACTTTCTGGAAAACGTGGAAAGTCGAGAAAATCAGGAATTTCCGTTGCTCTTATAAAGTCTAAGAGAAATCAGGTTTTTTTTAGAAGAATGGAAGACAGGAAAAAATTTCAGAAGTTTATAAAGCTAGATAGTATTCCTTAAAACATTAATTCAATATTATTTTTTCTTGTTTTTTAATTGTTGAGAAAATGTTGATAATTTGTACTTTTTCATGGGGATAATAGACAGCTGACCAATTAGTATGAGAATGGCTTAAATATTCCAGAATTTGTTTTTCCTAATGCCATAATATAATAATAATAATAATAATAATAATAATAATAATAATAATAATAATAATAATAATGTCTTTATTAATGGCGAGGCTCAGGCCATAGGGCCTGCTCTTCCGCCTAACCACTGAGTTTACATTTATACAGGGTAGTAACATATAAGAGGGGAGGGAAATCTGTACATTTACGTCTGGGAGTGCAAAACTAGGGACCATCCCGGCATACGCCTTAAGCGATTGAGTAAACCCAGAAAACCTCAATCAGGATGGCGGCTTAGGGCCGAACAGCATTATGATATAGAAATGGAAGAGAAGAGAAAATGAGAGAAGGGAATCATAAATGAAAATGAAGTAGAAAATACGAACGAAAAAGAAGAAAGGAGAGAGACTAAAGGGGGGACAAACTGTACATTTATGACTGGGAGTGCAAAGCAAGGGGCCATCCCGGCGTACGCCTTAAGCAATTGAGTAAACCCAGAAAACCTCAATCAGGATGGCGGCTTATGGCCGAACATTAATATAGAAGAATATGGCGTGGATAGTAGTGAAGGTGAAGAGATGAGGCGTTTAGGGGAAAGGGTCGTAATGACATAAATGGGGAAGACTGTGAAGGAAAAGGAAAGAAGAAATAGCGAAGAAAAGGAGGAAGAAGTAGGTGGAAAAGTAAAATTTATCCAGAAGTGGTACAGAAATGTTACGTTTGGTATACATTAGCACTTTACGTAAATATACAAACATTTGTAACAGCAGAGAAGCACAATAGGCTCTAAGTTAATA
Organism: Teleogryllus oceanicus; assembly: GCA_964035755.1. Lineage (NCBI taxonomy): Eukaryota > Metazoa > Arthropoda > Insecta > Orthoptera > Gryllidae > Teleogryllus > Teleogryllus oceanicus. The sequence continues at coordinate 54,611,727 of CAXIVR010000013.1, forward strand.
GTACCAGTAATTTATAATATAATATAACATTAAAAAAAAAAAGTACAATAGGATATAAACATCAATTGTAATTATTATTAAGACCTATATATTGTAGATATGACAATGATGACAGTACAAAAATAGCTGTAAGTATTTTAGCATTTATTTGGAGCGTGGCTAATCTCTTTTAAATATTTATTTGAACAGTTTTATTAGGATGCACAGAAAATATGGGTTGTTAATAATTTAGATGGAGTGAGAGGGAGTGAAAAATGAGAATAGAGTAGTGAGGTATGGGGTGGAATTTTGAATTTAAGGAGTGAGGAAAGTGCGGCGTTTAGGGGGGCGGTGACCGGGTACTTGGTAGTGGGAAAAGTCTGGAGGATGAAGAGGACATTAATACCATTCTATATGTCGTTATACCTTACCCAAGTATTTAATTCGTTTTTGAATTTACGGAAAGTATTCGAATATAAGGCAAACATGAAAGCGAATCCGATGTATTTTGTTGGCTGTTAGGGATGAGGGATGTTATTTAAAACAATTTGATGCCTAGATAGTTCTTTGTACATTTCGTCTTAAACTTTTTTTTTTAATATAATTTCTGAGAAACGACACTTCCAGTACCGCGAAATGGAGGCAGAGCAGGGTTCAATGGCAACATGAGAGGATCAGCATCCCACCCATGAGGGGCTGCTTTCGGCTCCAGTAATTCGTATTTTACCCATGATATAGCCGACGTCAAGTCCCCCTTCATGGGTGGAATGGATGGGCTTGGTGGGGTGGATGGCTAAATGGAGGCAAGTGTCGGGGGCGAGGGACGGTGTCCTGGAGTGAAAACGAAGCGATGAGGAATGAGAAAAGCAGTGAAAGAAAGAAGAAAGAAAGAAAGAAAGAAAGAAAGAAAGAAAGGAATGAAGGAGGCAGGAAAGGGAAAAAAGGAGGGAAAAGCGGGAGAGGAGGAGGGAGGGTGAGAGCGAGGGAGGAGGAGGGAGGGGAGAGGAGGAGGAGGAGGGTGAGGCGAGAGAGGAGGAGGAAGGGTGAGAGCGAGAGAGGAGGAGGAAGGATGAGAGCGAGGGAGGAGGAGGGAGGGTGAGAGCGAGGAGAGGAGGAGGGAGGGTGAGAGCGAGGGAGGAGGAGGGAGGTGAGAGCGAGGGAGGAGGGAAGGATGAGAGCGAGAGAGGAGGAGGGAGGGTGAGAGCGAGGGAGGAGGAGGGAGGGTGAGAGGGAGGGAGGAGGGGGGTGAGAGCGGGAGAGGAGGGGGAAAAGGAAGGGGAGGATGAGAGCGGGAGAGGAGGAGGGAGGACGAGAGCAGTGGTGATGGCAGGGCGAGGAGGGTGTATTCCGCCTGCAAGGTTGGGGGGCGTGGCAGGCTGTGGGCGGGCGCGGCCCGGAGCGCGTGACCGGAGTGGCAGAAGAGGCGGGCGACAGGCGACGGACGAGGACGCTGCTGGAGGAGGGAGGTATGACTGGCGGCGCACGGCACGGGAGAATGGGGGCGGGGTCAGGAACAAGACGGGCAAGACACGATAGAACGGGGCTGTGATGGTTGGCAAATGAGCGGGAAGGGAGGGGCCTGGAGTGCGAGGGCGGAGCATAGCTAGGCGGGATGATGGGGGCGGAGCGTACAGAAGGCTGAGCGGGATGGAGTGGTGCAGAGGGTAGCTTGGCGGTGCGGGGCAGGAACGGAGCAGAGTTTGGTGGGAGGGGCGGGGCTGGTGGGCGGGGCGGAGCGCGAGGGGCCGGAGAGGACGACGCTTGGTGCGGCGCGGGAGTCGCAGGGGTTGCGCGAGGTCCGGGGCGGGCGGCAAGCGAAGCGGAGAGAAGGGCTGGACGGAGGCCGAGTAGGTGCCACACGCCGGGGCGGGGCGGGGGGGGGGGGCCGTGGGTGGCGAAGGGCAGCAGCACTCGACCAAATGAAAGGCGGGGGCCGTACCGAGTTGGGTGGGGCGGGCGCTTGTTTACTCCGTCGTCGCGCCGCGAGGTCCCGACACAAAGGCCGCGGAGAGCCTGCTTCTGCTGCTGCTGCTGGAGGTATGAAGGGGGGTTTTCTGGCTGCACGTGGAGGGCCGAAAGGGCAGGGAGCGAAATTTACACGATTGGAACCGCAAAGCAGTGGTTCGTATTCATTTAGTCTACTGCCATAATAATAATAATAATAATAATAATAATATAACAATCAACTCAGGCAGGGGAAAAACAAAATGGATTAAAGAAGTCGAGGAGGATCTCAGACAAGAACACGTTACAAAAAATGATGCAGAAAATAGAAAAGAATTCAGGAACACCATCAAAAAACATACATTTGAAACCGAAAGCAAGAAGAGGCCAGGATGTAAATGGACAGCAGAGCGGAAGAAACAACACAGTGAACACATGAAGAAAATATGGGCCCAGAGAAAACACAAACAATCATCATAAAGGAATTCAAGTTCAAACGCTCTCTTTAAATGGGAATAATCGTGAATAATAATAATAATAATAATAATAATATAATAATAATAATATAACAATTAATGTTTTATTATAACTATTGTTGTTGGATCCAAAAATGTCAAACCTTTGCAATTTTCGAAAATTCAGAATTAACAACCAAAATTGGGCCTCTCCCATCTTTATAAAATGTATTTCACTCTTTTCTTACTTTATTTTATTTATTTTTAGAAACATTTGAAAATCCTACGAACACATCAGTCGCTAGTGGTGTTAACAGACGGACGGACAGACAGACACAGTCAGGCAGATGGTGGGAGGACGGAAGGGCGTTTTGAAAAGAGAAAAAAACAGCACTTTTTTTCGGTAACAGGGGATTCCAAATCTTGTATTTCTGTTGAAAACTCCGAATCATTTTCCGGTGAATTATGTAACGTTTTCTACTCGCACAGTGTAATGCTGTCATTTGATGGCTGCAACAAGTTGCTTAATGATACTCATGATATAGGTTCTTGACCAGTCACAGAGATGTTTTCGAACCAAATATTGACACTCAAAGAATATACTAAATGTTTCGTTCGATAGTGTACATTAAAATAGCATTTGATATTGTGTTATATTTTATTAGTAGTATGTTTTCCTGGAATATTATTTAAAATAAATTGGATCGTAATTTCACTTTGATCCTATAGGGTTTGGGTGCTGTCCGCTAGGTGGCCTTGGCTGAATCCTGCAATGCTGCTACCATGAAATGATTCAATGTAAAATTTTGACTTATAAAAGTCGTAGAAAAAGTACCGTATGAAACTCCATGTAATGGGTATTAATACACTCATTTGAAGTTTACGATACTCGCTCGAATAGTAATATCACACTCTCGTACCCATCATTACATCTTTTCACAATGTACACTTTTCTGTCTACTACTTCGCATATATACGAACGTATGCAAGAATGTAAAATACGTAAACAAGATTTACTCAATTTTATTCATTTTTATACTCAAATAGATCAATGTTTCTTTAATAATGTGGCTTATCTGTAATTTTTAATAAATCCTTTGAAATTTCCGAAATTTTAAAATGTCAACTTTATTCTTTTTGCTTCGGGAGCGTGTGCTCGAGTGGAAACTCCCAGTTGGCCTTGTAGTGAAGTCCATTTTCCGAGGAATATAACTGCCTTTGTTCGAATCTCAACCCGGGTAAATATTTTTGCGAGTTGGAAACGCATTTGCGTGTTCCTCTAGTAATATATTACTTGACCACTACGAAAACAAATCGGAGAAAGTTTATGCAGAAAAGGATTAGTTTTCTTCCTTATTTGTACGACTCGCAAACAATCTAATTTCTTTCGTTTTCGTAAAGAAGATTGAAAAGGGTAGAGACGCTGTGTTGTTGTTTCTTTCTTACAAAATGCCAAATTCGAGAGGGGAACCTTTGAAGTATAACAAGATTGTTTAATATGGGCTATTAACGGCCTGTTACGGGACAATGAATCGTTCGTAAAATGACATTTTACGGCGCAGTACATTACTTAGATGGACGTTTTACGAACGAATTGTTATGACTGGCATAACAGAATGATACGCATTTATGCATGTGACATTTGCCCCTGATGTATATGGAATCTCGTATGCACAGATTTTCGGCAGAAACATGTAATATTTTTGGCTGTGTCACAACGTGACCCGCCGTACAACTGTGCATGAAGAATTGCCTGAAAATCAGGGATGAATGTCACAATTATAAACGCATGTGTCACCGTTTTGTGTAATTTCCCGCTGTATATTCCTTGGCACAAAGTGAACATTTTCTCTATATGTCTTAGAAGTGTGTACATAAGTTGTATGGCCAGGGAAATGACATTCTTAGCGAAGAGAATGCAGGATCGTTAATGTTACGGGAAAGTAATGCTGCACTTTAAGCTGCTAAGATTAAGGAATTTCCATGTCCGTTTATTAGTTTTACGTATCAATATAATCCTATTATGCTTCTCCATCATGGTGCCAAATAGTGAGTTCAAAAATTGCGTTTCTACTTTGTTAAACGATATCCGAAAACAGTGAATCCTCTCTTTAATTTTAAGGCTGAATGTGGAATATTTTCCTTCTTGAAGAATTGTGTTTCATAGGGATACTTTACTTAGGAAATCAGCTCTTCAGTTGGCCGAAATATTTCCCTTCTTGCAAAATTGTTTCATGGGGATACGTTAAGTAGGAAATCAGCTCTTCAGTTGGTCTGTGCGTTGAGCAAAGTTCTTAAAAAAATATACAAAATGTAAGAACAATTTGTCATTTTCTTAAACATTCTCTTGAAAATTAACATCCAAACCCATAGTTAACTTTAAGATCTGCTGTTGCAATGAACAACCCTGTATAATCCTAAAATATGTAATGTGAAGGACTTCCTATTGTCATTCAAAGTTCTTTTAAACGAGAACAGGTTCCCTCAGCGCAATATGATATCAATGGTGCATACTTCTTACATGCTACTTCACTCGGTCTCCAGATATTTTTTCTTTTTGAGCTTTAACCACTTTACATACATACAGTTCCTGGTACTTCCTTTCATGAAACGGATTAAATGTTTAGCTTTAGTTAAATGTTCATAGCTTCGTTTAGTAGAATGCTTGCACCTCTTAACTTTCTCAGGACATTAGAATTAATAAAATTAGTAGCCATAAAATCGGCAATCGTGGTCCAGGCCACTGCATAATTCCGATCAACCGAAATTACTTTTTTTTCATCCGCGTACATTTTCAGAAATCCCGAATGAGCATTTTTTAGAATCATAACTCATTTTAGGGTGTGTAGAATTCACTACTTTGTTAAAAAATTATTGAAACTGTGTATTCAAATAATGGCTTGAAGAAGTGAGAAATATCACATGAATTGAATTGTGTGAAACATAACATGAATGGAATTGATGCCTTATTTTACGTGGCGAGACTCAGGCCATGAGGCCTGCTCTTCCGCCTGACCACGCAAATTTCGCTACACTTCTTTCACCAACTAGGAAAGAAAAGAAGGTATTACTTGGGCGACGAAACAGGTAATTTGAATTTAGCTCAGAGGCTTCATTTAGGCTTGAGGATCTTTTACATGCAGTACATCTACTAACATGGGACAGCCGGCTTAACTCCCCCGAAGGAAGGCGTACGAAGGATTTTTTCGCCCTTTCATTCGTCCCCTTCATTTCCCCTCTTTTACGCCGTTGACTTCGATCGGGTTTTTTCATCCCGCGAACTTGTGTATAACAGTCCGATACGGTAACCGTTACAACCGATACGCTAACCGTTACAACCGATACGCTAACCGTTACAACCGATACGCTAACCGTTACAACCGATACGCTAACCGTTACAACCAATACGCTAACCGTTACAACCAATACGCTAACCGTTACAACCGATACGCTAACCGTTACAACCGATACGCTAACTCGTACAACCGATACGCTAACCGTTACAACCGATACGCTAACCATTACAACCGATAAGCTTACCGTTATAACCGATACGCTAATCGTTATAACCGATACGCTAACCGTTACAACCGATACGCTAACCGTTACAACCGATACGCCGACCGTTACAACCAACACGCTAACCATTACGCTAGCCGCCGCCGAGCATTGTTAAAACATGTTGAAACCTAAGAATCCAGACCGCAAGAATAAATGAATACTCAGGTAATCAGGGTTATACTACAGCTAGAAAGCGTAGAGGGAAGGGCGCTTTGTGCCCCGCCTGTGGTGAACGCGCGTCCTCCGTCGCGCGGTTCGAGGCTTTCAATGGGCCGTTGTTAACGTGTAGCCACTTTGTTTGCCGTCTCGCTCCGACCCCTCGCGTCGCAGCGGCGCGAAACCGACACGCAGGGAACGCCTCCGCCCCCCCCCACGCCTTATACGGCTACTTCGCCCTCATCACGGGCGGAAGTGACATCACGCGCGCATCCGGAGCCATCGCGAGTCCGGAGCGTGACACGACGGCGACGACGAGACCGCCGCCTCTCACCTGCGTCCGAATGTGCCTCCGCTACCGCCGCCGCCCTCGTCGTCGCGTTCAGCCCCCGCCCCCCGCCGCTGACCACGCCGCCTTCCCAGCCGCTGCCCTCGCCACCGCTACCCTCGCCGCCGCCATCACTGCGCCCTCGCCGCCGCCCTCGCCGCCGCCTCGCCGTCGCGTTCAGCCCCGCCGACCACGCTGCCTTCCCAGCCGCTGCCTCGCCACCGCTGCCTCGCCGCCGCCATCACTGCCGCCTCGCCGCCGCCCGCTCGCTGCCTCGCCCTGCCTCGCCGCTGCCTCGCGCTGCCTCGCCGCTGCCTCGCGCGTCCTCCGCCTGCTGCCCTCGTTGCCGCCCTGCCGCCGCCCTCGTTGCCGCCCTCGCTGCCGCCCTCGCCGCTCCCCGCTGCCCGCCCTCGCCGCCGCCCTCGCCGCCGCCCTCGCCGTCGCGTTCAGCCCCCCCGCCGACCACGCTGCCTTCCCAGCCGCTGCCCTCGCCACCGCTGCCCTCGCGCCGCCATCACTGCCGCCCTCGCTGCCGCCCTCGCCGCCGCCCTGCCGCCGCCCTCGTCCGCCGCCCTCGCGTCGCGTTCAGCCCGCCGACCACGCTGCCTTCCCAGCGCTGCTCCTCGCCACGCGCCCTCGCCGCCGCCATCACTGCCGCCATCGCCGCCGCCCTCGCCGTCGCGTTCAGCCCCGCCGACCACGCTGCCTTCCCAGCCGCTGCCCTCGCCACCGCTGCCCTCGCCGCCGCCATCACGCCGCCTCGCCGCCGCCCTCGCGCCGCCTCGCCGCCGCCCTCGCGTCGCGTTCCGCCCCCCCGCCGACCACGCTGCCTTCCCAGCCGCTGCCCTCGCCACCGCTGCCCTCGCCGCCGCCATCACTGCCGCCCTCGCCGCCGCCCTCGCCGTCGCGTTCAGCCCCCCCGCCGACCACGCTGCCTTCCCAGCCGCTGCCCTCGCCACCGCTGCCCTCGCCGCCGCCATCACTGCCCCCTCGCCGCCGCCCGCCGCTGCCTCGCCGCTGCCCTCGCCGCTGCCCTCGCTGCTGCCCTCGCCGCTGCCCTCGCCGCCGTCCTCGCGCCGCCCCCGCCGTCGCCCTCGCCGCCGGCGCTCGCCGCCGCCCCCGCCGCCGCCTCGCCGCCGCCCCGCCGCCGCCCTCGCCGCCGCCCTCGCCGTCGCGTTCAGCCGCCGCTGACCACGCCGCCTTCCCAGCCGCTGCCCTCGCCACCGCTACCCTCGCCGCCGCCATCACTGCCGCCCTCGCCGCCGCCCTCGCCGCCGCCCTCGCCGTCGCGTTCAGCCCCGCCGACCACGCTGCCTTCCCAGCCGCTGCCCTCGCCACCGCTGCCCTCGCCGCCGCCATCACTGCCGCCCTCGCCGCCGCCCTCGCCGCCGCCCTCGCCGCCGCCCTCGCCGTCGCGTTCAGCCCCGCCGACCACGCTGCCTTCCCAGCCGCTGCCCTCGCCACCGCTGCCCTCGCCGCCGCCATCACTGCCGCCCTCGCCGCCTGCCGCCGCCGCTCGCCCTCGCCGCTGCCCTCGCGCTGCCCTCGCCGCTGCCCTCGCCGCCTGTCCTCGCCGCCGCCCCGCCGCCGCCCCGCCGCCGCCTCACTGCCGCCCTCCGCTGCCGCCCTCGCCGCCGCCCTCGCCGCTGCCCTCGCCGCTGCCCTCGCCGCTGCCCCTCGCCGCTGCCCTCGCCGCCGTCCTCGCCGCCGCCCTCGCCGCCGCCCTCGCCGCCGCCCTCGCCGCCGCCCTCGCCGCCGCCCTCGCCTGCCCTGCCGCTGCCCTCGCCGCTGTCCTCGCCGCCGCCATCACTGCCGCCCTCGCCGCCGCCCTCGCCGCCGCCCTCGCCGTCGCGTTCAGCCCCGCCGACCACGCTGCCTTCCCAGCCGCTGCCTCGCCACCGCTGCCCTCGCCGCCGCCATCCTGCCGCCCCTGCCGCCGCCCTCGCCGCGCCTCGCCGCTGCCCTCGCCGCTGCCCCTCGCCGCTGCCCTCGCCGCTGCCCTCGCCGCCGTCCTCGCCGCCGCCCTCGCCGTCGCCCTCGCCGTCGCCCTCGCCGTCGCCCTCGCCGCCGCCCTCGCCGCCGCCTCGCCGCGCGTTCAGCCCCGCCGACCACGCTGCCTTCCCAGCCGCTGCCCTCGCCACCGCTGCCCTCGCCGCCGCCATCACTGCCGCCTCTCGCCGCCGCCCTCGCCGCCGCCCTCGCCGCCGCCCTCGCCGTCGCGTTCAGCCCCGCCGACCACGCTGCCTTCCCAGCCGCTGCCCTCGCCACCGCTGCCCTCGCCGCCGCCATCACTGCCGCCCTCGCTCGCCGCCCGCCGCTGCCCTCGCCGCTGCCTCGCCGCTGCCTCGCTCGCGCTCGCCGCCGTCCTCGCCGCTGCCCTCGCCGCCGCCCTCGCCGCCGCCATCCTGCCGCCGCCTCGCCGCCGCCCTCGCTCGCCGCCCTCGCCGCTGCCCTCGCCGCTGCCTCCCGCTGCTGCCCTCGCTCGCTGCCCTCGCGCCGTCCTCGCCGCCGCCCTCGCCGCCGCCCTCGCCGCCGCCCTCGCCGCCGCCCTCGCCGTCGCGTTCAGCCCCCACCGACCACGCTGCCTTCCCAGCCGCTGCCCTCGCCACCGCTGCCTCCGCCGCCGCCATCACTGCCGCCCTCGCCGCCGCCCTCGCCGCCGCCCTCGCCGTCGCGTTCAGCCCCCCCGCCGACCACGCTGCCTTCCCAGCCGCTGCCCTCGCCACCGCTGCCCTCGCCGCCGCCATCACTGCCGCCCTCGCCGCCGCCCCGCCGCTGCCCTCGCCGCTGCCCTCGCCGCTGCCCTCGCCGCTGCCCTCCTCGCTGCCCTCGCCGCCGTCCTCGCCGCCGCCTCGCTGCCGCCCTCGCCGCCGCCCTCGCCGCCGCCCTCGCCGCCGCCCTCGCCGCCGCCTTCGCCGCTGCCCTCGCCGCTGCCCTGGCCTCCGCCCTTGCCACCGCCCTCGCCCCGCCGCCCCGCCGTCGCGTTCGGCCGCCCGCCGACCACGCTGCCTTCCCAGCCGCTGCCCTCGCCACCGCTGCCCTCGCCGCCGCCATCACTGCCGCCCTCGCCGCCGCCCCGCCGCTGCCCTCGCCGCTGCCCTCTGCCGCTGCCCCTCGCCGCTGCTCCTCGCGCTGCCCTCGCCGCCGTCCTCGCCGCCGCCCTCGCCGTCGCCTCGCCGCCGCCCTCGCCCGCTCGCCCGCTCGCTCGCCGCCTCGCCGCCGCCCTGCGCTGCCGCCCTCGCCGCCGCCCTCGCCGCCGCCCCTCGCCGCCGCCCCGCCGCCGCCCCTCGCCGCGCCCTCGCCGCCGCCTCGCTGCCGCCCTCGCCGTCGCGTTCAGCCCCGCCGACCACGCTGCCTTCCCAGCCGCTGCCTCGCCACGCTGCCCTCGCCGCCGCCATCACTGCCGCCCTCGCCGCCGCCCTCGCCGCCGCCCTCGCCGCTGCCCTCCGCCGCTGGCCTCCGCTCGCTGCCCTCGCCGCTGCCCTCGCCGCCGTCCTCGCCGCCGCCCTCGCCGTCGCCCTCGCCGCCGCCCTCGCCGCCGCCCTCGCCGTCGCGTTCAGCCCCCGCCGACCACGCTGCCTTCCCAGCCGCTGCCTCGCCACCGCTGCCCTCGCCGCCGCCATCACTGCCGCCCTCGCCGCCGCCCTCGCCGCCGCCCTCGCCGCCGCCCTCGCCGTCGCGTTCAGCCCCGCCGACCACGCTGCCTTCCCAGCCGCTGCCTCGCCACCGCTGCCCTCGCCGCCGCCATCACTGCCGCCCTCGCCGCCGCCCTCGCCGCCGCCCTCGCCGTCGCGTTCAGCCCCCCCGCCGACCACGCTGCCTTCCCAGCCGCTGCCCTCGCCACCGCTGCCCTCGCCGCCGCCATCACTGCCGCCCTCGCCGCCGCCCGCCGCTGCCCTCGCCGCTGCCCTCGCCGCTGCCTCGCCGCTGCCCTCGCCGCTGCCCTCGCCGCCGTCCTCGCCGCCGCCTCGCCGTCGCCCTCGCCGCCGCCCTCGCCGCCGCCCTCGCCGTCGCGTTCAGCCCCCCCGCCGACCACGCTGCCTTCCCAGCCGCTGCCCTCGCCACCGCTGCCCTCGCCGCCGCCATCACTGCCGCCCTCGCCGCCGCCCTCGCCGCCGCCCTCGCCGCCGCCCTCGCCGTCGCGTTCAGCCCCGCCGACCACGCTGCCTTCCCAGCCGCTGCCCTCGCCACCGCTGCCCTCGCCGCCGCCATCACTGCCGCCCTCGCCGCCGCCCCGCCGCTGCCCTCGCCGCTGCCCTCGCCGCTGCCCTCGCCGCTGCCCTCGCCGCTGCCCTCGCCGCCGTCCTCGCCGCCGCCCTCGCCGCCGCCCTCGCCGCCGCCCTCGCCGCCGCCCCGCCGCTGCCCTCGCCGCTGCCCTCGCCGCTGCCCTCGCCGCTGCCCTCGCCGCTGCCCTCGCCGCCGCCCTCGCCGTCGCCCTCACTGCTGCCTTCACTGCTGCCCTCGCCGCCGCCCCGCCATCATCCTCGCCCTCGCCGCCGTCCTCGCCGCCGCCCTCTCTGCTGCCGTCACTGCTGCCCTCACAGCTGCCCTCGCCGCTGCCCTCGCCGCCGCCCTGCCGTCATCCTTGCCGCCACCTGTCAGGGTTGGGTTTGATTTTTTAATGCGCAGCCTGCTCTTCAGTTTAAATGTAGGGCGAATTGACTTTTGATCAGCTTGGTTGTGGTTGGTCTATTTTAAGCTTACCGGATGAGGTGGCTCAGGGTATCAGTTAATGACACTGACCGGGAGGTCCTAGGGATCGAGTTCTGACGGTGGCAAACTTTTCGATACTAGTTAGATAGCTAGGTCGAATTCAGTCGCTGCCTGGAGGAGAATTCTAGCGGCCGAGTGCTCTGATCGGTAGTTTTCTGTGGTTTCTCGGATCAATACCAGGCGAATGCCGGGACCCTTACAAACGGGCCACGGACGTCGCCCGGCATCTTTGATTCCTCTCCCTTGTCATTTCTTCACCTCCTACTTACGCGCGCACGCGCACACGCACACCGCACATACGCGCGCGCGACACACACACACACACACACACACACACACACACACACACACACACACACACACACACTTACAAGCGCTACACACCACAAATGGTCAGAAACCACAGATTGTCCCTGTTGGGCGTTCCCCCTGGGGAGATACGATGATACCTGGAGGAGGAAAACCCCACGGAAGCCTGCGTTTTAGTCGGGTGCCGGATCTCGACATCCACAAGGGAGGATCATCGCCTCTAGGACGATAAAATATTCTCTCCACTGCGTGACCCTACGCACTGAGGCTAATGGAAGATGTTCTCAGCGAGCATTCCGTTCTGCCGTACTCGGACGCCGACTTGAAGGTGCGCGCCTGATGACAGTCAGCGAAAGCCTTTACCCTGCGGACTGAAAAAACAACCAAAGCAGAATACTAGGGTTACCTTCTGTGCGGTACACTATGTAAAAAAAATTGTCGTGTACGAGTATTTTGCAAGTCAAATGTCCCATAATTCGTCGAAATGTATACATGGGTTTCTACGATTTAAAGATTGGCCGACTGAGTGTGTTGAGCTCATTTAACTAATCAGTTTCATAATCGCTGCGTTTCTATTTTAAGCTCATCAAATGGTTTGGATTGGTGCTAGAAGTTGGTGTGCATTGTCACTGGTAAGTGATCTTAGGATGTCAATCAACCTGAACCTGTCGTGAAAGAACTTCACGCAGCTAGCAATTTTGATTCTGAAATTGTAAAGGGAGCAAGATCCAATTTCAAATGCTGTTGCAAGAAATGAATTTGTTGTTATATTGGATTTTTGTCGTTTTAAACATATAAGAACCTTAATGTAATTTTGGATTGTAAGTGAAAACATTTTAATAATAATAATAATAATAATAATAATAATAATAATAATTTTTAAAGCACCGGAGTCATCCCTAGGAGTCTGATTTGCGGCCTTAAGCAACTGGGGTTGAATAAATATCTGTACAAATTCATGCAGAAATTCATGGGAAACAATGTATTATAAATTCATTTTTAAAAAAATAGATGTATTGTGCTTTTATTTTGTATATCTCTGCAATTCATTTAAATGTGCCAATAAGGTGAGAAAATAATAATAGTAATAATAATAATGATAATAATAATGAATAATAATAATAATAATAATAATAACAACAACAACAATAGCAGCAGCTTATCCTCGCACATAATAATCGCTAATTATTCCTTCCAATTATTTCTGATTATGTTCCTTATTTTTGTGAAATGACCCCAAGTTCACACTTGTAAAGGTGGCAACTCTAAAGCAGCCTGCAAGTGTAGCCTAACTCCCGTGCCTTTGAGTTCTTCTAAATCGTTGTACGATGAATTCGTCCATTCCAGTGCCGCACCTTTTCTCAATTGTTCTTCCGTTTCTGTCTTTTTTTTTATTTTTTTAGCTCGTACCGTCGTCTCTCGAGCGACTTCGCGGAATCCAAGGCCGTTACGACCCCGACCCTTCCATCTTGGAGGCGTGGGTCGGTTTCTACGAATTGCAGGCTAGAGGGGAAGCGGGAAGGAAAAACGAGACACGGCGGTAATGACGATGGTTAACGCTTTTATTGACATCGCTTGTTTTTACCTGGTGGCGTGACGCGAAGAGAGAATTGTGTTTGTGTCTTCTCGGTTGTCTATTTCATGTGTCTGTTCAATTGCTAAATCAGTTGCAAAGATATGAAAACTCAAATAGCCCGTAGGTTATTGGCACAGGGATGTGATGAATCTAGATGTGGAAGATTTGATGTTGCCGGACAATGCTTTTATTTTAGTTTATGTAAATACACAATTCAGACGCTCAGAATTATAGCGGCAGATCACTACTGAAGTTCGTTTTACCGGGAGCGGTAGCTCACTGCATCAACTGATGTCACTGCAGCGCCTCTGACCAGGAGGTCCTAGGTTCGTGTCCTGACGGCGGCAGGATTTTGAGGAACACAAAAACTGAAATAGTGCCAATAGTAATAGGAGCTTGAGGAACTGTCACTTAGCAACTGGATCAATATTTAAACAAATTACCTGGAAAAACATCATTAACAGACGTTCAGAAGGTAGCCTTCCCGAATTACTCAGGGAGGCACTACAAGAAGAAATGTGAAATAAAGAATGTGGTACATTCTCGGCTGAAAAGAGACGAGCATTGTCAATTGTGGTGGAATTAAAATAATAATAATAATTATTATTATTATTACTATATAATTATTATTATTATAAATTTATTCTGTGAAGGTTTTCTTTATCAGTCTTGCCGCAGTCTTGTGTGAGATATCGTTCGTTTCGTATTTACGGCTAATTTGCCTCCTTAGCTTTAAGAGAGAAAGGCGGGAGCGGGAAGCGAAACGTTCCTCTGCAGATAAGGCACGCCCAAGGCGGGCTCCTGGGCGCTCCAGCACGGTTTTACGGCCGGAGCCGCCCCCGTTCTCCACTCCCCACCCCATCCTGCTTTGCCTTGCCTCGCCCACCCCGCCACGCTTTGCCCCACCCGCCGTACTCCGCCCCCCACCCCCCGCCCACCCCGCCCTCCGACCCGCTCCGACCCTCTGCCCCACACGCTCCCCCTGCTCCGACCCTCTCCGACCCGCTCCGACCCCCGGCCCCCCCCCCCCCCCCCCCCCCCCCATCCGTTCTCTCCCCACCCTGCCCCCGCTTATCCGCCCCACCCCGGCAGTGAATCAGTAAAGAGCCTCCGGAGTTTTATTTACGACGCGGAGCGACTGCGTCTGCAGCGGCCAAACGGAGGATCATCCACCAGCACATTTCGAGTGCGCTGCAAACTTTTAATGGAGCCTTGTCGATTTGGGTTAGTGCGTCCCGTGGCTCCAAGGGAGCGAATTTAGTGTTATGATTATTTTATGTATATCTCATTTCCATGATCCTTACTTACATAATGTACACACATTTAATTTTGGGATAGAATTACGAGCTTCTGATTATCTTTCACGTCCCTGACGTATTTCTAATTGAAGAGCTGGATTCCCAATAAGTCAGTTTTATTTTGAAGTTATCCCTGTTTATAAGTATTTGATGAATCTAACCATATATAAATGGAAATAAAATATTTCAAAAAGCACATTCAACAAGTTGTGGAGCTAAGAAAACTGCGATTTTTTTTTCAGTTATGTTTGTCGTGTATTTAAAGATATAAAAAAACTCTTCATAGAAAAAACATTTTCTGACTTACTGGGGTTTGTAATTCGCCTCTTCAATTTTACTCCTTGAGAAGCAAAAGAATTCAGCACCAGTATTCATTATCTTGGGCTGACACATTCACATGTTTCGGTTTTGGAGTTACCTAAGTCGAGATAGCGATAATGCCGACTTTATCACCATTCTTGCAGCACTGTCGAAATCTTTCCTCGAAATTGTTTTTTAACTAGTTGATCTTAACTGAAGAATTTTGTTAAAGAGGGTTTAAATTGCCATGTGACAGTAAATTTGAATAATGTTTTCGATTTTACGAAAGGTAATGAGCTAATGTACAATTGAAGAAACAAATCCTAGCGACAAAAATGAAATATGTTGTAATATTTTTCGAAAAAAGTACACCTGAACTTTTTCTTTAATACAGGCTACTTACAACGAAAATAAAATGAAACTCTAAAAAAATAGAATGTTTTGTTTCTCAAAAATTGACACGTTTGGATCTTGACGGGATTCTGAAATCAACGATGTAATTGTTCAACACAAAGTACTTCAAGCGAGTGCATACTCCCCTACACCATCTGCGCGTATGTGAAAACAGAGTGAGTAGGCTGTTGTGATCCCAGTCCATTGATCATTTCCGGCTAGTGGTGGCGTATGCGGGTGGGCTGGGCGTGCTCTTTCCTAATGGTTCTTCGCAGACGCGGAAGTAATTAGTAGTATATTCGGGCGAAAACTGATGCTATCTACACTGTCACCAGAGTAACGTAGCTGTACTATCTAAGCACGGTTTGTTACAGTAGGTACGAAATGTTTTGGGAGAAGAGAGTTCGTTCATCTCCAGAGGGGTGGGTGTTCGTGACTGTTACAAGTTGATATACTGTGTGGCGTCATGCGGTTGCAATAATACACAGACGAGAGAGGGTTAAATAATTGCTGGTTTATTTATTAAGTTCCACCACCGAAAGAACCTTATTTACACAATTAAATTAACTTAAAAATAACCCACTACTTCGGAGTAATCTGTCGGTGCAGGTACCACACCATTACGCTCGAATATCACATTCGATGTCGTGAAGCGCCGCATCCTACTTACGGACTCGTCCTTGAGTCTCCTGTCCTTACGGCAAACACATTGCCGGCCCTATCTGCCACGCTCGGGGTCCCTCACCCTACCAGGCATTCGATGACCGGCTCCTCGGGCAGATGCGCACCCCTCGAAGGCTCGAAGCGAAAGAGATCGGAGCGTCGTCGCGCCCGGCGCAGGTAGCCCGCACCCTTTCCACGCCGCCTCCTGGCTTTTCCCCCAACTTCACATCCGCTCTCTCTATAACAAAGGCTAGCACGTGGACGCCTAAACGTTTCGCCTACGTCACGCGGCCGCTCGTTGAAATGTGTTTGTATCCACGACGCTACAACTGTCACCAGAGTAACGTAGCTGTAATATCTAAGCAGGGTTTGTTACAGTAGGTACGAAATGTTTGGGAGCAGAGAGTTCGTTCATCTTCAGAAGATGGGGTTTTAGTGACTGTTACCAGTTGATACATTAGAGAAATGGCGGTGAAAATGCTAAATATTGTTTCTTTTGGTTATGGATGCTAGTCGAATCGGAAAGCATACTGATACATTTTTCCCCCTCACTGCTGTACTTACACATTCGTGTTTCCATGAACGCACACTGGGACTGAAATACGAAATGCTGGTTATAATATGAAAATTTATAATACGAAATGTATTAAATTGTGAAACTTTTTATACAGAGGTTTGACGTTTAATGATTACAATCCCGTGTGAATATTTAAAACAAATGGGAAAAAATATGAACTAACATTTGAAAATATTTAAATAAAAATAATAGAATGGAGGTATTAGATTAGGAACTTAAGAAATAGTTTAACGAATTGTGTGTGGATAAAATTTTACCAATTACGAGTGTTTTAAGCAGAATTCTGTAAACTTTAATTAAATGAATGAAACAAACCACGAATTTTGTGCGGAGCTAAATGACTCGAAAGTGACATCTCTAATTCCGGTAAAAAACTGACTTTTTGGCAGTTGTTCTTAAATAATTCATTAGACAATATTACAGGTTACCGTCTCTATAATTTCGTTGCGAAACTCTGCTGGACTGTGTAACTTTTCTATTTTTGAAGACACAAATTTATTATAACTTACTTACCGTAGTGAATGAATCAATTATGAAAATGTGAAACAAAATTACACAGTTGACAACGATTTTGATGGAAGCATTAGTGTCTCTGCCTTATTCTTACAAATGGGATTTTTGCCCTGATGCAGACGAGCACGAATAAGCGTTTTGTAACAGTAAAGTGTGTTTGTCCAACCAACTGTAGGGTCGAAAATCCGTAAATTTTTTTTTAATTTTGACCAGCTTTTTGAGTATTCGCCTCAGTGTGGACGGTGTGAAACGGCTCTCTGGTCAAAGTAGCGCATTCCTCCAGTAGCGTGTTTGGGCTCCTTTACACACGCAACTCCATATGGGGGAAACCATTCGGGAGATCAAACGGGAACATCCCTGCTAAGGAACGGTCGTGGAGAGGAAACGCTAGCGCGAATATTTCAGTGCTACACGCCAAGGATCTGCAAAGAGCCATCCCACGCATCCTACTGCTTCATGCACGTCAAACCGCGCCCGAACGAACTTGCGGATTCGGTGGGATAACGGTTAGCGTATCGGACTTTGACCGATACCGAGTTTGCGGGTTCAAACCCGATCGAAGCCGTGGATTTTGAAGGGCGAAAGAATCCTTCGTACGCCTTCCTTCGGAGGGGAAGTAAAACCGGCTGTCCCATGTAGTAGATTTACTGCATGTAAAAGATCCCCAAGCCTAAATGAAGTATCTGAGCTAAATTGATTTCCGCATGTTTCGTCGCCCAAGATAATACCTTCTTTCTCCGCTAGGTGGTGAAAGGAGCGTAACGAAATTTGCGTGGTTAGACGGAAGATCGGGCCTGATGGCCCGAGTCTCGCCACGTAAAATAAGGTATTAACTAACTAACTACTTGCTCCGCCTGGGAAGCCCGGCGCTCCTGCGAGCACGCCCAACTTCCCCTGACTCAGCTAGAATTTCCCCTCCAAATCCGAAAAGGGGTGTACACGCGCAAGCTGAAGCGGAGCGAGACGGCGAATAGTGGCTTCGTACGAAAATGTGTTTGCCAGATTTTTTTCTATCAAATAACCGAGAATTGTATTATGTTTATATTCTGCAGTACTTATTACTATTTAAGGTTTATTTTCTTAGTAAATTCTCCCATGTATAAACATCTTGTCTGAGTGACCAGAATATTTTGAATGGTGAATTCTCTCCCTGTTTTCGTTTTGTACTGTGGTATTAAATCATTCAGTTATTTATTGTATTTAGCAATAATATTAAATAATAAACAAGTTTCTATAAGTTAACAATTCTCGCTTACGGACGGACAGCGCTTTTGACAGACAAGAATATTTGTCTCTTAACCCTTCCGACCTGAACGTAAAAACTTGATGTCTTTATATCACTTAAGAAAACAGAATTACAAAATCAAGATACTTTTGATTGCTTTATTTATTTATTTTTTATTTTATTTTACTCTCGGTTGAGAGTTTGTAATAGGAATGATATGTTATTTCATTTTAATAGGTCATTTCCTTGCTTTAAAAAGAAAATGATAATTAATATAGCTAAATTTGTGGCTTTCAAGTAACGTCTTCAAAAGACTGTTATGGGCCAGGTAACCAGTGACGTACCGCCATAGCATAGTGTTCGTTCAACCCTTACTTTAAATCTCGCGCCAATTTCTCTGGTCGCAGTGCCCACGAGCTCTCGGAAGCTTGTTGCGCTTGTTTGCCCGCAACCTTGACATACCTGTACTACTCAATACACGCATACCAAGCTGCAATAGACTCATTGTGCTCGCAGTGGCCTTCACACATGGAAAAGAATTGTATCGCCGATATTGGTGTTGCAATAATCATGTCGATTTTCAAGGAAGAGCCCTTCTTATCACTCACTTCACAAAAGTGAGAGAGGATCCCCATTCTGAACCGTGTGTTTGTCTTCCTCTGTAAGAATGGATGATAGATCGTGAGAGACGGATGATGATGGCGATATTATTGATGAGAAGAAGTTGAGATGTGTTGCTTCTTTGTTTGAGAAACTAACCACACCACTGCAAGCAACTGGGAATAGGGATGGCAAAAAGTCGATGTTTTTAAAATATCGATATTATCGAGCAGAAACATCAATATATTAGCATCGATTTTTTCTTCGAATCGATATATTTATCCAAAAACATCGATGTTTTCAAAATAAAGTCTCGTGATATAAAGAGAATTTCCAATATCTAATTATTTACTGGATCGCTCGCAAACAACGGTATCTGACCTCTTTCTCTTGACAATTCCTAGGCGGCACGAAACAGTTTGCTATTCGCAAACTTTCTCCGGTGTTGTTACGTTTTTTGATTATTTTGTATTTGGCAATATCGTTTAAACAGTATTTTCAAACTTGATCACATAGAACATTGATTAGAAAATTAAAATGACAGTCAAATTTAAGGCAGAACATACTTGAAACTTAACACTGACGTGCCTGTATCACGTTACAAGGACATTTTACTTCGATGATTTAAAATGTAAGTGAATAAAAGGAAAAATAGCTAAACAGCATGTCTTTATTTTTTATTTCCAACTTACATTCGATAAACATTATTATTATTATTATTATTATTATTATTATTTTATTATTATTATCATCATCGTATTTCTTCTACGTGACCAAAGAATAAAAATAACAATCTAATTAAATATTTATTTAAAAAGGAAACAGAATGAGAAAATACCATCTGTTTCCTTAAAACTCGATATTTTTTGTCTGTTTCCATCGATGTCGACAAAAATTTGGTGTATCGAAGTATCGATGTTTTGCTAAAATTTGCCATCACTAACAGGGACACTCAGAGCGGCATGCGGCAAGTAGAGAACAAACAGCGAGTGGGATGGTTAGACATTGCCTTCCATTATATGAATAAGGATACGGCGACCTTGATAGAAGAGTGGACGTTAAATGAATGATAAAGAGGAGTTTATATTTAATAGGGATGCGAGGTAGTAGGTGATACCAACCACGCCGCAATAACTGTGTGTTTCACTCGATTCCTCAGCCGAAGGGTCTGCAACAATTGAAGGGCTCAGAAAAACAAGAGGCTATCCCACATTTTGTGTGATATTGAGTTATTAGCATTTTACAAAACTTTAAATATTATTCTTTTAGTGAAATATATGTTATTTAAATCCAGTAAGGACTTATAATGCAAGTGTACTGTGTTTGAAAGTTTAAAAATGTATTGTATTGAGTTAGATGAGGGAAGTTCAGGTAAAACTCTCATTATCTCAGAACTTTGTCTATGTGGGATAGCCTCTTGTTCTACTGAGCCCTTCAATTGAATTCAGAGCGGCATGCGGAGTGCAAGCATGAGAGTGAGAATGGAACGTATTGGGCGAATGGGATGGTTTTCTTTTAAATTCCGCTGTGTGCCTTGCACTGTTTGAAAGATCGTAAGGTTATTTAAAGATATGAATTATTAAAGGTGGTATAATGAATTGACAGAATATGTGGTATGAAACGACACTCGCGATTTAGCACCGAGTTAGGTGGCTGTGGGCATCAAAGATGTTTCTGCACTGCCTCTGCCCGGGAGGATCTAAGGTTGGTGTCCCGACGGTGGCAGGATTTTCGACACTAGCAAAACAACGAGATCCAATTCATCCTATGTCTGGAAGAAAGTTCTAGCGGCGATCGGTAGTTTTTCGTGGTTTCTCCGATCAACATCAGGTGAATGCTGGAGCAGTACCTTAACAAAGGGACTGTGCGCGATTTTTTTCTTCCTTTTCCTTATTCTATCCTTAGCCCTTACTTACGCGCTTGCACACACATAAACACACACACGCGTGCTAAAACACATACACGCTAAAACACACACACGCTAAAACACACACACGCTAAAACACACACACGCTAAAACACACACACACGCTAAAACACACACACACACGCTGAAACACACACACACACACACGCTGAAACACACACACACGCTAAAACACATACACACACGCTAAAACACACACACACACACACGCTAAAACACACAAACACACGCTAAAACACACACACACACGCTAAAACACACAAACACACACACACACAAACACACACAACAAACACACACACACAAACACACACACACACACACACACCTACCAGCACTATGCTACCCCAAATCGGGAGACTAGACGGGAGCTTAGAGCTTGTCTCGGGAGGAGCGGTGCCCTCTTATTGTTAGAGGGAGATTCCAGCGTGAGGAAAAAGCAAGCCAACGAGTAGATCCATGCCAGATCCGCACCTTCCAGCCACCTCGCGTGAAAAAAATGCGCAACACTACAGGACAAATGACCATAGCAGTTGACGTAGTCAGAAACACGAACTAATCGATCTCCAGCACGTGCCGAAAACACCAGTGCTGTACACGGGACTCGAACCCACAGTTCTCGGCTACGTGTATCTGATCGATATTCCATACCCTTGCGCCACTTACTAGTAGACTGTCATTGCTGTCTTACTGGGCAATGAAGTTTGTTTTTTTGTCTCGATAAATTTAATAATTTCTGTAGAATATCGTTCTTTAAGATATTAGGAAGTTTCGGGCCTCATGTAAGATAGCGACGTTTTGCAATAACAGCCACGTGAGGGACCTTGAAGACACAAGGTAACGCGAAGCCCAGGGCACGACCTATCTTCATCAATAGTGCACGCCTGAAGGAAAGGTTTCATTTTTCCTACTTTGATAAACTGATTCTCGCGAGGCTGTTACGATGAATCCTTATCAACATCGAGAACTCAGGCAAGAATTAACGGAAAATATTATAAAGGTGACTGGTAAGAAATTCGCCAAGAAGTTGAAATCCTATCTTCCTGTTAAGTTATGTCTTATGCTCATAACGAACGCTGTTATTTCCTACGTTCTCAAGAGATGCCGATTTAAAATCCCAGACTGCACCCACTAATGGCGCAGGATCAAAAAATGTAAAACTTCTTGTGCAATTGAGGTTTAGTTATACTCTTAACAGTGGTTAAAATGTCTCACAATTGTCTACAGTCTTCGATATATTACACAAATTCTTTGTCCAAGGCTGGGAATGCTTCTTTTGTTATAATGCATGTCACAATGTCGCAATTGCTAAGGATCGTCTGAAAGTTGTTCCTTGCGACCTGATAACGTCGTTAATCACGTGATCAATAGAGTTTAAGGATGTCTCCTTAAGTCTGGTGCCAAAAGTCCCTGTTTTGACCTCAAAAAGTCTGTCACGTAATGCCGCGAGTTTTCAAAGAAGTGCTTAGTGTGATAAACTATTACGCTAAGTTTTGTTTTTTGTTCGTCATTCTCCCCGCGTCATTCCCCAGCTCTTCATAAAAGTGAGGAAATGGCTCGAAAAATTGGGCAATAATTCCAAAAAAACATTTGCTTGGAACATTAAGACATCTAAAAGAAAACTAAATTCTGCGTTAAATGCCAGAAAATTGGAACCTTCAGGTTTACGTTTATTGCTTCATTTTTATGACTTCGAGTTGCTTTTCTTTTACGTCTAACGATCACCACACTGAGTGGTATTTCAGCACGCTCATCATGTACAGTGAAACCTTGATATCTCGAATATGACCAAAAATAAAAGCTTTAAGTTATTGAAACGCCTACCCGTTGTTAATTGGTTTAGAAGAACTACCATTAGTGCATTTATCTCTCGACAAGTTTTTCCCCATTCTGGGTCATTGTTTTTTCCCTCGTCCAACCATACGTTCCCTTTACAGCGGTTTTAATGTGCTGGAGACACTTTCTGGGAGTGAAAACCAGGGATCGATAACAAAGAAATATAGAATATGGGCTTTGTAATCCATTAAAAGCCTTTCGGTGCAGCCACTTAAAATAATAATGTGTATAACGGTGAAAGAAATGAACTTAAAAAATTGAAAAAAGTGTTGCTTAAGATATAACCTCGTAGGAAAGATCCCGACTCACGTATCCACTACAATACCACACATGAAAAGAAATAAAAGAGGTCATCTTCGTCAACATATTATTTTTATTGAGATATCCGGCTTTCGACGGCTTTGCCGTCATCGTCAGCCTACGAGGTACAGAAAAATATAACAAAATTACAAATAAAATACAAAATAAGATAGAAAATTAAATAACAAATAAATACATTTAAATTTTAGTTACAGATAGCAGATCATAGACCGAAAATGTAATGTATTTATTAATTGAAATTTAATTTTCTATCTTATTTTGTATTTTATTTGTAATTTTGTTATATTTTTCTGTACCTTGTAAACTGACAAAGCCGTCGAAAGCCGGCTATCTAAATAAAACTAATATGTTGACGAAGATGACCTCTTTTATTTCTTCTCATAAGAACGTCAACAACACCACAACAACCGGTAGCGGTAGCTCAGTGTGTCAACTGATGTCACTGCAGCGTCTCTGACCGGGAGATCCTAGGTTCGAGTCCTGACGGCGGCAGGATTTTCGACACTAGCTTTTCAGGTAGGTTGAATTCATTCGCTGTCTGGAGGAGAATTCTAGCGGCCGGCTGCTCTGATCGGTAGTTTTCCGTTTTTCTCCGATCAAAACCAGGCGAATGCCGGAGCAGTACCCTACCAAACGGGCCACGGCCCGCGCGCGATCTATCCTTCCTCATCCTTGTCCTGTCCTCTCCCCTTATACACACACTTACACGAACATGCACTACACTATCACATATTCCGGGAGACCGGTCGGGAGCTTAGAGCCTGTCCCGGCCAGGGCGGTGCCCCGCTGGTGGGAGAGTCTTGGTTAGGGGGAAACCCCACTAGCCGACGGTAGGTCGGCGCCGGATCTCGCCATCCAGCGGGGGAAGATCACCGCCATCTCCCGAGAAAAAACATGCACTACACTAGCGGGACTAATGACCGAAGCCATTGACGCGCCCGGAAACCTGAAAAAAATCAATCAATCAAAACCACATCAGAGATCTCACAATACCACCCATGTCTGAAGGCCAGTTGGGCGCTTTGAGCTTTTCGCGGCTGGGTTGGCGCTACGCTTCGCGATATTCTCCCCGAATGGGAATTGCGGCAAGCCAACGGGGTGGTCGGCGCTGAATCTCGCACATCGGCGGGGGCGGAACACCAACTCCTGGCTATAAAACGCACTGTATTCACGGAACTAATTGCCATAATTCGTGTCGCGCCCAAGGAACATTATACACATGCGATGGGGGCGACCCGTGGGTTAGCACTACTCGCTTTCCACCCCACCGCTAGAACCGGGGATCAAATCCCGGACCATCCATGAGGAATTTGTGGTGGAGACAGCAGATTCGCAGGTGTTTATTTTCTGTTTTGTAGCCCGTGCCTCCCCGTCTTTCTACTCCGTCATCATTGATACGTCTTTCCTCATTGAAATGTCCTTTATTTATTCCAGATCCGCCTAAATACTTAATCCTAAATCCGCCTGAATATCACAGTGAAACCCATTTTGGCTAATATTTCGGTTGGCGGACGTTCGACGTTTTCGGCTATGAGTCGGATTCGTTCAAACACGTGCTGTGGTAAATAGAAATTGTCGTAGTGAAGCCCAACGACTTCTTCAGACGGCGTTCAAAAACATCGGCTATCGGACGGAGATATACTCGTAGTTCGTTTGGTTCTGTCGGTTCCATACTCCGTAAATCAGTTGAGAGTGGAGGTCATGTGCAATACATGTTGTGGATGGCCTTGAACGTGCTATTCGCAAATGTTTCAAAAGTGAACCGTGGAATTATGGGAACATTCTATCTGATTTATATACTGCCTTTTGACGAAAGATTTCCGAAGTTTTTGCGCAAGAGCAAATCGGCTCTGTTGACACAGCAAAATACCTTCAGTAATTTGTTTGGGAGAGCAACAGAATGATAGAATGTGTTGCTCTTTAAGCTTGGCTACACACTTCCTAGCTTGCCACAAGGGAAAATGCTGAAAGACAATTATTCGAGAACTACTAGTTTATCTCAGCGTGATAAATATAGTAACCATTACTTTCATAACCAGTAACCATTATTTTCCGTTTTGAGTTATTAATATTATTATACTGTTGTTGTTATAATAATAATTTTATTTTAAATCCCGGAACGGCACCCAAAATTAATAATTAAATAAAGTAGTTACATATTAGTAATATTATTTAATAATTACCGGTACGCCATGCCGTCGCGTTCCGCCAGAAATCAAACCCTGTTTTGATATATATGGAAATCAATACTCACTTATTTTCCATTATGTGTTTTATAATACGTAACATGATATATTAGCTTTAAGTTCAGTTGTACATAAAATTATGTTGCAGTGAAAATAGCACAAAATCAGCCGGAGTTTGAAACAGGGATTCCCAACTTTCATGCAGACTCTTTTTAAAAGAATGTGTTGCTTCATTGACCCTTCAGTTTTTTATACGATACGTTTTTTCCAGGATACATCATCATAAACAAATAATTTCACATAAATTATTTAAAGGCAACAATTATACAAACGAAATGAACCAAAGTTTTAAGAAAAATTGTTTATTAGATTTATGTTTTTCTGTGTTATTTTTTTATATAAACAAGGTTTTTAAAAGCATAATCGCAGATGCTAATTTGTACAGGAGTGCGATTTTCATTAATGGGAATTATGAGAAATTTTAAAAGAGAAGCGAGCTAGTAACTCGGAAATTTTTAAAGCTTTGTGCAAGATAACAATTAATTACACAGGCACACACAAAAAAAATAGTCTGACTCGAAGAGTTGACACATGTTTCCCTATATATTCCGACGCGCTGAATCTTGAAACTGAAGCTAGAATTGCGCCACTACACTGCAGCTTTTTTAATCGGAAGAAAAAAAAACTGAAATTTAGAATCTACAATTGCAGTGGGCTTTCGCGACTAAAAAAACAAGGGTGTTGTCGCAATTTTGGCTTCAGATTCGGATTCAGCGCGTTGAAATACTTAGAGAAACATGTTTCAAGCATTTGTATCTGGCAACTTTGTGAATGTATGGATGTGTGTGTGTGTGCCAACATGCATTATCAACTTCATTAATAATGTTTGTAATCGCTACTATCTTGATCTTCGCCGGAACATTTGCGTTTATCGACCCTCTGACCTTCGTTGAACCCATTTGAAATTTCATCGACTTCCAGGGGGGTCTGTATCAACCCCATTGGGACCCCGTCGTTTAGAGTACGTTTGTACTCTTAGCCTTTGTTACTGTTCTTCAGTGCCACTGTATTTTTGTTCGATGACGTGTAGTACTACCTACGGCAATTATAGCAGCTAGCAACCTCGCCTGAGTAATGGGCCAATTTCCCTCTGTGGAATCAACTCTCATTCATCTTGGAGAACATCCCGCAGGTTGTCAGGATGATCCTGGAGTGCTCTTCTCCCCCAGATAGTCCTTCTATTGCTCGAGAGGACGGAAGTCTGACCTTCCAGCAGGCAGTTATGGATACGACATTGCCAATAAAACACCGATGTTTTAAACTACATTAGTAACCTGTGATGCTCACCCAGGAGGGAATTTAATTTGAATGTAGGTTCGTTTATTGATATTTTAAATTGAGATTTAACTGGTAAAACAAAGTCTAAAAAATCGTCAGGTCAGGACAAATAACAAAATTGGAATTATCTGATTCGATCATCAAAATTAATAAAGGCTTATTTAATGCCGAGAACTCTACTTTATCTACTACGGAAGAATATGCAATTTATGGATATCTGAAAATTATTATAGAATAATGTTATGATTATCTTTCTTCTTTTTAAAAATATCCATTACACAAAAACAAACACAGAATGTTAAAAAAGTATCGGTATCAAAAACACTTGTTTATCAACAAAACGATGTCTACTTCTATCATGTACGTAAGTTTGTAACATTTATTCTGAGTCATCCTGTATTTGTGGCGCGAAGAGACTGCAACTCCGGGTTTCAACAGGAGACGCATAACTCTGATAAGTAGGGTGTAGCCTAGCGGAAGGGCAGAACTTTTCATTGAGATCAAAAACGTAATTAATAACTTCTTAGAAAGTAATAACTTCTTAGAATGGGCACCTGAAGTTTCAACCTACCAAGAATGTGTTTTCTGCCAGAAATATGAGGAAAAGGCAGGGTATTGTAATATCTCGTATAGACGCCTCGCCATCATCATGGAATTAGACTTTTCAGTCTGATCCGGCTCCTAGAATCGCTCATTCCATCTTCTTGATTGTCTTTCCACGTTTATTTTCTCTCTTGGCTTATTACCTAGTTATTCTCTCTTTAGACATACTTAGTGTATGGTTTTTCCAATTCACTCTGTGCTGTTCAATAATTTCATTTACATTTACACTGTTTCTTTCCTAATTTCCGCTTTGGGAGAGTCCTGGTGAGGGGGAAACCCCACTAGCCGACGGTAGGTCGGCGCCGAATCTCGCCACCCAGCGGGGTAAGATCACCGCCATCCCCCGATAAAACACATGCACTACACTAACGGGAGTAATGACCGAAGCAGTTGACGCGCCCGGAAACACGAAAAATCAATCAATCAATCAATCAAATGTACATGAATCTGTATCTTGTAATCAGTGCCAGATTACCGAACAGGCTGAATAGGTTGCAACCTGGGGCGCGCAATTTTTGGGGCGGCGAACGGATTTCAGCGGATGCAAATTTTCATTAGGCGAACTTTTGAATGCTTTTATACAAATATTTATTTCCATATTTGTAACAAAATATGTGTTAATTAATCAAATATAATGTATGTATAATTTATTTAACAATATTTGTGTCGGGTAAAATATTGTACGATATTTTGTTATTAAAAATATTATAAATAGCTTTAATGTTTAAAAAAAGCAATTGAAAGGGCGCTAAAACATTTGACGACTAGGGCGCACATAAGTCTAAGTCAGGCACTGCTTGTAATGACTGCTGTACATCGCCTGCGTTAATTGAAACGTGTTTCCGTTGTTCTCTGGATCGCTTGTGACCCGTTGGGGATAATTTTGCTCCTACGTTGTGAACTTGACGCATTTCACGTTAATTCGCCTTTGCTGTTCTCCCTGCTTCCGTGCGTGACATGAATTTACATTTGACAAATACAACACGAAAGGCGTTTCCTAGCATTGCAAACAAGTTTCGTAAACTGTTGATGCGAGTTGTGTGTTTTTCCACGAAAAGAAATACGAAGCACGTTTCATTTGTGCCAGTAAACGACCCTAATAAAGTCACTTGAAACGACAATGATAAAGTCCAAGTTGCTTGTTTGTATTTTCCATGGTTTGTTTAAGCGACGCGGTGTAAGGTGCTGCGGAACTGTTAGGCGGTTTTTAATGTTTTTCATAATTTTGTGCTTGTTACGCCGAGCTCTTATCAAGATGTGACTCATAGTATAATTTATTATTTGCACTGAGTTCCCTTCTCATAACGAAAATTTGCTGTGTTTAGTTGAGTAAAGACAGTCGTCGTGACTCTTATAACACGTGTGTTCGTTTCAGTTGTCAAATAACTCACGCACGTATTCTACACGATGAGATGAATAAATCTTTGTGTCATTTTAAGGAGATTAATTCGATTGTTTGTTACATTTCTAGCAGTTTTATAATAAGACACCTCCTGACAATTTTTCCTAAAAACATCCCTTCCGGAAGTTAGTGTGTTCATAAAATTCTTGCATCTAATTGACATTTTCATGTAAATGGTACCTTCCCGAATTGGCAGTTTCCTTAAAATTACTGCTTTCAAATTAGTTCTCCTCTCAAAATGACACGTCCTTTCAAAATTCACATTTTCCATCAGAACATATCATTTTCCAAATTCGGATTTTCCTAAAATTACTCCTTTCCAAATTCGCATTTTTCTCGAAAAATTGCATTTTTCCAAATTAAGGAACCAAAAATGGCATTTTCTTAAAATCACACTTTTCTCATAATGGCAACACACCTGCCAAATGAGCATTTTTCCTCAAATCGACATCTTTCTCATTCACATTTTCGTCATGCTGACTTCACCTGTTCAAATTATTATTTTCGCCTAAATGCTTCGCTTTTTTTAAATTCGCATTTGCCTCAAAGCGAGTCCTTCGCAAATTCGCATTTGCTCCAAAACGAGTCCTTCGCAAATTCGCATTTGCTCCAAAGCGAGTCCTTCGCAAATTCGCATTTGCCCCAAAGCGAGTCCTTCGCAAATTCGCATTTGCCCCAAAGCGAGTCCTTCGCAAATTCGCATTTGCTCCAAAGCGAGTCCTTCGCAAATTCGGATTTTCTAAACAAGCCTTCGCAAATTCCCATTTTCCCCAAAGCGAGTCCTTCGCAAATTCGGATTTTCTAAACAAAACCTTCCTTCCCATTTTCCCCAAAACGACTGCTTCCCGAATTCACACTTTCCTTAAAAACGACGCGTTTTCGCGGAGCACGGCGCCTGCTTTCCGCAGGGTCCGTGGGCGTGCCATGTAGCGCGTGCGTTGCGTTGCAGGTGGCGGGGCATGAAGCTGCGGGGGCTGGTGGGGCGGGCGCGCGCTGCTGGTGCTGGCCGGCGCGTGGCTGGCGCTGCTGCTGCTGCTGGTGGCGTCGCCCGTGCTGCGCCCGCCCGCCCCCGCGCCCGCCTCGCCCGTCCTCGCCGCCCCCGACGCCCCCCTCGCCGCCCACCACGGCGCGCGCGCCCTCGGTAAGACAACAACAATTAGTACTATAATAATAATAATAATAATAATAATAATAATAATAATAATAATAATAATATAATAATAATGATAATGGTAATGGTAATAATAATGACGATGTTAATAAGAATGACGATGGTAATAAGATTGACGATGGTAATAAGAATGACGATGGTAATAAGAATGACGATGGTAATAAGAATGACGATGGTAATAAGAATGACGATGGTAATAAGAATGACGATGGTAATAAGAATGACGATGGTAATAAGAATGACGATAAGGAATAGGAAGACGATTGTAATAATAATAATAATAATAATAATAATAATAATAATAATAATAATAAAATATCGAGATGCAATGTCAAAAGATGGCCGGGTGCTGTACGCATGTTGCATCATGCAGAGGGGTCGGCGAGGGTTGGAATGACAACCGATACGCACTAATGGCTTTATGAGCCCGCGGCCACCGCAGCGGGTCGAGCGAGCGTTTGTGGATGCGACCAACTTCCAAGAGAGCCGATTTATGACTCCCAACGTGCTGGGAACTGCGCGTCGTAGACCACAAATGCTTGCAACAATATTCGAATCCTAGTGGCCTGTTGCAGCAAAAACGCTGCTGGAGGAAACCACGCGAAATGGTTTACCGAGATGTACCACGCACGCTGCTTAAGAATAGCTAATTATGTACTTTCGTGTATAATACTAATATTACTAAATTTAATAAAAAAAATGGTGTTGCGGGATTTGAAACTAGCCCCTCATACATGAAAAGAATTTTTTGCTTTTGATATGCCTTTAGCTTATGCCTTCGTGCACATATTATACAGATACCAAACTATTTTCACTTATTTTCCTAATGTTATTCGAGTATTATTATTATTATTATTATTATTATTATTATTATTATTATTATTATTATTATTTCGTTGCAAGGGACCAGTTTGCCCTAAGGTATAGTCTGCAATTTTCCCATTCTCATTTGTATTATTGTGTTATAAACGTCAATAAAGTGTATCTGATACCGTCAATTTTTCTTCGATAGTTTATTAATCTCGAAAGAACTTTCACAAACTCTTGTAAATATTTCTAAAGCATTATGAATCAACAATGGAGGCTACGTGCAGTGGAGGTTATTCTATGTATGAATGATTAAATTATGTTAATTATGTTATTGAAAATAACTTAGAAAAGGAATTCTTATACAAAACAAATTATTTACACCCAAGTATACTCCCGTACGCATTCATGTTTACCACTTCCAGTGGTTAGTGAAGCTTGGGATCCAGAAAGACCCCAGGTATAGAACTTGATAGAAAAACGCAGATATGGTATACTTACGTTTTCCCCAGTCGCTATTTTTAGGCATCAAACCTCACTAATTTAGGTTTTTATAACCTTGCACTTGACGTAAATCAGTTGTTAAGTGTCATCCAATCGAGAGCTAAGACTTCATCAGAGTGACGTCACTGTGGTGACGTTTAAGCTCCTGATTGGACGAAACCGTCTACAGCTGATTTACGTCTAGTGCCAGGTTATAAAAAACCCAAGTATATTTGTTTATTCTTAACTTGCCTGTCGCATAATGTTTATCGAATTTTAGTGAAGCAATCTGTAACGAAATCAAAAACTTTTGTTTTGTTTTCGAGGGATTCGCAAGGGATTGATTTTAATTTTAATTTTTACTTAAACCGTTGTACTGAGGACACTTTCATCTTTGATGAAAGATGGAAAGCCCCTCCCCCATGAGGGGCTTTCCCCGCAACTGTGCCCTCTGCCCCCGGCCCTCCGCTCCGAATCACCTACCCTCGACCTTCAGTCCTCCCTCATTTTTCTAACCCACCCCCATGCGCTCTAGTATCACGGCCTCAGCCCCTATCCCTGTCAGGCCTCTGTCCCTGTCCTTCTCCCTATCCCTCCTGCTGACCACCCCTTGTCCTCTTCTCTCTACCCTCTCTATTGCCTATTTATCCTTAAAAGTTTATTACATGGGAGTTTTTTTGTTTTTTTTCCTTTCAAAATTCAAAATTTATTGCTTGTTTATCCTTGAAAATAGATTTATTACATGGGAGTTTTTTGTTGTTTTTTCTCCCTTTCAAAATTCAAAATTTATTGCTTATTTATCCTTGAAAATAGATTTATTACATGGGAGTTTTTTTTCTCCCTTTAAAATTCAAAATTTATTGTTATTTATCCTTGAAAATAGATTTATTACATGGGAGTTTTTTTTTTTTTCTCCCTTTAAAATTCAAAATTTATTGCTTATTTATCCTTGAAAATAGATTTATTACATGGGAGTTTTTTGTTGTTTTTTTCTCCCTTTAAAAAATTCAAAATTTAAGTAGTATATGACTTAGTGTAGGGATCACAGAATTTTGAAAATGTGCACACAATTCACTTTTCCCCATAGCACATCATACGCAGTTTTTAACTGTTTTTTGACGTAAAATAAAAAAAATACCCACCTTTCCTCTTCCCTTTACCTTACGTCCTGTGCCCACTATCCCACATCCTGTGCCATTTACTCCCTGCCCTCTGCCTCTCGCGTCACTGTTTCTTTGCCACCCTGTCCTCTGCCCTCTCGCTCCCTCCCAGTTACCCCGAAAGCTGTAGCGTAACAAAAAGCGACTCTCCCACTCTCTCCCTCGTGGTGCGCAGGCGGAGATGGGGCGAGCGGCCAGCTCACCCCGGAGATGGCGCGCCGGCTGGCCCTGGCCTTTAGCGACCTCGACGCCCTCAAGCGGCAGACGGCGGAACTGCGCGCGCTCGTCGTCGAAGTCAGCAACGGGTGAGTGCGCGAGCGCTACGATGGATAGCGCTGGCGGCGGCGCGGCGTGGCGCGGCGCTAGCAATCACTTATCTATATTATTAAAATTTATTTATTACTATATGCAATAGTTTTAAATTAAAACTGTTTTTAAGTACATTTTAATTATTTTTTAAAATATATGGATTACTGGAATAGTTATAAATTATAAATTACTATGTATAATATATTATAAATTAGTGTATAAATTATAAATGAGTGGAAAATATAAAATAATTATTTAACAAGTAATAAAATTTAATTATTATCTTCAGACGGTTATTGAGATTTCTATTTTTAGATTTTTAGTTAAGAATTATTTTAGACTGTCATTTTTTATTAAACTCCTTGAAACCAGAAAGAAACATATTAATCAGAAACCATAATTTAGATAAAATAATTTTTTAATAAAATGGTGACACCGCCATCCAATCGGTACCATGAACGTCACCATAGTGACACCATAGTTCTCGATTGGATAACATAATCGAAGTATATTTATTCTCATTCTGGGCTGACGCCACTAATGAGCGGGGCGAAAAGAAACGGGAGAAAAGGCGTCCATTAATGATGTGGGAACTTTTTGTCTTACATAGAAAAAGGGATGGAATTTAACAAATGACAGAATTTATTTGACTCTCCTGAAGAGGAAAAGTAATCCTTGAAACGTTGAGATGTAAAACTTCAAAGTTAGTAGAACATATTAATAAAATTCTTTAATCTGAATTATGGTTTCTGATTATTGATAAAAACGTTTAAAATAATTCTGGGCTAAAAAGCTTTTAAAAATGGCTCGTGCCAGATCAGAGGTGTGCAGAGGGCAATCGTATCATCCTCCAACACGTTGCATCGTTTTGCTGGTTTGCCAACATACTTTAATTACGCATGCTAAGTTTGTTGTTTTAAAAAAAAATCTTTAGTTTTCTTTTGTCAATTTTTATTTTCAGTATGCTAGTCAGTTTTAGAAATTTTCATCTTGAATTCTGTTTAAATTTTATTTTGTCATTTTATGTCGTATTATATTTTGTCGTATTTTTATTTTTGTCATATATCTCAGAAAGATTTATTAATTACCAGAGGTAGCATGTAACAAATGTCGGTGCAAAACCAACTCCCAATCTCGTATATAAAAATCTATTTTTGTTTATTTTGTTCGTTCGTATTTTATGCGCTGCCGTTCTGTTCATCCGATTGCAGTATACGATGTCTGTCGCACACAGGCGCAAAATGGCGATGTTGATGATTTTATGCTGACCCAAACGCCCCTGAACAGAAGCTCTACGCAACCCGCCGCACGCTCAAGTATTAACTGCATCTTCGCTGCATATTCTGCCCCTGTGATTGTGTAACATCGGCTGGAATTATTACTTGAATGTCATCTCGGACAAGTAAATCGAATTTCTCCAAGACAGTGTCACGCCGAATGCATGCCCAAACTTGAGGGAGAACGTTTTAATAGGACACTTGACCATGTCCAAACAAGAATATAGAACAAACCATACTCCCTAGAAAGTCATTCATGTATTAAAATTGCCGAACGTAGCGTAAAACGTGATTAACAATAACGTGACCAGTAGGTGGTGAAATGTAATGTACTGCAATAGCGAAGCATTGCCGGGACCACTACTTTATTATAACGAATATGGGAGCCCAAATAATATTCCTTAATTCTAAACTTAAGTTCTATTTTAATTTTGAAAATTTATTTCATTGTCAATAATAGATCCCCAAACTAGCGATTGCGGTCCTCCAGAGGAACCTTAAACGATTTTATCAGTGACGTGTAGTGAAGGGCTTAGCTTGGGTAAGCAATAAAATATATATGGTCGATAAACCACTCATTAGTTACAAAAAGTTGGCTCTTAAATTCCCTTTCACATGCAGGTTTTCGAAGTAGTCCGGTTATAGTAAAGTGTGGTATTGCCTTCCTGCCTTAATTTTTATCTTCAAAGTTCCGCGAAACAAAACTCTTCATCAGTAAATCACAAATCACGTACACGTGCCCGTCTACCCCGCTACCTGCAGTAGAAAGATACCTAATCGTGCTCTTCCTGTCGAAACACTATCGGACGCAATCTTACTGATTGTGTATTCTAGGGTATAACTCACGTGGTAGTTTCACTTATAACAATAAACTAAAATCTGTATTAGCACGTATAAGCATAAACTTTCCTTCCTCTTCCTTGTCCTATCTGCTCCCCCTACACACACTTACACTAACTTGCACTACACCACCACATATTCCGGGAGACCGGTCGGGGGCTTAGAGCTTGTCCCGGTGGGAGATGCCTTGTTTAGGAAAGCCCCGCTAGCCGACGATAGGTCGGTGTCGGATCTGCCCATCCAACGGGGAAGATCACCGCCACCTCCCGTGGAAATAAAACATGCACTACACTTACGGGACTAATGACATCAGTCGTTTACGCGCCTGGAATCACTAATACCAACCAACGAAAACCTCTAGATGGGATTATTGTTTATCCCAAACACAGATATTGTTAGTGCTGACACAATAAAAGATCTTGTATAACATTTTTATTGGGTCGGATTTATAGTTTCATGAACTATATTTTATATTCAGAAATGGTCAATTTCATGTGAGTGGAACTGGAAAAATATATGATTAATTTTTTATTATTATTATTATTATTATTATTATTATTATTATTATTATTATTATTATTATTATTATGTTCGCAGAGATCCAACCATGTATCGAGATTTGCAAGACCGACTGAAACAAGCCGAAACATTATTACAACAAAGTACTGGCGGTATGAATGGTGAGCAGTTTCAAGGTTTGTTGCATGTTGCTATGAAATTCATTTTTTAATTTAGTATCCAAGGTCCCTTCCTCCTTCAAATACCACATTCAAATGTCGGTTATTTCTTGTGGAATTTGTAGTTGAATAAAACATTTTGTCAAAGTTCTCCTACTTCCTTCTTTCCCACACTTCAACATTATTTCCAATTCTTGTTCATTGATCACGACTTTATTTCAACATTTTGGTTAATATCAAAAATCCGTTTGAACACCGAACTTTCAATGACGATGCTTTACCATACCAAACTAAGTTGACAGTTGCAAGGTATTTCCAAGTTGGTAGATGAATGAACAGAATAGCTTGTCAGAATACTGTGCAGAAACTAGAATTTCAGCTTGAAGGTACAGTGAGAAAAAGCATAATTGCAAGACCCGTACGCGAGGAAAAGGAGAACAAACTATGCTTGCAAAATCTTTCAACTTCATTTGGAAATGTTTTGATTTGTGTTATAATTTCTTTCCCATTATATCAAACATTGTAGTGTCAGTACCTTAATATTCAGGAGATATCAGTGAGACTTCTGTCTGCCCATGCGCAAATAAATCTTAAATCATCCTGCGTATATCATCCTCATTGTGGCTACTGTGCTGGTAAGTGATCTCAAGAAAATTAAACTGATGAGCTGAAGAGTTTCGGATGAAAGATTGTTTACAATCTCTTCGCCAATAAAACACACTACATACGAGCACATACAATACAAACATACATACAGCACATGTATATGTGCTCTTGGCTGAATATCTCTGCGTGGAAGGTTTGCAATGTGTATGTTTGGACCATTTTCTCGTGGCTTTCCTCAGAGCTGCTGCAGACCAGCCCTGAGGAAGGCCTCGACACGTCGTCATAGCCTTCTATGCAACGTCATTCGGGCAGCCAAGAACACTCTCAATATTCTGGTCGCAGAAACCCATCACTTCATACATCACATGCATGTTCAATCGTGTGTAATTAAAAGCTGTTAATGGCAAAAAATGATTCCACGAATAGACATTTGAATGAGGTAGTAATTTGTAATGTTTATCCCTACAGCAGGTTCTGTTTGTTCAGATTCACAAAGTTTCTTCACCTTTATTGTTGCTTTCTCAACAGTTATGCTGCATAATTTGAGTAAATGCATTACTTGCCACTTAATTTATTTTAAGCTTAAAATATTAAATCTTCGAGGTTTTGGAAACTTATAACTTTTTATTGCTGGAAGCTTAATTTAAACATTAATTATTTAGGCTTTGTTTGCATTGATTGTCAGTTTTTACAGTGTATTCTATTTTTATTCAAAAGGTTTCTTTTTGTCACATTTGGCATGTTTTAAACGTTATACGTAGCTTCATATGCTGACATCACAATTATCTTGTTTTATTTGCACTATTGATATTATTTTGTGTTTTTCAGTGTCTGGTAACAAAGAACCAACCGCAGAATACGAACAGTTGAGAAGGCGATTGAAAAATGGAGTTCATGAGTTCTGGTACTACATGTCATCAGAACTGCATAAACTCCAAAAGCAAGCTCAGACACATGCTCCACAAATGGTTACGAAAATCAACTCTATTCTGGAAATGGGAGAAGAACATGAGATGTATGTTGTCAAATTTACGAACATTCTTTTACGTTCTTGCACTTATTTCGTAAGAAGAGGTTGTTTAATCGTGCCCCGGAAAACTGCGAATTTTCGACGGAAAAACTCTAATTGCCGGGCCCTGGTAACGAAAAATAGATAAATCCTGATGCTAGCAGGTGGGGTAACCAGTATGACGTTTTGTGGGTTGATACCGAAAAATCAATTGACGGCAAAACGTCTGAGGTTAACGCTAGCGCCAAAACCGTTCAGTCGATTTTCTTCAAAATGGATTATCCCCGATCGATCAGATCGAACTCAAGGCTTTGGGAGTTTCAACCAGATATTTTGGTTTTTGAGAGTAATTTACATGAAGCCTCAAATCAGTTTCAAAATTTTCTCAATAATGCCATTAAATGTTTTAATTAAACGCCATCTAATAACGTAAAGGGCGCATAAAAGAATGGCACAGGTCTCGTGTTCGTTGAAATCCCAGATTTTTCGGAAAAACTGCGAAAGTGGGTCGGCGTCTTCCTACAACTACAATATTGAAGGTACAGTTTTTTTTCTTAATGAAATCTGTTCTTTAAAGACAGCTTTTGAAATAAGATCATGATAAAATTTTCGAAAATACTAGTAGTTTTCGTGTAATTTTGCGCGAAATACAGGCAATTTTAAATATTTAAACAATTTTTTTCTCAAAAACCACACCTATTTTCTTATCATATGTTCAAGGGACGGTAAAAATATGGTGCTAGTCCCATTTTCGGCGAATCCTTAGTTTTTTTCGAAAATTGCAAAAAGTTATAATTTCAAAACTACAAAATTGAAGATAGATTTTCCCTTAGACAAAGTCTGTTGTAAAAAATAGCTCTTAAAGGTCGTATACAATTTTTTGATAAAGTAGTAATTTCGCCGAATTTTTGTCTGAAATTTATAAAATTTTCACTTGTTCTCTCAAAAACCTCTCCATTGTGTTTTCTTTAAACTTTTGCCATGGATTGAAGAAGGGACACTTGAAAGAATGGCGTGGATCTCATTTTCGTTATACTCTCTGAATTTTCCGAAATTTTCAAATTTAGAAATAATGCGAGAAAGTATGTGCTGTTGTAGAACCACTAGTTATATAATACAGGATGGTCGAGAATTAATGTTAAGAACTTCAGAGCATGTAAAGGTCAAAGATGCTCTCTTTTGTCAATTTTTATTTACCTACCAGTGCACGATGAGCTACCTAACAATCGGTGATAATTCCTCATATGTAACTTATGTATTTGAAATTTCCTATCACAAAAATCTATTATCTTTGCCCCCCCCCGTGCCCTAAAAGTTTGTAAATTCTGTTACGTTAATACATAAAGTCCTATTCTACCCACCTATTGGCGTTGAACTCATCAACTAATCCTCCTTTAATGTAGTCGGTCGGTCGTAGTCGTCATTGCCTTTATCCGTTTGGGCAGGAACTCGACGCCGTTAGATCCCCGGAGTTCTCAGACGATCACCCATCCAGGAACCCGCGATGTCTCCAAATGCTTTATCGGTCATATGTGTCTTTAACCCATGTTAACATGCAACCCTGCAGGTTTGTTTTGTGCGCCTGTACCTACCTGTATGTTAAGAAATTTAACATCCTTAGCAACGTAAACAACCATCGATTCATCGCAAGTCAAATATTTGTTAAGAAAAAACATGGCGATGTACAAAACAAATCAGATTCAAACAATTCAGATGTAATACACATTGGTTTGGGGAGTAATTATTCTTAATTGTAGTGTTTTTAATAGTACAATTAGAAAAATGTATATTAGGTAAATTAATCTCATTTTCCTCACATTCCACCAAATGAAACTCCGCTCCGGTAATCATATTTACTGACAATATGGTGTCGCCACTGGAAGTCAACACGCCAATCTCCTAATTGAATGTCGTTTCTTTAGGAATCTTTAGGTTCAGGAGAATTATTTACATCCATCTTTCTCGAACCACGGTACTACACGAATATTGTTTATATAGATATATCACCAAAACACCACCCACAATGTAGTGCTAACGTACCACAGCAACAGAATTAATGTGTTTATTATCGCAGTAATGTCGTAAATTTTCGCATAATTCGTGATATTTTATGGTGACCGATAAAATGCTGAACATACCACGAAATGATAGTTATGAGCCATAACATTACTGGGTATGTTAATAGCTATAACTTCCGTGGCTTCACAGATAGTAGTTAAGCAATACGGCTAGCGACGCCGCATTGAATAATTTATTTTCAGACACCT
The DNA here is from genome assembly GCA_964035755.1 of Teleogryllus oceanicus. Lineage (NCBI taxonomy): Eukaryota > Metazoa > Arthropoda > Insecta > Orthoptera > Gryllidae > Teleogryllus > Teleogryllus oceanicus. The sequence continues at coordinate 54,650,536 of CAXIVR010000013.1, forward strand.
TGAATGTTTTGTTTTTGCTAATGTAATGTGAATAAAGAACAGGTGAATTACTTTCAGAATTTTCACTGTATATACAAATATGGCGTACCATAGCGATTCTTATGAGCCAGTAATCGGAAGGGAAGGTGTTCCTTAAATTCAAAAATGCTTAGTAGTTTGAAGTATTATACGCGCACGTTTTCTTGAGTCCGAAATTCCTACCCCTACTCCTTTGCCACTATTAATTGAATTAAGAGTAAATAATAAAAACGAGCGTTGTAAACAAAATCTGATAACCAAAAATGTTAGCTCCCGTGTAATAGAAACTATTTTGCATCAAAAAGCGAGCTACAAATTTAATATCAAATCCATGTGAAAATAAACACACTCTCCATTCCAGTCGCAACTAACGACATGAGGGTTCAAGAAAACGTGCGTGGATAATAGTCTCCTGCTTCGAATTTTCTTTCCGTTGTAGATAGATAAGACCTGTGTTGTGTGTGTGTTCCAGGGCACTGTTGACTGACCTGAGCTCCCTTCAGAAGGCAGATCAGTACAACAGTTGGCGAGAGAAGGAAGCGGCAGAATTGAGCGATTTGGTGCAGCGCAGACTCCAGTTCTTGCAGAATCCCCCAGACTGCAGCCAGGCACGCAAACTGGTCTGCTCTCTCAATAAGGTGAGATTGAACTTTTGAAGTTCTGTGTTTTACCCCTTGCACAATACTAGGGTTTTACTAACGTGGTAGCTGAGGATAGTATCTCCATGATGGAATTCGGCACGTCTTCTTGAGTCATTCTCAGTCCTACCGTAAAATGTCGCATGATCGCGACCGCCGGGGGGAGGCGTGTAGTTCGTGCGGCCACCACTAGATCGCAGGGCTAAAAAGAAACAAATTTTTGGAGGAAATTTTGGCCCTTATTTTTTGTGTCCGATAAAGCGAAAATCACTAACAAATGACCGGGAGCGGTGGCTCAATGCGTCAACTGATGTCACTGCAGTGCCTCTGGCCGGGAGGTCCTAGGTTCGAGTTCCGACAGTGGCAGGATTTTCGACATTAGCTTTTCAGCTAGGTCGAATTCAGTTGCTGTCTGGAGGAGAATTCTAGAGACCAGCTGATCTGATCGGTACTTTTCCGTCGTTTCTCCAATCAATAGTAAAAGTCGGAGCAGTACCCTCACAAACGAGCCACGGATCGCCCGCGATCTTTCTTTCCTCTCCCATTTTTGTTGAGAGGATTGGCAAGTTCGCGCGGACTGTCTGTTACGGCCAGCGAATATGCATGTAGCAAAATATTGAAATAAACAAATTTATCTTAATATAAATGCGTATTCTACACCTAACTGCAGAGACGGAATGGTTGAAAAATATTCTCATAGCAAAAAATTCCCAAACATCGCTCTCTTCCTCGGAATGTAGGTACAGAGAAGTACGAGTTTGCAGTTCACAACTCGATGTGTGTCAATGTTATAAGGGGATGTCTGATGCAGAACGCAAATTGAACATGCAAAACGTTCATGGGAGCCTCAAAAATTCAAAGCACGGCCTTCTAGCAGGGTTGCCAGATGCAATATCGTGAATAATGGAATGTGGGGCACATAAAAATATGGTACAATATGCTACAATGGAAATGTACAAAATGATAGTACAATTATGGTACATTTTGTAGATGTATATGGTTTTACACTATAAAACTGTACACCATGTGATGAATGGTGAATTCAGAAACTAATGCCAAGGTCACAGCCATCTGTGATGTTGATGGACAACTGGAATTCATGTTTAAATTCTTATGTACTTTTTATGTAAAAGCATTAATAACAAATAATGTCGAATTTTCGAAAACTCATTCTAATTTTCCACCAACATCACAGACGGCTAGGATGTTTGTGTTAGTTTCCAAATACACTCCAAATTCATTGTGAGATGAAAAAATAACCCTAATCGCTGTATGGTGTTCAAAACATAATATTTATTGCATGTTCTTAAAAGTGCTTTGATATGCTGCAACAAGTGTACTCGCCTTTAGGTTTGCCATCTAGGGAGCGTTTACTTTGTTGGTTTATATCAAGTTTGAAATAAAACAATTGTAGTTTATTTCAAGTTCAAGAACTAATTTCCAATCTGTCATTTAGTATAAAATCAGTAATATTTCTCTTTTTTAAATTATTAAAAAAAAAATAATGGTACAATTATGTACATTTAGTTTTTGGGGTGTAAATTATGGTACAATTCCATAATTATAGTACGATCTGGCAACCCTACCTACTAGCTTATACTAATAAGTTAGAAATTAAGGAAAATAAAATTGTAACAGCCTACAATAAACATTATATTAATTAACCTATTGAATACCTTAAGTAATAATAACAATTTGATATGATTGAAGTTCGTAATATAATACAAGGATGTAAAAAATTACTCTTCAGTTAAAAAAAGATGGTGATGGTGTTGATAATGAACCAGAAAGCAGTGATAGTTTATGGAAAAAGTATTAACCTTTTCATCAACAAGATAATTTTTTAATCAATGAGACAGTTTGAGGTTTTATTTCAATGAAATTGTGAGAATTAGTTAGAAATAGAAAAAAATTCTCAGGAGTCCACTTTAAAATTAGCGGGGTCATCTTGTATTCAGAGATGTTCTGATAAATATGATAGTATTTTAAAACCAGAAATCTTTCTGATCTAAAGTTTATATTCAATTTCATCGTACATTTCTATTAGGCAGGTATTACTGTTTCAAAAGATATGTACAATACAATTTCGTCCTGTCTTTAGGGTTGTGGCTTTGGCTGCCAGTTGCACCATGCTGTTTATTGCTTCATGGTGGCCTATGGAACGGAGCGCACTTTGATCCTGAAATCGTTTGGTTGGAGGTACCACAAAGGAGGATGGGAGGAGGTCTTTCTGCCCCTGAGCAACACATGTCGCGATGGGGACGGAGCCACATACGCTCACTGGCCTGGTGAGTATTGGCAGGGGAGTTCAGAACATTTTACAAGAACAAAATTAATGTGTATTTGGAACCTCAAGCAGAAAACTTTTGAGGAAAATACAGTATATTATCAAATATTGATACATTTTGAAGTTTAATATATGAAAAGTAGTTATGCAGATTTTCATTTTTTAGAAGTTTGAATTTGACCAAGAAAGTTGTTTATTTTAATTGTGCCAAATTAATTAATGCAATTTTATTATTAAACTTTCTAATTTTCAATTAACAATTTCTAACTTCCTTTAAAAATATTGAGGTAAACAAGAAAGAATGTATCAGAAGTATGCCGCTCAAACTGTATTTTTAAACCTAAGTTAATGAAATCCAAGATACCTAGGCAATACAGTTCACTAAATTAAGTAATAAAATTGAAAGTCTATCTGGGTTAAATACGTGGTTTAAGGTTCCATAGAGATAAATCAGGCAACACAATACTTTTCCATTATCGTTTGATAAATTGTCTTGTTCTCCTTTATCAATAATGTATAAATTAGCAAATTTATTGGAAATCAAATCATGTGATATATTTTTTTAAAAAAATTTTTTTATTTGAATTATATTAATCACATCATACATAGAATGTCTGATGTGAATCTCAGATTTGTAATTTGGACATTTGTGCCCTTGTATTTTAAAATAAAAAAATTAAAGGGGAGGGGGGAATTTTATATTCTCAGATTTTGCACAGTCTTTATAGATCTTTGACTAAGTCAAGGTGTTAAGGGACAGCTTTTTGAAGCAGATGCATGAATTCTACACCATTTTGTACCCACAATGTGAACAAATGTAGAAATTTGAAGTAGTTTTTAAGTGAAAATTTTAGTTCTGTGCCGGTCTATAACGTGCAAATAATTACCATTCACTCTTCTCCTGTATTTTAATCTTCAGAAGAAAGGAAAGATCCTTTTGGGGATTCAACAATGAACTCATTTTTCAAAGATATGTTATTGATTCTTGGTTCATAATAATAGATGGAAATAAATTTAGAGAGTTTTATAGGAAAGGTAAATGAGAGAAAACAAATTAGAGATATTGAGGAGTTTCTTTGTTAATGTTTTTCATTATTTCATCTTTGCAGGTAAACCACATACACAAGTAGTCGATCTGCCAATCATAGACTCCTTATCCCCTCGACCACCTTATCTGCCACTGTCTGTGCCAGCTGACCTAGCACCTCGGCTGTCACGACTGCATGGCAATCCATTTGTGTGGTGGGTGGGCCAGTTCCTGAAATACATGCTGCGGCCACAAACGAGCATCTCGACTCTCCTTCAAGAGTCTGCGCACAAATTGGGTTTTGAGAAGCCGATCGTTGGGTAAGTTGCTATATTGGTTTTTCATAACAATTTCTTCTTCTTTTAGAGTTGGAAAAATATGTAGTATGAAACGTCAAAATATGTACATAAATGTTCATTGAAAATGATAAGAATATGGAAAAAATGTAAAAAGGGATATAATATATAATATAAAAATACTCTTATTTATTGAACAATTATAAAAAAAGCAAAATAAATTTACACAATTTGAAATTACTTTATTAAAATATTTATTGAACCTTTTTTAAAAATTAAAATGTTTGCTTTTTCCACTAGATTACATTTTTTTAAGAGTACATTGTTTTGTTTCAAGGGTGCACATTCGACGAACAGACAAAGTGGGAACAGAGGCTGCTTTTCATCCCATTGAACAATACATGGATGTCGTGGAGAAATACTTTGATGTCTTGGAGTACTCTCAGAAAGTTGAGCAGCGTCGCATTTACCTGGCATCAGATGACCCTAGAGTCATTGCCGAAACAAAGCGCAAGTAAGTGTCTTATCATAAAACAAAACCATGGCAAAAATAAATGGTATGTAATCTCTTCAACAATATTAATTATGTTGGTTTTGTTTGTTAAAATGAACTGAATGGAATACTGTCACATTGAATATGGTTTTCGAAAGTGTCTTTGATAAAATCAAGAATGTTAAAAATAGTGATTAAGGCAGGATGGTGTTAAAGTCTGTCTCTCTTAAACCATATTTACATGCTTCCTTTTAACAAATGATTCCATAATTTACATGAAAGTCTGCATGTGCAGTGTGGCTCCTAGAACCGCAAAAGCAACATTGTGCACATGCAGTTGATAACACTCCAGAATCATTCATCATAAGGAAGCAAGCAAATTGGATCTAAAAGAGAGAAAAGGTTGGGCAGGAGATAGAAGAAAAAAAATTGCAATTCACTCAGTGTTTCAATATTTGCATAAAAATGTATGTGTATTTATCTACTGCATCCATACAAACATAGTTGGCTAATTGCAATAACTTATTTCAGATATCCTCATTATGAAATACTTGGTGATCCTGTGGTTGCCAAGTCAGCAGCTGTTGCTACAAGATATTCAGACAACTCGCTAATGGGAATCATTGTTGACATACATTTTCTGTCTCTCTCTGACTATCTAGTCTGTACTTTTTCATCGCAGGTATGTTGGTGTTTGTTTGCCACTTCTGGTCTCCTTATTTATTTGTGTATTTATTCATTAATTCTCAATGGATATACACAATTTGATTACATGAAGTTTATACAATAAAATAACTTAAGGTTGTTATTAGCACAAATTCAGTTATTCTGAGAAATTCAAGGGACAGTCAAAAATGTTTGGCTGCCTTACGAAAATATAAAAACATTTTTAAAACAAAAGATAAAATGATTTGGATGCCTGTTTGTTAGGGTTATTTTTCTATGTAATCATTTTGACTTCCTGTGCACTTTTCATTGTGTGAAAAAAGTTTTTGTGAACCCTATGTGGACCAGACCATGCCCGGTTTCACTGACCACTTATTGATTATTGCCTTCTATTTTCTAAATTGTCAAATCTTCACCTTCTGGGCGAGTGTTCAGCTGTGGGAAAAAATGGCTGACACTTGAACAAAAACTGGGAAATATAGAGTTCAACCAAACACTTCCCATTTGAATCGCAAAGGTAGCTGCTTTGTTTTCTGAGCTGAATGCTGATGTGTGTTATCATAAATGAGCATCATCATCATCTTTCCTTTTTTTTTTTTTTATTTAGGGTTTAATTAATTAAGAGGTCATTAGTAACCACTATTAATTTAACATTAGGGGTATCAGTATTCTGAATAAAGTGATACAGTGATGATGAGAGGTGAAACGACGAACACAAATACAATCACACCTGAGGTGGTATTGAACCCACGATCCTTCGGCCCAAGATCGCCATGGCACAACTGCCTTAGCTCTTGGCCACCCGGATCAGTGAGCATCATTTTCCTTGATGAGAAAAAACACAATTTTTTGGTGAACCTCAAAAACCTGAAAATTATGAATACATACTTAAAATATTATGTAATTGATTTTAAATTTATTTCTCTAGCAGTGGCATATTTTATTGGGCATATGTGGTTGTTTGCATAAGGTAACAACATTTATTGAATATTTATTTATATGTGGGTTGAAACCTATTTTAAATATTAAAAGCTTTACTTTTTAATTTTCTTTTTTGTGTAATTTTGGTTTATTGGTCTGAGTTTTCACAGAGCTTTTTGGGTGAAATGATAGAATCCTCCTGGCAACTCAGTGCTATTTTAATTTGAAGTGATAAAGGAAGACAAGTATTTCTTCATTTATATTTTTGTCATATTTTAACTCAGTTTGAAATGATTTGCTTGCCAGTCAGGTTGCACAATCACACACTAATCACACAATCATAGACTTCAGAATTTTGAATAACAAAAAGTAATTATTCTGAAATGTTTTTCATTCATTTGACAATATATTAAAGACACATTAAGAGTGTAAATCGACAATACATTAAAAATAGTACCATGGGAAAATATTTTGTTGTATTTTAGATCACACTTTTACTTTATTAACTATTATTATGCTATTTTTTCCTTGCTTTTCTTCATTGTTTATTTATGTTCAAATGACACGTGGAGAGATGCACATGGGACAGACAGACACGTGGACAGATGAATGCAGAGACTCATGGGCAGATGGACTCGCAGACTGGGAGTGTGAAAAGATATTTATCAAATGAGTGACAAAGTTATTTAATGGAAGATCCATCAGGTCTGCGCACAGACATTGCATCATGCAGTATTTTCTGTACATGTTATATTAAAAATTGAATTCAATACAACCTAAATGAGTTGAAATTGAATTTTTATTAGAAAATGAACATTAGCATCTAGTATTTTATTGCTTCAAACTTGCTTGTCTTTTTGCCTTATTAAAAGTCTTGAAGTTGTAATAAGGTGTACATTTTTTATCTGTTCAGGTGTGTCGAGTTGCATATGAAATTATGCAGAGTTTGCACCCAGATGCTGCTGACAGATTCCATTCTTTAGATGACATTTATTATTACGGAGGGCAGCTTTCGCACAATCAGGTTGCTATTTACCCGCACTCTGCTCAAAGTCCTGGGGAATTGGACCTCAAGGTAAGAGACTGGTCATTTCTCATTAAAACATTGACTAATGAGACCTTGGTCTATTAACAGGAATTGTTAGTTATTCGTAAAGTATCATTTAGTGATGGATTAGTTAATGTTGAAGTGTTGTACTGGTTGCATATTCAAACCTGGTGAAAGTCAATGATTTTGAAGATCCAAAAAAAAATTGTTTTTACTGATATGTTGTTGCTTTGTTATTGCCTTCAGTATAAGGCTTCAGTAACTTACCTGGATTAAGAAGATTGATGCTACACGTTCTCTTATGGAGGGAATTATGAAAAGATTAACTGAGACAAGTTAACATCTAGTTATTAGTGAATATGTAAATCTGAACAATTATAATTGGGTAAAAAATGAAATCTTTTATGTACCATGGCCGTTAACTGGTTCAAATGATCTCAGGCAATAAAAAGCCTTTGGCCAAAGGCTCGTGGGCTTTTTGTGAATGCTTGATCTTTATAACCCTTGTCATGCCCTTGGTGCATAGATAACTGTTGTTCACTTTTCTTTTGAAGGGAAAAAAAACCCTTTGTCCTGATTTGCAGATTGGTGGAATGTAAAAAAAAATGATACCTCTGAACTAAATTCTAAATCCCTTTCTCTATAGGAATATCTTGATATACTACTAGATGGCATTATTACGAAGGTCATGTCCTTTCATCACAAAGTTGCTTGCACTGTCAAAGCAGCAAAAACAAATTAATGAATGAAAAGGAGATCATTAGATTTTGAACTGTAAAGATACCATAGAACAAATGCAACCTAAAATAAGTTCTTAACCTATGTAGGATGGAAACTTCAGTTGCCTTCACCTGGAGTGCCTCACAATTATTTCCAAATTTCAAATATATTACATATTGGTTCTCTACAGTCCTAAAATTATAACAATTTGTGCTTTATAAGTATACTTACAAACAATGTTATTGATTGTAGACTAGGTCAAAATCGTATTTGAAAAAATTCTTTTGGAGATTTGCAAGACATCTCTAAAATGTTTTTATATATCACAAGCCAGAACCATCTCGTTTTGTGATGCTCCTTTGTGACACATATGTAAAGTTAATACATTTAATATGAAGTATATATGTTATTAATAACTTTGTCCTAATTTTCCTTATATGTTAAAAATAATTTTTTCTTTGATTATACCAACTGAGGGATTTTAGTTGTATGTGAAGTAGTCATTTCTTAAGTCATCTGAAAAGTGTGACAACACTGCTAAGAAGCTTTTTTGCATCGTGTCATTACATAACATTCTTAAAATTAATTTTTTGCACAAAGATGGCGAAAGAAAATAGAAAAAAATTGTATAGTTCATGAGTGAAATGCAATTAAGATAATTTACAATTAAAGAAAATAAAATTAAAAAGTTAATTTACAAGATTTTTAAATTAAATTTGTTCTTCAAAATTAGATCTTGAAATGAGATCATGTTCATTTTTTCAAAATAAGAATAGATTTGCATAATTCTCATTTTTAATAATTTTCATATTTTTTTTTTTTATTGCTACAAATTATTTTATAAAAAATGTGCAAGTCCAATTTTTGTTGAACTCTCTAATATTTTGAAAATGGCAAAAGTTACACATGTGAGAAAATATGTGCTGTTGTAGTTTCACTAGTTTGATGGTAATCTTTAAACTGGAGGGAACATAGCATGATTTTCCATGCAGGAAAGTGGCATTTGATTACTCCGAAGTTTCTTTCTACAAAATGTTATTCAAATTGTGTGAGATAATTTGTTCTTATATTTTGCAGGTTGGGGATCAAGTTGGAGTTGCTGGCAATCATTGGGATGGATATAGCAAAGGTAAAAATCTCCGAACAGACAAGATCGGCCTATATCCATCCTTCAAAGTGGTGGACAAAGTTGAAGTTGTGGATTTCCCCACATACCCAGAAGTTCCCCTCAAAACACCAGCCAACAAAGACTCCAAAACTTGAAAAGCTAAACTTGTGATCCACATCACTTTATTGTGTGTCAAGATGTTACCCAGAGAGATGAAACAGTGTTGTCAATGGCTTTAAGAAACTTCAAATGAAGATCAGTCTAGCAAAGAAGAACCAAATGTATATGTGTGGTTTGTGCTGTTGTCAGTGTTAGATGATTTGAGTATTATGTATGTGAGAATGAATGAGGAGGGGAGAAGATTGTGGATCAAACCACAACTTTGCAGAAGCAATCAATGCAAACTTATTTTTGCTGTAAATTTATTGATTGTTAGCCTGTTATTGTTTTCAGCACTTTTCAATTCTATTTCTTCATTGTTTAATGAGCATCAGATTTTTAGAAAGGATATAGATAGAAAGAAAATACACTTAATTGGTTATGTTCGTTGTGTAGCGTGCAGATTTTTATGTTTTTATTTCAGTAATTTTTCCTTTTTGTTTTTAACCAAATATCAAGTTTTCATTTCTTTCTCTACATTAAAAACTTATTAATATATGTGAAAAATTATGTATATTTCTACCAAATACTGTATATGCATTTATGACGAGTTAAACTTTGGTTTATCAGCTGGATTGCTGGCAGTTTTTGCAGTTTTCTTAATATTATTTATGAATACTTTTTAACAAATTTGTTTTGGATGATATATAACAGAACAATCTTCATATTTTTCTGCAAGTGATAGACAAAAATAGTAAATGTATATTCTGATGTGCATATTAGGAACGAACATGTATCATCCTCAAGTAAACTATCAAACTTTTCTATGAATGCCTGTGGAAATTTGACAAAGGAACAATATTATAGAATGTGTATATATTCGAATGTATCTTTAAAATATTAAACAGATTATATTTATTGTAGATTTTTTTTTTTTAATGTTTCTGTGTGTGAATGCTATTTACAAGCAAAAGTTCTGACAAAAGATTAAAAACATGAATGAGTTATTGTCATGTGTTTATGTTTGGGCAGTGAATGACTGTTTTTTGTTGAAATACTGTTGTGTGCAACTAAGACCATCAGCTGGTGCTTTCATATGCTAATAATAAAATATGTTAGAAAAAATCTGATATTTTTGAAGAGCAATTCTAGGATCTAAGTTTTATTCAGCTATCTGTGTAAGAGGGGAAAACCACAAATTTAATGAAATTGCCTGATTTTCAAAAAAAACTCATTAAAATGTTTTTCTCCATTTTTTTTTCTTTTTTTAAATTAATTTTACATCAAAAAGATAAACTACATTATGTGGACAGAACATATTTACTTGTGTCGCTATTACTGTACTAGAAAATGGTATTTGCCTACAAAATGCAAGTACAAAAGTGTATATACTCATGGTTGTGTGTTCATGTGCTGGTCAACTTTGTTCAGTGTCTTTCTAAATCATCAAAAGAAGAAATATGGAATCCTGATACCAAAAGAGAAAAGTGTTTGTTTTTTGTATATTTTTTTATGTGGAAAATTTCATTCCTTAAGAAATTGTAAAATGAATGGGAGGCTTCCTAAATGAATGATATTTCACAGGCTTTTGTCTTTCACTCTATTTTTAAGTATGAGCCTAAAAAATAGCAGTTATAATATTTGTCACATCATAGCTTGTGGTTTGAATATATGAAATCACTTTTCCATTTAAATCAAATTGCTAATGTTAACAAGCAGTTAATTGAAAGGTGTAGTTTTATGTTTGGTCAAATATAAGTCCTTAATAACTTTGCCTTGCTTAGCAAAATTAAAGAAGACAGAAAATATTTTAGCAAAAATATTTGAAGAGTCCATATGCTACTTAACACAATGAGATTTAACAAAAATTAATATATTATTCATCTGTTAATTTAAATTCTAACTTTTGACTTTAGGGTGTGGACCTTTGGTATAATGACGGATATTTTGTAAAATAGTAAAAACACACAATGTCAAAAAAATGCCTCTCCTTCCTCTTCCCCATCTGCATCTGCTTGTCATGTTTCATTGTTTTTGCAACATTTCCATTTCAGTCTTAGAACATGATATCATAAAACAAAATGGAGCTGAGCCACTAATTGTTGTCAAACATACTCAAAAAGTAGAATTTTTGTAATTTAAAAATTTCTTCAAAAATATTTGTTTGTGTAATTTACAGCAATTCTGCCTGAAAATGGGAATTTACTAATTCCCAAAATGTTGCAATAATGTAAGAGGTTTTTCATCCACCTTTTAATAAATTCTTATTGATGTGACCTTTTTTGACGTTATGTGTTTTTAATGTTTTCTAAATTGTCCATCATTAAAATCTAATGTAAAAATTTAACAAGAATGTCTAATTTACTAATATTATTAGAGTTTTCAACTAATCACGGTCTTCCTTTCTAGAGTGTATGTCAGGAATCTGTGTTTTTTTTCTTGCTGAATTTTAGCTAAGTACACCATTATCTTAGTGTAAAATGTTTTGTGATGGAAAATTGTAGAATTGTCTCTCTGTCTGTCTCTCTTAAGAGTGTATTCATTTTAGAACTTCCCTTGAATGATATTGTTCATTGTTTTACAGATTCCTTTGTAGTCTCTTAATCCATGTGATATTTTCACTAGTGTTATTCTGATAATGATAAACCATACTACAGGGAAGAACTGAAAATTTTTATATATTGTACATAATAATTATTGTTTGATTTAGTTAATAGAGTCATGTTTGTAAAATTTGTAACTAGTGATATAAAGATGGTATATTCCTAGAAGTTTAAATATGTTCATTATATGTCTTACATGTGTAGTACGGGTTTTGCTGTGGTACTAACTTTCCTATGCTAGATCCTAAACTGCATTAAACAAGCCTAAATTAATTACTTACATCTGCTTATGGTGTATTCTTGAATTGCATTCTTTTAACTAAAATAGATAAATGCAAGGCCTAGTAGAAATCGTCCTCTTTGTAAAATATGGTCCTTTGGAGTATTTATTTTGAAGTCTGTACATAATACTGATTTGAAGTGTGTTAAGTGTTGTGAATAGATAATGCATTGATGGATCAAATTGTTCAAATAATCCTTGTGAAAAATGCAATTCCTATTAAGTGTTGATATGTATAGAAACATTGTTTTTAAAAGGGAAGCCTTTTTCTGTTTTTGCATTGATTTTCCAGTATGGTATGGATTTGGATGTTTTGTGGAAAAGACTAGACAGAACTTAAAGCATAGGTAAAGCAAAATTAAATGAGCATAATATACATTGGAAAAACACTGGCATCTTCAGAGTTCAAAAACAAACTCCAAATAATTTTGAAGCAGATTTTGGAATATCTTTTCATTTTAATAATCATTATTAAATAACTGGATGTTAATTTACTCTTTTCAAATGCACTTTGTCATTTTTTTAGTTTTATCTAAATAAAGAATAATTGATTTTGTGGTGAAAATCTTTTAATCTAATTTTAGCCATACTTGATGCTTTTTGAAAACATTTTAATAGTTACAAAGTTATTTTATGATTATTTTTCATGTGTTTCAGTATTATTTTTATATTTAAATATTTGTACTTCAAATAGAGATTTTGTATTAAATTTGTTCTCTTGAATTAGCTCAACATAATAAAATTGAAAATTTCAATGTTCCTTGGAAGTAAAGCTTAACAAATCATGTTCTGACTTCAAAAATGTTCCTGGTGAACAACAAAAAAATTAATTAAAATAATTTTCCCCTTTCCTTTCTCTTATTTTTAACTTTACTTTACCATGCTTAATAGTCTTGTTTATATTCTTCGAGGTTTTCTTTGAATTTTAAAACATTAGCTACCAAAGAAATCTCTGATTCAAACTCATGGATATTCAATCAAACTTAAGGTTACAGAATGAAAATAATATTTTTCATTTATCTACTTAATCCCATTTTTACAACAAAAATAAATGGAGGAAAATATGTATGTAGTAATATAATATTCCGATAATTGCTTTTTAAAAAATATTAACAAACATGTGGGAAGCATAACAAAATTCATGGTTTGCTAGAGATGATAAATTTATGAATTAATAATCTGAAAATCCCTTTTAAATAGTAATGATCAGACATAAAAATATGATGCAATGAACAAAACTGTTAACAGTATCATTCTGCAAAGATCTGTACATTCATTCTGCTGGGATGATGTGCACTGTAAAAGTCTGAATCTCTGAATGTTTTCTACTTTCAAATAATATCAAAATTCCACAGTCACAAAATACACCCAGGAACCTTTTTAACAGATCTTCATGTGCCAATAGATTTCTTGATTTACAAATCCTCGGTAAACACAACTTGAAATAGTATTAGGTTTTTCATGTTCCATGTATGGAAATAATTTCCTAAGAACTGTAAATTCTAGTTAGTCAGCCAAAAATGGTAATGCATTACTGTGTATAATATTGTAAGTAAACACTTGTTATAGTATTTTGAATTGGTTAATTCCTTTTTGTTTCTAGATTTTTGTCTATGGTTTCTGTAATTTTTATACAATACAGTTATTAGCTTGACCTTCACAAATTTAATAGCACAAAGTTGGAAAATGTTGGTTTAATTATAAAAAAATTTAAATTGTATTTTCATATTTTAACAAGTCTGTTTGTGCATGTTTGAACTTTTTTCAATCTTTGTATAAAACCATGAGTGACCTTGTACATGTGGTGATTAAAGGATGTTTGTGATCAATGACTTCTAGTGTGTTTTGTACCTTCTTTAAGTTAATAGATTGTAAACTTTACAACATTTTGTTGATATCAGGATCATGAAATTAATTTATAAATGAACATGTTTCTGAGTGTGCTTGAATACTTTAAATTCTAAATAAAATCATTTTTATTTACAATTTGAAAGGTAAGAGATATGTCAAATGATAGTTTATTCCGTACAATTATTCATGATAAAAATTTAACTACAAATGTTTTGAATCTTCAAACACTTGAGCTCTATTATTTATCTACAGTTTTAAGTGTTGGAATAGATAATTACTATCATCCAGAATATTGTTAAAAATCGGGGGAAGAAGAACATAAAATTCTTTAATGTATTGAAATTCTACACAACAAACTTCTCTTATCTTCTTTGAATAAAATTGCATTTTTGCAATTTGCATTTTTTTTTTTTTTGAACAAATGGTATTTTAATAGCTCAAACAGTTGCAAGTCCTAGCAGTGGGAAGAAAATGCCTTCCATGGATTTTTTAGAGTCATTTAACTTTGAACTCGATTTTCTCAACACCACAATTAGGGCACTTATATCCTTTGTGCTCTAAGACTCCATTAAAGTGAATGTAACTTCACTATCTGTTCACGACGTCTAGATAGAGAAAACCAGGGGCTTGAGGCAGTTGATCCTCAGGCCTGTCATTTCAAACAAAACCTTCCCTCCTCCTGGAATTCATTAACAGAATTTATTCCTCCATGCATCTTAGAGCGTTCAATTGAGATAAGAGATTAATACATTTTTTATTTCTTTTGAGTGAAGACAAAATTTGGAGCCTGGGGCAAGTTACCCCAGCCCCCTTCCTCCCCATTTCTGGTCACCTCTGCTTCTACAGTTCAGTGGGAAATATAACTTTTCAAATTATCATTTTCCATGTTCTTGTGGCAGGAAGTCCATTCCTTTACAAAGGGCACAAGAGATAATAGCCCAAATCTATAGCTGATTTGGCTTTGCTAATAGTTTTTATTACAGGAGAACAAATATTTTCTATTCAATTCTTGCCAAAAATGCTCATTTCTATCAGCATTTGGAATTCATCTTGTATATGGTTTAGGGTAGAATTAAAGATAACATGCTTCTCCCCATAGTAGGTCACACAACTGTAGTTTTTAACAGTTTTTGGTGTCAAATAAACAGAAAATAGTTGGACAGTGTTGGAATAGTCACAAAAACAGTAAAACTCTGTTTGTGGCTTTTGGGAGAGAAGTATGATCTTCAAATATTATATTGAGCTGTGGAATCCCTAATCCCATCTTTCTATACTATAGTTAAAGTCAGTGCCAGACTTAAATACCCAGGCAACCAACAGATTAGGCCCCCTCCCTTTTAGTAATTGAACAAAATATTTGACATAATTATATATAATAAATATTTATTATAGACGAGTTTTAAAATTTAGATTTGTATATATTTTCTTCACAAATACCTTCATAAATGTTTTGTCTAGCTTTTTCACGACTCAAACTAGAAACATTCTTCTATACAATAATACATAGTGATTATAATAATGTAACATTTTATTTGTTATTATTAATTGCTGTGCTGGGAATATGGCAAATTGTTTTGACTTAAGCACTTTATTGACATGTCATATACTATGAGCAAAAATTAACCCTCCCTCCCAGTTAGTAACTGCCCATGAGCCAACACAGAGGCTGTTTTAATGTATATACTTTAAATAGCGTCCTTTTAGAGGTACTCATAGCACGTGTCATGTCTGCTATACCATGGTGGTAATAACCATGTGATATTCCGTAGTTAAGCCTCTGGCTGCGACAGAAGCGCCTCAGCCTTGGAAACGTAATGCCGGCGTCAGTGTGGCTCAAACGACACTGCAAACTGCGTTCGCTACGTCTCTAGGAGGCCTGGAATGATATTTTACTGCGACGCCTGGTCATTTTACTGCAACGTCCCGTCAGGGCGTGGTCCTCGCTGCTCGTTGACGTCCGACCTCGGGCAACCCCGCCCAGGGGGATCGTTGCCTATTGGCCGATCGTCCGGCCAACCAGCTGGCCGGTAAAGTGGAACTTTGTTCTATATAAACCCGTGCGCAGTCCATCTCCACGATTTTAAACAAAAATTTCTAGAACAACTATAAAAAGCCCAAAGTTGCTCTTATAATTTAGATTTACGTTATTCAAATGATCTTGGCTGACCCGGATTGATTGATTTTATCATGTTTCCGGGCGCGTCAACTGCTTCGGTCATTAGTCCCGTTACTGTAGTACATGTTTCTTTCTCAGGAGATGGCGGTGATCTTCCCCCGCTGGATGGCGAGATCCGTCGCCGACCTACCGTTGGCTAGTGGGGCTTCCCCCTAACCAGGACTCTCCCACCAGCGGGGCACTGCCCGAGTCGGGACAAGCTCTAAGCTCCCGACCGGCCTCCCGAAATATGTGGTAGTGTAGTGCATGTTAGGGTGTGTATGTAAGAGGAGAGGATAGGACAAGGAAGAGGAAGGACAGATCTCGCGCGGTCCGTGGCCCGTTTGGCTGACCCGTACAGCCATGATCATTTGCATGACTCTGGCCACCGAAGCCTATGTCTTCACTTAGATTTAAGTTAGTTATAAGCGGTATATTTAAGATATCTGCCTCCCATTGCCACAAAAGCTAGTCGGAGCAAAATATTATGTAAAGCCAAACAAATGAATATATTCACGTCTCACCAAGACTGCTGGAGAGGGAAAACGTTAAAAAAATCTCTGCGCATTTTGCCCTGAGGAAGGTTGCAACATGACGATCAAAACCCTGCCGGACATGTGTCCCATGTATGTGCCTCCCGGACACGTGGGTCTCCCGAACAGCCAAGTAGATACGAAAGAATTTGGTTTTCTTTGTTGCAATCAGAGTTTTATCAGGACACTTTAACTACCTAGTTAGAAATGGAAATGGAATTTTTAATACGCTAATACACTTAACTACCACGAGTTAAAAAAAATTCTCGAGGCTGCCTAATAGTTATTTATGCACCAAGGGCGTTATAGGGGTTCTAATGATCGAGTGGCCCAAGCCCTCGGGCTTTCTGTCACCGCTCGATCATTAGAAACAAGTAACGAAAAAAGCAGCCGAATTGTGTGACTTGGGTGCTGCTTTATTTCTGGGTTAATTACTCGTATCTCTGCAAAAACGTTCAGAAATAATAAGCAGAATGGCTAATTTAAACGAGAAAAATAAACAAAACACTGAATTTACTTATTTGTTTTATTTTATAAACAATTTTATATTAATTGGTTTAGCTTTTAACGTCAAAATTACCATATTTTTAATGGCAAAGACGTCAAGTTGTAAGTTTGTTTTAAAGTAAAGTATATGTAACATTTAAAATCATGTATTAGGACACTTTTATGTTTATTAATAATAAAGTATAATTAATTATTTTAAATAGATATATATTTTAGTTTCAAATAGCTTCAAAATGATACGGTTACTTATTGGCACAACGCATCCTCAATGTGGAAATGAAGCTTCTTTTGCGTAAGTTCACAATTTTTTAAAAATACTTGGAGTTAAATCTAAAAGTGGAAATTTTTACTGAAGTTTGGTATTACAGCGATATAGCATGTGTGCAATTTTCAGATTTTTATCTGGTTCCCCACAGAGATATTACAGTTGAAAATTTGGAAAAAATCCAAAATTCCAATTCTTAAGGGGATATAATTTTAAGTGGTACGTCATTTACAATGATATTTTTAAAAAGTAACTATACTGTTATATGTACAAGCATATAAACAATTAAGGCTGTGATTCTATTCCTTCTTTGAGAAATTACTCTCTAAAAATCGAATTTCGGTCATTCGCGTGTCATAGATTTGGTTGCAAATAATTACCTAATAAAAACATAGAAAGTAGATAAATAATATTTTAATGCGTATGCTAGAGTATACTGAATTCAATGCTTTTTATTCTAGAGTGCTAGATCATCCCAGAGCAGAGTAATTTAGAAAACAGTAAATGTCTACAAAAGCGAAAAATGACGCACGACGTAAAACAAAAATGGCCACCATTTGTAAACAATAAAATATACAATAAAAATAAATTAAAGAAGTTTTTGAACAGTCAAAACATAAGGAAATTCATTTACAAAATATGCTTTTTTTTCGAGTTGGTCGAGCGACCAATTTATTAAATTCTGGAACACTTAAAATGGATTGACCCCTTCGACTTTTCTCCAGAGGCGTGTGATAGCTCGTATCTCTTTCTCACACCGCTTGACAAGCGGTGCTACGGTGACTTCCACGTATGGGAGTGCGGTTGACTCAACTGGAAACATCTCGATCAGGTTTTTCGTCCAGTTTCCCTGATCCATTGAGCAAATGCTGAGATGGCGCCTTGTTCCTTGCTTCTGGACATAAATGTAACTTCATTTTCTGTGCACGTCTGCTAGAATTCAGTGGGGAATACAATTATTCAAATTATCGTTTCAATGTTGTCGCGGCAGGAAGTATTATTCCGAAGTACAACATGTATAAGAGCCAAAATGTATTTCTTTTTATCCTTGAAAATAGATTTTATTACATGGGAGCTTTTTTCCTCCAAAATTTAAGTAGTATATAACTTAGTGTAGGGATCACAGAATTTTGAAAATGTGCTCACAATTCACTTTTCCCCATAGCACGCCATACGCAGTTTTAACTGTTTTTTGACGTAAAATAAATAAATAAACAGTGTTGGAATAACGTCTCTATGTCGCAAGTGAGTGATTGTGGGCCGCTGTGATATTTTGCGCAATTAAATTGTACCCGAAATAATAGGGCATGGATCGAATACATGCGCCTGGAGACTGCACGGTAAGAAGTACTTAAGAAGAGAGAAACTATGTAAAAAGAATAAGAAGAAAAGAGAGAGAAATCTATTAATAAGAAAACGTAGAAGAAACTTGAGACATATTTTGTGAAATCCTGTCGACTTCCTTCGGGTCTGGACAGTAATGTTTATAAGCAGTGCTTGATTTCTAAAATTTTAGATCCCGGAACGCGTCTCAAATTATCTAGTATTAATTTAATAGAATTTTTATATATTTATAATAATAACAATTTATATATATATATATATATATATATATATAAAAATTGTATATATATATAAATATAAATATATATATATAAATTGTATATATATATATATGTGTGTGCGCGCGCGCGCGTGCGTGTGTGTGTGTGTAAAATACATACAAAGAAGTCCCCCCCTCCAAATTCGTCTCTGGATCCATTCTTGATAAATAATTATTGTTCCTTTTATAAATTTATAACTCTGTTATACAAACTAGCATAACTTTGTAAACTAGTCGAAACTATTGCAGATTCATGTAGTGGTATTATAATATTGCGTAGTAATTACAAATACTGCGAGAAAGTATTTCTCACATTATTTGGAAGTTTCCTTATTTGGTGTGTTCATTTTCTTTCCTTCCCACTCTTCGTCACAGGAAACGCAATATGAATGCTGCCAAAATGGAAAAAAATGTACTATTATTCTGCATTTTCTGATAAAATGTGTATTATGGTCCAGGTAGAAAACTGTTGGTACGATTTTTGAATTTGAACTGTAGCGCCATAAACTGGTAACAATCGAGAAGTTCTGTGATATCTTGTAGTTCATTAACGTACCAATAGAGAACGTGGGTTCTTACGTCTGAATGGTCTTGAAGTGCCAGCCGCCACCCGTGACAAGTGACCAAGTGACGTCAACATACACAGTGAAGGCGCGGGGGAGGGAATATAGGGCCGTCATCTGCCGTCACCGGGTCGTCACCATTGTCGCGATTTGAAATTTAATCAGAGTGATGTTAACGAACTTGCCATGATCTCTGGTGACAGCTCTTATTTGCAGCAGAAAATAGCTGTCCCAGAAATACATTTTTTCGCTACGTGAATCTTGTCAGTGTGTTTTGCTTTTGTGGGGAGTGTTCCTTGTGGCATTTGCGTCTTATTATTAATTAATTTTTTCACACCAATGTACCGTACACAGCTTTAACTATGAGTCATTTACATATTATGTGGTCGGAAGAGCGTCTTCGGGGAGAAAACTACGAAGTAAAATGACGAAACTGTGTCTCGTCCCAGCAAACGAAAATATTTTGCTCTTGAATTTTTAATATCGTCTCCCATTCATTAATCCCCTCAAATTCTTATAAACAATGGCATCAGAAGGCGAACAACAAGGGGAGAAGAGAAAACCATCTCCAGTTTTGTCTATGTACCAGATGTTAAAAGACCTATGTCAAAACAATGCCGAACACTTTCGTGGAGATGACACAGAAAATGGTCAAAGACTTCATGCAGGATTTCTAGCTATAATTGATCATGTGAATACAGTCACACCTTTGGTAGAAGAGATTAGATCCATAGCTCCTTATTTTGATTTTGATGAGAAGTCTCCTGGAAATGGTTACCGAAGCTTTGTTGTTGTCGTTGACAAGTGTATACAGCATGGTATCAAATTGTGCCGACAAGTAATTGATGGGAGAGATTCTTTCCTTTTCCGCAAGGGTACTTACATGAGGTACGTATATCCATATGGTTCTTGTTCTGAAGAAAGGGTGTGATACAAATTAATTGCAGTTAACATATGTTATCGTTAACTAAATGGTTATAAAATTTCTTCAACATCTTAATAAATTTGAGGAGCTAAGTTTCTCATGCTTGTTCTACTATCTTAGGTGATTTTACTAATGTTTATTTAACCAGTTAGTACCAAGATTAACCACGTAGCTTTAGGTCTATTTTCTGTGTTAACAGTCAGCTTACTGCATCTAGAAATGAATATGAACATTTATATTTAATTAAATGTTTTTAGAATTGTATGTTCAGTTTTCCATCAATTTGAATATTCCTAAATTTTTAACCACCACCTGGTTTATGCCGAGAAAATTTGTGATTATTTTTATGTTGTAATGTCTATTACTATGGTTGTCAATTGTGGAGTATCAGTTGTAAATAATGTTTTGCATTTGTTTCTAATATTAGTGTCCTGACAACATAAACTTGGTTTTATTTATAATATATCCATGTTGTATTGAGGGAATTAATTACAATTTGCCATTTTTCACTATAAATCTTTTCATGAAAAAAATTTTGCACAAAGCTCCAAATTTATTTTGGAGGAAAAAAAAAAAGAAAATGAAAATGGAGATCCTTGTACCTTTTTCAAAACAAGGAATCACCCATAAGATATTAAAAACCTTTCACTGTTAAATTTGTGTTGAGTTACGGTCTTATCAGTTTTCTCCTCATTTTGCCTGGATTCTTTCATTTCTCATGCTCCTCACTTCTCTACATTCTCCATCTTCGTTAACATTACTCGCACATCTTCCTAATAATAATAATCATCTTCACCGTCGATCTTGTCAAACATCAACATTATACTGGCTAGGGAGATCTGACAATGGTTGTTTTGAAGTTCTGACTGAATGTGGAACTTCATAGTCTTGCTGCATTTTGTACCATGGAATCAATTTATTTTCTTTGTTTAAAACAGGGTGTTCGATAGTGATTGGATTTCTATCACAAACATCGCAAATATTTCTAACAAGTACCTACAAATAAACTTCAAAACCATTATAGAAAATTATTACTATAATAAAAAAGTACACTAATATTCAAAGAAATAGTTCCTCCACTCCATATACAATAATACAAAAATCAACAAAATTTTTAGTGAACAAATAATAAATTTGTATTAATAAGAAAATAAGTCATTTCATGATTTCTACAACAGTACAGATGTTGTCCACAACTATTGAGAGATTTACATTATTTGATTGATCCTAGAGAAAGGAGTGGCTGGGGCAATGTGCCCCAGGCACTATCTTATTTGGGGTCCTGATTTTTTTTTCCCATTCAAAATATAAAAGATGTATTCACACCTAATTCTAATTAACTGCTGTAAGGCATTATGTAGCTTGGAGAAATAAATTCTGTTAAGTAATGGGGTGAGGGCGAAAAGTTTGAAATAAGGAGCCCCCATTGGTCAACCGCCCCAGGCCTTTTGCTTTCTCTAGACACCCTTGTTGGGTGGGTCTAATCAGGGAGCTATTTGATTCTGTAAGGGTCCAGAAGGTCTCAAGCACTGAAAAGTGACAGCTGGGAGGGAGACAGTAAAAGGAAAGGAGTCTTAATTATAAATAAGACCTCTTCTTAACCTCTATCCCTAAACAGTATGTTTATACAATAATAGGACACAAGGATGATCAAATAGCATGTTGTTCACATTTGTTTTTTTATTCTCATTTTCTAATTGATAGAGAAAATATTTTGCATATGTCTGTAGATTGCCTTCTCGATGCTTAAAAAATATAATAAAACATCACAACGAAATAAAATAAGTTGTTTGACGTTGATCCTAGGAAGATTATTCATGTTTTACACTGTTGTTTGAAAATGTGTTGACTGACAGCCTGTTTATTTTATTTTCTTGTGATGTTTTATTTCTATCATTTTTAAGAATTCAGAAGCCAATCATCAGAAGGAATGCACATGTTTACTCTCTGTAGTGGAGAGTGGGAATAAGATCAAACTTGTGAATTACATTAACATGTTGGCTGCCATGCGAGACTATATGGTCTCGTAGAGAGATTTAATTTCTTTTTCTACAAGACCATATGGTCTTTTGCATTAGCTTGTCTCATTAGTGTTAACAGCTGCATTCCTGTTAGTCCATATGGGCTCATACACTTTTGTAAATAAATTTAATTTTATATAATATTATATAAATGTTGGTGCAAGTTTCACTGGTAGCGGTAACTCAGTGCATCAACTGATGTCACTGCAGCGCCTCTGACCAGGAGGTCCTAGGTTCGAGTCCTGATGGCAGCAGGATTTTCGACACTAGCTTTTCAGCTAGGTCGAATTCAGTCGCTGTCTGGAGGAGAATTCTAGCGGCCTGCTGCTCTGATCGGTAGTTTTCCGTGGTTTCTCCGATCAACACCAGGCGAATGCCGGAGCAGTACCCTACGAAACGGGCCACGGACCGTGCACAATCTGTCCTTCCTCTTCCTTGTCCTATCCTCTCCCCTTACACACACACTTACACTAACATGCACTACACTACCACATATTCCAGGAGACCGGTCAGGAGCTTAGAGCTTGTCCCAACTGGGATGGTGCCCCGCTGGTGGGAGAGTCCTGGTTACGGGGATACCCCACTATCCGACGGTAGGTCAGCGCCAGATCTCGTCACCCAGCGGGGGAAGATCACCGCCATCTCCCGAGAAAAAACATGCACTACACTAACGGGACTAGTGACTGAAGCAGTTGACGCACCTGGAAACACGAAAAAACCAATCAATCAATCAATCAATCAATTGGTACAAGTTTCTATGTTTTAACATATACTATAATAGTGTGTCAATACCGTTGTCATGGTGACCGATGAAAAACCTGTACGATATGGAGGTGAAGTATAGGGAGAATGTGCTTGCCAGTGAACATGTTAATTTTTCGATATTGCCTGAGACCTATTGTTATCTCTTATTATAAATAAGAGATACAACCTCTGGTAGAGTGAAATCATTACAACCTCCATTTTTTAAAAAGAATATTGGTAGATGAAATTATGTTACTGTTAACTACAGAGATTTTAATTTACTTACTGTTGACATGAAATGCTTAAACATTAATAATATTTTAAATAAAAAACTTATAAGAAACTGGTTAATTAATTTAAGTGAAGATCCTTTTAAAGATCCATCATTAGCTAAGCCTCCCAGGGGTGATTTTCACTTTAACTTGTTTTCATTCTTTTATATATATATTTCTGTTTGTGTATTCTGTTGTATTATTACTTCATTATTAATGTATTACAATTTGTGATAATTTTCTTTTGCTCTTTTATATTTTGTTTTTTATATTTCTCTTCAAGTTTTCATTGGTCTATTACTTCATTATTAATTTATTATGATTTGTGACAATTTATTATTTGCAATTAGTAGGTTTGTATCACCTCAGCAAGGTGTGCAGTATATATGCATAAATATACATATATTTGGTATATCTATTTAACAACGTGAATAAACGTAATTTAATGTAATTCTACAACAACTACTACTTCTACTTCTGTTACTATTAAAACATATTTGTTCAGAGAGGTGGAGGCGTGCAGTCATGTCTTGGCGTCCTTGGGCACCTGCATGCAACATCTGAAGACGCTGCTGGCATGGAGCCGGATGGGGGAGTTGTTTCCTTCTGGAGAGCACTCTTCAGAGGAACTACTGAAGCAGGCAGAGAGCATCAACATGTACTGCTTTTATGGTCGTTGCCTGGGCTTTCAGGTAAACTTTTTACTTTAGTGTACGGGCACATTTTTGTCACATCTTAATGTAATTAAACGAAAATGTTTGGGAAAAATATAAACACTGTGAAAAGAAAGATAAATTATAAACATCACTTACAGATAATCGTCTGTCGTTCACTTCCATACTTCAATGAATTTGGCCACAAGGTTTCCATTTACAGACAGCTTTATACAAAACAATCAATTTTTAATTTATATACATATGTACAATCAACATAGAGTTTCTTAGGAAATTTTGGAGCGACATTTCTGGAAACTCAGACAGTCTAGCCTGAGGATGGGGCAAAACAAGTTCCCCGAAACGTTGCTCTTAAATTTCCCCTCCTGATTGTTTTTTTATGTAGAGAAATGTGTGTCTTTCAGATGGGGAGGAAGACTGCCATTTTAGTTTAGCGACTCTATTTTTATGTGAGCCTTCTGCTTTGGTGTTATGGCAAAAATATTCATCTGTACTTTTTCTTCTTTTTCTAGTTTTGTGAATCAATGCAGACTGTATTAAAAACTATATCCATCTGTATGGCATCCTTCAGTGAAATTTATTATGGTAATGGAGGAATATTCTCAAAGGCAACTAATTCAGTTTGGACTGGTGAGTTTTTTTTAATAGATTGTAAAGTTTTGGTGTGATAAAGAGTGACTATATTTTTCACTGTCAAAAAACTTCTTTCTAAAAATTAATTTATAAATAATTGTCGTATGGAATGTCTATTTCAATATTGTAATGTTAAGATTTTTGAAAAATGTATGAAGAATATAAAGTGAGATGAAGTTGTGAAAGATTTTGGAAATTCCTTCAAAATTTGTATTAACTGAATGAAGCAGGTTTACCATTTCAAGCCGTAATGTAGATCATTTCTCTAATTTTTATCATTTTCTTTGGTGGTAAATAAGAATATTGACACTAATAGTTGTTATGCTTATCACTTGTTTTATTTACTTAATGCTGGTGAAACGCAATTTTCCCTTTTTGTGACTTATGTATTATAATTATGAAATTCTTTTATTGATGTGAATTTGCCTTTTGTTTCTTTTATGATTAAACACTTAGTGCTAATTCTGAAATCCTTTTTAATTTTTTTCCCCTTTAAATTAAATTACAACAAATGCGATGCAACATTAGGCAATTTTCATAATTAACCGTATGGTACTTAAATATTCTGAAAATGTATTTGCAGATATTGAAAGAAATGCTAAATTCTAGATCAGTGGACCACAAATCAAAATCACGATTGTAAAGAGATTTTCATAGTAATTGTGTAGATATTTTTTGACTTTACACCAGCAATCTGT
Source organism: Teleogryllus oceanicus (assembly GCA_964035755.1). Classification (NCBI taxonomy): domain Eukaryota; kingdom Metazoa; phylum Arthropoda; class Insecta; order Orthoptera; family Gryllidae; genus Teleogryllus; species Teleogryllus oceanicus. Next base: position 54,676,184 of record CAXIVR010000013.1, read on the forward strand.
TGTCATAAAATTAGTTTTAATTTATCCCTTCTATGACTTTCATTCATCATGTGAACTTGATAAGTCAGGCAGCTGTTGACCTCTGAGCAGCTGATCTTTTGGACTACACTTTTCTGATGATTTAAACAGATTTCAATTGTGTTGAGAAACACTATTTGTGAATATTCATAGTTTGAGGAGGATAACACTAGTTTCATGTATTTGAATTCTTTGAATCCTGAAAATGAAATGTTACAGTATTATTATTAGGAGTGTTTACGATTATAAATCACTGCTAATATAACTTTTAAATTAGAAAGATTCAAAAGGAATAAGAGATTCAAGGGATTCAAAAACTATTTGTGATTTATTTCACAAAATTGTTCTTGTTATTATTATTATTATTATTATTATTATTATTATTATTATTATTATTATTATTATTATTATTATTATTATTATTATTATTATTATTATTATTATTATTATTAACATTTATTTTTTAATATTCATAAACATTGTTAATAGTTAATTAATAAATAATTCAATAACAATGATTTTCAAATTGTCGTCCTTTAATTCTTGTATTTAGCATGTAAATGCAATTAAAGTTTCGATGCAAATATACGGTTGTTGCCTCATATCATTAGCTGGGTCAGTGATCTGTGAGATAAACATTATGTGTAGAACATGGACCTTGCCTTGTGACTGATTCATCCTTCCCTGTGCCTTTTCAACAGACAAGATTAGAAAAGATTTCTCTAAACAAAAAGAAGAACAGTAATCTTGGCTCAACTATAAACCAGGCCAATGGACTTTGGACTGGAGTAGAATTTTTTCAGTAGCATGTAAAAGATAATGGGATTTTTTTATTATTTCAAAATCAATTTAATTTTTAAAAAATAAATAAAAAAAAGAAAAAACTTCACAACTATAACTAATTGTACTGAATCCAAATTTAAAAGAAAGAACTGGAACCATAATTAGAACTTTTTGAAGAAGACCATCGAATAACAAAGCATTGCACTTGAGGGTGTCAATTATATAATAATTCCTTTCAGATCATTGTGATTATGAACATCATAGTGATTGTTTATGAGATAATTATGGATATTCGAATTTTAGTTGGTGCACATCTGCTCAATGTGTCACCAACCGAACAGTTCAACCATGGGATGTGAGCAATATTAGAGAAAATATGTAAAAAATTAAGAAATATTATTAATGCATCTTAATTTGTGTGTCTTTGCAGGTGGCAAGTATCTTTTGGACCCAGAACTGAGAGCCAGAAGGATAGTAAACATATCTCAGCATGCTCAAGTTGATTTCTGCAAGTCATTCTGGCTCTTGGCAGAGTCTGGTAGTTTTTAAATTCCCACATTGCAATTGTTACTCATAAAGAAAAGCCTGGTCTTCATTTTGGATCAGGAGGAATCGGCTGTTTCTTGAGTCAAACCAGTGTCACAATAGCACATACTTTCTCATATTCATAACTTTTGCAATTTTTGAAAATTTGGAAACTTAAACAAAAATTAGTGTTGAGCCATTTTTCCAGTATCTTTTTCTCTATCTGAAGAAAAAATTTGGAGCTGTTTTTGAGAAAATAATATTTTTATAAATTACCTTTGTTTTGAGTAAAAATTACATGAACGTTACTAATTTTTTCAAAAAAATCATCTATAATCTTATTTAAAAATCCAACTTTTTATGTCCAATTTCAATAAGGAAAAAATCATCAATATTGTAGTTTTGTAAAGATAATTGTTTTGCAATTTTCAAAAAGCAAGAGTTCACCGGAACTAAGACCTGCTGGTTTTTGTAATCATACTTTGTTCTGTCGGAGAAAAGAATTGGAGCTACTTTTGAGAAAATAATTGTTTCAAAATTGCTAATCTTGTTTGTTTTTTTAAGCATTATAATATTTTCTCTTCACTACATAAGTAGTATCTGAGACAGTAAAAAGCTGTTGACACATAAGTTACGGATTTTAATAATTGTTGCCTATTCCTTTTATGAATCGCTAACTGCAGAAAGAGAATTAGCCCAATTTTGGCGGGGAGGGTTGTGAGTAGGTCAGTGGTTTGTGTACTGCAAAAGGAAACTTGGCCACTCAGTAGCAGAGTTCTGTGCCTTCATATGCAAGAATACATTGTAAAGATAAAATTTTCTTAAAGGGTTTTGTACGGTTTTTGTTTCTCCTTTAAAATTAGGAAATGCAGACTACTAATGCTTTTCTACAATTAGCAATTCATATATTCTGTAAGACAAATACTGTACATTTTCTTTTTTCCTGCAGAAACAAGTATATTTTGCAGATTTTGAAACTCAGAATTTGTTATAAAAACAAGATCAGTTTTCTTCCATTTCATTTATTCATTTATTATAAACAAAGATTTTATCAGACACAAAAGAACAAACCATTCAGCAATTAGTTTACAGTGTAGTATATGATTTGCTGAGTGACTTATTAATAGTATTTGGCAGAACTTTCTTAATAAACCTCTAGGTAATTGAATTGACCTTGAAATTATTTCACATTACTTAAGAAGTTTAAAAATTTACGAATTTTTGTTAGAATGACACAGAAAATTGACAATCATTATTTTCAGTTCAGCCAATTTACTGTAATAATCTTCAAACCATTCAAGTGGTACATTTCAAGTATCTTCAACCACAGTGAGAAAATTTAATATTTTGTTCTGATTCCAGTTATCCTAAAACAACCTTGATTTTAAGTTTTCTTTTGAGAATGTCAGGAAGTTAGAAACAATGTACAACAGTTATCTGGGACAGACTCTCCAAACATAAATATCCTTATCTGTGCCAGATGTGGCATGTGCCTAGTGGACACAGCTGTAGTCTCAAACAAATCCGGATTTGTGTGTCTTGATACACAAAGATGTTTGACAATGATAGTAAATTCCACCATATGGTCACAGTGATTGTAAGGCAGAGCATTGTTCACACAGAACGCAAATAAGAAGCTGTATTGGTATTTCAACTTTATTTTTAAAAGTTCAGTATTAAACAACATTGATAATGTCATTGGATTTCTTAACTACTGAATAAAAAATTGTAATAATTTGAAATTTAAATAAATTAAGATGTAGAGAAAAGTGGATTTTTCAAGGTTGAAATGAATGAAACAATTACAAAATATGACTGTGAAGGTGCTACTTGTAATTTTTACTCTGGGGTATCAATTCAGTTCTCACTTCTGTCTAGTCAGATCTTCTGGTTTTTTGGTTAGTGTACAGTGAATGCAAGACATGTCTTTAATGTTTGTTATCCTTATCAGATTAATGTAATTCTTGAGAAATTTTAAGTGGATTCTCAGATTCTCAGTTTTTCAAATAACTAAAGACAGTGGCCGAACATTTTGTACAACCTAGGGGGAGGAAATTAGTTGTTGATCCGATGTGTCATTTTCACATTCCTTCTTCCTTATTTTATAGTATGGAATGGAAATTGACACGAATATAAAACGAAATTTCATATAATACAGAAATACAAAAACTAATATCAAAGAATAAACAGAAACAACAGCCTAGCATCCTCAGTCTATTATATTTAAAGAAATGTAGAAATAGAAAATTTCAACTCTTGAATTGTTATTGTTATTTTTCTTCTTATTCTTCTGTCATGATAGTGCAATGTCAGACTCTAGCTTTCTCAATGCATTGTGTCCTTGGGACTCTTATCTTTTGTTGCTCATATTCTCACCCACACCAAGTAGAAATACTGAGTCTTCTCCACCTGGTTTCTCCAAACTGCTCATGAGTAGGGACATAATTTTGATGTCCTAAAACATCGCCAACAATGATCAATAAAATGCTCTTAAAATGTTTTAAAAATACTCTAAAACCAAAGAAAAATTACATAAAAAATGTGATCAAAACCAGTTCGGATGAACAATTCAAGATGTTGGATCCATTACTGATGTAATCAAGGCATCTTCTACTCGTTCAAGTCAGGTCAGTGAATTCAGGTTTCAAACTTTTGGTTTGGACTGTTCTTCACCAGAAAATATCTGTCTTTAGTTATTCCAAAATTGCCTGAACTGCCAATGGCGCTGACAGATGACACAGGAACCTTAGATTACATACTCACAATAGTTGACATACAACTTCTGAGCAAAGAAATCGATTAGGCTATTTTATAGATACACAGGAATTCTGTGGAGAACATTTGTTGCATCTCATAAATATTATTTGAAGCAAGTACCATTAAAATCAATGATATCAGTGAAAAATGCATTAAAAATGTCGGGAAAAGAGATAAAGTGACTTATTAGTCGAAATCAATGAAAAATGCAAAAAATTATGCATAAAAATGGGGATTTCTTTTTGTTATAACATAAAAAATTTTAAACAGCATTTTCCTAAAGCAAATAGAAAGTATTATTTCATAAAAAAGATAAAAAACCCCCAAATGGGTAAATAAATGTAAAAAAATTATAATAAAAATAAAAAAATAAATGTCTGCGTAAAACTTCCAAAGGACCTTCCAAAAATTACAAAAATATAAAAAAGGCAGTCTCATAAATTTTATAACAAATTTAACCTTTGTAATGAAAAGAAAAATATGACATTCATGAAAATCCGCCCCCTACTTATGAGTTTCCCTTTCAATGCCTGCCTTTGAATTTAGCTTTTAGCAGTTTCTTACAGATCTGATTGTTTTCCATTTATATTATGTGCCCTATCTACCCTCATTGAGGTACATTCTGCAATTTTTATATTATATGTACTCAAATATAAAACTTAATGTAATACTTGAAAATAAGATCCCTAATTTTGAAGAGGTCTCGTGAAATTGTTTCTTTCTTTTCTTTACGAATTCTTACTATTCAGACAAAAGAAAATGGCAAATTGTAGAAAATTGTCTTGTTGAGAAGGTTAAATCTTTTTGCTCGAGCTATGACTATTTTATTGGTACTTGAAATAATCATTTTCTTTTTCGTTACTATTATCTATGCATGTTTTCTTGAGGCCTCACTTCGCTCGTTGTGTGAGGTGTGGGGAGTTTGGGTATTTTGACAAGGAATTTTATAGCAAATTTGTAGTACAATTTTCAATGTGAAATGGTTGGAATAATGGAAGTGAACATTTCTAGTTATCAGACTTTGTCCACAATGCTCGTTGCTATCATTTATTCTTAATTCAACTAATGTTGGCAAAGGAATGGGGGTAGGTATTCCAGATATTCAAGAATATGTACACATATAGTACAATCTTTATATTCACTTATGTCGTTAATTCTTTCTTTCTGGTCCTCCTCCCACACTAGATCATCCTCTGATTTTCTTGCATCCCTTCTGCCCCTGATTGTATGTGCGTTCTTAGTTTTTAATCAGGCGCCTCTAAGAACATTCCACTTTCTTGACAGCCATTTAATTTTTGTGATTAAGTTGTGAACTGACATCTTGAAATGAAGTCGTAGGCTTCCACGGCCAGAGTCATGTAACTGATTTTGGCTGTCCGGGTGATGCCGCATAGCTGCATTGCCGAGGTTTCGACCATCTTGGTCATCCTCAGGTCTGTGCTGGAGTGATCAGCGCTCGGAATTATAGTTGAGGGGCGGCTTTCCAATTGTCCGCCAGTGCCAATCGCGATCAGCCCCCAGGCCTATCCACTCCAGTGCAGACCAGCCCTGAGGAAGACCACAAAGAGATGGTCAAAATGTTGGCAACATAGCCTTCGACGCGGCGTCACCCGGACAGCCAAGATCAGTTGCCAACTTGAAAATCCACATGCATCCATTCCACAGGTGACAGAGGAGAGAGCAGTATTTACAAATGTGGGGGAATTTTTTGATGAGAAAACTTATTTTTCAATTGGATTTAGAATGCACACTTCTACGAAGGTGAATTTTATCATTTTGATCTCTTTGGAAATCACTGATTTGTGCTCACCGGGCATTAAACCAAGAGTCTGATGATCTCGTTGATCAAGCACATTGTGTAACTAAATCTCTGCCACAATTTTATGTATTTTCACAAAGTGCTTTACTTGTTACAGAGACTTTGATTTGGGATTGTTTCTTTATCAGCAGATGCCAAATCCACTGAGGGTGGCAAAAATACCTCCACTAATATAATTTGGATTTATAGATTTGCACAGTATTTATTGCCTTTGCAACTATTTAATACATCACCATTTAAGTTTTTTAGATTTAGAAAGGCAGTGTAAAAACAGATCCTAACTGAGCAGACTTACTTTGCAGATATAAGATTTTTGTTTGAGATATTTAGGAAAACATCTTGTCTTATATTCTTGTGAATATGATATGTTCTGTGGAACTCTTGGCAATTTTGAGTGTACACTATAGAACTCTTGATTCATTTTCATCTTTTACTCTCTCTGTCCTTCAATGGGCGATAATACATCTTAAAACTTCCCTTTCAAATAGATCCATGACATTGGATGATGTCTTCGCCTGTATTTTCACCTAACATGTTTGTCAAGCAGGCTCTGGCAAGTGTTTTGGGATTCTTGTTCTGAATTTGAAGGTTTATTAATTTATTAAACAGGCAGTCACCCAAAATATTGAAGATCATATTTGATACAATATCTAAACAAAATTATTCAGCAAAAAATTTCTCATAATATCCACACAGTCTGAGTTTTGATACATGTTTATGTTCAAATTATTTGCAAATAACAACATCCTCTGAAAGAACACATAATAAAGGTGATTTGTCCTTGCTAGAGGCATTTGAAAAATAACTTGGATTCTGTGATTTGAAATTGTTGAATATATCTCAAATGGATGCTTTAATGAGTTTGAGTGTTTGGTTGCAGAGTTGATGAGCCGTCTGCCAGGAATGATCTGCCCAGCTGTAGCTGTCAACATTGTGATCCAGATCCCACCAGAACCCCTCGAAATGGCGACAGTGGATGGTGGGAACATCCAGGTGCCCATCCCTTCAGCCCATATTGGACCAGGACCTGTGCCGGTACGCCTCCTGTGTGCTACCCGCCGGGAAGGAATGGTGAGTGTCCGACTGAGTGGGTTTGGTAGTGCAACGGTTAATGTATTGAACTGTTATGCCTGAGTTTGCAGGTTTAAACTGGTAGAAGTCGTGGATTTTTAAGGGCAAAAAAGTCTTTTCCTTCCTTGGAACCGCTGTTAGATTTACTGTTAAAGAACCTTAGATACATAGAGTATTGAGCTGTTGTGCCAAAGTTTGTGGGTTCTAACCCGATCCAAGCCATGGATTTTTAAGAGAAAAAAATCAATTGTAAGCCTTCCTTTAGAGGGGAAGTAGATCTGGCCATGTTGTAGATTTACTGTGTGTAAAAGATCCCCAAACCTAAAATAAGCCTCTGAGCTAAATCTAAATTGCCTGTTTGGAGTGATACCTTCTTTCTCCACTAGATGGGGAAAGGAGCACAGAGAAATTTGCCTGGTCGGGTTGAAGAGCAGGCCTGATGACCTGAGTCTGGCAATGTAAAATAAGGCATAATTGAATTGTGTTGTTGTGACTGTATTTTCATTAGTGGTTTCCGAAAGTGTGTACTTGATGATAATATTCTAGTAAACAATGAACGAAAACCTGTATTTTTGTGAGAAACTATTAATGTACAATATTAATATAAACAAATTTTCAAAAATAAATGGCAATATATTTAATTAATTTAATTTTGAAAAAAAAAATTGGGAATTTTCTAAATTAATCCCATCAGGCCAAAATTTTTCAAAAAGGCACAATGTACCTGAGAGATACATTACATAAACATAAATCTTACTGTTTCAAGTTGAAGCATCTTGTTATCTGTTTGATTTAATTGTGCTTTGGAAAAATATTTCCTTGTTTTGTTCCTCTAGAGTACCTCCATAGTTAGGTGTCACATTCTTCAGTAAAATCTATTTACCAATTATTAACATTATCATCACATAAAACATTCTGTATTGCTTGAAATGTTTCGGAGTAAACAAGTTTAATAATATTTGTTATTCATCTATTGTAAGAAATGCATATAAATTAAGGTTTTGATTTTTTAGATGTACATTTTCCTCTTGTGTATAAATCATTACTTTTGTGAAACATAATAATAATTTTAAAAATGTTAAAGATTTAGAAAAAAAGATACTTTGAAGCTTACTGAATTTCCTTCAATAAATGCATATTATGAGCCTAATTATGAGAATAAAGCATGTGAATGAGGTATTGAGGAGTAATGCCTTAGACCAGTGATAAAAGGTTAGGTGAATCTGCCACACCTCTGAATACATAACTAATTTGTTGCAATTTTCTGCACCTATTAAGACTGTAAATGAAACCTATTAAAGAGAATCCCATTTTACACTCCTTTCTATTCGGTTAACATTCACCAACAGTTCCGCAATACTTAAGTAAAACTTCCGGCACATATGAAGAGCAAGAAATTACTTTAAGTATAATTGAAAACTCCTCTTCAGTTCTGAAGCAGCACTTTTTGAAAGAAAGGAAAAGGAGAAGAAAAAATAAAATAATAATAATAATAATAATAATAATAATAATAATAATAATAATAATAATAATAATAATAATAATAATGATAATAATAATATAATGATAATAATAATGATAAATAAAAATAAAAATATAATTAAAAAATAAATAACAGACGGGGGAAAAAATGCCTTGAACTAATTCAATCACTGTTTCTTTTTTGAACAGGTGGGGAAAGCGAAAGCAGGTGCTATTTCATGTGCTGGTAGCTCAAGCAATGGTGCAGGTGCGGGTGGGTCCCTTCCGCCACCATCTCCCTGCTTGTTGCTTCACGTACATGGAGGGGGCTTTGTGGCGCAAAGCTCTCGCTCGCACGAGACCTACCTTCGCGATTGGGCGGTGCGCTTGGGAGTACCAATCATCTCGGTTGATTACTCCTTGGCGCCCCGTGCTCCGTACCCACGTGCTCTTGAGGAGGTGTTTTATGCTTACTGTTGGGCTCTCAAAAATTGCAGGCTGCTAGGCTCTACTGCTGAGCAAATCATTCTTATAGGTAAGTACAAATTTAACCTTTTCACTGCTACGACCCTACCCAGCGCGCTGCACCCTGGTGCTGAGTCATCGCACAGGCCGGCGACCGCTGTGTGCGGCGCAGATTCCTTGTTCCGACCGGCGCACTCTGTAAGGGTGGCTTACGCGGCAGCGAACAAAGCGCATACTTCCCACCCTTTTTGATCCGGGCTTCGGACCGCCACTGTCGAAGTATCCGTAAAATCAACGTCCAAAAACAATGCAAAAGGTCAATAATAAAATCCGTGTAATCGTAAGTAGAAATAATCCAAACACCGTAAGAAAAATCCACAAAACGAGCCAATATTCGTTCAGTAACGCGTAAAAACAACACCACTCACAGCCAGAAATCTCAACACAAAGCGAGGATGGTACCCCATACTCTGAAACCGCAGAGGAGGTTTTATGATGGGCATTTGGGAAGGGCCTCCTTCAAGATGTGCACTAATCCCTCACGAAAGGTAAGATCACCGCGCGCAGGCCGCGCGGCAGCCTACCAGTTTACAAACATTTGTACTCGTAGCGAGAAGAATTGACATACTAGCACACTCTAGGAGAGTTCAAACTAAACTTAAAACCCTTACAAATCGAACAGATATCGCCACATGCCCTTCAGGCCCTCCGCCATTGAGCAGAAAGCGAAAGACAACCGCGCGAAGTACAAGACACCTATAGGCATCATTAGCACAGCAGAAGCAAAACCGGGCGGACGCCTATAGGCGTCGTTAGCACACGGGGCACGGAAAATCTGAACGCCTAAAGGCGTCGTTAGCAGCGAAAGGGTTAAGTTAATTTTTGTTGTTGTCTGTAATTAGAGTACTTCTGATGTAGGTAGTTTAGAATGAATTGCTGGCAAAGGTTTTTTTGACCAGAAATGACATTTTTGGTTGCCTTTCTGAAGCCATGCTATGGGCAGTTTTGCCAATCTTCCAACTATTAAAGAATAACCCAAATAGTAGACTGTGGGGAAACAAATCACTTTCATATCTTAAAGATGTTTCCAAGGCTGCAGTAAACAAGTAAGACATTTGGAAGAGATTCAAAACATAAACACAACACTAAAACACTGATACAGTAATGATCAGTAGTTCACTTAATATAGCAATAATAATGTACCACCCTTACATACACATTCAAAAATTATAATATAAACACATTACTAATGTTTACTATGATCTGATTGCTGAAATGTGAGACCATCTTGCAACATTCCACTATACACCACGCCATCTTGCATCAAAATGAAACACAAACTCATATTTAAAAACTATGCAAATCCTTAGCCGTCTGTAATACATGCACTGTTGATCAAACAATTATTAATTCACATTTAACAATAATGTGTAAAGTAAAGCTTCAAATTAATTAATTGCAGTTCAAATTCAATTGCCCCCCAAATTCACCCAATTGCAGTTCAAATAAATGTATGTATGTAAATATTTAGTGCTATTAATTTCATTTTCAAAATTTACTTATTGTTAAAAACTAAAATTTGCTTATTGAATGTAGCTTGGAAAAACCTCCCATCAATTGTGATAAATTTTTGACAAAATGTTTTGGTAAAAATGGTTTCTTTGATATGCTGGAAGTTGTGACACAAATGCTTTTTATTTTATGAAAACGCAAAATGAAATCCATATTCCTAACATTAAAGTTATTTCTTAACATCCATAGTCTGAAAATAAAAGAATTATCTGTTAAGCATTTGTGTGTTTTGAGAAATAACTCACTACCATCAAACTGCAATCTCTTCCGTTAATGTGGTTACAGGTGATTCAGCGGGGGGCAACCTGAACCTTGCAGTGACCATGAAATGCATCGAGATGGGCATCCGACAACCCAGCGCCCTCTTCCTGGCATACGTCCCAGTGCTGGTGTCATTTGTGCCATCACCATCTCGCCTTCTGTGCCTCATGGATCCCTTGCTTCCATTTGGGTTTATGATTCGTTGTCTCAAAGGTTAGTTGATTTGGAAATGTGTGATGCTTATTCAGAAATAAGTTCTGAAGATATCCATATGGTGCACTCATAGTCAACCACAACACCTGTGTGCATACATCAAGGAGGAAGTACATGGCTGCCTTTGTATCCTCTGATATCTTTATTGTGTCGAATTTCCTTGGTCTGAAATTGAGTAGCCCTCTGGGTGCAGTCATCATGATATTTACCAAATTCCCTTTCCCAACACTCAAAAGTGGCCTGCAGACCTTTATTTTCAGTGTTTTCTTGCTATACCTTAAAAGCATAGCTCATGGGCAGGGCTGTCAAATGGAGCACATGCGTGCTCGGAGCACACTTGCACTCTGCAGGGACATGCAGTGCTCGCAGCAAAGGGAAGTTCACGCTCCAATTTCTCAGGGATGCACAGTAAGTGGTCATGGCGGGACGAAAGAAGATGTATATAAAGTTTCAGTCCCAGTGGACTCTTGATTTCTTGTGTGTTGAGCTGATCCGCTTTGTTTAATGTGCAGAAAGTATTTAATAACAAAAGAGAGTAGTGTTAAAAGGCATTATGAAATCTTCCAAGGAGACTTCAAAACTTTTGTCGGAGAAGATCGGCAAAAGTGTGGTGACACTCGTAAATAGTAAGCTTCATTATTTGAATTTTGGCCTAAGTTTAGGTTATAACAAATCCAGAAATAGTTAATTGGCAAAGATAATAGTAATGTTGTAGCAACTTAAGGTGGTTCGAGCGAATATTCCCTAGTAGATAGAGAGTCCATTTTACATTCAACAATAATTATTTGTGAGACATGTGGGTATTGTGAAACATGTATAAACAAACCAGGGATTCCTATTAAGAGTTTTATTTAATTATACGAATTAATTGTGTTATAAAGATAGAAAATAAAAATATTTCAATATTATATAAAGACCTATCGTTGACTAGTTTCTTAACTAGTACCAACAGGTGGCGTAGCCAAAGAATGAAAAATTGAGGCATAAGATTGAATATAAAAAAGCACTATTTAACCATTAGCAAGATCAAAATTATAAAAAGTAACATTATAGACACATATCTACATATTTTTTACAGTGATCACTAATAATGGCCGAAATCTCCTCATCTTGAGTATCGCGAAATGTCTTTGGTAAATTAGGCAACGCGGTAATGTCTGTGATATTGGTATACCTGCGCAGGGCTCATGCTGCTTCAAATTGTCCTTGTTTTCATTCACTTTGAATACTGTTTCTGTACTGTTTGGTGCCTAGTCGACACGCGGTAAACAATGTCTGAGCGCATTGGAGGAAGATTTGTTTCCAAAGCTGAATTGAGAGAAGACGAAAATGTTCTACGCTTCTTCAAGAAAGGCATCGTATAGAGAGACATTCAAAGAAGAATAGAGAGGAGTATGTAGAAAACGTGGGGCGACAAATTGTAGATATTCAGTTGCTTGCTGAAACCATGTGGTGCAATACGTGCGATGTTCCTCTAAGTTTTCGCTTCATGGAAAAGGAAATCCAACATGGTTTGGCTTCAGTTTTCTGCATTCGGTGCGGATTTGTTGTGAAGTGAGGGAAGTGATGAGCTCCTCTTGGGTGCATACCAGTTCAGAGCATTTTATCCTGTGTATGCCATCAATTGCAAAGCAGCTTTAGGTAAGAATACAGCTTATACATCTTATGCAATGTAGTATTATACTGTTTGTCCAGCATTAGTATTGAATAATCGATGTTACAGGTTGCTTAGATTCAGGAATTGCTCACGAACAATTCAATAGCTGTCTCTCAGCCATGAATATTCCTCCAATAACACGTTCAACCATAAAGTGTGCTGAATCACGTGTGGCCCCTACTGTGGTAGCTGTTGCAGAAGAATCCTGCAAGAATGCTTTACAGCAAGAGAGGGAACTCACTTTGTCTTTGGGGTAAGCAGTGTTTACTTGAGTTTAATATTTTTTATATTATGCTTCTCAATACACTCATTGCTGATTTCCATTTCTTTTTGTTTTCTTTCACATACTAGCATCAAATATATTACTAATTCCTATTAGTTTCCAAATTTGTTAAAATTCAGGTCAATCATTATATGAATTCTGTTTTGTACTTGATTTTAATGCACTACTGCTCTCATTCAAGGTCTAGGAATTTCATATTTTTAATTTTATTTTACAGGCAAACAGCCAATTATAATTAGGACATTAATATATTAGGAAGCGTATTGAACATCTTGTTAACCATATGGTTGGTTATTCATTGTTATGCCTTACTGTTTTACTGTATAAGATGTTGCAGTGGAGCATTTTATATATTTTAGTATAATATAAGATACAAACAGTTACTCAATTTTGTGAACTTTTTTAAAATTTAAAGTCTGAAGGCAATCTTTGTTTTTCTTAGAAGTATTTGAAAAAGCATACTTTTTTATCAAAGAAATATATTAGTTATTTGCTTTAATAACATCCAAATATTATTGAATGCTTACTGAAATATTATTCTATGAAATAGCAATACACCTAAATTCTTAGCTGTTCATGATGTCTGGTCTGACTATTATAATACACCATAACATGGAGTATAGTTCTGATGTATATTGCACATGTCTCTGGAAATTTTCTCTCACATTGTATGTAAACATTTGCTTATTACAAACACAATTAAACATTTCACACCAAGAAAAAGAAGAGAATTCATATTTGTAATATGCAGGTTATTGTTTTTTTATATTTATATCTCAGTAATTTACAAACCAATTTTGCTTTTTCATATTATATATTATTATTGAATACTTGCACTCTTCCATGTATCCAGTATCTTTTCTCTTTTATTATTTGAGCATTTTAAGTGAAGAATGAAATGTTGGAAGGGTCATAGTACTTTGTGCTATTTATTTTAATCACTTCTCATTTCAGTTGATTTGTCATCTAATAATTTATTCATTTTTTAGAACACCCGTACGAAGAAGTACATCCGTTGATGAGTCCAATGACCCTATTGCTTCGGATGTTGAAATAATTGCAACATAAGATTTTGGATGGTGCAAACGTGGAAATGGTCGTTGCCATGACAGTCCCAATGGTAATTTTTTTGCACAAAACATTATTAACCTATTATAAAAGTAACTTAAACAATTTATATAATGGTAAAAAATTTTATTATATAATATTCATTGAGTTTGCGAATTTTGTGTTTCAGGACAAGGATCAGTCATTGGCTACCAAACAAAGAAAATAATTGCCTTTGATACACGAAGCACACGATGTTCCCTGTGTAGCCGGGGGCACCCACCGAGTGACCACTTCTGCAGGAAGAACTGGAGTGGAAGTTCAAAGGCCATGGAGCCCAACTGCGCAGTGAACTTGATTGCAAAAAAACTGGTTTTTAAAGAAGCTGGTGTTAGAGTTGGTGTTTTGGTAGGGGATGAAGACTCTTCCACAATCGCTGCAGTCCAGAAGGGAAACTCCTCATGTTGTGGAAAAATGGGTTGATACCAACCACAACATAAAGAATTTCAGCAACAACCTCTATTTGGCTGCCAAGAAACACACGTTCCTCAGCCATGGCACAATTAAATATCTGAAAAGGTGATTTTCATACGCGTTAGCCCAGAATAAGGATAATGTGACAAACCTCAAGAGCGCCATTGAAAACATTTCAGCTCACACCTTTGGAGAGCATGGTATGTGTGGTGAGTGGTGCAAAGCGAAGGATAACCCTTCTTGTGTTTTCAAGGCCCTTCCAGGAGGCAAACCTTTCCAGTGTGCAGCACGTGCTGACTTTGATGTTCTGTTAGCATCGCAAGTTGCAAAGGCAGCTCAAATAGCTCCAGGTGCATCTTCCCAACAGAATGAATCTTTTAACAGCATGTGTGCGGCAAAGGCCAGCAAAAGAATTCATTATGCGAATTCTTATGCCCATCACGTCCGTGTGAGCTGTGCTATTAACACTAAAAATCTGGGATCAAGTCATGTTGTCCAAATTAATAAGGCAGCAGGACTGTCTCCCGGAGGGGTCACGCGAAAATATAGAGAAAGGCAACAACAACTGCACGAGAACAAGGCAAGTTTTCAGAATTTAAGAAAATTCAAGGGACGATGCCTCTTTCTGAAAGCCCAGAAGTCTTGTAAGACAGCAGGGCTGCGAAAGAAGGTAGGATACACGTATGTACCCGATATGGCACAAACAATGGAAAGAGCAGTTGCTGTTACAACAAGTACCGATTGGATTCCTGACAAGAGACCTTTTGATGACATGTGCAGGTTTGTTGTGGTCACTGAGACCACTGGCTTTGGATCCAAAGCAGAAATAATACAAATTGCTGCAAAATGTGGGGACCAAACTTTCAATAAGTACATGCTCCCAAGACAACCCATTGGTCCTCGGGCTACTGTGGTAACTGGACTCCGTATGGACAATGGTGAACTCTACCGGCATTCTGAAAGACTCGAGACATCACTCTGTGAAGATGTCGCTCAAGCCTTTATTGCTTTTTTGAAGAGCTTGAGTTCTCAAATCATGCTTCTGGGGCATAACATTGTAAGGTTTGATGCACCCCTTATTGTAAAGTGGCTGAGTCAATGCGGTCACAATTTTGTGCAGGAATTTTGCTTAATCGTCTATGGATTTTGTGACACAGTGCCATTAATTAGCCAAGGTGACACAAGGAAGCCAGATTTGCTTGCCAGAACATATCTTACTGGTCCTGAATGGACACCTTTTATTAATGGCGCCCACTGCGCTTTAACGGACTGCATTATTCTCGAGGGATTATTCCATCACTTCCAGGTGGAGGATGAATCTTTTTGTAATAATGCAGTGACAGTTCACTCCTTCTTTAAGAAACAAATCGTTAGTAAGCGCAGGAAAGAGAATCTGGGCCAACTATTGTGCATGCGCAGTATGGGGCTCTCCAAGTTCATGTTGGGTAAAATGGCTGGCCATGGAATCACAATTGAAAACTTGTCAAGGAGTACAAGATGAATGGCAAGAAGGGTGTTGCCATTTGCCTTGGCGTCCAAGTCAATGGCAAACCACGTGTTACAAAAAACACATGTGTTTTGAACAATGTCATTAGATTTCTGGAAGAGAAACTTTCCCAGAACAGTTAAGAAAATTGTGTGTGTGTGTATTTAGTGTTTGTTCATATTGTTATTATTTCTTATTGTCATTATTATTATTATTTTTTCATATTGTCATTTTGTTTTTTCTTGCCAGTTGATATGTAACAGTCATTCCGGTCCTGGTTTTGTCCAGTTTCCAGGATACTTTGAGCAAATGCTGGAATGAATCCTTTGATTGCTTCTGGTCAGTAAAGTAAAATAATTCCTTCCAATGTCACACAGTGACCTAATAAAAAGTTTTCAAATATTTTCAATGCTTGACTCTCTAATTTTTATTTCTTTAATTACCTGAGCCAATGATAGTTTATTCGATTGCTTAACAAAAAGATCAGTAGTTTGGTTCTCTCCAATCTTGTATATAGTTTTATATTGTAAGTTAATGGATATCCTAATCGTCAACTCTTCCTTATCCCAAACCATTGTTTCTGATATTCCTCTAATAATTTTATTTTTGATTTTGTAATGAAACTGAAGGATCAAATTTTGTTTTAATAGCTTTTGATTGGTTGAAATTTTGGAACTATTTTGCAATTGCAAAGTACCATATTTTCAGCAGTAAAAAGAAATGAGTAGAAGCTATTTGCTGATTTAAAAGTTTTCAGTGTAATTTGATATTATGTTAAAGGTATTAACTTTGATACAGATTATTGTGTAAAGTAGTACCAAGTTAAAGATGGTAAAATTAAATCACTGGATCATATAAATCTGAGCTGTATCGTTTAGACCCTCAGTAATAAGATGTATCATTGGAGATAAAATCTGCAAAAGAGATTTCCATATGAAATGGTCTTTTGTAATAGGTGTTCTTCATGAAAATGGATTTAAATGTTTTTGTAAATAAGACAGGAAACCCATTCAAAATGCATTACTACTGTGCTGGGAGTGCAATTGGTTTGACAAAATAGTTCTACAGAGAAAAGGGATTTCTGTTAAAATACTAATACTACCTAGGATTGAATTTATAATTCCTCTTACTATTTCAATCAATTTACCCTTGGCTTGTTTTATATACAGTGGGTCTTGAAGCATAATACTGTGTTGGGCCCTCCAGAAAAAAAACTTTAACTAAAAATCACTAATTATTATAAGATAAATCCATGTACAAACACAAATGTAAATTAACAAATAGCTTAAAAATTGAAAGTTCCATTGTCAATTTCTCATTATAAATGCAGTTTCGTTTCTTATTGTTTCATTCAATTTATTTTTAAATTCAAATATAATGGTTCAATAAAATATTTGATTGATTATAATTCAGATAAAAACATTTCTTGAAGTTTTTAAGAATATTTATTTTCAAAAATCCAGGCACAGAGAAAGGAGTCCCAAGCTTTCATATTTTGCTAGTAGGGAAATCCAGCTCTACATTTATACCTTGAATGGTTGAAATTAACACCAGCAATTTCTAATACCTTTGTGAATTGAATTCTCACCCCAGTAGTTCTGCTGATTGAGGTGCTGACATATGCAAAAGTTTGTTGCTTCGAGTCCAGTATCCACTGTGTATCTCATATAATGAAAAAAGAGAATATGAATTATTTTCAAATAATTAATTTTTGTTCTGGAGCTAAAATGAAAAAAGCTCTTATAGAGCTCAAACTGAAATAATGCTATAATAAATGTATAAATATTTCTAAAACTCTCAAAATTACCCATTGGCTCATAAAGTTGAATCACAGTGAATGATCATCATAAACTGCAGGCCCTTTCCTGTTTCCCAGTAGAACAGGAAGCTTACTCCTCTAGGTGTTCTTGATCAAAGTGATTTATTTATTTATTGCAGACTATAAATACCAATAATATAAATATAAAATATACATTATTGCGCTGAGGACTTAAGCCTGTGCGCAGGCGTGTCTATTATTCATACTTTTTCATAGCATACAAGATTGTTTATATAGCTCATATAATATAAAAGAAGAGATGTGATCATTTGGAATATTAACTGAATAGAGTTTTTCATTCAGAAGCACAAATGCTTTTATCCATAAAATTTAAATATCTGATTATATACAAAGGCAATGTTTTCCAGGGTGAGGATCTTTTAATTGGGTCCAGAAGACCCAGAGGAATGTAAGAACTCGTGCCGGAGACTTGTCACTCGATTTGAATGAAGCGCGCTAAGCGCACAGTGTTGCCGAGTTGGGCGTTACGGGCTCGTCCCTGTAGAATGCGTGCAAATGTCTCTCTTTGGAGTGATTTAGGCTTACAATTTTGCGTATTTCTCCTATTTGAGACAGTAGATGTCCTTCAAATTGCGCATGTTGATTCTTCGAGATGCCAGCTACCTAAGGAAGAGTTTTTTAAAACATTTTCAACAGCTAGTTTTCCCACAATTTTAAAATTTCTGGTCGGCTCAGTCGGGTCACCATGTTAAAACGACAAATTTTACGGTCTCATTTCTCAAAAACTAGACGGTGAAACAGTTTCAAATTTTACCAGAACATAGACGAACCTCTCATCTTTCGATTAGTACAATAAAAAAGGCATGTTAAACATAACACGTATCTCACTCTAACCACCTTAAAGTTGGTGCAACATGAAAAGAAACTAATAATCAGTTGAAGAGTGGTTTTTAGGTTTAATTTCTAAAATGATTTTTTGTGTGAAAAAGAATGGAAATTCCTGTTGCTCATTGTTGTATTTTCCTTAATTTTGTTTATTAGATCTAAAACTTTTCAGCCTGTTAATGGTTTTTAATAATTTAATTTTATATATAATAATTAAATAATGAAATAAATACACACTTTCTTTGAAAAATTTAAATACAAAATAAATAAAAATTAGCAGGCCAGAAGTACGGAGCAAGGGTGATGATATTTATGTTCATGTTTTCCTTTTCTTCTGAATACAATCCTAGGAGAACCGTTACACATTTTGTGCTTTTTGCAGCCTATGCTTGCCCCACACCTCACAATAGCGAAGCGGAAGAGAGCAGCACGGCAACCGACCTCACCAAAGATCCTGTCACCAGCCACTCGAGCACCAAGAACAGCCTGGCGATGGCTTCGTCCGTGTCCAACAACACCCTGGACAACACGCTCAGCCTCACGGCAGGGGGCCACAAGAAGAAATCCTCCCCCAATGGGCACGTGCCAGGCTCCGAGACGGAGTCCTTTGAAGAGGTAGGGAAGGTTTTGTGATAACTAGGGAACGGATTTTCATGTAAATACATATTTTTACAAGGCAAGACACCTGCATTCAGTAATATTTTTTACACTTAACACGACATTCTGAACTAATTGGGACCATTTTTATTTTACATATTTTTACATATTTTGGTATAATTACATATTTCATCTATAGCTACATATTTCGTTACATTTGAATATATTTATAGGTCGAAAATGAATATTTCACTTGTGATGTTCGAAATATATGTTACTTGAAAACTTAGTTACTGAAATACTTAAAAAGTACGCAATGCGCTTGTTTTAACACCGGACAGTCACTATTAATTGTCAAACTTATCTCCCCCCGCCCCCATCTGCTTCTTGGAAACAGCGTAGTCGGGATCAATGATGAGCGGATGTAGTATGTGAAGCAGAAGGAACGTGATTACTCATGTTTCATAGACCCCATGCGTAACTCGATAAAAAATCTTATCATTGTCTTATCCCTTTTCGGGAGTTGGGGGGGGGAGTATGCTCCCCCCCCCTTCTATCCCAGGTTACATGGTACTATTCACTTGAGCTCCGGCTCCTCGTAAACAACATTGTATATAATACGAAAGTATTATATGTTTCGGATGAAACTAGCGAATAATTGCTTGTGTAGATGTAAAACTTCAACGTACTCTGCTCGGAAAACGCTTGAAGAATGGAATTGTAAACTTTATAACGAATATTTATTTCACATATTTCCTATTTTTTCTTACATATTTTTGAAAAAATAAGTACATGTATATGTACATATTTTGCTTTTTTTTATTACAATAAAGTCCGTTCCCTAGTGAACCCTATCCTTTATCTGCCATTTTATAACGCACACAACAGCACAGTTGTGATGGATGGATATTTACCGGTCTAGATGAGAATTCGAGCAGCCAGATGATCTGGTCAGGTTTTCTGTATGTTTTTAGTATCAATACCAGCTCTATTAATATTATCATAATAATAATAATAATAATAATAATACGAGTGTTATTACTACAGAGGCCAAATGTGGAATGTGGTGGAGCCGAGATTTTGAATTTGGTCAAGGCAGTAATAACACTGATATTTTGTGGTATGTTCTGCGTTATATCAGTCATCATAAATTCTCATGATTTATAAGAAAATTTATGACATTGCAGCGATAGTAAACAAATGAATTCTGTTGCTGTGGCACGTTAATACGATATTGTGGGTGTTGCTTGCGATTTAAACTATTTAAACAATATTGTATACCATAGTTTGAGAAAGATGAAAGAAAATAATTCTTCTGAACCTAAAGATATCTAAAGAAATGACATTTGGTGAGGAAGTTGCGCTTTGACTTCACATGACTAATGGTTACTGGAGCATTGTGTTCACCAGACTAACTCCTCCTTGTGCCAACGCTGGAGAATAGGTGGATCCCTATTTTCATCTCCTTGCCTGTGTGCAATTACACGTAGATACTTTTTCTTTTACCTAAGTAAATTTGTATAGTTTTATCTTCAAAACTTTTAAGACAGAACCTGTTGTTATGTGATGTGATTTTCTGATACATCCAATTTAAGTTGGTGTATTTGTCCTTCATTTATATTTATTTACATCTAATCTACTATTCTTTGTACAAGTAAATGATGGATGTTTCTCTCATCATAACTTTTAGCACATTATTTCTCCAGTACATATGTACTGACTCTGGTTTTCCATGTTCGTTCAGGGCAGGTATATGTTTTGTAAACTATTTTCCATTAATACATTGTACTTCGTGTTTATACAATCTTAAACATTTTGCTTCAATTGTATCCATTTTGAAGGTGACCGCATTCATTCTCATGCATATTTTGTAATTTTTCCACTTTGTCTAATAATTTCATAAGCCAAGAGTGGCTTGGCACTGGACCTCACATCCCAGCAGGGGAGGAATATGTCAGATTACCTCGCCTCAAAAATCCCTTCTTTGAAAATATGTGTTTCTTAATTTTCTTGTTCTTTCAGCACTTCCCACTCTTCAGATTTATTAGCCGTAACTCTTTCAATAAATTTTGGAGGTATTGTCACTTAAGTGCTTTTCCTTATTTCCTGATATCTATGTAGATACATTGTTAAAATAGGAAGGTTTATGTGGAATTAACTGTTGCACTTCACTGCAGGTATCTGAGAGTGATCTCTTAGAACTGGCTGCTCACAAAAGTCCAATGTCCGAATTGGGTTCTGACACACTCACAACAGTGTCGTTGGCAAGCCTCCAGTCACGCCCTGAAGCAGATCTTCCATTGAGACTGTCTGATATGGCTCTGGTAAGTAGGTCTTTCGTAAACATTTCATAATGCATTAATTGTTTCTGTTAACCACCTAGAACCATTGAACAATAACATAAAAACGTAATTATATTACGAAAATGAAAGAATTTTTTGTTTTTGTTCCTAAGATTTATACACATTGTTTATGGTTAATGATTTAAAAATTCTTTGCAGAAAACACCTGACACCGTAGATGGACAAGGTACGAGCAGTGGAGCCACACCAACCGTAACTGATGCAGCGGAAACTCCAAAGGCCATTACGCAAGATGAACAGTCAGAAAAATATGTTGCTGACTTTCTAGAGAAGTATGTGTTGGATACAGAGACTGATTCCGAAGGTCGGAAAATACCTGTTCTCCGAGAGGCCAATGAAGCTGTCCTTGGAGAATCGGATGAACATGTTTTATTTGAGTTGCCACCTGTTGATCTTGGCCTATCTGCTCGGCTGGGTCGTGCAGCTGGCAACATTGCATCAGGAGTCACAAGTACCTTCCTCTACATGACAGGACAAAAATCTCCTTCGTCTGAGAGGACACCCACAAACGAACCTATTGGGAAAAGGTAAAAAAAATCTTCTTGTTACTTAGTGTTAGTGATAGTAGTAGGTGTGGAAGATTTAGTTAGTAGTAAGATGATAGTAAGAGATCAATGTTGGATGTAGATTACTTTGCTACCTTCGTATTCTTTTCATGTTTTAGAGAAAATCATTAAAATATTGTAGGGACTTCGTGTAAAGTGTACTGTTCACAGAGAGATGTTTTGATAAACAGATTTTGTGAATCACAGACCCTCATGACACACTGTAAAAACTCTCATCATCGATTTTTTACAGCATTACGTAACTTTATCTGCACAACATGTTCAAGAAAGTAAAAGTGACTAAAATAGTAAAGCAATATTTAATTTTAAACATCAAAAACAGAATATTGTCTGTCATACCACAAAATTAATAAATATTAATTAAATGTTAATGTTAATCAATTAATAAATATTAATAATTAAAATAAATAAATATTCAGTTGGTTTTATTGTATGAGCAGTTTTATTAAGTTGTTTAATAGTTTATATTTTATTGTTAAAAATTACTTGAAGTTTGTGTAATTTTAACCTTAATATCTCTATGTCAGAAAATATAACAATGGACTGGAAAATATGTATGACAACCTTAGTATTTCAATTTGTCATGAAAGTACAAGATCAAATTGTGTCCAATATGTTTATGTTATAATGAGCATGAACATTTAAGGTGTGAGTGTAGGGGTGATGTTTTATAGTGAAATTATTGATATTGTAAGAAAGTAATAAATTATAAAAATTATCATTATTATCATCATTATCATGTTATTAAAGTATTGAGCTATTCAACCTGTTGCTCATCCAGAAATGTTAGAAATTTATTTTGCATTTTAAATTTTGGGTTGCTATATTTTTGTTCTGCCATGTAGTTTGAACTAGAGATGGGCTTAACAGCTTTTCTTCAATAAATGTTATCACAAAAACAGCTGACTCGTAATAGCTGTTTTTAATAACAGTTGAAAAATAACAGGTCCATGACCAGCAACCTAAATGGCGACTGCTAAGAGTTATACTCTAGTTGTTGTAGCGACTGATAAGAGTTAAACCAGCAAAATGAATAACGTAGCACCGTAAAGCTTGTGCAGCTACCTTATGGCGCTTCCTTGCACTACTGTCCCGAACATGTTTGGACAGAGAAGCAGCTGATATGAACGAGACTGGATGAACTACCAAAGATGAATAGTAATTCATAAAATGTGTAGAGAATGTGTATAGAATATAGAACATTACTGAAATGAAAGTGATTCGGGTTCAGATTGCAAATATTCTTTTAAATATGCAACTTGTGCATAGTGAAGTGACAAGTGCCAAAAATAATGAGGAGAAACAGTGTTTTTACGTACCTATAGCTTAAGTGTTAATGACTATCGAATATCAAGTATTATAATGTGAGTTATTTGACCATAACTCATTTTATTTTATTGGACCTAGGGAAATATTAGTTGATCTCACATAAGTAGCAATGGAACAGAAATAAGTTAACATATGGAGGACTTAATTTAAAGGACAAACATGTTGTTGAGTGTATACAATAAAATATAAAAATATTGTGGCACAGAGTGTGTAGTAATGGCGAATCATGTATTAATGAATCTATAATTTGAACACTGGCAAATCATGATTGATTAGCTGCAGTGAAGCTGTTATCGTACGAAATGGTTGCCACAAAAGCTTGTAGTAGTTCGCATTAGTCCCAGTAGGTTGCAGTTCTCTGCATTTCAACCGATAGCAGTCAATAACAGGATAAACGAAATAACTGTTATTTCACATAACAGTTACAAAACGATAACGGTTAAGAAATACCAGTTTAGCTGTTAAGGGCACATCCCTAGTTTGAACTCGCACACCTAAAATGGGTTACTTATTTGTTCTGTTCTCAATAGATATTCAAATGTTCATAACGTTGGACTTGATTAGGTGTAGCTTGTAGACATTAATTTGAAAGAAATAATGAATATGTACATTGTATCTTTTGTAGTATTAAAGTAGCATTTATTCTATATTTTGTTTATAATTTTTTAGTTTTGAGGTATTCATTAACTTTTCACTCTTTTTGTCAACAGAATGTGAGTAATATGTTAGCCAGATGGAATATTAAACATAAGTTCCACAGTCCATATATTTTCATTATAGTAGGGCATCTATGCATGATAACCGTAGAGCGTTTTAATATTTAAGTTTGATTCTGGTTGTAATGAAGGTATAACATTCTATTTTAAGGTGAACAAATGTCTTTTGCATAATTGTACTTGTTTCATTTGGGTTTTGTAGGCATGCGTACCTCAGGTTCTTCACTTCCAAAAGAAGCCATTGTAGCAATGGGTATGTAAGTGATGTGTATGTGAGTGTGTTATGTAGATAAAACAAAAGAAAATTATTTTCTTTTCATAGATTTTAGAAAATGCTAACCATCACCTGAAAGAAATCATGTAGTGTCATTTTATGATTTTAACTAATTTTTTACTAAAAGAAATGTAATCTTGAGGCTAAAAATAATTTCCTACAGTGAAGCCCCTTTTAAAACAAGATGCAAGGAAACTGATTCATATAAAAATTAATCATACTCTTATCCCACATTTTTTTTTTTCTGTGAATGTATAAAAATGATAAATTTTGCATTATGTAAGCATGAAGTTTTATAATTTGTGGAAAACTTTTGCTCAAGTAACTTTTTCTATATTGCAAAACATGTTTTGACAAACAATTCTCTTTATTAAGACATACATCATTTTCATAATTGATACACGATGATCTGAAATTTTCCGACAATACAGGACAGTTAAAAATGATGTAATTATAAAACATAACTTTGGTCATCATACCTTAATTTTACACTCACTTTTCACATAATTTAACATTCCTATTTCCGACCCCCAACATTAAAGTACAAATAGTTATGTGAACATTTTCACGACATAGGTTAAGTTAGTTTAATACAAAAAGTTATTGATTCAAGGAAATGATAATTCATATGACAATAGATGTTGGAAAAGAAATCTGCCAAATGGCAGTGGCAAAAATTATGCGAGTTCTCAAAACAGTTTTGTGTAGTATGTGTAGGAATCTACGTATTCACACTCTCATGCACTTATGTGTGTTGTGTGTTGTTTGTCAATTGTTTAAGTGTGCGTCAGTGGTTTCTATGCTTCAGTTGTCCTTAATCTGTTTTCCTAATTATTGTGTGTCTTTTTTAATTGTTATGCATGCAGCAATCATTGAGTTCGTTAATCAGCATCTTTTATGGTTCTCTCAAGTGCAATTGTCCCAGCAAGATGATCAAAACTTTGGCATGTGTTCACGTAAACGTTTCTCACTTATACGTTTTTCACATTTATACATTTTTCTCATAAGTCTGTTTTTCACACTCATATGTACATTTTGATCACTTATACATTCATAATAAAAGTCCCTTTAAGACTGTATAACGTATTTAATGATCCCAGTGAGGCACGGCCAAGAGCCTGCACCAAGAGCCCAGAACTTGTATGTTAGTCAAGTTGGCATGCCCCAGAGCGCTTTCGCAGAGTGCCCTGTCGCTCAGCCTCTGAGGCTTTCTCTTAATGAAACAATATAGAAGCATGACTCGGCGTAGCCAAGGGGTCAAGACCATGAGAGTCTGCAGGGGTGGGAGCATAAAGTCAGCTCCAGGGCCGCCTCTGGCAGCGGAACTTCAAACAATTTGAGTCGGGTGCGTACGGGAGCTCTCTGAGGATCCCAGGAAGCAACAGCTAGCTTTGAGGGAAGGTCAAAGACGTCCCTGGGAGAGAGTAACTACGTAGATGACCAATAAGTGAGAAAGTTTGTGCTCTGATGGTCCCACTCTCTGAAGGTCCTTTTGTTCGCTGTATTAACATACGAGATCCTTTCCGTAGCGACACGACACAAGCAGCTAATGAAACTGATCGCTTTACTGTGCTGAGTGGCGGGTGTCACCAGGTTGTGGAGCTAGAGCAGTCATGTACTCCCTGATGCCCACGTAATCGAACACCGTGATTTGATCTGCATAATTTCAAGTAACATCAAGCTTGAAACCAAAGGAACCAGCGAAGGGTTGCCGCCACCAGTTGTAGCTCACACAGGACATGGCCTTCATTTCCACAGTGAAACTGAGTCGCACAAGGTCATCAGTAAGGTGTCCATTCCATGTCCATTCTAACGAAAAAGAGTGGTAGGAAAAGGCAACCCCCTTTCAATATCAGATAAAATAAAAATTTTAAAAGTTGTTAGAGAGAGTGGCAATTAAAAAGGAGTAGATATTGCTAAAGAACTGGAAAAACTAGGAAGCGATAGTGCAAAAATATTGAGTTTTTATTTTGCTCATAATAATAAATTTCAGTTATGCGTTTTTCTCATTTATACATTTTTTCCCTTCAGTCCCCTGAAAAACATATTAGTGAAGTTTTACTGTAGATAATATGCTGGTGGTTAATGTTCTATTACACAAGGCTATCGGGTTCCTTCAAAATATTTTGGAGATCATGGCACTCCTGTTCCCAATGTGCACTTCAATGCATTGGGTAGAAGAGGATTTTGAGTTGGAAAAGACTTGAAAAATTCTTATTTTAGATCATAAACATTGTTTAAAATGTTTTACTTCATTTACCTCTAAAGCTCTTTTTAACATCTTACTCAACTGTGTACTAGATGCTTGAAGACAGAACCATCAAGGAACTGCAGGGAAATCACAGGGAAAAAAAGCAGGGAAAATAGGTTCAAGTGACTGGGGAAGCACTGTGAAGAACTCCGTTGTATATGTATGATGATTGTAAACAGCTACAAAGGACAATTTTAAATTATCTTTCACAGAGCTACAGCAGCATTGTAGAATAGTTCTTTGTTTGTCTGTTTTTAACATTTATTTTGATTTTCACTTGCTTTTTGGATCAATGAGCTTCTCAACCTACTCACACAGTATTCACATCAGAAAATTCAAGCATACCACAAGACATTCCCACCAGGGGTATCTCCCACCGGGTGCATCAACTGATGTCACTGCAGCGCCTCTGACCAGGAGGTCCTAGGTTGGAGTCCTGATGGCGGCAGATTTTCAACACCACTTTTCAGTAGGTAGAATTGAGTCGCTGTCTAGAGGAGAATTCTAGTGGTTGGCTGCTCTGATCGGTAGTTTTCCATGGTTTCTCCGATCAACACCAGGCGAATGCCGGAGCAGTACCCTAACAAACAGGCCGCAGACCACGCGCGATCTTTCCTTCCTCTTCCTTCTCCTATCCTCTCCCCTTACACTCACACACACACTTACACTAACATGCTCTACACTACCACATATACTGGGAGGCCAGGTCAGGAGCTTAGAGCTTGTCCCGGCTAGGGTGGTGCCCTGCTGGTGGGAGAGTCCTGGTTAGGGGGAGACTCCAGACAGCAACTGAATTTGACCTAGCTGAAAAGCTAGTGTCGAAAATCCTGCCGCCATCAGGACTCGAACCTAGGACCTCCTGGTCAGAGGCGCTGCAGTGACATCAGTTGATGCACTGAGCTACCGCTCCTGGTCTCTAAAAGTATGTTGGTAAGAATTAATTGGATGCAGGTAACTGAAATGTACCAACTTTTAAAACTTTCCTCTAAATGATTTCACCATTATGCATTTACTGATACCCTTCTTCATCTACTTGCTTCACTCCACATGGTGGATGCATCCAATCTGCTCAGTTTCCTCATTGGAACTGCCCTTTTCCCTCCAAATCATCCCCTGCTCAGTGCCAGGTACAATCTATTGACCCCAACTGGTATTCACAAAACATAGTACTAAACTGAAGATCTTGGCTGTCTGGGTGATGCCACGTTGAGGGCAGAAGTGCCCACATTTCGGTCATCATTTTTGGGATCTTCTTCAGGCGATGATCGAAACGTCGGCAATTCTGCCCTCAACATGGCATCACCCGGCAGCCAAAATCTTCATGCTTCTGGCCGTGGAAGCCTACGACTTCATAGTACTAAACTACCTAACTGAATACTACTCTTGTCTTCCTTCATATCACTAATTTCACACTGCTATTTCCACATGTATGTTATTTTAGTTTTGATATACTAAGGCAGTAATTCAATAAATAGAAAATGTTACATGAGTAGATTACACTGCTCATCAGTGCTTGAGAAAGGTTACTAAAAAATAATCTACATTTACACAATATTTACAGACATTCAGTTAATGTTGAGAGAATATAAGTTATTTTTAAACGTTGCAATAAACAAAATTGGAAATATATACCTTGCATTCTTGAATATGATAATTTTATTTTTATTTTTAAATGTAATTATAGTGACTGAACACAAAAATTCTGAAGCGATATATTTCAGTACACATTTCACTGTACAGAAAAGAGTAATGATACTCTCCAAGGTTGGCAACTTATGAATGTATGTGAGCTACTTAATTAAATAATTATGTAAATTATGAGGCACTAAAAAAGATCATTACTACCTTCCATATTCATAACTTTATTTACATATGAAAGGTAGTTTTGTTGAAAATTAAAGAAGCATTAAACTTTTTTAAACTGTCTTCTTCATTCATTTTCTTTATTTTTTTTATTATAATTGAAATTTGTAAGATTTATTTTGCCCATTTTGTATGGCATCATTTGTTTATTGCAACATTTACACATAACATAAGTTCTATGTAATGTTTCTCTTACTAGTTATTTCTCCAAATATTGAATATAGTTTAATTTTGGGAAACAGTTCTCAGGTTTCAATTGTTTATATTTGATACCTACTTTGTTTCAGCACTGATGGATCTGTAATCTAAAGATAAAATGTTTGCTGCTGTTTTCAATTATTGACTTGCTGTATGAAGAATAAATAAACCTAACATATTCTCATACTAGCGGAACCAACATTATTCTTATATTGCTATAAAATACATCATGTTTTTTCTTCGCAGAAAACTGAGCAATGGGAGTGACCCTCCCCTGGAAATGTCTGCCTTGGACACACTGATGCAGCGGAGCCCATCGGAGGAGTTTCAGTTCACAGTTCCACGCGACCCGTTCCTCTCGCCTTATTGGGCAGACGATGAAATTCTCAAGCAGTTGCCACCCATTAATTTACTGGTGAGATTTATTTATTTTTGAAATTAATATAAGGGTGGCAGCTATTTTGGGAAAATTGAAATTTGTTTCACTTGTTGTTATCATTTCTAATGCTGGGCTTTTTTGTACTTGCCCATTACCCAGTCCCAACACAAATTGATTTGTTGAGCATTTTCATTTCTTCCACCCTTGTAGATGCCCAACATTACCAACCGATTTTTTGACTTCCTTGTTCAACAAGGTTTATATTACTTGTGCAGTTTTCTTGAACAATGACCTTGCTAACCCCTCCCTTGAGCAATAAACAATTGAAGGCAATAGCTCGCAGTGAGCACTGATGACAACGTTCCAAGCACTAAAACTTCGTTGGCATGAAACATAAGCTAGCCAAAGCTAGTTGCTTTCATAGTCGAGAACTTCTGTTCAACTTAATTACCTTTATTACCATTACCTAAAGAAATGGCTGAGGTAGGTCCAAGTCCTTCGAGGGAGGCACCTAAAACTTCTATCTAGTGTCCCTGCTGTTGCCTATCCAGAGCGATGACCTGGCCACACACGTAGCCGGTTTGACTTTAATTTTCCAGAGGTTGCCATTACTGTAAAAACTCTTGTGGCCGATTTTGTAACTAATACCCCACTCAGCCTGCATTTCTTCAATCCATCATTCAAGAAAAGTTGCACATGTTGTACACAATGCTCTCACGAGCAAATGACATGACCGTACTGTGGAGTTTTGGGATGTGACATATTACATTGGAATATTGGCTCAGTTTGAGCAATAACCATGTCCCTGCACCTTCATAATCATGCCCCTGCACCTTAACAATCTTTGTCTCCTCAGTTTTCTTGTAGGTCTAAATAATGATTTTTCTTTAATCTCTCTTCTTTATCAAGAATGGATTATTTTCCTGTCTTGACAAATTCCTGACTTTGGACACCTCACAACAAATCAGTCAACAGTGCTTTATGAAAATGAAGATGCGCTAATGGTTTTTCGTTATTTGTGTATTTTATTTTGTTAGGAAGCAACAAACTGTTTATTATTGATAATTCAAATAAAAATAATTGCACCATCATATTGTAGAATTACTCATAAAACTGGTAAGCTTTATTGTCAGACTCATTTTTTTGTGTAGCCAGTAATAACTACTGATTATCTATGACCATTTAAGTTTGCTTCACTTTCACTGCGTTGGTGCTGGCATCATGATATATTGACAACATCAAAACTTCTCACGTATCTTTCCATGACAGAACCATAACACCATTCTTCCTGTAAGCTTTTCAAATGACAAAAAATGGGTAAAATCTGCTGACAATGAAGGAAATTACAACTTAATCTCTCCTGAAGAGAATTGCAGGACATAGACCACACAATGAGGAAAACGGATAAGTGAAAGGACTGCAAAGGGTTTAATTCTTGTTAGCCATAACTAGATATATTTTTCACATAAATTGTTAGTGGAATTATTAAACATAATAATGGAGTATGAATGCTAGATAAATACATTAAAAAATTAATACAATTTTTCCACTTGAAAAAGTGTCATTAAAAAAACATCTTTTATTTGATTGATGTTTCAGTAATTGTATTTCCTGTATTTTAAGGAATCTCAGTGTAAAAATTTTGGTACTCCTCCTCTTTCAGTCTGTGCAAATGGATCCTTGCTTAGATGACTGTGTAATGTTTGCCAAAAAACTAAAAGGCCTTGGAAATACAGTACATTTGGACATACTGGAAGGATTACCTCATGGGTTCCTGAATTTTGCTCTGGTAAGATTATTCTGAATATCTTAAGTGCTCAATATACTTACAAATTTTTCATTTTAAATGACATGTCATTCTTTGTATGAAAATTCCTTGTATATTAAGTGAGAAAATCTATTGTACATTTTATTGTAATTATATTGAATGCAGTAGTTTCTGTAGGTGATGAGTTTGTATAGTAGATCATAGTGTTTGCGAAATTTTCTACTTTCAAGGTGACTGACTTTTGGAAAACATAGAGAAAGCAGGAAAAAGTCTTATCAAGTCAGGCAGACAGGAAAAATAAGGGCATTAACTAACATATCCATTTTTATGTATGTGTCTACTTCGACGCAACGTGTCTCCAAGACCCTTGAGGGGCATTGAGCGCTTTGTGCTTCTCGGAGTAATCCTCCCATTACTGCGCTTGTTTTATGGAGTAATCCTCTGTTAACATTGTCTGTCGCGTCTCGTCGTAGTCGGTTGTCAAGAGGACCGCCAGGTTAGCATCTCCGCGTACGCGCCTCCTACCGCGCGCTCCTGCGTCACTACCCAGTGGCCAGAATTAGGAAGGAATAAGGATAGGGGTAGGGTTTAGGACACTTCACAGGGGTTGGACTAGCCCTTTTGAAGCAGCCAAACTCGTTTCGTTGGAACAAATTTCATTTGAGATTCGACGGGAATCGAACCCAGATCTCAGTGGTGAAAGGCTTGCGACTTTGCAATGAGCCACGAGTTCAGCTGTTCAGTTGTGTAGATCTGAATGCCCATATATGTAATATCTGTCTATTGTTCAGGTCAGCAAAGATGCTCATTGTGGTTCCACTCTGTGTGTGAAGAGAATACAAGAACTCATCGACTCTCTAGGAAAACCTGAAGAGTCTTGAAACTCCTTCTGGTAGTGGCAGGTAATACTCTTCAATGTATCACTAATTTCCCAATGAATTAGATTTACAATATTATGTTCTGTTGTTATTTTTTTGTTGTGTAATCTGATTAATTTAAGTTGTTATTTATTTAGGTCAGGCATGAATATGACTTTGTAATTATTTGGCTGAGTACCCTTGTTATATTTCATACTTTTGCTTAGTATGATTCTTCCTTATTACTCTGTTGATATTTACTCTAGGAACATCATGTACACTAATGTAATTAAATAGGTATTATTAATGACTTCTTATTTAATATCATTGATGCATTTTTAATTCATTTTCCACCTTTATTTTTGAATTACCTCTTCTAGTTTGTGACACCCAGTTTATTAGGTTATGTTACAAGGAATAACTATTTATTTCTGAAAGTTAAATTGCTCACCATTTCAGTATGGAACTGTATTTTATTTTGAACAAACATATTGAAATGTATCCACAAAAGTTTGAATTTGCTTATGTATAATATCTGCAATTGTAATTAATGTGTCTATTCTTGTAAAAAGAGAACAGTGAAGTTTTTATTACATAGACATTTGAATTCCTTGTAGTTCATCTACAAACTAGTGCTTCCTACAAACCGTTTACAATTTAATACATATCATTAAGTTGATTTCAGTTCACTACTGTGCAGAAATTAATCATTAGACTTCATGTTTGGAAAATAGTTGTCAGAGGGAGATGTAGATAGAATTAAATATTCTTATCAACAAGAAATCTTCCAATTACTACTTTTCAAAATATTTGAGCTATGAATTTTGCTTTTAAACACAGAATAGGCTCAGAGAACTTTGTTTTCAATTCACGTTGCATTAACAAACCAGAAGCACAAGGTGTTATGTAAGGAACTCCTTTTAGAAGAAAAAATTTAGAACACATTATAGCTTGACCTTGTAGAAAAATGTCTCCACTGAGTCTTTTTTATGACCAAGTCCTCTCCCATTACCATCAACTGTGGCTGGGCAGCTTTAATTTCCCTCCATTGTTTGAGGCAGTGTTGCCATGCATTTAGGGTCAGTGAAAGTGGATGGTCTTTGAACATGATTTTGTCAAATGCATAAAGTGCCAATCCTGTGGCATCGTTATTGACCTTTGCATGAACCTGGAAGACAAACTTGCAAGTAGGCAAAGGTTCTCCTACACCTCAATAGAGAAGCTCCGCATTCAAGGTTGTTCACTAAGCACTACATTTGTAGTTGATTTTAAATAAGTAAAAGGAAATTGTAGTAAAGTGGAATATTTTTTTAAAAAAGAAAACAAAAATTATTAGTTATAAGCTTATTACTGTTTAATTAATAACAGATGTTACAAAAACAATATTTACATTAACAACACTTGTGCTTTCTGCCAATAAAATTAGTTGGTTTGAAAAAAGATGTGTTACAGAAACTCTTCAAATAATGAGTTAGAGCTTAGTTTGCAAATGACTGGAGGGTTGTATTATTCCTGTGAATAAAAAATGTAATTTTCATGTAAACAACACAAAATTGCGAATTTTAAAACTATATTACTTGGAACATGTCTCCTTTTCTTGATCTGCTATTTTCTGAACATTTTGAGAATGATGATTGAAGACTTAACAATTAAATGAAATGTTCTCATTACACACATCCAAAAAAAAAAAAAAAACATTGCTTAACTTTGACAATATTAAGTGCACAGCATTCAAAGCTCTTCAGTCAAATGAATTGAGAAAGTATTTAAATAATATATCTACAAAAATTATATAATGTTCAAATTAAATGCACTGAATAGTTTTCAGAGGATTTACTTGTCAATTTCATAATTCTCTGTTTGTGTGTTGTTTTCTTTTTCCTTTCCTCGTGTTTTCAGAATTCAATATTTTCTTGTTCTTTTTTAAAATTATAACCATCATTATTTGCTTTCGTGTGTAGAGGTTAAAGCAAAACCTTGTTGGTGACTAAGTTATATTATTTTTTAACAATTCTCTAATTCAAATTATTTGAATTCATTTTTTAACATTGTTTCTTTTCTTTGCCTATACTTGCCATATATACAAAGCCATTAAACAATTTTAATATGTACATCAAACGTGACAGCCAATGAAATACTATTATCATTATTTTTTATATGATACTTTTACTTCAATTTTTACTACTTTGCTCTCATCATAGAAAATATTGCAACAGGTCTAGTCAGTCATTGGTGCCGGTTGTTATTTTAATGCAATTTGCTTTAACATTTAGTGCTATAACATGAAAGTATTACTCTGAATCGTAACATTATTGGCCTCTGTACTTATTTCCGAAAAGTACATTCAATTTCCTTCTTTTTCTGTTTTGTTTCCTTTCTTTTTTTCTGTTTTTCTTCCTCCTCCTCCTCCTCTCCTCCTTTTCTCAATACAAATTATGTAATACAATAGCATGATGTATTTTCAAAGCTCAAGATGTCTTCTTATCTGAGTAAACTTATTAAATTTTCTTTTGTAAATTGCTTCTTTTCTTCAAAGTTCATAATTTACAGTTTTCTAACTTGAATTTTTAAGTATATTTATTTCAATAAGCTTTTTCCTCTTCTTTCTGACATCAGTTTCTTGATTCTATCGTTGTCTTTCCTCATCACCTGTCTGAAGTTCTTATATACATTCTTCTATTACTGTTTTCCACACTTCCTACCCACACAATACAATACTTCATGTGATTTTGAAAACTTAAATTGTTCAATTTATAATTATTTTTGTGCTTTGTGATATTATTTAATTGTGTTTGTGCCATTCTTTCTCATTCCATATGATATCTTGATATCTATCAGTTGAATCATGATACCTTAAACCTGGAGGGAGATGTTCCAAATTATCTAATTTTTTGATTTAACGAGTTGGAAGTAACTGAGGAAAATTAAACAATTCAAATATTTAGGAAGATTGTTTCTGCTTAATTCTTCTAGCTACAAATTAATGTAGTTAATTAAACAACATAAATGTATGAACTATCAGTGGGTAAATCAACCAGAAGTTAATAGAGAAGAAGAAAGGGAATAATTGGAATTTGAGGTGTCAAGGAAATCAAGTTTTTGAGATTGTGTTTTACTGTATTTCACAATTGCTGACATCTTTGTATGCCATTTCCAATAATAGATAATTGGGAATTTCAACATGGTTCCTATGTTTAAATCGTTTGATTTCCCCACATCACAAATTAGGTACTTAGATTTAAAGCAGGCTTGCACAGGGTCCCAGTGACGTGCCCCACAATGGCGGTGGCAGCCCTTCCGTGCCCCAACAGCTTCTACTGACTTTCACTTTTTGGGCAAGTGACCGCTGCCTGAACCCTCGGTGAGAGGAAAGCCCTGTGGCTCTCAAGTCTGAAATTTGTTGAATCATGTTGAATTTGACAATTAAAAACTTGATGTAACAGCTGTTGTTTCTGGAGAGGGAAGGTTTCGTTTTGTATACTATTATTTCAGGTTAAATTGCTCAACAACTACCACAAATTTCATGTTCAATCTTTAGTGTTGCAACTGATTTTGAAACTACTTGTAATTTAAATAACAATAACAGAATGTTAATTTAAAGAAAAAAACAGAATAATAACAAGAACGATCTATCATTGTTGATTATTATATGCACTTCATAAATTTAATTCTGGTTGTAATACACTTGCCCGTACTTTTCTAAATGTTTCAATGCTGGTAATTTTATTTATATTAGGAAGAAAATAGAAATGTAGTTTGAGATAATAATAAAGAGAACAAAGTATTTCGAGAAACACAATCGTATGTTTTTTATTAAACAAAAATCACATTAAGTCACATTTTTTTAAAAGAAATGATAGAATCAATATTGGCCGAGTGTTTGTGCCACTGACACTCGCATTGTCGAAAGCATATATGAGAGTTTCGTTCGGCCTCTGGACTTGGTTTTTTGTAAGTTCACGCAGGAGAAGCTCACAGATATAAGTGGAACCAAACATTGACTATACTGGTGCAGTTGCGACGATTCCCAACTACTAGAAGAAAAATCTAAAGAGCAGAACAGTGAAGGGACAGCCCGGTCGTCGGGGATTATGCCAACTTTCCTGGTTCTCGTGGAGCACCATGGGGTGCGGGGCGCAGGCTTTCCAGCACCCCAAAAGGGGCTCAAACAGGGTGCTTGTGCACCTCTGATTTAAAGGATAAAATTAATTGTCTCTAGTTTCTGTTTTTCCTATGCTTCCAAAGTTAACTGTCCAAGTCCAGACATGTTTCAATCAGAATCTCCAAGTTGTTGACAAAATTGAGGGTAAATATTTGATTATCAAATGCTCTTATAAAACAATACTTTCTCCTCCAATTCTTTTGTCTCTCTTGTATGATGATATATGTTATAATGTCTGAGAGACCCATGACATTGAAATCATATGTGAAAAATTGCTCATCATCCTTTGGTATAAAAATATATTAACGGAATGTTGGTCAGAAGAACAGAAGTGGTGGAAAGCAATGTGCATGCACATTGGTCTTTATTAGATATGAAAATGCTGGCTCACAGAGAATCTTACATCTACCTACCAGTTCAGAAACTGCTTCACAATATTCCTTTCCCATTAATTTTTGACAGTTTAACTAATAAAGAGCTTTTTAAGTACACCATGTTCTCATTTCAGTCTGGGTGTTATTAAACAAATAAATATCATAATTAACATATATTTTACTAAAATGGTCTGTAGTAAAACAAATTAGGAAAAAATTCCTAGATGTAGGCAGTTAAGAATATTTGGGTGGGACAGGCCCCCCGTCCAGAGACTTGTAATGTCATCCAATTAAGGACAGCCGGACAGCATGGTTGGAATTTTATGAATTTTACATTCAATTGTCATTATCTCTCGTAACTCATTGGTTTGCGTCAGATGTGGAACATAGAACATAAATACTTCAGAAGAAACAATATAATTAAAATACTGTACAAAAAATCCAATAATGTACATACCGTCCAAATAATCCAATAATAAATAGTTATTTCTGACACAGTTCATGAAAGTGACATTTTATTTTGTTAGTAGGAATGGTTACAACTTGAGGACTAACTTAGGTGGCTCAGGACATCAACTCATGCAGTTTCTCTGACCAGGAGGTTTTAGGGTTTGAGTCTCAAAGGTGGCAGGATTTTGGAAACTAGCAAGAGAGCTAGGTCGAATTCAGCTGCTGTCTGGAGGAGAATTCTAGCGTCTGACTGCTCTGATTGGTAGTTTTCCAGGGTTTCTCCAATTAATACCAGGTGACTGCCGGAGCAGAACCCTAACAGATAGACCATGGACTGCATGCAATCTTTCCTTCGTCTTCCTTGTCCTACCCTCTCCCCTTACACACACACTTACACTAACATATCCTACATTACCACATACGCCAGGCAACCAACTGGAAGCTTCAAGCTTATCCCAACAGATGATGCTACGCTAGTGTGAGATACCTGGTTGAAGAAAATCTTGCAAGTCAGGCAAGGTAGGCCTGAGCTATATCTTGCCAGTGAAAGATCACTGCACCTTCTACAATAGAAACATGCACTACACTTACAGGACTAATGACCTTAGCAGTTGACACACCTTAGCAGCTCACTAATCAATCGATAAATCAAAAATGACACAAGACCAATAATTGGAGTGATGCAATCCTACAAAAAAAATAAAATCACTTTTACCATGTGTGTCATACACTACTTTTTGAACAGCCTTACTGACTTTATTTTTATTGCTCTGCAAGCATACAAATCACTTAATGATACATTAAGGACAACAGAAGCTGATGCGGTCACACAAAAGTATTCAGTTTTCTTTGTTGCATTCACAGATTTATCTGAATACTCTTTCTTTTCTTTTATTTTTTTTTTCTTCTTTTTTTTCTTTCTTTCTTTCTTTCTTTCTTTCTTTCTTTCCCACTTGCATTGCATGTGAAGAAAAGATTCTCATCTTGATGTCATGGGAATAGTAAATACTCGTCTATCACTTGCTGCCTTCTTACATTTAGAATCTCAACTGAAAATACCAAATAACAGACTGTATTAAAACTTGACCTGGAATGGCATGGCAAGCTTACTAGTTGATCACGAGCAATGCATTTCTGCCCTACATTGTGACTCTGGAGGGGGGGGATAAAAGCTCTATCCACAAATATTGTGAAAGGGATTGGAAAAGCCCTAATTAAAAATGATGTGAAAAGGATTGGGGACTGTAGATTTCATTTATGACATCTCCCGCCCATATGTAGGTTTGCATTTCAGTTGAAGCCTTCATTTCTGTAACTTGTTTTTGCAGTAATTGTTGCTTTTCCAATTTGTTTGTTTGATTTCACTGTTTGATAGTTTAGGCCCTTGTTTTACACTTTCTGCAATCTTTGCAGCCAAATATAACTCTGTGTTAGTGCTTTTGATTTTATGGAATATTTAATTTTGCCAGAAATGCTCTACTATGCAGAATCTACTTTTTACATAATATAGAATCATTGGCATGCACGTTGCCAATTTCTGCTCTAAAAATCAATTGATTCAAGCTAGGTTTGAACCTGGAACTTTTGGTTAGTTTGGTGTGATATCCACTATTCTATGAGAGCCACTTTATCTTGTTTAAAATTATTATACTTATTTCTTTTTAATGCAGTCTTTTCATTTATACCAAAATTTAAATGTTACATAGTTACAACTGAATGTTTTTTGTTACTGAAATGAAATAAAATAATTTCTTGGCTGGGTCATGTTAACTGAAATAGTAGTCTTAGCAAAGTTTGCTGTAATAATCAATTTTGATAAAATCTTCTATTCTACTGAAGATATTAAAGGTATTAATTTAATTATTTTGGAAGTCAGACATCCAGAAAGAAAGTATTTTTGTAAATGAATATTTAATATTACTTCAGTGATTTACTCCCTGCCTGATTTAATACCTTCCTGATTTAATAGTGATGCTTATGAAATTAATGATGGAATTATATGTTTAAGCACTAATAAACACAGTGGAACTAATCTTAAATACATATGAAGAAAAATGAACTTCACTTTTCACAGACTGGGAAACTAATGTCTGGTTTTTCTTAAGACATTCTTATTTGGTCTTGTGATGAATTAAATCAGAATTGATTATTATTGAGGTAAACTTTCCTTGTTTCTGTGATTTTTGTTTATTTCCCACTTCTTTCATTATATCTTTTGTACTTTATTAATTTTAAATGTCGCTTCATTAAACTTTTTTCTTTGTTTCTTTTTAAATATGAGTTTAAATCACATAATCACTAATGATGTACATGGGAATTTTGTGCCTGAAACTGCCAAGCACACTGTTCAGTCTTTTTATAATGTTGTTTGAAAAGCAGGGTACTGCAGTGCACCATCTCATTGTATTTTGAAATCATTGCTACAAAGAAGCATAAGCATTGCTATATTTTTTGTAGCAATGGTTTTAAATTACACAGTGCAATATTTGTAAAAACTGGTTGTGTTAGGTACTGTTTGCTCAGTACTTGTAAAAATGATCACAAATGACTATGAACATAACAGCAATCACTGATGTTACTTGTGTTGAAATGTTTATTTTCTAATATTGTTGCCTTGTGCTGTGTTACTAGTTTAAAAAAGGTGACCTAGTCACAAAATATTGTAGGATGTTATCTGTTGGTTGTATTTATCTGAGTGAGTAATGCTACCTCTTCATTGGCACTTCAGTAACAAAAACTTTCTTTGAATTGAAAAATTACTGTTACCTGCACTAAGCATTTGTTCCCTTTGATTCGGGTATGCTTCTATTATTCCTCTTTATTTTATTTTATTTATTTTTTGGTGTTGTTTAGAAATATTTTTTAGAACTTAAATGATGTTGCAGAACCAATTTAATAATTAATCTCTGTAGCACATAGTTCTCTGTTGCACCTAGTACATTTCAGAAATTTGCCAAAGCAGTGAGGGTAATTATGGCCTCTAATTGTTGTTGAAAGTATTAATGGACATGTTTGTTTTATTAGCAATCTTGTAATTCATTGAAAAGTTTAGCTCTGCAATAACATTTTATATCTTCAAATTGTAGGATCAAGTATTGTGTCATTCATTTTTATGGTTTGTTGTAAATTTCTAGCATGCATTCCAATTAACAGTAACATGTTGATTACATGCTGTAAAGCAGAATGATCTTAGCGTAAATTAGGTTAGACGTATTTTTACTTTACTGTGCTAGCTCCAGGTAGTGGAGATGGTGAGATAGAAAGAATTGACTAATTATTGAACAATAATGATATTACTATTTGTTAACAATGCCAAGTATGCTCTTGCATTGAATGTGTATGAAATAATTTATATTCCTCAACATTAATAGTGAAAATTGAAATTCTTTTTTATTGTTCTAAGTATATAAACCAAAAAGGGGAGAAAAATTACAATAGGACATTGAAAAAAGATTTCTTTTGAATATACGAAGAAATTGTAATAATAAAAACAATTACATTCCTCATTAAGTTCTTTTAAACTTCATGTAAAATTGGGTTATCATTGACTGTTGAGAAATAAAAGTGTGCAAGGAAACATGAAGTTGCCTCATTTCCAGAAATATAAAACAGGTCTGTAATTTATATGTATTCTTTGTGAGCACTAAAACTTTTCATTTAAGTTCATTGATTCCAAAAAAATGAGCAAGTACATTATTTTTATGTTACCATCATGTTAATGGATTGTTACTGGGTGTATTGAGGCTTGTTTTATTTTTGATACAAAACTGTAATGAGGCAAGTTTAATGAAAAGTCAATAAATTAAATGAAAATAATATTTCATAAACTTTCATTGCAAGATTTCTTATTAATGTAACCAGGGAATTTATAGTGAACTGGGAGTATTACAAGTTACAGTTTGCAGAGAATTTTTTTCTCTCTGTGATTTTTGTTGTAAATTGTCTTTTTAATAGAATATGCGCTGGTCTTCTATTTCAAAACTTATTTGTGCCATGAAAAGCTTATTGCTCAGGA
Source organism: Teleogryllus oceanicus (assembly GCA_964035755.1). Taxonomy (NCBI): domain Eukaryota; kingdom Metazoa; phylum Arthropoda; class Insecta; order Orthoptera; family Gryllidae; genus Teleogryllus; species Teleogryllus oceanicus. The sequence goes on from CAXIVR010000013.1 coordinate 54,716,903, forward strand.
ATCAGAAAACTCTCGAAAGTAAATTTGAACTGTGATAAAGGAAGTGATGTTCATTTGCATCATATTGAAAATTAAAATAATATCTGTTCTGTGTTATGGAGACTGTATTGAATTTCACTATTGATGATGTAGAAATATTTCTTTAATATCCATAAAAAAAATAAAAATAGTTTTTATGTTGAAATATCATTCCATTTTCATGACAAGTTTGAAGTGCGTAAATGACAGGATCGCTTTGTTTTTAAATTATCAATTAGTTTATTTTTTCTTCATTGTTACTTTATATTCTTTCAAAAATTGTGATAAAATAAATTTCATTTACATATTCTTCCACATTTCACAAGTCACATTTCATTTCAGAATACTGGCAAAACCGTACATGCTCTAATCTACATTGCCTTTCTGTAATTTTTTTAATGAAATTAATATTACCATATTCTGAAATTTAAGAACTTGAAAATACTCCCACACAGTTTGTAGATTATTTGTAGTGGATTTATGGTTTTTATGTTGAGCTTTATTATTTGGTCACGCTGTATAAACTTGTTTTCTATATTTTTCTGTAATATACAATTAATAGAATTTCCTTCTTAGGTATTGCTCCTTGCATTTTATATCATAAGATCAAGTATAACATTAATCGTGTTCACGTTGTTTGAAAAGTGAAAGCATGTGTCTTTAGTATTGAGAAATCACTTTTTAAGGAGAGATTAAGTAGAATTTTATATTACAGGCCTGTACTAAAAGTTATAAGCTACAGTTAGAAGAAACAATTATGAGAAAGCCTGGTATAAGTATGTCCCCAAAACTGTAACTGAGTTCCATTTGACTGATGGTTTTGTTATCTCCAGTGCCTTTGTGAGTTTTCTCAGCTGTAGTTAACCTTTAATGCAAGGCCTTATATTTGTTTCGGATTTCAATGACTAAAGTGTTGGAGAAAAGCAGACAAATCGGTTAAGTTAAAATTGATTCACAAATCAACAAAAATGTAAGACATTTTTAACATAATTGTATAACAATGAAATTCTGTACATGTGTCATTCTTATGAACAACTTCAAAGGATATTGTATATTTCAAAAGATAACTAGTTTAAATAAATTGGACAAAGTGTTTTCTTGAAGGATTTGAAAATATTTTTCAATGAATTTTAAACAGCTGTGCCATAGCATGTAACAGCATTATTTGAGCATCTTTCATTTTGTGACTATTCAAGAAAACATGTTTATTTTAAGGTAAGTACTTTTAATAGTACCAAAATTCAGAAATCACTGTAGTCCTGGATATTTTACACACCATATCAAACATATTTTGTGAAGATTTCATTTTAAGATTGTTGCAGTGTTGAGAAAAATTTTACATATGTTATCTGTGTGATTTGATGAAGTTGTTGACTATTTGATTTGTTGAAGTTGGTGCTCTCTTCTCACAGTATGTTTTTCTTCTACATCTTTCCTTTAATAATTTATTATTAGTGTTGATATGGCTCTATGACAGTGTACAATAAAATTCCTGGAGCACTTCAGAATTCATTAAGTAACTGAAAACAGAATGTTTGTGATATAAACTTCCCACCAGTTCTGTTATTGTTCCAAGGTATCAAGTTCATAAATGTTGTGTATACAGAATGCATGATATTCACAAGAGGAAAAGCAACACTTGTTTAGTTCTCATTATCTGGTAGCTTCATTTTTTATGGTTAAAGTATGTGGAAATAATATTGACTTTCCAAAGTCTTATTTCATATTTAATATTGAACTTGCTTACTAATTAAATGAAAGTATAACATCCATCAAAACTGTGAGGTTGAGACAAATGAATGCTTTCTTTTGTTTTCTTGTTTCTTTCTATGAATTAGAAAGTGTAAAATAGAATAGTAGTCTTTTGCGTGTTGCAACTAACATGTCTGTTGTCAGCCTAAACTACGTTGCAAAAGAATGCTAATTTTTTAAAGTAGTTTATGAAACGAAAGGTTTGTGATCATGCCTTGAAGACTTGACCATGTAAATATTCACAAGTATAATTTAAGTGTATATAACTGAGGTTCCGTAAGTTTACTTTTAATTGGCACACATTGGTTTAATAAGGCGAAGTACCACTAGGACTTCCTCTTATCAAATGATAATTATATTTATAGCCATTTGGAAACTTGGAATTGTGAATGTCAAATCAAATATGTTCAATGGCCTGTGATAGATAGTATTGAATCATTACACAGATGTTGCACTTTGGGAATCTCGGATATATTACTTACCCAGTAGAACTCTGTTGCTTGTGGTTGTAGAATGTAGCTGCAGTCACAGCTTGAGTTTCATTATTTTGTATGTTCTTTTGGTGAACAGAGTTTCTTTTTACATATTCCTGTTACTCTCACAAATAGACTGAAAACTCACCAGTGTATTGGTATGGTATGCAGTGACCTTCATTTTGTCCATGCTGTTTGATCAATATAGAAAATGCACGATGCAATAAATAAACCTGTTTATTTTTTGGAACCTGTTGCCATTATTTATACCATATAACCATGTAATGGTAATCTCTATTTGTAAAAAGAAAGTATTCTCTTACATCATGGATGTAAGAGTAGATATATATAAATATATCTTTATTGGTTATATTGTGATGTAATCTCTACACAGAAATAAATTTCATACTGTACAATATAGTTTTTGTTTTTGCAAGATAAACCTTCTCATTTATGAGTTATCAAATAATAATCTGGTTTTTAAAAATTTTAAATTTAAGTAATAATTGTAATATATTTTTAGAGAAAATGTTACATAAATAAAGTTTGATGACTTGATAGATGACAGAAAAATTAGTTTTACTTCTATTCACTCTCAGACAGTTATCTTCATAGAAGACAACCACCATGGATCTTGAAACAAGGGATTAACTGAGTGATCTAAAGTAATTTCATGAGGATGACTCCGTACTAGGCAACGTAAATCAAAGAACTTGTTTAGAGTAAGGGTCTGCCTAGTGAATGCTGCATTTTGAGAATTTTGGACGTTCTAGCATTCCACATGAGAACTCTCACATGTGGAATCCTAAAGCCAACCCTCTGCCCTTTTCCCCCTCATCCATTTGAAGGAAAAACTATGCGGTGAAGCCAGATTGAATAGAATTGAAGAAACTACTGGCCCTCCTTTACTATGGAGTAGAAGTTCTGAGGAGGACTGAACTCCAAAAACGTAGAAAGTTGTAATAGTCATCAGTTTGTATGGTATAAGGAATAAAACTCAAATTTTTTGACCTTGAAAAACAGGTTTACGGCCCTAAAATTCACCATTTTGGAGACCTACATGATCAGTATCAAGATGCAGACTGTATATTGCAGGATTGCATTTCCATGTGCCTGATTTATCTGTATTTTTTTCAACAATTATTAATATTTATTAAGTGAAAGTGTTATTTGCCACCTCTTCATGGAATTCTCATTCTTTTGATCCATTATTTGTAATGATTGCTAGATGTAAGAACTGTAAAACATATCTATACTACCGAAATAATGTGACTTCGTACCATAGTATACCGTGTAGGATGCTGTTACTTCTGCTCAATTGCTGTGATTTCTGAGGATGAAACTTGAAGCACAGCTAACTCCCCTTGAACAGATTTCTCAGTTTTTATATTCTATTTTGATATTACACAGCTTAACAATTGTAACTCGTAAGTGCGTCTGTTTCAGGACTAATATTTAGGAGAATATCCCCTAAGATCACCAGGCAATGAATCCAATATCAAACCTCTCAATCTAAACCTCTACAATTGAATTGCATTTTTGAAAAAAAGTTAAAGAATATCTGTTTGTCCATTTTCTTTCAATATTTTAATGTGAAAGATGATTATTCTTTTGTTGTCTCTGATAGATTCGTCTTCTTCTTCTTCTTGTTATTCTTGTTCTTCTTCTTTGTCTTGTCTTCTTCTCCTCCTTTTTTGTTCTTCTTCTTTTCTTCTTCTTTTCTCTTCTTTTCTTCTTCTTCTTCTTCTTTTCTTCTTCTTCATCTTCTTCTTGTTTTCTTGTTCCTGTTCTTGTTCTTCTTGTTGTTCTTTTTTTTGTTATTTAAGGTACATCAACATCTAGGTCTTAGTGACCACTATTGGAGTTAATGTTATGGTAACTATGAAGATGAAACGAAAGGGTGATGATAAGGGGTGAAAGGCCAAACACAAATACAACCATGCCAGAGGCGGAACTCGAACCCGTGACTCAAATACAAGCCTGAGGCGGGACTCGAACTTTGGTCTGAGATCACTACGACACTACTGCCTCAGTGATCTCGGCCACCAGACCGGCAATCTGCCTTTTGATTAGTCACTAGAATCGGTTCGAAACATTACTGCAGAAGTTAGATTCAATTATCTGATAGTATCATGGATTCTCTTGGTCAAAACAGGGTCAGCAGAGCCTCCACCCAGTGTCATGCTTAATACTGCCAGCTCAGTTCCGAGAAGACTAAGTTCTGAGAAGAGACTGTCACCACCATTCAAATAATGTGACATGCTTGTCTCAAACTGTTTTCTCAGTCTTCCAAGCTAAGAATACTTCTGTTTGTTTTTTGTTCCTTATTACTAATTACCAGATAATGGAAATAAGAGGATTAATGCTCCTGGTCAACAAAGACTTTCTTTTCTGTTGTTTTGTTTTTCAGAATAATCTCAGTTTTCAGTGTGTATGTTTTGCAGCTCTCACACACAAGCAATCTTTATAAATGATATCCCTAAAGAAAGAGAATATCATGGAGACATGACAAATTGTACTTTGACTTTAAAAATATGAAGGATTTAAAAAAAAACACACATCTAAATATTCATGCCAAATGCAACCCGCAGCACTTGGCAGCACTTTTAAATCTATATCATTAAATAACACCTAAATGAAGCATTTTAGGGCCTTGAGGCCAAAGGCCTTAAAAAAATATTCCTCACTGTAATCTACAGGATGAGATCTCCTCGAACATTCTATTACATTTTTGCTGGTTCGATGCTCTTCGATTCTACTCCATATGTTCACAGCCTATAGAATCTGCAACTGTATGTGAAATTAAACTAATTGCTTGATATTCTAAACCATTGAATTACACGGGTGTACCTCTACTAAGTAATAACATTAAATATGACCTTGTATTTTGACAAAAGTGTATTTTATTATTATCAATTACAAGGAGCCATATAGAACAAGTGGCAGATGATAAGAAGGTCTGGAAGAAAAAGATATATTACAGGCTTAATATGAAAATGGAAGAATAGAGAAGAGGGTGGGGTTTAACACGCAAGAGTTCTCACATGGGTACAGTAGTAAATAATTTATTGCGAATAAAAGTACCGACAAAGCTTGGTTAGCAATTTTTGAGAACTAGAACTTTCCACTCTCGAATTACATGAAACTGTGTATCGGATATTGAAGAACGGATTTGTTTTGGAATTTTTGTGAGCTAACAAAGTGGCAACCCTCATACCTGTCTCTTCCCCTATCACAACTAGCAAAAAGAGAGTGACAAAATGTGTATGTAGTGAAATTACATTCATGATGAGAAGCAAAGCAGAAGATCCATCTCAGCATTTGCTCAATTGATGAAAAACCTAATCGAGATTTGACCCAAAAGCTGAAGTACTTGTTGCAGGCAAATTTTGTCTTTTTAAAATTACAGTGTACAGTACAAGTGTTAAATATGCTAGTGAATATGCATTAAATCATTATTAAAATAAATATTATTTTTCTTTTTGGTGGTTAGTAGTCTCTAATTGTCTAAAAATAGTTATGCAGCAAAAAAGATTTTACTTGGCACTTAAACTTGTATATCAATTTCAAATTTTTAATGCCATCTGGCAATGTGTTGTAAAGTAACATGTATTGAACGTGGCTTTCTTTTAGTGAACTGTTGATACTAACAACTGATGAATATGATTCCTATGATATATGTTGTAATTATAAATATCTGTATTGCATGAAAATGTTCCCACCCTTAAGTATGTCAGTTTTGGCAAAAACTACTGATTCATAAATAAAGGGCAAGACAATGGTAAGATTCCAAGCTCAACGAAAAAATGCTTGCAGGAATCAGGTGGATAGCATTAGCTTTTTATTCATACTATTTTTTTCTTGAATCTAAAAGTCTGGGTACTATAGGATGAGCTTTTTGATTTGATTTTTTGAAATGATTTTTCTTTCTCGTAGACATACATATATATTGAGCAACAAATATAGTATAAAGATAGTTATCTAATTTGCAGAAAGTTAATTTTGGTTTGAAAAACACAATTCCTTATTACCAAAAAAGTATTTTTTTCAAAACGTCCAACATCCATTTGTGAACAACATTAGCAACCTGAAACATTTACATGAATTTGGCCAAAATTAATATTCTGTAGTCAATCTGACTTGACTCAAAGCTCTGCGGTTTCGAAAAGAATTCGTTAAATTTTGGGGCTATTCAACATGAAGCCCTATGAGACATGTTCAATAGTTTATCAAAATGGCTTCAAATTTTTTCTTTAAATTTATTGCATGAATAGAGTGAACTACTCTCATAATGATGGCAAAAGTTCGATTTTCACTGATAACTCTGAATTTTCAAAAATTGCAAAGTTTAAAAGTTTTTGGACCCCCACGTACAATTACTAGTTGAAGATAGAGATATTTTCTTCAATAGAAATGTGATCTTTTCAATTAATTCTTTAATTAATGACATTAATATTTTTTTTAAATATTAGTTTTCATACAATTTTGAATGAAATATGGCAATATTAAAAATTGTTTTTCTCAAAAACAATTAGAAATTTGTTCTTTAAATATTTTGTATGGATAGTGTCAAATGCATTGAATAACATGTCTTATAGCCCATTCAATTTTTCAAAAATGACATAAATGTATTTTTTAATAATTTTTCATGTTGCTAATATTTAGATTATGAGGATTGTCATATGTTATTGCATTTTTAGTACATGTGCTTCAAATGATTTTTTAAGTAGCTTATCTAAAACTCAATAGTTTTCTACGAAAATGAGCCCAAAATTGTGCGTTTTCAGAAGTGCTCAAATGATTTTCTCAAGAACAGCTCCAAATTTTTCAATGCAAATTTGCATACAGAACCAGATTTTTCTCTTCGACAATATTCTTCAAGTCATATTTAACTTCAACTATTACGGGTCTGAAAAATTGAGAAAATGTCTTTTGGGTGTTGATAGGTTGCAGCTGAAAGAGGAGAGGGTAGGGCAATACCAGAACGCTAGCACAGACTGAAGGGATTAGAGAAAACTAACTAGTACAAGAAAGTCTGTGCCATTCTGTAGCATCACTAGTTACTTGTTTAAGAGAGGCATAGAATTAGTAATGCACTAGGAGAATGCCAAATGAAAGGCAGTGGCTCCTGAAAATTCTTCCACTTTGATTTTAAGAATTTGTCAAGTTTAATCAGTAGTAGCATTCTTTTCAATTTTCATTTGATGTCTGTCTTTAGAAATTGATAAGCAGCATTCAGGTTTCACTTGTGTAACAAATGAAATCTGCTTCCTGAAGACCACTCTGCTTGATGCCTAGATTCATTTCTGAAGGCAGATCTTAATCATCACATTATCAATGATTAATAAAATTAAACTCATAGCATCAGTTGATTTTTGCAACATTCTATGTAATTTGTATTTCTCTTAAACTGTTACTTGACAATTGGACTTGTTTTTAACTATCGCAGAAAAGCCACGTGAAAATCTACCAAAGAAAATGCATGTTTTTTTCTAATCATTTGAGTTTTGTTACACAGTTCATACTTAAGATCATTTGCTTGATAAACAATAATTCACATTTTATAAAAATGTTTGAATTGAAATATTCTGTATTCTTTGAGCAGGAGGCTGGTCCTGAAAGAGAGTTCATTTAAGAGAGAGTCTTGTGTACATTCTTAAACCACACACATTAAAAATTTGATTGGAATATATTAAAATTGATTTTATTTCCTTCAACTCTGACCAGCAGAGTTCATTGTACATATATTATTAGCATATGTATAAATTAAGTGTAAGCAATTTTTCTTGCCTTATTTCATATAATAATCAGAACAGTTTATTGTATGCTGGTATATATATTATTATTAATATATGTTTATAAAATAACTCAAATGCACACTATATAACTCTCATTGTAAATGAAAAATGCTGCTAGTCTATTAATTTTTTGTAAAACAGGGAAAATAATACTTCATATTAATTTCATTGTAAAGAATGAATTATATTCATTGAGGAAAATTGTTCTTTTCAATTAATTTTTGTCTTGGATTATTTTTATCATAACTCCAAACCAAAAAGTAATGTTTGTAAAGAATTATTTTCCCTTTGACCCATAATTTGAGACCTCTGAACAATGAAACAATTTGAGTTAAGTTCTGCAAATATAATTTTTATGTAGTCATAAAAAATGGGGGGGTTTTTTTTCTTTTTGTTTTTCATTTACCCATCTTAATTAAGTATTATATTGAATAATTATTACTACATGTGTTTTACTTTAGTGAGTACATATAAAATTATTGCTACTGTGTTACAGGAATCCTCTTATCTATCAAAATTAAATCAGACATGTATGATATTCTACAGATTACATCAGCTATGGTCAGTTTTAGACTCCATACATTTGACTACCAATCAACAAATTAAAAGTCCATAATGTGCCTTTGTAAGAAGAATACTTGTGGGACCAGAAACTGAATAACAATTATAGCCTGATTTTTACATCAGAAATACTTTATTCAGATTATGTTACAGATTTTATAAAATTCAGTTTATTTAGTTGCTACTAAAATGAATTATTGTGTATCTTTGTTAAGAAGATGAAAGAAGATAAACACAGTATTTAGTATTCATCCTCTGACATTTCTGAACAAGTTTTAATAAAGGAACAATCCTTTCTTGTAGATCTCAAACCCTTGCTAGGGTCAGTCAAAGTGTCTTACTGAGAAATAAAAATTCTAGCTGCCTGTACTGGACCTGTACTGCACACTTACTGGACTTCAAATTTGACACGACATACATGCTTTGGTGACTGCATCAAAAAAAAACAGTACCTACCCTAGATCTTGACAATGCACCCTTGGTCCAAGCATCAAAAATGGAAGATGATAAGGGTGGTAGTCTTTCCGTCATAAAGGAGTCACAGTATATTATCTTCCACCTTAGATTGTCTGAATTAACATATCATGGAATTTAAAAAGTGATTCACCTGTGTGAATTACTTTTGACATTCACAGTATGTAATTGAAAGCACTATATAAAGAAAGTGGTATGCTTCATGTAACTGATTTGAGGGTTTTTAAAGACAATGATGATATTCAATAATGGGGAGTTTAGTTCATTATGAAGAGAGTAGAACCATGTATTATAATTGACCAAGTTTTCCTATTACTCATCCTCCACCTCAACATGTTTCATGAAATAGATCAAAACATTTTTATATTCTTCAACATGTCCTTTCTAAAAAGCAAATAAATGTTCAGACTGACAGTGTGTCATGCTGTAGATATTAAATTCAAAGTTATTAATTTCACTGAGTGACCTACAAGGATAAAAATTTAACATCACAGTGTTTAATAAACATTTCATCTAATTAATTCTTCTGTTTTTGATTTATTTTCAAAAATATTATGAAAATGAGTGTCATCATTTGAGATGTATGTTGTGGAATAATAGTTGATTTTGTTTAGAAATGGAAACCATAACTAAGTCTCATATTTCTTTACAAATTACAAAGTAACAAATTGACTCTAAGACAAAATTTCTGCTTTTCTTCTACTTCGCTACAATTTCTACATTACCCCGATTCCATGAGCTTTGTTTCTATACTTGTTATTTCTCAGTCCATTTATAAAAATGCTTCTCCCTTCCTTCTATCCACTTCTTCTTGGAAAGGATATTGAAGTAATATCACAAGGCTAATTATAAATTAGTTTACTAAGGTTTACACAAATAATTCTTAACAAATACGAGCTCTTTATTTGGTAAATGGTAATTTTTTTTCTTTGAAATAATAATTATATTATCATAAATTTAAAAGTAAAGGGCTAGAAATATGACAAAATATCTCCAACAGGGGCAGCACTGAAAAATAAAGGAAGATAAGATTCATAGATTTTATTGAGAACTTGAGTATGCTAATTAATTGGCTTATTCATTAATTTAAAACCATTTTGTTTCACGGAACTCCATAATTCTTACTAATGAATTTTAAGGAACTGAAAGAATTTTAAATATTAATGAAACTAAATGAAGAAAGATTGAATTACCAAAAAAATAAAAAGATTGCAATAAAATGTTATTTCCAGTACAGTATTTATCTGAAAAATTTATGGAAACCATGTTGAAAAAATTGAGGAAAATAAAAATTATTCATCAAAGGGCAAAAGAGTATGTTTTTTTATATGAAAGTTGCAAAAAACAGACTGATATTGTGGTTCCTATCTTTAAATTGTAATTAAGTAATGAGCATATATTAATATGAATATCTCCTCAAAATTTATTGTCTTTACAATACTGTATCTACTCACAAATTCAAAAATCTCAGAAAATGAATTTCTTATTGTAGCTGGTCATTAGTATACTTGAGAGCCTATAATTCTACTTTTTTTGTACTCAGATAGAATCATAGAAAAAAGTTGAATTTGACTTCAAACATTGATGCTGCAATATTTTAAACAGTTCATAACTTTTTCTATTGGGATGCAGCAGATTTTTACTCCCTTCAATTTGTTTTTTGTTTTTGACTAGATTTATGATTCCTATGTGGAGAAACACTTCATTAATATATCATTATTTTTGTTTTATTTTGGATTTTGTTTTACTGACAACCCAATAGTGGATTTCTGCATTTAAGATTTCATCTTTATAATTCTGTAAGTACTTGTTAACTAACACTAAAGCATTTGCATTTGAAATTGAGTCTTTCATACTGTAAATGTTCTCACCACATGAAAAAACAAATCATGTTTTCACTGTAGAATATGAGAAACTTCACTTGTCCTATAAAATGACAGTCATGTGATGACATAAGGCAAGTGACAAAGAGAAAGCAATGTAGAGCTAATGGTCATCTGATTTTTTAAAGCAGATAATAAACCAGAATATTTATGAAAATAGCTAGGAAAAGTAAAATCCCTTGTTAAATTTATGGGGGGATAATAACTATAATTTGTTTTTGCAGCATCAACATTTTATAAGATAGAAGACATTATTCTCAAAATAAATGACATTTTCTCTACATGGAAATGCAAGTTTAAATCTTATTAAGTATTGCACATTAGTTTTATTACAATTTCAAAGACCTCAAAGATGAAATATATGCATCACTGACTATCACATTAAATTCTTAATACAAAGCTTACAAAAATGTATATATTAGTTTTAAAAGTAAGCTGTCAAATAAATGTGCAAAATTTTATTTTGTTTAAATAAATTATTTTTATAACTATAAAAGACATCAAAGTTGATTAATTTGTGTGTAATGTGTTTTGTTGTGGACTTCAATCATTCAGAACAAATGATATTATTATTCTCAACAATTCTTAAATGAATAGTCAAGATTGAGTGTCAAGAAAGAAACAAATATGAAAGTATATAACAGACAATTTTCTCTGAGACACTAAAAAGATTTCTCAAAATAGTCAAGTTTATCGTACTTCACGTGTCAAGAAACAATGAAAACAGTCTGCACATTCTTCAGTGTATTTATTTTATTTTTTGTAAAGAAATTGAAAAGTCTCTGATAAAATTATTAGCCTATTTTGTGAGTTAAACTTACAAGTAGGATTTTAGGATTTCTTGTGAATCTCTGTTTTGTGTGATTAAACAAATGGCCTTTTGATTTCCATACCCTCTTTGTCATCAGTTGCAATACCATTATGATTGAACTCTTGAGAAGATATGTTACATGGAAAGGAATCACTTCTGCAATTGTAAATGTGTTGTATTATTTACACTTTTTGAGGTAATTCAAAGATAATTCACCAGAACTCTCTAGTATCATCTTTAAACATAACAAAATAGCTTATAAGGTCAGTAGGAAGTTCAGTAGCTGAGAGCTCACACATGTAAAATACACTTTAAAAATGAAATTTCAGACAACCCAAAATTCAATTAGTATATACCCATTTTGTTCACTGTTGATGTCATTTTAGCATGACAAAGGAGCCACTGTCATTCATGCTTGTATTATCCTGAACACCATTTATTGTTATCTAACAGCAAAAAGATTTTCAAACTAAATCAAATATTTAATGCACTTTTCATAATTGGTCCTAATTGTATCAAGAGATAACAGTGATTAATGTTCAGAACATTATAGTTGTGTTAAGAGCAGTAATGCTTCTGAGCCTTGGTTCAAATTACTGATGCAGTCTTTCGATTTTGCGATTTTACAAATGTCTACATAGATTCTTGAAACTTCCAAGCATTTATCTTGGAAAACTTCTAAAAATGTCAGAATATGCAAATGAGAATAATTTTATTTAATAATGGTAGAATGTTTAGTTACTAAATATGAATAAACTTCCCATAGCTGAAAAGAAGTCACTCTTATTCATATTGCAGACATAAACCTACAATATTATGAGAGCCATTCACTTCAATGAAGCAGGCTTTGATTAGCATGAAGTAACAGATCTTTTAGGGTTACAATTGTGCAGTCATTAGTTAATACTTGTATGTTGTTGCTGTGCTGATTTTTTTTTACATTTATACAATGTGTATCTACAGGATCTTTCTGCTGTGAATTAAAATCTTCAAACAGAATTTATCAATAAGTTCTGATGAATGAATTTTAGAACTTCATAGCTTATAAACAACAAAAATTATTTTTAAATAACTGTTGAAAATTATTTTAAGATAAGATATTCAAAAACACATGAAAATAATGTTTACTAGCGTCTACTTTATATTGCATTATTGCATGTTCATTGCATTATCTGCATTTTTAGTATTGTAAAAGACATTTTTTTGAAACTATTATTTTTTTGAATATGAATTATTAGAATAGCCAAAAGGAAAATTGTTTTTTTTTTTTTTTTTTTTTTATTATTATTATAAAAATTGCTGTTATCGCTCAAGACACCAACTTTCAATAATGTTGGCATATTTATACAAAACATCAATCGGTCATTAAAACTGAGGACAAAAAGCAATTGTTTGAAGATCTATAAAGGTAACAAATGAAATTAAAATTGTTCCAAGTATTTTGGCTTCATTATATCGATAAATTATATTCCCAATCTTTTCAAATATATTATCTTTTAAATATTATTTAATTAAAAAAATTTAATATAATGAAAATCATAAAAAAAAATATATTTTAATTTTTTAATTACTGAATCTCTTTCTTAAATTACTAAATAGCTTTTCTTCGTGTTGATTTGAATGACATCACAATCTGAATGACTTCTGATGGTTATATTTATTTCAGTATTTCTGTAGTATTCTCATCAAAAATTGCAAAAATGATATTGCTATTCTTTATACTATTCCTAACAAATACCATTTCATTTTTTTTAAAAAATAATGTGTACCTTCTGAATGTGTCTTTCCACAAGTGGTGCATTCTCAGAATTTCAATTAGCAAACAAATTTCTTGATCATTTCAGATCCAGGTCTTTTAATGAAGAAATGGTACACTGTAGAGTATAAAAGGAGATGTTTACATGTGGAAAAGTCTAACTTTGAAAATGTATCTTTTTCTACATAGTGCACCTATTTTAAACTATCATTATAATAGATTTATAATTTATGTTTACACTCCTCAATGTGAGGAAAGTACAATGCCAACACATTTTAAGAAATAGAATTAATACAATCTGAGAATTTTACCTACATTTTTGAACATCTTTCACATTTCTTGACTTCATAAGTTTGTTCATTATTGGTTCTTCATATGTTTTTCAATCCAGTAAAACTGAAAAAACCTTTCTTATTTTGGAAAGTTTTTAACAGATATTTAAAATAAACTTGTTTACAAATATAAAAATAAAAATTAAAAAAGCAGACAAATTTTGGCCATTTCACTTATTACAACATTTTTATTAAAACAAAAACAGAAATTTTGCTTGGGAAAATAAACAAAGTTTCCCAAATGGATCATTTAGAGAAATAAAACAATTTAATTTTTTAACTTATAAATAAGATTTTTTGTTTAAAAAATGTAGAAAAAATAATTTATCAACAACAAATTCTCTTTCTTTTCGGAAGTCACTCACAACATCAAATGTGTAATACAGTGTTACTTCATCCATTTTGTTAATACTTATTATTATCAAAATTGTTGTTAATATTTATATTGTCACTTGGTAGTTAAAAAGAAATTTGGTAGTTAAATTAGAAGAAACCCTAAAAAAATCAGAGCCAATTGTAATTACTTAATATGTGAAAGCTTGGCTTTTCCTCCTAGTTATTTAAGTCATAGAAGATAAGATTTGATCAGATGTTATATTATACACCCTTCCCTTGGCTAATAAAGGGTATATTTTTTCCTAGATTATATAAACCATCATGAGATTCGCATCATGAAATATTTATACGACAAACAGTATTCTACATATTAACATGACTGCACAATTCACAAGGGAACATATGTTACAAACAGTTCAAATACAGTGTTGATTGTACTCTACTACAGATTCACTGTAAGGCTGTACACATATCAACTTTGTATAAATTATACATTTACAAGTCATTTATCACTATATAATTCACAGTTTAAGGAATGCTCGTTGATAATTTCTTCATGTTTCACGTGGAAATAGATTATGTGGACACAGACTGTCCAGTTTCTTGATATTTCTTCAATGTCACAGAATAATAAAAAATTAATTTCATTAATTCTTACATTGTAGTTAATACATTGAATTACTTGATACAAAGTCATGTAAGTAAAAAGAAGTTAAATAGGAGTGTTCAATTGTACTCTTTCCTAATAGTATCCATTGCCAATGCCATTAATTACATATATATGTTGAAACTGTAAGAACACACTCCAATTTAAGAAATACCTAGAAAATGAAGACAGTCAGCACTGGAATTCATTTAAAAACACTCCAGACAAAATATCTCAGTTAACAAAATTCCAATGATAATTTGACAACCCCACCAAATAAAATATTTCAAGTTGATCAACAACATTCAAGGATATCAGAGTTAGCACCATTGCAACACGTGAAGAGTTTTTGTTTTCTTTATTGTGAACTGAATTCTGTCACTGTTAAAAGAGACAAATCCTTTGTTCCTCCTTCCACTGTACTTCCAATGCTACATGCAGACGGACAGCAGTGGTTTGGTAGAATGAATGAAAACATAATGTTCAATATTGGTTTTAGAGGTCTTTGAAGATTTGAAAATCCATGATTTGATTGCCCAGTATAAAGTAAAGTCTGATTACAAACTATGCATTTTATACATCAAAATTTGTATTTGCTTTTCTTCTATTAACCCTGATAATTGTGAAAGATATTAAAATTATATGTGAATAATTTCTGAAATTTAATATTCACTTTTTTCATGAAATATGCAAATACGAGATATTTTTGATTTATGTGTTTGTATCATGTACGTATTGCAAACAAAAACACAGATTGTGAAAATAGAGAAGAAAAAAAGGTTAAAATACAATTTTTGTGATTTTTCACTAATAACGAAAAATCTTCAAAATCTTCATATTTTTAAGGTGTTGTGTTTCCTAGTATATTCAACATTTGATTTCCAGTGATTTTATTAACTTAAAACAGAATCCTTTTGAAACAGATTTCTGTACAATATTCAATTTTTGTGTTATTGTAGAAAATATTTCATTTACCTTTAGATTCTTGCAAACCTGTTTACTTTGCATAAATGGAAATCATCATCAAAAATAACAATTTTCTTATATGAAATTTTACTTTCATGTATTACTGTTGAAGAAGTTATGTGAATGAACCTAAAGTTATCACAGTGAACTTGAGAAGTAATTTTTAAATCATTATCTATAGAATCACCCGTTAAAAATGAAAAAGTACTAATATTAGAAGGTTCGTTGTGTATTTAAAGCAAAGGCTTTTTAAGGCAATGGCTTCATAAGGCATTAACAATTGGGATGAATCTTGAATTTAATTTTACTGTAAAATGAAATTAAGAAAAAACAAATAATTAAATAAATATTATCACAAAATAATGTGTAGTTTAAAATAATGTTAATATTTTTGTAATAGTAATAATGAATAAAAATGAAATTCTTTTTCCATGTAGTTAAGTAATAATTAATATGTTTTATTTCTAGTTTTCCCGTGGAAAGATTGTTCATAAAATTCATGAAAATTATAATAATTACTTAATCTTCAGAATTTAAAATGTATTTTACTAGATAAACAAATCATGGAGAATTAAATAATTTGAATATGAATTTTATTTGTTTCATCTGTTGTTTGTTTCTATCTCTATTTATAAACAAAGTATTGTGTCAACATTAAAACAATAACTTTGAATCATAAAAAAAAATTTTTATGAGAGGTTGTCTTAAATAGTGTACTTAAATAATTAAATAAATTAGGAAGAAACAAATGAATTCAATTATATATACCCCTATAGATAGATATTGAATAATTTGCTCTCCTAACAATTTAAAGAGAGATACTGTATTTCTGGAGCATTGGAAGTAAAGTGTACATTTTATATAAGTATTAGAAACTTGCCTACAAATCACAGACAAGTGAAAATTAATTAATGCCAATGCATAGGATGTATTTCAACAATTTGTTTGCTCTTTGTGACAGCAAAATACATTCCAGATAACCATTTCAGTCTTTCCTTTTAAAAAGTTCTGATCAAGATTAAGAGGTAGACTTTCTCACATTTAATTAGCCTTGTGATTAGGTTACTCTGATTTCGTGGGGCAATGTTAATATCTTCCAAATCTGTGTAGTGGAGTTCTAATTCAATTTGCGTATAATTTATATTGTCTTTGAAATTTGTGTATGGATACCAAGCTTAAATAATAATAATAATAATAATAATAATAATAATAATAATAATAATAATAAAAAATTAGCTTAATAAGATATAATTAATTTAAATTTTATTGACAAACAAAAAAATAAATAAAATATTTATATGAGAAAACTTTTAATTATTTTGTTTCTACAAAAAAGAACAAAAATGTTTTTGAAATTTATGAGAAACGTTATGTTTATAAAGTGTTCCAGAAATTTCATGGTGTTTGATTGAGTAAGAAAGCAATGAAAAAAAAGAGGAGAATTTCCATTTCAGTAAAGGAAAATAAACTGTACGCAAAATTTTAAATTAGAATTCCACTCCATATATGTATGTAATTTATGACATTATCCTTGAGTTAATTGTTAATATTATATCATAAAAATATTGCATAATGTTTCTTGGAAGCACTTTCATCAAAACAGATACCTGAATTCAAGTTTTCCTGTGTATATGTTAGCTTTAAAATGATGCCTGCATCATTTCAATGCCATGCTTAAAAAATTTCCAGATAACAGATACAACATATTTATCATTTAGTTGACTGAGCTACTTTTAAAGAAATACGATCACAAGAGATCTATGAATGCTCGCATGAAAACTGTAAATTTCTCATTACATTCAAAATCGTCATTTTCAAAGATATTAAAAATTTTATACAAATATTCTTCAGAGAACATTGTGCTTTCGGAAAATCGTAACAACCATGGATGAAATTCTTTCTTTGACCTCTTAATGCTACAAAAACAAGTTTGATAATGTTGCAGTCCCAATTTCCTTCTATTAAAAGAAGATATGATATATAACACAGTTCAAGTCTGATAAGAAGTTTTAGGCATATTTCTGGGCTATTCGTGGTGATTTTAATGAACAAAAACTCCTACATAGAAAATATATTAAGAAAATGTTTAATGTGGTTACTAAATTTCAGGATTTCAAGAATAGGCAACAATTGATCATTGGAAGGAGTGATCCAATTATCAGTGTTAAAGAATAAAAACTTGATTCATCACAAAACCTCACATTCAGGATGAGCTGTATTATTTACTCTGAACTATTTAACATTTCAATTTTCTTATCTCTATTTTATTGCATTTCCAAAAGAATTTTATTAAATGTTTATTTCAATTAGAAGTAAGAAATAAAATGATTTCATTAATAAAATTCTCAAGAAAAATAATTGAAATTTAGGTTTGTTTTATCAAGCAAGTCGATCAATCAACTATTCCAATTTTCAAGTATGTTATTTTGGATTGGATTGTAATTAGAATAAATTTGTACATAAAATTGCAATGAGTAAGATTCTATAAAATAATTTTTGTTCATACAATCACCCTTTCTAAATGGCTCTTTTTGAGCCAAAGCTCATGCTTTTCTACATTCAATATCATTATTTGTTTGGGTCCTCATTAACTTATTTTTCACAGAAGATTTGTGTATTTTCCACAGCGAGGCCTGTTCAAAACCAAATACAACCTATTAGCATTCATAACCTGAACTTTACATACTTCATAACTGGGGTTCTGCACTTGTCCACTCATTACAAAATCACTAGCTTCAAAACGAGATAAATTAGGCTTACTTACACAAAAAATCCTTAAAAAAAGTTCATACGTATAACAAATGTTTATCAGGTACAATGCTGTACCTTTAGAAGACCACTTACCATGAGGGCATTTGCTTATTGTTTTCTTACATAAGTGTTTAGTGCCAAAATGTACTCAGTAGATCACAGAAATCGATATCCAGAGCTGAATCTCACATGGATTCCATCTGCTCTGCCAATTCCAAGATGGGACTCTCGCTGACTGGTTGCATAGGCTGGTTCAAGGGTTGCCACGGCAGACTGGTTGAAAGATAACTTGAAGATGTGGGCAAGTTGGACGCTGGAGCAGACAGCTGTAGCAAGATAAGATTAGTGTTCTTGATTGTCTATAATTAAAGTTCACTTCCAAGATTTGACCCGGTCATTTAGCCCATTTTTGAAAACTATCGTAAACATTTAACATGCAAAAAGGGTACCAATGAAGTATCATTGATTATTAAAATGCAGTGTAACACCTTTTTAATGAAGATTATTTCATTGGTTTGAAATAATGTTCGCGTATGATAAACTGACAGGAAATATTAAATTGAACATTTTACCTCCTAGGGTATAAAGAATTTAAATAATACATTTTCATCTCAAAGTTGTGAAAGATCTTGTTATCGTTTATTTACAGTAGTTTTGGAGAATAAATAAGTAAAATTAGATTACTTAAAACTTGAAACCAATTAAATTTAAAACTGTTAATTTCACATTTATTGCAAATAGGTGCCTCATTTTGACTTTCTGCACCGGGGCATCCAAAAACCTAGGTATGCAATTGCTTAGGATGTTTAGAAAACTCAACAAATTATAACTATGTATTCACTACAATATAGCAGAAGAAAATTCTCCTGCAAGGGAGAGCCCAAACTGAGATTTGGCTCCTCTCCTAACACAAATCAATGCATGTAATTTAATTTGTTGTTTGATTCGTTAACCCATTGACTGCCGAAGACACAATGAAGGATAATATCTGGGGGCCATGAGCTAAAGAAAAATGTTGTCTGTGTGGGTCACACCATTTTTTAACTTTATTGGTGAAATCATTTTCTGATGTAGCTAAATTATTTTTTTTAATACAGTAGGTGGCACATGTGTGATTCACACATGAGAAGCACCGGTGACCCTACTTACATATTTATGCGAGGGGTTCACCATTACAAGTACTGATCCAAGCAGTAATTTAGAATGCTAACAGCATTTTATAGTAAATTAAGGTTTGCTCTAACAGAGAAAGTTGAAATTAAATCAATTTGAAGCCCACCTGGGAGGACGCAGACCTTGAAATAATCAGCGTGAAATTCCCCCGTGACCTCATGTCCCTCACTGGGAATATTGCTGGGGTCCACCATTGGTCCTCACAGTGTTGTGTTAATGTCTGTATGTCTGTGCCATGTTAACGCATGGGCCCAGGGCTCCTGATAATTCTTTAAAAAGTTATTTAATACTAAATTTTAAAAAAAAAAAAAAAAGTAGTAAAATTGAAGTATGATTAAACTGTATGCAAAAAATTGGTATATTGGAGTGGTATGTCACACATCATTAGATAATATTTATAATAAGAAATGTTGCTGGTTGATGCATTTCAATTTTATATAGTACAATTTCAATAAAAATTAAAACCATTTAATTTGTAGTCTTTTTCAATGTTATTGAACTCTGTTATTCTTACATACTTAGATATTTAAATATGTTTAAATTTTTTGTTTGAATAATGTTAAATTGAAACACTAAGAAATACTTTCAAAATACTTATAAAAAAATACAAAAAAAAAAAGTGAATTGATAGGATTTTCTTTATATATCAGCATCAAATTGTGGGAAGATCGATGAAAGTAAGAATAGGGGGCTCCCAAATTAACCATGGCCCAAGTGCTCCCATTGCGTTAAAACGGCCTGGGCATGGTCAATATATGTGTGGCCCACCTGTGAACCTCATGGCAAACAATGTGTTAAAACTAGTTTATGCTATTGATTTCTTCCTCCTTGAAAGGAACTTGCATGAGTCACTGCTAAGTACGCCTCTTGCTACATTTGAACTTCCTGAATTTTGAGAGTGGTTTTCTTGTCTATTATTGATTTTAAATTTTTGGTGTGCTGATACTATGTGTATTTGTAAATGTTTTTGAATGGGTAGAAGGTGTTTTTATTTTCATTTTGTATTCTACACAGATGTTAATAATTCTTCTACTGTCATTATTATAAATTTCTTCCCCATATTAGCCAACAAATTTGTTTTCCCTTTCAACTCTACTGATGAAGTCTCTTGCAAATATTATTTCATGTGATTTGGGATATTGTCTAAAGTTTCTTGTGTTTTCAATTCAAAAACTTCTTTTTCAGCTCTCAAGATGTCATTATTCATAATATATGATGCTGATATAATTACTCCTAATCTTTAACGCAATTTTAATGAGACACTTGCATATACTTTCCCAGTTCTTTATATATTTATTTAGGTGTTCATTAATACCAATAGAGATTCTGGCTTTAGCCCTTTCGTATTTGTCATCTCCACTGAGGAAACGTGTATAATTTTTACAGACTTTCATTTTTAGTAATCTTACACAATTGTAATTGTACATATAAGTCAGAATGGCTATAACATATTTCTTAATAACTATATAATAAAATGAATAATAATAATTTAAATAAAGCCAGTCCGGATAGACGAGACTGCTAAGGCAGTAGTGCCGTGGCAATCGCACACGGAAGGATCGCGGGTTCGAGTCCCGCCTTGGGCATTGGTGTGTTTGTGTATGTCTGTTTGTGTGTGCCGTCCATTCATCCTTCATTGTCATCATCATTACATCTTCCATACCCCCAGGGCTAGCAACCCTGGGGGATAAAAACTGGATTCAGCATAAGGCTGATCCCCCCCAAAAGGAGTCACATACACTTGCCACAGGATAAATTTAACTGAGCCTTGGTAAGAGCAGGTGTATGGCCACGTGGTCCTAGACAGCCAATTCGCGACCCCAAAGTTTGATCTACCAATATTGCACTTTTCCCCACAGCATGCCACAAACAGTTTCTAAGTGTTTTTTGATGTCAAAACACAATGACAATAAGAATAATAACAATATCTATTTTAACTATTTCCGGTGGAGAACCAGGAGCAGTAGCTCAGTGCATCAACTGATGTCACTGCAGTGCCTCTGACCGGGAGGTCCTGGGTTCAAGTCCTGATGGCGGAGGGATTTTCGACACTAGCTTTTCAGCTAGGTTGAATTCAGTCGCTGTCTGGAGGAGAATTCTAGCGGCCGGCTGCTCTAATCGGTAGTTTACCGTGGTTTCTCCGATCTACACCAGCCAAATGCCGGAGCAGTACCCTAACAAATGGGCCACGGACCATGCGCGATCTTTCCTTCTTCTTCCTTGTTCTATCCTCTCCCCCTTACACACTTACACTAGCATGCACTACACTACCATATATTCCGGGAGACCAGTCGGGAGCTTAGAGCTTGTCCCGGCTGGGGTGGTGTCCCGCTGGAGGGAGAGTTCTGGATAGGGGGAAACCCCACTAGTCGATGGTAGGTTGGCGGTGGATCTCGCCATCCAGTGGGGAAAGATCACCGCCGTCTCCCGAGAAAAAAAACATGCACTAAACTAACGGGACTAATGACCAAAGTACTTGACGTGCCCGGAAACACGAAAAAACCAACCAACCAATTCGGTGGAAAGTGAGCTTCCCTAGACTCAGGATAAGGAGGGCAGGGGGAGGGGGTGGGGTCAGGTTTTCTACTTCCCCACCAAGACTTACTGCAGCACCTGTAATCAGATTGCAGATGTCAATAGTTGAAAAATGCTTGAGCACTAAAGAAAAGTTTCAGCAGAAGGAACTGTTTGAGTTTATTCTTGAAGCTGAGTAATATTGTAATGTGTTTCAGATGTTTCAATACTTACTTGAATTGTATTTCTGTATAGGAAGTACTATTTTTGTATAATGTGCTTGTAAAGAGTGGGCGTGAAGGATATATGCTTGTATCTCTTATTAATGCATAAGTGGAATAAATGTCATGGTTTGACACAAACTTAAACAAAAACTTCTTATATTTCAAAAATTTTAAGTACAAATTTTGAGAAATGTTTGACAAAATTTTGAAAATGTCTTAGGAGTTTCATGGGTTCCAAAACATAAAAAGATCTATTTCAAATTCACAGGGCCTTCTTATCAACAGGGAATATGATTGATCAGGGAATATCCAATAGAGACCAGAGACAAAAGAAAGAAAGAAAGAAAGAAAGAAAGAAAGAGAAAAGAGAGAGGAAGGTAGGAGAAAGAAATAATTCTACTCAAAGAATGCTCAATTTTTAAACAGGTCTGATTCGAATTGAGCTTTTGATCTCTAATGTATTACAAATTGTGTGACTGTTATATTGTAAAATTTTTGTAATTTTTTGCAGTGTTTTTATTGCATTACGTAACTTTGTTTTAAGAGTGTAGAGTAAACTTGAGCATCCTAGACAAGTGCCAATCCATTACTCACAATTAGACCTCTACTAGCTTGAGGCAAGTGAAGCGTTATTGCAGGAGTCTGACGAGCCGGTAGGAAACTGACCCTTTTTTTCCGTTAACTCTGAAAATATAGTGACGACGATAAAATTAGAATTGGCTAAAGTTTATTTACGGAGAATCTATGTGGCATTCATACTTCATTTGTTGAAATTCGTTGCCAACTTAACAATTGTAAGTTTTCATAAGTAGCTTTGCTAACCATACAGCGATTGTGGGGCAGCACAACAATGGCGATGAATTGGATATATTTAGCAAAAATTGTAAAAGATGAAAAGACATGTTTAACAGTGGTGCCGGGAACAAAACTCGTTCCCTTTTTAATATACATGATGTATGTAAATCCCGAAGGACACAGTCTCCATATGGAAATGCTTTTGGCAGACTCAAGGATATTTGTTATACTTGGGTTTCATAACGTGGCACCCAAGGGTATTTCAAGATGACATAACGTTTTGCGTCTTTCTCGATCTTGCCGAAAAGCCATCCCATATTCCATCTTGAAGATAAAATCCTCAGCTGCTACGTAACGAAAAACCAAGTATAATCATGTAGGCCACATGCTGGACCCTTGGCGTGAAAGTCGACACGCATAGTGAAGTGTCATTGCGCAATACATGTAATTTAAGTAATTAAAGTATTATTTGCAAATACAATGCCTTTTCACTCATGTGTATTCCTTTTCATGCTTATTCTAGTTCTGTATGCTAGTTCTGTTAAATTGGCTAAATCAATTCACACTTCAACTTTAAAATCCATGAGGTTGGTACTGTGACAGGAGGAGGAGCAAAAATGTAGTTGATTCCCAGTAAGTAAACTACATCATCATTGTCATCGTCGTCATCGACATCATCATCATCATCATTATTATTATTATTATTATTATTATTATTATTATTATTATTGTTATTATTATTATTATTATTATTATTATTATTATTATTATTATTATTATTAAAAATAGCAAAAAGAGACAGATGGAATTATGGATAAGGTGGAAGAAAATAGAGAAATTTTGACCCCTTGATCCAACATTTAGGGCAGATGAGGTGTCGTTTGATGTGTCTTGGACAGTAATTAATAAGTCTCAAATTAATAACTATGAAAAAACTTATAAAACTTTTTAAAGCATCAGAAACATCACACTAAGCTAGTAATATGATAATTTGTGCAAGTTGGTCTTTCTTTTCTTGTTTCAGTGTTTGAGTGCTTCTTGAGAAGTTAATCATATTGCACTAATGATAGTGCAACGTGTTACTCAGAAATAATCATAATCACTTAGGTTTAAGTTTTGCAAAATGGAAGAAAATTCTGTCTTACTGCAGAAAAATGAAACTACAAAATATCTTCACTATTTGATCACACTTTGTTCAATTTGCCATGATTTTTATCATTATTTCCTTGAAATATGAAATACCATGAACAGTTCTCTCTTTACAAAAAATATATTATTTCTTTCAGACTTGAGCAATTTAATAAATATAAGCAACAATATGCTAAAACTCAGTAATAATCTTCATGTATACAGTGTATATTCAGTATACCTACAGTATACATATACACTGTATACATTCAACATGAGAAACAGGTATAAAAGGTGCAGAAATAAAGAAAAAAAATTAATAAGACAAAATGCAAACTAAATAATTAGTTTATTAAATCATATTTAACTACATCAGTACCACAAATGAAAACAAGATGCATCTACTTACAGTCTCTCACACACAAACAATAAAAAGAAATGCAATGAAGAAATGAAAAGCAAGCACTGACATTCAGGTCATACCTAATTGTACATAGGCACCAGAACTGGTTTAACTGTGCAGGACATGTTGCACATACTGCCGATTCCTGTACTGATCTCACTCCACACTAATAGATAAATTATTAAATGCTTTTGTTGGCATTAAAAAAATTGAAGTTTTATTTTTTTCTAATTTGTCATTCTTTTTAGCAGTTGGAAAATAATTCTGAGAAATTTTGTAGAAATGATGATTAATTTTAAAAAATGTATACCTTAACAAACTAAAATTCATTTAATCTTTTATACTTATTTGAATTTGATTTACATTATTTTGAAAAATTTTCTAATTCACTAGTTTCCTAAGTGCAAGTTTTTATGAAGGAATCTTTCTCTGGAGCTTAAATGATGAAATCTTGAAGTCAACTTGATGCAGTTGCAAAATAATAGATATTTTTCTAGAAACTTGGCTCTATCGTAACTCACTAGTGCTGAATATCTAAAAGCATTTTTAGTGTTGATCAGTAACTGTATAACAGTATTGCTTCAGGTCCCATGTTTCTTGAAACCAGTTCGCAGAGGCCTGAATCAGAAACTGTTCAAAGTCTGAGATTTCGTAGGCATTGAGATCAAGAATGGACTATGGAGTAATTCTCAAGTTTCACAAGTTTTGTTTCCAGAAGATTTTCAATAGCAAGTAACATTTATGAGGGAGTAATAAATGTCCCATTCATGTCTTTTTTAGTAAGCATTTCTATTACTCTAATAATTGGAGTGAATACGTATAATTAACAAATTTTTAAAATAGCATTGTAGATAAGAATAAGGGAGTAATAGTTCTTTAAAAGCTTTCAAAATTTATTTCTCAGGGTATAAAAATGTATGAGATTTATGCACAGTAAGAACTAAACAAATAAATAAAATAGTTATTACTGGTATTCATTGGCATGTATCTTAAATTACTCATTAATGGAACAATTTTTATAAATTTTTAAAGGACAAGCTAGTTCCTCATTCCAAATTTTGGTTAATTTATTTTAGGCATTTTTCATTGGAAGTTGTGTAGAAAGTTCAGTTAAAAATGTGGAATTTCAATTTGTATGTACTATGAAAAGGTATGGAATTAAAAAAATTGAGATTCTGCCTCACAATTTGAATCATTTGAAGTAAATAGAAATGCAACAAATCAGAAATACATGCCTTACATATAGAATTCAGAATTCTTTTACAAAAGAGATTACTTCAGTGTTTACAAATAAAACGAAATAGAATAAATAAAGTTACGAGACAAAATGATAACTACGAAACACTACAACATGCAATCGAACTACAAATAGAAGAATTCCGACAAGTCCATCTCTTGATCTAGGAAGTGAACAGATTCTAATTTCTTGCCTTCATGTATTGTTAACTTCATTGTAGTTAAAAGTTAATAATTTACTGTACATTATTTCTTAGTTCTTTCACAATGAAGGGAAGCAATACGGATGTGAAACACCTTTTGGCACTTGCAACATGAGGCTAATGCTACAAATAATAACAAAGAGTAATAATAAAAATAATAGTGATTATAGTTGCAACATTTCAGAATATTTGCATACATGCACTACAGTGAAAACAAAGTAACACTGGAAGCAATTTTGTTTTTTGAAAATATTTCACATATTTAATTTCTTGTGCTTTTTAATTTTAATTCATTAGTTTCTCACAAACAAATGGATTAGGCCAGACTGTTGTCTTGTTTTTACAAGAAGTTTCCTTCTCTTTAACACTGTATAACATATTTGTGGTTTTTGATGTATTCATAGCATTATCACAGAAATTGTAGACTTGAAATGCAAGGTTCATCACTTGCATTGTTCACCATTCTTTGAATTATAACTTAAAAATGTAACACACATCTCTTTTTCTCATTAAGATATTGTTTATGTACAAATTTTAAAGTGGTTAAATTCATTTGCGTATTTATTTACACAGTTATAAAATCTATACATAGATACATCTAAAGCTTATTACTCTTGATGATATTTAATACTGCTCCTAACATGATGATATCAATTGTCATTTGATATCAGTTTTGGTTGACTGTATCTGAATATATTTAGTAAGTATTACTTAAATGAACTACAGATTTGTCTTACAGTTCGTTGCTCTAGTTTCTGTGAGTTCATATTAGTAGCTTTAAATTCAGGAACTCAAGCATTTTTCATTACTAATTACTATTATAGTTCATTTTGTCAACCACAAACAATTATTTTACAAGATGCATTGGCAAATGCTTTCAGATCCATCAGAAAATAGCTGGCAATTTGTTGTACTAATGTACTTACTAAGGCACACCATTTCATTATATGCATTATTGTCAGAATGAAACAAGATTAAATGTGAGTATGTGTTTATGTAAAGAAAAGAAGAAACATGTAGAACAAAAGGAATGCATTGACAGTAACCATCACATTGCATTTTTTTCAAACTTTCAAAACACTTTTTTAACAAAAGCTGCTAGTCTGTTATCTTTGAGAAAACTGATCAATTATATGGTACAAAAAGCAGATAAAAATTACCTGAAATGTTTATTGCATCAAAATAAGTTGTAATATTTATTTATTCAATGTTTAGAGTGAAAAACGGTGAGGAAATGAAGATTCATTATAGATTGAACTTTTGCTAGAATGAATTGCTTGAGATGATTCAGCAATAATAGAATTATGTAAATGAATGACAATTATTTTGTGTTGACTGAAACACATGTTGCTACTAGGTAATGAAATATTTTTTTCCTTCCCTCAGGTATTCAAAAAGGTATTTTTGAATTTATTACCTTCC
Organism: Teleogryllus oceanicus; assembly: GCA_964035755.1. Lineage (NCBI taxonomy): Eukaryota > Metazoa > Arthropoda > Insecta > Orthoptera > Gryllidae > Teleogryllus > Teleogryllus oceanicus. The sequence continues at coordinate 54,744,558 of CAXIVR010000013.1, forward strand.
TTCAGGTTGCTGAATATATATAAACCCTTATCAATAATTTGAATATGAGGGCAAAACTCTGATTTTTAGATTTGAATACAATTACCTAGGCATTCATAATTTAAAGTGTATTTTTTTTTACTGAATCAACAATACATGTTCATGCCCACATTTATATGCTTTTCACAAAATGTATAACACCTATGACAGAAGTAGGTTTTCTTTTATTTATGTTAACATCCATGCAACTGAATTGTGTTGTGTGTACATGTACTTTATATTATAAATAAATTTATTTCTAATTGTTGTTTGAAAGTTATAAAAAAAGAAAAAATTTAAAGAAAAACAAGCAAATAAAATACAAACAAAAAATTAAACCAGACAAAATTATGCATGAAAAGATGTCTTCTTTTCTTCAGTTCCTCATTTTGTGCAATAGAACTGTAATTATCTCAAAATAATTAGTGCAATACAATCAAGAATATCTCTTACATTTATCATGTTTTCAGTCTATCTCCATAACTATTTGGTGTTTGTAACAGCCATATCATTAGATGCATTACTATTTACACAACAGCTGATTGCCAGTATTTAGTACACTTTAAGAAAGTTGTTATGACACACTTTCTGTGTGGATGAATCACTGCATAAAATTTATTTCTCACACTTTCCTTTCATTGTAGGATATTCACGGCAAAAATCACAGTTCATATGGTGTTTAATTAAATCAGTGATTTACATGACATTCTGAATATTGCAGTAAATACATTGTTTATTCATTATGCCATGCACTAGCACTTTTAAAACACTTTGTTTTTGTGTTACTGTGTAACAGAGGATTCTTCTACAGTCAAACTTGGCTCAGAGCATGCTGAGCAGTTCACTACATCAAGCTATTGCACAATTCCCAAAGAGAAAGAAAAAAAATGATAGGACAAATAAATTAAAAAAGACAGTACAACTTATTTGGTGCTATTTTAAATTCTCAACTTCAGAGCAAGTAAAATGGTTCATTTCGTTTCTCTGACCAGGGAGTGCTACTTAGAAATATATCAGAAGCTCACAGTAAAGAATGTTTACATTTATGTCTTCAAATTTGTTTCAGAAAATTGTAATAAAAAATGAAATATTTTGTTCCAAATTATACAATTTACTGATTTTAGATTTTTTGTTGATGAAATGTGGTGATAAGGTATTTATCTCAATACACAAATGTCTCTTAGATAGATATCAGGTGTGGACAACTTTTATTCTTGCTTTCATATGTGGAATCCTTGAAAAAAAAAAACAAAATTTGAATCTGTAAGTTTCCAAGTAAGATTCTACAGGGAGAATGTCTTACAACTGGGGACACTTTTGTTTTGTTTATTTAAAAAAAAAAAATGATTGAGGAAATAAAAAAAAAAAAAAAAAAAAAAAACAAAAACAAAATTTGAAACTAGGTAGCAAATACCAAAAAATGGTTTATTGAAGGTGAGTGTATCATGCAAAAGAGTAAATCGTTTTGTTGTCATTGAAATCACAATTACTTCTTACCTTCCTTTTTTTGTCAGATTTAAAATTATAAAGGAGATGTTTCTTTTTAAATTTGAAAACATGTCAAAAGAACAAAATATCTGATTCCTAGGTCCACATCCATTAAGCAAAAGTTTGTGTCAATAATTTGTAAGAAAAAATATCTCTTTGAGTAAATCCATCTGATAATGAAAATGTTTAGTCATTGGTATGTTATGACGATGATAGGTTGATATTTTGGATGTCATATTTTCTTCTGATTGTATAATCCAATTTCGAGCACACTTTTTTTTGCTTTGATTTGCCAATATTGCAATTCTTCAATTCAATATTCAGTGTGTGGATGAATAATAATTTTAATAATAATATTATAATTATTATTATTTTATTTTTCCTAGAAATAAGGGGAGGGGGGTCGAAATGAACCGTTCATCCCCTGAGATGGGGAGAAATCGTGCTCTTGTAGCCAAATTTCGTGAAACGTATTTTTCGAACCCCCCGTTTGCACCTGCCCTGAAGTTGAGCGATCGCTCGCCACGCCCTACAAGTTGCACGCTGGAGGAGTAAAGGGGGCGGGGTTCCGCGCTCAGTCGTGCAGTACCTGGTTCCACTGCGGCGCCAGCGCGAAAACCGGCTGCTGCCAGCAGGACGGGCCGGTGGTGGCGAGCAGCCCGTCGCAGAGGTTGGCAGCCCCGGTGCCCCACGGGGGCGCCCCGCCGCCGCCGCCGCCGCCGCTCCGCCCCGCCGCCCCGGCCGCGGCGGCGGAGGGCGCGCCGGGGCCGTCGCTGATCTGGCAGGCGGAGGCCAGCGTGGACGGCAGCGACTGCCAGTGGTGGTCGCTGACGGCGGTGGCCGAGCACGCGGCCGGGTGGTCGTCGTCGAAGAGCAGCGCGGCGGAGGCCGTGGCCGCCGGCTGGTAGGCCGAGTGGTGGTGGTGGTGCGGGACGTGGTGGTGCGCGTGCGGGTGCAGCAGCGGCGGGGACGGCAGCACGCGCCCGGTGCCCGTGCCGGGGCCGAGGGACGGCGGCGGGGACGGGCCCGCGCCGTTGCTCGCGTCCTCCGCGATGGTCGGGAACGCCAGCAGCTCCGACGCGTACTCGCTCTGCAGCACGAGACGCAACCATCAGCCTAAAGCTATTGTCACATTTAAATATACTGTTTCCTCAGGAGATGCACCGGGAGCGGTAGCTCAGTGCATCAACTGATGTCACTGCAGCGCCTCTGACCTCGAGTCCTGACGGCGGCAGGATTTTCGACACTAGCTTTTCAGCTAGGTCGAATTCAGTCGCTGTCTGGAGGAGAATTCTAGCGGCCGGCTGCTCTCATCGGTAGTTTTCCGTGGTTTCTCCGATCAACACCAGGCGAATGCGCAGTACCCTAACAAACGGGCCACGGACCGCGTGCGATCTTTCCTTCCTCTTCCTTGTCCTATACTCTCCCCTTACACACACTTACACTAACATGCACTACACTACCACATATTCCGGGAGATCCGTCGAGAGGTTAGAGCTTGTCCTGGCTGGGGCGGTGCCCCGCTCGTGGGAGAGTCCTGGTTAGGGGTCCCCACTAGCCGAAGGTAGGTCGGCGCCGGATCTCGCCATTCAGCGGGGGAAGATCACCGCCATCTCTCGAGAGAAAAGCATGCACTACACTAACGGGACTAATAACCAAAAGCAGTTGACGCACTCGGAAACACGAAAAAATCTATCAATCACTCAGGAGATGGAATGAAAGGACACTGTCATTCAATCGAGAGCTTCCTTACGACTTATATTTTTGATATCGAAGCTCCCGATTGAATACCAGTGTCCCGCTGTCCAGTTCCTGAGCTTGATGAGATATTATATTGAAATCGGACGCCATGCCGAGTCATTCCAAATGGGAGAAAAACATCTCGTCAATCACAAGAACTAAGTTTCTTATGGCAGTTTGCTGAGAAACGCTTCGATACTGCACAGCAGCTTCTTGACGATTTATTTTCTTCTAAAGCGTCCAGAAGGTTGAGTTTAAAGTGAATGGTTGAGGATATTTCTAAGTAGTGCTGGAAAATCTACTTTTGGGAGATACAAACGACGAACAGCGAAAATTTGTGTATTGTCTGAATTAGTGAAATGTGAAAATTACAACTCTGTATCGCATGAGACTCAGCCCACCAGCCAGCCAACAAAATTGCAGCACGCCCGCTGTTCGCAAACAGACCACCCGAGTCTACAACATCTATTTGCTTGGAAATACACGTTTCAGAGACATAAAGTCTAATTTGAAAAAAATAAAATAAAAATAAAAAAGTATGTGAATCAATGCTTTTGAGGGCAAAACGGTAAAGGAATTATTTATTAATATTACGAGGTCCTCATTTGAAACAAGTACTAGGAGTAAAACAAAAAAGGATGAAATTGCAGTTCATCAGCTTACATTTTATCAGAACAGTGGGATAGTAAGTTGGCGCCAAATGCAATTTTTTGTCTTCACTCATGAAGTGTGTAATAAGAAGAGTCAACTCCGGCATTGGCGGCATGGTGGGGGAGTGTACGAAAAATGTTGGCATCTAATCGGACACACTTAGCTTCAGTGACATTATGCAGTGAATGAAGGAACTTATCTAGGACTTTTTTCTCTTTGTCACCAGATAGTTTAACTCATGCCATCTACTCTATAGTGTGTATAAGGAAGTTGTAGATGATGTTGACTTGTATAAACTTGGTGGCCATTTGTTGAAAATGCCCTAAATAGCTCTCCCTTTGACCGCATGGTGTCACTGAAGGTAAGTGTGACGTAGAGTTCCTAGATCCTCAGAGTAGCGCAACCTGAACGGCCGCTGCCATTAACTGTCCTCTCACCCAGTACTCCCCCCCTTCCGAAGCAGCGTTCAGGAGTTAAGAAGAAATGATGACACTCAAAGGCATAATGTGGAATTTCGAGTATATTGTCATTGCTTTTTGGTAGATTGGTGGTTCCCTAACTTATCCACAATACCACACAGTTCAACTAGATATAAAATGGCAGCACCAGTGGCGCAAAGGAATGCGCTACTCTCTAAATCCAGGGACTCGAGTGTGACCGATTAGCTGGTGGTCATTTTCATACGTATCTCCACCACCAGAGCAAAGTCTCCTTACAAATTCCATGGCTTCGTTACAACCCCAGTGACCAGCACAGACATTGCCAGCATATGTTATAACTAGGGAGCGGAATTTATTGTAATAAAAAATGCAAAATATGTACATTTATATGTACTTATTTTTTCCAAAACATGTAAGAAAAAATAGAAAATATGTAAAATGAAAATTCATTATTGTGTTTAAAATTGTTCTCTACAAGCTTTTTCCTACCATAGAATGTCACCAATCAGTTCTTAACAATTTGGAGTGACTGAAAGTAAGTTCTATCTCTACTGAAGTAATTGTACACTAGACCTTACCACATATAAGAATTTTATTCAAAATATAAAATACGTTCATAGTATATATTACAATGTTTATGAGGAGCCGGTGTAGTGAATAGTAGTACCGTGTAGCGAGTGATGGATCCCAGGTGAGGTGGTTAAATGGTATCTATCCTACCCTCCAAATTGAACAATGCGGTAAGACAATTTTCTGTAAAAAATATGTGTTAGATTTTCGATCGAGTAATGAATTTGCTGTTTGAAACATGAGCAAGCATGTGGTTGAAATTACTTTTGTGCATAAGATCCGCTCATCCTTGACTCGCAAGTATGCAGTAAGCGGAGGGAGGAGGGGTACGTTTGACAGTTCATGGCATAGGTGGTAATAAAAGCGCAACTGCATTACATTTAATTTGTAAGAAAGATGATTCCGTAACAGATATTGCAAACGCGGGTCTGAAATGTTCCTTTTTTTATGTATAAATATATTGAAACGTAGGAAATATGTAAGAAATGTGTTGTAATAGGTAAAATATGTAAAATATGTAAAAATATTAATTATACCAAAATATGTAAAAATGTGTAAAATAAAAATAGTTCTATTCATTCAGAATGTCTTGTAAACTCTAGAAAATTTAATTGAACGCGGGTATCTAGTTCCAGTAAAAACATGTAATTACATGGAAATCCGTTCCCTAGTGTCTTGGTGTCCTCACCTGCGAGGGGTCGCCAAGCGGCGGCAGAGGCGGGAGGATCTGCGTCTGCTGCGCCAACTTGTACGACGCCTGCCGCAGCATCTGCCGCCTCGACGCAGCAGGCTGGCCGACCCCGCCCACGCCTGCAATCAACAATTACATTATTTATTTACTTATTTTACGTCAAAAACAGTTGAAACTGCGTATGACGTGCTATGGGGAGAAGTGAATTCTGTGCACATTTTCAAAATTCTGTGATCCCTACCCTCAACCATTCACTATTTGAATTTTGAAAATTTTAAAAAAAAAAGCTCTCGTGTAATAAAATCTATTTTCAAGGATAAATAAGCAATAAATTTTGGGCTCTTATCCATGATGTCCTTCGTCAAGGAATAATACTTCCTGCCGCAACAACGTGGAAACGATAATTTGAATAACTATATTTCCATCTGAATTCTAGAAGACGTGCACAGATAATGAAGTTACATTTACGTCCAGAAGCAAAACAAGGGGCAATCTCAGCATTTGCTCAATGGATCAGGGAAACGACGAAGAACCTGATCGAGATGGGGGTCACATTTCATTCAAACCATTCAAAACATGCTCGGTTCCAGACTGTTTCACGAGAGAGAGGAAATGAAATTGCCTCCCCCGTTAAAATACTTTCTGGATCCGCCCCTGTTAAATATTGGTGTATCGGTAATGAAAATACTCCTTTGAATCTTTTGCGATCAATATGTGATAATAGTTTTCATCGAACAGAGTTAAAAAATACAAAAAGTGAACTTTGGAGGGCGGGTGGCAAGACCCCACAATTGGATCCAATGCTATTTCAAAAAATTGTGATGGTTTCCAGAGGGAGAGTGTACTCTCAACAGTAATGAAAATGGAGGGGAAGGGAGCGGGTTATTGTATTGTTCTCAAAATTTGTCGTGTAATTGGCTTTATGTTAACTGAAATAAAAACCATTTACGTCTCTAATTAACAAGTGCATTACAATGCATTTTGAACTTAAATTTTGTATTATTTGCTTGGTGTATGTATGTAGCCTCTGCGTTGGCTCACGGGCATAGCTTCCCGTGCTGCGGTCCCGGGGTCGATTCCCGGTCGAGGCAAAAGTAGAGTTGTAGCTTTCCTTTAAAACCGTCCCAGTTTCTGAAGCTGGGTGACGAAGAAAAGCTCAAACAGGCGGATCTTGCCAGTTAGTGAAAAGAATACGTCATGCTCGCCTCATGTCGCTCTTACCCCCCAAGCATGGGAATTTAACTAGGTTCAGGCATGAGGGATACCAGTAGCTGGCCGGCGAAATCGGACTACAGACCCAATAACGCCAAAGACACACACACTCACACAATATATATATATATATATATATATATATATATATATATATATATATATATATATATATATTGTGCTTAGTCTACTTCTGCGTAAATCTACTCAAGTGAACTGTAGAAGAGAAGGTTACCCGCTGCGGCGTCGGCGCTGGCGCTGCCCTGCTGGCTGAAGGCGACCTGCTTCTGCAGGATCTGCCGCTTCTGCTGCAGGAGGCGGTGCTGCATGAGCTGCTGCTGCAGGGGCGCCAGCGACGTCTTGGAGCCGCTGCCGCCTCCGCCGCCGCCGCCGCCGCTTCCCGAGGGCGACGTGCAGGGGGGCAGAGACGACGACCCCGACGGCGACGCCGCCAGCAGCAGGCTCTCCACCGTCAGGTCCTGCCAGCGAACAAGGCAATATATTACCGCCGGGCGCGTCAACGACTTTTAGCGTTTTCCATTCGTTGCACTGAAAGCCACCCTAGTGCAGGGCAAAAACGTCATCGCTCCGCAACAGTGCTGCCCCACACGCGTGATGGGCAGCTACGAATGAAACGGATTCCGGAACTGAGTCAGTGCTTGTGCGCTACGCAGTGAAATTATACACAGCTGTTCTTGGTCAGTCACATTGATGGAACTCGAAAAATAATAATTTTGAATTATGATCATTGTTTAAATTTTTATGAAGTCTTTTGGTAATTCTTACTTCTTAATTCATAAATTATTAACGTGTGATTTCTTCCACGAAAACTTCAAATGCCTATGAGTCGAAATTTCATTTTTCGAGATTTGCCAGCGATCGATATAGTACACAAGATTTTGAACCGAAAGGCTTCTGCAGAATTTTTGGATCACTGGAAACAATAAAAATATTAACATGAGCATTTCCGCTGGTATATATATATATATATATATATATATATATATATATATATATATATATATATATATATATGGGCGTGCGAGAAATATTTCTTGGCATATATATTTGAATGATTTTATAAGGATTTTGTTATTTTTATTTTCACTTTATTAGCGTTTCGAAATTGAGACGTACCTAAAACACTTTAGTTTTTAAATAGCACTGGATTTGTTAACATGAAGTTATTGAAGGTTAAATTTTCGGAAAGCACAATCTGATATTCCGAACTTCGTGTAAATCACAAAAATTATTTTAAGACATTTCTTGCAAACATAATATACTCCATTATTCGAACACTCCCTGCGTGACAGAAGATCCTCAATTGCCTTCACAATTTTACCACGAATCCAAATCAGCATGGATAACTTCCGTACCTAACCATGGCCCGGTGCACTGGACTTCCCCTACGCGATCGTCAGTGCAGTTTAGGGCGCCCCGAGTGCGCCCTGGTTCAGTGTGATGTGCGAATGGAACATGTGCTGGTTTGCACTGGTTCACCCTAGCGATCGAATGGAACACGAAAGCTGCCCTGAGTGCGCACCAGTGCGGCGAATGGAAAATGCTATTAGAAAATTTGTCCAGTAAAGCGGTGGCCACGGTGGCGGTCACACAAATTTGGGTCGGCCGACGTCGGACGTTTGCGTCGATATTCCTGATTCGTTCGAATTCGTCTAAAAATGGGAATGGGCATATTGAACCCATTCACAACCTCTTCCGGCGGCGTCCGTAAACACCGGGTGTCGGACGAAATTCTGTGTTGTTAGGCGGCGGTCACAGTTTAACCTGACCGGGAGGTCCTAGGTTCCCACTCCCCACGGCGGCAGGATTTTCGACCCTAGCTTTTCAGCTAGGTCGAATTCAGTCGCTGTCTGGAGGATAATTCTAGCGGCCAGCTGCTCTGATCGGTAGTTTTCCGTGGTTTCTCCGATTAACACCAGGCGCATGCCGGAGCAGTACCTTACCAAAAGGGCCATGGACCGCGCGCGATCTGTCCTCCCTCTTCCTTGTCCTATCATCTCCCCTTACACACACACTTACACTAACATGCACTACACTACCTCATATTCCGGGAGACTGGTCGGGAGCTTAGAGTTTTTCCCGGCTGGGGCGGTGCCCCACTGGTGGGAGAGACCTGGTTAGGGGGAAACCCCACTAGCCGACGGTAGGTCGGCGCCGGATCTCGCCATCCAGCGGGAAAAGATCACCGCCATCTCCCGAGAACCAGCATGCACTTCACTTACGGGACTAAGGACCGATGCAGTTGACGCGCCCGGAAGCACGAAAAACCAACCACCACTTACCCACTGGATAGCGAGAGCCAGTGCCGCGCTACACGACGGCTAGCGGATTATCCACCTGCAGGTATCTCCAGCAGCGGGTCACCGCCTCTCCTGACTGATTTGCCACATGTGTGGTAGTATAGTGCATGTAAGCATGTGTGTGTGAAAGGAGTGGGGATAGGACAAGGAAGAGGAAGGAAAGCTCGCGTGCGGTCCGTGGCTCGTTTCTCAGAGCCGGCACTCGCCAGAAATTGATCGAAAATAAAAAAAACAAACAGAAACTACCGATCAGAGCAGCCGGCCGGTAGAAATCTCATCCACACAGCGATTTAACTTTGCAACTAGGGTCGAAAATCCTGCCTACCGTCGGGAGTCGAACCATAGGCCTCCGGGACAACGTGATTTCTGTCCCTGACTAAACTGAGAGGAAAGAAGTCCCATACTTTGGTCGGCCTGCAGCAGGCGCTTGCTCACCTTGCTGGCTCCGGAGGAGAAGGCGAAGTTCTCGGGCAGGGAGATGCGCTTGGGCAGGTGCGGGGGCGAGGGCCTGCCGCCCGCCTCGCCCGCCCCCGCCTCCGGAGGGCCCGGCGACGTCGACGACGACGACGACGACGGCTGCTGGTGCGCGGCGCCCAGCGAGTGGTGGTACTGCGAGTGCTGCATCTGGCGCTGCACCAGCTCCTCGGGCGGCAGCGCGCTCTGGTAGAGGCTCTTGAGCGCCTGGTGCTCCCGCTGCACCAGGTGCAGCTCCATCACGCCCTTCGCCTTGCCCTGCGCAGCGCGCCGCCCGCCTCGTCAGGCACTCCCACCAACGCTCACCGCGTTCGGCCTGTTATGCCCAAGTTCGCCTTGAAAAAATCCCTCGTACGCCTTCCTTTGGATGGGAAGTAAAGCCGGATGTCCCATGTAGTAGATTTACTGCATGTAAAAGATCCTCAAGCCTAAAAGAAGCCTCTGAGCAAAATTGAGATCCGACAGTTCCGTCGCCCAAGATAATACCTCCTTTCTCCGCTAGGTGGTGAAAGGAGCGTATCAAAATTGGCGTGGTTAGACGGAAGAGCGAGCCTGATGGCCCCAGTCTCGCCACGTAAAAATAAGGCATTAACTAAACTAAACTAAGTTCGCAGGTTCAAACCCGATCGAAGACGTGGATTTTTATTGATTGATTTATTCATGTTTCCCGGGCGCGTCAACTGTTTTGCTCGTTAGTCCCGTAAGTTTAGCGCATGTTTTTTTCTCGGGAGATGGCGGTGGTCTTCCCCCGCTGGATGCGAGATCCGGCGCCGACCTTCCGTCGGCTACTGGAGTTTCCCTCTAACCAGGAATCTCCCACCAGCGGGGCACCGCCCCAGCCGGGACAAGCTCTAAGCTCCCGGCCGGTCTCCCGGAATATGTGGTAGTGTAGTGTATGTTAGTGTGTGTGTGTGTAAGAAAAAGACAGCGAGAAGAAGGAAAAGGAAAATATTGAACAGAATAAGAAAAAAGGAAAGGAATATCGAAAAAAGGAAGACGACGAGGAGGAGTGAAAGAGGGAAAGAAAGGGGACGATGTGAGGAGGAAGTGTCCAAGGAGCAGCGAAAGCAAGCAGATGGCGGGCGGGCGGACGCACCTGCTCGTGCAGTCGCTGGCTGTTGAAGGCGACGACGCCGCCGCCCGCGCCGCCCGCACCGCCGCCCAGGTGGTGGTGGTGATGGTGGTGCAGGTGGTGGTGGTGCAAGTGGTGCGCGCCGGGCGACGCCGCCGCCGACGCGGAGTCCACCAGCGCGCTCGCCGTCGATGCCGCCCCGCTGCCCGCCGCCGCCGCGGCTGCCGCCGCCGCAGCCGCCGCCACCCCTGCGGTCAAGCGAGCTTCGAGGGTAAACATACACCGCCGCTCGACTTAAGTATAGTATCAGAATGATCAAATTAAAACAACTTACATAGCCACTCGTACTTAGTTTAGTATCAGATTGACCAAATTAAAACAACTTACATAGCAACTCGTACTTAGTTTAGTATCAGATTGACCAAATTAAAACAACTTACATAGCCACTCGTACTTAGTTTAGTATCAGATTGACCAAATTAAAACAACTTACATAGCCACTCGTACTTAGTTTAGTATCAGATTGACCAAATTAAAACAACTTACATAGCCACTCATACTTAGTTTAGTATCAGATTGACCAAATTAAAACAACTTACATAGCCACTCGTATTTAGTTTAGTATCAGATTGACCAAATTAAAACAACTTACATAGCCACTCGTATTTAGTTTAGTATCAGATTGACCAAATTAAAACAACTTACACGCCCTCGTATTTAGTTAGTATTAAAATTCCCCCAAATTAAAACAACCTTACCGCCCTTTGCCTTTCATATTTTTTAACGAGGCATCAAGGATTGATCTCCAAGATGGAATATGGCATGGCTTTTCGCGTCTTTCTTGGTCGTGCCGCTAGAGTCGTTTAATCTGCAGGACGCTTGATACGGTCGCTATCGTTCGACATCTTGCCACAGGACCGGGAAAGACGCAAAAAGGCGTGCCATATTCCATCTTGGAGATACTACCCTCAGATACCACGTTAGAAAAACCCAAGTATAGTATGGTATGAGACTGACCAAAGTAAAACAACTTCCATCGCCGCTTGTATTTAATATAGTATCAGTAGAGCCCGGAAGTTTGGCAAAATGTTTTTTTTATTATTGTTACGATTTTAATGGATAGTTTGATTAGTGAAACCGGACGCGTCAACTATGTCAATTGGTTCCGTAAGTGTAGTGCATGTTTTTTTTATCGCGGGAGGTGGAGGTGACTTTTACCGCTGGATGGTGAGATAAGGCACCGACCTACCCGTCGACTTGCGAGTTTCATCAATCGGAGAAACCACGGAAAACTACCGATCAGAGCAGGCGGCCGCTAGAATTCTCCTCCAGACAGCCTCTGACTTCGACATACACTTAGGTTTTTCTAACCTGGCCGATGCCACTTCATCAGCTGTTACGGTGTCATCCAACCGAGAGCTAAAACGTCATCACGGTGACGTCACTGTGGTAACGTTTAAGCTCCCGATTGGACGAAACCGTAACAGCTGATCAACCAGGTTACAGAAACCCAAGTATACTTTCGTAGCTAGTGTCGAAAACAGGAAGTTGGGCAAAATGCCTTTTTGTTATTGTTACGAATTTGAGATTTTTTATAAAAGAAATCATTTAACTTTATTTGTGGAGTTGTTTTACACTTTCATTTTGCTTATTTTTGGCTTCTGATTACAGATATTAGACGCCTAAACGCATGCACTCCGTAAATAAATCTGCAATTTATTGAAAAACTTTCACATTCCACTGTGAATTCACTGCGAAATGATTCAGTGCATCGTGTTAAAAAACAGTGTATATTATGAAACGATTATGTAATGATGCGTATTAATTCACGAGTGTGATATTACGATATGAACGAGGAACGAGCGAGTATCGTAAACTTCACACGAGTGTATTAATATCCATTACATCGATTTTCATACGGTACTTTTTCTACAACTTATGATAACTTTTACATCGAATCGTTTCGTGTCAGTTGACATGCAGGATTCAGCCAAGGCCACCTAGCGGACAGCTACCCTACCCTTCACAGTGGCTTTGGTTTACCAGTCCGCCTGCGAGAGAGTACACAAGTTACGACAATAATTCCAAGGTCCCCATTCTCACTTTTTCTCATATTTCTGGAGGTGCCAACTCATCCTCTGATTCACTAGACATTTAAAACTAAACAACTGGCTGGTTTTTAAGAACAAACACACGGCAGAAACATATAACACAAAATAACTTGCTTTCTGATCTTAACACCAGTCAAATGTTCCCATTAATCAATTTTAAATAATATTCCAGTAAAAATTATTAAAAAAAAATTAAAACTGACAATCATAATATAATATTAAATGCAATTTTAATGTACATCGAACAAAACATTTACTAGAACGATTCGTAATGATTAATTAAGTGTAAATACTTGGTTTGTAAACTTCTCTGTGATTGGTCAAGAACCTGTATCATAACGAAATCTGTATCGTAATGAGTACCACTCGCGCAACTTTTCTTGAACGATAGATTGACGAAATGCGGGCGGAGAGGGGGTATTAGTTACAAAGACAGCCACTAGAGTATTTTCAGTACTGCCAACCTTTGGTAGATGAAAGTCAAACCCCCTATGTGTGCGGACAGGTCATCGCTCTGGGTAGGCAACAGCAGGGACAGTTCATAGGAGTTTTAGGTGCCTTCTTTGAAGGTCCTGGATCTGCCTCAGCTATTTCTTTAGATAATGGTAATAAAGCTGAACAGAAGTTCTCGACTATGAAAGCAACTAGCTTTGACTAGCTTCTGTTTCGCGCCAACGAAGTTTTAATGCTGGTAATGTTGTCATCAGTGCTCGCTGCGATCTTTTGCCTTCAGCTGTTTATGGCTCCAGGGAGGGGGAAGCAAGTTCATCGTTCAAGAAAAGGCGCGCGAGTAGTATCATTATGCAACGGGTTGCAGCCATGAAATGTCAGAATTATACAATGGGAGTAGAAAAACAGCAAAATCTGTGTAGGAAGCGACGCCAAGCGCAATGATGCTGGGAGCCTTACCTTGTTGCGCGACGAGGCCGTCAGAGGCGCGTCGCCCCTCGCGGAAGTCGACGGGCGAGCGCGTGGCGTGCCGGCTGAAGACGCCCCCGGCGCCCGCGCCGCCCACGCCGCCCGCGCCGCCCCCGCCGGCGCCGCCCACGCCGCCCGCGCCGCTGCTGCCGGCGTATAGCAGCGGGTTGTGCCTGCGGGCATGCGCAAGGGAGCCTGAGACCAGACCAGCCCAACCCAACAGGTAGCTCAGCTCTGCAAGTCCACCTCAACCAAGCAATCTCAGCTCAACACTCACCTAAGCTCAGCGAGCCCAATTCAGTCAAGCAATCTCAACTCAACCAGGTTCGGCTCAGTCCAGCCCAATACTCATCTCAGCACGGCTCAGCCCAGCCCAATACCCTCTCTCAGCGGCTCAGCCCAGCCCAATACTCTCTCACTCAGTCGGCTCAGCAGCCCAATACTCTCTCATCTCAGCTCGGCTCAGCCCAGCCCAGTACTCATCTCAGCTCGGCTTATCCCAGATTTAATGCACCTCCATGACCAACCTCAGCCAAAATCAACCCATATCAGCTCAGCCCATCCCAAGTTTAGCCCACTAAAACGTGCACAATTAAACCTAGCTCAACACTCAGTTCAGCGAGTCCAGCTCAACAATTAGCCAGCTTGGCTCAGCCTAACAACACTCACCTAAACTCAGTGAGCCCAGCTCAATCAAGCAATCTCAACTCAACCAGGTTTAGCTCAGTCCAGCACACTCATCGCAGCTTGGCTTATCCCAGATTTAATGCACTGGTACCTCCATGACCAACCTCAGCCAAGATCAACACATATCAGCTCAGGCCATCCCAAGTTTAGCCCACTAAAACGTGCACAATTAAACCTAGCTCAACACTCAGTTCAGCGAGTCCAGCTCAACCAAGCTCAGCCCAGTCCAACAATTAGCTCAGCTCGGCTCAGCCTAACAACACTCACCTAAACTCAGAGATCCCAGCTCAATCAAGCAATCTCAGTCAACCAGGTTCGGCTCAGTCCATCCCAATACTCATCTTAGCTCGGCTTATCCCAATTTAATGCACCGATACCTCCATGACCAACCCTAGTGAAGATCAATACAATCCAGCTCGGCCCATTCCAAGTTTACCCATAAAACGTGCACAGTTAAACCTAGCTCAATGCTCAGCTCAGCAAGTCCAGCTCCATCAAGCCATCTCAACCCAACCAGGCTCAGCTCAACATATCAAAGCGTGAAGTTAAACCTAGCTCAACACTCAGCTCAGCTCAGCACAGCCAAGCTCAACACAACTAAGCACATTAATGCTCAACATTCAGCTCACCCAAGCTTAGCACAATTCAGCCCAGCTCCATACATGACAATGCCCAGCACAGCTCAGTCCGGCCATGCTCAATGTAGCTCAGGCTCAGCTCAGCTCGCTCAGTCTACCTACCCACACTCGCAATTTTAGCCCAATCTGACTCAGTGCATCATGTCCAAGTCCAATGTAACTAAGCTTAGCCCAAAACAGTTTAGCTGACAAAAATGTGATTCTTAAAGATATAATATTAACATAAAAAACCTCTCAACTTGTTTTGTAAATGTAATGTGAGTAATTTTCCATTTTCATTTTTATTCCTGATAGCAAATATTTTCATTTGCAGAGTCAATACTTCATTAACACTTGATCAACAATAAAATTGCCAGTGCATTAACAAATAAATTAAAATACTACCTATTAAAAGAATTAGCAGTGTCACAAGAGCCTTCAAACCCTACAGGTTTAATAGATAACAAATAAGAATACATTGCGTAACTAGGAGAGAAGGCAGAAGGAAGAATAGTAAATAATGCTGAAAAGATTTGAAAATCTGCTAGTGTCTTTAACTTGGCTAGTAATAAGTTCCTAATGAAGTGCTCCACCAATTATTTACAGCAGAAAAACTACGGTATGGTATACTATGGTATACGGTACTATGGTACTATGGTATACTACAATGCATGCAATATTGTTGGTAATATGTGTTCTTGTTTTCACCTCACCTGCTGGGAAATGATAGATCAAGAAAAGTGATAAATGCACATGTGGAAAATAAATATTGCCTCATAGTGAAGAAATGACTCTTGTCTGTTCCTCAATGATAAAACAATTCCATATTAAATGCTCAATAGTTCTTCAGTTCAAAAAAATTTCATGTGAATGGCTCATAGAAATATATTGTATCAAAGTTTAAATTTTCTTAAATCTCAATTGTAATTAATACAAAGAGCTCAAAGAAGTCTAAATAATAGCCTGTAGCTTAAATAAACAGATATCATTCCCAAGTGAAGGGTCAGAAACAAAATTACTTAATTCTTAATGGCATAAATATATATTTTTCCTATGATTTGCAACCTACAAGAACATCAGGAATGTACAAGAATTTGAAAACTGCAAAATTATGACGTAATGAATGGATTATATTTGAAGAAATTGGTAATAGATGTTTGAGGTAAAACAAATTTTTTAATTAAAAAAATAAATAATAAAGTTTATTGTGAAATAAAATTCTAATGTATTAAATGAATATCAAACATCATATTATCTAAAACCTTTAGTATGTGTCAAGCATTTAAAAACCACATTTTAATCAAAAAGCATTCCCATACATAAATGTGAATTTGGAAAGTGAAAATTGAAATTCTAAGAAATAACTGATGTAATTAACAAGATGCTATTAGATAACTGATCATTCTTAATTTGTGTAGTTGTAAATAGAAGATGTCTAACAAAATCTAGAGGTGAGTGTTATGTGGAATATAAATTCATGTTGGGGTAAACTGAAATTGTTTGCTATCTGGAAGCAAAGAAATATCATCAGAATTGTTCTTTGGAAGAAAAATAATAAGATAGAGTCTACAAGTTTATGAGCATATAAGTGTTCAATGATCTTAAAAAACTAAGAGCATTTTTTAAAGATTTTTAGCTATAAAACTATTGTTTACTGGGCATCTGAATTGAGGATGCAATTTACTTTCTCACTTTTAACATTTAGATATGTAAATGTTTTTAATGTAACCAATGTTGTCTTCTAGCACTGTAACTAATTTTATTTAACTAACACCTGTGACTAGTTTCTTACAAATTCTAAAATTCTCAAAACATTAAGTTTCACTTCTTCAATTACTGTAAACAGCAAAAATGCATAGTATATATATTACAAAAATTGTTCCATGCCTTCCCATGGCCATAAATGCAAATAAAAATATGATAGAAGTGGAAAATTTTATAAAGGCTTTTAAAAATGAATAAAACAATTTGATAAAGTGGAAATTAGGTGCAGAAAGCTTAAAAAAGGATGTGAAATGTACGTAGAAATGAAGGAAATGTAATGGGGACATTAACACGAAAGGAATAAGTTGGGGTACGGATATGATAAATTCTGGTGCATGGAATGCAAAGAATAATATAAAAGGCAAAAATAAGTGCTCATTGAAAACATTTAATTGCAAAATATAGCAATCAATCAGTGACAAAACAAGCATCAACACGCAGAAGTAACTGTTTTGAAATTTAAAGCAGAACAGTTCATGAATTTATATAGCAAATAGGAATTAAGGTTTAAATAGCAATCAAAAATTTACTCTACAAAACATATACAGGGATGTGTTTAATATGACAAAAGAATGATTTGAAATACAAATTAAAAACGCTAAAAGAAGATAAAAACTAGCATGCAGCTAGCAGAGAATCAAACAAGTGTGACAAAAGGGTACAATTGACATTGTTCTAACAACAGTAATTTTAAATTGGCCTATTGCCACATTTCACATGAAATGATATAATAAATAATAAGGACTTGTTTCAAAAACTGAATCTTAACACTCTCTACAGAAATTACAGAAAACTATCACTAAAATTCAGGTCAATTTCATAATTGCAGCAGAAACATTGTTTTTTAGTATTAAAACTTTTAATGATACAATCTGCAAAAGATACATGCTTTGTTTTTCTAAAACAAAGTTATCTGAAGTGAAATGATGAGGTTTATTAATATATGCTAATATAATTCATAATTCATTAACAATGGAGCATTCTGTATGGACATGTTATGTAGGATATTGTTAAATGCAAATGCTTTTCTTTTCAAACAGGAATTAAGCTCTTCAGTAGCCAAAAATTCAAGGTTAGATATATCACACAATTCATGGAATTACTTTGTTGGTTATAAGAATGTAATCTCTTTAATTAAAACAACATTCACACACAAACAACCTCATCAATATTATTTGTTTATAAAAGTGTTTTTTTTCATGTATAAAAAAAATTATAAACTTGAAAGATAAGCGTGTCAAGAAAATTTATAAATGTATCAAAATGCTAACCAAAGACATTGCATTATCAATTATGAATATGAAGATACTGATAGTTCCTTTTCACAATAAAAAATGAAAAATTGAATGTGATACATATGCCCAGAAAATTACTAGCTATAAAGCAAATTGCATGAATGCCAGTAAGGAATGCAAAAGCTCATAAGGCTTTTTCATAACGAAAGTGAAGTTTTCAGATATTACTGCAAGGCATAAATCAGATTATTTGAAGATTCATGTACTACTTATGTAAGCTCATAATTGTAATATGTTAATTATTATGAAACATACTGTTTAAATGCAGAAAAATCAATTGAGCATGGGGTGAAAGATTTTCATGATTCACATGAATGGACGGAAGAACCCCACGAAGAAAATGGAATCAGTAAAGATTACTGGGGCTGTTAAGTCCTGAAAAAAATGAATGTCACTGTAAATTAGCCAATTTGAAATTTTGTCCGAGTAATATTTGGTAATTCACCCCTTTAAAAGAAAACACCACTTTTGCAGTGAAAGTCATTTAACACAATATCAGGCACATTATAATGATTTTGTTATGTAACAATAGTGGCTCATCACAGGGCCACTTTAACAAGGGAGCATTTTGGGGTATGAAAAATTGACTGATTTAACTGCAATGAAGTACACAACACACTCATTAAAGTGTGAATGTCAGGCCAATTAAGACCATTTCTCCAAGATAATTATCCTTTGAAGAATTTTTTGAAAAACTAAAGCAGTTCTAACAATCCATCTCCATGGCGTCATCCAGAACCTCTTGGAACATGACGAAAATTGTAACTGGCAACTTCAAATCTAATTGGAAGGCACCAAGTGTTGATTGCTCAATGTCTCTCCTTTATTGCAATAAATTATGTACAGGGAACGGTAGGGACTATTTCCTATGATCACAGTTTCACCAACCTACAAAGCACATTCATTCATGAAGCAGTTACAAAGATGAATTCTGCTTATTGTATACTTCCCATGGCATTCACAAATTACTCACTTGTTGCAACTTTATTCAAAACTGTCTAAAAGCAATCAACAAAAGATGGTGCAAAAGATTCTCGCTGGTACAAATGCCATGAAAGTGTACGTCCTTAGAAGTGCAGAGCCACTATCTTGGGCGGCAGGCTCAACCAGAAGTGTCCTGAGAGAGGTCTCCCACCAGCAATTTCACATATCGTCACACACCAGAAAAGTGACTCATCACAAAAATTGTCATTTTGCAGAATGGTTGTAACTGGTTGGATCCATTTATTTTGAAGTCAAAGACAAAGTATTTTACTCCCTATATTGTCTGTCTTGTGATTATACGATGTTTATACTAAAAATGTACTATTTTCTAAACTTATAACTAACTAAAAACGATGATTTTTTAGATGTTCCACTTTTCTTAAGCTAAGATGTATAGTTCCTCAAACTGATCTAACTCCTGGCCAGCACAGACACACATGTATGCAAGACACGTCTTTGATGCCGTCCTTGAGAGATTTCCTCCTCATATCGTACATTGGTACATGCAGAGCACGCCCAGCCAATGATGACGAGAGTTCAACATTCTACTCGCACTTCAGTCTTTCCCCAACATCTCCTGTCTGTGAAGGATTAGAAAGGGAACACACTCCAGAATGAATTCTCCCACTTGCTCGTCCCAAATCTGTTTTAACCCTAGGAGTGCAAAATTCTCGCATCTGCAGCAGGAATGCACCCTTACACTGAATATACTTTCTCAAATAGTCCTTTGCCATTCCATAGAAGCAAAGAGGCACCAACCAACAAAACCCAAACAATGGTATCTACAGTGAATCCTGTCAGTTGTTACACAAAAACCCCATTGCCCCTTCTCTACGGCTGCTAGGAGAACAGCGCCAACAAATGCAGGGCAAGCTCAATCAAAAGCATCCACAGAGAATTCTCTCACTTGCACTTGGCCAAATTCCCTAGGAATAGAGAGGCACAATCCTCTCCAGAGGGAATTCTCTGCCCATCGCACTTCGTCTCTTCCCCCATAGGAGCGCAGAGGTACCATCCAACAGAACCCAGCCAATGGTATCTATAGTGAATCCCCTCTGTTGACACTCCAAACCCCCATTGCCCTGTCTACCACTCTTAGGCGTGAGCCAGGGCAAGCTCAATCAAAAGTGTCCATGGAAATTCCCCAACTTTCACTCAGACAGAGTCTGTTCTCCAAATTGCCTGCAAGAGCCACCATCCTCTCGGTTGTGCCCTGAGGGAATCCTCCCCCTCCATCAGCACTTCGTCTCCCTCCCCCCTTGAAGCACAGAGGCCTGCACAGTGTAAACTTACACTCAGCCAGATGCTAATCCCGAAATTCCCTACATGCGAGAGGCACCTTCCTCCCGGTTGCGTCCTCCCCCGGTTAAAGGGAACCGCCCCCTTTTCCCCTAGGGCCGAGGCCCCGGTTGTCAAAGGGAATCCTCGCCCCCGACCTCGTCTCCCCCTAGGAGCGCAGAGGCACCAACCTGCACGGCAGCTTGCTGTTGGAGCTGACGTAGAGGCACGGGTGGATGGCGGAGGTGCTGATGACGACGTTCTCGGCCAGCGACGCCTTGTCCGCCGTCGCGCCGGGGTACGTGCACGACGGCAGGCTGACGCCAGGTCCGAGTCGAGCTGGTAGTCGAGACTGCCTCCTTCGAACGTGGAGAAGGTGGAGTGCAGCGAGGAGACGTGGCTGGCGAGTCCAGCGAGGGCTGGCTGAGCGACTTGTTGTTGACGCCCACCCCGGGGGGGGCGGGCGCGCCGCGGCCCCCGCCGTCGACCGCTGAACTGCGCGGTGACCGGGTGCGGCGTGGGGGCGGCCGGCGGCGGCGGGGCCGGCGGGGGGTGGGCGGGGCCACCGGCTGGAGGCGGACGCCGCGCTCGACGACGCCGACGAGGAGGAAGTGGCGGCGGTGGCGGAGGACGACGAGCAGGAGTCGCCGCGCGGGAAGACGGACGACGGCACCACGCCCGCCGACAGCGACACGCCCACACCACGGGGCTGCTGTACCTGCGCGCACACACACAGACATTGGCAATGGCGGATCCGGGGCTGCCCCCCCCAAGAGGGAGGCGGACGCCGCGCTCGACCTTCCCGACCTTGGCAAAATTAATTTAAATACTTATTTATGTTATAATTATGCAATTAAAAAATAATATTGTATAGTATATGATACTACACAATAGTCTTCTTTTAATTACATAATTCTAACACACACACCCACACCCGCACCCGCACGCGCACGCGCACGCGCACACACACGCGCACACACGCACACACACACGCGCACACACACACGCGCGCGCGCACACACGCGCACACACACACACACGCGCACACACACACACACGCGCACACACACACACGCACACGCACACACACACACGCACACGCACACACACACACATATATATATATATATATATATATATATATATATATATTGAAAATAGCTCATAGTATGTTAAAATCAATGAGGTTAGGTTATAGGACATACGCGATTTATGTCAACACAGCGATCGATACATACCACCTCCTAAGATAGATGAGTCGCAGCTTATTATTGACCAGTAGGGAGAGGTGGAAAGAAAAATCGGACACACAATGGGATACTTTTTTTGAGATACACCGCCGTCATTGATCATCGCATTTTTATATATATATATATATATATATATATATATATATATATATATATATATATATATATACAGTCAAACACTATTGGTTTAAATTTTACGAGTGGAATAGTCATATATAATGCCATTTAGTATTTGGGCAAGTTCTGTTTTATTTCCAATTAAAACTATAATGCGGCGTTACTCTCTGCACCTCACACAATCAAGTAATTCGATATTTTGAGCAAATTCTGAAATGGCCCCTTGCTCTGCTTCTCGTCGTAAATATAGCTCCACTAACTGAGCACGTTTTCTTGAGTTTAGTGATGAATGTAGTTATTGTAGAATATTGTCCCATTTAAATATTGTGACTTGTGGTATCAGCTGGACGTGGTTATCCAATCGGGAGCTTCGATACCTGATATTAAAAGTCGTAACGAAGCTCCTGATTGGAAAACCGTGTTCAGTTGCTATCACAAGTCACTATATTTAAATTTTTTTATTTATTTTACGTCAGAAAAACAGTTAAAAACTGCGTATGACGTGCTATGGGGAAAAGTGAATTGTGTGCACATTTTCAAAATTCTGTGATCCCTACACTTACTCATATACTACTTAAAATTTGAATTTTTGAAAGGGAGAAAAAAAAAAAAACTCCCATGCAATAAAAAAAAAAAAAAATTTTAATTTTAAGGAAAAAAAAAAAAACCCCAATAAAATCTATTTCAAAGATAAATAAGCAATAAATTTTGGCTCTTATTACTTCCTGCCGCGACAACATGGAAACGATAATTTGAATAATTGTATTTCCCACTGAATTCTAGAAGACGTGCACAGAAAATGAAGTTACATTTATGTCCAGAAGCAAAACAAGGGGCCATCTCAGCATTTGCTCAATGGATCAGGGAAACTGGACGAAAAACCTGATCGAGATGGGGGTCATTGACCCGGAAGCTGTAGTACAATAGTTGTTACAGGTTGTTTATACTCATTTATACAGTCCAAATGGTAAATAATGCATTATGTATCATTGTTAAAATTAATGTTACTTTTCTTGTTATGCTCAAATCGAACAATATATACAGCTTACTCTTTTTAATTCGAATACGCTCGATTCGAAGCGCAGGGTATTTCGGATAGACCCTTATTTTCCATAAAATTCATTCAAAAACAAAAGGTAACATTTATTTATCGTCAAAACATTTAAAACTGTGTTTGTCGAACTCTGGGGAGAAGTGCAATCTGCGCTCGTTTTCTTGAGTTCTGAGATCCCTACCTACCTCATTTACACATTACGTTGAAGTACGATTTCAGGTGGCAACGAGCGTTTTCCGAAAGAATTGAAAAGAAAATATTTGCTACCGTGTTATAAAACTATTTGCAAACGCAAATCAGCAACAGAATTTGGGCAGTATCCCTTATCATTCCTTACGTGAAGGAATCGACTTATTACCACGAGAAAATTAAATATTATTTGTATAAAGAGCTTGTGTGAAAGTGTTATTTACTGCAGTATGAATCATTGTTGTTTTAAGTATGTTAGTGTGTAGTGTACATAAAATAGATCATACTCTTTATTTTTGAACTCATCGATGACTACCATCTCGCGGAGAAGTCAATTATAATCTAAATAATTAATTTCTTATCTAATTTATATCTTACGTAAAATTTCTTATTTCATTCCAAACCTTTAATAAATCACTAATGACGAGCCCAAAAGTGCTAAATAGTCACTCATATTGTTACGTCGGAATATTGATCGATCCTGACTTTTATTTTCTCCTTCACATTCCAGATAGAGATGTTATGATAATTTCGATAACTCATATCGGACATTAGCCGTAGTACACAGGGGAACCTCGATAACCAAATATTGATATGAGGCCATTCATAAAATACTTTTCAAAATTAGCTTTTTCTACCCGACTGTGACTCGTAACACTAACAAACACATCACATGATATGAACATGTCAATTCGAACCGGCCCCAGTTTCTTAAGTTAATACTAGAACGTAAAAATCATGTTTGCACATATTTTTTAATACGCGATACATTTTCATTAATTTTAACATAAGTTTATATACTAAAGTTAGTAGCAGAATAAATACTACAAAAATTTGGCAATAACGTTCATTTTTCATTAACGCCATCTTCTCCTCCATCGGTTGCTTTTGTCACAGTTGTGGGAACCCCCTTCCCTCTTCTAAAAGCGAATGTATTTTTGCACGGCCCCCACATCACATTTTATCTACACTCCTCTTCATCATTCCTACACATTAAGCACGATAAAAGTAGAAATATTCGGAAATCCAATACTGTTTTCCACACTTACATTGGAATTCGAAGAGAAATGTTCCGTTATACACATTCCTTTAAAATATGTCGTCGATCTGACTTTTCCTCGCTGGAATATTGACTCATCAAATTTTATCAACACTCCCATTCATCACCCTTTCACATCGAGGTTTGTAACTTAACTCGATAAGTCACAATATTCGGAAACTCAATGTTTTCTCATTCACATTCGAAATCCATAAATTCCGCAGCACTTTGTTTTTTTTATTTGTCGCCGATCTGACTTTTCCTCGCTTGATTATTCAAATTTCAAATTTCATCCACACCCCTTCAGCGTTCCTTCACATAGAAAATTATAAATTAAAGCTCGACAAGTCCAAATATTCAGAAACTCGATATTTTTCTCATTCACACTCAAAATCCATAAATACCACTGAACCCATTTTTTCCTTTAATCCACCGTCGAAATATTCGGAGACTCGATTTTTTTCTCATTCACACTCAAAATCCATAAATACCACCGAACCCATTTTTCTTTTAATCCGCGGTCGAAAAGTCTAAACATTCGGAAACTCGACTTTTTTCTCATTCACTTTCGAAATCCATAAATTCCGCTGTACCCAATTATTTATTTTTTTCTTTTCTTGTTTTCTTTCAATCCGCTGTCGATTCGACTTTTCCTCGCCCGTTTCGCCGCGAGGACTGGGCGCCCGGAATGACGTGGGGCTTGAGCTCCCAGTCGTTACCCCTCGGTTGAACCCGCTGACGTCACCCGCCTGCCGACGCCAAACCGCGCCGGCCCCCTCGGCCGGCCGCCCTTTCACGGCTTTTGTCTCGCGTGCGAGGCAGCCAGAGGCGTTTACGCAACCCGCTTGGGCCTGGGCCTGGGCCTGGCAACTAGGCGCGGAGCTTCTCATTCGTCGTTACGTTTGGTTACGAATAACTACAACAAAAAAATCATCTTTGCAAATTTGACCTTCGGGGAGGTTAAGAACAAACGTTGCAAAATGTAATAAATTACCATGTTGGGTTACGTTAGCTCACGACAGAAAAAAGGCGATTTGTCGTTACGTTTGGTTCGTTCACTTTATTTACACGAATAACTACAACAACAAAATCATCTTTGCAAATTTGACCTTCGGGGAGGTAAAGAACAAAAGTTACAAAATGTAATAAATTACCATGTTGGGTTATGTTAGCTCACGAGAGTAGTTAAAATTGTCAGGCGATAGTCACTTTAGCAACATATTGACTATTACGAACCGTCTTTAAGAGTTATCAAACGTTTTGCTATTGCGTGAGCCTGGGGCGTAACTAGGCACGGAGCTTCAGATTCGTCGTTACATTCTGTGTTCGGTTCGAAGCTGATTTTTGTTATACAAATAACATTTTAAATCAAATATTTTCTTCTCGTTCTGCAAATTTGCCTTTCGGAGAGATTAATAAACATTTCCACATAACAAACGTTACAAAATATAATAAGTTGCCTTGTTAAGTTAAGTTAGCCAACGAGATTAGTTAAAATTGTCAGGCGATAATTACTTTAGCAACATATTAGTTATTAAGAAGCGTCTTTAACATGTACCAAATAATAATATTTTGAGAGTTATCCGATGTTTCGCCATAGCTCCGGACTGAGAAGTAACTACACACAGAGCTCCGATGTTACATTTCATATTTGGTTCAAGGCTGGTTTATTTACACGAATAACTTTTTCAAAAATAATTTATTTTCTTCTAGTTCGGCTAATTTGCGATTCCTAAGGTTTACACTTTATCACAATATTTTTATCACAATATATTTTTATCACAATTCTGGTCAACTCGCATTTACACCTTTTGCAATAATTTGCGAATTTTATTTCTTCAATGCATGGAGACACCGTAAAAGAATCATATAAGTTTTGGCACTCCTGAAAGTTACACGTCGTTTTGGTCGAGATCGCAAAAGCATTGTATATTCCTGGTCAGGGTCTATTTATGACTGGCGTCGGTTCGAATCTTCATTTAAAACAGTGCTTAGCTGCTGTGCCGGTGGTGAGGCAGACCGCGGTAAGGAAACCGGTGATTGGCCCGCACCGAAGTGGACGGGACATACGCATCTCAGTTTGTTTCGGGTATTTTCAATTTGTTCTCCGATAAGATTTGTAAATTCACACTACTTATAGACAATATTAAAGCTACCCTGATACTATTCGATTAGCTCTTTTATTCCGCTGTGAAAAAGTACAAATTAACAATATTTCCTCAACAAATAAACATTGGGAAAACTTAACGCGGTAGTAATGTTTTTGGGGAATAATATCTAGTTTGATAACCCACTCTAAATGTCTCCTCTTTTTAACGATTCTTCTACAAATTCGACTACTTTCCCTTGACTCTTCCAAAGCAATGAAATTTCTTAAATTTTCCGGTATTCAATTTTTTTTCAGAAAGTAGCCAACCTGCCAGTGTCGATTCTACGCCTTCGTCAGAACTGGCACCTACGTAGGTCATCCCAGAGATGTCTCCAAGACAGAGGCAATGCTGGCACTGAGTTAAACTCTTCCGACAAAAGTCAGATAGTATGATATATCGGCTAACATGGTTCAGGGCACCAATGGATATCACTGCTGTGCCTCTAACCGGGAGGTCCTAGGGTTCGAGTCCCGACGGTGGTAGGATTTCGAACGCTAGCTAGCGCCGCCTGGAGGAGAAATCTAGCCGGTTGCTCTGATCGATAGTTTTCCGTAGTTTCTCCGATCAACGCCAGGCGAATGCCGGGACAGTACCCTAACAAACGGGCCACGAAGCGCACGCGATCTTTCCTTATTTTTTGTCCTTTCCTCTCCGACAACTTACACAACTACACGCATTGACATTACATCAACACACTTGTGGAGAGTCCAGTCGGGAGCTTAGTGATTTTCCCGGCTGGGTAGTGCCATGCTGGTGCGGGATATCTGGTTGGGGATAACCCCGTAAGCCGACGTATAGGATCTCGCCATCCAGCGGAGAAATATCACCGCCACCTCCCGTAATAAAAATACGTACTGCGCTTTCGGAATTAATGGCCTCAGCAGTTGACGCGGCCGATTGGTTGATTGATTAGTGATTCCGGGTGCGTCAACGGTTTTGGTCATTAGTCCCGTACGTGCAGTGCATGTTTTCATCTGTAGGTGGCGGTTATCTTCCCCCACTTGATGGCGAGATCCGGCGCCGACTACCGTCGGGTAGCAGGGTTTTCCCCAAACATGGATCTCCCACCAACACAGCTGGGACAAGTTCTAAGTCCCCGACAGGTCTCCCGGTATGTGTGGTAGAGTAGTGCATGTTCGTGTAAGTGTGTGTGTGTAAGGGGTGAGGATAGGACACAGAAGAGGAAGGAGAGATAGCAAGTGATCCGTGGCCCGTTTGTTAGGGTACTGCTCCAGCATTCGCCTGGTATTGATCGGAGAAACCACGGAAAACTACCGATCAGAGCAGCCGGCCGCTAGAATTCTCCTCCAGACAGCGACTGAATTCGACCTAGCTGAAAAGCTAGGTCGAAATCCTGCCGCCGTGGGGAGTGGGAACCTCCCGGTCAGAGGCGCTGCAGTGACATCAGCTGATCCACTGAGCCCGGTGACGCGGCCGACATTACTAATCAATCAATCAATCAGAGAGCGAAAGTTGAGACGCGCGCGAGCACCGACCTTTGCGTGAGCGCGTACCGCCCGTCGCCGGCGGAGCGGAAGAGCGCGCCGGCCGTGGGTAAGTCGGCCGAGGCCGCACTGGCGCCCAACGTGGGGCCGTCCAGCGCGTGCGACACCGCCGCCGCCGCCGCGGCCGCCGCCGCTGCCTGCTGTTGCTGCTGCTGCTGTTGCTGTTGCTGCTGGAGGAACTCCCGGAAGGGCGACGGCTGCTGCTGGAGCAACCGCTGCTGCTGCTGGGTCACCGAGTCGCTCGCCGCCGACGTCACCGTCGACGTGGATGGGGGAGTGCGGCGGAGGAACTCTTGCTGTTGTTGCTGCGGGCGCAAAAAGCGAAACACCCTATCATTCTGCTTTAAATAATAACTCAGACTAGTCTTATAATATTAATGTATATTCTGTTCAAGAACATACCGTCACTTTTTCGGAATACTGTTGTAACCCAACACAATTGAAAATCGAGATTTAAGGTAAATTGTCAAAAAATTGTTGAATAAGTCTTTATCTCTCTGTTATGCGAACTGGCGCTTGGTAGAAGATGCATTGTCATTTATTTTATAGAATAATGTCCAAAAATTCAGTGTTATGCTGCTGACTGTCGTAAACAGCTTTGTACGTTCGAGGCAAACACTTGATTAGTCAGTGGCGGATTCGGGGGGATATTCTAAATATATATATATATATATATATATATATATATATATATATATATATATATATATATTAGAAATATGTAATTATTTTAAAATATTGTATATTATGATAAACGCTACAAATGTAGTATACGATATAATAACAAATGTTTACTATTTTATACAAAAGTCTATGATGGCCCCCTCCAAAACGATCGGTTGGATCCGCCCCTGTGATCACTTAACGTTTCTTATTTGTCGAGAGGTTTGTTTGTCGATCGACCTGTCGCCCCTTCCCCCCCACTCACCTGCTGTTCCCTGAGCAGCAGCTCCTGCGCGGCGTAGCTGGCCCTCCTGGCTGCCTCGGCGGCCGCCGCGGCCGCCGCCGCCGCCGCCGCCCCCGCGCCGCCCTGCGCCGCCCCGCCCGCCCCGCCCCCGCCCAGCCCGAGCTTCCTCATGGCCTGCTCGGCGATGGAGGAGGGCCGGCGGCGCTGCATGGAGTCGAGGGAGTGCTTGGCGGCGGCGACGGCCGCGGCGGCGGCGGAGGCGGCGCTGGAGGACGGGTCGTGCGAGGACGCGGTCGGGGTGGTGGACGAGGAGGAGGAGGAGGACGAGGTGAGGGGAGGGAAGCTGCTCCGGTGCTGGCGAAGGCGCTCCAGCAACAGGAAGTAGATGGCGGCGTGGTGGTCGTAGCTGCCTGCCCGCAGGGACTGTGGACAACAACCATTCACGCCTTCAGAATGACCAAGCTCATTAACCCATTAATGCTCACATGTTTTAGTGTAGGGTGTCTATCTATGGATGAAATAAATTCGCAATAGAATACAATTAAGATAAAAAATAAAAACATGCTGTGTTCTTTTAAAAGAACGGTTTGAAGATATGGGTTAATGTAATATTGAGCATATTATGTAAACAAAATTGGTATGAAAATATAGGTAGAACTTTTCAATTAACATATTTAAATTCAAACAATTAATACGACATATAGTACATATATCTATTATAATACCTAGTATCGTACAACAAAAACTTACGTATGCACACAAGTTTATTGTGTCAAACTTTATTTCGTAACTAGTACATGTTTTGAAAACGAAAGGGGTTTTCAGATTTGTCCGAATGCAATAAAACATTACAAACAAGTTGCAGGGAGTATTTTTTTATAACAGCATTAAACATTTGTAAAATAATCAAGGTTAATTTTGGAAAAAATTTCATAAGTACAATTTTAAGATTCGTACTGTGGACGTCGGTATTGTAAGGCGTGTTTGAAAGGTTCTAACCCGATAAGGGGGGTTTTCGGCCTTAGTTTGCAATTTGACTCACATTTTCCCCACATGTTTGGATGTAGAAAATATTATTATTTTCAAAATATGAATCTAAAATATCCACATAGAAATTACTGCAAAAACGTTTTTTCTGTTTAAATTAAGAAAATAATAATTTTATAGAATTTATTTCATTTCTTTGCTTCTGACATCCGGTCTGCCCATGCCTAGCGCCGGACCGGGAGCGGTAGCTCAGTGCATCAACTGATGTCACTGCAGCGTCTCTGACCGGGAGGTCCTAGGTTCCCACTCCCCACGGCGGCAGGATTTTCAACACTAGCTTTCCACCTAGGTCGAATACAGTCGCGGTCTGGAGGAGAATTCTAGCGGCCGGCTGCTCTGATCGGTAGTTTCCCGTGGTTTCTGCGATCAACACCAGGCGAATGCCGGAGCAGTACTCTACCAAACGGGCCACGGACCGCGCGCGATCTGTCCTTCCTCTTCCTTGTCCTATACTCTCCCCTTACACACTTACACTAACATGCACTACACTACCACATATTCCGGAAGACCGGTAGGGAGCTTAGAGCTTGTCCCGGCTGGTGCGGTGCCCCGCTGGTGGGAGAGTCCTGGTTAGGGGGAAACCCCACTAGCCGACGGTAGGTCGGCGCCGGATCTCGCCATCCAGCGGGGGAAGATCACCTCCATCTCCCGAGAAAAAACATGCAGTACACTAACGGGACTAATGACCAAAGCTGTTGACGCGCCCGGAAACACACACAAAAATCTTGCAATCAAAACCTAGCGGGGTTGTCAGTACCTCTCGCGTCTTGACGGCGTCGATGCCCAGGCTCTGCATGAGGCGCAGGATCTGCTCGTTGGGCTCCTGCGCGCAGGGCTCGGCGTGGGCGTGGCTGTCCTGCGGCGCGGGCGCCGACGGCAGCAGGCGCGGCGCCTCCGCCAGCATCCACCGGTGGCGCTTGATCTGCTCCACCGAGTAGCGCCGCGCCGGGTCCAGCACCAGCATCTTGCGGATCAGCGACTCGCAGTCTGCGCACACACAACATCGCTCATCACTCAGCATTGTAGTAAAAAATGCAAAATATGTACATACATATTGTGGCGTCATACAGTCGCCATATACAGGAAATATTGGCTACGTGCATTTCGTGCACATGGATTCGCTCATCACTCAGCATTGTAGTAAAAAATGCAAAATATGTACATACATATTGTGGCGTCATACAGTCGCCATATACAGTAAATATTGGCTACGTGCATTTCGTGCACAAGGAAGTAGGCTGCGACAGCGGGCAGCATGCAAGGGACGCCTCCCTGAACAAAGGGAGGCTATATTGGGACGGGAAACCCGGCTCTCGCATAAGGCGAAGGGCAGAAAACCCCAGGGAGGCCGTGACGTGCGTTCTCATGGGGCCAGATTTGGGAACCCTGTAGTTCGGCTGTCTGCTAAACGCGGCTGGCGGAAGCGGCGAGATGACGCAGTTCCGTCAGCCGGGCCAGAGGGTATAAAACGCGCTCGCACACGACTCTTGCTTCTGATTCTCGAGCTCTTCGTGGGATGTCGTGCGAGGGTGCGCGGCACGTGGCACGTCGGGTAGGCTACGGGGGCCAAGGGTCTGGAGCCGGCGTGAATTCGTCGTGATTTAGAGAAGGGTGCATCACACCGCGGGAGTGAATCTTATCAGGCAAGCGGTTGTAGTGACCAGGTGAAGTTCCTCCTAGAAACAGGCTGTAGATATTGTAAATAGTAGATTCAGGTGTCGGAGAATATCTTTAATAAATATCAATATTACACTGTTCACGTGTTATTTATTGTTGCGACAATGACGCCACAATATGTACTTATTTTTTCCAAAACTTGTAAGAAAAAATAGAAAATAAAAATTCATTATTGTGTTAAAAATTGTTCTCTAAAAGCATTTTACGAGCATAGAACGTCGCCAATCAGTTCTTGACAAGCATTCGGAGTGGCTGAAAGTAGGTTCTACCTCTACAGAAGTAATTCTACACTATATTCCCCCCCCCTAAGAATTTTATTCGAAATACAAAATACGTTCATAGTATATATTACAATGTTTACGAGAAGCCAGTGTTCCAATGAATAGTAGTACAGTGTAGCCAGTGATGGATCGCGGGGGTTAAAGGGAATCCCCCCCTCCAATCAAACAACGCGTAAGACAATTTTATGTAAAGAATATTTGTTAGTTTTCGATCGAGTAACGAATGTGCTGGTTGAAACATGGGTAAAATCGTAGTTGAAATTACGTTTGCTCACAGAAATTCAATCATTCTTGACTCCAGTAAGTATCTGTGTGTATGGGGGGCGTGACAATTATGACGAAGATATGGTGGTCATAGAAGCAGGACTACATTTGATTTTTAAGAAAGATGATTCCGTAATATATAATGCAAACGCGCATCTGAAATGTTCCGTTTTGACGTATAAATATAAAACGAAATATCTAGTAGTAGGTAAAATATAAAAAAATATGCAATTATACCAAAATATGTAAAAATATGTAAAATAAAAATAGTTCCAATCCATTCAGAATGTCTTGTTAACTCTAAAAAATATTATTGAATGCAGGTATCTAGTTCTTGTACAAACATGTAATTACATGAAAATCCGTTCCCTACTCAACACTATGGACAAGTTACTATGAAGACACAATTTCAGCTTACAGTCATCATCATATTGCTATTGAGAAGTTACTCTAAGGACGCACACTGCAATGTCAGTAATCATCATATTGCTTTAGAGACATTACTCTAAGGACGCACATTGCAATAACGGTCATCATCATATTGCTATTGAGAAGTTACTCTAAGGACGCACACTGCAATGTCAGTAATCATCATATTGCTTTAGAGACATTACTCTAAGACACTAATACGTCATCATCATATAATTTAGAGAAGTTTCTAAGGACGCACATGGCAATATCATCATCATAATAAACTTAATAAAAAATAACTATTATTATTTGTAAACTTAATTAATTTAGTAAGTTGGATTATTATATCAGTTATTATTTGATTATTAATGTTATTTTTATTGCTATTATTATAATGTTAATTACTATTAAATGCGTTCCTGTATTAAATATATAATTATATTCAAAGTAGTATTGTATTGAAGTGTGGTGACGTGTTGTGCAGTGAAGTAAAAAAATTTAAATTAAATAAGAATAATAATTAAAAATCGTGTAGTCTTGTATTTAATAGTTTAAAATAACTGTGCAGGTCAGCCGTAAAAGGTCGTTAATGCTATTATTGTTAGCATATTATTATTAGTATTGTTATTATTATGTCTTAAATAATTTAAAGTTAATATTTGTAATATGTAAATTGTAGTGTTCTGCCACCAGGTTGTATATACCTACCTGCAGAATAATAAATATCTATCTATATTGCTGTACAAAAGTTATTCTAAGGACGCACATTGCAATATCAGTCATCATAATCTAAAATATATAAATAAAGGAAAATGTGTGTATGCCTGTCGCATAAAGATGCAAAAACCACTCAACCTATTTCGCTGAAATTTTTCTCTTTGTTTTTATTAATATTGGAAGCATTTAAAGAGTGCTTTGAATTAGAACGGACATGTTTTTGCGGGTATTCTGACATTTGGGGGCGTTGTTTTTGCAAAGTGAATCGGCGAGGTGCGTTCTACGATATTCCTAGAGGACCTTGTTTCATGTGCGATCTGTGGATATCTTTTTTAACTACAAGACTGGCTTCGGACCGGCAGCGGTAGCTCAGTGCATCAACTGATGTCACTGCAGCGCCTCTGACCGGGAGGTCAGAGGGAGGATTCTCCCGGGAGGAGAATTCTAGCGGCCGGCTGCTCTGATCGGTAGTTTTCCGTGGTTTCTCCGATTAACACCAGGCGAATGCCGGAGCAGTACCCTATCAAACGGGCCACGGACCGCGCGCGATCTGCCCTTCCTCTTCCTTGTCCTATCCTTACACACACTTACACTAACATGCACTACACTACCACATATTCGGGGAGACCGGTCGGGAGCTTAGAGCTTGTCCGGCTGGGGTGGTACCCCGCTGGCGGGAGAGTCCTGGTTAGTGGGAAACCCCACTAGCCGACGGTAGGTCGGCGCCGGAACTCGCTATCCAGCGGGGGATGATCACCGCCACCTCCCGAGAAAAAACATGCACTACACTAACGGGACTAATGACCTCAGCAGTTGACGTGCCCGGAAACACGAAAAAATCAATCAATCAATACAAGACTGGCTTCGACTTTTAATATCGAGTAACATCGAAGTTGCGATCTAAAATGTAGGAAGTCTGAACCAAATTGCAAGTGAGTCAACTGCAAACAATTGCATTGACAAATTGAACGCATGGACATACTCTGAAGTAGCCGGGCAGTAGTTGGCAAAACAGTCCCTTCTTACACAAATGTTCCTGTACTAGCAATTATCATACTGCCATCAAAACAATACTAATAATTCGTAAAACCTTCTATAACTGGAACTTCAATAACATGAACCGTCATGTGAGGTGAAATTCGGACATCGGGGGTGAAAATGGAATGTTGTAACATTGTATACATTACAGGACTTCTAATGCCTCAACAATATGTTGGGAAATTTGGAAGCGCCTTTTACTCGAGAAACATAATCAGATTAATGGTAATATGTCCTCTCTGTGGTCAGTTCTGGTGACTTTTTTCGAGTGTTCGTTCTGACGTATTTTGATGTGGTCGCAAAAAGGTGTTTCGTTCCAATTAAACTTTGTGGTTTTAGACATAGCTCGGTATTTTACATCAATCCTACATTTTTTTAATATATGAATCGTGAGGTTATTTTATATTGTTTATTATTTTTGTGTAATGACTAAATTCGTAATCGAAAAAAATGGACACGGACTTTTTGATTGTTTTTTCTTCGTCTTTAAAATAGGAATACCTCACCACAGCGGAATAAAATTGTAATATTGTGGCAGAATGAATAGAAATTATACACATGAGTAATTAAACGTTACATTAGATGAAACAAAAAAAGAAAACTTTGTCTCTTCATTCAACTCAAGAGAAGTAATTTCGATTAACCACAGCGCTTTTCATTTTGCTAACTGTTCACTAGATATTTCTGTAGGAACTAGTTAAAACAATACAGAAATGTAAATTGTAAGTATTGTAAATGGTCTAAAAAGATATGAGTCTACGTGGTACCAATTAAAAGATTTAGAGAGCAGATTGCCTCTCCTTAGATAAATTGGTTAAATGTATATCTTAAGGATCGACTTGATATGGTAAAGCGATAAAAATATTTCTTATAAAATAAATTAAAAACATTTAACTATAAATGTAGAAAGTGATTACGTACGTTAAATCATCTTTTATAACCTATCATACCAACAAATTATTTATCATATACAAATCATATTTAAATATCTTCCCAGAAGTTAATACATTGCCATCCTATAACCATTCTATTTGAGGGTGAGAATGGTACTTTCCCATAATATTAATTGAAAACTCCACACCACGGGGTGAAAATGGAATCCAAGGAAAGATATTTCATTACCAACAACGTGATCATTGTTTTATTTATGACATTAAGGATGAGAGAAAAGGATATATATGTCTATTTGGTCTGAATGATGAAAACTCGAATCTCATTCTCCAAATATTCTCAATTAGATTTTTTCACTTCAGATTAGAGTTATCGAGGTACCACTTTATTATGATGGGTGAACCTCTTATTACTATTAGAACGTGGTGTACACGAATTCTTTAATATCTCAAATCTTCACCGAGTTCCTTTGGAAATCAGCAATTCAAGCCTTAAATAAGTAAATGCTGTCTACTCTATTTTCCTTTCAATTTTTTATTCGAAATATTATGTTGCACTGTAATAATAATAATAATAATAATAATAATAATAATAATAAATAATAATAATAATTATCAAAGGCTAAAAGATTTAAAACTTTTCTGGTTTTTCATTTGTTAGTGTGTAAAAATATATCTCCACACGTAACGGGATGCACAAATAGGCCGCCAGAAGTTTGGGTATTTTGCGGTTGCAGCATCTTTCGAGACATTATGCAAAGAGCGTCCAAGACAAAATGTAAGTTCCATGGCGTGTGATGCATTCTGAATTCCATGAGACAAGACATTCGCGAGAATCTTAAGAGTGCGAGCACAACAGAGGGAAACAATAGGCGCGAAAACAACGAAAGAAAGTGGGATGCATAGCACAAGATCGTTCGTACTCAAGTTTGATGTGTTGTAAACTTTGATTACTAACAGAACATTACTTGTGAGTGAAAGCCGAGGTGCCTGCGGTAATGCGTGTTGTTTGGAGTCGTCCCAGAGCAGCACATCGCTTCTTGTCGAAGGATGTACTATTTGATGGTAAGTTTAACAAGGGTCCACCAGACGGTGGCCTCAAATTAATATTTATATGAACCCAAAATTTAGTTTCGTGCACTTTTTTTTTGTTTTTGTTTTTATTACTTGTTTGTCGTGTGCACACACTACCAATTTATTTTCCCTGTGTGTACACGAGAATATTTGTGTAAGGACATTCATATACATACAAATATATACACACATTTATACACATACATATACATACAACAAATATACACACATACAATACATATACATATACAAATACATATACATAAATACATATACACACATTCATATACAACACATACATTACCTATAAGGACATACACCAACATGTATTCCATATAAGAATCGTTTCTCATTTGGCTGAAGTGTGTGATTCTTTTTAATGCTACATGATCTTATATTAATAAAAGAGATTAAGTAATTTGCATTATGAACTGTTAGCAAGTTGAATAATTTGTGTCTTTGACACACATTGATAGTGTAATTTTTGAGATGTTGTAATTGAATTGTAGAACATAGTTAAACTTGTTTGAATTAGGATGTATGATAGTGAAATTAATTTAGTAATGGAAATTTATTAATGCCATTTTTCCATTTCTCACAATCCTTCTCAGGCTATTTCTCAACTTGATAAATTCATTCCACTGGGTAACTTTATCTTGGAAAGGTGTTGGAGTTAAGACAGTAGAGTTCCAACCTTATCATAATCTCGAATTAGAATTTTTAACCAGGTATTATACGTGCACGTTTTCTTGAGCCACGGAATACCTACCCAACCTCCTTTGCCAACATTAGTTTAATTAAGAATAAATGATAGCAACGAGCATTGTAAAGAAAATCTGATAACCATAGATTTTCGCTCTCAAGTAATAGAAATTATTTTGCATCAAAAAACTACAAATGTGATTTAAATTTCTTGTCAAAATAACCAAACTCCCCACTGCTCGCGCAACTAGCAAAGCAAGGGCTCAAGAAAACGTGTGCGGATAATAAATGTACTTTCGTATTGTTCATTTTCATAGCTACAAAACCAGGATATATCAATTTCTAAGAAATATGTCTGTGTTAGAAAACAAATCAATTAAACTACGTACATGAACACTATTGTTGTAGGTCGGTTTCATAAATGGTCTGGATCATAAATGATTGAGAACACCTGATTCATTGATGGAACTTGACGAACACATAGCTACAAAACTATGGTTTTTAGCTATATGTTCGCTAGGATATGGTTTTCGCAGCTTAATGGGAGTGTTAGTATATTGGAGTAAGCAAAATAAAAAAAAATAACTTAAAGCTGCTTTAACGATAATAAAGGTAAACTAAAATTCCAAGTTGAAATGATTGAAGGCGTTGTCATTGTCAACAATAGTATTTATTTCACAAATAGCAGCTTTCGATGGCTTAGCCATCATCATCAGTTTTCTGCTGTCTGGGAGCCACAAACCGACTGCTCCCAGACAGCAGAAAACTGATGATGATGGCTAAGCCATCGAAAGCTGCTATTTGTGAAATAAATACTATTGTTGACAATGACAACGCCTTCAATCATTTCAATTATGTAAATGTCAACTACACCTCACCACTGAATCAATAAAATTCCAAGGCAAGTTTTAAAAAATTCTAAAATTGAAAATACTTCACGTATTTTTGAAAAAGATACATCGACATTTTAAACAAACACTTCAATCTATGTAATTATCGTTTCCCCGCGTTACAATCATAACTGTGGCCCGTGAATGCAACCACAGGATCTGATACAATAAAAAAACATTTTCCAAATATTTGGGTAGAGCGCAGGCTGGCGGACTTTCACAACATTTTGGAAAAGTTGGGAGCCCACTGGGATATTACCCGAGATTTGAACATTCTGCGCTATTTATTATTAGCATTATTAATGATGAATCTAGTTAATTGGGAAAGCGAAAAAACAGCTTTTCTGAAATAGCTGTAAGCGATTCACTATGGATCCATTTTTAATCCGCCCATTTCTGCATCCAATATTTGTATCTTTTTCGTACAAGTAATGTATTTACAACATTTTCCCTTCAATCGTTAATACTTTGGACAGGAATGAAAGTAATCGTAATTTATTTCTTGTCTGATTAAACCCTTTTTTTGTGGAAAA
Organism: Teleogryllus oceanicus; assembly: GCA_964035755.1. NCBI lineage: Eukaryota > Metazoa > Arthropoda > Insecta > Orthoptera > Gryllidae > Teleogryllus > Teleogryllus oceanicus. The sequence goes on from CAXIVR010000013.1 coordinate 54,782,624, forward strand.
TAATATTCAAAACTTATTAAGTATGACCATTCTTTGTTAAAAATAATGAATAATCATTTCCGTTAAAAAAGTCCTACTGTAAAATTAATAACACCATTAAAAATAATCCTTGATAAGTATTTTTGTGATTGGATTTAAAGTGTGCATTGGTTTAACGTAGTTCACCTAAAGTGTACGAAGGTATTTGAGTACTTTTCAGTGATCCCTCCATATTAGCGAATCGTAGAACAGAAGACTTTCGAAGACTTTCTACATTCACCTTCCGGATATGTTGCCATTTCACCGTTCTTTCTAGGTTTACGATGTCTCACGTGTTTTCGTCAGCATACGTGTTCGTGCCCCGTGGGTGGGTGGATAATTGTATTCTGAACGTGTGTGCGAGTAAACATGTCCCATTGTTTAAAACGGTGAAGGACAAAGTTGTTCTGTGAAGTACGAGACGCAGGAAATACAGGCGGTCAAAAAAACAAGCATTCACGGGCGCCTTAGATATACAGTTAAAACATAAGACCCCCAAATCTGAAAGGAAACTAGAGGTGCTACAGAATGGCACAGACTTTCTCATGGAAATTTTTTCTATTTTTCTTGGTGTGGACTGGATTTCAGGCTTCATTCTCTGGTCAGCTACCATCTATCGTCGCCGTAAGTTTTTTTTTCTTTTTTTATTTACATTTTCTCAACTTTTCGGTTTCTTCGAACCGAAATATGACTTCAAGAAAATTAAAGAACAGTAAAACCTCGTCCCAAATAGAAATTTTCGTTGAAAAATTGGAAGCCGTTTTTAAGAAAATAGCGATTAAGCATTACTGTAAATGAGAAATTTGAAGCTCTTTTTCACAGGAATCTATTGAGTTTTCGAAAAACTTCTTTTGAAGTCCTTTGAAGCACTTCCACTCACAAATGTAGTAATATATACAAATCGATGAAAATGTCTTTCTGAAACATCTTTCTGAGAGAGCGAGCAACGAGGAATACTCGTGCAACAAGGGTTGCTTCCGGCGTGATTCTGAATCCAGTAAATGGTGTTGACAAAACTGGGCGAACGAGGACGCAATCAGCCTACGGATAAACCAAGATGTGTAAATATGGACGAGTAAAACCGTCACGTATCGCCTATGTGTGTGGTCCCTCCTATCGGTTGAAGCGTTGCCATAAAATGCCACCAGCCGATTGTAATGGCGCATTATCTTCCGGTGAGAGTGAGTTATAGGGATCGTCGTGCATCAGGAGGCTGCCACCGTTGTGATTTACTAGTCGTTGCCGAGGAGTAGTGTTCAGCTAGGTCGAATTCAGTCGCTGTCTGCAGGAGAATTCTAGCGGCCGGCTGCTCTGGTCGGTAGTTTTCCGTGGTTTCTCCGATCAACACCAGGCGAATGCCGGAGCAGTACCCTAACAAACGGGCCACAAACCGCGTGCGATCATTCCTTCCCCTTTCTTGTCCTATCCTCATCCCTTACTTACACACACTTACATGCACTACACCACCACACAAACCGGGAGTTTAGAGCTTCTCCCAGCTGGGCAGTGCCCTACTGGTGGGAGATACGTGGTTGGGGAAAACCCACTAGCCAACGTTAGGTCGTCGCTGGATCGCACCACCCAGGGGGAAGGTCACCACCAAGCAAAAAAGCATGTACGGGACTAACGATCTTGGCAGTTGGCGCGCCCGGAATCACTAATCAATCAATCAGGAGTGGTGTTCACAAAACTAAACATCTGATTACGGTTAACCCATCGTCGCGCAAACCCGGACGGGTAAAACCGCCCACGTATACGGACCCGCGTATTAGCTGAGGCATCCCCATCAAAATCCACCACCCGACTGTAACGATGCATTATCTTCCGGAGAGAGTGAGCGGGCGGGGTCCCTCGTGCCACGGGGGCCTGCCTCCGTCGTGATTTAGGAGCCCCACGCCAGTGAATGGTGTTGACGCAGCCGGCGCCGGCGAGGGGGGTGTTGGGGAGAGGAGGGGGAGGGGGCGTTGGCGTCGGGTTATTCCCGTCCGCGGCTTGGCGACGCTCCGCCAGACGTCGGCGCCCCCCCCCCCCACCCGGCCATCTGTCGACTCGCGATTCGGGAGAAGGGCGTTACGTCACCCGGCCAAACCACTCGCCGAGGGCTGCCCCCGGTCAAGATTCACGGGCGCTGAGAGGCCCGGGCCATTCTGCTTTGTGCTGGGCAGTTGGGCCTCGGCTGAGGTAGCCCATGCTTTGGTGTCTTTGCCACGTGCGCGCTGCTTAAAGATTGAACGATTGATTATTTCCTGTTTCCGGGAGCGACATCGTCTATGGTCATTATTCACGCCATTCTGCTTTGTGAGAACATTTTGCGGTATCGGTGGTATAACGGTTAGCGTATCGGACTGTTTTGCGGGTTCAAACCCGATCGAAGTCGTGGATTTTTAAGGGCGAAAAATCCTTCGTACGCCTTCCTTCGGAGGGGAAGTAAAGCCAGCTGTCCCATGTAGTAGATTTACAGCATGTAAAAGATCCTCAAGCCTAAATGAAGCCTCTGAGATAAATTGAGTTCCGCCTGTTTCGTCGCCCACCATAATGCCTCCTTTCTCCGTGAAAGGAGCGTAGCGAAATTTGCGCGGTTAGACAGAACAGCGGGCCTGATGGCCCGAGTCACGCCACGTAAAATAAGGCATTAACTAACTGACTAACTAACTAACTAACATTCCGCTGAGGTAGCAGCGATGCCATGCTTTACTGCCATTGCCACGTGGGCGCTGCATAAAAATTGAAAGATGATTCTTTCCTGTTTCCGGGCGCGACACGGCTATGGTCATTATTCTCGCTATTCTTTGTGCTGGACAGTTGGGCCTTGGCTGAGGTAGCAGCGATGCCATGCTTTATTGTCTTTGCCACGCGCGAGCTGCATAAAGATTGAAAGATTGATTATTTCCTGTTTCCGGGCGCGACACCGGCTATGGTCATTATTCCCGTCGCGCAAATCCGGACGAGAGGAAGCAGTGCTCTCCCCACATTCAATGGTGAGATCCAAGGCTGACCTATTGTTCAGAAAGCGAGATTTTCCGCAACCACGTGTCCCCACTAGTGCTTTGCTGCCGACACTCCCCTCCCAGCTGGGACAAGCTCTAACCTCCTGATTGGTCTCCATACTGTGTGAGAAAATGCATGTAAGGGGTGATGATAGAACAAGGAAGAGGAAGGAAAGATCGCACGTGATCTGTAGTCCGTCTGCTAGGATACTGCTCCGGCATTCGCCTGGTGTTGATCGAAGAAACAAAGGAAAACTACCTATCAGAGCAGCCGACCGCTTGAGTTCCCCTCCAGACAGGGGCTGAAATCAACCGAGCTTGCCGAATCTGTCAAAAATCCCACCACTGTCCAGACTCGAACCCTAGGACCTCCCTGTCAAAAGCACAGTCATCTCATTAATCGATGAGCCACCTCTGCCATCTGCACTTCCAAAACTTCCGTTGCAATGTAGAGAGAGCACCAGATTTCAGTTCTATATTCTTAATATTTCCCAGTCCGATGTCTACACTGTCTGGATACTTTCAAAGTGGTGAAATTATGAGACTGAGCGCTCAGCTGCTAAGAAACTTTTATCCCCGTAATTTATTTATTCAGAGTTGTTTACAACGTGAGTAAATAACGTAATTGGGAACACTGCTGCCGTACGGTGTCACCAGACCGGGCAGCGTTATAACGGGACTGTCAAGCTTTTTTTTTCTTTTTTTTTACAAAATTCATTCTTGATTGGCTTGGGGCCCCTCAGCAACCGTGTACAACTCATACATTGATTGATTAACGTTGAGTACGTTTATTGATTATTATTGGGATAATTTCATTTCATGAGTACATTACATTTTGCGAAAAGGCCAATCGTGTTCAGTCTGCTTAAGGAGGGTCAAAAAAATTCCTGGGAAATTTTCCTCTCAAACGCCTCCGATGTTTTCTGAGTTTGGAGTGGGTAGGTGACAATATTCATGAAATTTTGCTATAGAATTTCGTGTATAGAAGATAAACGTACTGTGATGGGGGTGATCTGGATGGAGCTGGGAGTTTGATATAATCCAGGATACTTTTGTGATTATTCTTACGTACATATTTTGGAAAGTTTGGATTTTGAGAGCATTGATTTTGGATGCCGCTGCCCCGACTGGAGATGCATAGCTTACTCTCGAACGCCAAGCACAAAGACGTTACGAGTACGGAGGAGTAAGGGTCGGAGCAGTTAGCGGAGGTAAGGGTCGGAGCGGTTAAGGGTCGGAGCGGGTAAGGGTCGGCGGGTAAGGTCGGAGCGGTAAGGGTCGGAGCGGGTAAGGGTCGGAGCGAGTAAGGGTCGGAGCAGGTTAGGGTAGGAACGGGGAAAAGTCGGAGCGAAAGAACGGTTGGAGAGCCGAAGGGATAGGACGAGGATCGAAAAGTGGGTTGGACGTATTGTGAAGAGGCTTAGAGGGATGGGCGAAATGGAGAAAGAATGAGCGGAAGAGCAGAGCGAGGGGGGGGGAGCAGGGCGGGAAGGGAAAGGCGGAGAAGCACAAGGAGAAGAAAAGCCCCGCCCCGCCCCGCCCCGCCCCGCCCCCGCTCGCGTCGGACGCAGACGCGAGACAAGGCCTGGGATGAACACGAAGAAGCACAAGCAGAAGAAAAGAAGAAGCGAAAAAGGAGGGCAGCAGGAAAGAAAGTACACGAGGATGCGCTTATTCATAGCCCTGCCCTGGCCCATTTGCACTGTCTTCCTCCCGCATGGCCTTATTAGGTGCGTTCTCCAGCTTCACACGCCAGAACTCGACGCGATTAGTGAGTAGCGGCTGAAGCGATCTCTACATTTAAATACAATACAACACACAATTTTAATAAAAATGCTTCCACTTGTGATGTATTCACTTTATAATTGACGCGCACCATTGCTCGTAGAAGGTAACAAATTAAAAGGAAAAAGTAAATTTTTGTTTATTTTCAACAGAAAGTGTGGTTAGTGTATATATCATTTTTTAAAGTAGTAAGTTACTCATAAATTGAACGTGGGTAAATCACTACTTTTCCATAGCGGAAAAATATTAAGAAGATTCAATGTAATTTCTAAGGGAATTGACATTTATTCGATTAATCAACATTAGTATAAAAAAATCAATATTGTCTCGTAACGCCATTCAAATGACACACCCAATCAAATGAAGCCGAGAAAGTTAAACAAAACTGAAGTGAAAACACAGGGTAAGAGAAGTCATGAAAAATGCAGTGCTGAACGAAGTGAAATGACACATTTTCCTTCAGAATATTGAAAATGAATGTAAAAGGTGTAAAAAACGAAAGCCCCCTGTAATTTTCATTCAAATAACGTCAATTTAGTATCAACTAAACGACTCAGCGGAAATCGAACACGCACAAACGAAAGGCCCTATTCAGACATAATAATGTACGATGTCTGTAACTCATGAATTTAATAGGAGTGACGCGAAGTGACTTCACTGGCAGTAAAAACAAAAAAAAGTTGTTTCAATCAAAACATATTTTAGTTTACTGACTCATACTACATGCTTTCAATCCACATCATGCCAATTCTACGGCAAAAAGCATAGCCGATAACGTGTAATTACAACTCCGTTCCGCATCAAGCAAATTCTCTTCCGTTTAACGGAAATTACCTACATCAACAAGCGAGTCAAATTCAGACGATTACTCCGAGAGTAGTATGAGAAATCAAACGTTCGTATCGTAAGTCCTTTTGAATTCTACGAAAACACGCCTTTAGGCATTCACAATGGAACATTAACGTTAAAGTTTAGTGCAGTGTTAGTCGATGGAATAATTCAGAACGATGAACTTACAAGTAACTTTACAAGACGTAACCGTGAAAGTTTACAAATCTCAAGAACACATATTCACGTCACGGTTGGGAGAACAGGTATCATATAGGGCAGCAACATCCAAATAACATTCCCAGGGCAGCCAATGCAGCTTGTAAGAGCATACATTTCCATCATTGATTTCAGTAACTGTCTGGAGAAGACGTCTGGCGGCCGGCTGCTCTGATCAGTAGTTTTCCGTGGTTTCTCCGATCAACACCAGGAAAATGCCGAAGCAGTGTCCTAACAAATGGGCCACGGACCCGCGCGATCTTTCCTAACTCTTCCTTGTCTTATCCTCACCCCCTTACACACATATCATGCACTATACTACCACACATGCCGGGAGAGTCACCTCCCGAGCAAAAATAGGCACTACACGACGGGAATAATGACCGTAGTAGTAGACGCGCCCGGAATCACTAATAATCAATGAAGCCATCAATGATCATAGAACTAATCGCATGGTATTACATAAGGAAACATTTTCTTCGCATCATTCCCTCCATTTATTGTTCGTGCAGTAGTTTAGAGAATTATGAATGGAGAATTTAAAAGTATTGTAAATACTCGATTCACTTGTATTGCATCGTCAGGTAATTTTAAAGATGATATCCACAGTTAAGTTCACGTCTAATGTACATCCACGTACGTTCATGATACCATTCAAACTCCATTTTTACGCGCAGCCCAATTTGTTGTTCTCGAAAACCTAGAAATCTGGTTGTTTGCGATTTTTCGCGCCAACGTCGTATATTCACGTTACTTCCGTATTATATACACGTTAACACGACCGACGGGTAAAACGGCACCTGACTAGTGCCATTCACGGCTCTCAGAAGAATCACGTAAACAATTACCGGAAACCAGATGAGAACATAGAAAGTGTGAAAACACGTTATTTAGTTTGATGGATTTTCATTAACATTCGCATATTCGGACGCGATGTAATTAACACAGAATTATCAGGCGCGCATTCGAACGTTTACAAGCCCCAAGATTTCATGTTCAAGTTCGTGTTGGTGTCATTAGAAAGATAAAGAAAAAAAGGCTCATTCGTACCACCCAAAAGAAAGTAAGAAAGAGTCATTTGACAATACATTATTTTCTTTCAATATTTTCGTCGTAATTAAGGCTATTTCTTCCCAAACTTTTGACAAGTTTTTACAAGAAGCTAAAGCTAATATGTTGACGAGATGACCTCTTTTATTTCTTCTGATAAGAACGTCAACAACACCAGATCAGAATTTCCATAAGTTTTTACAAGCAAACGATCTGTGTAAATGTAGTGTGACAGTTGTTTTGCTTTGACGTTCCCATCCAGTTGTCTCTGCAAAGGATAACGTGAATATCACGATAATGATGGTGTCATTCGAAAGAGAAAAAAACACTCTTACTCGTCACTTAAACGAAAGAAGCTAATAAGATGACAAGTGTTTTATTTTATTTCAAAATTATCGTTGTCTTGCAGGCTATTTGCTCTCAAACCTTTGATTTCTCACACGCAAATCATCTGTTTAATTTAGTGTGTCAGTTGTTTTGCTTTCAGTTCGCGTGCAGTTGCCATTGCGAAGGACAACGCGAATTTTGTGCGCAAGTCATTTGTTTACGCAGTCGCGTTAATGTTAATGCGTCTGTGTGAATGGCCCTTTCGGCTCCAGAGGTTGGTAGGGGAGGGGGAGAGCGACGCCTCTCGCCAAATCAGGATCCGTCTGACGTCCGCGACGGGGCGGAGGGGAGGGGCAGGGGGCCTTGGACGGATATATCAATATTTTTGAAAACGCGCCGCCCGCGGACCGGACGCTGCCTGCCGACGCCACCTCTACCACCACCACCACCACCACCACAGCCGCCATCTCAGCCGCCGCCGCCGGACGGATATATCAATATTTTTGAAAACGCGCCGCCCGCGGACCGGACCGCCGCCGACGCCACCTCACCACCCGACCACCGCCACCGTGTCACGCACGCCGCCCCACCCCCACCACCCCCCCACCACCCCCCACCCCCCACCCCCCCACCCACCACCACCACCACCACCACCGCCACCGCCACCTCCACCACCTCCACCACCGCCGCCGCCGCTGTCATCCACCCGACCGCTGCTAGCGCAGAGGCCGTCTCCACGGCTAACTGCACCACCGCCTCTACCACTACCGCCGCCGCCCACCCAACAGAGAGACCGTCTTCGCTGACATTTGCATCACTACCACCACTACCGGCCCACCTGACCATCACAGAGGCCGGCTCCGCTGCCATTTAAATCACCACCACTTATACTCGCCCTCCCCCCCAGCCACCACCGCCCCCCCACTCCACTCACTCCTACCACCATCTTTTCATCCCGTCTACCTGCTGCCGCCACAGCCAAAGTTGTCATCACCACCGCCATCCGCCCACACACCACACCAACATTTACTTCCTCTTCTGTTCAGTCGCTATCTGGAGGAGAATTCTAGCGCCGGCTGCTCTGATGGTAGTTTTCCGTGGTTTCTCCGATCAACATCAGGCGAATGCCGGAGCAGTACCCTACCAAACGGGCCACGGACGATCGCTCGCGATCTGTCCTTCCTCTTCCTTGTCCTATCTTCTCCCCTTACATATACACACTTACACTAACATGCACTACACTACCACATATTCCAGGAGATCGGTCGGGAACATAGAGCTTGTCCCGGCTGGGGCGGTGCCCCGCTGGTGGGAGAGTCCTGGTTAGGGGGAACCCCACTAGCCTACGGTAGGTCGGCGCCGGATATCACCATTCAGCGGGGGAAGATCACCGCCATTTCCCGACAAAAAAACATGAACTACACTAACGGGACTAATGACCAGAGCAGTTGACGCGCCCGGAAAACACGAAAAAATAAATCGATCAAACCACTACCACGTTTGACCGGCCGCTACTACCACCACCACCACCATCATCACGGCCGTCGCCACAACTAGCATCACCCCACCCGCCCCACGGTCACTACAAGCGCCTTCTTTCCAATTAACCGCCGAGCAAACCCCCGCCCCGCCCCAACCCCCCCTCACCCGCACCACCTCCACCACCACCGCCGTCACCCCCAGTGCAGCCACGCCGCGCGCGCGCCGCTAAAAATACGCCGCCTTCCGCCCGCGGGGGGGGGCCACTCCGCGACCACGTGGCCTCCCACGCACGCACGCACGCCGCCGCGTGCAGCGTGCGTAAGCGCCGCTCAGCGGGAGCGCCGTGCGCCTAGCTAGGGATGGCAAAAACATCGAGGATTTTGAAACATCGATGGTGGTGGTGGTGGGCGGGCGGCGGATGGAAGGGGGGCTCGGCGGTTACTGTAATGATGCTGTTGGTGAAAGTGGTGGTGATGAAGGCGCTTGTAGTGACCGTGGGGCGGGTGGGGTGATGCTAGTTGTGGCGACGGCCGTGATGATGGTGGTGGGGCAGCGACCGGAATCGGGGGGAGGTGGTGGAAGGGGGCGGGGGTGGATAGGCTAGGGTGGAGGATAGGTTGGTGATGTGGAAATAACGGCGGAGACGACGTCCCGATAAGTGGGCGACCTCTGTGGAGGAGACGGCCTCTGCAGTGGGTGGGCGGCGGCAGTGGTGATGTGATCCACCGTACCATCCAGATCTAAATCCAATAGAATTTGTTTGGGGATTTATAAAACGGGCGCGAGGCAGCAGAAATTGGTGCATGCTTAAAAGAAAAGGAAACGTTTTGCAGAGAAGCGTTTGCACAATACAGTTCAGAACAATGGAAGAAATCCTGCGAGCCTGTGTAGGGAATAGAGGCGACATAATAATTCAGATAATGTGATGGACCAACAAACGATGTATTCATTTCTTTGGACACTCCTGGGAGTGCGAGTTCCTCTTTTGACGAAGAGGGCAGTGATGACGAGTGACGGTCAGCGCGATCGCTGTGTCTTGCAGTCGCCTCTCCTTGTCGTCTACGCGCTTCCTTATCGCCGAGAGGGGAAATCTCAGATGCCATAGGGTGGGGGCAGCAGAGGGCAGTGATGAGTGACGGTCAGCGCGATCGGTGCGTCTTGCAGTCGCCTCTCCTTGTCGCCTACGCGCTTCCTTATCGCCGAGAGGGGAAATCTCAAATGCCGCAGGGTGGAGGCAGCCTCCAAGACTTTACCAAAGGTACATCCGCCATGATGTTTTTTTTGCTAGCGGTTCAGCTGTAGTTTAAAACTCACCGGAGCTCATGAAGTAGGGGATGCGGAAGCGGCCGGAGAGCACGCGGTCCCGCAGCGCCTGCAGCGACGCGCCGTCGAAGGGCAGCGCCCCGCACACCAGCACGTACAGCACCACGCCCAGGCTCTGCAACGCACACACGCACGCGCTCAGGGATTGCTTCATTAAACAGGCATACGAAATGAAACAAAACGTTGGCAACTCTAAGACTTGACCGGGAGCGGTAGCTCAGTGCATCAACTGATGTCACTGCAGCGCCTCTGACCGGGAGGTCCTAGGTTCCCACTCCCCACGGGGCAGGATTTTCGACACTAGCTTTTCAGCTAGGTCGAATTCAGTCGCTGTCTGGAGGAGAATTCTAGCGGCTGGCTGCTCTAATCGGTGGTTTCTCCGTCAACACCAGGCGAATGTCGGAGCAGTACCCAACAAACGGGCCACGGACCGCGCGCGTCTTCCTTCCTCTTCCTTGTCCTATCCTCTCCCCTTACACATACACACGTACTAACATGCACTACACTACCACATATCCCGGGAGACCGGTCGGGAGCTTAGAGCTTGTCCCGGCTGGGGCGGTGCTCCGCTGGTGGGAGAGTCCTGGTTAGGGGGAAACCCCACTAGCCGACGGTAGGTCGGCGCCGGATCTCGTCATCCAGCGGGGAAGATCAACGCCATCTCCCGAGAAAAAAACATGCACTACACTAACGGGACTAATGACCAAAGCCGTTCACGCGCGCGGAAACACGAAAAAATCAATCAAAAAACAACAACAAAGACTTGACACATGTTCGTCTATGTATGACGACGCGCTGAATCCCAATCTGAACCCAGAATTGGGCCAATATTCTCCAGTTTTTAACGCGAAAAACAGCGGTGAAATTAACAATTTACGACTTCACCGAGAGGGGATCGCGATTTTAAAAAAAAACTGGAGGATAGTGGCCCAATTCTGGTTTCAGAGAGAGAGAAGGGAGAGGAGAGTGAGGAGAGAGGGGAGATGGGGAGAGGGAGAGAGAGGGGAGATAGGGGGAGGGAGGGGGGAGAGAGGGGAGATGGGGGAGAGGGGGGAGAGGGAGAGAGGGGAGGGAGAGAGAGAGGGAGAGGGAAAGAGGTCAAGTCTTTGGGTCTGACATTTTCCCCTGTGTTATTTGTGTTTCCTGGTCCGTCAACTGCTACGGTCATTAGTCTCGTAAGGGTAGCGCATGTTCTATCACGGGAGTTGGAGGTGGTGTTCCCCCACCGATTGGTGAAATCCGGCGTCGGCCATCAAGTCGGCTTGAGAGCGATATCACCTCCAGGTGACTCCACCAGCGGGGAAACCGGAATGAGCTCTAAGCTCCTGTAACGAAGGGATCCGATTTCGCTAAAAAATCGCCGATGATCAAAATTAAAACGTCGATGCCTTTAATCGTTCAAATTTAATCGATGACTTTAATCGCTCAAACACGGTCCATGTTTAATACTTTTTTACTTTAACAACTTTTTATTTAAAAATAAAACAAATGTGAAGTAAATACATCAAGCACAAAATACGGATGTTTTAAAACCATCGACATGACTGTCGCATCCATACCATTATATGCTAGTGAAGTGCATGAAAGTACAACTGTGTATGTTGAAGTATAACTGTGAGGATAGGACGAGGAAGATCGCGCGCTGTCCGTCGTTCGTTTGTAAGGATACTGCTCCGGGATTCGCCTGGTATTGAAAGGACAAACCACGGAAAACTATTGATCAGAGCAGCCGGCCGCTAGAATTCTCCTCCAGACAGCGGCTGAATCCGATCTACGTACCTGGTTGGCATTGAAAATTCCCCAGGACTTGAACCCCAAGACCACCCGGTCAGAGAAGCTGCAGTGGCAACGTTTGCCCGAAGCCATTTCAACTGGATTAAGGGCATGACGTTTACATACGTATCGTATAAAAGGCAAAGAATGGATGTGTGTGTTCAACAAAAATTTGGGAACTCCTAAAATGAATGCTCCTAAACTTGCCTTACATTTGTGCGCCCGTTAATCAAGTAGAGAGGGTTGCGATTCAAAATGTTAACCCGTAATATCATTTATTTAAATAATAAAAAAGGATTTATATTAATTTTTGTTTTCTTCGTTGCATTCTCAATTTTATGTGAACATTGGACGATTATCTCACATCTAGTACTTGTGCTAAAATCGGATCATTTAGCACTACTCTACAAACCCTAAAATTAATCGATTTTGGCTGCCTAAAAATAAAATTACTTCAATTTTTTTAACATTATTGATAGAATTAATTCCTTTTTTATCCTATTAATGATTGTGGTAAATAAATGTCCAGGAAACGTCAGATTACTTAATTAACGATAAAAGCGACCAACACTAAATTAATGCAATTTCATTTCAATTTCACAAATTGAATAATTGGAACTCGGAATTTAATCATTCTTTTTCGGTGAGAAAATGTTTTTAATGTCAAATTGGCATATTTTCCCGATAACCGTGAATTCTCGCGAAATCTGTTTAAAAAAGTGGAAGGGTTTGTGAGGAAGAGTGAGGGCATGTGCAAATGTGTATGTACATATGACTGTGCGTGAATAAAGTGAGTGTGTATATGTGTGACAGACGAGAGAGAGAGAGAGAGAGAGGGAGGTCAGAAAGTGGGAAGGAGAGAAATGTACATACACGGTATCGCACATTTACACACATGTATCATCTCTCTCTCTCTCTCTCTCTCTCTCTCTCTCTCTCTCTCTCTCTCTCTCTCCGGACTCTTCTTTCTCTCGACATGTGTATGCGCATCTGACTATACGTGAATAATCAGTGTGTATGTGTGACGGACGAAAGAGGAGAGATAGGACAGAGAGAGGAGAGAGAGAGAGAGAGAGAGAGAGAGAGAGAGAGAGAGAGAGAGAGAGAGAGAGAGATGATAAATGTGAGTAAATGTATGTGTGTATCAAAGTGTGAACACGTGTATGGATGTCTGGGTAAATGAGTGGGTATGTACAATGTATACTAGCTTTTAAGAATGTTTATAAGTGAATGTCAGGTGTGTGTGAGGGAGTGTCTATAAATGTAAGTCAGAGTGCGTGAGTGTGTAATTACATGGCCATGGTAGTAAGTATGATTTAGAATGCGACTGTCTTATGAAAGGGAGTGTATCTGAACATACGAAATTTTGCGCGAAGGCAGTCTTTATATGTTACATGTGTATAAGTTGATGTGGGTCAGAGTTTGTGAGAGGGAGTGTACGATCTGCATGTAAGAATTTGTGTATAAATTCGTACGTGTAGATAAGTATGAGTAGGCGTCTTTATTTATGTGAGTGTATGAATTGGTGCATGTGCGTGTTAGTGCGCGTCTGTGTGGGTGGGTGGGCGTCTTTGTGTGTGCGTGTGGGCGTCTGTGTGTGTTTGTGTGGGCGTCTGTGTGTGTTTGTGTGGGCGTCTGTGTGTGTGCGTGCGTCTGTGTGTGTGTGTGTGTGGGTGGGCGTGTGTGTGTGTGGTGCGGGCGTGTGTGTGTGTGTGTGTGGCGTCTGTGTGTGTGGGGTGTGTGTGGGCGTCTGAGAGCGTGTGTGTGTGGTTATCATGAGTGCGCGGGTGTGTGTGTGCGTGCACACATCTGATTGTGTGAGTGAGTGGGCGGGCGTGCGTGCGTTTGTTTGGGCGGCCACTCACCCAGACGTCGATCTCGGGGCCGGTGTACTTCTTGCCCTCGAAGACCTCCGGCGCAGCGTAAGGCGGGGAGCCGCACCACGTGGCCAGCTGCTCGCCCGGCGTGAAGTGGTTGCTGAAGCCGAAGTCCGCGATCTTGATGTTCATCCCGGCGTCCAGCAGCAGGTTCTCCGCCTGCCAACAAAGCCGCCCCGCGTTACACTCGCGCTCTGCGGATTGCATACCTCGCAGGGGCTAGTCGCTGGGAGGACAGCAACCTTATTGTGGTGGTACTAATTTGTTACGTCGTTAAGGGGAAAAGAACAACATTGGTTATCTCTAAACAGTATAACCTATAACTGAAAATGGTGATTCACGAAGTTCAGTATTTGGTCTCGTCGCAAACTCGCGCGGGACCTTTTGTTACATTGTTAATCTAACCGACTGAGCTATGGAACCTAAGATGACATTCGTAACAATTTAACCATCTTACATAGATTAAATATTTGACTCGAAAACGATGAAATACAGTATTTCGTTACATTCCATTTCGATTTATTAACCGTGGTGCGCAAGTACGTTTACATCATCTTAGCAACATTTTTTCCATGTCACACCCCATCTAGCCCGATTTAAATGATGTTTATAAGCGTATGTTTTTGTGTTATATGTGTATGTACTGCTTACTGTAAATAATGTCGTTGTTAAATTAAGTCAGGATGTAAGACAAAGTTTAGATTAGTTTGTAAGTATTAGTTTGTAAGCTAGGCCATACGTTATCTATGTAAATAGAATTTAAGAATAAATATTATTTTTAGAGTGCCAAACCATCTCATTCATCAACGCCCTTCACCCCTCCTTGAACAATACAACCATAAATCATTTACGGACAATTTGATATGAGTCGGCTTTCAATGAAAGGGAAATTTTAAAAACTGTCAGACACGTTATTAAGATTATGAGCTCAAATATACAAAAGTCACCGGTTGAGCAGCATTGCCTATGACTCTGAAAGGAAGGTGCTGGGGTTTGAGTCCCGACGAGAGTGAATTTTGTACATTAGCTAGACAGCTAGGTCGAATTCTGTCGCATCCTGAAGGAGAGTTCTAGCAGCTGACTACTCTGACTGGTGGTTTTCCATTGTTTCTCAAATCAACACCAGGCGAATGCCCGCGCAGTACAGCAACTACCCATAGACTCTCGGACGAAGAGAACATACTCCCCCCGCAAAGTATGCGCTCGTTCCGACTGACTTGTTTTTGTATTGTGCCTTTAGCTGTGAGTTAAGCATTTTATCTCCAGGCATTGGTCGACGCTGATTACATTTCCGGATTTGGTTTCTGGGAGTGACCTAACATTAGGTATTGTATCTTTTGTTGACGATCTGGCTTTTGTGACGGATTATGGATGAAATAGTATTTTGGCTTTATTCAAGTGCAGTAATTGCAAGAAAGTGCAATTAAGATAATACTTCTGGACTCGAAAATATTGGAGGAGAAACATGCCCCTCTCACACAGGCGCGAACGCGCGCACCCACCCACCCGCACACACATACGCACAAACCACGCACACACACGTACGCACAAACCATGCACACACATACGCATAAACCACACACACGTACGCACCCCCACACACACATACGCACAAACCACACACACATACGCACAAACCACACAGACCTACACGTTTACGCATCACACGCACAGTCACCCACATAAAGTACATCACACACACGCACACTCGCACTCACCCATATAACACACGTTCACACACTAGCACACTCATACATACAAACACACTAACACACACAGCGCCGCCAGCGGGGACGGGAAACGCCGACCAAAAGACATGGTGTTGGCTAGGCGCGCGCAAGATTCCGGTTTTAGTAACGCCAGCCAGCGGCGAAATATGCGTGATGTGGCGTTCGCTGGCGGGGCTCCAACGTGGTCATGGTTCAACTTGAGGAAAGAAGAGTGTCGTAGCGAGAGGAAACGATGTATTATTCAGTGACGGTTCATGCCAGTTGTATGTTTGCGCTACAACCAAAAAAATGTTTAGATATTGAAATATATTTAGTTGGTGCATCAGTGAGCTCTCGGTTCGACGGTTTGCGGGTCCAAGTTCCGAGAAAGCATGATTGTTTACTGGTTGTGTGGCATTTTCTGCTTTATCATCTATGAAGCATTGGCTTTTCTACATCTCTCACCTCTCTGCAGTGACTCTGACAGGAGATCCTAGGGTTCGAAATCTGAGAACGAATTTTTTGAGACTAGCCATATAAGTCGATTTTTGGATACGTTAATTGGAACGCTATTTGGAGATTTCTAGTGGCCAGCTGCTCTAATCTGTAGTTTCTGTGGTTTCTTCTATTAATACCAGGTGAATGTCGGAGCAGTGCCCTAACAAACGGGACAAAAGACGCGCGCCATCTTTCCTTCCTCTTCCTTGTCCTATCCTCTCCCATTACTACATAACTGGAAACGCATAAATGTCATTTTCAAGCAACGATTCTCTTACAGAAATATCAAGTGAAACAAATACTTTATATTACGTTGAACTCCAAAACAGCTAAATAGAGTTTTAGCAAAGGAACATTCATGACCTTCAGGTCTCGAGAAGTTAATTAACACAACTCAAACTGGATTATGTTAATTATTAAACGTGCTAATTCTAAATATAGTTATAATACGACAACGTTTCTGGAGCAGAGTGCCATGTCTTATCAAGTCCATATAAAAGAAATACAAATACATCACAAATAGTCAAATTATAACTCATAAAAACAGACAAAATAAAAATGTTAGGAGACATATCTCCAATCTCAATAAAAGCTTAAACTACTAATGTGTTTTTAAACAACACAGACACGAGCTTTTTTAATATCGGTTTTCTTTCAGAAAACGACAGATTCCAAGACCCGAATGACCCGGTCCGAGAGAACACAAATGACGTCAGCAAAACAAATCCCGAAGGAAAGGTCGTGGGACGGTCGGACGCACGTCTCACGAGTCACGTCCTCACGTCAAAAACGAAGTGACTCATTGGCCAGAAGCGGCGGCGGTTGACGTACGCGGAGCGGGCCAGGCGCGGCAGAAACAAAACGCGCAAAGCGACGATAATTGCGAGCAAATTGACTGCGGAGGGCTTGGGGCACTCTATAAATAAATAGACACGGCTATGTGACGCACGACCGCACTCAACCGCACTATTTGGGTTTTCTATTGTAACGTCGTCAGTTGGTGGCCAGGCTTACGAATAAGAATTGTGATATTGCTTCCGGATATGATGTCGATGTTGTGAAAACATAGTTTTTATACATCGACTTATTCAATCTGATGTATCAAACATCTATTTATTCAGACTGACGTATCAAACATCGATGTATTCAATCCGACGTATCAAACATTGATTTATGCAATCCGACGTATCAAACATCGATTTATTCAATCCGATATTTCATACATTTATTTATTCAATTAGATGTTTTGAACATCGATGTTTTGTGTTCGATGTATTTTACATTTTCCATGTTTAGTATATGAATGAAAAAGTCCCATTTCATAATTACGTAAAAGTTAAAATATGTAAGGAAAGTAATGAAGTAATTTAAAATACTGTCAGTTCACGTGTTCGAACGAAACGAAAGCCGTTCGCAGTATCAACAACGACCGGACTCTCTCCCTCGACCGAGAGATGACCCCGATTCCCGGGCATTTCCTGTTTCCCACGTGGGGAGCCGGCAAACGCATACGCCTCCTCCTCCTTATCGTACCTTTCTAAGGGGAACTTGGCAAGTTCTCTCTTCAGATGAGCTTGAGCGAGGCATCCGATCCAATTTTGTTTTTTGTTCTGCACTAGGGATGGCCAAAAAACATCGATGTTTTCCACCCAGTTTTCCGATATGTACAGTTCAGTCGCGGCTTGTGGTTTTCTAAATGGGGAAGGCTGCAAATGCATTGTTTTCATTGCATGTAATTTATTTCTTCACATAGTCTCTTCCGATATACGTATAACAGAGTACCGCTCCTACCGCATATTGGAAAAACTAGTTGATGCTCAATCATACTCGCTGAGCTGCATAGTAATGCTATCTGGTGAGCACGCCCTTCTTCAGACCCTACACCTTGAAGGCTGCCTGGCCGCAGCCTTCGTCCGCCGGTAAGCCTGTGCAGTGAATGTATGACGTCATGCCTCGTCGTTTTACACAGGCCTTATGGCGGAATGAAGTGGGAGCCTAACGCTTTTATCTTCCCTGTCAACAGCTTCAAAAACGTTACGGACGACTGTTACCGATCTCATAAACAAAAATGTTGATTGGATTGTTATTATTAATAAATAAATATATTTTTAAATTTCTTTTTGCGGGCGATTTCCCTAGGAGAGGTTCCGCCTTTCAGTCTTCAATGACGAGCCGCGCCTGGTACAGTTCATTAGAAACCTTCGACTCAGAGTACCTTATTGGGGAAGTTGGTGAAATCCAGACATGTATCAATCACATTTAATTGGAAAAAAAGAAAAGAAAAGTTCGTAGATTGTGCAACCAGGGAATCAGAAGCTGCGCATACATACATGCATGTCTTACGCTGCAACACACTTGACTTCGTATTTAAACAAAAAACTAGTGTACCCGTGCGAGAACTCTCGCATGTAAAACTCCACCCTTCCATTTCCATATTAAGGGGGAAAGTTGTTAACGAAACGTATTTATTTGTTTATAAAATAAATAAAGGTAACTTCTAATGTACTTTCAGGATATCAAATAAAAACAACAAACAATGAATTTGATATTTGAAACAAATTTTCAACAAAGGTTTATTCAGTATTATAGACACATGTTCTTAATACTATTCACAACACGTCCTTAAAAAAATTAAAATAATCATACAATCTTCCTTGAAACTTTGCTTTTCGTTTTCCTCGATAGTAACAAAATATTAGAAAATCCTTTTACTCATGATTAGGGAACGGATTTTCATGTAAATACATATTTTTACAGGGACAAGATACCTGCATTCACTAATATTTTTTACACTTAACACGACATTCTGAACTAATTGGAATCATTTTTATTTTACATTTTTTTACACATTTTGGTATAATTACATATTTTAACATATTTTATCTATAGCTACATATTTCGTTACATTTTAATATATTTAAAGGTCGAAAATGAATATTTCACTTGTGATGTTCGAAATATATGTTACTAGAAAACTAACTTAGTTACTGAAATACTTAAAATATACGCAATACGCTTGTATTAACGCCGGACGATCGCTATTAATTGTCAAACTTATCTCTCCCCGCCCCCACCTGCTTCTTGGAAACAGCGTAGTCGGGATCAACGATGAGCGGATGTAGTATGTGAAGCAGAAGGAACTTCAATCACGTGATTACTCGTGTTTCATAGACCCCATGCGTAACTCGATAAAAAATTTCCAGATCATTGCCTTATCCCTTTTCTGGAGGTGCGGAAGGAGTATGCTCCCTTTACCTCCCCCTTCTATCACAGGCTACACGGTACTATTCACTTGAGCTCCGGCTCCTCGTAAACAACATTGTATATAATACGAAAGTATTATATGTTCGGATGAAACTAGCGAATAATTGCTTCTGTACATGTAAAACTTTTATTCAGCCTCTCTGAATCCATGTAAAGTTCTGATCAGCACGTACTCTGCTCGGAAAACGCTTGAAGAATGGAATTGTAAACATTATAACGAATATTTATTTCACATATTTCCTATTTTTTCTTACATATTTTTGAAAAAATAAGTACATACATATGTACATATTTTGCTTTTTATATTACAATAAAGTCCGTTCCCTACTCATGATAAAGCTGCGTGAAGTTGTCCTTGCAGAAATTCAGGATTGGACAAGTACAATCCCACTCTTTGCTATGTTTGAAATTACAATGAAATGAAATATCGAGAAGAGCCGAATCAACAAAAATGTAATATATTGTCTTCTCTAGGAAAATCTCATCCTGTATATTACGGCGCTAGGAACGTTTCTTTGATGCCTTGGACCTCAAAATTCTAGATTTTAAGGCCTTAGAATGCTTCGTTTTGAAGCTATATTACTTAAAGACTTCAAAAGGTCTGCCTTACGGGTTGCATTGGACATGAATATTTAGATGCATTTTTTTTTTCAACAAATCCTTCACATTTTTAAATCAAAGTGCATTCGTCAAGTCTCCGTGAAATTCTTTCTTTATAGATCTCATTTATAAGGATTGGCTGCGTGTGAGAGCCGCGAATGTCACATACTACTGAAATAATTTGCTAGAGGAAGTGGATTATGAGTTCCACCCCCTTAAAACCTGGTTTTCGTATCCCTAAAGTGATATACTGAGTTGTTTCCTCTACTTGAATCATTGAATCCGTTGCCATATGGACATCTATTCATATAATTGCTACCTCATTTTCTGCCTTCTATCGTCTATTCATATTATTTTCTGCCTTTACACTTCCTTAATCTTACACTTTTCCTTTAATCTTTCTATTTTCTTACCATTCTCCCACGTGTATGCATTTCACATGTGTTACAACTCTATCCTGATTGAGGTTTTCCTGGGTTTACTCAATCGCTTAAGGCATGTGCCGGGATGGTCTCTACTCTTGCATCTCTGATATAAATGTAAAATCTGTCCTCCTTTTTTCTTTTTTTATCCTCTCAATTTGTTCATAGTTGAGGCATTCGGGTGTAGGGGATGGCTTGTGAGATTTGTGCGATTTAACTCAATGATGCATGACGGTGTTAACTCAATTTTTAGTTCAGTCTTTCAAAACGACTTTTCTATGAGTTTCCTATTAGTTGCTTTGCTACTTTTAATGAAAATCATAATATTTATCATATAAGAAAGAAATAATTTCCAGTAATATAAAAAAGTTCCATGCAAGGTTACTAAATCTCAAAAATCTCCTTTGGCTATTTTCTGAGTTAACATCTTGAAGTAAGCCTTTCAATTATTGGTTTATTACGCCCTTTTCGTAAAGTTCGCCCTCGTTGCATAACTGAACTCGTATTGCAGTGGCGAATTCTCCGATACACCGCGTATTCCGCCGGTATACCATGTAATTCGAAGTGTATAATAAATACTTCATAAATTTGGTAATCCTCTAAAAAATTAGACATTTTAAAAGCTTTTTTTTAGAATAGAATATTTATTTTGCTACTTAGGAATACATAGAATACTTCCGGTGGTAGCGTTTTCTTAGTAATTACTAAAAATACACAAAACAATCATCAAACAACATTAAAATATTAACATGTTGCCAAATACAATTTTACAAAATTAATCTATTAACCATATTTACTTAGTCTAATTTTAAAAGTTTTGACATTCTGAGGGAAAGTCTCCAGCACTGCTGCAGATAATTTGTTCCAATTTTGTATCGTTCTGTTTACAAATGAGAATTTACCTACATCTGTTCTGTTTTCTCTGCCGAATTTTGAAACCATGATCCTTCCGTGCGACGTAAGTTGGTTTTGATAGTCTTTCCCGTACTTGACCCCACGGACGATCCCCTCTTATTGATTTGAATAATGAACAAAGACGCGATTTCTCTCTGAGTGTTTCCAAAGGATCCCACGATATAAATTCTGAATTTGAAAGTCCTCTCCTAACAAATTTTGCAGCATATTTTTGTACTTTCTCGAGAGATTTTATTTGCCCTAAACGATAAGGGTTCCAACATATGGAGCCAAATTCTAATATCGGACGTACTAGAGACGAGCTTTACAACAGACGCGAAAAAATAACTTTGTTATGCTACCGAGAACCAGTCTGTGTTCAGTGAAGTGATGAGTTTCAAACAGTTCTTAATGCTGTCCCGAGAATTCGTTAGTACCGCATGCCCGTCGCGATAACCTAGGGCTCCTCATGTGTCAAGGGCGGGGAGAGGGGAGAATGCGCGTCTGGACGGTCAGTAGGCACCGCAAAATATTGCGGTAAACAGTCCTTCCCTGGTCGTTCGTAAGTTACGCTTTTCTCAAGTTTTTGTGAAAATGGAGTGTGTTAATGATTCACAAGTTAGTGTATTGTGTAATTGTCTTATTAAGAACGGAATTTAATAATAATAATAAAAAATAATAATAATAGTAATAATAATAATAATAATAATAACAATAATAATGTATTTATTAATGGGAGGCTCAGGCCATAGGGCCTGCTCTTCCGCCTAACTACTGAATCTACATTAATACAGGGTAGTAACATATAAGAGGGGAGGGCAATCTGTACATTTACGCCTGGGTATGCAAAACTACGGACCATCACGTCATACGCCTTAAGCGATTGAGTAAACTCAGAAAACCTCAATCAGGATGGCGGCTTAGGGCCGAACCGCATCAATCTATAGAAATGGAAGAGAAGAGAAAAATGAGAGAAAGGAAACAAATGATAATGAAGTAGAAAATACAAAAGAGAAAGAAGAAAGGAGAGAGACCAGAGGGGGGACAAGCTGTACATTTATGACTGTGAGTGCAAAGCAAGGGACCATCCCGATACACGCCTTAAGCAATTGAGTAAACACAGAAAAAACTTAATCATAACCTCAACCTCAAAACTTTCATATTACTATAGCGTCACGGGCGGCCGTGGGTGGGAGGAGGAGCGGAAGTATCGCATACCTGCGGGCATGAATAGCTTGGCGCCCCGGCGTTGGGATACATTTAGACAAAGGGGACGCCAGCTTCACCGTGGAAGACACGAGCATCCCTCCCACACCTAGGACGGTAACGGCACTCTGGTATAAAATCGAGCCGACGAGCTCAGACGGTGGGTTTTAATTCTGGAAACCTCGCGCGATGCGCAAAACTTTACGCCCAGGCTGGAGCGTGTCGTGCCTATTGCACGGGTGACGAGGCCACGGTAGTGGCGCGGGAGTAGCGTCAGAGGAGGCGGGGCCTCCCTAGCTATGTGGGGTATACACAGGGAAATACTCGCAAGTGTGTAGTTTCGGAGCAGAAGTTGGTTATTGTACATACATGTAAATAAACTTGTACATACTTGTAAATGTCTGTGTGTTTTTCTCCATGACGCCACAGTACTGGGATTTGCAAAAAGCTGAAAATAAAAGCCAAAGGTAGCGGTAGCTTGCATAAAGTGCGGTAATGTCCTGGCTTCGCCCCTGATGTATTGGCATCGTGTGCGAAGAGCGCGCCTGACGGCAGCGGCGCGGGCGGTGAGTCAGGCGGCGCGTGTTTATTGTGGCGGCCTCGCCTTGGCCGAATGGACGATGGCGGCCCCGCCGGCGGGTGCGTGGGTGCACCGCTGTGTATACGGGCGCCCGCGGGGACGACGCAAGGCCACGCCCACGCCCGGGCGATGCGTTTCTCGCTCTGCTTCGTACTCAGGAAAATCCCGCTCGTAAGACAATAATAATAATAATAATAATAAAAGAAGAAGAAGAAGAAGAGACCGGGGGCGGTATGCTCACTGATGTCACTGCAGCGCCTCTGACCGGGAGGTCTAAGGTTCGAGTCACGGCGGAGGATTTTCGACTAGCTTTTCAGCTAGGTCGAATTCAGTCCCTGTCTGGAGGAGAATTCTAGCGGCCGGCTGCTCTGATCGGTAGTTTTCCGTGGTTTCTCCGATCAACACCAGGCGAATGCCGGAGTAGTACCCTAACAAACTGGCCACGGACCGCGCGCGATCTTCCTTCTCCTATCCTCTCCCCTACACACACACTTACACTAACATGCACTACACTATAACATATTCCGGGATACCGGTCGGGAGCTTAGAGCTTGTACCGGCTGGGGCGGTGCCCCGCTGGTGCAAGAGTCCTGGTTAGGGGGAAACCCCACTAGCCGACGGTAGATCGGCGCCAGATCTCGCCATCCAGCGGGGGAAGATCAGCGCCATCTCCCGAGAAAAAACATGCACGACACTAATGGGTCTAATGACCAAAGCAGTTGACGTGCCCGGAAACACGAAAAAATCAATCAATCAATAATATTAACAATATCAACCAGCATACATCTGGTGGGTTGACACTACAGGAACAGGCATGATGCAGAAGCAAAAATTATCCACCAAAAATTAGACCATATGTACCAGTTAATATGGGATACGCGAGAGCCGCACTACACGTATAATCTAATAAATATAAAGTGAAAGAATTGTTTCAAAGTTCTCGTGGCATTATTATTATTATTATTATTATTATTATTATTATATTATTATTATTATTATTATTATTATTATTATTATTATCATTATTATCATATAATATAGTAACGAATATTCTGGAAGAAAGACCTCTTCCCCCTCCCTAAACTCCTCATAAAATTCTCAAGAGAGTCGATAATTACTCAACAGACGTCGGCATTTCCACGCCTCACACGTCGAAAGGAAGTTATGTCTCGGGTCGTGATGAGAGCTTTATCACCTACACGAGACATCACCTCAGAGGAACTGTCGACGCCCACTGGTCGAAGCGCTAATTCAAGGAAGCTGCAATCGCTTCCACTACGCGGTGTCTAGTGTGGCGATTCCAAGAACTACTGGAAGATCATGGAAGGCGCGTGCCTAGCAAGAAGTTCTTTCATGTTTACGATCAGCACATCGGATTGTTACACCCAAGATCGCGGGTTCACACCCGATCAAAACTACGGAATTTTTATGGCGAACATATCCTTTGAAAGCCTTGCTTCGACGGGGAACTAAAGCCGGCTGTCTAGTGTTGTAGATCTATTGCATGTAGAAGGTCCTTAAGCCTAAGAAGAGCCTGTTAAAGCGGCCCCACATATTCTTTATTCATCAAATAGCGAACTACAGTTCGTCCAATCCCGAGTAGCTGAATGTTCGCTTCCTTTGATGTATCCAGACGATCGACACGGGGTTTAGTTTCGTTTTTTCGTGTTTCCGGGCGTGTCAACTGCTTTGATCATTAGTCCCGTTAGTGTAGTGCATGTTATTTTTCTCGGGAGATGGCGGTGATCTTCCCCCGCTGGATGGCGAGATCCGGCCCCGACCTACCGTCGGCTAGTGGGGTTTCCCCCTAACCAGAACTCTCCCAGCAGCGGGCCACCGCCCCAGCCGGGACAAGCTCCCAACTGGTCTCCCGGAATATGTGGTAGTGTGGTGCATGTTAGTGTAAGTGTGTGTGTAAGGTGGAGAGGATAGGACAAGGAAGAGGAAGGACAGATCGCGCGCGGTTCGTGGCCCGTTTGGTAGGGTACTGCCCCGGCATTCGCTTGGTGTTGATCGGAGAAACCACGGAAAACTACCGATCAGAGCAGCCGGCCGCAAGAATTCTCCTCCAAACAGCGACTGAATTCGACCTAGCTGAAAAGGTAGTGTCGAAAATCCTGCTGCTGTGGGGAGCGGGAACCTAGGACCTCCCGGTCAGAGGCGCTGCAGTGACATCAGTTGATGCACTGAGCTACCGCTCCCGTCGACACGTGGTAGGTACAAAGAGCACCATACGTTTGTTATTCGGGAAAATTCAAGAGACCCATCCACACTACTCGGATTCAGCGAGCAATCGCCGGCCACTCGCCGAATACTGAATGTGTGAAGCCGCGTTTAGTTATATTCAAATTGCCTGTTTCGCCGCCTGAACGATCTCTTCTTTGCTGATGAATGATCTCGTCTTTGCTGATGAATGAACTCTTTGCTGGTAAATGACAAAAGGAGTGTATGCCAAATGTTGATAAATGAAATGTTTGTTGATGAACGATCTCTTCGCTGCTTAATGTCGAAAGGAGTGGAGAAAGTTTGCGTGACCAGTTGGAAGAGAGCAGGGCTGATAGTCTGAGTCTATCTATGTAAAATAAGGCATCATTAAACTGAATCACTTCAGTGTGAATGCTGCAAAAAGAATACGGACCAACTTGGATTATCTGATTCGATAATCAAATTTTTTAGTGGCTTCTTTATTCGCGAAGTCGATGTTATTTGTTTTTCACTCCCGGTCACTTTGGTCTGCAGAATATTCAATTTATGGATATCTGAAAATTATTATAGATTTTTCGATTATGGACTTTTTTCATTTAAAAATATCGACCCCATAAAAACATCGGACCCAAAACATCAAAGATCGACAAAATATCGACTTAAAAATCGATGTTAAATATATCGATGATTTTATAAAAAACATATATAACGATATCACATCCCTACTAGCCATGTCGTCCTCACCCCACTCCGGAAATCATAATAAGCATCAATTAGAGATACCCGTTAACTGTACAGAGGGCCATGGAAGTGGGTAGTTACCGGGAAAAGGCTGCACGTGAGGATTCCTAACATTCTCTAACCCAAGCAGGGTAGACCTACAATACTAGAAGTAAAAGCAAAAATTGACGTAGGTTTAGAAGTTAATGCTAGTGTCTTCTCCCAAGAAATCATCAGCGATTAGTTTGAATTAGAAGTTTTTTTTTTTTATTCAAATATTTTCTGATGCAGCGTACATTGTCACTTTACAGAATTGTTTGTTTACATTATGTATACAATAATATACAGACCAAAAATAAGAGGAAGGATGACCCCACTGGGTTCCTCTACAAGAAAATCAGGTTGGGGTGCTTGGGAATTATTGCGGTGGTTTGGTGAGATGACGGCGCTTATGATATGGAAAAAAGCGTAGGAGTTACGGAGGGCGGAATTTATCTTTGGGGAATCTGGACGGGATGCGGTTTAGATGAGGGTGAGTGGTTTTTCCTAATGAGAAAATCGGTTTGAAGGGAAGGTTATGAAGCTTGTAGAATCATTCGGAGAGGCGGGCGATGTGCAGGGCAACTGTAGGGAATTTTAAATCATTGGGAATTTGATCATTAGATATTTACCATGGGGCATTTAAGGCAGTGCGGAGGACTTTATTTTGTAGGGTTTGGATGTGCTTTATTGTTGAGGGGGGAGAATTAGAAGTAAATACATTTTTTAAAATCAATTTAGATAAAAAGAAATTCGGCGCCCCAATTACGTCGGGGCGTGGTTCCAGAAGCCCCTCCCCGAGCACCGGCCCCTGGGTTGCATCATGGCCGCAACGCGGCGCCCTCCATCCACAGCGGTGCTCGCCTTCCACGTATATAACAACCCCGGGCCGCTTTGTGAGCAGGGGGATGCGGCGCCCGCCCCGCGCTCTGTCGTCGCTCGCCAGGACCTCGCCCGCCGCCGACGGAGGCGCCCGGGCGGCTGAAGAGGCAAGTTCAAGGCCGGCGCGCGGTGACGTCAGCGGGCGCGCGCACACACAGGCGGCCTTTGTGGCGCCCTCCGCGGCCCCTCTGGCGGGGGCAAGGGGAGGGGCGGGGCGGCCCGGCGGGATTATGCACCGTACGAGGAGGAGAGATGATGATGTCGGATTGGAAAGGGATGTCCGCCTTGCAGACACGCAAATCTGGAACGGGAATCGCCCGATTGCATCTCCGGTCAGGTTTCCCTCCGACCCGCCTCCCGGTTAATGCCCTTTGGCTTTTGTCCATCTAAGACCGCATAGCCCGATTGATCTCCGGTCAGGTTTCCTCCCAGCCGCTTTCCGGTTAATGCCCTTTGGCTTTTTGTCACCTAAAACGGTATAGCCCGATTGCATCTCGCGGTTAGGTTTCCTTCCGAGCAGCTTAGCAGTTAATGCCCTTTCGCTTTTAGCCACCTGAGACGACATAGCGATTGCATCTCGCGGTAGGTTTCCCTTTGAGCCGCCTCCCGGTTAATGCCCTTTGGTTTAGGCCACCTAAGACGGCAAGCCCGATTGATCCCGGTTGTTCTGGGATGTGGAAGGAAGAAACAATGTTGTTGTTTTCAGGAGTAATGTTCTCGCTCCAGTCGAGATAATTCTCGACCACAGGTACCGGTTGCAGAATTATTGGAACTGTGTCTATGACAACACATAATTATTAAATAACTTAAATTTTAAATTATGCACATTTATGGGAAGGCCATGACCAACCTGACCCTTCTCCTTGGAACAGCCAACAGTATACGTAGAACCAGTTTCAATAAATTAATAACATTCAACACATTTTAATTCCAAAATAACAACCTTATCTTGACCTTACTATCGAACCATCACAATACAGGAGTTGCTAATCAGGTCGGGGCGCATGGGGTGAGAGTTGGGCCCTCGGCAGCCCATTTGAAAGCGACCCTTCGACCCACATTCCGCCAGTGAAGGGTGGGTTCGGCAGGGCAATGCTCCTATCGCGAAGAATTCCGTTTCGAAAGGGAATTCCGTCTTCATTAAGCAAAACTAAATCATCTGCTTAAAAAAAAAGGCATGGCTGCGGTAATTGGTGTACCAAAGCGTTGAACGTGGGTCGGTTCGGGCAGCATTGAATAGCAGTCTGGACGGTTGGAGTCGCTTGAGGTTGGGAGAGGATTTGCATTTTGGCGGACAACCCGCTATCTTGTCCCCTTACTTATACCCACTTACTTTTACATGAACTGCACTACCACACAGGTCGGGAGCTTAGAAAGTGTCCCCGATGTAGTACTGCCCCGCTGATTGGGAGACACCTACGGAAATGCGGAGGAAAATTCACACAAAACGAACGTTTAATTCAATGCCGGATCCCACAATCCACCGTTGATCACAGCCGCCTCCCGCGAGAAAACATTTACTACCCTTACGGGATAAATGGCAACAGCAGACGAAGTGCCCGAAAACATCAACCATTTACGGTTTTTTGACGAAAAATAAATGAAATTAACCGTATCTAAAGCTTGTTGGGTTTGATCCCTGCCTTACTTCACAGCTTTCTGGTCTCAGCTGTGCGCGCCGTCCCGGCCCCGCCTCGCCCCGTTGCACAGGCCGTCCTTTGTTCCGCGTCCGCCTTCCCTCGTGGCGCAGGCGTCTCCCCTGCGATGCCGCACCAGCCGTCGCGTCATTGGCAACGCCGACGCACTCTCCCGTGACGCAACGCGCGCGGAGAAGGCAACTGCGCTCGCTTACGCTCCGATTGTCGCACGATCTCGTTACCTGACGCTCCAGTCGGATCGGGTTGGGCCGGTTCGTTTTTGAGTTTTGGTTCAGATTTGAGCTGAACCGAACCGAATCGGATCGGATCGGTTTCATTCGGATCGAGTAAAATCGGCTTACGAGAGGTCAGATCGGATTGATTCAGATAGAACAAGTGTCAGATTGGGATGTATCAGGTCGGTTTTTGGCCGATTGGTTGGGATATGCAGATCGGGTTGACGGATGGGGGGGGCTTGTCCGACTGGGAAAGGCGGATGGGATTGGTTTGGATCAATCTGTATCATACTGGGATAGGTCAGATAAGGTTCATTCCAAACAAACTGTACAGATTGAGATAGGTCAGATGGGATTGATTCAGACGAGCAGTGTCGGATTCAGGTGGGTAGATGGTGTAGATTCGGTCAAGCAACATCGATTGGGATACGACAGTTGAGGTGAGCGGTCTGATTGGTTTATTGGGTAGATTGGTTTCCATCCGATCGGGTTCGATCGTGTTGGCTCGACCCGCATTATGTTGAAGCGGATCGTGTAGGCTCAACACGGGTTATGTTGGATTATGGCGGCTTGGGTTGGATTCCATTCGTCGAATCCAATAAGTAGGTCGGATCGAATTGAGTCGAATGACATGGGATCGAATGTCATGTCAGTCATGTCAGGTCAGGGTAGGTTACGTCAGATCAGATCAGGTTGGGTGAGGGTTAGCGGATAAATCGCTGTAATCCTGCGTTTTTTTCACAACCTTGCATGATGACGTCACATTACGGAACATCATTCAACGTGACTTCCTTGTAAAGCTTGAGAATAGAAATTGCGGCACAATGCCTCCTGATGGACACTTGACTGCTCAAGTAGGACACTGACTGTTCAAGGTATATTCCTGTAAAGAACTGTGGGAACTATTGTCAGATCGGAGGCGGCCATGCAATCGTATTGGTCCCAAGGACCAATCAGTGGTGAGTGTGGGTTCGCATAGTCATCACAATCCTGGTGAACGAAGCCACCTTAGTGTTGGTCCCAGTAAACATAGGCTCAGGGTAGTTTATATCGCGCAATACTCCTCCACGACGTTGCAATCCGAGTTCGGTCAAATGATGAATGGTGGGAAAAGAAAAAGAAGGGAAGCTCGTGTGCAGTCTGTGGCCCATTGTACCTAAATGATAGCTCCGGCATTCGCCTGAAAACCCATGATGAGAGACGTCGGCCTACGAATTCAATTATTGAAGGCGCCGTAAAGTCACCGATGTTAAAGACATAAAACAAATTTACGGGATTTGCCGTGATCGAATCCGAGTTCTCCTAATCACTTGATTTTCGATTTCCGTTTTGATAGCAAAATATTTTACGGATAAAATTATAATTGATTATATTTTAATAGAAATGATTAATACAAGCTGTTACTTTCGTTTCAGGACTATTTTAATCATAAGACTTATTAATGCCCAGCCCACAACGGGCGCCAATCACTAATAGTATACGAATTTCCCTCTAGTCCAGGCCATGCCACCCACAGGCCACATACCGATAACAGATACGAATATTTCATTTCGCCTTAAAACAACCGTGTAAAAAAATCACATGGTATAATATATTATGTGTATAATATAACCGTGTATAAAAAATCACATGGTAAAAATAATGACAAACTGAAAAAATCATTTCCTCCCTCGATTGATTGATTAATTGTTAGAGATTCCGGGCGCGTCAACTACTATGGTTATTAGTCTCATATGAGCAGTGCGTGTTTTAGCTCGGGAGGTGGCGATTGCCTTCTCCCGCTGGATGGCAAGATCCGGCGCCGACCTACCGTCGGCTAGAAGGGTTTTCCTCAACGAGGTATCTCCTACCAGCGAAGCACCCTGTTTGTTAGGGTACTACTGCGGCATTCGCCTGGTGTTGATCGGAGAAACCACGGAAAACTACCGATCAAAGCAGCCGGCCGCTAGAATTCTCCTCCACACAGCGACTGAATTCGTCCTAGCTGAAAACGTAGTATCAAAAATCCTGCCACCGCCGGGACTCGAACCTAGGACCTCCCTGTCGGAGGGACTGCAGTGACATCAGTTGATGCCCTGAGCAATCTCTTCCGGTTCCCCCTTTAATTTCCATCGTTTGTCAATAGCTAATTTAATATGTCGAATGTCAAATCTCATGTGAAATTTGTTCCAACAAAACGAGTGTGGCTGCTTCATAAGGGCTAGTCCAAGTGAAGTGTCCTAAACCCTACCCCTATCCTTATTCCTTCCTAATTCTGGCCGCTGGGTAGTAACGTAGGAGGCGCGTACGCGGAGATGCTACCTGGCGGTCCTCTTGACAACTGACTGCGACGTGACGTGACATGACACATTAGTAATGGAGGATTACTTCCCAATCGCATACATTAATGGAGAATTACTCCCCAGCGCAAAGCGCTCAACGCCCCTTAAGGGGCTTGGAGACGCGTTGCGTCAAGGCGTAGACGCAACAAATTGAAGAAGAAGAAGAAAAAAAGAAGAAAGAGGTATAATCGTTTATCGAATACCGTTCCGTGGCTCCTGGCAGCACGTGCGAGGCCCGAACTTACCTTGAGGTCCCTGTGTACAACGCGTCGGTTGTGACAGTACTCGACGGCCGACAGGATCTGCCAGAATTTCCGCCTCGCCGCACTCTCCGACATGCGGCCGTAGCGAGCGATGTAGTCTGCAACACACACGCACACCACCACTGTCAATACCTCCACACTAATAAGAGTAGTATTATGTAATTAATGCTATTAATTACAAAAAAAGCGCACCTAAGAGGCACCAGGCTTCAATTTCCCTACAAGCCGAAGATATATTCACAAATGTAGTTTTTATACTTGGCATAGTAACGTACGTCATTCTATGTCCCAACTGAATATGTTATAAATAACTATAAACAATTTAACAAAATAAATTTTAACTTCAATATGACACTTCTTTACAAGAAAACATCGTCAGCTGCAATCTATACTTATACTCTCATAGAAAAGTCCTGGTTTTGCTACTGTACAATAATATCTATATATCACACAAGATACAAGTAAAACAATCTATTATATGGCTTAAACGGAGAAGAATGCTTTTGGAATCAGTTGTAATGCAGATGCCCAAGGTTAATTGAGAACTCATTATGAAAGCGCTTTTCAAAATTCCCCAAAATGATAAATGCCGCAATTGTCACGAAAATGTAGAAACCACTTTTCACATCGTCTCAACTTGTCTAATTCCATAATAGTTCGAATATTTGAAAAGACATGATGGTCTGTAGTTACCTCCACTTGCAGTTCCCTCCGCCTCTGTTCAAGTGTACCTACACTTGTGTAACTACAAGTGTCAACAAGTGTAACTACAAGTGTCAACAAGTGTAACTACAAGTGTCAACAAGTGTAACTACAAGTGTCAAAAAGCCTACGTTCCAAACACACCCTTCAAATAGATCGAATGCTAGCCAGTATCCGTGACGTAGGTTGAACTGAGCTCATTGGCAACAACTCCGGGGCTGGGCGACCGGTTTCCCCAAACGTTTTTGGAGGAAAAATCGAATGTCGTGAAGAAGTCGATGCGTTACAATTTTTGAGGGCATGAACGTATGTTCAAGATAATCTTGGCCAAATAATATGTGGTCGGAAAATTTCATAAAACGAAGTTTCACATGTGACATTTACCCCTGATTGATAGGCAAATCACCATACATTGCCGTTTGGCAGGAAAAGAAATATATTATATTCTTTACTGATACGTTATAGCTTTTTATTGCCTTCGATACAGTGCTCCACATACACTGCATAACTTACCTGGATCGAAAGGATAGTGGTCACGAGGGAAATAAGAAAACAGTTTAATGATGCAACATGTTTTCCTACGGAGGCAATTATGAAAGGGAATTATGGGAGGGAAATATATTTTTAAAAAATTAATTAGTAAATAAGTCAACCTGTATAAAAAATCGGTAAAACGAATTCTAATGATTTCTGTCAAAACAAAGCCCTCGGACTGTTTTGTCACCGCTCGATCATTAGAACCCTTATAATGCCCTTGGTGCATAAATATTTCACTCAAAACGTGACCTGCCCCACCTCAAAGCATGACGGGTTGCCTACCAATGAAGGGGGTGCAACTATCAGATGCGTACGTTCACGAAATTCCCATCACATATTCATTGGCAAAAAAGTTATCATTCATTCCTTTAAGTCCTAATAGATTGTAAAATATATCCTGTAACACAAATGCAAGTATTAAAGCAACACAATATAATAATAAAAAACAACAATTTCCCTCATCTTCATGGTTCATCCTTAGTATTACGGGGATACTAGGGAGGTATGGCTGGTGCACCGGGGTCCGTGTTAAGCCTCCCGCTGACGGAACGGCAAAGAATGAAACAAACGAAACTTCTAATACCAATTTTCTGCATTGCGCCAGCAATACATATACCAATTAGATTTAAAACTCTTAATTTTACATTTAGTGATAACATGTAGGGGCCCCGTTGCGACTTTCTGCACTGGGGGCCTCCAGGAACTTGGTGACATCACTGCCTATGATGCTTACTAAAACTCAATGCAATAAAACTATATACCCACAACTTTATTCTATCGCACAATAAAATATTATCCGCAATACACATTGGAGAAATGTATGAACAATTCTTAAATACGCTGAATAATTTGGAACTATTTCACAACAATGAAGATTAGAAACTCTGTAGTGAAAGCGTCTTCGATTATTGAATATCCAGATATTTTCGATAAAAGATTCGCGTTCTAAATTAATATCTGCAATGATTTATATGCAATTTTTTGTATTATGATTACCTATGTGTGTTGTACGGTTACCTATGGTGTTGTACGGTTACCTATGCGTGTTGTACGGTTACCTATGCGTGTTGTACGGTTACCTATGTGTGTTGTACGGTTACCTATGTGCGTTGTTTGTCGGTGGATCAATAATTCCCTGATAAAGGGTCAATGAAAGAAAAAGATAGGGAACCCCTGATTTAAACTCAGGCCTTATTCATCACCGCCAGCGTCACACGCCGACGCAACGCTTCTGCCCAGCGAGTAGTTGGGTGCTTGCGTTGGCCGCGGCGTATTTCTGGCGCACCGAAAGCAAGCACGCCGCCGAATGGAGCCGACTGATGGCGCGGCCGTCCGGAAAATAAATACGTGCGATTCCGCTTAGGAAGCCATTAACGGGTTATTGCCATCGTTGAAACGCGCGTTTTGAGCAGTAGTTATTGCATGTGGACTGTGGTCAAGAGAAAAATGTGTCGCCCTGAGACGCTTAAAATGTGTGGCGCTCTTCTGAAATTTCGGACGTAAAGGAAATGTCTCATTTATCTAATTTTACTTCGGATTAAATATATTGTATTCCTTTGTCTTAAATAGATAAGGTTTTTTTAACTTTAGTAATTTCGTTATTAGTACCTTTTGGACATAAGTAGTTCTCAGGAAGAGCATTGGCATTTCATTGAGTTAAAATATCTCTTTTAGATAAAAGAAAGTGGTGTCCTATACCTCCGTGGTACAGAATTAATAAACAAAAATAAATAACAGTCGACTCCCGTTATAGTGAACTCGGATATAGTGAACCGTCGGTTATAGTGATCTGAGTTACTGGCCCGTTTACTACATTACAAATAAGTAAAAGAAGATTCGGTTATAGTGAACCTGAACCTCGACTATAGTGAACGTAGGAAACACAACGTCCTGGAAAGTAATTAGATCTATTATGTTATTAGGCGATTAAAAGGGCCTTCGGAGAGTTGGACTGGTGTCCCAACAGTGCAAGAGGCATTGAAAGACGGCATTACGATACTTAGAGACAGGACATTTTAAAATCAAGAATCAAGAGAGAATGAACTCTGGAAAGGGGTCGAGCGAAATTTCTCATGGAAAATTTGCGAAGCAAACAATAGAAAATTATTGATGTTTTTAAGTTCAAAAAAAGATATTAAATTTTCAGTGCCGTGCTGCAATTGTCGTGCCGTTAATGAATTTAAATGTACCTTATATTAATAAAAATCAATAATTTTGGAGAAATTCCATTTAGCTTTGACATCATCGGATATAGTGAACCTCTGATATAGTAAATCACATGTTAGTGCCCAGAAGTACACTATAACTGAAGTCGACTGTACGTCCAATCCCTTTTGCAAGCTTTTCTGAACAAAATTATGGCAGCCTTAATTAATTGATGTTAATTTCGGCTACAGTTCCGTTGACCGGTTACTGGTATTGTGGATACGTATTGGTGTATTGATATTGATATTGGTGTATTGAGCAGAAGCTGAAGGGCTTCTGCGCAAACACAGAACTAGAGAATAGAGCATATGCAGTCTACAAGGCTAGGTCTTCAGTCTGATTTGTTTCCTTTCATTCTTGTTCTTCTTCCATTTCTTCACTTCTGAATTCGGCGTTTGTCCGTTCTAGCCTGTTATCGTTACCAGCTACCAGCTTTCCAGGTCTTTCCACACCTCTTTTTCTAGGCCTATTTTCATATACGTAGCGTTTGAAATAAACATATTTTCCATTTTATCTATATGCTCTTGCCATTTGTGTTAGTTTGTTAGATCGTCTGTTTTTCGCGTCAAAAGCAAATTATAAGTTTACTTCCTGATGTTGATGTTTGTGATATTAACTGCATTTTGCTGTTGTTTACATTTCTTACGAACTCCATTTCAGCAATTTAATTTTTTTTCGATCTCTTTCTCATTCCCATGATTCATTTTTGTTTGCATATCCAGAGGGAAAATCATCACCTAGAAATATAAATACACCAAAAATATACCCAAAGAGTCATTCCTTGGTGTTTAATGTTTAATGTCATTCTTTGCTTGCTTAATGTTGTACTAAAGACATAATAAATATGTCGAAACGTATCTACTTCCATTTACGGTGCCCATTATTATTATTATTATTATTATTATTATTATTATTATTATTATTATTATTATTATTATTATTAGCCTGGTTTAATCCCATTAAGAACAAAAGGCCTCCTGCATGCAGGGTGGGTGGTTGGCTTATTGCTAAATTTTACAATTACTGTAGATTGGTGTACATTATCCGCTAGTCACTTTCAGTTATTCTGTCTCTTTCTTTTCTAAACATTTCTAACACTGTACTCTTCCTATCTCTTTTCTTTTCTTACTCTTCCTACCCACTTAACACTTTTAACATTTCTTAACACTGGCGATAAACTCGCTTTGGAATTTACTTACTTTTTAATTACTGATTTATTTTTGTAACCCACCCTTCGCAACCCCTATTCTTTAGCCGCGACCTTGTTCGGAGAGCCCTGCATCGACATGGCAGTTTTCCACAGAACAACCGCACCTTGCTCACAAGTACCATCGCATTCTCTCTCTCTCTCTCGTTCTCTCCTTCTCTTTCTCTCGTTTTCCCATTTGCCCGCGAGCGCGTGTAGACGCTTTCTTTAGCGCACGGCATGCAGCAGAAGCAGCAGCGAAGGAATTGCCTGTCGGCGGCAGCGACAAAACACGAAATGAACGCCGGTTGCGAGAAGTCTGGCACTCGGCCTCCCACCGCCAGAGGGCGGGCTGTCTCCGTTGTGCCCCGGGGACAAGTGCTCCGCAACGGCTCTGCTGCGACGAGTGTTCTCTTTGTTTTCGGAGGCGGAGGAAAGGTGAGATATTGAAAAGGAGCAATTTCGTTTACACAACTTCCACTCTAAATTTAATAATAATAGTACTAGTAATAATAATAATAATAATAATATTGAGGAGAAGAAGAAGAAGAAGAAGAAGAAGCCTCTAGGGTGACTCATGGGACACGTGCTAGATTCCCGTGGTGTGATCTCGGGTAGGATCCCTGAACGAGGCAAAAGTGAAGTTGTGGCTTCCCTTTAAAATCGTCTCAGTTTCTGTAACTGCGTGACGAAGAAAACCTCAGTCAGGCGAAGATTACTTGTTACAGAAAAGGGAATAAGTCATGTTCGCCACATGTCTCTCTTCCCCCCCCCCCCAAGTGAAGGAAATCACGTCCCAGGCTGAGAGGACACCACTCGCTGGGTAGTAGATCCAAATGCCAAACAAAACGGGCAATAGGTACAAAATAAGTAATAATAATAATAATAATAATAATAATAATAATAATAATAATAATAATAATAATAATAATATTGAGGAGAAGACGAGGACGAAGAGGACGATGAAGACGATGAAGACGAAGAAGAAGTCTCTAGGATGGCTGATGGGGCGCGTACTAGCTTTTCGTGGTGTGATCTCGGGTTGCATTCCTGAACGGGGCAAAAGTAAAGTTTTAGCTTTCCTTTTGCTGATTTACTTTATTTTCGGGTGCGTCAGCTGTTTACGGTCAGCACTCTCGTACATGAA
Organism: Teleogryllus oceanicus; assembly: GCA_964035755.1. Lineage (NCBI taxonomy): Eukaryota > Metazoa > Arthropoda > Insecta > Orthoptera > Gryllidae > Teleogryllus > Teleogryllus oceanicus. The sequence goes on from CAXIVR010000013.1 coordinate 54,819,546, forward strand.
GTACATGTTAAGCTAAATGTACCCTTGGAGAAACGAAAGTGCTCAACGAAAGGCAAGAGATGAAACGACTCTTTGTAAATATGTATCCTTATTTAGAAAATTGAGTGACAACGTAAAACCGAGTTTACCGACGGAAAGGTATTATTAAGAACTCGCTTGTTTCCCTATCGGAATTAAAGGAATCCTAGGAACAACACGAAAGCAACTCGATGGTTGCCACGACGAACAAGCACAAAATATTTCAGATGAATCTCACAAGCAACTCAATGCTCGTACACTACATAGAACATGACAACCACCCAGAAATCGATAAAGGTGAGTGTAAAAGCAACAAATTTGTGGCTTAGAAAAGGAAACCTTTTCGAAGAAAAAGCATTTTAATGATGGATATCTGATACATAGTAAACCAACCTAAATTTACCGAAAATTCACTCAAATAAAGAATTCCTTACGCCAAATGCAGCAAATATAAAGATAACACAAAATACATTGAACACTGCAAGTTACTGCAGCATCCTTACAAGTTCATAACAAATACAGAGACAAAATAAAGTGGAGAAACGTCTACGCCAATATCTAGCAGTATGTGGATCAGCAACCACATACTATAAGTATCTGACGTACTAAACCACAATACCTTACGTGAAACCGCGATGTTAGAACTAATACCATTTTACCAAACAATTACTTATCCTGATATCGTCTGCACAGAAAAAAGTACACATAATTGATGACGCTATCGTACTCACTCTGAAAATTGCAAATATATATATATATATATATATATATATATATATATATATATATATATATATATATATATATACTGCAAATATCACCAAATTTAGAAACGTAGCTGGTTAACTAAACAATCCAGTAAGTAAAGTATCCATGTTTATTCCAACTTATAAACAAAGTCTCGATTTCAAAGTTTCAATATTAGGAGCGGTAGGAACATTAGTGATTTCTTTAGAAGTACATGATATTGAATACTAGCCACACAGTTAAAAAATTCTTGCGAAAAGAACTGGAATGAATAAAATGTATTTGCTTCAACTTAAGTCCAAGTTAAGGCTAATTCGCGAAGGACATACGGTATTGGAAATCTTTTAAATAACCTGCTATTTACTTTTACTTAAAATGAATTGATATTGCATGAAGAACACCTATCTAATCCATTTTCTTGGAACCCATTTTTATGCCCAAATACTTCGCACGAAGACAAGACGCCGCACTCTCAATCACCCTACTTCACCTATCGCCCTGAAGATAATGAGCCCCCTCCCCTCGAAGCCAATGAAACGTATTCAAAAACCTGGATTATACTCATTTTCTATACTAACAAAGCTATTCAATCAATTACAGTGTTAAACAAAAATGCATTTTGAACTTCTATCCCCTCTCAAAGTAGCAAAACTACCTAATTTGTCGCTAATTTTTAGGAGATATTCTTATTTGAACTAGATATTCTAAAAATATACTTCGGAATTCTTTATTTTCCGAATATAGCCAAAGTTCCCTAATTTTGGGTAGAGAATAATGAATTGGACATTTTATAGATACTGTTTTATACGTCTACTGGTTTTATAGCTTCATTTTCTGAAATAAAATGGTTTATTCGTGTAAACGTCTTCTCTTTGCTCGTCACTTGAACTACTTTTCTGTGTCTTGTCTTGGGGCACTGTCCAAAAGTAGTCCGCAAGTGTTCCAACAGTTTCCATTTCCCCTTAAACCTTCGTTCCATTTTCAAAATGTCCTAACGGAATCGCCCGTCATATTTGTCACTTACAGCACCGCAGTTGTCGGATGAGGAGTGCAGGTGAGAATATAAGAACTGAAATTTTTTTCTGTGTAGATGAAGAATGAGGTGACTTCTCTCTTCCACAGTCTTCGTCTACATCAGACTGTTGTGGGTACTTCCTCCCCATTTCTCCCCCATACGTCACATACAGTTTTTGACTGTTTTTGACTAAATAAATATATAAATACTTTTCAGGAAGGATTGGTACAGTTCGTCTCCGTGGTCTAATGTCTGAAAGGATGTTGTGATACTCTACAGTCCGCTTTTTCTTCTGGACATGCCATGAAGCTACACAGAGTAATAAAAAAATTCCCCATAATCCATCCTTGCTGTATCCACACTCAGATGTGCCAACACAGTCTCCAATTCCCTTAAATTTCATAAAAATTTCTCGTAACTTATTATAAGGTCTATATCTAAGAATCAAGGGCTATCTGTAAGCATTAAATGACATTTTCGTTTTCCCATCATCAAATGAATCAAAAATGGCTATTTTCAAGCCGGAACGATTTTCACTGCTGGATAGAGTTATTAGTGTTATAAATATTAACTATAAGTCAACAAATTAAAATACATTTTATAGACATCAGTGAAAAATGAAAAAAAATCAATTAAAAGTAAAAAAACAAAGAAAAAAGTAGTGTGGACTATCCACGGTGTAAGATGTATCTTACACCGTGGGACTATCTATAGTGCTCCACCCCCAAATCCCGGGTGCGCCTCTCCGTAGATGAGATGTCGGCAAAGATAATTCGATTTATTCAAGCCTCAAGAATGCCAATGAATCCCCTCTCCCCAATAAACCAATATGTGGGCTTTCCAGGGTGAATCGAAACCACCCATGGCGAATTCGCCCCGCGCGCCGGTTCTCGCGTGCACGACCGCCTCTCGGTTGCACCGCTCCCCTCCGTAGCCTCTTCCCCCACCACAAACACCTTCCGCGGCGCGGAGGGGGAATTACGTCACTCTGACGTCAGCGCGCGTCACGTGACGGGCGCGCGGGCGGCCGCGGGACGGCACCGAGCGGCGGCGGTGGCGGAAGCGTAGGGGGACTGCGAAAGTCGGGCTGGCGACGTGACGCACAGTGGGCGGTGCGGGAAGCATACGTGGCCAAAAAATCGAAATAATAATAATAATAATAATAATAATAATAATAATAATAATAATAATAATAATAATAATGATGATGATGATACAAAAACATACTTTGTGACTTCGGTGGTGTACCGATTAGCGTATCGGACTGCCATACCCAAGTTCGCGTGTTGAAACCCGATGGAAGCTATGGATTTTTATGAGCGAAAAATTTCTTCGTTCGCAAGCCTTTGGAGGGGAAGTAAATTCGGTTGTCCCGTGTGTAGATTTATTGCATGTAAAATACCCTCAAGCCTAAATGAAGCCTCTGATTGTAAGCAAAATTCAGTGAGCATGTTTCGTCCTCGATTAATATCTTAATTATCCGCTAAATGGCGACAGGAACGTAGTGGAATTTAAGCCGAAGAGCAGGTCCTATGGCTTGAGCTTGGCCACGGAAAATAATGCATAATTAAATTGAATGAATTTCTCACATTATATTACATATTATAATGATATAATATAATATTACATTATTTAATACTATAATTGTTCTCATATTATAATGCTACTTTAACATAATTGGCATAATGTTTGAAAAATTAGGTTACATCAAAGTAACGTCTTGGCCATGATATTCACTGCATTTATCTACATTCAATAAGTTCATAGAAAAAGAGGCTTTGCTTTTGATAAAAATTTTCTGCCTAAATTATTTTTAATTTCATGCAAAATTAAGAGAAAATTCAGTACTCAAATTTTGAAAAAAAAATTGTACATAACCTAATTTAAATATCTAATTGTCTAGATCCATGCAGCAAAAAATCTTCAATATTGTAGTTGTAGGAAGACGCTGATAAAATTTGATGCTTTTGCAATTTTCAAAAATTCAGAATATTGAACAAAAATAAGACGTGTCCCATTTCCTAAAACGATTTTTTTGTTCTACCCGCACAGTCAGAAGCCCAATTTTATCGCACGGGGGCCCATGACCCTCGTGGGGCGATGGATGGTGAAACTGGTGAATTCCAGGGCGGCTGCCCCTGGAGTAAAATGTCTAGCCAGCGGAAAAACGGTATGGAGTCGGGAGCCATTCATTGCTCATAGTGTTTCTACGCTACGATAGCTTCCATGACAATAACGGTTCATGCAAAATTCCTTTAATACAATTATGATTTGAAAAACAAAGTAACCATTAGTATTCATTCCGCGATTCCGCTTCGCAAGCAGTCCAGTAAATGTCATAGTAACATCCTACAAATTCATTATCTTGCATATTTCAAGGATAGACAAGTGTTATACTGAAAGGTCAGCGGAACCCAAACATTATTCGTTCAACAGGATAAAAGAGTAGATGCAAAGTAACGAAGGGATGTGAAACGTATCGAACCAGAACCGAAAATGTAGTTTAAAACGTTTTTATTACTGAACAGGAAACCGTATTTTTTTTATTTTTTTTTTCTGAAACCGTAACTAACTGAAACAGTTCCAGTTTCAATTTTTGAAAAATCTTCTTGAAACTTGTTCCACTAGGTTTATGTTTCCAGGAGTGAACATGTTTGAGTTTTCAAGCGTTTTTCAATATCTCTAAAGTAAAGATACTACTGTCATATGTTTCATTGTCCTTCCCCGATAGAAAATAAACAACTTCTTTTTAACACTTCTAAATCATTCCAAAAAATACTATCATCAATTTAATAAATCTTAATAGCGCAGTTTAGTAATATTTCGAACGAAGTAAGACATAAAACACATATGTTAAGGAAAATACAGGAAGACCTTATGGAACTGTTTAAACCAACACCAAAACCGTTTCGGTTTTGCTATTCAAAACCAAAACGTTATTTGACACGATTTGAAGCCTTGCAAGCGAAATAAAGAGCAAGCAGCGACATCATTTGCAAGTGTACTTACACATTTACTCAACACACATTAAGAGTTTGCATTGTGAACGGTTAAGTTTTACATTTGATTTACAAATACCTTGAAGTTCTTTGACCGGTAGCGGATGCCACTGCAGCGCCTCTGACCGGGAGAGCCTAGGTTCGAGTCCTGACGGCAGCAGGATTTTCGACACTAGCTTTTCAGCTACGTCGAATTCAGTCCTGTCTGGAGGAGAATTCTAGCGGCTGGCTGCTCTTATCGGTAGTTTTCCGGGGTTTCTCCGATCAACACCAGGCGAATGCCGGAGCTGTACCCTAACAAACGGGCCACGGACCGCGCGCGATCTGTCCTTCCTCTTCCTTCTACTATCCTCTCCGATTGCACACACTTACACTACCATGCACCACACTATCACATAATCCGGGAGACCGGTCGGGAGCTTAGAGCTTGTCCCGGCTGGGGCGGTGCCCCGCTGGTGGGAGAGTCCTGGTTAGGGGGAAACCCCACTAGCCGACGGTAGGTCGGCGCCGGATCTCGCCATCCAGCGAGGAGAAAATCACCGCCATCTCCCGAGAAAAAACATGCACTACACTAACGGAACTAATGACCGAAGCAGTTGACGCGCCCGGAAACACGAAAAAATCAATCAATCAATCGAAGTTCTTGTTCTCGTTCCTCAGAGGCGAAGGCGATTCGAGAAGCGTCCAAGAACTCCGAACCGAAGGCTACGGGTTGGAGTCCCGTCTAGGGATGGCTAATTTGAGCAAAACTTCGATACACCGATTCAACAAAAGACGTCGATGTTTTACTTATCGATCTTTTAATATTAGGAGTTCTGCGCATGGGCAGGTCAAGTTCCTCATTACTTTTCTGCTTCTGCGCATGCGCAGATGATCGTGATTGCTGTACGCCATGCTCTGTAAAACCTCCCTTCTGATGAAACATATCGAAGTAAAATGTCATGGTTCTAGTCTGATACATACGAAATGGATGAATTTTTATTTTCCTGCTGCTGTTTGTTTGCATTTGTTACCATAGCAACTCGTCCATCTTACCCATATTGTAATTCTGCATGTACAAATAAATTGTAACGAACGTCATATTAAGTATTTATATTAACGCGGGGGGAGTCTGTTTATCACTATGTCATTGTAGTATTCTTGAAGACTGATTCTATTAAAATATTTAATTTATCGCACTGGTATACACGGGTATTTTATTAGTTGCTTTTGAGGAGTGTACTGCTCCTTTTTGGGAAACAATTTTGTGTGATATTATTCAGAATTTTTGAGGCTGCAGGTCACTAATTATTATTATCGCACTGCCTAAAGGCCGACCTGCTTCAAGAAGACTGCCATGAGTGGCGAAAGCCTTGTTGCTTGAATATGCTTATGAAAGTATCGGAACCATTTGAAATTACCCAGTTCGACCAGACTATGAACGATCCTCGTAAAAACTGATAGCTGCAAGCGGAGAACGATGAACAAGTGCCTAGTCATACAGCCATATCACACCCAACATGTGATGGGTTAATGCATTCACTGATTACACCGAAGGGAAGCTCTCAGAGTAGTACAGAAAATGATAACAGATGGAAAGGAGGTCGACGCATTGATTTTTTTTTATTTTTCAGGCAATTTATTGATAAAGGCATCTTATGGACCAACCGAAGGACAATCGCTCGGCCCGACAAGATGTTTTTGAGAAGTGGTTCATCGTTTATTTCCTCGAAGGAGTTACAAAAGCTTCCCTATTTTATTTTATTGGCGTATGATGTTAAATGCTCTCGCGGATATCTCATTGGTCAGCGTGCTCGCTTTCCATGACGCGACTCCTGGTTCGATTCCCGGTCGGGAAAGATTATAATACGGGTTTTCCTTGCAATGTCACAATATGTATTGCTGTGTGACTATGAGAAAAGTGACTTTTCGGGTTGAGAAGACCAAAATACGGCGTGAGGATATCTTTGTGCTAACCACCCCTTAACCCATGGCCTCGAGGCTGGGACGTTGCTACTAGAGATAACTGCAGATGATAAATATCAAATGTAAAATATATTATTTTTAAACTATATTCTAACTAGTCTTTATGAAATAATGTAGGAAGGATTTGTGTTTTAGGAGATAAAATGTGTAATAGTTGTATTTAACTATAATTACTATATTTTTTAAATGAATGAGTTTGATGAACTTGAATTTTGACCCTCCCTTCCAGTAATTTTCACAAATACAGTAATTGATCTTCTTTTAAATTATTGCATATTATGCTGGCTTAATCAAGAGTTCTTTCATTACTGAGAGAGGAGGCTTAGGCTTTATGTCCTTCCACTCCTAGACAGGTAGTCTCAATGATGGCTTACCAATGACTTCACTGGAAGAAGGATATCTATCCTCGATGATGGTGATGATGATGATGATAATGATGAGCGCCATTCCCATTATTCAGCGTACGAGAGGCAAGAGGCTTAGGACTTTTTGTCTTTGTTGTATCGAGAAGAAAATTATCGATATGTGTAAACTCATTACTTTCACTTACATCAGTGTACGCGAAAGTGTAATTTCCAGCTGTTAAGAGACTTTCACTTTTGTTTTATACACCTCTGTTAATGTACATGCCATTCATTTAAACGCGAAATAAGACTACTATGAAAAAAATACTCTAATTAAATCCACGCCCTTCTTGCGTTAAACATAGAAAATCTACAGAATTTCATTAAATGATTAGGTTAAACGCATAATTTCATGGAAAGTCGTCAAAGTATGAGCGCTTTCGTACAGCGTACGATCAAAATGGCGTCATACTTTGACGACTTTCCATGAAATTTTGCGTTTAATCTGTGTTACTTGGAACCACTGAAGATGGGAAGAGTGTTCCCGAAACACGTGTCTGGCTATATGTAATCATATTAAAATTACATTTAATACTATTGTGGTAGATACCTCAATTCCCCAGATAGTTTATCATGGAGTACCACAAAATCCCTGCTGCCACTACAGAATTTGTGCATGTATGTTGTAAGTAAAGGTGAGGAGAGGACACGGGAGAGACAAAAAAAAATAGCTCACGGTCAGTGGCCCTTTTGTTAGGGCACTGCTCGGGCATTCGCCTGGTGTTGATCGGAGATGCCACGGAAAACTACCCATCAGAGGAGCTGGCCGCTAGAATTCTCTTCCAAGCAGAGTCTAGATTCGACCTAGGTATCGAAAATGGTGCATCCTAGCACCTTCCGGTCAGAGGCACTGCAGTGACATCAGCTGATGCCCTGAACCACCTCAGCCGGTTTGAACATCGAGTTTAGTAACAGCGATATTTTGTTATCAACGTCGCGTCACCACTGGCGAGCGTCAAGAGGCCAGTCACGGCGCCTAACGAGCAGGCTGCTGTTTAACGGGGCCCCGTGCGCCACGCAACAACCTTTGGCGCCGTCGCCCGCCAGCCATTTATAGGCCTACGACATCGTCAACAATACATCGATGTTTGGAAACGTCGATGTTCAAATTCAAAACATAAATGTTCAAATTAAAAACATATATGTTCAAATTCAAAACATATATGTTCAAATTCAAAACATATATGTTCAAATTCAAAACATATATGTTCAAATTCAAAACATATATGTTCAAATTCAAAACATATATGTTCAAATTCGAAACATATATGTTGAAATTCGAAACATATATGTTGAAATTCGAAACATATATGTTGAAATTCGAAACATATATGTTCAAATTCGAAACATATATGTTGAAATTCGAAACATATATGTTGAAATTCGAAACATTTATGTTGAAATTGAAACATTTATGTTGAAATTTAAACATTTATGTTGAAATTTAAAACATTTATCTTCAAATTTAAAACATGCATCTATCTTCAAATTTAAAACATGGATCTATCTTCAAATTTAAAACATGGATCTATCTTCAAATTTAAAACATGTATCTATCTTCAAATTTAAAACATGTTTCTATCTTCAAATTTAAAACATGTTTCTATCTTCAAATTTAAAACATGTTTCTATCTTCAAATTTAAAACATGTATCTATCTTCAAATTTAAAACATGTATCTATCTTCAAATTTAAAACATGTTTCTATCTTCAAATTTAAAACATGTATCTATCTTCAAATTTAAAACATATATGTTGATATTTCAAACAACGATGTTCAAAATACTTCAGCCCAAAAACATTTTTAAACATCAATATCCGTATAACTATCTTAGTAACCACTCACATTAGTGTTCACATGCGCGGGAAGAAAGTGGTCGATTTCACGTCACGGTAGTCGTGGTTGTTAATTTGTAATTAATGTTTGGCTGACAAAAGAAAAGTCAAATATTGGAGAACAATTAACTAACTCTGTTGCCATATTATGTAATAGAAAAATAATTACTAGATTTATTAACAAAACTTATTATTCTCTCTTGGTGTATTTTGTCTGAAGAATATCAAATTATGGATATACGAAAACTTTTCTAGTTTTGTATTATTACATTTTTAATTCACAAATAAAACATTTACCAAATACACTCTACAAGCTCAAAACATTGATGTTAAAAAATAGGTTTCAATAAATAATGTTCAGTTCATCTTTGTTTGATGAAAATATGAATGTCGCGTACAAGATCAGATGACCATTGAAAATCTAGACAAGAGAAGGAGAGTCCGGAGGAAGAATGAAAAGGGACAGATTTAGAATTTCAACCAGTATCCAAATTCGCTAAGCACGACGAAATACATCACATACGTGATCTATCGAATAAAGTTACACTATAAAGGAGATAGTGAGTAACTGTTGAGCTCCATGAACTTCTATGCGTTCTAATTAGAAACATAAGAGACCGTTTACACACAGAGGCCAGCAGCTCGACCTTCAATTGACATATCTTTGGCACAGCGACTGTAAATAGAATTTGCGACCGGGAGATCAAAGAGAACTTGGAACATACACTAGCTGCGTTCCTCTGGTAAGTACTACAGAGTCTCCGATGCACGGGTCTAATTATAGTGATTAGTCATTCTCTTCTGATAGGCAGGGGTGTTAATGTATAAGTACGTGCTTAGGTTCCCGCTGGTTAACCCCCCACCACACTCCCAAGTATTCTATTAATCACATTTCATATTATTCACAAAGTTTATATATGTATTTCCCGTTATTGGGTCGATGGTCCGATTTCGCAGGACAGCTACCGGTGTCCCCCATGCCTGGGCCTAGTTAAATTCCCATGCTTAGGGGTAAGAGCGACATGAGGCAAACATGACGTATTCTCTTCCCCATATCTACCAAGATCCGCCTGCTTGAGCTCTTCTTCGTCAAACAGCTACAGAAACTGGGACGATTTTATAGGAAAGCTACAACTCTATTTTAGTCTAGACCGGGAATCGAACCTGGGACCACAGCACGGGAAGCTAGTAAGCTGCCCATGAGCCATCCCAAAGAGAAATATTTATAAATAAAATATTTTATTTTCAATTTTCATTTGTGATTTCTTTCCATATTAATTTTGATATGTGCTTGATATTTCAGTAAAATTAACAAGCACCATAGTTTGACAATGTTTAAGATATTAATACAAACCGATAATGCAATTGCCGTGAATTAGAAGATTGCGAATCTGACATTTTAGGGCATCCCGTGTTACAGGATACTGCAACACCGGACGAAGAAAGCTGTTTCGGGTCATGATTGCAGGATTTCTGTGACGGATATGAATGTCTAGAAGCAGGTGTTGCAATGCAATCCTGCCGAAATAACGTTCATGTTTACGAAGGACACCGGCCTGTGCCAGAAATGCGGGTTCGAATCTCTCGAAAGCCGAGATTATTTCAGACCATAAACCGGAAGCGGTGGGTCAGTGCATCAACTGATGTCACTGCAGTGCCTCTGATCGGGAGGTCCGAGGTCCGAGTCACGACGGTGGCAGGATTTTCGACACTTGCTTTTCAGTTAGGTCGAATTAAGTCGCGTCTGGAGGAGAACTCTAGCGGCAGGCTGCTCTGATCGGTAGTTTTCCGTGGTTTCTCCGATCAACACCAATACCATATACTCACCCCTTTACACACACACACACACACACACACACACACACACACACAACCACACTTGCCGGGAGACCGGTCAGGGGCTTAGAACTTGTCCAGGGTGGGGCGGCGCCCCGTTGGTGAGAGATACTTGGTTGGGAAAACCCCGATAGTTGACGATAGGTCGGCGCCGGATCTCGCCATCCAGTGGGGGGGAAGGCCACATCCACATCCCGATTAAAAACACACACTACACTTACGGGACAAATGACCATATTAGTTGACGCGCCCAGAATCACAAACAATCAATCAATTTACACCGTAATTGGGATGGGGAAAGTAAAAGGCAAACTGCCACTTATCAGAATAATCTAAACCATACCGCGATTGCTCGGTCGCTGCCATACCGTTTGAAGATGCTCGCGGAGAAAATTTGGTAAATTATTTTTTTTCAAACTTTGAGTTGGTATTATCGCCACAGGAAGAAAGCCCATGAAAGAAAGACAGATTAGTGTTAGCCATTCCAAAATACATTAAGACGATTATGATATTTTCTTCCACAGCATTGCAAAGGGAGAGTGTATTTAAAATGCATGGCATATTAGAGAGACTTTATTGTAAAAAAAAAAAAGTCTGTCAAGAATCAAATACATTTTTTTTTCAACCAAATATTCCCTCTTATGTCAATAAATGTAAGCAAATTCGGAATTATCAACTTTTAGTGCCACATATTTCACGGAACTTCTGTGGATAACCATTTTAGTAAGTAGATCACACGCTTCATCAGCTTGCCACCTTAGCATTTAAAGCATCGCCATTCGTTTCATAGCTGCTGGCGGATGTTAAATGGATTTTCTTTGATCGTTGTCAATTACCAGTCAGTGGTGGGTTTCAAGATCAAATACTAAAAGGCAAGGGATGCAGAAACGGGACAAGGAGAAAATCGCCTGAAGAAACACAATAGAAGGAAGCAACAGAAAGGCGAGGAGAAGAAAGTGAGAAGGAGAACACCAAAGAGAAATGCAACATTAATTATTTTATCCAAAACAAACCTGCGAGATGAAAATTAGAAAATCGGAAGGAAAAGTGGACAAAGGAGATTGACTCATTATTTAGTATTTTACAAGCAGCAAATGTAGTTCAAACTGTCAGACTTTTCTCAGGCGTGTAAGATTTGAAAGGTCAACGGCATTACATCACCTAAAAACAGCGTCCACAGAAAGTTCAAACACGAGAGAATCTCTGTTACGTAGAGGAATGCGACTGTCAACATTATGTAAAACGCAATGTCTCTGCACTTTGTGCTCGTAGGGGCGACCTTTTGAAGGCGCCGACCTTCTTCCACGTAGAAAAATTACATAAAATAAAAAAGAAATGTCCTTATTCATGTAACGCAAAAATAATGACGCTGTTTACAACAGCAATGAATGAAATGAAAGAAATAGGGGATCGAAAAGAGCGGAATTCTGCTACTCGTACGTCACTGCTTAAAGGAATTTTCAGTGCAACGAAACAATCAGGGTGCAATTCCTTCAAGATAAATTACGTTGTAAAATTACTACAGATATGCTGAGAGAATCGCTGCGAAAGTTACGGTCTTAGGTAGCTAATTGGCAAAGAAATGTTGAATGGCAAGTATTTGTTTGGTGGCTCAGGGCATCAACTGATATCACTGCAGTTCCTCTGACCGGAAGGTCCTAGGTTCGAGTTCCGTCCGTGGCAGGATTTTGGACACTAGCTTGTCAGCTAGATCGAATTCAGCTGCTGTCGGGATCGGAATTCTAGCGACCGGTTGCTCAGATCGTTTTTAGTGGTTTCTCCGATCAACACCAGGCGAAGGTTGGAGCAGTACCCTATCAAACGGGCCACGGACCGCTCGCGATCTTTCCTTCCTCTTACTTTCCTATCCTCTCCCCTTACACACACACTTACACTAACATGCACTACACTACCACATATTCCGGGAGACCGGTCGGGAGCTTAGAGCTTGTCCCGGCTGAGGCGGTGCCCCGTTGGTGGGAGAGTCCTGGTTAGGGGGAAACCCCACTAGCCGACGATAGGTCGGCGCCGGATCTCGCCATCCAGCGGGGGAAAATCACCGCCACCTTCCGCAATTAAAGCATGCATACCACTTACGGGATTAATGACCCTCGCAGTTGCGCTCGGAATCACTAATCGATCCATTTGACGCGCATTATGTTTCACTCAATCAATCAATTCTCTCGTACTTCGCAATATAGGTGCTCAAATCCCGTACACAGATAAAACGTATCCGACAGTAGCACCCCCACGGGGTTTTGCGTCGATTGCGCCAAAACAGTCGTCTACTCTTCGCCCAGGGGTGTCCAACTGGCGGGCTGCATGCGGCTGGGGGTGTTATTTATTGTGGTCCGCGTCAAGTTAATGGTCAAAAGTGAAAGCCCCTTGCATCCATTTCGTCCGCCCATTTCCGGCCTAGCGCACGTGCCCTGCCGATGTCAACACCCCCGTAATGTAAAAATAGGCTAAGTTTAGAATTAAGGATTTTTTTCTAGTAAATTCAGAAATCATCCCAATGTTCCCAAATCATCACTGCGTTATGCATGGCACTGCCTCCTATCACGCAAGGTTCCATCTCCACCCTCCGCCCTCCCGTTCCCGTTTGAGAGTAGGCGAGTAATAAATTGATTGATTGTTAGATTTCGGGCGCGTCAACTATTATGATCATTTCTCCCGTACGTGTAGTGCGTGCTTTTGCTCAGGAGGTGGCGGTGAACTTGCTTTGCTGGATGGTGAGATCCGGCGCCGACCTACTGTCGACTAGCGGGGTTTCCCCCTAACCAGGACTCTCCCACCAACGGGGCACCGCCCCAGCCGGGACAAGCTCTAAGCTCCTGACCGGTCTCCCGGAATATGCGGTAGTGTAGTGAATGATAGTGTAAGTGTGTGTGTAAGGGGAGAGGATAGGAGAAGGAAGAGGAACGACAGATCGCGCGCGGTCCGTGGCCCGTTTGGTAGTGTACTGATCCGGCATTCGCCTGGTGTTGATCGGAGAAATCACGGAAAACTACCGATCAGAGCAGCCCGCCGCTAGAATTCTCCTCCAGACAGCGTCTGAATTTGACCTACCTGACAAGCTAGTGTCAAAAATCCTGTCACGGTCAGGACTCGAACCTAGGAGCTCCCGGTGAGTGGTACTGAAGTGACATCAGTCATCTGTCCCGGTCCGAGAAATGAAAATATAGCCCTCAACCATATTAAAGTTTTAATGGTAGCCCTCGAGTGTAGGACATTCGTGCCGTAGCCTTAGTATACGTAGAGGATACGTGTTGCCGTACCGTGAGACTCGCTGCCTCTGGCCACCCGTAGCGCGTCCTGTGGCAGGGGGCCGTGACTTTCCCCAATTCCGCCGCCGCGTGCTCTCGGTTCTGGCGATTTCCGCCGCCCCGCGGCCAGCAAACGAGCGCGCAGAGCTTTGGCCCTTGCGCAAGGTGGGGCTCGCGACCTTTCGCCTGCGCAGCCGGGCCCTTCCCTGCCAGCAAGGCCGGTCTTCCTTCCGCCTGGGCAACGAAGTCAGTTGCCGAGGGACACAACTCCACAGCTGGTGGCAGATGGTAGTAAAAATAGGGAACGGAATTTATTGTAATAAAAAAATGCAAGATATGTACATACATATGAACTTTTTTTGAAAATATTAAGAAAAAATAGGAAATATGTAAAATAAAACTTTTTGTTGTGTTTAAAATTGTTCTCTACAAGCATTTTCCGAGCATAAAACGTCGCCAATCAGTTCTTAACAAGCATCCGGAGTGGGTGAAAGTAGTTCTATCTTCTACACTAGATTTCACCACACATAAGAATTTTATTCGAAATACAAAATACGTTCATAGTATACATTACGTTTACGAGAAGCCTTCCATTCCAAAGAATCGTAGTACCGTGTAGCCAGTGATGGATCGGGGGAGAGGAAGTTACCCCCTCCCAATCGAACAACACGACAATTTTCTGTTAAAAATATTTGTTAGTTTTCGATCGAGTAACGAATGTGCTGTTTGAAACATGAGAAAAATCGTGGAAATTAATTTTGTTAACAAAACTCCGCTTATTCTTGACTCGGAGAATGCAATAAGCGGGGGTGGGGGGCAATTATGGCGGAGATATGGTGGCCATAGAATTCCAGCATCATTACATTTGATTTTTATGAAAGATGGTTTCGTAACATATATAGCCAGTTCCGTAACATAATGTAAACGCGCATCTGAATTGTTCCGTTTCGACGTATAAATATATTAAAATATAATGAAATATGTAGTAGTACGTAAAATATGTAAAATTAAGTAATTTTACCAAAATATATAAAAATATGTACAATAAAACTAGTTCCAATTCATTCAAAATGTCTTATAAACTCAAAAAAATATTATTGAATGCAGGTATGTAGTTCCTAAAATTTGAAATTTTTCAGTTCATAAATGAATCCTTTTTTTAAAACCCAACACGTTCTTTTGCATTTTCGCTTTTTGTGGGTAAATAGAAGCTGCAGTGTAAATCCCGTAAATCAGATGAATAGAATGGCCGTGAGGACACTGCAAAGTTTTGGTTTGGTTTTGAAACTCTATAAGTCATTGACTTGCGGGCCATGTACGTCTGTGTAAATAGTATGTATGTGTTTATACAGTACAGTGTGTATGACTGGGATATCACTGACGGAGAGATTGGTTAATGGGGATGTTCAATACGGAAATATTCCTATGCATTATCATTAAAAATCATACTTCAAATAATTGTTTCTGTTGAATAAATCATATTTGATGTAGATGCTAAATGCCATTTCATATAAAATTGTAAAAAATGTGTCAAATTACAAACTGAACCTGCAATGTGTATTTATTTACATGTTCAGGTAAAAAAAATTGATTGTTTTTTAATCCTGTCATAAACTCTTATATAAGTCCTGCAATTGTTGTACTGTTGATACATGCAAATAATACGTCTCAATTCTCAATCAAGATTTATGCATCAGAAATAAGAAAAAATTAAAAAAGCAAACAGAAAAGTTCTCTACGTACTTAATTAAGTTTTTCTTCTCTTCCGCAACTTTACAATTCCTGACTTGCTAGATTAACAATATTTGACAGCATAATTAACAATAATTATGAAATTACTATTTAATATTATATTAAATATTGTATTTTGTCCTTTTTTGTCTTTTTTGTTCCATTACTAAAAACGAGGGGTTCACTTCTGTTGATCGCTTCGGAAGAAAAGTTTTGTTTTTTAATACGTTTTTGTTACAATGAAATTTAGAGATAAAATAACATTTAAAAGTTTTCTTCTTAAAACATAACAATGGATATAAAAATGAAGTTACATGTTTTTATTTAAAAAAATTGAACAATTTATTTTTCGATTTAACTATGAATTTTATCACTTATCCAAATAAAATATTATTATAATGTAAAAACTGAGTCAATCTTCACTTTAACAAAAACCTTACTCATTATCACTAATACTGCAAAAATATTGCAATTATCTGTGTATCCATTAATGGTTTCAATATCTGCAAATTACAAAAAATTAAAAATCCAATATTCTGATTTTTAGTGTTATATCAGATATAATTATTTTAAAATTTAAACTCTCGCGCCGTTCCACTGACTGAGGACTGTATTCACCAGATAGCGCTGGAGACGTGAATTTTGTGTGTATTCCTTGCATTACAGATCCATCCCCTGATAAGAACGGGTGTAGTACGAGAGGAACTCCGAAGACAAGGCTAATGGAATTTCTTGAACTTTCTTGGCACGATATAGGCGGATACAAATCTCATGTATGTATGCTAAGTAAGAAATAAAAATGTAATAATTGTATACTAAACACGACACACATTGATGAATCGGTGATTTCTTTCATCTGTTGCAGGGCAGGTAGGATGATTCTCGCAATGCTTGGTCTGACACGTGAGTACGGGAATGATTGTAGCTGTTTTGCTATGCAATGTGTTTTTTTATTGAATGTTCACATGCGTTAGCCTCTGATGCTTTTGACAGAAGGTTAAGAAATACAAAATTTATTTGAGAGTTGAAGGGGAAACAAAATGTAACTAATGCATCATGTGAAACATAAATAAATTTGCTGTAGATTAGCTTCATTGTGAATGAAAAAGGTTAAGGAGGATGAAAAACGTGTTTTTGGAAGTTGTCGTTTGGTTCTGTTTTGGTAACGATTGTTTTCCTAGCTGGAAATGGAGTGCAAATGGTATATAGTTTAAATGAGAGTAAAATTTAATGGAGAGTTGCTACGGGTTATGTTCGGCAGAACCGTCATGCCTTGTTTCGCTTGTTAGATTTATTATTAATTCTGCAATTAAGTGTCGTAAATTGGTGTCAATGTCATAATTTATTCTCCGAGCTGGGAATTGTGAGAGGATATTCCCACATCAAAAATGTACAAATTGTAATACTTACTTTTAAAGATGCGTAGTTCGTTATGTCTTTAGTTACCAGGTTAGAATTCTACTCCAATGGGAAGTTAAATTTTGCACGACACCATTTAAACATTATATCGGTGTTTCTTTACTGAACGAATATGGAATCTCAATGATGATTACAAAATGCCTTAGGGACTATTATTCTTCAATGTCTACTTCGTGGTATGCATACATATACGTATTCAAAGCTTAAAATTTTTTAATCTCGTATTTTTGCAGTGAGACACTAATTTTCAGGGACTGTTTTCAATATATTTGTGAATTTGTAAAAAGTGAAACTGGAAAACTATTGAAATTGAAAAAAATGTTTCTCATACCTGGGTTTTTATTTGACTATTTGTGTGTTGATGTGAATGGTTATGGTGAATTTCTCCAGAAAGAATCCAATTACTAGAATGATAACATGAGTAGATTTCTGAAAAACTTAATTGTTCATTCCCTTAGAGTTCGCTCGCTCCTATCAAAGTTTTTTCGCCTTTTTATAATTTCAGTATACATTGTTACTTCGGAAATGTATTAATCTAATAATGCAATATGTTATATTAGAATGTGAAGATTTTTGGGTTCATTTCTAAAGTTATATTCATTTTCATGTGTCAGCATTCCCGTGTGTTCATTGACATTCATGGCAAGTTATTTTCCTATGTGACTCAATATCATGTGGGTTGGCTAAAATATTTTGTTAATTTTATGGACTAGAATAAGTCGTAGTGCTCAATACTGTAACTTCGCTTTCTCGACTCCTTTGGACAACTACATTGTTGTATTTTTTACCATATTAAATAAATGAAACATTAGTTACGGTATGACATCCTTTAGTCATTGAGAATTCAATCTCATTAATGACTACAAAACTTTCATTGGCATTATTATTCAGCAATGTCTACTTCCTTCCGTTTTCTTCCTCCATTTCTTTCTCTAGCCAGCGAACCAATCGGTCAGAGCTACTACGCCGAGTCAATGCACCGGGATTCAAATTCCTTTTCTATAGCTCCCAGAAATCTTGGCGACGTCTGCAGAAGCTTTAAAAACTAATAAACGTCGCCGAAAGACGAGGAGCTATGCAATATAACGGCGTAGAGGGTTTCACCAAAGCACTGTTGAGTCGGCCGGATCGCTTCCTTTGCTTTATCCGCTTCAGTCTTCTATTCTTTCCTTTGTTACGTCTTCCCTCTCCTGTTTTCAGCTTCGTCTTTCTCATGCTGCGTCTCCGATCAGAATGTTCCGGGTTGGATATGAAAATTGTTACAAAATGGAACGCTTTTCGACCGAGATTTTGTTTTCTTTTTTTCTCTCTCTTTTTTTCAGTGTAGAATGGGGGTTCAATTATAATAACAACGATGAGGCATCGTATGAAAATCTTTAAAACTTCTAAAATATTGAGAATGCGACGTAGAAAATGGCTCGCATAACAATGAACGTAGGTGTGGCGTAAGAAGAAAATAAAGTTGGAAGGAAATATTAATTGCCGCCTCGTTGAACAATTGTTATTTTATGTGACATAATACAATACACACGGCCAGCGCCATTTTTGCTCGTATCATTTGAATAGTGCGTTTCCTCACGTAAGACCAATTATCCCCAAAAGTGTATTTATTTACTTACGTACAGGAAGTAGGGTAGGTCAGTATTCGCGTGGGGTATTTATCAGCTTACTCACCTGCAACAAAAAGGAAACATAAGGGATTTTGCTTCGCAAAATAACAAAGAATGGTACAAAATGTAATGATAGGTGTACTAAACTAGAAGAAAAATTGTAATATAAAGCAAAACACAATATATCGTTCCTGCGCTGTAATAGTGGCACAACTCAAAAAATCAGATGTTGAGATAAAGGAGTTTGAAGTTCTCACATTGTATTGGAATTCAACATTTTTGTATTCACACTTCTGCCATTTGTTGGTGGAATACTTTACTGTAAGTCATGCTACTGTTGTTCCTGGAAGGTAAATCAATCTCCAATTCTGGAAAGTTCATTAATTCAAAATTCTTATATTTTTTCTGCCACAATTGTAGCACACGAGCGATATATAAAAGCTAATTGCCTAATAACAATTCGCCACAGTATTCTTTGAAGGATAATCTGAAAGTTTGCGGAAAGAGTTAATTTTCAAATTGTGTCACTGTACTCGATGTCTTGCCAGGTGAGCTTCCCTATCATGATACCGATTAGGAAACCCCTGTTACTTTTTATTATTAATGTTGTTGATGTTTCTTCATTTTAAATTTTTATGCAAGATTAGGAGAAAATTCCATCTCAAACTCTAGCTCACCGAGTTTTGGGTCGATGTTTTGTTACAAATGGCAAAAACCCTTTACCTTTTCTTGGAATATTAAATATGGAGAAGATTGGAGGTACCCGAAACGTTATTATCGCAAATTTATTATTATTATTATTATTATTATTATTATTATTATTATTATTATTATTTCTTCGAAATTATAATATGATAATGGTGGGAACACTTGAAGAGCTAATGACGGCCATCTCTCATTTGACGTCCTTTCCAATACATCCCTCGAGGAAGGAAAGAAGGAAGTCCAAAGAAGTCCATGTTGGTAGAAAACGACGATAATTATGTTATATTATTATTATTATTATTATTATTATTATTATTATTATTATTTTTTATACTATTATTATTACTACTATTATTTTATTTTTACTATTTTATCATTATTGTAATAAATAGGGAACGGACTTTATTGTAATAAAAAATGCAAAATATATACATACATATGTACTTATTTTTTCTAAAATATGTAAGAAAAATTAGGAAATATGTAAAATAAAAATTAATTGTGTTTAAAATTGTTCTCTACAAGCATTTTCCGAGCAAGGAAAGTCGTCAATCAGTTCTTCGCAAGGCTGAAAGTAGGTTCTACCTCTACAGAAGTAATTCTACATTACATTTCACCACACTTAAGAATTTTATTCGAAATACAAAATGCGTTCATAAATATTACAATGTTTACGATAAGTCAGTGTTCCAATGAATAGTGGTACCGTGTCGAACTCGCAATCGAACAACGCGTAAGACAATTTTCTGTAAAAAGTATTTGTTAGTTTTCGATTGAGTAACAAATGTGCTGTTTGAAACGTGAGCAAAATCGTGGTTTAAATTACCTTTGTTCACAGAAATCCACCCATTCTTGACTCCGAATACGCAGTAAACGGGGGAGGGTGACAATCATTGCGAAGATATGGTGGTCATAGAAGCCCAGCAGCATTACATTTGATTTTTAAGAAATAGGATTCCGTATCATACAATGCAAACGGGCATCTAAAATATTCCGTTTCGAGGTATAAATATATTAAAATAAAATAAAATTGTTAGTAGTAGGTAACATATGTAAAAATATGTAATTATACCAAAATATGTAAAATAAAAATAGTTCCATTCATTCAAAGCTTGTAAACTCAAAAAAAAATTGAATGCAGGTATCTAGTTAATAAATAATAATAATAATGACTTTATTTATGTGGCGAGTCTCGGGCCATCAGGCTCGCTCTTCCGCCCAACCACGTAATACAAAAATTTATAGATAAGAATTGAATTAAGAGATACATTCAGTAAATAAAAACAAGTAAATAATAATACTTAGTAATAAGTAAATAATACAACTTACAAATGTCATGCCCCTGGCTCACAAACTCGACAAAAATACGTCCCAGCATTTGCCTTAAGCGACCGGGGAAAACCAGGGAAAACAAAGGAAGTGTGCATGCTCTTCAACATTGAGCAACAAAAAAATATATTTAAGATAATTTTAAAAACAAACAAACATTACTGACTCTGGAAAACTCTAAAGGTTTGCCCGAAAATATAAATTCTGAGAGATATTAATTTAGCAATACGTATCAAATATTGACAAAAATCTTAAAAATACATTCATGAACATAAAAAGCAATATGAGAATGCACACATTATAGTATTATCACTATCATGGGAGACTATTTTAGAAACTGTGTTTGGCAACGCGGCCCAGTGCGTGGGCGCGGCCTGGAAAGCCGAGGCTGCGCGAGCGGGCCTTCGCCATGGATTGCCGGCTTCCCGTGGCGCCACATTCACAGAGGGAGCGAGAGAGGAGCGTCCGCCCGGACGAAGCGGGTGGGCGCCCACGCACCGTGACGTCAGCGGGGCTGCCCCACCGCGCGACGCCCTGCGGCAGGCCGCCGCGCACGCGCCCCGCCCTTCGCGGCCCTTCGCGCACAGTGCGTTGCCGGCGGGGGTCGCCGAGATGGAAAGCCACCGGTTGAAATCTAATTTGGTTTCAATTGATTTTCGAATCATTTCAATTAATATCAATCTCATTTGCATTGTTTGATTAAATGACTAATTAAATTGTTAGATTAAATGGCTATTTAAATTGTTTGTTTAAATGGCTATTTTATCGTTGGTTTAAATGGCTATTTAAATTGTCTCTTTAAATGGCTATTTAAATTGTTTCTTTAAATGGCTATTTAAATTGTTTCTTTAAATGGCTATTTCAATTGTTTCTTAAATGGCTATTTCAATTGTTCCTTTAAATGGCAATTTCAATTGTTTCTTTAAATGGCTATTTAAATATTTGGTTTTAATGGCTAGTATTTAAATAGTTGGAATAAATGGCGTTTTAAATCGTTGATTTAAATATTGAGCCGCGTAATATTTTAACTATGATACTGAAATATTCATTAGTAGAAAAATATATAATAGACCTTCCAGATTAATGTGAATGAACATAAATTAATTTGTTTCTTTTAATATAAAAATAATATTTTGTGTAAGTTTTCTTTCAATTGCTTACTTGACTACTAAATCTATAATTGAAAATAAATAATTTTCAAAAATAATTTGGAGATGCGGAACTTCCACATACCACACAAATATTCGACGGTTATCAATAACGGATTGAAATTAAAAATGAACGTTTTTTCAAGTTACTTTTAATAAAATATGTTATAAAATTTCAAAAATACTACAATACAAAAATAATTTTCCTGTAAATTTAATAAATTTCACATCTATAAAGTCATTTTATAATAATAATATAATTAAAAGACTTTTATTGGTATCAATTTTTACAATATTAGTTTTTAGAAACATTCGGACAAACAAAATCGTTGGTCGAAAATAATTAGTAACCTCTAACCGCACTCGCTGAAATGACACTTCCGACGCGTTATCAACTGTCGCTCCAGCCCAATTAGCTGTCGGAAGAATGTTTGCAGAGAATTGAGTGTTCGGCGATGGTCAATTCTTTTAAATTCTGTCATGAAAATTAGTGCAGCAGACCAGTTCACCATTTCTCTCTTCATTCTCCTTTTTTCCCTTTCCCCTGTTCTCTCCTTCACTGCCCCTTTTCTCTCGCTCACGTCTCATTTCTCCCCTCACTGCCCCTTTCTCCCCTCACTGCTCCTTTCTCCCCCTCACTGCCCCTTTCTCTCCCTGCCCGATCCTCTCTTCCCCTGTCACATCTCTCTTCCTGGCTCTCCCTGCCTCGCAATGGGCCAGGCGCGCGGATTGTAAATAGCAGACCGAATCCTAATGGGCGGCCGTGTGTATTTGTGGCTTTCCGCTGGAGTCTCCACCTCACCTCACCTCGCCGCTCCCCGCCCCGCCCCGCCCCGCCTCGCCCCGCCCCGCCCCGCCCCGCCCCGCCCCGCCCCGCCCCGCCTCGCCCCGCCTCGCCCCCGCCTCGCCCCGCCTCGCCCCGCCTCGCCCCGCCCCGCCCCGCCCGCCGCCCCGCCCTCCCGCCCCGCCCCGCCGCTCCCTACTTGACGACCTTCGCCTTGCGCGGAACACCCAACCTGCGCGATTCCTTAAATAGTTGCGACTCAGGACACGACACGACGTGATGTCGATACCGAAAGCGCAGAATCGCAAATAGAGTTTGTGCCAAGCGTGAACCCCCTTACAGTGCGCATGCGCAGTTTAATTTGTATGCGCGCAGAGGCCCAAAAGTGGTATTCTGTAAGGTTCTTCACGCCATGCAAACGGAATCTAATGATTTCGTGAAGTCGTAGGCTTCCGTGGCCAGAGTCAAATAAATGATCTTGGTTGTGCGGGTGACGCCGTGTCGAAGGCTGTGTTATCGACGTTTTTTATCATCGTGTCGTGGTCGTCCTCAGGGCGGGTCTGCAGACCCGGACAGCCAAGATCATTAACTCTCTAATGATACTGCCGTTATACAGTGGCTACGAAACGTGTTTGCTCACTCGTATTTTTAACTGCAATTT
Source organism: Teleogryllus oceanicus (assembly GCA_964035755.1). Lineage (NCBI taxonomy): Eukaryota > Metazoa > Arthropoda > Insecta > Orthoptera > Gryllidae > Teleogryllus > Teleogryllus oceanicus. The sequence continues at coordinate 54,843,018 of CAXIVR010000013.1, forward strand.
TGAAAATAACCATCTTTACTTAAAGATAACATGTAATATTACTGCTTGCACAGACACTTCCATTGTCCCCTCACTTAGGCCCGTATTTATAAACCTCTGCCAGGGGCCTGCCAGGCCTAGCAGGCTGCCAGTGTTCGGTTTTGCGATTTATCAACGGCCCCCAGCCAATTCCAGTCGCCCCTTGAGCTCCTAGCAAGCTCCCAGAAGGTAGGCCCCTAAGAGGTCTGCTGGCAGAGCGACCCTTAATGTTCTTGGCAGCACTAATTCTAAACATTAGCGAAAAAATAAACACGCCGAAGCCAATAAAGATAAGCAAAAGACGATGATTTAGAGCCAATCAGGAGATGAATACACCTGCAGGACGCTGTTGTCATTATTGATTATCAAATTAAGCTGTCAAGCCCAATCATGACATACGGAATACAATTAATATGGGAAAAACCCTCAATGGCTGATCTAAGGCCCATAGACAAAACCAAGGCAAGATACCTGAGGAGAGTCTTGTGTCTTCCAATGAACACACAATCAAGATTAGTATATGAACTGACCCAGAGAACCATTCTACATTGAGGACTTTAAATACCAATTACTACTACCATCCACCATGCAAAGCACACAAGTGCTAGAAGAAAGAATAAAGAAGAGAAGAGAAATATGGCCAGAATTCTACCCAACAGATGCCATGGTGGAAAGAAAATGGACAGAAACAAATCAGGAATTGAGACACGTGATCACAAGTCTGGCGACTCATGGGTTCCATCACAAAATCTGCGCAACCTCACATCATCACGAAGTAAAAGAAGACTGCGTATGCTCCCTGTGTGGTGAACAGTGTGAACGATATCATATTCAAAGATGCAAGAAAAGAACTAAAACAGTGACAGAATATAGCAAAGAACTTTAATTTTTTTTTCTCTTATGCACTTTCGTGCGCACTTCATTATTTATTTATAATTTAAGCTGTCAACAGTTGATATTTTCAACAATTCGGTCGAAACGACAAGGCACAGTCGTCCCAGGAACTTTCTTCGGCGGTGAAATAGCACATCAGCGCACCACATTTGGAGGTCAAAAGCTAACGTAAAAGAGCAGTAATAAGAGTCTGTGTGTCTCCACTGTACAGTATGTATTCAATGAAGCACTTCTAACAGACTGGCTCAACAGAAAATAAACCCCTTTCTGAAAGGCAAAGGCACTGACCTTCAGTGTTTCATTGTTCTGGAAATGCAGAACAAACCTTTTGAAAGTGCAACAGTTCACAAGAGACACAAAACAAGGTCGGACACACAGGTTAATCCTTATACAGTCACCAAGTTCTTTGCGTTCGTCGTTCGTTCGTTCTTACGCGTTCGTTCGTTCTTTGCGTTCGTTCGTTCTTTGCGTTCGTTCGTTCATTCGTCCGTCACTCGGTGTTAGACGACTTCGGCGCCACCAATCAATACAAATGAGATGCCAAATGAGATTGCGTCTCGATATTCTAGTAGGAACTGATCATATTTTGCGGATCCATCCAGAAGACTTAAAGAAAATTCTCTAAAAAGGTGTGTTTTTTTTCATGTTTTAAATCAACTAAATAGCCTTTTGGATGACTTACGGTATCTAAAGAGATGATCAATAAGCTCATTTGATTCCTCTCTACAAGATAAATCGATTGGTAGAATTCATAGCCGATTCCCTTCAGAACATTCTGAAATAATTGTAGAAAAACAGGCATTTTTGTTGTTTTCAATGCACATGAGAGTATACTGACAAAAAGCTGTGAATTACTAAACAATTTTTCCGGCATTTACGTGAATCATAACTTGATTCAATAGACTAACGATAATTAAACCTCATTTGTAATGAAACAAAAGTTAAATATTTTAATCGACATGTTTTCATATAACTTTCCCAAAGGCCCTAAAATGGTTGAACCAGCCAACGTAATATGCATAAAAGTATTTTTTTAACCACCTAGTAAATTCCTTCTTTCAGAGCAAGTCAAGAATGTCAGAGGTTAAATTTTTGGCAATAGAGCTAAAAGTGAGACGATGTTCTAAGAGTTATAGTGAAAAAAAAAAAATTTCCGGCCGATCAGCTACACTGACCTTAATGAATGATAGATGTATACTAAAATAAATAATTTGTGTCAGTAAGGCTGTTTAAAACATAGTGTATGACAAACGTTTTAAATGTGATTTAATTTCGCTCGGGTTATCGGTCTCGTGTAGCAGCCTTTCCCTATAGCATCATCATTGTCGAATAAGTACTGATGAATCACCGTACAGAATACGTGACGTATCAAACCGGAAACAAGGCTTTTTTTGGCACAGCCCGATGCATATTAGTGTGTACCACTTTCGAACCTCTGGGCGTAAGCAAAGCAAACTACCCATACGCACTGGTTCTAAACCTGTACTCGCCGTTCCGGAGGCCAAGATCGCTAAGGCAGCAGTGTCGTAGTGATCTCGGACCGAAGGGTTGCGGATTCGAGTCCCGCCTCGGGCATGGTTGAATTTGTGTTCGTCCTTTCACTCCTTATCATCACCATATCTTCATAGTTACCATACAGTTAACTCCAATAGTGGTCGCAAATGACCTAGATGTTGATGCGACATTAAATAACAAAAACAACAAAAAACAAAAACAAAAAAACTTGTATTCGCTCACCTGCTTCACGCCGTACAAAAACTTTCTACTATCGAACGAGCGTCGAGATGTGAATATGATCGAACGACTATGGAAGCGTATCGAAGCGGGACGTGGAGGCTAGCCTGCGGACGCCTGTGGACGCCCTATCACGCTCGAATCATAAAGTGAAAACGCCCCATATCCCGCGCATTTGCATTGATTTGATTTGATTTTTTCGTGTTTCCGGGCGCGTCAACTTCTTTGGTCATTAGTCCTGTTAGAGTAGTGCATGTTTTTTCTCCGGCAATGGCGGTGATCTTCCCCCGCTGGATGGCGAGATCCGGCGCCGACCTACCGTCGGCTAGTGGGGTTTCCCCTAACCAGGACTCTCCCACCAGCGGGGCACCGCCCCAGCCGGGACAAGCTCTAATTTCCCGACCGGTCCCCCGGAATATGTGGTAGTGTAGTGCATGTTAGTGTAAGTGAGTGTGTGTAAGGGGAGAGGATAGGACAAGAAAGAGGAAGGACAGATCGCGCGCGGTCCATGGCCCGTTTGGTAGGGCACTGCTCCGGCATTCGCCTGGTGTTGATCGGAAAAAACACGGAAAACTACCGATCAGAGCAGCCGGCCGCTATAATTCTCCTCCAGACAGCGACTGAATTCGACCTAGCTGGAAAGCTAGTGTCGAAAATCCTGCCGCCGTCAGGACTCGAACCTAGGACCTCCCGGTCAGAGGCGCTGCAGTGAATGCATGAGTGGAGATTGCACAATGTAAGCTGACATACAGAAACATTCCTCTATAAACAGTGAAACAATTAACCTACGTATCTGGGTTGTGTCGGTGAATGGAAGCTGGACCGAACATAGAAGAGCGGCAAAACATAAAGGAATGCGTGCATCGAGCGAGATATCGCATGAGCTAAATCTAATACACCGAAATCATCCATCGACTTTCAGACAAACTGTTTAATACTATTGCAATTCTGGCATGCTCTGTGGGGCTGAGGACAGTGCCGGCGGTAGGTATGGGCAGACCAGACAATCGCCCGGGGCCCCTCAAATCATGGGGCCGATGGGACTGATGAAGGGCAAAATAGTAAACAATTGAGAAAGAAATTATAACTCGAGAAAATCTTTATCGTAATTTTATAAGTTGCGGAACAGAAGTATATTTCATAAAATTTTCAATTAATAGTTTACCTTGAATAGTTAATTATAGTCATTACTTACAAGGAAGGGCTCTATGAAATGAAACAAATGCAGCTAACATTAAAATAGGTTATACTGAAATTCATATGTATCATTTCATGTATTTAAGAAGTGATTTTATTAAACACTAAAATTTTTTTAGCGTGTTAAGATAAACGTGGAAATTACATTATTTGATACTAAATACTTTTACTTAAAACTAAAATTTCCCAAATTTTTAAACGTTGTAATTTCTGTTATTACTATTAAAATAAAATAACTCGTATAGTTTCTTGATACATTCACATTTTTATTTTTTTTCAGAGGGGGGACATGGCACCATTGCCTCGGGTCCAAAATTGTCTAGCTCCGGCAAATTTTACCAAAACATCGATACATCGCTAAAGGGTTTTCCATGTCCATGAAATCATTGACGAGAAAACATCGCTGTTTTAATTATGGACTAATAAACATGCTAGTTTCCTATCCATTTTCAAATATAGTATGTAAAAGGGATGTGTTTTATTGTTTGATTACCAGCGCGTTAGTAGTACGTAAAAATTATTATCGACTGTAAATAATAAAATTAGCAATAAAGAACATCGTGTTTTGCTATCGATTTAGTGTTTTACTGTCGATTCAGGCAATGACACGCCTGGCGATAACATACAATTATAACACGAGCAGCTCCCAAACGTTCTCAGATTGCACAGGCGAAATGTGCAGCGTGGTAAAGAGGATGACGCAAAACAACGATATTGCTGTGGATTGCTGCTACTCTACATGTTTAAACCCCTTTATTTAAAAATATATTTTAAAACATTAAAATACATTGATGTTTTTGCAAAAAAAATATATGTGAAGAAAACATCGGAAGCAAAATATCGATGTTAATACATCGAAGCTAATATATCGATGCTAATATATCGATGTTAATATATCGATGTTAATATATCGATGTTAATTTATCGATGCTAATTTATGGATGTTAATTTATCGATGTTAATTTATTGCTGTCAATACATCGATGTTTCTGATGAAAAACATCGATGTTTCAAAAACGTCGATGTATTTTTCCCATCCTTAGCTGCGGCACTGCTCTTTGCCCGCGCGCCGCTTCCCAACCTCGAGCGTTCCGAGCGCAGCGCTGTGATGCGATGAGGATCGCGGCGCGCAACCCCGGCTGGCACTCGCCGGGCTGCGTCAGGGCTGCGTTAATGGCGCCATCCTTGCCCGCGCGCCGCGTCGCGGCCGTGAGCGGCCGCGTGAGAGAGGACGCGGCGCGGCGGGGAACGACCGAGTAGGAGTTAAGGGAGATATTTTTGGCCCCGTTCCCCAGTGGACGACGGCGACGTCGAGGTACGACGACGATGGGGGCGTTGACGCCGACGGCAGTAGCAGTGGGAGAGGCGGAGGAGGTAGAGATGGGGACGAAGGCGAAGACGGGGGGTGAAGTGGGGGTGCGGAGGCGTGGACAGGAATGAAGGAGGGGCGAAGGAGGGTACAGAGGTAGTGGCGGGGACGATGGCGTGGGCGGGGACGAAGGCAGAGATGGGGAGAAGGCGGAAACAGGGACGAAAACGATGGCGAAGGCGGGGGAGAGACCGAAAGCGGAGGCGGGGACGAAGGCGGAGGCGGGGACGAAGGCGGAGGCGGGGACGAAGGCGGAGGCGGGGACGAAGGCGGAGGCGGGGACGAAGGCGGAGGCGGGGACGAAGGCGGAGGCGGGGACGAAGGCGGAGGCGGGGACGAAGGCGGGGGAGGGGCCAAAGGCGGAGGCTAAGGCTGGAGCGGAGGTGGTGGAGATAATTGCGGAGACCGAGGCGGGAGAGGCAGGAAGCACCCTGCGGAAGGTCGCCGACTGAATCGACGGAAACGAGCGGCGTGGCCTTCCGCGTCCAAAGCGGTCGCATTCGCCTACACGTACGCGCGCGGCAGTACTTCCTGTTCTTCAGGCTCTGGCATTCTTGTTTCCGGTATTGGTTGCCGTAATAATGAAATACGCCATGTAGATGAACTAGAACATTGGCATCAAAAATATTCGACTACACTATAAGCATGCAACCATGCTATTACGAAGGTTTGATGTTTTGCTTCAAAATCGGGTTTTTCCTACCTCCTTAAGCACTACTGACGACTTCCACAGTTTTCATTGTAGAAATAACATACAAATGTTTATGGGAAGAAGTAATTTCGAATGTATATTGGAATTATATAATTCCATCTCTCCCGCCTCGTCACGTTTCACCTCGATGAGTTCCAGCCACCACCTCTCGTATTGTCACATTCTATTGCGTCAGCTCATTTCGTGCCATATCATCGATGTGGTCGACGTATCATCACCATGTAACGTACTGGTCCCTTCCGTTTTGTTCCACCTGCCGTCCCTGCCCTTTCTGTCCAGCCTTTTTTTAAATTTTTTTTTTATTTTTTTACTGTTTCCGCTCCACAGTAATCCTGAGGAGACGGGAATTTATTAACTTATTGGCATACATTTAAACTGTTGTCATGGGGTTTAAGCAGCTGGGAGTGGAGGATTTCCTTAATAATAAGCTAATATGAACTAAAGCTGACTTAATTTTTGCTTAAATCTAATTTGCTAGTTATTTAGTAGCACTTTGGCATACTTAACTTATCACAAAATTAATATTATTATTTCTTAATTTTTACTAATATTTTGATTTGGTTTTAATAGGTGAATTTTCTTTTAATTTATTTTTCATTCATGCATCATTCATTCATACATACATCGCCATTCATTCCTTTCCACAGCACTACACTGGTAGTTTTCGGTTCGCCATGGCACCGACTTGACTCAAAGTGTCCTCAGTGGTGCTCAGGCCCATAAGTGGCCGTGGCAGATTTAGTTTAGTTTAGTTAATGCCTTATTTTACATGGCGAGACTCGGGCCATCAGACCCGCTGTTCCATCTAACCACACAAATTTCGATACGCTCCTTTCACCACCTAGCGGAGAAAGGAGGTATTATCTTGGGCGACGAAACCGGCGGATCTCAATTTTGCTCAGAGGCTTCTTTTAAGCTTGATGATCTTTTACATGCAGTAAATCTACTACATGGGACAGCCGGCTTTACTTCCCATCCGAATGAAGGCGTAGGAGGGATTTTTTCGCCCTTAGAAATCCACGGCTTCGATCGGGTTTGAACCCGCGAACTCGGGTACAACAGTCCGGTACGCTGACCGTATACCACCGAATCCGCAGGTGGCAGGTGGGGCGCGGCGTCGCGTTCCCCGCGCGTCTGTCGGCGACGGCGAATCTTCCCCCTCCGCGTGCCTGGGGCAGCACGCGGAAGTTCTGGCCAGTCTCTCTCCTCTCTTCTCCCTTCTCCGCAGCCGCCGCATTCTGCGGAAGGTCTCGTCCCCCGCGCGCGGCAGCGACCTTTCCGCGTGGCGGCGCAGGAGGCCGCGATTCTCCCAAGGCCCCCTGGCGTCGCCCGCTACGCCAGCCGGCCCTGGACGCGGCGCCACGCCCACGCACCCGCCGTTGTCTCTGCCTAGGCCCTTTCAATTCACATTCTATAATGATATCTAGGGAACGGAATTTATTGTAATAAAAAAAGAAAAATATTACATATTTATGTACTTTTTTTTCAAATATGTAAGGAAAAATAGAAAATATGTGAAATAAAAATTCGTTATAATGTTTAAAATTCATTCTTCAAACGTTTTCCGAGCAGAGTACGTTGCCAATCGATCTTAACATGGATTCAGAGATGCTAAAAGAAAGTTCTATATCTACACAAGCAATTATTTGCTGGTTTCATCCGAAATATATAATACTTTCGTTTATATAATACTTTCGTAGTATATTCAATGTTGTTTACGAGGAGCCGGCGCTTAAGTGAATAGCCTGTGATAGAAAGAAGGGGAGTAAAGTACGCCCCCCCCTCAACTTTAAAAAAGAATAAGACAATGATCTGAATTTTTATCGAGTTACGCGTTGGGTCATGAAACACGAGTAAGCACGTAGTTGAAGTTTCTTCTGCTTCACATGCATCGGCTCATCCTTGATCCAGACTACGCGGTTTCCAAGAAGTACTTGAGGCGGAGGGAGGTAAGCTTGACAATTAATACGAAGGTTCGGCGTTAATACAAGCTCATTGCGTAGTTTCATAAGAATTTCAGTTACACAGTTTTCAAGTAACATATGTTTCGAACTCGTATATGAAATGTTCATTTTCCATTTTTAAATATCTTAAAATGTAACGAAATATGTAGCAATAGAATGTTCAGAATGTTGTGATAAGTCTAAAAAATATGAGAGAATGTAGGTATCTTGTCCCTGTAAAAATATGTATTTACATGAAAATCCGTTCCCTAATTATATCTTTTGATGGCTGTAACCGTTCAAAATGACACTCATTACTAGAGACCCCAAAAAATGTAGTATGAAACGCCAAGTTATGTACATAAATATATAATAAAAACAGTAAAAATATGTAATAAATATGTAAAATCGGCTATAATATGTAATATTGAAATTCACTACTTAATCCCATACATAATACAAACTGCATTGATACAAAATTTCCAAACAAACATTAAAAATAATAAATCGTCTTAAGAATAATTTGGAGAGCACAAGTGGATGCACATTTTGCACCACACAACTTTGCTGTCAGTAGTATAAAGTAGTGGTAAAGTATTAGAATGGAGGATTACTCGGAAAAGCGCAAAGCGCTCAACGCCCCCCAAGGGGCTTGGAGACGCGTTGCGTCAAAGTAGACGCAACAAATACCGGGCGAATGCCGAAACAGTACCCTAACAAATGGGCCACGCACCGCGCGCACTATTTCCTTCCTTATCTTTGTCCAATCCTTTCCCCTTATGTAAACACACACGTATATGTACTACACTACCAAGCATGTCAGGAGCTCAGAGTTTGTCCCGGCCGGACGGTAGCCTGGGAGAGATACATGGAGGAGTAAAACACCGTAAACCGACGCGACGTATAGATCAGCATCGGTTCTCATGACACATCAAGAAACACCACCATCTCGTGCGATAAAATGTGCACTTTCATAACGGAACTAATGACACCAGTATTTGACGTGCCCTTAATCAATAATCGAAATGTTTAAATAAAAGATATTAATTTATGAATCTCTTTATACATTTAATAAAAAAATTTTAATCTTTAAATCTTATTGTAAGGTAGGCTGGGATGCTGTGGTCCAGTTGTAGGTATTCTTACGAAAATATTAAGCCGTTTTCCCACGAGTAAAAATGGATTTGGGTTTTAAACTGTACAGTATCGAAACATCGTAATTCAACGAACAGCTTGTAAACAATATGTTCTCCCTGCCTTTACCTTTCATGCTTGAAAGGTAATGATTGAACCTTCTGTAAATAACAAGCTGTCAGTACCAAGACTCGTTGAAAACTACTTGTTTTTGCTTTACACCCGTTGATCGTTTTTTTTTCACATCCGATGGCACTGTTTTGACATCCGCTCGTTTCAGCAGAATATAAGAGAATGGGAAAGCGGCAAAATGTATTCTTATTGTTTAATTACTGACCCAATTACAGTGACAGACTAAGGTAATCCTTAGGTGTGAGGAGTTATCGCTGCTATAAATTAATTCTGTGTTTGAATACATTGCACACATATCTTTTTCGTAAACTGTACAGATTAGAACTGTCATTTATTAAACACCCTACGTACGAAATAAAAGAAAGCACATCTTTAAAAAACGCTTTTCTTACGTCTACGAAAAAATTAGGCAGAATTCGTAAAGCACATACTCTCCAATAAATAAAAGTGTCTGTGTAAGTTTGCGTGATTTCCTAAATCAATACCACCACTTTTTTTTTTTACTTTATGAAGTTTATCAACAAAAGATAGTAACAGACATTGCTGGCAACATTTGATACGAAGATTGCTTTGAGAAAGGTCGTAGAATGATATCCGAAGTGGCTCCGTTGGCTACAGTGCTTAAGATGTGGCGTTTCGCTGGTCAGACAAAGTCTTTTGACTCCGGCCACGGAAGTCTACGATTTGAATTGAAGAGAATACTTTTTCGCTCAAGTACTACTACTAATATGAATTTGATAGAACCGCCCAATAACCACCCCGAATTCCTCTTTTACCTATAAAAAAATGAGAGCTTAAGAAAACGCACGCAGATTGCAAAAAACGTTTACGGTCAAACAGTCACATTTTTCTTGTATACATTATCATGGAGAGAGATTTCACGCGCAAAGTTTAAAATCATAAATAAAACGAATGTACGTATTATCGTCATATCATAGTTACATAGGTCCCTAACTAATCGTAGAGCATAGTTTGTCGTATAGTTCGTAATAATAAGCTTCTAGGATTTACATTTTAATTGATTCATTTAGCTGACATTCCGAAATCTCGATTTTCCATACACTAGAATTACATTTTCTGATACTTGGGAATCACGTTTCTGACACTTCGGAATTATGTTTTTGTCACTTAGGAATCATATTTCTTAATATTTGGAAATCACATTCGTAAAAGACTTCTAGTGCTCCCTTAATTTTAGTATAGCTTTCAGAGGCCGTGAAGAATTCGGTTCTTTTCCAAACGTCCTTTAGATATTACGTTTACCAAATTTCACTATTAAACTTGAGGATGAATAATTTAGAGAGATGTAACAACAATGGTCTGATAATAAAACTTGGGGAAAAGCAGCAATAGATTTGTAAGCCAGAAAACAATAATAGTAAAAAGTGGATTAGCTCCACATAAAATCACTGGCAGGTAGTCGGCAGTCCCCAAGCTAGCAATTTTTTTAATAGAGGCAGAAATGTAGGGAAAATTAATTTCACATTTATATTTTACACTTATATTTTACATATATTTCATATTTTTATATATATTTATATCCTCGCAGGAAGATTGAAAGGCATATACATTAAGTATGAGCAATTTCAATACGAGATAACGATACAACTTTTGTAAGAAACAAGCGCTGCAATGCATTAGTCACCCAGGAGTTAAAGCTGTAATAAAACTTTACAAACTTAGTACGTATTACTCGGCTAATCAGACTTCAGATGCATCCTCATAGAAACACGCCTTTCAGAATTACTGGGTTGTCTGTTAACTGAACAACAGCGCAATTTCTCCCAACGCTTCTATCCATCATACTTGAAACAGTGAGTAAATAACAATCTGACAGAACAGCCAAATTGAATGAACAGCTTCCAGAACACACACTGTATTGGTGGTTTCACTTCCGCTGGCCACAGTTGTTTTTTTTCCCGCTTCGCCCAATGACGTTCTCTTTCAGGAGGGGGGGTAGCCATTGTCGACAGGATGTAGTTGGATGGCGATCGTCATGGAACGCATAAAACCTGGCAACGGGGCGTACACAGCGCGGTCCGTCGTTTATTGTATAGTCAGCACACGCAGAAAACGTTCAGCGGAGCTTGTAATCACTTTTGTCGCCCGACGCGGTTGCACTCGCAGCGGCGCAGACTGTGGAGCAGCCAGCCGAAACGGTAATTTGTAAGCAGCGAGGTACAAACATCACGATGCGTGAAGTTTATTCCTGGGTGGGGACGGGAAATATGAGAATATATAAGGTTATTCTAGTGACCATCTGTCTAAATTTAATGGTTTATAGATTCCTTTCTTTATACTGTCAAACACGTAATGTTTATTACGTTAATTATTAATATCAATAATTATGTTAATTAATATTAATGTTATTAATTTAATTAACATAACATTAATTGATATTAATAGTTATGTTAATTATATTAAAATTATTAATATTAATAGTTATGTTAATTAATATTATAATTATTAATAATTAATATTAATGAACTTGTGTGTTTGACCGACTTCAATTAAAGAATACTGTAACCCGTTTATATACTAGATACAAACGAGTGTTTTCGCTCGAATACTACAAATGTGTGTTAAATCCCAAGATGAAATGTTGGCAAACTGCAAATATTTAGTTGTTTAAGAAGGCTATTGTAAAGGTTGCGTGTCACTTGCTGTGTAGATAGAGGAATCAAGAAATTTGATTTGCGGGAAGCAAAGAGGTACCGAATTTTTTATGCATCGTGGTGTACGCGTATTATAAATTTTAACTGAATTTCGTTAATCAAAAATAAGCAGCGAGATGCAACATCACGATGCGTGATGTAAGCAGCGAGGTAAAACGTCACGATGCCTGATATTTATTCCATGGACGGAGTAGGAAACTAGGAGAATGCTTGTACATAAACGAGTGTTTGTTCGATTGCTAAAAATATTTCGAAGGTGAAATATTGAAAATCTGTAAATATTGATTTGTTGAAGAAATTATTGTAATGACTGCGTGACATTTGCCGAATTGAGAGACAGGCGAAAGAAGAAACTTGATTTGCGGGCAGCGAAGAGGGACATATTTTATTACACATAGTGATTATATTTTAAATTTTAACTGAATTAAGTTAATAAATGTTCCCTCAGGAATATTTCGGTGATCATTGGTCACCCTTTGTTTGTTTGTTTTTAATTTATGGGTGGACTGTTTTCCGAAATCTTCAAATTGGGAAAACCGACAGTGGGTTAGGGCAGAGCCACCACAGGGGGGAAATATCAGGAGAGACAAATCCCGCAATCCACAATGGAGATTGGTGATAGCAGGAGACGAGCACCGCCACATTCCGGCTCTAACATGTCCTGGTCTCACACACTATACCCTTACGGAACTAATGACCAAAGCAGTCGATGCGCCCAGAAACACTACATACTCACCCAAGTATACTTAAAGGCCAAACCCTACGACAGAGGGGCCATGCGGCTTTGCGTCTTCAAGCCGAGATGGGCCCGGGCCGACGCCAAAGGGCTGTTGTTTCTGATAGCACTACGCCCGCAGGCGCCCTTTGGGCGGGAAGGGGGGGCGAGAGGAGGGACTGTGATCGGGGCACCGGTATTGTTTCGACAAGCAGCAAAAACAAATGAATAAATAGAATGCATGAGGAATAGACGTACGAGTATAATAGGGGGTAATTAAACAAGCTGTACCTGTGAAGATAGTCCAGCAACATGATGTGTGTGTGTATATATATACACAATATATATACGGAATTTATTTATTTATTTATATATATATATATATATATATATATATATATATATATATTGTGTACACAATATTGTATATATTGTACAAATATAAAATATATTGTAAATACACATAATACACATAATTCTGCAGAAAAAGCCTTTTTATATATATATATATATATATATATATATATATATATATATATATATTGTAAATTTTGAACTTTTTCTGCGAATTATGTGTGGTTTTGTTATTATAATGCATACGATATATTTACACTTAATACATTCTTCACAATTTAAGTTCTTACAGCCTGTGAACCCAAAATACGATTTATCTCCACTCATTTCTCTCACCTAACCTCTAAAGGGTTTTTGTACTTAAAAACGCGTATTCTGCATATGTTCTCATTACCTAAACGCATGCAAGAGGCGGTGCTGAACGCTCGAGTCTCACGTATGACTTGTATTTTCCACGGTGTGGTTGTGGGGTCCTCTCTCACGCCACTGTCACACGTGAATCATCATGCTATCCTTAAGCATTCATTTCTCACCATTCAACCTGCATTATGTTCCCATATAATTTATCCAGTGGTACGCGAACTACCGAAGTAGACCTGGTCAGGAGTAGGGAGGACCAAAAGACCTAAACTTCGACCCTAGCATACGCTGGGGAATATAATAATAATAAAATAATAATAATAATAATAATAATAATAATAATAATAATATAATGTCTTATAATGATAATAATATAATAATTCTAGATACAGAAATATTTTTTTTAATTATTTATTTAAGGTCGCCTTATAAACAGCTAGGTCATTGGCGACCACAGTTACAAAAATACAGTATTTACAAATTCACATACTAGTTACACATTTTCATCGGATACACATACACAAATCCTAAATCTAGATGTTATACATAGGGCAGACAATGATAGGTATAGAAATAATAATAATAATAATAATAATAATAATAATAATAATAATAAAACAATAATGAAAATGATATATTAACTCGGTGGTTACGCCAGAAATCTTTATGAAAGGTAAATGAAGTAATCTTCCAGAATTTAAAAAACTGTGGAAGATTACTTTTTTTACACATCCATAACAATAAATGTTAAGCTCTCCATCTAAAATAACCAGAAACCTGGCTATATGTGAGTTGCTGACTCACGTGTTTTAAATGTTTAAGAACATAACCGTATTTTATTACATCCTATTTAACTGAAATTGTTTCAGAAATACCACAACTTGTTTTTATACATTTTCCCATATTAAATATTTATTCGACATTCCTTTCGCTCCCTTTTTATTCCCCTTCTAATTCGTTCACTCATCCATGAATAAAAAAAAATAATAATAAAAAAAAAAAAGTTGCTTAATCTATAAACTCAGTGGTTACTGCAGAAATCTTGTGTAAATCTATATGAATGGATAAAAAATTCTGGAAAATCTTCCAGAAAAAAAAGTGGAATATTACTACTTTTTACCCATCCATAATAACAAATGTTACGCTCTCCAACCAAAACAACCTGAGAACAGATTAGTTACTGACGCTAGTTACTGTGTTCCAAGTTTCAAATGTTTAACAACATAATCGTATTTTATTACTTCATATTTAACTGACATTTTTTTTCAGCAATAACACACCCAAACCTTGGGTTTTATACCATTTCCCCACATATTTGAAATATTTATTCCGATCTTTCCTTTCGCCCCCATTTTACTTCCCCTCGCTCCACTCTCCTCCTTGACCTTTGTTCGCTTCCCCTCCGCGCTGCGCATGAAAGCCCAAGCGGGGGCGTGGCTCCTCCACCCAGCGCGGCCGCCGCCATGTTGGTGCCGCCTGCCCCCACGCCCCCGCCCCCCCCCCCGCCCCGCCCCGCCCACCTGACCGCACGCCGGCTACGTGCTTCCGCCCACCTTGCTGCTCAGACAAAGCACCCCTTCAGTCATGCCTTCGCGGAGTTGAACTACCTGGCGGAGGTGGCTTCAGTGGATGTCGCTCTAGTGCCTTTGATCGGGAGATACTAGGGTTCCAGTCCCAATGGTGCAAGGATTTTCGACACTAGCTACTCAGCTAAGCGGAATTCAGCGGCTGTCTGAAGAAGAATTTTAGCGGTCGGCTGCTCTCATCGGTAGTTTCCTGCGGGTTCACCATTCAATGTCACTGCAGTGCCTCTGACCGAGAGGGGCGGCAGGATTTCGACACTAGCTTTTCAGCTAGGTCGAATTCAGTCGCTGTCTGGAGGAGAATTCTAGCGGCCGGCTTCTCTGATCGGTAGTTTTCCGTGGTTTCTCCGATCAACACCAAGCGAATGCCGGAGCAGTACCCTAACAAACGGGCCACGGACCGCGCGCGATCTGTCCTTTCTCTTCCTGCTGCTATCCTCTCCCCTTACACACACCACTTACACTAACATGCACTACACTACCACATATTCCGGGAGACCGGTCGGGAGCTTAGAGCTTGTCCCGGCTGGGGCGGTGCCCCGCTGGTGGGAGAGTCTTGGTTAGGAAGAAACCCCACAAGCCGACGGTAGGTCGGCGCCGGATCCGGTGAGGGAAGTTCGCCGCCATCTCTGGAGAAAAAACCTGCACTACACTAACGGGACTAATGCCCAAAGCAGTTGACGCGCCCGGAAACACGAAAAAACAAACCAAACCAAACCAAACCCGAACTGCCCGCTTTTGCTTAAGATCCTCACTGCTCCATCCCGCCCCTTTGCTCACAGTTCGCTCACCAACCCTATACTGTCTGCTCCTGGGCACCGCCCCATATTTACGACTCCCGCTCTATGTCCCCTCCCTATGTCCAATCTTCGCCCTGACCACGCTTTCATATTCCCTGTCTTTGCTCAATGTCCCCTCCCAATGTCCAATGTCTTTGCTCTATGTCCCTCCCTACGTCCAATCTTCGCCCTGACCACGCTTTCATATTCCCTGTCTTTGCTCAATGACCCCTCCCAATGTCCAATGTCTTTGCTCTATGTCCCCTCCCTACGTCCAATCTTCGCCCTGACCACGCTTTCATATTCCCTGTCTTTGCTCAATGTCCCCTCCCAATGTCCAATGTCTTTGCTCTATGTCCTCCCTAGTCCAATCTTCCCCTGACCACGCTTTCATATTCCCTGTCTTTGCTCAATGTCCCCTCCCAATGTCCAATGTCTTTGCTCTATGTCCCCTCCCAATGTCCAATCTTCGCCCTGACCACGCTTTCATATTCCCTGTCTTTGCTCAATGTCCCTCCCAATGTCCAATGTCTTTGCTCTATGTCCCTCCTACGTCCAATCTTCGCCCTGACCACGCTTTCATATTCCCTGTCTTTGCTCAATGTCCCCTCCCAATGTCCAATGTCTTTGCTCTATGTCCCCTCCCTACGTCCAATCTTCGCCCTGACCACGCTTTCATATTCCCTGTCTTTGCTCAATGTCCCCTCCCAATGCCCATGTCTTTGCTCTATGTCCCCTCCCTACGTCCAATCTTCGCCCTGACCACGCTTTCATATTCCCTGTCTTTGCTCAATGTCCCCTCCCAATGTCCAATGTCTTTGCTCTATGTCCCTCCCTACGTGCAATCTTCGCCCTGACCACGCTTTCATATTCCCTGTCTTTGCTCAATGTCCCCTCCCAATGTCCAATGTCTTTGCTCTATGGCCTGTTTTGCTCATGTCCCCTCCCAGTCCAATCTTCGCCCTGACCCGCTTTCATATTCCCTGTCTGCTCAATGTCCCCTCCCAATGTCCAATGTCTTTGCTCTATGTCCCCTCCCTACGTCCAATCTTCGCCCTGACCACGCTTTCATATTCCCTGTCTTTGCTCAATGTCCCCTCCCAATGTCCAATGTCTTTGCTCTATGTCCCCTCCCTACGTCCAATCTTCGCCCTGACCACGCTTTCATATTCCCGTCTTTGCTCAATGTCCCTCCCAATGTCCAATGTCTTTGCTCTATGTCCCCTCCCTACGTCCAATCTTCGCCCTGACCACGCTTTCATATTCCCTGTCTTTGCTCAATGTCCCTTCCCAATGTCCAATGTCTTTGCTCTATGTCCCCTCCCTACGTCCAATCTTCGCCCTGACCACGCTTTCATA
This sequence comes from Teleogryllus oceanicus, assembly GCA_964035755.1. NCBI lineage: Eukaryota > Metazoa > Arthropoda > Insecta > Orthoptera > Gryllidae > Teleogryllus > Teleogryllus oceanicus. The sequence goes on from CAXIVR010000013.1 coordinate 54,859,976, forward strand.
TTCCCTGTCTTTGCTCAATGTCCCCTCCCAATGTCCAATGTCTTTGCTCTATGTCCCCTCCCAATGTCCAATCTACGCCCTGACCACGCTTTCATATTCCCTGTCTTTTCCCCTTCCCCCTCCCCGCCCCTCCCTCCCGACTTTCCCCATATTCCTCGCTTCTGACCAGAGCATCACACTCCCCGCCTTGCCCTTCCGAATATTCAAGACGTGCCACGTAGAAAAATATTTCGACGGCGGGCATTAAAGGATCCCACCGCACTCCGGGCTCTCTGAGCGTGAAATACTCTCCGGTAATGGCTTCTTGAAATTCTATAAAGGCCAATTGATGCTACGCTATTGGCGTGTGATGCAAACGTGCTCGAATAGCATCAACTGTCACCGATACGAAACGCATAGCGACATCACGATAAACGACGAAGAGGAAATTGCCAATCGGCTTCCTTAGTTGAAGCGGAGGTATGACCGTCAATCAAAATTTAAGCGTGCTTGTTGTATGTTCTTTTCCACGCGATTCACTTATATTTTTCATTAGAACATTTTAAAAAATGCAAATAATGCTGAATATTTTCTGGGAAACAATTTTTTTCACGGAACACCCGTGCTTGGCGACGCGTAATTCTAAACCGCTGAAGAATTCTAGTTCGTACTGCCGTTATGTGTAGTAACACGTTGCGTGCACATGGTATGTGAGATAGTCCGTGGAAAACCTGTATTGGAGAAGATAAGGAATATTGCGAATATTGGAAACTAGTTCGTAATGAACGAATGTGTGAGACTCATTACGTTTGCCCTTGCACTGTCACATGAATTTACTGAAAAAGACTTCTCATTCCAACTGTTATTTCAAACACGATGTCCATTGTAGTTAAATGATGCAGGCTTCCCTTGCAAAATATCCGTATGCCCTCGTATCTCCCACGCCAGACTTGTGTAATTTAATTTGAAATCCCTGAGTGTGCACTTGTCTGTCAGGATGGTTGATTGATTTTTACGTGTTTCCGGGCGCGTCAACAGCTTCGGTCATTAGTCCCGTTAGTATAGTGCATGTTTGTTTCTCGGGAGATGGCGGTGATATTCCCCCGCTGGATGGCCAGATCCGGCGCCGACCTACCGTCGGCTAGTGGGGCTTCCCCCTAACCAGGACTCTCCCACCAGCGGGGCACCGCCCCAGCCGGTGCAAGCTCTAAACTCCCAACCGGTCTCCCGGAATGTGGTAGTGTAGTGCATGTTAGTGTAAGTGAGTGTGTAAGGGGAAAGGATAGGACAAGGCAGGTGAAGGACAGATCGCGCGCGGTCCGTGGCCCGTTTGTTAGGGTACTGCTCCGGCATTCGCCTGGTGTTGATCGTAGAAACCAGGGAAAACTACCGATCAGAGCAGCCGGCCGCTAGAATTCTCCTCCAGACAGCGACTGAATTCGAGCTAGCTGAAAAGCTAGTGTCGAAAATCCTGCCGCCGCCAGGAGTGGAATCTAGGACCTCCCGGTGAGAGGCGCTGCAGTGGCATCAGTTGATGCACTGAGCTACCGCTCCCAATGTGTCAGGATGGTGGCACACCAAAGTCCTTGTCAGTTTTAAAGGAGGTCAGTTTTATAGGAGTACTCAAGTGACGTTTAAACTGGGAATACCTGCAATAGCACGTTTCTCTCGGTTCAGTCACATGAGTGATTATTTTGACAATAATTTCTGCAAAAACATTACTGAAGAGGCTTTGTGGATGATTAGCATGCAGATATTGTACTAGTTTCACGAACATTGGCCAACTTATTCTACGACTGTGGTGTACCCTTTAATATTGTCATTCCGACAACCGAAAAAGCATCGCATGAAAACAATTTGTCCCTAGAATTCAATAAAGATGTACTTCAAAAGTATTTATAAAGTAAACGATTGATTTTCTGAATGACCATCGTTGTATAGAAAATTAGTAAAGGCTATAATTTTGAACATGAACCATTGGCTGGCTTCTGAGGGGAGTTGAACCCCCTGACCCCCACCCCCATCTCTTGGGTACGCCACGACGAACCTCACATTTTTCGACAGAATCTGAAGCGATTTATACATTATTATTTCTAGAGACACTAGAACAAACTAAATTGCTCAGGAAATCCCTAACATCCAACTATATTCACTAAACTGTGGGAACTGACACTTCGAAGCATTATCAGCTGACACTCGATTCCTCTCGTTGACGGAAGACTTCGGCAATTCGCAACTGCACGTCCTGTGGACTGAACCGAGGACACTCGTCAGGAGAACGGCGCATGGAGTTGCGCCCTCTCGCCCACCGGCCGCCGCCGGCGCCACCGGCGCCGCCCACGTGGCGACCCGGCAGCCTCAACGACCTCTCGACCTTTCGTGGGCGACCCAAAGGCCGGAGTTCGACCCTCGGGTGGGTGGACGGTGGTTGCGACCGCGCTCGTGTAGGTCGCCGAGTCGCGCGTGCTGATTCCTGCGATCGTGCGAATTTGAGACCTGCGATGTACAGATTTCCCTCCCCTCTTATATGTTACTACTCTGTCTCAATGTAGACTCAGTGGTTAGGCGGAAGAGCAGGCCCTATGGCCTGAGCCTCGCCATGAATAAAGACATATTATTATTATTATTATTATTATTATTATTATTATTATTATTATTATTATTATTATTATTATTATTATTATTATTTATTGTTATTATTATTGTTGTTATTATATTATTATTGTTGTTATATTATTATTATTATTATCGTTCCCTGCGGGCTCTCTGCGTGGGAATCATACGAGAGCGTGTCGTTCGAGGTTTTTCGGACTCAAAATGAGGGGGAGACATTTACAGTCCGTTCCGGTTATAGTAAACTTCTGGGGAATAACTTTTTTGGTTCACTATATCAAAGGTTCACTACACCCGATGATGTCAGAATTAAATAGAATTTCTCCACAATGATAGTTTTTATTAATATAGAGATGCAGTCGGCTACGGTTATAGTGAACTCGGATATAGTGAACCCTCTGTTATAGTGAACTTACCTCACTGGTTCGAGTTCACTATAGCATGTGTCAACTGTATTTCGTCTTGACTTTTGTATTTTTCAACTAGCTGTCGACTCTCCCTATACCTCCAGGGTTCCCAAGTAGGTCGGAAGTAGTCGACCACTTTGGGGGGAGGGGTGACATTTTGTATGGGGACAATGATGATCAAGAGGTCGAATAGGAGGCAATAGTTGAACATGAACTGGGTATTGATCCATGTAATCACTATGCCAATGATTACAATAACAATACATATATGAAATTGATCCTTAGGTAGAATATTTGAAAAACTTAAAAAATAGAACTATCTTTGTATTCAAAACCTTACTCCATCGCGCAACAGAATTCTGCAATTCGCAGATGAGACGTGTTATATATCGTTTGTAAATGCATGCGTAATTCATCAATTTTAGATCGTAGAAATTAGCTCTCTTTTGATTCGTAAAATACTTTCCCACGGGTCCACTTTGAAGAGCTACAAGCATAAGAGACAAACATTTTCTTTCTTCCTTGTCCCACCCGACAAGTGAGCACGTGCGTGTAGTACACGTAATTAATTCGATTCGAGTGTGAGAATGCATTTTCCTTTACAAAATTCTATGTGAGAATTATGAAAGGATTAAGTCGTCTTGGCAGATTGCAAGTAATTTACAGACGTCAATTCACACGCTTACAATTAGTCATGCGAGCAAAGCGCAAATAAATAGTGTGAATCAAGGCAATTATTGTGACACAACAAAACACTTCGAATAATATATTCGATTAATAATTTTCTGTAAGTGATGTTTATAATAATATATAGGAATCCCTTAATCATGAAAAAGGATAAGCCATCGAAAACTCAACTCTTCGTATGGTCGTTTTTTTTCCCTAAGTTGAATCCTTTGAATTTGACACGTGTATTTATTGAGCCTACTCTACTCTACGCTTTTACTTTTTTTAAAACATTTTTATTATAATACAACACAACAGAACTTTCCAAAACTTATTTCTACAATTACGGCTGCTGAGGATACATCTGGTTTACCTACAGGTTTTACCTACTATCCTGTAGGAAATACCATATTTGATATAGTAAGAGTTAAAGAGATAAGAATGCAGTCAAAAGAACAGTGAAACACTGCCTTATTCTTCTTCTTCTTTTATTATTATTATTATTATTATTATTATTATAATTATTATTATTATTATTGATAATACTAATAATAATAATAATAATAATAATAATAATAATAATAATAATTAACAGTATTATTTTTATTGCTATTATTTCTTCGTGCTGATCCTAGTTTGTTGATGTAGATAAATGGTAAGTTTTAAGTAGGTTAGGACCATACAGGATCAATCTTGGGTAGATAACAGAAATTAAAACTCTTATAGTTTATATTTATTGTATCTTATTTTACGTCAAAAAAAGTTAAAACTGCGTTTGACGTGCTATGGGGAAAAGTGAATTGTGTGCACATTTTCAAAATTCTTTGATCCCTACACTAAGTCATATACTACTTAAATTTTGAGGAAAAAAAGAAAGAAAGAAAGAAAGAAAGAAAGAGAGAAAGAAAGGGAGAAAGAGAGACAGAAAGAAAGAAAGAAAGAAAGAAAGAAAGAAAGAAAGAAAGAAAAAAGCTCCCATGTAATAAAATCTATTTTCAAGGATAAAAAGGCAATAAATTTTGGCTCTTATCCATTTTATACTGTTGTAGTTAAGACTCATAGTTTAGCAGCTCAACGTTTCGAACATTTAATATGTGCCTTTTCAAGAGCAATACAGACAATGAAAATCGGTTGACAAAGCATAAACAATATAGTTTAATATAATGAAAACTATAGAATGCAAAAATATTAAAATCACTACATAAGAACACCTTGTTGATATTATGTATAATCTTTTTAATGTTCAATAATTTGGCAATGCAACCATAAACCACTGATTCATACCTTATACCATACCTACAAGATGGGTTTTTTCAACAAATTAAAATAAGGTATGGATCAACGGACCACCGCCACCACTACCACCACTACTACCGCCACCGCCACCACTACCACCACTACTACCGCCACCGCCACCACTACTACCACCACAATTGCCATTATCTCTCACCTTTCCCGCTAACTACACCGTCGAGGCCGTATTAAAACGAATTCTAATTTCCGATTCGTCCATTATACATCATGTGCACATTTCGTTCAATGTCATCACTTCGTTGCTGCAATGCTATGCACATCATTATATACAACATATAACGACGTTTCTTACGGAAGTAAATTTACGCAATTAAAAGCAAATGCATTTTAAATACCCTTCGTAATACTACAGACGTCGAAAAAACTAATCAGTAAGGGTGTTTAATAAACGCTCTTTCCCAATGTCATAACCTAAAAAAGATTCAAGTGGAACCAGAAACTGAATTATTATTGCAATCGTTTAATGAGGTGGATTGGAAAAAGAACGATCGCGCAGAACAGAAAGCACGCACGGTAATATTGAAGGAAAACACTTTTAAAAAACTGCATGCGTAACAGATGTATGCATGTATTTTCAAAGATGCCTCATCCTGAAAACCAATTATCTTGTGAAACGAACTGTACTAACAGTCGTGATGAAAAGAGATACGCTTTGTCAAGTTAGTTACTTAATTTGTCTATTAACTTTTTATTCGGTAAAACTATGCATTTTAGTTCGCATTAACGTAAAAACTATTTTTTATCTTATCCCACACAGTATCTTATGGGCCCGTCCTGCGTCGGCGACATACGCGACGAAGCGGAGAAAGCGCTACAAGCGGCAGCGTCCGAAATTCAAACATGTTTGAATCTTGTCGCTACTTGTCGCCGCTTCTCGCTGTGTCGCGCGTATAGTTTCGCTGTTTTGGTCTTCAATTTCCCATTTCAAAGATGTCGAATAGCGATATAACGGAATGTTTAACTGAAGATGTGAAAATACAAGGGAATTGTGGAACAAGAGATTGAATAGCTACCACAGTAGAATTGTGAAAAGAAGTGACGAAAGCACTGAAAATAACAAATAAGTTTGTTTTTTATTGATTAAATTATATTAATTTATATTATTCTTATTGAATTTTGTCAGATGTTAATTATGTCGCGTAGTACATACATCACAATGTAGACTCGCCGTTGTTTATAATCGGGCATTATCTCAGGAACGGCTTTTCCGCACTGCCATTTTTCGAGTGCGCTTTATTCGTGATTTTTTTTACTCTTAAGCATTGATACCAGGAATTCCCCAATGTTTTTCGACCACATTTAAAAGAACCGATGGCTGCATCGATCCCCTTAAGTTATTCTGTATAAATTATCGTAAGACAAATAATTGACAATAGATGCAGGGGCGCCAAGAGAAAACAAGGGGTCTGGGGCAATAGATCCACGGGAGCCCGTTATTTCCCACAAAAGTTCGCGTTGTTTATTATTATTATCATTAATTATTAATATATTTTAAAGTGAAACATAATTAAACTACAGTTAATTTAAGAAAATGTCCATCTGGATGCCCCCGAATAGATGTCTTAAAGGTAACAATTTTGTAAATCAATATTGTGGTAAATATATAGATTTCAATAATCCAAGCTTCTTCCGCTATCTTGATTATTGTGCGATTGTTACAAAATGTTAAGCGTTTTCTCCCTGGCCGTGTTTCTCCAGTACGTTTTGCAGGAATTATATTCTTTCGCGAGAGAATGTGGTTGTCAATACCTAGTTATAATATGTTAAGTGTTCTAAACATACTAAGTAGTTGGGTAGCCCTGTTCTCGGATGAATTTGTGCAAAAAAGCCAAATGTGTCCCCATCTGCAATACACGGAAATTAAGTTTTAAATCTGATCAGTATAAATAGAAGAAGATAATGAAGAAAATAAGCATGGGGTGGAGTCTGTTTTGTACTTTGACATCCGTCCTTATTAAGGGCTCCTTCCGGATACCACTGCGGTGCACCAGTTGCACAACTACGCCCCTGAGCCTAAGGATGAACAAGAGAACGAAAGAAGAAGAGCGAATTTGTAATTACAGTAAAATATGCCGGAATCGATCGGGACACAAAAAAAAAATGGTTTCGCAAGGTTTTCATTTTATTCAAGGTTGTTCATTGTATGACCTGATATTAACATTTCTGCCCTGAAAGCAATTAATTACATGGCTTTATTATAATTATCAAAATATATTAAGATACAACGTATTTATGCAAGAAATCATCAATAAATGAATATTAAATACTCTTTATTCACTGCTTCTTCTTTTAGTAGAAAAATACACACTCTCCTGGCTGTATTCCGACTGTTTGCGGACTCTTTCAACGCACAATGCGTCACAACCCAGCGCTATGATTTTCTGATACACTCTTGGCTTTGCGCAATGCGTGTCTCTGGTCGAGGAGTTATGCTTTTCAACGCGAGGCAGGGAGACGCATGAAAAGAAGCCGTACCCGTAAACATTCTCACGCTCAGAGAAGGAATTCTCCGAGGACCTACGCCTTGAGAGAGAAGCGACCTCAAGGTCGAATTGTACGCAGACAGCTGAAGCCAGCCTCCTTCAATGTCCGGCTGTCACGACTAAATCTCGTGTCACAGGGCAGACAATTTAAAAGAAGCTTCCAGATGCATTACATTACATTTTATTTGAACTGCACTTGGGTATGACCCGGTGGCAGTTAAATAACAATAATTACAATAATAATAACAATATTAATAATATAACAATAATAAGGAGTACAGTACAAGCCGAACGTCAATAATCATATATCATTAATATTAGTATTATAACAAATATTCCAACTCTGTCATGATATCCAATAATTATATGTTGGTGATGTTAAAATTAATACAAGCTACATAAATATTTGCTATTTTTTTTTAATTCATTGATGGGGTTCACTACACTTAAATTCGGGATCACATTCATCAGGAACATCTCGTGTCTCTCTGCCAATTGCATAAAATTCACAGGAATTTCGTTTTATAAAGATTTTTTTTCCCTACAGGTCATGAAAAACCGTTCCGTCTTCGCGTTAAAGAGGTTCCGTTTTATGCTGTGTGAAATGCCATTTAACTTCACGGGCCGGGGAAATTGTCCGGTTTAGGAAGGTTACCGGCTTATAAGGGGGTACGGTTTAGAGTTTAGTGTATTATTATATGTTCTGTTGCTCTGTACCAGAAAATAATTAACAAGTTAATTTACTTTTATTTGTAATCAATGATATCTTGATTATACCTAAGGTGTCCGGAGAGGAAACGTCGAAACTCCGAAAAAGGAATTTTAAGACAATTTAAGCATATTTTGTCCAATAAACTACATGGATATTCGGAATGGATGAGCCGCAATAAGCACTCAAAAGTTAGTTTCAAAATATGATTCCTAAACAAAAATTTGCATTGTAGAAGCATATAACCACTCCAGAAACATGAAAATTGTTTATTATCAAAATGAACTAATATATTAGAATGAAATAAAAGAGCAGTGGAACTGTGTAAATTGCGTGCTTTTTTATTTCTGGGTTATTTTTTCTTTCTGATCAAATATATTCATTTATTTTGTTAATAATATACAGTTTACATACTTCTGGAGTGTTTATATGCTTCTACAACGCAAATTTTTGCCTAGAAAGCATATTTTCAAACCAACTTTTGAGTGCTTATTGTGACTCAGTCATTCAGAATATCCATGTAGTTTATTAAACAAAAAATGCATAAAATTATCTTAAGAGCTTAGTTTCGATGTATCGACGTTTCCTCCTGGACATTCTGTATAAATTGCCAGTTTATTTCCGACTAAAGACCCCCAATCGACTCCTTGATAATCATTGACTCCCAAGGGATCGAATACGTTGGAAACCTCTGATTTCTACTAATGATATTCGCTAAGCAATGACCTGGCTAGTCGCACAGCTGTTCTGTTCGCTCCGGACGATTAACAAAACTACGATGAACGCACTAACACGTCCTTGTGTCCTAATGCACTTAACACGATTTCTCAAAGATAAGAATCAAGAATTTTTGTCTAGTCGTGTGCAGCACGGGGGACTCCAATTTTCCGTGCTTACGTGGGAAACGTCAGTTGTACGATAACACGTGTTATTAGACAGAGTTGCAAAAAAAAGTTCGTCATTGGTAATATTCCCACGCCGGCCAACTGTTCAAAATAATGACTGAGAACGGAGCAGCAACGCAACCCCATAATCAGAAAACGCACAGGGGGAATGAATGAAATTCCTTTAACACATCGGTCGAAATTTCTAAGCTGTTTGATAGCTTGAAACTTCGTATAAATCAAAGTTGGAATATTATGGAAAATGAGTCGAAGTGTTATTATTCACAACTGTATAAAAGTTGCTAACAATTTTCAAGAATTGGTTCATGTTTAGCCACTTTATCGATAGAAAAGTTAGCAAGATTCAATATAGAAATGATTTAACTAACAAGTGATTGTATTACTTTTGTACTTGGGAAGATCGAATTCCAAGGCATTTCTAATTTCGTTTATACTTCTTCTTCACTCTTGTTAATTTATCTCTTTAAGAGGAATGATATGGAATAAGTATCTCATAATCATGGAATAAGTATAATCATTTTTGTTGTTTTTAAAATTTTTGAACTGTTATATCTTGCTATCTCTTTTTTTCTTTGCCCTGGAGATCTAAAAATGAACAGTCGGTGTCTGTTGAATGCTGGATTTCTTGAGAACACTGTAATATGCCGAAGCTAGGGATCGACAGATTGCCCTAAACATATTTTTACGACTTAACCAAAAATTGACATCACTGTTATTGAACATTTAAAAGCAGGAAGGATTTCGTCGAAAATTAAGACGTATTAAATATTAGTCGTAAACCCAAATGCATTTATTTTAATATTCATGTCATATAAACATTTATAAAAAATCAAATACGGAAAATTGAAAAATGTAATTTTTTGGCAGTTCTCATTTAATTTTATTTTTATAATATGGAAATAAGATGATTTTTAAAACACTTTTTCAAATCTTTTTGCTGAGTTCTTTTAATGCAATATTTTCTTCGCGAAAAAAAAGTATGATAAAATAAAACAGATGTCCCAGAACCAGTATGATTTCCTCAAATAATTCTAATCAAGATTAAAACTTAGTTTATGCATCTAAACTGCATTTTTATATACCATGTTCAATAAATTCACTGTGTTTTATCAGTGATATTCATATTTTGTTTCATTGGTCACAATATCATTAATTCGTAGGTCATAAACGCATACATATTTCCTAAAGATGTGTAAAGAAGTAAGAAAACGTTTGGTGTGTCCTTCCAGTCACCTGATGGCGATACGCAGACCGAAATCTTCAACAACAACAACAACAACAACAACACCACAAAAACCCAAACTTTTTACCCATCCTCATGGATTTCCACAAGATTGTGGAGTAACTAACCACAATATTTTCTAAATTTCAATAATTCAAATCAACCCCTATTCATGGCATATCTCGACGTCCACCTTAAAGTATTTTCCTTTAAGAGAATAAAACTGAGTGTCATACAAGATTAATCGTGCAACCAGCGAATGAAACGCTTGAGATAAATATCGAGACGTTCTGTTGTAGGGAGATTTTCGGTGCGTTGCAGTGAAAGTCGTTTCTTCTCTCAACACCTTCGAACGGTTACACAAACTACCGTGACCCAAAGAGACTAGCAAACATCAAGTGTAGGTTTCGACATGTTGAAAAGTCTCACACACCCAAAGCTGGAAATCGATGGAAACAAACATCACGAGTTTCAGTATTACGAGTATGTAAAGAAAGCACATGCATTTAGACGTAGACATAAACATTATTTTTTCTTCAAAATGTTTCGAAATCAGTTAGTCACGAGCGCCCACTACTACAATAGTTAATCTTAACAGCGAGTGCATGCAAGGATAATACTAAAGCAATAAGGAATTTAATTGATTATAGAAAAGAAGTTATTTTAATACTACAAAATATTATAAATAAAAAAAGTTTGTTTACATGCAAATTTGTTTATTCCCATATTAAAGAATATTTCGTAATTGAGCTCCAAAACAAGAGGAATATCTACATGAAATTCCGAAAAAAAGCTACCTTTCCCCCCCTTTCCTTGATCTTCAAGTAGAATTTAAAGAAGTTAAAATATTAAGCAAAAATCTGAATTTTTGACATTCTCGGCATTTTAACATACTCTAAATATTTAAAGTTCTCCGAATAAAACGATATGTGCATAGTTGTCCAAAGCACCCTTTTAGCATATTTTATGTTATTTTCTTCCTTCCGCTGCATAAGTCAAAATGGCCATTATTTTGGTTACAAGTCTCTCACTTACGTTTTATTTTTTAAACAAATTCATACAGAACGCCCAGTTTTTTACTAAATGACAGCGAAAATGTCATTCTTGAATGTTGCTTGCACTGGAAAGTTTTATCTTCTATAATTATTTACGCGGAAAATGTGTTTAGTTTACTTGTTACCCCGACAAGGTCACTGATTTCGCCGCTGATTTCTGAAAACTGACATGTTTGAACAAATTTGTCCTATCTATAAACCTACACCAGTGATAATTGTCATTTTTCGTAAGAGGTAAAGCACGTAATAATAGCTGCATGACAGCAGTGCCTTTGACTGGGAGGTCCTAGGTTAGAGTCTCCAAGGTGGCAGTATTTTCGACACTAGCTTTTCAGCTAGGTCGAATTCAGTCGCTGTCTGGAGTAGAATTTTAGCGGCTGGCTGCTGTGATAGGTAGTTTTCCGTGGTTTCTCCGATCAACACCAGGCGAATGCCGGAGCAGTACCTTACCAAACGGGCCACGGACCGCGCGCGATCTGACCTTCCTCTTCCTTGTCCTATCCTCTCCCCTTACACACACACACTTACACTAACATGCACTACACTTCCATATATTCCGGGAGATCGGTCGGGAGCTTAGAGCTTGTCCCGGCTGGGGCGGTGCCGCGTTGGTGGGAGAGTCCTGGTTAGGGGGCAACCCCACTAGCCGACGGTAGGTCGGCACCGGATCTCGCCATCCAGCCGGGGAAGATCATTGCCATCTCCCGAGAAAAAACATGCACTACACTAAAGGGACTAATGAGCGAAGCAGTTGACGTGCCCGGAAACACGAAAAAAATCAATAAAAAATTCCTACACTACCACACTTGTCGGGAGACGTGTTGGGAGCTTGGAGTTTGTCCCGCCTGGGGCGGTGCCCCGCTAGAGGGAGATACCTGGTAGTGGAATATTCCTACAAGCCGACGTTAGGTCGGTGCTGGATCTCGTCATCCAGCGGAGGAAGATCTCCGCCCCTACCGCGATAAAGCATGCAGTACACTTACGGAACTAATGACTTTAGCAGTTGACGCGCCCGGAATCACTCATCAATAAATCCGCCAAAACCGTCTCCAACGTGACCGCCCAAGGCGAACGGACCAAACGAAACGATACAGCTTTTCATCCGACAGCCGATGTTGCCGAGGATCCTGCCGGAAGAGGTCGTTCAGGCGAACTGTACATTTTATAAGCACATGTTTGAACGAATCCGCTAGATCGGACGAAAATTTAGTTAGTTAAATAATGCCTTATTTTACGTGGCAAGACGCGGGCCATCAGGCCCGCTCTTCCGTCTAACCACGCAAATTTCGCTACGCTCTTTCACCACCTAGCGGAGAAAGGAGGTATTATCTCGGGCGACGAAACACGCGTATCTCAATTTTGCTCAGAGGCTTCATTTAGGCTTGAGGATGTTTTACATGCAGTAAATCTACTACATGGGACAGTCGGCTTTACTTCCCCTCCGAAGGAAAGCTTACGGCTTGTCCCGGCTGGGGCGGTGCCCCGCTGGTGAGAGATACCTGGCTGGGGAAAATCCCACTAGCCGACGGTAGGTCGGCGCCGGATCTCGCCATCCAGCGGGGGAAGATCACCGCCATCTCCCGAGAAAAAAAGAAGAAAAACATGCACTACAATAACGGGACTAATGACCGAAGAAGTTGACGCGCCCGGAAACACGAAAAAAATCAATCCTATGTATTTCTGGCAAAATAGGTTCCGATGTGCCGCGTGGCACAGCGAGTCTGTGTCGGAAGTGCGAGCGGCTTCGTGGTCCCTGCGGGGAGCCCCTGGGTGGGCGGTGGGCCGCTAGCCGGTGCGGGTTTTCTCTCGTGACGTCAGCGCACGCTCGCACGCGGCTTGGCGCACCACGCGCCGCAGGGTCTGCGACCGCGCGCCTCCTCGCGGCTGCCGCCGCGAGTCAAATCACCTGCGTGCGCATTTCGTTTTTTTTTTTTCAAAATTCTGTTACGTTTTTGTGTAACGTTCTGTTAACCATCTACTGGCGTCGAACGCGGAGTAATCCTCTGTTAAGTTAGTCGGTTATCGTCAGTAATAATTTGTCATTCACTCCCTTTTATCCCTTCGGTAAAGGAGCACGACAACGTTAGAACGCCGGGGTTCTTAAACGGTCACCCATCCAAGACCTCGTGGTGTTTCGAGTTGGTAAACTTCCGCGACTTCTCGGAGCGTAGCTAAGCAATTCGGCTACCGACTCTGGCTGAAATACAGAGCCCCCGTCGATGCCCCAGGTGTCTGGGTTATCATTATCATAATTTACAATAAAGTCAGTAAACCGTTAGTATTCAGTAATCCAGTAAAATAATATACAATTTTTTTATATTTTTAAGAAAAATAATATTTATTCAAATGAATTTGAGAACAATTAACTTTAAAATATATAGTGGGGACTGCTGTTCGAATTAAATGCTCGTGGAAGTACTACCCCAAGCCCCTGGGGCATTTAGTATCATAATTTAATTAAATAGTTATATAAACCGTTTAAAATAAAAAAACAAACATTTCTTTCACACTTTTTAAGAAATATACTGTAGTTTAAGTATAATTAAGTTTAAAATATATAGGGAACATGTGAATCAAGTGCCCCAGGCCTCTGGTTTTGTGTGTGCTCCTAAACGCTACGGAGCAGGGCAGGGCGTCCACAGATAAAGCAGAGCGGGCGGAATGGGCGGAGAGGGGCTGGGAGGGTCAGCCCTGTCAGGGGGACGTCCACATTGACATACGCACGGGAAGGGACCGGACTCTTGAATATTTCGAAAAGGGACCCTTAGCCCTACGTAATAATACTTTTTTGTAAATAAGTTAAATTCCTAATTATCTCTCCTCCCTTTCTCTGTCTCGCTCTCTGCCTCTGTCTTTCTGTCTCTCTCTCTGACTCTCTCTGTCTTTCTGTCTCTCTCTGTCTCCCTCTCTGTCTGTTTCACTGTCTGTCTCTCTCAACTGCCAGTGTGGACAATTGATACGCGACATTTGGGGAAGAGGCTCTCCAAACCCTCTGGCAACCCTGATAAATGATTGAACATTAAATCAATATTTATTGACTATCGTTAAAGAAATAGTTTCATTCTTCCTGTAGAAAGTTTGGTTTATTTCTTATTTTATGTAACTAAAGTTCAATGAAAAAGGGGGCCCAGAGGTCTTACAAATGTAGATGAACCCATAGGCTACGCGGGGTTATGAACATCCATTAACAGGATTAATTGAGATCGGTCCTTTTCCTATCCCTCGCGTATTATCAATTTGTCCGGATTTTCGAAATCATCCAATAAAAGGGTTGGTCGAAATCTTCAAAATGAAATATAAAAAACTTACTAAAACAGTTCATTATCCTCTCTAATGGTTACAGAACGGGAGCGAGTGAACAAAAACCATTTATGTAGTAAGATACTCGAATCAGAATGCATCAGTCGTTCCTGTAACAGAGTAAGTCGTAATCAACAGCTCTGTCTAGCGGACAACTACTCTGATCGGAAGTTTTCCGTTGTTCTCCTATCAACACCAGGCGATGGCGGAGCTGTTCCTAAAAATCGGCCGACAGACCTACCACACTCATTCCTTCCTCTTCCTTGTCATAGTGTCATGTCCCCTTCCACAGCTTAGACTTGTCCCCGGTTGGGGCGGTGCCCCGCTGCCGGAAATACCTGAAGGAGGAACTACAGCAATTCCGCTTATAGGTCGGCACCGGATCTCACATTCGGGTACGGAGGAACACCACCATTTCTATGGATGTGAAATGTACTAAACTTTTGGGAATAATGGCCAAGGTCATTGACGCATCCAGGAAAACAAAATAATCAAGAGGAGAAAAAGACGAAAGAACGCGAAAAACAGAAGAAACGTCCGCACCTCTCGGTAAGAAAACGTTCGGTGTGTCCTTAGAGTTTCCTTCCAGTCACCTGATGGCGATACGCAGACCGAATTATCGGCATTTGACAGCTCCTTGTAACTGCTCTGCCAACGTGCGTGTGACGCACACTCGGGGACGTAAACACAAACGCCTAATTGGTTCAAACGAGGTAGGTCGGTGCAAACAGTAAATAAAAGCATTCTTTCTTTGTGAACATCGCGCCGGTCATTCAGGCCGACTGACGTTACTTGCAGTTATTCGGCAATAATAAACATCCTGCGATAATCACGCCCGAGTTGACACTGCGATTTAAATAGAGTGACTTTTGGCGGATAATCAGCTGTGACGCGATTATCCAGTCGGGAGCTTCAATACCAAACATTTTAGTCGCAATGATGATTCCGCTTGGATAACCGCGTCCGACTGATGATCTGTCACAAGTCACTCTATTTAAATCGAGGTACCGAGAACTAGACATTTTGAACAGAGTGGTATTTGCGATGCTGTTAATTGTAGTGTCGTCTGTAGCTAGTGGTGTAGCGTGAGAATACTACGTAATGCTGACTTACCACTGAAGAAAAATGCGAGAAAATATTAATGGATACGGCATAAATATATACAATGATAAAAATGCTGAAGACCTCATCTGTTATCTTTCGTAACCTTCGCGTTGTTATTATGTACTTCCAAGAAACTGCAGTAGGCTCATTTATTATGGTGTGGGTAACTATTAATTTAATAATATTTATTTCAGAAGTACAACTTTCAGAGCTGCTGGTAGGCTCTGTGAACTATACAAATGTACACCACTAAACTTTAAAAGCACTTGATGATAAATAATAATAATTTTCGTGTTTATAAATCGTTTTCCTTTTTGTTGTGAATCATATTCCTTTTTGGGATTTCTTGAGCGTGACACACGCTTCGAATGTACATCCGTTGATCTATTTCCTTCAATATGACCGACGAATGACGTTTTAGTCACACCTCTCTCATGACGTCTCTTTCTAAAAGTGATTCATAGCTATACATGTTTTCCTAATTTTTTTAGAGTAAAAATCAAAATCTGTGTAATTTTTGTCACATTTGAACTGAAGGCGAGATCTGTAATTGTCACAAATTTTAAGGAATGAAGGATATGATGGAGTAGTGAATGGAGACATTTTTAAATGCAAATCAGGTCAAAGACCTCGGGCGTTTTGTCGTCGCTAAATCATTAGATATTTTAAAACGCCCTTAAATAACTAATTTAATTGCGAATGGATGAAATTTTCTTTGTGAAACAAATATTACCAATTAAAATTCAATTCTAACATTTGATTTTATGTCACAGTTGACCCTCATACTTATGGTGTTTGAATTTGTACGTATTGTGTAGAAATCTTATTGTTTTGCTGTCAATACAACCATCTCTACTAATCATTCTCCTCCTCATCTCCGCATACGTCTCCTCTTCCTTCTTTTCCTCTTTCTCGTATATCAACAAACCAGATAACATTATCTTCAGGTTGTCGAGTAATTGCAAACCGTCGAATACGATGGCACTGGACGATAGGTAGTGGTTTGCCTTTTACTTGCCATGTCGCGATCAAACGGTAACTCCATGCCTTGCTCGGGACAAGAAACTATGTCCCTAGCGCAGATCCTTTGGCATTCAACTTCACGAGAACGTCGACATAACAATGCAAAGAAAAGGATAGGAACATATCATTCGGACCACCAGATTCGCGGAGCACAGGTGTACGACTGCCGGTTTAGAAACGTTTTGTCAACTACCACTGTATAAGATACGTTTTCTTCACGTGCAATTCTGTCGAGGTTGTACGAGGGTTATTTTTATGCAAGAATTTTGAAATGAAAACGAAATTAACAAACTTCTTTAATGAATAATTTGAAGCCGGTTTGAATTTTCTAGCCAGGGTAAAGATTTATCGTAATGACTACGAATGATACGAAGTTTTTGAAACCCTCAGATAACTCTACCACTGGTGCATTTTCTCTTTAGAGGGCAACCTCTTCCACCACAACTGTTTAATTTCTTTAAGTTGGTAAGTTCAAAATTTAAACAGAACTGCCGTTGAAATCGTGGAAATATGTATGACAAGCTGGAAATTGTAACTCTTCTGTTTGCGTGAATTTGTGTGTCAACAGCCTGCAACATATCGTCAGGGATTGGATGCAATTTCCAATCAGAACACGATTCGTCATGGACGTGTTCCCGGCCTTCCTCAATCAATTAATTTTAACAGTGATATTTAATGTATTCTTTACCATTGGACTGTATAATTCTAAACAACATGTAACAAGTATTGTATCGCAGCTTCTGGGTCAATGACCCCCATCTCGATCAGGTTTTTCGTCCAGTTTCCCTGATCCATTGAGCAAATGCTGAGATGGCCCCTTGTGTTGCTTCTGGACATAAATGTACCTTTATTTTCTGTGCACGTCTTCTAGAATTCAGTGGGAAATACAATTATTCAAGTTATTGTTTCGTGTATGTTGTCGCGGCAGGAAGTATTATTACGAAGAACAACATGGATAAGAACCCAAAATGTATTGCTTATTTATCCTTGAAAATAGATTTTACTACATGGGAGTTTTTTTTTCTCCCTTTCAAAAATTCAAAATTTAAGTAGTATATGACTTAGTGTAGGGATCACAGAATTTTGAAAATGTGCACACGATTCACTTTTCCCATAGCACGTCATACGCAGTTTAAACTGTTTTTTTTCGTAAAATAAATAAATAAATCTCATCCATTTTCGCATGCAACTGTCACTCATTGAATTGTCACTGTCTCATTCACCTATCTGCCTTAAGTGGCTCGTCAGTTGATGCCACTATAGTGCCTCTGACCGGAGGTCCTACGATTGCAGTTCCGACGGCGGCAGAATTTCCGGCTCTAGCTACAGAGCTAGGTCGCATTCAGCCGCTGTATGCAGGAGAGTTCTATAGTTTCGACTGCTCTCATCGGTATTTTCTGTGGTCCGGTCAAATCGGGAATGTACTAGGCGAATGCAAGAGCAAAACCCCAACAAACGGACGACGGACCGCGTACGATCTTTCCTTCCTCTTCTTTGTCCATCCTCACCCCTCACTTACACACCCACTCACATGCACTACCACATACATCGGGAGATCAGTCGAGAACTTTGAGTTAGTTCCGTCGTGGGCGGTGCACCGCTGGTGGGAGATGCCTATACTTCGTTTTTTTTTTTAACGTATGTGTGTAGAATCTCCAAGATGGAATTCGACACGACTTTCTGCGTCATTCTCAGTTCTGCGGCTAGAGTATCTGGATCTGCAGCATTACTTGATACGGTCGCGATCATGCGCCATCTTGCGGAAGAATCACGAAAGACGCAAAAAGGCGTGCCGAATTCCATTTTGAAGATACTACCCACTGATACCACATTAAAAAAAACAAGTATGGTTGAGGAAACTCCCGCAAATCGACGTGTAGGTCGGCATCGGGGGTTTATCTCGCCATCCAGGGAGAAAAATCGCCGTCACCCCCCGTGATAAAAACACGCACTACACTTAGAGGACCAACAACCTTATCAGTTGATGTGCCCGATTGGTTTGGTTTGGTTTCTTCGTGTTTCCGGGCGCGTCAACTGCTTTGATCATTAGTACCGTTAGTGTAGTGCATGTTTTTTTCTCGGGAGATGGCGCTGATCTTTCCCCACTGAATGGCGAGATCCGACGCCGACCTACCGTCGGCTAATGGGGTCTCCCCCTAACCAGGACTCCCCCACCAGCGGGGCACCGCCCCAGCCGGGACAAGCTCTAAGCTCCCGACCGGTCTCTCGGAATATGTGATAGTGTGGTGCATGTTAGTGTAAGTGTGTGTGTAAGGGGAAAGAATAGGACAAGGAAGAGGAAGGACAGATCGCGCGCGGTCCGTGGCCCGTTTGGTAGGGTACTGCTCCAGCATTCGCCTGGTGTTGATCGGAAAATCCACGGAAAACTACCGATCAGAGCTGCCGGTCGCTAGAATTGTCCTCTAGACAACGACTGAATTCGACCTAGCTGAAAAGCTAGTGCCGAAAATCTTGCCGCCGTCAGGATTCGAACCTAGGACCTCCCGGTCAGAGGCGCTGCATTGACGTGCCCGAAACACCAATAAATCAATTGATATATTTAGCGATGAATGTCCTTAGCTTTCATGTGTTTTCCTGCAAAGAACCGACTGAGTGGCTGTCACTGCAAACAGGTTGCATCCTGGGTAAAGAAAACCGGAAGTTCATACGCTCACTCATTCTCACGCGTGCCACTTCTTCACATGTATATCGTATTGAAAAGAACAGACCTTGCTTATACAATAACCTTCACATTAATTAATCCTAAATACAGTCATCGGGTAGAGCTTTTCGAGATAGTTGTCGCTCGACGACCGTTAAAAGAGCGTGCGAGGCACACGATACGGAGACCGCACATGCGTAGTAGCCATCCACACTCATCGCTGTTCAGAAAACATTGGGTAGGGTAATTCGAGCACAGACTTGTATCCACGCGGAAATTTATTTTTGTTTCTTAATAATGTGTTACACTGGTTTGCCTGCGTACTTTCTTACACGAAATATGAATATAATTTTTGTGGGCCGAGGCTGCCTGTCGAAAAGCTAGGAGGCCGATGTTTTTGAGACGGCACTGAAGGTAGCTGTCTGTGAAGTCAATCTTGTGTGCACAGATTCGTTGCGTGAAGTTTCAACCCTTGTGGGTGGGTGTGCGTCCGTCCGTCCGTCCGTCCGTCCGTCCGTCCGTCCGTCCGTCCGTTCGTTCGTTCGTTCGTCCGTCCGTCCGTCCGTCCATCACGGTTAGAACAATATCTTCGAATCGTGAGGGGCGAACGAAGGGGTCTAATCAATACGTCCTTGAAGATTTTGGTTAGACGCCTTCCGTCCACCGTTTCGTGCTGGTGGTCTGGTTATTTTTTTCGAATTCTTCGAGATTATTATTATTATTATTATTATTATTATTATTATTATTATATTATTATATTATTATATTATTATATTATTATTATATTATTATTATATTATTATATTATTATATTATTATATTATTATATTATTATTATTATTATTATTATATTATTATTATTATTATTATTATTATTATTATTATTATTATTATTTCAAATATTCCTTCTCGGTCCATCGTTTGAAGCAAGTATACTCATAGTGTCTCGACCTGCTGCAGAGAACTGCCAAATTTCCGTATCCTAATTTAATTTAAAACGTCATTAACTTCCACTTAACATGAAAATACTTCCAAAAATATTTAAAGCGACGAAGATGCTACACATCTAAGCTAACATCTGGTAAATGGAAAGCTCCAACTTCACGTTAATAAGAGATAATAAAGTCTATAAAGAACTTAATTTGCATTTTTAATATATTGCGACAGATACCTCTCCTCTCATAACTCCATCATATCCTAGCCTTGAATTTGTGTGGTATTTACGAGACTCTTCTTTAATTCAAATATGTCAATGTGCACATACATTTTAGTTTCAACCACAAAAGGATCGGGGAAACATTAATAGCTATGATCATTGAGCACGTTTAGAAACAGACATCAGAAAGGAGGTGCGACTAAAAAGTCGTTCTTCCGTCATATCGAAGGAAATAGGTCAACAGATGTAAATTCCAAATGCCATTCACACCACAGAAACTCCCAAAAAGAATATAAACACCGAAATTGACGTATTAATCAAGGATAAAACGTCGCACAGTTAAAAAAAATTGAATTCAAAGCATGTACATGATGGCTGATCATTCTCTTGTATGTTCTAGATCACGATTCTGCCAAAATTCTAAGCCTGGTTTTGAAAGTATGTGTTTGAACAATGAGTGCTCACGGTTTGTCTTGCTCGATCCCCTCGCAAGGATTATAGTGTAGATAAGAAATAAAAAACTATGTTTTTTATTATGTAGTAAAACCTTGAAAACCTCTTGTGACATAATACAATAATCATTGAAAATAAACTGAGATTCCGTAACGATATTAAGCTATACTCGACCTTCGTACGTGGTTTCTCCGATCAACACCATGCGAATGCCGGAGCAGTACCCTAACAAACGGGCCACGGACCGCGCACGATCTGTCCTTCCTCTTCCTTGTCCTATCCTTTCCCCTTACACACACACACTTCCACTAACATGCACTACACTACCACATATTCCGGGAGACCGGTCGGAACTTAGAACTTGTCCCGGGTGGGGCGGCGCCTTGCTAGTGGGTGATACCTGGTTGAGGAAAACCCGCTAGTCGACGTTAGGTCAGCACCGGATCTCGCCATCCGGTGGGGAAAGATGACCACCCCCTCCCACGATAAAAGCACGCACTACACGTACGGGACTAAGGACCACAGCCGTCGGCGTGCCCGGAAACATCATCCAATCGACACTTGTGAACGGTACTAATTCCTCTATCCTCCAAAATACATCGCACGCATGACACACCAGATGGCTGTCCTGCGTAGGAAAAAGTCCCGTTCATAACGCATGCGCTGAAAGTTTGACTGGCAGGCGTGTTCCGTTCAGAACCATCGTCTGCCGCCGGCAATCTTCTCTCCGTCGTTTAACGCGGATTCACCACGCATCCGGAATCAGTTCGATTGATTGATTGATTGATTTTTTTCGTGTTTCCGGGCACGTCAACTGCTTTGGTCATTAGTCCCGTTAGTGTAGTGCATGTTTTTTCTCCGGAGATGGCAGTGATCTCCCCCGCTGGATGGCGAGATCCGGCGCCGACCTACCGTCGGCTAGCGGGGTTTCCCCCTAACCAGGACTCTCCCACCAGCGGGGCAGCCGCTGCCGGGACAAGCTCTAGCTTCCGACCGGTCTCCAGGAATATGTGGTAGTGTAATGCATGTTAGTGTAAGTGTGTGTGTGTGTGTGTGTGTGTGTGTCTAGGGGGAGAGGATAAGACAAGGAAGAGGAAGGACAGATCGCGCGCGGTCCGTGGACCGTTTGTTAGGGTACTGCTCCAGCATTCGCCTGGTGTTGATCGGAGAAACCACGGAAAACTACCGATCAGAGCAGCCGGCCGCTAGAATTCTCCTCCAGACAGTGACTGAATTCGACCCAGCTGAAAAGCTAGTGTCGAAAATCCTGCCGCCGTGGGGAGTGGGAACCTAGGACCTCCCAGTGAGAGGCGCTGCAGTGACATCAGTTGATGCACTGAGCTACCGCTCCCGGTGAATCAGTGCGAGTTTGCGCTCGAAAGTGCCAATAAGCACGGTTGCTTCACAGCGTTCAATCTTCACCAGGCGAGCACGCTCATTTCGATTTATGTCTTCCCAGTCGTAATGTTTCCTCAACGTCCACGGTATATCTTCTTTAGAGCCGTGTTATTTCTTTTTCGAGGGCACGTTATTCCTCGCTAGTTACGTTTCTTAACCTTTACCATTTCACGTAATCTGCAAGGACGAGTTGCGTGCGTTATGACATTGACAGCCCGTGCAGGAACTGGAACGAGCTAATCAGTAAAATGGACTTGCGGTACTCGATTAGTGTTGATCTGCAAGGTGTGCAGATATGGAGTGCGGATGTCGCAATCAGTCACCACGTGGTGTGCGATGCACAATTAACGAAGGAAAGTAACACGGCGAGTGCCAACGCCAAAAGTTAAAGATCGGAGTGCCGCTTTAAAGTAAAGTAATTACTTTCAAGTAATTATTGTGGAGTTGGGAGATTTGAGAAAATTAAGCTCTTTTGGAAACCACTACTCTCTGGCACGAGTGGTGAAAATTGTAAAGAATCTCGAAATCTATGTAAAATTAAATTTACTCTTCGATTATTTCGTGTTTCAGGGCGTGTCATCTGCGTTGGTCATTAGTACTGTAAGTGTGGTGCATGTTTTTATCGAGGATGGCGGTGATCTTTCCTCTCTGAAAGGTGGAAGCTGACGGCTACCTACAAATCAGCTAGCGGGGTTTGCCTTATCCAGGTATCTCTCACGAGACACCGCCCCAGCCGGGACAAGCTCTAAACTCCCGACTAACCTCCCAACGTGTGTTGTAGTGCAGTGGATATCAGAGCGTATATGCAAGTGTATGATAAGAGGATAGGACAAGGAAGAGAAAGGAAAGGTCGCGCGCGATTCCTGGCCCGTTAGGATTAGGATTCCGACATAATAATAATACCGTTACCGTTAGGATTCCGACATAATAATAATAATAATACAAATAATAATAAAAATAATAATAAAAATAATAAAAAAATTGCCTTTATTTGTGGCGAGGCTCAGGCCTTGAGGCCTACTCTTCCATTTAACCACTTAAATGAATTCACAATTTTAAAAATTACAATTTAGGCATTCGACATTTCATGTCGCAGAGGAAAAAGTCAATTTGTGGCTACCATCTACATTAATTTATCTGTGCGAGCCAAATGAATTTATTGTCAATTTTTGTTTATTCTTGAAATTTTGCAAAATGGAAAGACATGATGTAAGGAACATTCTTAAAAACTGAGATAAAAAAAGAGCTCCTACTTATTCCAGTTAGAATCAATAATTCTAAATTCGCCCGAAATGTCACCCGATATGCGTCAACTGTGAACAGTAAACAAAAAAGGGGGTATATTTACATTTACAGCATTCGTCTGATGCTGATCGGAGAAACCACGGAAAACTGCCGTTCGGAGAAGCGGGCGCAAGAATTCTCCTTCAGACAACGGCTGAATTCTAGCTATTTATCTGGTGTCGAAAATTCTGCCAGCGTCTGGATTCATTGATTGATTTTTTTCGTCTTTCCGAGCGCGTCAACTGCTTCGGTCATTAGTCCCATTAGTGTAGAGCATGTTTT
The DNA here is from genome assembly GCA_964035755.1 of Teleogryllus oceanicus. Classification (NCBI taxonomy): domain Eukaryota; kingdom Metazoa; phylum Arthropoda; class Insecta; order Orthoptera; family Gryllidae; genus Teleogryllus; species Teleogryllus oceanicus. The sequence goes on from CAXIVR010000013.1 coordinate 54,883,991, forward strand.
TTCTCGGTAGATGGCGGTGATCTTACCCCGCTGGATGGCGAGATCCGGTGCCGACCTACCGTCGGTTACTGGGGTTTCCCCCTAACCAGGACTCTCCCACCAGCGGGGCACCGCCCCAGCCGGGACAAGCTCTAAGCTCCCGACCGGTCTCCCGGAATATGTGATAGTGTGGTGCATGTTAGTGTAAGTGTGTGTGCAAGAGGAGAGGATAGAACAAGGAAGAGGAAGGACAGATCGCGCGCGGTTCGTGGCCCGTTTGGTAGGGTACTGCTCCGGCATTCGCCGGTGTTGATTGGAGAAACCACGGAAAACTACCGATCAGAGCAGCCGGCCGCTAGAATTCTCCTCCAGGCAGCGACTGAATTCTATCTAGCTGAAAAGCTAGCGTCGAAAATCCTGCCGCCGTCAGGACTCGAACCTAGGACCTCCCGGACAGTAGCGCTGGAGTAACATCAGTTGATGCACTGAGCTACCGCTCCCGGTACCAGCGTCTGGACGTGAACCCTGGGACCTCCCGGGCAGAGGCTCTGCAGTGACATCACACGATGCCCTGAACCACCTAAGCCGGTTTCACTCTAGGACGAACTTTCAGTTGGGTAGACACACACGCACACCAACCTACGTGGTAAATAAAGTTCATTAGTCTCGCTTTCTTCATCAACGTCGTTAGAAAACATTGCAGTCTGAGCTGATGGTGGAATGCGGCAGTCCAAGGTTTAGTTCGTAAAATGGGCTCCTACACTGGCGGCTTCTCCATCACGAATAGATGCTTCGAGTTCACGAAGATAGTGCAAAAAAGCACAAAACCACCAGCCACATAGTAAAAAAACGTTAAAAAAACAAGATCAATCAGTTCAAAACAGGAAGGGAAACAATAAACCTTGAAACGAGGCAAATAATACCCCTAGATCGGAAACATATTACGAGCTACTTATGTAAGACAACGGTTCACTACAGACGTTTTAAAGCGAAAAATGACGCTATGAAATCGGATCATTCGTTTCTACATACGTTTATTAACTAGTGAAATATATTTGAAATTAATTGAAACATTTCACTTGTTTATGAACAATGGGTTGTTCACACTGACTTGCAAGTCAAATATTTCACTTGCAATTACGATTCAAGTGAAGAAAACAAGTCTTCATGTGAGGTAGTTGATGCCCACTCGCCTTTTTATCGAGCGCTGCTTTCCCTACGGGAATAGTCCCGTAAGTGTAGTGCATGTTTTTTCCTGGTGAGATGGCGGTGATCTTCTCCCGCTGGATGGCCAGATCCGGCGCCGATCTACCATCGGCTAGTGGGGTTTCGCCTTAACCAGGATTCTCCCATCAGCGGGGCATCGCCCCAGCCGGGACAAGCTCTAAGCTCCCGGCCGGTCTCCCGGAATATGTGGTAGTGTGGTGCATGTTAGTGTAAGTGTGTGTATAAGGGGAGAGGATAGGATAAGGAAGAGGAAGGACAGATCGCGCGCGGTCCGTGGCCCGTTTGGTAGGGTACTGCTGCGACATTCGCCTGGTGTTGATCGGAGAAACCACGGAAAACGCAGATCAGAGCGCCAGCCGCTAGAGTTCTCCTCCAGACAGCGACTGAATGAACTTCAGCGACTGGCTGAAAAGATAGGAACACGATAGGAACAGGATAAGAACACCTTTATCCCCCGAGATAAAAACATGCACTGCACTTACTGTGCTAATGAGCATATTGTTGATTATTAACCCAATTACCGGTAACATGAAACAATCAATCAATAAATCTTGAATTTTGTTAACTTCACTGAACGAAACCATAACTTTCATACTCTATTGACTGAGTAAATATAAGCTAAAATAGCGATATTAACACCACGTACAAAATCGATTCACATTATTGAATGCGCTAATAAATTCTAGAATAGAATTCGCAGCCAAATTCCGTTAACATAACTCTTAATATTTTTTACTCACGAAATCAGAAAAGCGTGGCTTCTACTTCTGCAGTACTGCAGTACACTCACCTGAAACGAAATAAATCGAACGTAAGAAATACAAATAAAGTTCCTTACATTTTTTAAATACCCATTATACACTAACTTGCACTGTTCTAAAATACGAACAATCAGAACGAAGACAAAAATATGTAGACTGGAGGTAACCCGAAAAAGGATAAAAAATTAAACTTTTCCTTTGAAATATAATTAAAAAAACATAATACTTATATTTCTTAGAAAGAAAATGCAGTGCGGGTTATATTTCTTTTAGTTTCTCACAAAGCACATGGCCATCAGGTCTAAAGAAAGAGCTGAATTGAATTGAAAACACAAAATTCCAGGAAAAAGTGTTGTATTTTATTTTATAACGTTATGAATTCTAAAATAATTGATTTGGTCTACAGTCTGTCTTGCGAAGTTAAACGTGTCTTACGTGTTATTACTGATGATTACAATCGTCTCTATCAACAAAAATGCCGAAGTATTGCGTACCGTTCGGTTGTAATGAACGCCAACTATCTGGAAATGGAATTTAGTTTCACAGACATGTAAATATTGTGTCATAAACTACATGAGAATGTAGTAATACATATCATTTGATAGCCATTACTTTAATAAAATTGGAATGACAGGCTTAATACTTTATGGTTCTGAGATAACAAAGATAAAATAGACGGTCACCATCACGGCGGATCGTCACGATTTCTCAGCAGTCTACATCAGAGCTCAAAGCCACGAATTAAGCCAGAACCAAACACGTTGTATTAGCCCAAACTACACCAAACTCTGCGGAGTCGCACGCGTACGAGAAATCTCGAAATTGAACCCCCGGGTGTTCTTAAATATCCTTAAACCGGAAGTAATATAATGCAAAATAGAGCAAGTTTCTATCTTGCCCCATTTGCTCAAACTTAAGGGAACACTAGCGGGGTCGGAGAAAATTGTTAGAGATGTTTTTAACACCTCCATACGTCCATATGTTACGATTACTTTTTTTTTTTTGAATAAATGAAAAAAAAAACTACTAAATACATTCGGAATTAAAGAATATGCGAAAATCCCCTTTAAAACACTGTCGATTTGCGTCTGCGTCATTTGCACATTTTGGGAATCACAATGTCATTTAATGGCGTTGTCCACTGGATTTTAGGAATGGAATACCTAGAATGGCGACCGCAAAACTGAATGTGGCGGTGTATGTAGTGATAAGTCTGTAACGTTTCTCAAGTGCCTACCACTGTTATTACTGTACAATGACACCGACTTGTGATATCTGACTCACTATTTCACTGTCAAACCACAAATCAACGAGAATTTCGAAACACGAAGTCCTTTTGAAAGTTGACACCGACAAAACAGTTTTTTAGATATCGTTTCGTCACAAACGAGGTGTTCCCTAACTGCCGGATAACAGATATCTAGTTACTACGCGTACTTTTTATATGTTTATTTAATATCACTTTACCTACAAGGAACATTATTTTCTAATGAAATCCAGAAACATGTTGATGGAGATTATTGTATATTCTGCTGATATATGGTTTGTAAATAAAATCGAGTTTGTCAATTAAGTCTGAACTCCTATCTTCTCTACATGCTAACTGTTATTTAACCTGTATCTTGTTTTACCCTCCTCGTTCACCTACGATGATCAACTTTCCTAAGTAATACATCACTCAACTATGTATACTTAATTCAAGAAGTTATTTCTAAAGTTGTGCATTTCCATGAAAGACAATTTTTGAGGAAGCCAAATTATTCTAAGTTAGACTTACAGTTCAAGGATTAAACGATTTTGAGATACCATCCTTTAAATTTAAAAAAACAAATGGAAATACGTCACTTAGGAAATAAGCTCATCAATTCCTCACGAACGTCGTCGTTTTGCATTCGAGTTCGTCGGCTTAGAATTCGGAGTCGAATCGGTTTTGATTTGGAATGGAGTAAATTAGACTTGAGTTGGGGCGAAACAAGCATTCGAATTCGGGCAACGTTGGTTTGAAAACTCAAAGAACAAAATTGCCACTTTATTTTGGAAAAAAGAAGAAAATAGCTAAAAAACACAACGGAGGAAAAAGAAAAAAGGAGAAAAAAAAACAAAAGACAAAAGAGATGTCCAAGCCGGGGGAAAGAATAATAAAAGCAGATGCTTGTTTGGAGCGAAATGCGCCTCACGTCCATGGTAATCCCTTGAAGGGCGTGGCGTGGCGTGGCGGTGCAGGTGGCCGCACGTGGCGCCGTATGGTCGTCGGAGGGGCAGGAGGCGCGGGGCCGGAGGGACCAGGCCCCCTGAAATGGAGGCCAAGGCCGACAGACGTCAACCGCCGGCGAGAACCGGCCGTCAGCGCGGGACGCATCTCGCGGCGCCCAGCGTTGCGCCTATACTCCTCGCCCTCGCCAACCGGGTCGCTGGCTGCTTCGTTGGTTGGTTGTTATTGATTCTGGGCGTGTCAACAGATTAGGTCATTAGTTCCGTGAGTGTAGTGCGAGTTTTTCATCGGGGAGGTGGCAGTGATCTTCCCCAGCTGGATGGCGAGATCCGGCGCCGAACTACCGCCGGTAGCGGAGTTTTCCCCTAACAAGGACTCTCCCACCAGCGGGGTACCGCTCCCGCCGGGACAAGCTCTAAGCTCCCGACGGGTCTCCCAGAATACGTAATGTGTAGTGCATGTGTGTAAAGGGAGAAGAGAGGACAAGAGGAAGGAAAGATCGCGCGCGGTCCATGACCCGTTTGTTAGGGTACTGCTCCGACATTCGCCTGGTGTTGGGGAAACCACGGAAAACTATCGATCAGAGCAGCCGGCCGCTAGAATTCTCCCCCAGACAGTGACTGAATTCGACCTAGCTGAAAAGCTAGTGTCGAAAATCCTGCCGCCGTGGGGAGTGGGAACTGAGCACCTTCCGGTGAGAGGCGCTGCAGTGACATCAGTTGATGGAGGGAGCTTAGAGAATATTCAATACCCTACAAGAGATGACGAGTGCTGAGCTGGTGGACGCCCCCAAAATCCAGGCCAAGGCCATGAGCTGCTGGGCAACAGTGGTTTGGCTCCTGTCAGTCTGATTCGATAAAAGGATGCGGCGCTTATCGCACACTCGAAATAACCCGCATACACACAGAGCTCTCTGGCGGTGTCTTCATATAGTCATTTTTGGCAAGAGAGTTTTTAAAGATTCCAAAATAGTCGAGCGAATAATTAGTTAGTGAATCTACATAACGTGTCCATGTACTCAAAGTACTCATCCATCAATCATGTTCCCTAAGCAATTTCAATTGTATCCAATGTTCTCTCAATATATCGTACTCGGCGGCTGAGGGCCTTCGGGCCAACAGGGAGAGAAAAGGGAATCGGAAACTAATGAGAGAAGAATATTAGAAATCAGTTTTAAAACTAGAATTTAGGAATAGTAAAAATCGTTGGGAAATTCGGAAGAAGAGAGGCAATCGTCGGAGACTGTTTAAATGCGTAAACAAACAGAAGCGAAATACCGCTTACGAAGAATCCATAATGCCTGGAAGGAAAGAGAAGTCCTTCAGGGAGGAAAAACGAAACGGGGAGGGTTCCTACCTGCTAGATGGTATCAGTGAAGGGGAACATTATTGGAAGGCAACGAATATAGCACAAGAAATAACGTAAAAGTTATAAATGGGCACCTGCCAACCACCAGAACTCCAATGACAACGATGATGTCCTTTACTAAGTACCAAGTATCGCTTCGTGACCAACCGCGGAGGAGAAAATTGTTGAGGCGGAGATGAAAGAGGTGGAGGAGATGAAAGACATACAGGATATGAAAGAAGATATGGAGGAGATGAAAGAGGAGGTGGAGCAGATGAAAGAGGAGGTAGAGGATATGCAAGACGAGGCGGAAGAGATAAAGAGGGGGTGGAGGAGATGAAAGAGGAGGTGGAGGAGATGTCGTGACCAACCGCGGAGGAGAAAATTGTTGAGGCGGGGAGATGAAAGAGGTGGAGGAGATGAAAGACGAGGTGGAGGAGATGAAAGAGGAGGAGGAGATGAAAGAGGAGGGGAGGAGACGCAAGAGGAGGTGGAGGAGATGCAAGAGGAGGCGGAGGAGATGCAAGAGGAGGCGGAGGAGATGCAAGAGGAGGCGGAGGAGATGAAAGAGGAGGCGGAGGAGATGAAAGAGGAGGGGAGGAGATGAAAGAGGAGGAGGGGGAGGAGATGAAAGAGGAGGCGGAGGAGAGGAAAGAGGAGGCGGAGGAGATGAAAGAGGAGGAGAAGAAAGAGGGGAGGCGGAGGAGATGAAAGAGGGGTGGAGGAATGAAAGAGGAGGTGGAGGAGATGAAAGAGGAGGTAGAGGATATGCAAGACGAGGCGGAAGAGATAAAGAGGGGGTGGAGGAGATGAAAGAGGAGGCGGAGGAGATGAAAGAGGAGGTGGAGCAGATGAAAGAGGAGGTAGAGGATATGCAAGACGAGGCGGAAGAGATAAAGAGGGGTGGAGGAGATGAAAGAGGAGGTGGAGGAGATGAAAGAGGAGGCGGAGGAGATGAAAGAGGAGGTGGAGATGAAAGAGGCGGGGAGGAGATGAAAGAGGAGGTGGAGGAGAATAAAGAGGAGGCGGAGGAGATGAAAGAGGAGGCGGAGGAGATGAAAGAGGAGGCGGAGGAGATGAAAGATGAGGTGGAGATGAAAGAGGTGGAGGAGGAGATGAAAGAGGAGGTGGAGGAAATGAACGAGGAGGCGGAGGAGGTGAACGAGGAGGCGGAGGAGATGAAAGAGGAGGCGGAGGAGACGAAAGAGGAGGCGGAGGAGATGAAAGAGGAGGCGGAGGAGACGCAAGAGGAGGCGGAGGAGATGCAAAAGGAGGCAGAGGAGATGCAAGAGGAGGTGGAGGAGACGAAAACGGGAGGAGGAGGTTATGAACAGGGAGGATTGATCAATTGTTTCCGGACGCGTCATCTGCTAACTCGCTAAGTCCCGTAAATGGAGTGCATGATTTTTATCGCGGGTGGCGGCTGTGATCTTCCCACGCCGGACAGCCAGATGCGGCGCCGATGAACATGTCGGCTTGTGCAAGTTTCCGCTACCAAGTATATCCTTCCCGCTAGGCAACGCCTCAGCCGGGCCACGCTCCTAGTCAATGAGAAGAATAAGGAGGGAGAGATAAGGAAGGATGAAGGAAGCAGCAAAGATGAAAGAGGGGGAAGCAGAAGCGAAAGAGGTCGCAGGTATAATAGAAGAGGAGGAGGAAGCAAGGAGGAAGAGGTAAGAAGAAGAGGAGCAAGATGAAGAGGAGGAGAGATGTAGAGAAGGAGGGGGAGCAGATATATAGAGGAGGAGGAGGCAGAGATGCTAGATAAAGAGGAGGAGGCAGAGATGATAGAGGAGGAGGAGGCAGAGATGGTAGAGAAGGAGGAGGAGGCAGAGATGATAGAGGAGGAGGAGGCAGAGATGGTAGAGAGGAGGAGGATGCAGAGATGGTAGAGAATGAGAAGGCGGAGATGATAGAGGAGGAGGAGGCAGAGATGGAAGAGGAGGAGGAGGCATAGATGATGGAGGAGGAGGAGGAGGAGGAGAAAGACGAGGAGGAGGAGGAGCAGGAGACGAAAGCGGAGCTGGAGAAGCCCACGCTGGCGTGGCTTGACGCGCGAGGTGAGTGGAGCGCTATCGCCGTAGAGCTGTGCTGCTGCGCCCACTTAACCCGTTAGCTAAGAGCACTTTATCTCGGTGACGCAAAAGGCCCGCGCCTCAAGGCTGAGCCCGAGGTCGATAGGCAATCGATAAGGCCTCGCGATCGATAATGATGTCACGCATTGTTTTGATAAATTTATTGACACTTCGGGTGTACAGCTGCCTGCTACATAAACGGGCGTTTTTGTAAATTATGGTAGCCTGGGAATGGGTGTTTCCTGCTGGGTCGATATATCGATCGTGCAAGCAATTAAAAGGCCAAAACCAATATGTATATTTTTTTATTTTTCAAAGGACTTTTTTCGGTTGAAGTTACTTACCTTCCGTCACGTGTCATGAACGGGGCCAGATTTACATGTGTCGGAACGCTTTCGAATTGTTCTGTCATTCTAACCAAAGGTTTTTCTAAATGTAATAACTTTTATGGCGCTGATGTTAGAAATCGGAGGGATCAAAGTTAGGGATATTCCATCATTGCATATTGCATCACCTGTAGCTGACAATTCGATCAATTTGTGTGTAGAAATTTACAACAGCAAAACACATATCCCCTATATCATCCATAGTTTCGAAATTAATCAATTGTGGTTTGGTCGATAATTGTCATTAATCCTACCTTCTCGAGTCAGGTAATTTTGAAGACGTAATATAGTTGTCCGCCAAATACTTCAACCCTTAGAGTCAGCGGTCCTTGCAATGAAATATGTTTGAGAACGTCGTCTCATGGCACTGTATTGTTTTATTCCTTATGAAATTCCAGAAAAAATTCTAGGAACTCTCTAAAAACCTTATCTTCATTATGACGCATTGTTTTGATAAATGAATTGATACTACACATCTGGACACGAAAGAAATAGGCCTCTTAAGCAGAATTAAACTGTAGCATTTTAGCGAAATCAACAGCTTCATATTTCCAGTTTGAAAGCAAGTCACACGAACTTATTCAATTCATTTCAGTTAGCCATATCTTCAGCGAGGCTCGGGTTATCAGGCTTGCTTTTTCGCCTAACCATGCAAATACCTACTTTCCGTTTACTGTCTGGCAGAGTTGTCAACACGTGATTTTGAATTTCGCTCGGGTGCTTGTTTTTGGTTTCAAGATCTTTTACATGCAGTAAATCTACTACATTGAACAGCCTGATTTACTTCCCTTCCAAAGGAAGGTCTGGGAAGGATTTTTTTCGTCCTTAAAATCCACGGCTTTGATTGAGGGAACCGGACACTTGGGTTTAATAGTCCGGTTAGCTAACCGTTACACCACCAATGCCACAACTAAATAGAGTGAAAAAAGTAATTTTAGTCGTAGTCTTTCAGATCCAGGATTATCATTTAATAAGTTCCTTTATTTATTTATTTATTTATTTAGTCAAAAAACAGTCAAAAACTGTATGTGACGTATGGGGAGAAAATCATCTGCGCACGCTTTCTTGAGTTTCAGAGTCAATTCCCAACAATTTAACTATTAATAATTGAAAGATGAAAAAATATAATAATAATAATAATAATAACAACAACAATAATAACAACAAATTTTAAAAAGCGAGAGAATTAACATTTCAAAAACTAGATGTATTTCTTGCCAAATTATAGAAAACTTTTGTTTAACGGTAATTTAATAAGATATTATAAATTTATAATAAGATATTATATTATTTTTAAGATAATATATTAATAAGATATTATATTATTCCTGTCAGCTGTTAATTGTTCTACACCAACAAATTAAAGACAAGGTCACATACATATGCCAGCAAAAATAAATGCAATGCCAAATATTTTATTCAGTGAGACGATGCACCTTGTTTTAAAAGACTTAGTATCTGCATAATACTACCATAAATAAATATTCGGATGATCCTCAGTACGATTTTCATTATGAGAAATGTTTAGACACTATTTATCTCAATTTCTATCAAATAAGTTTTAGTAATGTTTTAAGACCTTTTTAATAAATCAATTGTTTCATTGATTATTGGGCAAACGAAATGCGGTCAGCTGGGACAGTGAATCCTTCGAAATAGTACTCATTCTGCTTACAGAAGTTCCTAAACAAAAAATTCGTCGAGCATTGAAGAGATGTTTCATGAATTTAATTGCGTGTCTGGAAGTCATACTGAGAACGGGCAGATTGTGAACACTAACTTATTTGGAATTCGTGTGGATTCTATGCAACATTTTTTCACAAAGCGAGTAAGCGCACAAACAAACAACTTTATCAGTCTTTCACAACTCGTACTGAATGTATTTTATCTTATTAGATGCTACGCATCCTTATTCCAATACCAAAAATATTTCGGGAGTAGTGATAAGTGAAGCCTCTTGATTAAAAAAAAAACAGTTGTGCAACGTACGCAGGTACTGGAAATAAAATGAGAGTATGGAATGTATGAAATGATTTGAAGCAAAATAACCGAGAATTAATCAATTACATGCCGATAAAAAAAACTCTCCAGACAACGCTGAGTCAATGATTTCAATTGACGTCGGCAGAAACGACAACTGTGAAGATAGAACGCAGAAAAAAGAAAGCAGAGTACAGCTCCGTCTTATTGACTAGCGAGTGAATACGCCACGAATCGTCATCTGAGCAACGTCCATCGATTCACGACACTAGTCTCCACGCGACATGATAAGCCACCGCAGGCAAATTCCTTTGTAGCTACCTGACACAGCAACATGCTTCAGCTTTATAACTAGGGCCCAGTTGTGAGGTGAAATAACGAGTTGCGAAATTATGGAAAACATCCAATAAAATACAGTCGACTTCGGTTATAGTGAACTCGGATATAGTGAACCCTCGGTTATAGCGAACTTAAGTCACTGATCCCGTTTGACTTACATTACAGGAAGCATAAGAAGATTCGGTTATCCTCGGCACCATTGTCTCGTACTCCGCCTTCGCTAACGTTCTTCACCATCGCCTCGGTCATCTCGTCCTTCGCCGTTTCCCTCCGCTTGTTCATTTATTCTCGGCTCTCGCCTCCGCCATCGCATTCGGGATTGTCTTGGCCATCGGTCTTTACCTTTGCCTGCGTCAATTTTTTTCCGTCTTCCCAAACGTTCTCTAACTTCAATTCACTATCGTCCTCCACTCGCGTTCAACGACGTTCTGCACCTTCGCTACAGGTATCTGGCTTCGCCAACGTTCTCAGCCTTCGTAATAGTTTCTTACCTTCAACATCGTTCTCTACCTTCACCATCTTCTTCGCAATAGCTCGCAGTCGCAACATAGTTCTCTATGTACACCTCCATCTTCCCATTAGATCTCTGCCTTCAACAGTGTTCTCCATCTTCGCCTAGGCTATCTCATCCTCAGCCTTTTCGTTTCATCTCGGCTGTCGCTGCCGCCTTCGATCATCACCTCCTCCACCATTTCCCCCTCCCATTCGTTTCCTCTCGGGTCTCGCCTTCGCCTCGGTAATTTCATAGTCCGCCTTTTCCTTTATCCTCGGCTCTCGCCTACGCCACCACCTTCACTCTCCGCCTTCGCCATCGTTCTCTAACTTCGCCTTCGTCGTTCTCCTCCCTCGTCTTCAACATAGCTCTCCAAAATTTTTTTTCCCCGGGTCTAGCCTCTGACCGGGAGGTCCTGGTTCGAGTCCTGACGGCGGCAGGTTTCCACATAGCTTTTCAGCTAGGTCGAATTCAGTCACTGTCTGGAGGAGAGTGCTAGCGGCCGGCTGCTCTGATCGGTAGTTTTCCGTGGTTTCTCCGATCAACACCAGGCGAATGCCGGAGCAGTACCCTAAGAAACGGGCCACGGACCGCGCGCGATCTGTCCTTGTCCTATCCTTCCCCTTACACACACTACACTAACAGCATACCTACCACATATTCCGCGAGACCGGTCGGGAGCTAAGAGCTTGTCCCGGGTGGGGCGGTGCCCCGCTGGTGGGAGAGTCCTGGTTAGGGGGAAACTCCACTAGCCAACGCTAGGTCGGCGCCGGATCTCGCCATCCAGCGGGGGAAGATCACCGCCATCTCCCGAGAAAAAACATGCAGTACACTAACGGGACGAATGACCAAAGCAGTTGACGCGCCCGGAAGCACGAAAAAATCAATCAATCAATCTCCCCCCCCCAGCCTATTCATTTCCTCTCGCCTCTGGCCCGCGCCACCGCGACCGCCTTCGCCTTCGTTGCCCGCCTCCGCCTGCGCAGTGCGTGCGTCAAGCGCGGCGTGAACTCCGCGTGACAGTCGGCGGCGGCGGCGACAACGACGCTCTGACGTAAGACGCCACGCCGCGCCGCCGAGATAGCGCCCCCTTCAGGACGACGCCTGGCGACGCTGCGACGGGCAGACGAGGCGTCCCCGCAACCAACCTCTAGGGCAGGGGGCTTCAACCTGCGTTCCGCCGAACCCATGGGTTGCACAGAACGTTGGCAAGGGTTCCGCAAGTGATCACTACAGACCGGATAAATATGTAGTACGAAACGTCAAAATATGTACATAAATATGTAAAAAAAACAGTGAGAATATGTAAAAATATGTAAAATCAGATATAATATGTAATATTAAAATACATAAGTATAAACACAGTTATCGAATTCGAAATTATATTTATCAAAATTTAATAATTGTATTAAAAATAATATAAACGTTTTAAAAACCATTGAAGAGCACAAGTTGATGCACATTTTTCTCCATACAACTTTCCCGTCAGTAATAAAAGCTTCATCTCTTGCTATCCAAAATGGTAATTTAGCAGCCAGACTAGACGAAATAGAAGCCCTCGTACAAACTTGAGGGCCTCCTACGATATCTACCACTAAAGTTCTGCAACTAAACGGCAACTAAAGTGAAAGATGTTAATGCGAAAAGTGCATTCAGGCAGTGTTTGAAAAAAGTTTGTGAAATGAAAGGCAGTGTTTCACAAGTGTCTGACTCTTCGCGTAGCCAGAATAATGTTTCCTCGATGATTTTGAAACGACTGTGATTTCTTTTCGCGGAAATGACTTCGTCATGGGTAAAACTGCCCCTGTTCCCGGCTCCGAAGGCAATCATTTGTCACACAGGAACGCATTTTCTTTCACCTTTCCATCTGCCACAGCACATGCATTTCTAGCAGAGGGATCAGGAGAAGGTCCCCGTTATCCTGATTTTTTTGACATTATATAGCGTTACAGTAAAATCTTGTTAACCCGGATCAAATGGGGCCAGGGCTGGTCCAAATTAACGAAAATCCGTGTTATCCAGAGAATAAGGGATAAATCATAAAAAACAAAAAAAAACTATTCAAAAATATTTTAATGAAGTTTAAAAACTGTCGGCTAAAAATTATCATAGGTAATATCACGAGTGCTTTGGAAATTGTCGATAATTCATGACTCATGAAGAGAGGAGGGGATTTAGCTGACAATTTCTAATGCACGAGTGGTATTTAATAGAACAATTCCACGACTGAAATTACGTCCAACAGAGTTCCTAAAGGCCAAACATTGAAAATATATAAAGCTATGTTAAAATTAAAGAGGTTATGTTATAGAAAATACGAGGTTTATTGAACATGGACATTGCGATCGATGTATACCATCTCCTAAGATTGATGTGTCACAGTTTATGATTGTCCAGAAAGGAGAAGCGGTGAGAAGCTATAGGAAAACCGATGAACGTTTTGAGATGCACCACCCTTATTGGAGCATTTTCTATGTATATTTAAACACTAATGGTTTTTGAATTTCACAAGTGGAATTGTCACCTAAAAACACACTTCAAAATTCATTGAAACTACACAATAAACATCGGTACAAACTATAGATGGTAGGCCAGAGAATGCCCAGAGCATTCCCCGTTAGAATGTGATATCAAGCGTCGTCTGCACTTCGGCTTGCCCAACCAAAGCCAGCCAACGCCACCATCTGGTTGCCCAACGAAAAGGCCGTTTGTTACGTGTTAAATGCGAGGGCCAAAAAGTAAAACAGTAAATCCAGTAATACAGCCAAGAGCGTGGAGCAATTTCCGGCAAGGCACCAGACACCGGAGAGAGCGCCAGTTGGACGCTCTTTGGTTTCAAAGTGATTTCATACACATCGACATTGCTGCAATATCTTGAATAATTCATGTCATTAAAAGGAAATTGTATATTCCTAAGATATTATGAGATCTTTTCCATTTTCTAGGGGTAAGCACGAGCTGCCATTGCTCTCTACTGCTCCGGCATTCACCCGTATTGATGGATAAACCACAGTAACCTTCCGAACAGAGCAGCCGACCCGGCCAACGCACCGGTTGAATTCGACCGACCCAGCTATAGAGCGATTTTCCTAAGGATGAGCCAAAGTGACAGCTAGTGCTGGCAACATAACTGAAGGTTCTGTGGTCGGCGTGCCCTCGAGCCCAATGGACTCCCTGCATTTGTTCGTTTGCAGTTGGCTAACTTGTAAATGGCTTCGACGCTTCCGTTTGTGATGTCCTCGACCGACAAAAATATAGTGCGCCGCGAGAAATAACTGAAATTAGGAATCGCAGTGTTATGTGCTCTTCTGTAAAAAAATATTTCTTTCTTGATATATTACATTGAATTTACTTTTTGTGTGATAAATATTATGTTTATTTTAAAACCGAATGCGAGATGGGTACCGGCGCACGTGTTTCCAGCATCATATTACATTCGTGGCAGTTTTCTTTTACTAATTGTGAGAGCACGTTAAGAGATTTTCCAAATACTTAATTAAATTTAAATATTTCCTCATGTACGTGCATATAACTCAGCCAAACTCTTACACTTCGTAGGGATGTTTTCACACTTAGCCATTAGCACTTTATGAAGGGGCGTGGCTGAACAGCTGTCGCGGCGGAGGGATACTTGTCTGAATTACATGTGATGTTCACTTGTTTTCGCGAAGTGTCACTTTGGCTCATCCTAAAGCCGGGTTTACACGATACAATACAACGTAACGATTTGCCTGCATCGACAAAACGTTGCATGCAAGACGGAACATGTAAACCAGAGGTCGTTACGTTCTGTCGGAATTGGAGCCTGGTTGAAGGTTGGTTGCGAATTTCAATAAATTTTTCTAGATCGTAGCGACAAGTTCGTGCGTGTAAACGGTGACTCCATATAATCGTTGCAATCTAACCCCACCTTTGTTGTTGTACGGTCTACGAAGAGCAGTGTGGTCTACTTTTTAATTCTTTTCATTAACCCAGATATGGCTAAAAAAAATTTTTTTGTTCGTTTTTGGCGATTTTTTTATTTTATTATATTAAGCTATATATATATATATATATATATATATATATATATATATATATATATAAGACCACAAAAGTATCTCCTCCATTGACTGATACAACACACAAAAACAACGCTACAAAACACAAAGCTAGACTACTGATGTTGGAGAAGCCGGGTTGGAGTGAAAAGACGTAAGGTGTGAACGGCACTCCCGATTTTCGACAAAACGTTGCATCTTGTCGTTGCAGACAAATCGTTACGTTTTATTGTATCGTCTAAACCCGGTTTTAGGAAAATCATTCTACACTATACCTCGCTCCCACGTCCAAAGGTCTCGGAGCGTCGGCCGCTGCTTTCGGAAGCCCTTTTGCTGCCTGCCGGCACGCAAACCGCACGCTGCCCGCTGGGGCTTCTGCGAAGGCGTGCGCCCGGCGCGGCACGACGTGCGTCACGCGTATTGTCTTCCGCGTGGGAGGAGGAGGAGGCGGCGGCCGCTCGTATCTTATCTCCCCACTTCCCTCCTTCCTCCCTCGTGTCGGCGTTCCCGGCATACGCAGAATGCCGCTTGGGCAAAGGGTGCTTGGCTGTGATAAACGCTCGCCGGTTATACCGCGTATCCGTGGTTACGAGTTTGTGGGCAGGTAGAGATGGCACATTTCACCAAAACATCGATGTTTCGATACGTCGCTAAAGGATTTTCGATGTCGATGAAAACATCGACGAGAAAACATCGATGTTTTAATTATGTTATAATGTATATGTATTATGTTTTAGTTATATGTTTTAATTTAATTATATTATATAAACATGCTATTTTTCTATCCATTTTTAATTACAGTGCGTAAAAGGGATGTATTTTATTGTTTGATTACCAACATGTTAGTAGTGTGTACAATAGTTATCGACAGTAAAGAATAAAATTAACAATAGAGAACATCGTGTTTTGCTCTCGATTTCGAGTTTCACAGTCGATTCAGGTAATGATACGCCTGGCGATAACATACATCCATAACACGAGCAGCTCCCAAACTTCCTCAGATTGCACACGCGAAATGTGCAGTGTGATAAAGAGAATGACGCAAAACAACGATATTGCTGTGGATTGCTGCTACTCTATAAAGTGCTTAAACCCTTTTATTTTTAAAAATTAAAAATTATCTATGTTTTTGTAACAAAATATCGATGTGAAGAAAACATCGAAAGCCAAATATCGATGTTTCTGGTGCAAAACATCGCTGTTGTTTTGACATCCCTAGGGCACTGCCCTTCAATGGTCAGTGGTAAGGACCCATGGAAAGTGGATTCCGAATACGCAGCATGTTAGAGGAGGTAATTTACTACGTAATGAATAGGATTTATCCCCTAAATACGATTTTTTCTGTAGAAAAATCGCCGTTTTTTTTGCCGCAGCAGTAAAATACTTTCTCCTTACTACGTAAGTACGTTGTAAGGGGAGAAAGTTGAGCACATGAAAAAGAAAAACAATTGTAAACAAACTAGATTATAGATTCATCGTCGAAATTTCCAAAAATCATCTCTTTCATCTCGCATTACATAGTCGCAATCACATAACGAGAAAGGTTTTCTGACACCGTTGTAAATTTACCAACTATCCATATGTCAATGATATAATCCGTAATATTTACAATAATCTAAGACCATAAGATGGGCACCATTTTTCATTAAAACCGTTAATAAATCATCTTATAATTTATCTGTTGAACTTCATTAATAGTGTATTTCAAATGCATTACAGTAAACCCGAGTTAGCACGTACTCGCTTAACACGAATTTCGTCGTAACTGAACAAAACATGGGTCCCGGCAACGGATTACAGTAATGCGGTCATTTATAATAATCGGATTATACGAATGTTTATAATACGAACTCCGATCATTTCGGTCCCTTGGAATTCGCGTTAATGAGAGTTTAATGTATATTAGTAGGCGTAATATGAGAGCATGACGTACCAATTTCTTTACCAATAAAATGTTCATAAATTAACATGTTCTTATTCACGTCAATAAATTGTTTTTGTACAAAATTCAATTGTCCAAGTAATTAGCATTATACGATTGTCGTCGTTTTATTTTGTTTTCCTTCCATCTACTTGCGTTCATCTACCGCGTTTCATTTGTTTGATTATTCACAAGAATGAGTTTCCCACTATTCGATTTATCTCCAAACCACGCTTTTCTTTCATTATAACTGAGAATTTCGTAAGAAGTATCGATTGTCACAGATCACGAGAAGAAGGATGGAGTAGTTAGGGAACGCTCTTGAATGAAACTTCGTGAGTTGGTCGTTTCGGACTACAATAGAACATTGAATTGCGAGCATAATTAGTTCGATCTCGTAATCCAAAACACTCGTGTATCAAAGCGAATTTTCCCATAAGAAATAATTGACATGCAAATGATTAGTTCACAATACAAACTATTGATTCATATAGGACGATTAATACAAAATGCGCAGGACCTTAAAAAGGAAAAATTCCTAGTAGTACCTTATATTGAGGGAAACAATAGAGTTTAGATGAAAAGAAGTGTTTATTGTATAGCAGCACTATCACCTATTGGTTCACTGGAATTGTTTCGTGCCACTTTAACTAAACATCTATCCAAAAACTGTTGCTTTTCAGGACGTCACGGAAATGTGTGATTACATTGTCATTGAAAAGAAAGTTTGTTATAGTCCAAGGTTTATTGATTTATAAAACTGAATGTGAGAAAATAGCTGTACGCACATATCCGTGGCAAGGACGAGAGAATGAGGCGAGGCTAACCAATTGCACTCGTATTGCAAAGCATCGCTCGTTTATCGAGTTAAAATGTCTTCAAAATTTTTAGCTCGTCTTGCAAAACACTCGCACACCAAGTTCCTCGCAATCCAAGATTCTACTGCACTAATAAGGGGAAATACACATCAATCATGTGGCAGTCCCCTTTCCGAATAGTTCAAAAATAGTCAATTGTCAAATGATAGCAACGTGTAAATGATGTGTATTCAATTGATGACTTCAGATTATTGAAGAAAGTTGTACATTATTTAATTTGCGGCAGAATTCCAAATTAAGAGAAAAAGTACAAAAATGTTCCACTAATATTTCCAGTGCTCGTTACTTCAATGTGTATTCTCGGAGTAGTTAGTGAATAAGAGGAGTCAGCTTCTACATGTCAAGTGATATTGATTCTTCTGTCTCATATTACAATATTAATTAAAAAATCGGATAGTGAAATTTAATTATTTAGTTCATGTATAATACATATATCTCTGTCCAGTAATCCAGAAGGTCTCCTAAAATGCCGAAAAGCCAAAAGAATAGGGTATCAGATCTTAACGCATTAATCACTGAAATTTTATCAAATTATTGAGGAGAGGATTTGAATGGGTGTGAAAAAAATTGATAAACTGTAATTAAAGTATTATATAGTTATTTCCCAGTTTCTACACAGACCGTGATATCGGTTTAACCTGGAATTATCAGGTTTTGTGCTGGTTTGCAAAATGTAGACTTTGGCAGTGTATTGTTTTGGTTGAAGAAGCAATGTCAACATTAATCACAAATGGAAATCTACTTTTACACAATCTCTGATATCACAGAGATACGACAAAGAAGTAGGTTAATTTGCTCTGGAACATCCCAAATAATGAATTATTTTTAGAGAAACCATCCAAAACTATGGAATATCAACAAAAATGGGAATTAAAATCACTGATAAGCCATTCTTCAACTAGAAGCGTTAAATATATTTATCACGTGATCGGCCCAATTTAGGCAATAATTGAGGGTAGAAATAAAATAAAATTAGCTGACCCTTTCGACTACTTTCAACAAGGGAACTGTAAACGTGTTACTATAAATCCCTAAACATATGCACCAAATGAAAATTTAAAACATCAAAATATTGTTTCATGTCGCTCAGTACTTATTCTCCAAGGCTACCGAAATAATGAGGGACGTATACAATACTAGAATAATCCGGACCTTAATGACCGTCAACATAGAGTTAAATACATTACTGAAAAGGTAATTGAAATTTTTTGTATTTTCCAATGATTGATTGATTGATTGATTGTGATTCTGGGCGCGTCAACTACTAGGATCATTAGTACCATAAGTGTAGTGCAAGCTTTTTTACGGGAGGTGGCAATGGTGTTCCCCCGTTGTATGGCGAGATCTGCCGCCGACCTATCGTTGGTAGCGGGGTTTTTCCTCAGCAGGTATCTCCCACCAGTAGGACACAGCCCCAGCCGGGACAAGCTCTTAAGCTCCCGACCAGTCTCCCGACATGAGTGATAGTGTAGTGCATGTTAGTGTAAGTGTGTGTGTACGGGGATAGGACAGGACAAGGAAGAGGTAGGAAAGATCGCGCGCGGTCCGTGGCCCGTTTGTTAGGGTACTCCTCCGGCATGCGCCTGGTGTTGCTCGGAGAAACCACGGAAAACACCGATCAGAGAAGCCGGCCGTTAGAATTCTCCTTCAGACAGCGACTGAATTCGACCTAGCTGACAAGTTAGTGTAGAAAATCCTGCCACCGTCAGGATTAGAACTCTACGTCCTCCCAAACAGACGCACTGCAGTGACATCACTTTTAGTTTAGTTTTAGGTAATGCCTTATTTTACGTGGCGAGACTCGAGCCATCAGGCCCGCTCTTCCGTCTAACCACGCAAATTTCGCTACGCTCCAGTCCGGTACGCTGACCGTTATACCACCAAATCCGTTGATGCCCTGAGCCCCTTTTCTCTGTGAGGAGTGTGGTCGGCGAGGGGAGTGGGTGAGGACTGGAGCAGGTGATGAGCCCGCCAGCGTGCCCTCTATATTTCAGGCGTGGGCGGCTGGGGCCGGCCGCGGACGACTGAGAAGCCAGCGGCGGGGAGCGTCTCGTTGACGCAAACGCGGGATTTCTTCCGAAAGTCCGCGCGTCAGAACCGCGCTCGTGACGCACCTGCCGCACGCGCCGATACAAGGCGACGGCGACAAAGGAGGAGCTTTCCGCGAACGAGGCACCAGATTATTATCGTTGCGCTAATGCCAAGAGCGATTGGGAATTTATCTTAGAGTTTGCGAATGGCGAGTATACGGCTGTGTTTCGAATGATATTTCTTAATTGGAAAGTGAAGAAGGACGAGATGAAGAAAAGAAAGTGATGAAGGACGAGAGTGCAGGGGAAGAGAACGCGAACCATACAAAATGTGGAAAGGACATGTGTACAGGAGGAGGAGGAGGACAATGTACAGGAGGAGATTATAGAGGAGGAGGAAGAGGATATAGAGGAGGAGGAGGAGAAAGCAGAAGCAAAAGTGGAAGGGAGAATGTAGAGGAGGAGGAGGAGAATGTACAGGAGGGGAAGAGAATGTACAGGAGGAGGAAGAGAATGTACAGGAGGAGGAAGAGAATGTACAGGAGGAGGAAGAGAATGTACAGGAGGAGGAAGAGAATATAGAGGAGGAGAACCAGAAGTGGAGGGAGATGTAGGGGAGGAGGAGTGTAGAGGAGAAGGAGAATGTACAGGAGGAAGAGAATGTACAGGAGGAGAAGAGAATATAAGGAGGAGGAGAGGAGAAACCAGAAGAGGGAAGAATATAGAGGAGGAGAAAAATGTAGAGGAGGAGAATGTACTTCCAGAACCAAGTGCAAGTTATTTGTACACAGACAACATTCAGTCAGGAAAATTGAACTACAAGATTTCGAGTGCGCTGATCCAGGATGAATGATAATCAGTTAGTCTGTTGATGGATTACTTTAAACCTACACAAGGAAGCGTGTCTAAAGTTTAAAGAAATATAACGACGCACTCCAAATGAACTTCTTGTAAATGATGTTAGATTATTGTCCAAAACTTAAATTGAATTAAAAAATTATCATTTGTTTGCATTATCAGCTTAAAGTAATGTCGCCTAATAATTGGGTGTTGTATTTGTTTTTCCTTTGTATTGTATTTTCTTTGCTTTTTTTTTTGGAAATACATCATTTGCGCACAGAAACGTATTGTTATTTTCTCGCCTCCGAAAGGTCGTATCAATTTTCACAAACACCTTAATCAAATGAAACGTCTGCCACTAGTTACCACAATGAAATTCCCCACAGTTAAAACTCGCCACAATTAAATTCATCGCAATTTCCCCGCAGTTAAATTCACCGCAATTAAATTCACCACAATTAAATTCATCTCCCGTCACTCTTATCATTTCCATTCCATATCGCTACCAGCAAGGGATTTCTTTCCCAAGGCTCCCGCGTCAGAGAACACTGGCAGGCGTCACCTGACGCAACCGCTAATAAATGCGGTTCTCTGCGGTTTGAAGTGTGGGATTCGGTGGCTCAAGGAGATTGACCCCTTTTCGGGAACAATCAGAAATCCGAAACTCGTGTCGGTCGCGTTGACACAAGATACCACGGAACCAAAAAAACCGCCGTGGCAAGGTCAACTACATAAGTTTCCCCTCCTTAAGTGCGTAACGTAATCCTAACCTCGACCCAATAAAAATCACTAGAAGCTCCGAATTATTAGGTAAATTTTACCGGTGGACCTCGGCTTATTAATACGCTTCCATTTAATGTAAACACTAGGGTGTCCCTTATATGGCAAAAAAAATTCTTTTTTAGAATTTCGAAACGCATACCCTCTACTTTTTTTATAAATGCCAAAACGTACTTAAATATGAAATTTCATATTTGTAACATGATTGCAACCCGTGCCGACCGAGCTCTAAAGTTTAATAAAAAATGGTGTTTTGACCTAACATTTTGGTTTGATCCAAAACTAATTAAAATGCAACAAATAAAGTAAATATGAGTAAAAATAAAATAAGATCAACATAAACTTTTATTTAAATACAAATTATAATAATAATTAATTAGCGTAACTTCTCTTTAGTGTAGTTTTTTTACAGTCTGGATACAGATTTCTATGTTCCTGAACACAACGCAACAAAAATTGTTTTTGCTCTTCTTCAGCCGTGATAAGTCCATTAAAATCTTGCATTAATTTAACAGCTCTTTCAGCATTGTCATTTACGACCTTCAAACGACTTATTTGTCTTCTAGCTTCCAAAAAAGTAGGATTGTCACCCCAAGAAGATACATCTTCCCGAAAAAAACTGTCGTCGATCTGCAGTCGAGATAGAAATTGTTTGCTTCTTTGAGTCACAAAATCATCCAGTGTCATAACTGAAAGAAAGAAAAAACAGTTCAAATAAGCAAAAACTAAGCCACGAAACTTTGAAAAAACAAACAAGAAAATATTAAGCTTGCTAAACAAATTTTGCGTAATTTCTTCCTTCGATGGGACATAGCGTTTAGCGGAATCTGAACTTTCGTCTCTGTTTAAATTATTAATCATTTTTGTCTTGGTTTTGGAATCAACTTCATCAAAGAGTGATAACATGATCGTGTCTTCACACAAATACCATAAATGATGAACAAACTTGCTTATCGCCTTGGAACTTATCGCGTCTACTTTTTCATATTCTTTTAAAGCTTTCAAAAAGCACAAGTCTTGGTTAGGTGCTTTTAATTGCCACTGTGCATTCGAGCCAAAGTTTAGTATACAAGGTGACGATAAATAAGCAAACGTCTTGTAGAGCATTTTTGTCCTTTGCAGTAATTTTAAGTTGCGATTGAAGCAAACATATTTTTATAGAATAGATCGCCCTAGCCATCCATCGCGCTTGATGCAAAGCTCCGGGGGGGGTCTGAGTTTTAGTTTATTCTCTGTATCTCCTCCTAAGAACACAACGCATAGTTCAACCAATTCGCGGTAATCATCTCTAATAAAAGGTTTTTCCAGTTCAGTCTTATACAAAGTTAACAAAGATGTAATGTTTGTCTCAACAATATGTGCTTTAACGAAATTCAGAGGTGGCTCAATGTTATCGGTGTTAATATTTTTCCAATTATCTCTTAAATTTTTGAAAATTGGAATATCTGGGCTACTTGTAATTTGCTTTACCTTGGTTTCAAAAACAGCTTTAAGGACCAACTCATAAATATGATGACAAGCAAAAAGCAGCAATTCCCTTTCTAAAGTGTGCTCCAAAATAGCACAAGCTTCACTGAAATGGCCAGTATTTGAAGCTGTTGTATTGCAGCACATTATCTGTACTTTATCATGGAGGTTCCAGTCAAAGAGTGCAGTTGAAATGGCTTTAACTTGATGTTTTCCAGAAGTACTCTCCAATTTTGGTACTGCAAGAAGCTGTTCTCTATCGTCAAATGAAGCAATAATTGGCAAGCGTTCTTCTTTTGAACTTCGTACATCCAGTCCAGGTAATAGTTTTCCATCCCAATGGACTGTGACTACGTCAGGCAAATTATTCTGGAAGTCAGTTTTTATTGCCTCTGCCCTGGATTTTCTCGCCTGAGTACGAATTCGCTGAATCGAGGATTTGTTAATACGGAAATCTTCGCTGTTCAGACCAAGCGCTTCTACAACCGCATGGAGAATGTAAACTGAGTCCCTTATGCCTAATTAGCATCGATCTATAGCTGCTACCAGTTTAGGAGTTATGAAGCTTTTCGTGCCTCTTTTAGAACTTTTTTCAGGGCAAGGAATCTGAGTACTAAGTTCAGAGTTCGAAATCTGTTCCTCATCCGAATTCTCGAGACATTCCAAACTATATATCGAAGAAGTAGATGCAACAGCCAATAACTCTTTTTGTTTTACCTTTCTTTCCTCTTCTTCCAATCGTCTTTGCCTAACTCGTTCTTCTTTCTTCGCCAATTTTTTGTCAATTCCACCTAAGCATCCCGGTCGACCTGGCTCTCTCTGTTTCCTTAAACATTCTTTGTCTTCCTCTATCTTCATTCTGTCGAAAGCATCAGCATATGCAATATCAAATAAGTTATCACGGTCTTTTACAAAATTATTTTCACGGTTCTTGAAAGTCACCTGAGTTTTCTTACAGTTTTTTTGCAGCTTCCTCCAAACATAATATAAATCAACAAGTTTCTTCACGCTTAGGAAATGCCTTCGTAGGAATTCTAGCTTTTTCCCAAAATATAATGCACTCTCATATAACAAGAATCACACTTTCACCATCAGTCATCTTGACTTCACGAATCTTGTAAAATAAAACGGTGAGAACTTGTCGATTAGATGGTAATTTTGCACCATTTATCTGGTGGCTTGGAAGTCCGATAAGGTAAATATTTTGTTTATCACTTCGTAATTTCACAGACATCTTCACACAATAAACAACAACGCACTAATAATGTTAGAAATCACGTATGAAATAACAATTGAAACTCGCTGTAACAAGTCACAGCGCTGCACCCGCGCAACTTGTATGGACAAGTTAAAAATTCAAGTCGGCACGGGTTATCGTTTATAAATCGGGCTAATATTTATTTCTAGACTATATTAGGTCAATACGAAAGTTTTTAGAAGGTATGCGTAAAAATATATTGAAATTGAAATTTAAGGGACACCCTAGTAAACACCCTAAATTCCATAATTTTGAGAACACTTCGAGATTTGCGTTTACCAGTAAAATTTATCTCAAGGCCAAAGAACACAAAATTCACCGTTATACATTTCCAAAAAATATTTCGACACGTTTGTTTCCGAAACATGTTTCAATGAAACAATCCTCACAACACTCAGTAGCATAAAACATAAATATCGTATAGTTTAAATCAGGGTTATCCAACTGGCGCCCGCGGTGCCATTTCGTGTGGCCCGCGAAAGGTTATTATTAAAAAAAGTGAAAGCCCCTTTCAGCATTTCGGGGTGAACATGTTTGTCTAGCGCACGTGCTCTGTCGAGATCAACATCATCTTTATGCACAAATAGTAGGTTACGTTTAAATTTAAGAATTTATTTTTAGTAAATTCGGAAATTCAGAATCATCCTAATGGGTTTCACTGCGTTTTTCATTATAACACGCCTGATATGCGGCCTGATTTCACGAATATTTCCTCCCCCCCCCCCTTCGTTTCAGAACAGCTAGGAAAAGTGCCGTGATCAACAATATGCGAAGTCAGGTGTGGATCACTCGAGTAATGTAAATATGGCCCGAAACCATATTAAAGATTTCAGTTCTGGCCGTTGAGACCTTGCAAGTTGAGCACCCCTGGTATAGATTAATTTCCGGACTGTTTATCAACAGAGGTGCAGCAAGGATTTTTCTTGGATGGAGGGGGGCTACAGATATAGTGTCCAGCCGACTTGATGTGTTCTTATAAATGACTTTTCATTTATGCTGAATGTAAAATTTATTTTTATCTGTTGAGTAAAGTTAAAATTTATAACGTTAACAACTGATATACAGAATGACTTTTGTTAATATACAGAATTAGTAAAACGTATATTTTTAAATCATTGGGACCCGTTAATGAACATTCTCAAAGCTACTTTTTTAAATTTTTAAAAAGGTAAAATAAATTTTATTTCGTTTATTGAAAGCTTTACGTCATTGACCACTTATTATGCTTCGAAGATTATCTTGGAATTCGTGGTATTGCTCTAGATTGGATATCCTTATACATAAAACATCGATCTAAAAAAGCAGAAATAACGTACGTGCACAAAGAACATCATTTACTTTTTACATTCTTTGCTAATTAAACATGGGATACCGCAGGGTTCGAACTTAGATCATATCCTCTCTCTTTAAACGAAAACAATATGACATCGTCCATTAAAAATAGAAGAACTTTTTTTCTCAAGACATTAGTGTTCTTTGTAAAAAATAGAACGCTTTCAGAATATTGTGAATACAAAAAATAACGCTTCTAGATTATTTAGATTGGTTTCGTAAAAACAAATTTATAGTAAACGAAGGAAAAGCTGTTTCAACGCAGTTTGCATATCAAACAGGCAATCGCATACGCCACTGCAATTGGGTAACAAAATTGCATTTTTTGGGCTGAATGTAACATTTTGGATCTCTTGATTCAGCCAAACCTCAAAGGAATATCCATATAAATGAATTAACGCTAAATTCAGTTCATTATGACACGAATTCAGAATTCTTTCAGATTCAGTCAGCCTGCCTGCAGATCGTTGCGTGTACTTTAGGAATATATTCCTGCCTGAGGTATGGCGTTATATTCTGGGAAAGCACATCCTAGAGAATCCACACGTTTATATTGCAGAAAACTATAATAATAATAATAATAATAATAATAATAATAATAATAATAATAATAATAATAATAATAAGCAAATGTCATCCGCGTAGTTCCTGCAAGCCCCTCTTCAATGAGCTCGGAATTCTACCAATGTCATGCCTATTTATTTACAAATGGGCAGTTTTGTCGAACTGACTTACTTAACGGTGGGAACATATTCTCATGCAATAACTATATTAATTATTACAACACACGTCATAGGAGTCATATCCATCAGGAGTCAGTAACCACAACTCTCTACAAGAAATCCATTATATAATACGCTACCTTATCCACGTAAATACATGTACATTATTTACAACACATTGCCAGATGACATTAAAAAATGAAATTCAATACACAAGTTTAAAACCCCATCTTTCTGCTGCAGAAAGGTTGATAAGCAGTTAGTAACTATGCTGATCATCAAAAATAAAAATAATAATTATTTTAACAAAGATATATAATACATTAGTTAAAATTTTATACTGTACACTTTTAAAAATACTAAATGTTCTTTCAACAAGAAATGTACTTCAGTTTCTGGGTCAATGACACCATCTCGATCACTTTACCGTCCAGTTTCCCTAATCCTTTGAGCAAATGCTGAGATGGTTCCATGTTTTGTTACTGAACACAAATGAAGTTTCACTTTTTGCACGTTTTGATGAGCTCCTCTTTTGCTAGTTGTGGTAGGAGTAGAGCCGGGGTGTGTGTTGAAAGTTTGTTAGAAGTATTAAAAAATTAAACCTGTAGTTTCTGTACTGATGCAAATAAGTTTTCCAAACCTCAGGAGCGAAAATATCTTGTTATCAAAAATTGCTAACCTGGCTTTGTTTGCACTTTCTTTCATGGCTTTGTTTGTACTTTCTTTCTTATAGAAACCTTTAGAGTCGATGCAGGAATTATTAGAAAAAGGATTGCAAAAATTAGGAAAAATAAATCTGTAGGTCCTGACGGAATACCAGGAGAAATATTGAAATTGGGAGGGGAAGCCATGATTCCTTACCTTGCTAGGTTAATGGATGTCACTGTAAATAATAATACGATTCCTCAAAATTGGAAAGAGGCAATTGTAGTGCCGATTCACAAGGGAGGAGACAAAAGGATTGTTAATAATTACAGGCCTATAAGTTTGACATCAGTTGTATGCAAGCAGATGGAACACATGATTGCGGAATATATTAGACGAGTCTGGAATAAAACCGACTGGCTTTTTCAAAATCAACACGGTTTTCGTCCTAGCTATTCGTGCGACAGCCAGACTATTTCTTTATGTCAGGACATAGCAGATTCATTAGACGAAGGGAGTAGGGTAGATGCAGTAATATTAGACTTTTCTAAAGCATTTGATCTGGTTCCACATGGCCTTTTAATTGAAAAACTGTCAAAAACTGGATTAGATCATCGAATAATCTTGTGGATAAAAGAATTTCTTACGGGCCGAACTCAAGCAGTCAGAATAGGTGACAAACACTCATCGAAAGCCGATGTAACCTCTGGGGTCCCCAGGAGGTGTGTTAGGGCCATTGCTATTCTTAGCGTTTATTAATGATATTGCAACTGGAATAAAATCGAAAGTTAGACTTTTCGCTGATGATTGCATAATATATAGGAGTATTGGCGCGTCTTCGGATGAAAATGTTTTACAGAACGATCTTAACTGTTTATGGAACTGGGCGTGCAGAAATAAGATGGAATTAAATCCGGAAAAGAGTAAATTCATTTGTTTTACCAAATCTCGCTCGAATGTACACTCGAATTACAAGTTAGGAACTAACGATATACCGCGTGTAAAAACTGTAAGTACTTGGTTTGGTCCTGCGTAGCGACTTGGTTGGTCGGATCATATTAACAATACGGTCAAAAATCATGGAGGGCGCTGCACTTTGTAATGCGCATTCTAAAAAACAGTAGTTCGAATGCCCGATCCTTGGCATATACTTCACTTGTTCGTCCTATTTTAGAGTACGGAGCGGCCTGCTGGGACCCGTACAGAAAAGGGCAAATCGAGGCGTTAGATAAAATTCAAAAACGGGCCGGGAAGTTTGTAAATCATGGACGCGTTGATGGACGAGATGAATGGGAACCCTTATCTAAGAGACGGGAACGGGCGCGTTTATGCGTAATGTACAAGACATACAAAGGGGACTCAGCATGGGCAGACATCAGTAAAAGATTACAGAAATCTGATTATAAAAGTAGAGGAGACCATCCCTGGAAAATACGATGTAGAAAGCAAAGAACTGATGTAGGCAAGTTCTCCTTTGTGAATCGTACTATAGTAGATTGGAACAAACTACCTGCAAAAGGACTAGAGACTCTTCCTTCTAATGTAGTGAAATTTAAAAATATACTTAATTCTATGTAGGTCATCATTAATAGCACTGGGACTTTTATCATTATTATTATTATTATTATTATTATTATTATTATTATTATTATTATTAGTTTCATTATTATAATCGTTAGTATTATTAATAATATAGTCATGTCTCTTATTCAATGAAGTGAAGTGAAGTGTAGTGTGGTGGGGGCACGGAGGGGGAGGGGAGGGGAGTGTAGTGCAGCGCAGTGAAATGTGAAGTGAAGTGAAGTGGAGTGAAGTGTTAGAAAAGCTATAAGTCAACATATACTGTAGATAACTCAAAATTAATTATAACTTGGATATTAATCTCTAATTCTAATTGTAATTATATTTGTAAATATTCGTAATAGTTTTGTAATTGTATATCTAATTGTAATAATGTTTGCCACCGAGCATTAGCTCAAAGCGAACTTTAATAAATCTATCTATCTATCTATCATCATTCGAGTATTTTAGAAAGTGGGCGTGAAAAAAATTTTGGAGCTCCAAAAACACTTGCGCAGACACGTTCACGTATGTCCCATATAGTTTTTACGAAAATAAGTTCAATCAAATCTAATTAATAGAGAATTACTTTTTATAATGACGGAATTAAGGAACTACACTAAAAATTGCTTTAGAAATGCTTATTTCATCATTAAACCTAAAAGTGCCTATTGCTGTGAAAGCCTGAAATTACGAGTTCGGTGTTGTTCAATTTAACTCGAAAGCGAGGGAAATTTAACTCGAAAGCGTTCTCGAAAACTGAAGCTGAAATCTATATTAGCTAAAAATCCTGTATTAATCTTTCGTGATTCGTTATAAACGAATGTTACAGTTAACAAAATAAATAAATGAATGGTAAATAATGTCGATAATTCAATATTCCGATGAAAATATCATAGATGCGAACGTTTTAACCTGTCTTTTTGGGTAGGACCATTTACAGACTAGAATAATAACAAAACTATGTTTTCCTTCAAGCAAGTATCCGATCAAAAGTACATAGTCAAGTGACAGATAAGGATAACCTTAGAACTCGTTACAAAAGACCTTGACCTGCTTCAGACGCACGGAGATAGTTGAACTCTTTGCAAGAGGAGTTTCAAAAATATTCTCAAGCCCCGCAACATCTGCCTAAAACATGCCTTTTAATATACCAACGATTGAGTCGTCAAGAATTTTATGTTAAAATAAGAAGGATTGATTGATTTTTTCGTGTTTCCGGGCGCGTCAACTGCTCTGGTCATTTGTCCCGTTAGTGTAGTGCATGCTTTTCTCTCTCGGGAGATGGCGGTGATCTTTCCCCGCTGGATGGCGAGATCCGGCGCCGACCTACCGTCGGCTAGTGGGGTTTCCCCCTAACCAGGACTCTCCCACCAGCGGGGCACCGCCCCAGCCGGGACAAGCTCTAAGCTTCCTACCGGTCTCCCGGAATATGTGGTAGTGTAGTGCACGTTAAGTGTGAGTGTGTGTGTGTAAAGGGTATTTAGGACAAGGAAGAGGAAGGACAGAGCGCGCGCGGTCCGTGGCCCGTTTGGTGTGGTACTGCTCCGGCATTCGCCTGGTGCTGATCGGAGAAACCACGGAAAACTACCGATCAGAGCAGCTGGCCACTAGAATTCTCCTCCAGACAGCGACTGAACTCGACCTAGCTGAAAAGCCAATTTCGAAAATCCTGCCCCGTCAGGACTCGAACCTAGGACCTCCCGGTGAGAGCCGCTGCAGTGACATCAGTTGATGCACTGAGCTACCGCTCCTGGTTTAAATCAGAAAGAAATCCGGTATGAATTGCCAAGTGATATACGATTCAATGTTTCTACGGAAAGAGTTAATTTTGCAGAATTGCCTTTTAATTGCTGACAAATGATAATGCACGCAACTTTTGTTACTTTAGATTAATAGTTTATTAACTTTTTTAAAATAGAAAAGTCTTTAGGTATTAAAGGAGATAAAATCTAAACGTTAATTAAAATGTTGGAATACAAAGTACTTCATAGATTTGCCTTTTAAAAGAGGCAATGCAATAAAATCTTAGATACGAAATACTTTACTTGCAGTACATAACAAAAATGTTCATCTCATACCCTAAATATCGATCACATTCATGTCTTCAAAACTCTCTTTGATCAGTTGGGGCATCAGAGAGGCGTGGGAATTATGGGTCTTCAGCGCCGACTCTCATCCCCCATCCCACCCAAAGCCAGCGATAATATTAAAATATATAGAGTTTACAATATTCTACACTAACGAAAGTCATCCAATATATCAATTGTCCACATTAAAAATATTAACTATAAGTCAACCAATAAAAATGCATCTTACATTCAGCATAAATAAAATATTTTTATAAGAAAACATCAAGTCGACTGGACACTAAACCTGTGCCCCTCCCTCCCGAGAAATATCCTTCGTGCGCCTCTGCCTTTGATCAATAGTTTTATACTCCAATATATATTTCTTTGGAACGTCTCTGAAGAGGGACGAATCTGCATTTTCTGCCGTCAAATAATTAGAGAACAATCTCAGTAGTGGCTCACAATATTTCTGGGAAACTGGTTGCAAACCACAATCGTGGGCATACTATAGAAACAAATACGTAAATGCTCACATGTTGTTTCTTGACTACATAAATTTGTTCTTAAAATAGATTTTTACGAATAAACTAATAGTTTTGTAAACAGTAACCCAGGCTCAAGCGTCGGGAAATCCTTACACGTACGTCGATTTTAATGACTTCAACTAACATCCACGACAAATTCGAAGAAAATCGAACAGCTAGTCGAGGCAATGCTACAAACTCATTTACAGACGAAATGACGTTTGATTAAGCAGAAGCAGAACCTTGGTCCGTTCGGACAATCAAAACTTCAAGATTTAAATGTAGAAAAAATATTACAAAAACCTAGTTTCAATGCTAGCTGAGGTTGCTCAGGGCATCATCTAATGACGCAACAGTGCCTCTGACCGGGAGGTCCTAGTGTTTGAGTTCCGACGGAGGCATAATTTTCGACTCAAGCCAGGTATCTGGAGCGAATTCAGTCCCTGCCTGGAGAATTCTAGCGGCCAACAGCTTTCATCGGTAGTTTACAGATTCCGATCAACACCAGGCGAATACCGAAGCAGTACCTTAACTAATGAGCCATGGACTGCGCGCGATCTTTCCTTCCTCCTCCTTGTCCTATCATCACCCCTTACTTATACACACTAACATGCTCGACACATCCAGGGAGACTAGACCTAGAAGTTGTCCCGATTGGGGCGGTGCCCCTTTGGGGAAGATACCTGAATAGGGGAAAACCCCGCAAATCGATCGTGTAAGACGGTGCCGGAACTCACCTACTAGCTAGGGAAGAACGCCGCCATTTTCCGTGATAAAAACCATGCACTACACTTAATGCTGACAGAAACATGAAATAATCTATCAATCTTAGTTTCGAATGACGATGGAGCAATAGACAATGGAGCAATTGTACAATTAGAGGCAGAGGAATCGAGTTAAAAAATAAAAGAATCCGCTTTGCCCTGTAGAAAATCCGCATGCATCAACCACGGTTTAACTCACGTACCCAGAGGTGGAAGCCTTGCGCACAGGCAGCACCGCCACGGCCCACCCGATAGGGAGGCGCGAAGAACAGGGTGTTTGGAACGTTCTGCATCCACGCCCTCATCACAGTTTGACGTCACACTCTTCCCGCGTGTCAGCCAGCGTACCGCGTCGCGGTGCGAGAGAGAGAAAGAGAGAGTGGGGTGGGGGGCGTCTGGTAATTTAT
The DNA here is from genome assembly GCA_964035755.1 of Teleogryllus oceanicus. Lineage (NCBI taxonomy): Eukaryota > Metazoa > Arthropoda > Insecta > Orthoptera > Gryllidae > Teleogryllus > Teleogryllus oceanicus. The sequence goes on from CAXIVR010000013.1 coordinate 54,916,030, forward strand.
GGATAGCACCCGTTCCACCTCCCCCTCCCCTTTCCACTCTCCATAAATAGCCGTCTCATAATTCTTCGCGGCGCAACATCCTCTATTTGCGGCACCGCGAGGATGACGCGGGAAGAGGGAAAGGGAGGGGGAAGTGGGGAACGCGGCATAAGAGGATGGGAAGGGCCGAGAAGCCGGGCAGGGCAGGGCCGGGCACGGAAAGCCGGCAAGGGCAGGGCAAGGCAGGGCAAGGCAGGGCAAGGCAGGGCAAGGCAGGGCAAGGCAGGGCAAGGCAAGGAGGGCAAGGCAGGGCAAGGCAGGGCAAGGCAGGGCAAGGCAGGGCAAGGCAGGGCAAGGCAGGGCAAGGCAGGGCAAGGCAGGGCAAGGCAGGGCAAGGCAGGGCAAGGCAGGGCAAGGCAGGGCAAGGTGGGGCCGGGCAGGTGGGGCAGGGCATAATCGGACAAGTCAAGGGAAGACACGAGTACACTGTGCGGCGCGGGGATGGTTGGGGACGGCTTGAGCAGGACGTGACGGGGAGAGTGGAAGCTGGCAGAAACTGACAAGAACGATGAGGGCGCGGAAGGGGGGGGGGGGGGGGGGGGGAGGTTGGTGGGACGGAAAAGACGGGGCAGGGCGGTCGACAAGGCGAGGCGGAAGAGAGTGCATAAGGGATGGGAAGAGCAACAAGAGAATGAGAGGACGAAGTGAGCAGTAAAACCCTTTGGCGGTGTAGAGTACCGCTCAGCTTGTATTTTACCGGGGGCTACGCCCCTTCGGTGCTCCCCTCAGCATAGCTCTGACACCCATCCGCCCCCCATCTGTACCCAAGTACACCGTTGGGCTGTAATCCAGATAGGCCGGAACGCGATCAAAAAATCTATCCATTACCTGAGTAGAGCCACCTTTCCTAGGTTTACCAGATTTCCTGGTGTTACTGCAATAACGCCCAATTAAAGTGGGTACACGACCCTCTTTACTCATGAACATTAGGCACGGTCACGAACACGCATAGACCTCAAGACGGAGTCATCCTGTCTCCTCATCCTGCACTCACTTTAGCACTAACGACGTGAGTAACGCTGGGAATCTATGCATCCGGTGAGCACCTAAGTGCTCAGAGACCCTCACCCGTCTCTTCACTGCGCTCACATCAGCTTTGACGGGAGTGACTCGGGTCTCTGTGCGTCCGGAGGGAACCCGAAGCCCTCATCCTGTCTTCCCATTGTGCTCACCTAAGCACTAACGACGTGAGTGACAAGAGACTTTGTTCCGGACGTAAGGAGATGGTAGACGGGGTAGAGAGGTGGGAAAGGGTTGCCACGGATGCCGTCCATGCCGACGTCCTGCAGTCAGCCTTTGGACGGGAGGTTCACGGAGTGGGCGGTACAGCGATCGCATGGACCAATTCTAGCCCCCGCAGGGAGGACTGACGTCCGAAAGGTCTAGGGATCCTTGGTGGAGGTGGGAAATGTCTGGAACCAATTTTCTTGGCGATACGTCCTCACGTCCTTAACGCTAAAGTGGGTGCAGTTGATGAGGCAGTACTAAGCTATGGGTTCGCCCGATAACCCCCCGGCTGGGCCGACCTTTGGGCAGGATTGGGCGAGGGATTTGTTCTCAAACCCACATATAAAAGTCCGACTTGGAACACGAACTAACGACGTGAGTAACGCAGTGACAGGTTGCTCGAAATTACGGCGATACTCACGTCGATAGCGTGAAGGTGGTGGCAGTGGGCAGACGGGTTGAGGCTCCGAGCCACCCAGGCTTCGGTTTGGGCGGACCCCAGTTCGACACTTGTGGCAGTGACCGCTACACATGGGCAATTGAGGAGGGATTCGTCCTGGTGCAATGTTAGTAGCACTTAATTAGATTTCGCTACTAGCCCGGACAGCTAGAAGCTGTAGCTGTGTAGCCGCACCTAGGTTTAATTCAGGGAGACTGCGTTTCGGCTAATCATGATGCCAGCCTAAAGGTGTAAGGCTCATGTAGACCGACGCGGAAGATCCGCAACCTACGCGCCGCAGCGGAAGTTTCGCGTAACGTGTTGCCTTATGAGCACGTTCAGACCTGCGCGGCAGGCGAGCGTCGCGGCAACGGATTGGCAGCGTTTAATCGCGGCGAAATTTGTAACGCAGTCAGCGCGTTTCTTCCGCCGCAGCTCGAGTTTCGTGGAAGTCCGCCCGTGTTCGGGAGTCTTCCCTCCCCTCTGGGTCGAGCGACCTTGCCAACCGTCACCAAACGCTGACTCATAATTGATGCTACGGTGTGAACGGACACGCGAATTCCGCGGCCGCGTCCAGCTCGGAACTTTCCGCGCCGCACCCGCTGCGGATCTACCGCGCCGTTCTGTGGGAGCCTTAACATCATTCTGGTAAAACAGAATTAGCATTTGGTAGTAGCCCATGCGGACCTACAATGGTCCTGTTCTAGCATCATGCACTTTTCCTAATAGGTATAATGTTCTTAAGAGAACTGTCGAACAAATAGAGAAACATGTAGGATTATTTTTATATTATTGCCCATTCCTCGACGCATACTCAAAGGGAAGTTGCAATATCTGATTTTTAATGAACGAACACACCCATCCCTAACTCCTATCACATGCGCCATCTCCGCCTCCCCTAAAAACGACACCTAACAAAAAGTTATTTATTTTTTTGTGTTTTGTGATACTTTTATGGTGTTTTAAAACGAGACAAACTTGGCTGACGCGACTTCGCATATGACAGCGAACGCACTGAAGGATGGAGCCAAGCACGAGCCGTTCCACGTGATGCGTGAAAAAAAAAGAGATTTACGATCACGATGTGTTCAACACGTGCTGTAATAGTAAACAGAGGGTTCCAAGAACATACGAGGGAATGGGGGATCCCCTCGCTGGGATGAAATCACATTGCACGGAATGCCAACACCCACAAGACAAAATTTGCATGTTCATTCCGTTTAATAGAACTTGACTTTTTCGTTTTACAAAAGCATACTATTTTTGTTTTCAAATGGTCTTCATTAGCTCTGTCAGTAAAGTTGCAACCTCATTTCAATTCATCAAATGAATTGAGTTTTTCAACCAAATTTTAAATTTTTCCTAATTAGAATGAATTTTAATCCTTAAGAAATTTCAAATTTAAAAAAGTTTAAGAGCACACTTCCTAATGCGTATAACCGTTCTAAAAAACTGCCAAACGTAGGAGAAATATGTAGGATTAGTTTTATAGTATACCCAATCCTCGATATATACTCAAAAAGAAGTTTCAATAAGTGATATCAGATTTTTAATGTCGCACAAGTTACAATTATGATCATATTATTACTAACCTACATTTTTTCTAACATTAAAACAGATCATTTAACAAAGAAAAACCTCAACTGAAATTTACTATGGACGCACAGAGTCAGAAAAACCACATTAAGATACTATTCATTAAATGAAACAGATCATGTTGGGAAATCTTTTCTCACCGGAACTGCAACTAAAAACTCAACACAATATCACAATTTTAAGTGGATACAATTTTACATACAGTACATACAATTTTCAGTAGGGAGGGGTTTTACTGAATCTGTGTAATGAGAAGGAAAGTATGTCTTTTAAATTGACAATGCTTGCCAACTCTGCACCATATCGCGCCATATATACGTTGGTTTTCAGGATTTTTAATGAGTGCTCGGAACGTAGATTTACGACCTAATGATTTATTTATTTATTTTACGTCAAAAACAGTTAAAACTGCGTATGACGTGCTATGGGGAAAAGTGAATTGTGTGCACATTTTCATAATTCTGTGATATACTAAAATTTTGGGGAAAAAATAAGCTCCCGTGTAATAAAATCTACTTTCAAGGATAAAAAGGCAATAAATTTTCGCTCTTATCCATGTTGTCATGATATAGAGGAATTACTCTAAGGGACCCCTTTCACAGGTCGGGAAACAAGTGAACGTCACGCAAAGCGATGACACTGCAAGAGACAGAGAAGAAGCCATTTAGCTAAATTTAAACGAATGCACTGGCAAAACGAGCGCATGGACGGAACTTGCAGTTATATTGCCATCAATGGCCAAGCAGTAGCTGCTTGGTCCCGTCTTATAAGACGTAGAAAGGGAGTATGTGAATAAAGAGGGAGATTACGGTATGTGAATAAAGAGGGAGGTCGCTTCAAATTTGTACAACGGTCATGAGCCCTAAATATCACTGAAGATTTCTGGCTAACGAGTAAAATGAATTACAAAATAATTCAGTGAAAGTATGAGTAACAAGAGGAAGATCATGAAATACTATCTCGAAACAATCCGGCTGTAATCTGAGTACGCGAATGCGAGTCCAAGGCTCGAAATGGTTAGTAGTGTAAAAGCAAAAAGAAGACGAAGAAGAAGCTATTCAAAGCAAAAGGAACCGATAAACCTCCGTGTTTCGTACGACCCTGTGTTATTCCGCGCACTTTTTCTTGAGCTCACGCTTCGCTCGTTGCGCGAGGAGTGGGGAGTTTGATTATTTTGACAAGGAGTTTTATATAAAATTAGTATGTATGAATGAATGAATGAATGAATGAATGAATGAATGCCTTATTTTACGTGGCGAGACTCAGGCCATGAGGCCTGCTCTTCCGTCTGACCACGCAAATTTCGTTACGCTCCTTTCACCTACAAGGGAGAAAGAAGGTATTACTTGGGCGGCGAAACAGGCAACTTGAATTTAGTTCAGAGGCTTAATTTCGGCTTAAGGATCTTTTACATGCAGTAATCAACTAACATGGCACAGCCGGCTTTACTTCCATTCCGAAGGAATTTTTCGCCCTTCGATCGGGTTTGAACCCGCGAAATTGGGTACAACAGCCCGATACGCTAACCGTTACACCATCGCCGCCGCGAAATTTGTAGTTCGTTTTTCGATGCCAAATAGTTTCTATTACATGGGACCGAACATTTCTGATTATCAGATTTTGTTCACAATGCTCGTTTTTGCATTGCACAATGTACGTATTTATTCTTTATTCAACTAATGTTGGAAAATAGGTGGGGGTAGGTATTCCGGGGCTCAAGAGAACGTGCGGGTATAATACTCCCAACTGGCATTGCGTTAGAGAGCGCAGCGCAAAGTTCACCAGGTCCCGAGCGCGAAGAACTCTAAATCCGGGCGCGGCTAGAGCAAAAAGAGCCTATCCGCCAGCGCACTCCATGACGCAAGATGGGCGTAACAGTGCTCATATTCCCGCCGGCGCAACCAGGGGCGGATTTACACATGGGCTGAACGGGCTATAGTCCGTTCGCCCGGCATGTTTTGAGGGATAATAAGTTGTAGGACTCATAAGTTGTAGTCAATTGTTAAGTATAAGTAGATAAACAAGTCAATAAAAATAAATTAATTTAAAATAATTAAAATAAATTAAAATAAAATTAAATTAAAATAAAATAAAATAAAAGGAAACGGTTAAAATAAAACACATTAGGGGGCGAAGGGAAGTGGGAATCGGAAATGTTAGGGCAGAGGCGTTGGTGCGGACGATCTTCTGTGGTGCTGTTTGTTTTCAGGTGCTGAGGAGGCCAAACACTGGAAGGAGAATGCCTGACGCCCGCGCCAAATAAATAGTTTAAAAATCGGATAGATTAGCATGTACTCGGCTTCTGACGGCAGGTTTTACCCCTTCAGGGTTTTTTTTTTCTCAGCCGTACCTTATGGTCTCTTTTCCGCGGCATTGATGCGATGAAAAGACCATTTGGGGTGAATACCAGAATACGAAAGGTTAGAACGCGGTAGAATGTAGGTATTGTAATGGCTTAAAGGCCTTCGGCCTAGCCACTTAGCATCACGTTCTCTAATTTGTATGTAATAATTACCTATTAAATAAATTTTAAAAAATGTTTTGAGGGACGGAAAATTTTCCAAAAAAATATAATATTTTGAATTAATGTCAAGTTCGTTCGAACCAAAAACTGAAATTAATCTATATTCTATATTTTTCTTTCTTAGACATATCCCGTTTCTGAAAGAGTGAGAAATCCGTTTCGGTATTACTTTTTGCGGCATTAACTACGGTGTACGGCGAAACGGCATTAACTACGATGTACATTTTTTTAATATGTAAAAAATATGTAGGAAATATTTATTCTCAATTAGTATTGGGGTAACACATCATACTCTCTTTTTTTATAAATAATATAAATTCTCAAGGGGCGGCAAAAATAATGGAGCCCAGGGCGGCGACCTGTATAATTCCGCCCTTGGGCGCAACCAATAAGCACGCAGCAGCATGATTATGTCGCGTTTCCAAGCACGTCAACTGCTATGGTCATTAGTTCCGTGGGTCTAGTGCATATTTCTATCACAAGAGGTGGCTATGTTCTTCCTCTGCTAGATGGTGAGATCCGGTGCCGAACTGTACGTGGGCTTGCTAGAATTTCCCAATCCATGTATGAGATATGCCAGGATAAAGCATGCACTTCGTTTACAGGACAAATGACATTAGCCGTGCACGCGTCCGGAAACAGAAATAATTAACCGATCGAACTCTCTACATGGAGACGAACCCCGACTACCTGCACTCAATACACACCCCGCTTATCATCAATCCCCCATAACTCCTACTGGCCGTGGGCGCCAATATTTTCTAGAATATCCAGTAGTTCACTGAACTTGTTACTGAAAACGTAGCACATTACTATAAGATAACAATAATAATTGCTCAATAACAGAAAGTCTGTGAAACGGTGACATAACGAACATGAACATATTTTGCCCTCCTCCTAAGCCAAAAATGCCTGGAAAAGGAATATTAGGAAGACGCTTCGTAACTGGCGAGTATATTTAGGAAGTTCCCGGGAGCCTGCATTTCATATCTAACGGACAGGACCAATAAGCGTAATGCTAGCTATCACTGTTCTAAATATCTTCGCCGCCACTGTCTCCACGCATGCCTTTTTATGCAGTCATGACTGCCCGAGTATATTATTGAATTCACGAAGAGCTTCCGCATATCTTGACATGTTAATATACTGCATGCACTGAGTGAAATTCAATAAATCAATAGAAATATTGCCGTGGCTTTGGTGGTCACATTTCTTTTGAAATCAAACGTGAAGACGACGATGAAAGAGGAAATGATGCATTATGATCATTACAATACCACAATATCAAGGCCTAGCCGAAACAGTGGAAAATAGAAATAAATTCTCAGTGAAGATGTAAGTGGAAGGTACTTGCAATCCGCCATTGCGGTCACCTAGAAGAAAGGCGATCGTGAAGAAGCAAGTCTGTATTCTTGATTATTTGCAAGATCACCAACATTCGGGCTGAGAATCATCAGCAGCAGAATACCCTGCAGATGTTATCAACACGTAATAGAAGTGCTGGTGAAAGTACCTGATTGTCAGTGAAGTGTATTGTAAGTGAAAGGCAACGGCAAACAACAGCCGCATTCATTGCGCACAAAATTGGAAACAAATGCCAACCAACAAATGCCAACCAGCAAATGACAACCAACAAATGACCACCAACAAATGACAACCAACAAATGACAACCAACAAATGTTAATCAATTTAAACCAATTTTACCCACAGAAGCTCACCAACACTTGGTTTGAATAGGTGTTTTCAATGATGAATTTATTTTCCGTGGCGAGGTCATTGGAGCTCTTTTTCCGCCTGTCCATGCAAATTTCGATAAGCATCTTTCGCCATCTAGAAGCGAAGGGTGCCTATCGAAACGATCGCCTGTTTGGTCACCTGGGTGACCAAACAGGCAATCTGAATTTAGCTCAGAGGCTGCTTTTAGGTTTCAGGATCTTTTGCATGCAGTAAATCTTCAACATGGGAGATCCGGTTTTACTTCGCCTCCTAAGAAACGTGAACGAAACATTTTCTCGTCCTTAGCGAACTTGGATATACCATTAGCTATTCTGATACGCTAATCGTTACAGCAACAAAGTCGCAGTTTCATCATTCCAATACTATCTAGGCTTCTCTATGTGGCGTTCAAAGTATAACTGGAGAAAGGGTAGATTGTCATCGTCAGGCAATTGCAGACGAATGGACATTTATCCCCGAAAGACAGGGAGCGGTAGCTCAGTGCATCAACTGTGGCCACTGCAGCGCCTCTGACCGGGAGGTCCTAGGTTCCCACTCCCCACGGCGGCAGGATTTTCGACACTAGCTTTTCAGCTAGGTCGAATTCAGTCGCTGCTGGAGGAGAATTCTAGCGGCCGGCTGCTCTGATCGGTAGTTTTCCGTGGTTTCTCCGATCAACACCAGGCGAATGCCGGAGCAGTACCCTACCAAACGGGCCATGGACCGCGCGCGATCTTTCCTTCCTCTTCCTTGTCCTATCCTCTCCCCTTATACACACACTTACACTAACAAGCACTACACTACCACATATTCCGGGAGGCCGGTCGGGAGCTTAGAGCTTGTCCCGGGTGGGGCTGTGCCCCGCTGGTGGGAGAGTCTTGGTTAGAGGGAAACCTCACTAGCCGACGGTAGGTCGGCGCCGGATCTCGCCATCCAGCGAGGGAAAATCACCGCCATCTCCCGAGAAAACATGCACTACACTAACGGGACTAATGACCGAAGCAGTTGACACGCCCGGAAACACGAAAAAACCAAACCAAACCAGAAAGGGGGCCAACCTCGTATTTTCCCTGTTTGCGGGTCTTGCCAACTTTCGAATTGAAAATATGCATCATTAGTATACCCTCTAACCTTAATCATGACGCAATCGAAGTAGTACTGGAGAAAGAGTGGCTAATTGTCGACGGTCCAATTATCGTTATCGCGGAGTCCGTCCGCGGGCCGTCTGTCACGTTTGGCTGACGCAATGACGCAACGTAGCGGCGTGGGGTTCGTTGACCCCCGACAGCGCTTGGCCATCGACGACATCGAAGTGGGGATGCAACGCCGATGTCGATGTTTCCAAACATCAGTGGTGGCTGCTCCATAAGGGCTGTAGGGCGGCGCCGTCTCAGAAAAACTAACCCCGGGAAAAGTTGCAGAAAGTATTAAATCGACTCGTTTAATTTTGTGCGTGCCATCAGCGCAATTGTTGAGGAGGAATTCAGTTTTCTGTGCCCGCTTAACCGAAAAGTAAATGTTTTTGGATTGGGTCGTATCGTGGACTATCGAGAGTCCGTCCGTAGCTGGTACATGTGAGGCAATGGATGCTTGAGGAAGTGTTCGGGAACTGAATGTAAGTCGGGTGGGGGCAGCGTGTAGCTCTAGGGTTTGGCAAAGTTCGCGCCTAATAACTAAACTAGGAATACCGACGCTTTCATCTGATGTCATAAATTGTTGATTTCATAAATTGCTGATTTGCTTCATGGATATTTTTTAATCTCTTGTTTTCGCGTGAGCGCAAATGTATCTTCTGTTATCCACACAAAAGTTGTCTCACACAAGGATTAAAATCCTGATGCGTGCAAATCAGCCGCACAATACACGCTATATTTTTCCTTTCCCCAAGAAATATTTCGAAGAGGTAAAATGTATACGATAGTTCGGACATACGGATACATGCTGCTCCTCCTAATTCGCAATCCACAGGCCGCAACTGCAAATCAAGTTTGTATAATATGATCGATGTATTTAACGTCGATATTTTTAAGTCGATGATTTTTAAGATCGATGTTTTTTAAACGGTTGATATTTCATTTTGAATGAAAAATGCTCTCATCCTACTTGTGAGTTATACATAAATTGAAATTCGTCGGACCAAAGTGAACAAGCGTGAAAAATAAGGTTTCGCCGATAATAAAGTCTATATTATTTTTTAAATATCCTATCAGATAATCAAACTCTTGTTGATTGTGCTGATCTTTTTTTGACTTTATTTTGTCAGTTAAATCTTAATGAAAAACTAATAAACGTGACCGTCAAATTAACCCCCCTTGAACATAAACGATTACTAATGCAGTTTTAAAAACATCGATGTTCAAAATCATCGATAGTTTTGGAACGTTTAATTAATATCGATGTTTTGTTAATATCGATGTCGCATCCCTGCTTCGAATGGGTTTTCCAATAGAGAGACATCGAGGATTTATACTGATGGCACATTGGAATCCTGAAGAAGACTATAATCGTATGACTGCACCGATGAGTTTGTAGCTTAGCTCATTTTGTGAAGATACAAATGTTTCAGATATAGTATGTCAATTTCTGCTAAACGTGTCATCCCTACCAGATGCATCATAAGATTTCTTACTGAGAACGTGGAGAAACGTTTCAAAACTAGCAAGGCATGTCCGTATTGTGAAGCTTTGAGATGTTATATAACGCATTGTGTAGCAAAACGAGTTTCAGACATCAGGTGTCAATTTTTGTTAAACGCGTTTTCCTATCAGGCATGGTATAATCGAGGTGTGAATTAACGACTTTTAGCACCCCAAAAATTTTTCGTGTCGTTTAAGCTATCGAAACGCTGTTTTTTTGACACTCGATATGTGACGTCGGTAGACATTCGATAAAGCTCTTGATTTGTTTTCAACACTATCGTTGTGGCCATATTTTCACCAACTTAGTGTTTTTAAATGGGATCATGCATATTGTTACCTGCCAATTAATTCATGTATCTATCTCTTTATTGAACACGAACATTAGCAGCTCTTATGCGGTACATGAAGTTGAAACGCGTATCGTGGGGTAGTCCGCGTGGTCACGACCAGATTTGAAAATGAGTTGTTTCAAATAAAAAAACGTTTTCTAAAATACGCCCGCAAAAAAAGTGCTGGAATCCAATCATCTCCTTCATCATGTGCTATCGTGTGTGGCCCTATGACACCTACGGAATGCCAAAACCATCTTTTCGGTATCTAAACGGTACGAAAAAAAAAAAGAGCGGGCGTTGGTAGCCGAATTGCTTAACCCCGCTCCGCGAAGTCATCGAAGTTAAGCTACTCGAGACACGGCAGATTCCTGGATGGGTGCCGGCTAGGAATCCCGGGATTTCACAGGGCCGATCCCCTGGCCGAAGGGATAAAAGGCGATGACTGACGACTGACAACGCAGGATGTTCGACAAGTATATCCTTGTACCATAAGGTTATTGTTGGAGAAGAGAAGATTTTACGTTCGAAGATTGACTTTTGAAAGCAAAGATTTGAGTGTGTATAAATAAACGCAGTTTCGAAAACTCGTCCCCAGTTTTCAATAGCCCCGTTATTTGAATTCTTACAAATTTTGTAACTTCTATTCTATGTAAAATATTATCATACAAGGCTAGATGTCGAAATGGCTTTTGACCGGTGACAAGAGATTTTTTACAATAGCTGAAATATTCGAATGCTGAAAATACACCAGTTTTTAAATGTTCCCACAAGTTCACAATGTTTCCGTTTGTTTTTTTTAATCCTATCACATCTTTCGAATCTCATACTTCTGAAATCTGCCTGTTCCAGTCTCTTTCCATCTCATTCTTGGCCTTCCAAATTTTCTCTTTCCTCTAGGCTTGTAATTCAGGGCTTGCACTGGAAGTCTGTCTTCCAGCATACTTCCAATATGTGTCACCCATTGCTGTCTGTACTTCTTAATTTTTTCATGAACTGGTTTTCTTTCCGCCCTAGTTCTTCTCTTATTTTTTTTCACTTTTTATTTGATCTTTTAATGTACAGCCCTTAACTCCTCTCAAAAACCACATTTCTGCTGATTCAATCCTCCTAAAATCTTCTTGTTTTTGAACCCAAGTTTTACATTCATACAGTAAAACTTGTTGATATAATACTTAATTAATTACAGAGAAAATAGAAACAATTCAGTGTTCCAAGCGTTTTCATTATTTGAATCCTGGAGTTGCCGAGTTGCTCCGAAGGTCGCTTTGCCTTTCTGACGCAAATTCTCGGGATCACGCACGCTATGGTGTACTTAAAATTCAACTCCAGTGAATAAATTGAACAGAACTGAGCGAATCCTAAATTTTCTCTTATCCGAATTCTGTAATGCTTTTCACACAGAAATATGAAACACATTTCCGCGTTCACAAGCTTCCAACTAAGAAAATGTGTACTACCAAAATGTCAGAGCTTCCATGATTATTAATGTTGTTTATACAAACGTTTCCTCCTTTCCTAACCCACTGTCTTTCCTAGGAATTGTGGAATCGTTAATTCAAAAAAAGGTTTGAAACTTTCTTAGAAGTCCTAATGCTATTTTCTTAGCACTGAAATTCTGGCTACGAATTATTCGATTATAAATAAGAGAATTCGAAAACAGGCGTTGATATTGGTTTCTATAAACGAATTTGCCATCTTGCAGACAGTCGTCTGCATTGTTTGCATCCACATCTTTATGAAGAACTTATTTTTCAGTTTACTATAATATTTTTGGTCTTTGATTTTTAAAGACAGAACATTTTTCATATTAATATTTACACAGCGCAACGTTTCGGAAATTATTTGTTTCCATCATCAGAAATAATTTCCAAAACGTTCCGCTATGTATTATGTAATAAATATTAATATGAAAAATGTTCTGTTTTTAACAATCAAAGACCAAAAATATTATAGTACGAACCAAAAATATTATAGTACTCATATATTGAAGAAGTACAGACAGAAAAAATAATTTTAATTATTTTTCAGTTGTTGGCAAAATAAGCTGATTTTTTATTGTGTTGAGAGAGGGCAATACTAAACCTTGGTACAAGACAGAGGTGAGGAACCAGCGACGTTTTTGGAACATGATGATTGTCCTACTGCAACATTTTCAAACCCATTTTCATATTATATAGAAGTTTTCATATTATATGCATTTTTAGATTTTATACATCTCTTGAATTATGAGAGTGATTAAAAAAGTAATGGGTCAGTGACAGTCATAGCCCCGAATTTGAGTTTTTCCAGTTGACCATACCATTTCTCTCTCTGAGCAATCCTCTTTCCATTCAGTATTGTAAGATTTCATTTTCTTACCAAATCGCAGGATAAGACCAGGAGGATATCCTGGCCCTCGATTGATTTGTACGAGTTCGACAAACATAAAATGAACAATATCTCAAAGCTAAATGAGTATTTCTTATGATTATCTCCCACTGATCCCTTCCCATGACAGCAAATTTTAGGGTTATCATGCTTCCTATATGGAAAAAGAGAACATTTCTTAATAAAAAAAGGGGGGAACACTTTATAAAAAATGGTTTAAAACAATAATTTATTTTCCTCAAACACAAAATAAATATTTCTATTATTGTTCTCACTTTCATAATCAACAATAGGCCTACTTCGTTATCATTACTGTCTTTTTCTCTTATATACGAGAAGTATTGGATAGATGATGAAATCTCCTCAATTAAAACTGCTTTGCTTGCAACAATCGCTTAACTTATAAACTAGGCTTTTCTTTTCGGCATTGTGCTCGGAATATAAACACAGTAGTAATAACTCCAGATGTCAGCAGAACAGCATTAATACCACAGAGCATAAAATATATAACCATCACCATCTTACAATACATTGTGCAATATGTTGTACCAACTGATGGCAACACTGTCACATTTCATGGAGTAAAGGACGAAAATGTAGATACGGTTTGATGTATGGATTTTAGCAGTTGTTAGTTGAGATATTGGAAATTAAATTTTAAATATAAAGCAATGGAATGTTATGTCGTAACTCGAAAAAGGTAAAAAAGGCGAAATATACTTCGTATATCATACGTGCATTTAAAAAGAGTAGCCGCTTTCCAATAAAAAAGAACATTTCGTCCTTTCTTGTAAAATCCACCCAGGCAGTTTTTCTTAGTTCAAAAGATGCCATGTCCGGGGGAAAAGAGGACGTATGGTAACCATAGCTAATTTTGGCAATAACATAATTGTCCCTGGTCTGTGCAGTGCTGTTGTAGAAAAAAGATTTTCATAAGAATAATTTTTTTGGTTAGGTTATTTGATTTAGTCAAGTAAAAGTGTTAAAAAGTATAATTATTAATAAAACTACTCTTCAAAATACCTCCAATTAAACAAGAGTTAAAGAGTAAAGCACACCATAAAAAAAACTCCTGTGATAGAACATTTATTTACTGATGTCGAACTTTCCCACTGTACGGTTCCCAGAAAAATCCAATACGATGTTCTTCAAAATAATAATGTCCAGGTGGTTGTTGTCACGTCACCCGAATCAAGCTTTATTGTTATAAACCGTCATAATCAATAAATCTATTCTTCGAAATACATTACACCCACGAACTGGAAGGGACCGAAATAATCGACGTTTGTGTAATAAATATTCGTGTTATCAGATTATTTTTTATATACAGATTATTGTTTCCTTGTCGGGACAAAAGTTTGTTCCTATCATGGCGAAATTCGTGTCAAGCGATTTCATGTGACGAGAGTTTAGTGTATTTAGAATTAAGTACAGTTGACGTAGGATTAAGTCGAGTTCACAGAAAAACATGATAAACTATCTCACTTCGGCCGATCGTCTGGTTTGATGTTCTACGAGAACGCCTTAATAATTTCCTGGGTCTAAAGGTCTGCACCGCTGCATGGTTCCCAGCAGGCACACCTTACAGAGTGCGCCCACAAGCCTCGTTTTGAGTGTCGTACACAGTTTTGCAATAGCAGCCCAGCTGTTCGCACATGGGTTGGCCGAAATAGCTGCACGCAGCGGACTGTGGAACTGAGCCTATCAAAGTCTTTTATTCGACGGGCGTGTGCGACCCTGTGTGTTGTATGTGTGTATGTGTTGTGACCCTGTGTTGCGTGTATGTATGAGTGTGTATGTGTTGTATGTCTCTGTTGGGTGTGGTATCTTTTTTTCTTAGCAGCATGCTGCATTACAGTATCGTAAAACTACATACATGCTAATGGTACATTCAATCCATTAGTATTAGTTAATTTTATTAATCAATAACTAATATCTTTAGTTGTTTCCCTGATCCATTGAGCAAATGCTGAGATGATCCCTTGTTTTACTTCTGGACATAAATGTAACTTCATTTTCTGTGCACGTCTTCTAGAATTCAGTGGGAAATACAGTATTTCAAATTATCGTTTACATGTCGCGGCAGGAAGTATTATTCCGAAGGACAACATGGATAAGAGCCAAAATTTATTGCCTTTTTATCCTTGAAAATAGATTTTATTACATGGGAGCTTTTTTTCAAAATTTAAGTAGTATATGACTTAGTGTAGGGATCACAGAATTTTGAAAATGTACACACAATTCACTTTTCCCCATAGCACGTCATACGCAGTTTTAACGTTTTTGTTTTTTGACGTAAAATAAAATAAAATAAATAAATAAATTAGCAAAGACCCAACAAAATGGTATCGTTTTGTATTGCCCATTTTTTCAATAAAACTTGTAAAAATATCGCATACCTCCTATCACACTTTTTTCTTCCTCAACTTTGAATTTTATCTGAAAAATACGTTTTTTGTATACAAAATTTCAAATTTAAAAACATTAAGTCATTCGTCTGTCCAACTGCCGCCATTTTTTTTGTATAGTTTACCAAGTTTTTAACCTCCGCAGTGTTTTTAACCTTGTGGAGTTTGCGTGCGAGCATGCAGATTGCGTAAGGGGGGTTCGTTTGGCTGCAAACAGCTGCGAGCCGCTACACATCGCGCGTGGCTGGAGCAGCTCGTCCGAATCTGGCGATGATGCACGCCCCGGTGGAATTGCTTTGGAGACCGGCGCACGTGCTGTCCATCACACTACCACGTTAGCATCGGAATGTCACTCGATTGCTGGCCCGAATCTACACAAAACGATTGCTGGAAAAAGTGAAAGCTGGCCTATGCGTTACCCAGAATAACATACAGCCTTCTAACTCGCAACCAAACTCGCTACCAAACTCGCACACCAAACTCGCACACCAAACTCGCACACCAAACTCGCACACCAAACTCGCACACCAAACTCGCACACCAAACTCGCACACCAAACTCGCACACCAAACTCGCACACCAAATTCGCCTCGCACACCAAACTCGCACACCAAACTCGCACACCAAACTCGCACACCAAACTCGCACACCAAACTCGCACACCAAACTCGCACACCAAACTCGCACACCAAACTCGCACACCAAACTCGCACACCAAACTCGCACACCAAGCTCGCACACCAAACTCGCAAACCAAACTCGCAAACCAAACTCGCAAACCAAACTCGCAAACCAAACTCGCAAACCAAATTCGCAACCTAACTCCAAGTTACATAACGAACTCGGCATTACTCCGATATCCGTCCATTTCTCCTTCCTATCCACTCGCTTCTATCCCAAAATTCTCCAGATCTCCTCAGCCGTACATTTCAAAATCGGAATACAAATTCCACAGTAGACTAAACGGAAACTACCGCGACAGTTCTCCGACCCTCCTTGATCATCATGTTCCCGATGTGGCTTCTCACATTTAATTCAAGTGTACTCAGCGTATTCATGTCAATAATTTTCCTTAAACAATGCTCATATAATTTAATGTACCCTCACTGTATCGTATTCGGATGCTGAGAGCCTTCCGGGCAAGCAGAAATAAATGAAAGAAAATAACATACAGAATTTATCCACTTTAGTGACCGTATCACTGTTTTGTTTTGACATACGTATGTCATAGAGGAGGCGTTGGTCAAAAACTTTGCAACCGTGTTCAATCAGACAGTAAAAGATGCCACACTGTGGACAGCAAAAATTAAATTAATTTTAAAGAATATTCCTTTCTCTTTCTTGGATATTTGAATTAAATGTATTATTTTATTTTTAGAACAAAGTGAATATTTACAATAAACTGTTACTGACAATTACTGGCATAACACTTTCTGTTCCAAGTATAGTACTGTAAACAAGTGCATTTCTCAAATGGAAAATATTCTTAACTAGCGACTTATTTACGATCCGATATTTTACACATTAAGAGTGAAATGGCGATTTTTTACTAGCGTGTACCATAAATAATATAACTTTTTATTAATTTTTTCTCACTAGTGAGAGAGATTGGGCGACAATACTTAATTCATGTGAAAGATGTTTTGAGTTCGAAATCTACATTGTTACTTTGGGAATATTAAGAATTTTAATTGAGTTCTGATTCTCCTTATTGATATGAGATGTACACCCAACAGCAACAAAATCCTATATTTTTCGACTTTTTAGTCGCATGTCTCAATATGTTGTTTCGTGAGTACAACTTCATTTGAAGGCATTTTCTCCCTTTATTTCTAAATGTATGCATCATTTCCATGAGAGATGCAACACCTAAAAATACATAATTATATTTTGCTAGCACACTTCATAAGCATACAAGCTCATTGTTCATAAGCCCAACTTAGTTAAAATTATATAACAAATAGAAATATGTTATATAATTGTGCAGATATCGCCAAATACTCGAAAATAAACCCATTGTTTTCACTTTTTCCATCCCAATGATGAATTCAATTTCTTTAGGAAATATGAAAAAAAAATACTATTCCACAGATCACACCGTGTACGAAACTGCCCAATAAAAGAAATACGGCAAAAGTTTGTTTAAATTTTTTACTTAAAAAAAAATTAATATAAACTTCAAATTATTTTCTTTCGTGACAAAGAAGAATTACTTGACACTTTAGACAGACTAAAATCCGTATTTATAACTTCCACAATTTACAACAGAATAACGAGACCTCCAATTTAAAAAAAAAACAGCTCCAAATTGTATGGCAGTTAAGGCTGGTGCCATTCATTCCACACTCGCACACACTTCGATCCTGAACACAAAGAGAAGAATGACGCATAACTCGGAAAGTAACTTGCGGAGTAGAACTAAGGACGAGTGACAGTGTTGCCTTAACTAGTTTGCGAAGACAGACGTCACGTCTGCATTAATATGTAGATTTATTCAGCACAGAACTCGGAAATGGGATAGTCTCGAGATACAGACTCTCTGCGTTTCGACCTCCACGCGATACGTTGAAGTTAGATCCGGAACAACGTTCAGAGCGGACGGTATGCACTTCAGAATTTTAAACAGGATTACCTCACAGATGTAACGTATAAACTCGGTTTTATATAAATGCGCGAGTAATTGATATAAAGTTGTCACTACCTTTTAGAATATCAAATCTACTTCGGAGATCTATTCAATATTCATGATGTGACTTTGTAACAAGGAGGAGGTGATCATATTTGAGTATCAAATATACGCCCCGTTACTTGCACAAAGCGTTAGTTATTTCGGTAACTCGGTAGTAAAAGCAACTAAAAGTAAAACTGAGACACAGACGTTCAAATCGCGTTCAGAGTGACTAATACGTACGAAAAATTTGAAATAATTGGTATAAAATTTAATGTCATATACCTGGAGCAAGATGACCCTTTGAATTTCTAAATATTTGCTCCTATTGATGTAAAGTATCACCTTCATATTTTATACTGTAGAATAAATTTACAGAAGTAATACTAATTCCCGATAAGAAGAAGGACAAAGGAAGAAGCAATGAAATTGGTGCCTGGTCCCTAGATGACCCAAACGAAAGAATAATAATAATAATAATAATAATAATAATAATAATAATTTTTAATTATAAAGCCTGACGTTCATAATTTTAATATTAGTCTTTATAATCTGAATAATTGACAAATCGGTTGTAATTCACTATTGTGTATTCGTTACTTGGCAATGACGTCCATTGGTTCTGTTCAATCTTAGTGAACTTAAAACTTCCCTCCACTAGCGATCCCTCAATTGAACATCCCGTCATTTAATATCAATTACTTTTTCATATCTTTCACTCTATTGAAAATATGAATTCAATTTACTCACCGAAAATCTCTCCTTGGCTGGCGTATTCCGACACGATGTAGATCATGTTCTTTGTCTCCATCACCTGAAATAAAACGTGATATTAAAATAACTACCCCACAATGACTTCTTAACACTATATTTATATAGTAATTAATAACTTTGTCATTGCTCAAACGATATAGTACATCAATTTCCATTCTTAGTGAAGAAATACACATCAGTATGATCGTATGTGAATATAATTGAAGGAAATAAATATAGTACTTCATTCTCTACTTCTGCAATACAATGCCGTTATATCATATCTGTAAAAACCTCAATTCAGTGTTTTTGCTTTCATTGATTAATACAACCTACGTATACTGTCTTTGTGACAATGGATGACCACCCTGGAAGCCGTTTCTTTCCTCTAATCTTTCAAGCTTGTTAACAGCATCTACACAATTAGACATATTTGCCATAATTTATCACTTCTCATGTATAATTCTAAAAGATTATTTCTATAATACCTAATAATTCTAAAGATAGAACGTTTTCACATCCCACGAGTTTTGTGTATGAAGACCCACAAAACATGGATTCCGGATATACTTGAGTTTTTCTAACGTGGCAGCCTAGGGTAGTACCTACAAGATGGAATTCGGCACGACTTTTTGCGTCTTTCTTGGTTCTACCGCAAGATGTCGCATGATCGCGACCGCATCAAGCAGTGCTGCAGATCAAACGACTCTAGCCTCTCCCCTTACACGCACACACTTACACTAACATGCACTACACTCCCACATATTCCGGGAGACCGATCGGGACCTTAGAGCCCCGCTGGTGGGAGAGTCCTGGTTAGGGGGAAACCCCACTAGCCGACGGTAGGTCGGCGCCGGATCTCGCCATCCAGCGGGGTAAGATCACGGCCATCTCCCGAGAACAAACATGCATTACACTTACGGGACTAATGACCAAAGCAGTTGACGCGCCCGGAAACACGAAAAAATCAATAAATCAAATCAATCAAAACTACGTGTTGGAGTTTTCCTGCCCCCAAATTCGCCGTTTTTCGCGCAACACGACATAACTTTCTCTCTACTCCGTAGCGAGAAAATAAAATCGCGAAATGAGAACGTGGACAAGGATTCCTGTCGGCCCCGATATCCGCCCGGCGCGGCGTGTCATCGTTTCATTATTACTGGAGCATCCGCTTGGCGTGATAGCGGCGCTGATAACGCGGCCGCAGTGGGAGGGAGGATTCGGGAGCGCTATCGTCGCCAGTTGCGCGTCCCCGATAACGCCTCAGGACAGGCAGTCAGTTGTTTTTTTTTTCCTTCCACGAGGGAATAATACGCGCGTGCGATAATGGAGGCAAAACAAACATACACCTGCTGTGAGCGCGGTTGCTTCTTGGGGGTAGACGGGACTGGAGTTGGGATGGGAGACGAGGCTGGACTCGACTTGGGAACAAAAATGAGACGAGACGGGACGGGACTTGGGACCCGAGACGAGACGAGACTGGACTGGACTTGGGAACGGAGACGAGACGAGACTGGACTGGACTGGACTGGGCTGGATTTGCGAACCGAAACGAGACTGGACTGGACTTGGAAACCGAGACGAGACTAGACTGGGCTGGACTTGGAACCGAGACGAGACTGGACTGGACTGGACTTGGGAACCGAGACGAGACTGGGACTGGAAAGGACGGACTGGGCTGGATTTGGGGACGGAGACGAGACTGGACTCTACTTGGAAACGGCGACGACACTGGAATGAATTTGACTGTGGAAGGAAGGCATTGGACCTGCACCGCTTTTTACAAGTGTACATCGCACTGGAAGAAGAAAAAACACAGAACAAAACTGGAGAGTTTTTTTAAAATTACCTTTATTTCAGGCAAATTTTCGAGAAAACTTTTATTATATTAAAAAGATTTATCTAATGTTTTGTTATCAGTGCTCCTCTTAATGATTTTTTCTACTGAAAAATCGCAGTTTTTTGCCCACAGCATTACAACAGTTTTTTCTATACTACTGACTTACAATAAAGACGAGAAAATAAAAAGTAGCTTAAATTACAATTCCACTGACGTAATAAATATAGCATTTAAATAACTTCCCTGGATGTGTACCCGAAATTTTAGGTACAAGAGACATTCATGTTTTGAGATGGAGACGAATATATAAAGCAGAGGGGTTAATTGACGATTTAAACTCTTTCTTTGGTCAATAATGACTGTTTGTGCATATTCTGGAAACGGTAAACAGGCTGGTTTCAAGGATTTTTAAGGTGGGTTTGCTTTCTCGATCCATATCATGAACTTGCGAATTTTCCTGAGAAAAAGTTAGCTACAAGATGCTACTAAAAACGCAAAACATTGGTATTGTGACGTTTTCACATGCTTCCGCAAATGAAAGGAATTATTTTTTCTCGATCCAGAGTCGAATTTTCTGAAATTAAGAATGATATTTCCCCGTTACTTAAGAAGACAGCACCACTGTGTACAGAAGAGAAATGAATCATGTCATATTAAAACAGATATTCAGGAATATGATAGCAAAAATGATCTCTCTGATTTTTTGATTTTTTTTATAATCCAATGCAAAATATGCGTTCATCGTTCAGAACGACACGAGTCACATTAATACCAAAGAAAACAAAGAAATTGTTAATTTTATAATTTGGAAGTGTTGTATACACTCCGGGGAACAAGTTCCATACTGCAAACTCTTCGTAGGTTGAGTCTCTGGGCATCTGCAAGGACCGCATTCAACGAGGCTCCAAACCTGACTAATACGAAGGGAACTCAAAGTTGCTGAAGTAAGGTCTTCCATGCCGCCTCTGCTTAACAATTGAGGCTTACACAAGCAGTTTTCCGATACTTTAGACACCTGGGAATACGACCATTTATGTTTCAAGTTCCAATAACAAAGATGAATTTTTGTCCACCTACGAACGCAAAACTGATCACTGTGCGCCGCCGACACAGCCGCTCCGCGAAACCAGGTGGCTTCCGAAGGTCATTAGTGACGCGAATGAGAGCTTCCAAAGAACTAGTGCGACGCGCGTGGAATATCTCAGAGCAGGGGTGTCAACTAGTTTCTACACACGATGAGTTCCTCTGCTAATAATAACCCATCGCCAGGAGGATGCGAACTGATAATTTTCTTCAGTGAACGGAGTTCAGAAATTTAAAAATAATCAAAGGTAACATGCCGAAATCAGATTTTTATTTTTTATTATTTTAACCTCACGTCCAAAATAATGCTTTCCACGAACGGGAGACAGAATACTGGATGATCCCCGATATCCACTACCCGTCAAATCGCACACCGGCCGCTTGCTTTTCTGTTTTTCTTCTTTTTTTTTAAGAAAGAAACATCGGGATTAATAGTTCTTTTAGTCCATAAAAAATAAAACCCTAGTTGTGTTTGGGTGTATTTCGAGCCCCAGAGCAGATCTTAACTTCGAAGATCAACACAGTGGAAGAACTTCCTCGCTGGCTACAGAACTGGACGAAGCCAACCGTTGTGATATGCTAAAGTCAGCAGCAGCAGCGAAGGTGGCAGTGACAGTGGCGGGAATTCCAAGACACGATAGCGGCGACGGCGTAGTGTATCAGAGGAGTTCGAGGCGGCGGTGGCCGAGTTGGAAGATGTGGTGGCGCTTGCGGCAAAGTTAGTGGGATTAATTGACTGACTGATTATAATGTTTCTGGGTACAACTGCTCCGGTCATTAATCCCATTACCGAAGTGAATGTTAACCAGGAACGTGGCGGTGTTCCTCCTCCACTGAACGGTGAGAGCCGGCGACGTCGGTTTGCAAGCGATTTCCTTCACCAGCTATCTCCCACCACAGGGGCAACGCTCCTGGCGGGAAAAGTTCTAAGCACCCGTCCGGACTCCTGGCATGTGTGGTTATGTAGTGTACGTTAATGTATGAATAAGTAACGGTTGAGGAGAGGACAGGGGATTGGGATGGTTTGTTTTTTTCGTGTTTCCGGGCGCGTCAACTGCTTTGGTCATTAGTCCCGTTAGTGTAATGCATGTTTTTCTCTCGGGAGATGGCGGTGATCTTCCCCCGCTGGATTGCGAGATCCGGCGCCGACCTACCGTCGGCTAGTGGGGCTTCCCCCTAACCAGGACTCTCCCAGCAGCGGGGCACCGCCCCAGCAGGGACAAGCTCTAAGCTCCCGACCGATCCCTCCCGGAATATGTGGTAGTGTGGTGCATGTTAGTGTAAGTGTGAGTGTAAGGGAAGAAGATAGGATAGGATAAGGAAGGGGAAGGAAATATCGCGCGCAGCCTGTGGCCCGTTTGTAAAGGTACGGCATTCGCTTGGTGTTGATCGGAGAAACCACGGAAAACTACCGATCAGAGCAGCCGGCCGCTAGAATTCTCCTCCAGACAGCGATTGAATTCGACTTAGCTGAAAAGCTAGAGTCGAAAATCCAGCCGCCGTGGGGAGTGGGAACCTAGGACCTTCCGGTCAGAGGCGCTGCAGTGCACCAGTTGATGCACTGAGCCACCGCTCCCCGTAGGACAGGGGAGAGAATAGAAAGAATCACATGCGGTTCGTGGCCTGCTAGGATACTGCTCCGGGCGGATACTGAACGGAGGAACCACGGGAAACTACCGATCAGAACAGCCGGCAGCTAGAATTCTCCTACAGACAGAACGGGAGCAGTTACTCAGGGCATCAACTGATGTCACGGCAGAGTCTGTGACCGGGAGGTCCTAGGTTCGAGTCCCGACGGCGGCAGGGTTTTCGACACTAGCTACAGAGCTAGGTCGAATGCAGCCACTGTCTGGAGAAGAATTCTAGCGCCGGCTGCTCTGATCGGTAGTTTTCTGTGGTTTCTCCGATCAACACCAGACGAATGCCGGAGCAGTACCCTATCAAACGGGACACGGACTGCGCGCGATCTTTCCTTCCTCTTTCTTGTTCTATCCTCACCCCTTACACTAACGTGCACTACACTACCACATATTCCGGGAGACCGGTCGGGAGCTTAGAGCTTGTCCCGGCTGGGGCGGTGTCGCGCTGGTGAGAGATACCTGGTTGGGGAAAACCCCGCTAGTCGACGGTAGCTCAGCACCGGATCTCGCCACCTTCCGATGAAAAAACATACACTACACTTAAGGGACTAATTCCCTCGGGAGTTGACGCGCCTGGAATAAGTAATCGATCAAATTTCCAGACAGCGACTGCATTCGACCTAGCTATTTGGCTAGTGTGAATGTGGCGACTCGAACGCTAGGACCTGCCGTTGCATACGCAGAGCGGCAATGTTGGCTCGGAGCTCAACTCGGGCGGCGCGAAGTCGATGGAGGCGGCGCGCGCGGCGATGCTTCCAAGCGGCCGCTCCGCTTACTTATCTGCGCTCTGACGTCAACGCGCAGGGGCGTTCCCGGTGCACCGAACCACGCGGGGCGGTCGCGCTAACCGGAGCAGGGCGGCGCGACCGACCCCAAAAGGGCTCGGCTCAGATAGAGATGAGACATCGACAACAAAACAACAATGTCGCGTAAACACTGATGTTCATCGATGTTTAAAACATCGAAACACGATCAAAATGCATAAAGTTTTTAAATATAGATTTTTAAACATCAATTTCTAAATATCAATTTCTAAACATAAAATTTTAAACATCAATTTCTAAACAAAATTTTAAACATCAATTTCTAAACATAAAATTTTAAACATCAATTTTTAAACATCAATTTTTAATCATCGATTTTTAAACATCGATTTTTTAAACATCGATTTTTTAACCTCGATTTTTAAACAGCGATTTTTTAAACCGATGATTTAAAGCTGGTTTAGTAACCTCCAATATTAAATTTGTGCGCAACAAAATTTAATTTGACAGTGTCCGTGTGTATTAATTTATAATCAATATTTAACAGAAAACAAACGCCTCTCCTTGTGCGAATTATGAGGAAAAATGAAGGAAATATGAAAGCTGCAGGATCCTCTCGGGCGAGGGGAAGGGAGTACCCTGCTCGATGAAGGTAGTAAACACAGCGTTCGAATAGTTCTAACATATAGACACTAACAGTTATTATTTCATATTTAACTTTTACGTAACTGCGATTATGGGAATTTTTCTTCCATGAACAAAACATCCAAAACGTAAAAACTTCGAGCACAAAACATGTTGTTCAGAAAACGTCGACTCTTATACATCAATGTCGCTAGGAGGTTCTGCCGCGAGTCACGAAGGACGTAGGGTATTAGGGATGTGACAACAAAACATCGATATTTCGAAATATCGAAGTTCAAATTTTAAAAATCGATGTTCTAAGTACGTCGACCCAACACCATCGATGTTTCTAAAACTTAATTACTAACCTTAAACAGCAGTTTTCACACGCAGAAGGGCGGAGGTTTTTAATGTCATGGTGATCGTGTTTGTTCATTTGTAATGGAGATTTAGTTGATGTAGCCTCCCTACAGGATACCGCATATCTCAGCTTGGCGATACAGCAATCGTCGATTTTCTGAGTTGTGGATCACTAGGGTGTTTTTGCATAGCGTACAACAATCGATTGCAATCTCGATCTTCTGCCCACTCGCATAATGCACACAAGTAATGCGAAACTTGAACTGTGCGTGCGCAGAAGATCGATCTTGGTGTCGATTGCTTTAACACTTCAGATGCAAAAGCTCCTCAATTTCGAGCATTTATGTTTGTGCATAAGGTCGATACTGCTGTCGATTACTATGCTCTGCGCTATGCTTAAATTCCCTAAAAACTCGGTGCATGTACACCAGGCGAATGCCGGAGCAGTACCCTAACAAACAGGCCACAAACCGCGCGCGATCTGTCCTTCCTCTTCCTTGCCCTATCCTCTCTTACACACACACACACACACACACACACACACACACACACACACACACACACTTACACTAACATGCACTACACTACCACATATTCCGGATAGCTGGTCGGGAGCTTAGACCGACTGGGGCGGTGCCCCGCTGATGGGAGAGTCCTGGTTAGCGGGAAACCCCGTTAGCCGACGGTAGGTCGGCGCCGGATCTCGCCATCCAGCGGGGAAAGATCACCGCCCTCTCCCGAGAACAAACATGCACTACACTAACGAGACTAATGACCAAAGCAGTTGACGTGCCCGGAAACACGAAAAAATCAAATCAAAATCGGTGAATGTGGCGGAGAGGCCCTCAGGCAAAGAGCAAGTGCTCGGATAGTATTAATATTTAAAATTGGTTTTCAGTTTTGCTCTCCTACACCTTCCCCTCATGTATACAAATTCGAAAATTTATTACTGATAGTGTAGAATAGTTATTTACGTAAAGAGGTATTTACGATAAAAGTGGCATTTGTTTTGCGAGTAAGACAGGTTGCAAGGTGTACAGACGGAATGGCGCAATCCTAAGTCTGAAATCGCCTTTACCACGTGTGTCATACACTTTTTAGACAGCCTCGCTGACTTTCGTTTCATTTTTATTCAAGTTTACAAATCAATTAATTACGTATTATTACGTATATACGTATTACATTAAGGTATTATACGTATTATACGTATTACATTAAGGTTACATTAAGGTAGCAGTGGAGGCGGACAGACGAAAATGTTTTGTTTGCTATGATGCATTCACAGTTTAAACATTTATAGTCCGGACATTTGAGTATCGTTTCACTTTCAGCACTAAGAGTTAAAAACTGAACTTTTACAGGCTGTGCATGTCCTAAAATAACAGTTTTTACTAGTGACTGTCAGAAAAGATATTGTAATAATGAAAAAATGCGAAATTTCGACGGAAATGCACCTTATGGAACACCAAATAACAAAGAATGTACGTTTTCATTAACTTTTTAACCTCCTCTTTATCCCCTCTGTTCGTTTTGCCAAAGGATAGAGTGAGCAGGCCATCTACACTACTGAGAGTACGTCTGTCATGACTACACCTCGGAATTTTAGGCACAAAAAAGTGATGATTTAGGCACCTAAAATAGGTAACAAAATTATGGAATGTGGCATACGTTTAATGTACTCAAACCCTTCTTGTCTATTATTTCATTGTGTGTACGTGTGAAATGAGAAAGGGAGAAGAAGAGACAAAGAAAAGGAGACAGAAAGTGAATTAAGGAAAGGAGGGAGGAGAGAAAAGACAGAAAGAAGGAGAGAAGAGACGGAAGGAAGGAGAGAAAAAGCCGGAAGGATTGAATTGAATTGAATGTGCCTTATTTTACGTGGCTAGACTCAGGCCATGAGGCCTGCTCTTCCGTCTGACCACGCAAATTTCGTTACACTGCTTTCACCAATCATGGGAGAAAGAAGGTATTACTTGGGCGACGAAACAGGGATTTGAATTTAGCACAGATACATCATTTAGGCTTGAGGATCTTTTACATGCAGTAAATCTACTACATGGGACAGCCGGCTTTACTTCCCCTCCGAAGGAAGGCGTACGAAGGATTTTTTCGCCCTTGAAAATCCACGGCTTCGATCGCGTTCGAACCCACAAACTTGGGTATAACAGTCCGATACGCTAACCGTTACACCATCGCCGCTGCGGAAGGAAGGAGAGAGAAAACGGGATGAAGGAGAGACGAGACGGAAGGAGAGAGAAAACGGGATGAAGGAGAGAAAAGACGGAAGGAAGCAGGGAAAATACGGGCGGAAGGAGAGAAAAGAAGGAAGGGAAAAAACCGAACACTACGTATGTCTGTTTGGAGGTGTCTGTGTGTTGTTGGATTAGTATTCCTCAAAACCTTCGCTTATCCCACTTTCCTCGCGCAGTGAGCGTGCTTCCTCCGCATCCGGCCTTTCGCCTTGAGACTTCCCTTGCGCACGACCGCCTTGGGCGCACGAATGCAAGTACGCGCGAATGTTGGCAGGGTCGAGACGCACAGGGTTTAACGCCCGGTGCTTAAACTCCGTTTAATGTTCTCGCGCAGTCCAGCTCTAATAAACATAGCCTACTGCAAAAGGCTGCGGCGGTTTTACGACATCAATAAATAGTTACAAGCAGTCCTCGCATGCGATTTTTATGTTGGCGGACACCGGAAATCATCAAAGCGTGCGTCTTTGCTGAGAGTGGATACGGTTTTTTGGTTGGGTGTTTTTCATTTCTTGTAAGATTCCAACCGCCCTGGACTCGTACGTAAAAAACTTGTTGATTTCACGGTTTATTTAAGAAACGAATGCCTTTTTTAAGTAACATCTGAAATTGCGTGTGTTAATCTTTAATTCATAATATTATATATATATATATATATATATATATATATATATATATATATATATATATATATAGGGGGAGAGAGAGAGAGAGACAGAGACAGAGAGAGAAGGAAAATAATCTGTACCATGTCGCACATTTCCGGCGTGGAGAAATGTACGACAGGATTAGCTGTATGCCTGACAGCTTAACAGTAGTATACATTCAAGTAATGCCCATCGTTGTGGATAGGATGTGGCATGTGATAGAGCCACTGATCTACTACCCGCGAAGTAGTGTCTGTCAGGGTATCCGCGAAGAAAGAAGGGAACCGCTTTTAATAGGTAAAATTCACGATGGGTAGTACGGGATGCTCAATGTGTTCGGAAGTTTACCTCCTATTCTCGTAAAAAACACCCACACATGATCAGTCACGCGCCCAATTCACACAATTAAGGCAGTAAAGTCCTTCCTCTGCACGCGAAACCTCGTGCAATTCCTCATCGTTAACCGAAACCTCAAGAAAGTACAGTCCGATTTAAATATAGAGACTCCCCAAGATAAGTTGGAAGGAGAAGTGTACACAGTCATCCAATCGCTATCTTCGTTACGACTTAAATTTTGGGTATTTAAGCTCCCGATTAAATGACAGCGTCTACCTCCCTTCGACCTCCTGACCTTGAGGAACCCCTATATTTAAATCGGGTAATACATGCAATTCCATCTCTTAATACAATATAATACAGTATAAGCTCCTAGAAAACGACAGTCCGACAAGAAATCAGGCTTGTCTGACCATGGCTCGCCGGAAGAAAGCCCGACTGCGGTGATAGCGAAGTGGGTTGTTTCCTACCGTATACCAATTTGTATACGCACTCAAACACGTGCGAAAGATGGTATACTAATTCATCCTTTCACCGAAAGCTCAAAAACACTTCATGGGTGCATATGAATGAATTAATATAAAACTTGTGGAACGCACTGGCTTGTAGAAAATGGTAGGCAAGAAACCAGACATGCCTGTTCACGGCTCACCGGAAGTACGCCCAACTGCGGTAGTAGCAGCCACTTGCTTCCGGGTACCTGGTTTGCGCACACGAACGCGAGAAAAAGCTCGTGATATTCATCCCCTCACCGAAACCTCCAAAAAAAAAACACATTGATGCATATGAATGAAACAATACAAACAAAACCAGTAGAACGCACTGGCTCGTAAAAATGGACAGTGCGACAAGAAATCAGGCATGTCTGTCACCGGAAGTAAGGCCGACTCTGGTGGCAGCAAGGTCGTGTGGCGAGGGGCGCCTTGGCCCATATCCTCGGCCGCCGCCGCCGCCGCCGCCTCTGCGGTCAGCCTTGGCCTCGGCATGAGCCGTTCGCCGAGCGGGGCTGCCTTGTCGACTCGCGGCCCTGTCAGTGCTCGACCACATGGCGCGACGGCCAACAGACGATCGGCCGGACGGCTGGCTGAACAGCATACAGCGCGACCGTTCCTTTACAAATGGAAAAGGGGAATGCCGTCCCACAAAAAGAGTTGATTGTTCGATGTTTTATGGACGTAACTTGGGGCCCACGTAGTGATGCGATATCGAAAACAAACCATCGATGAACAAAATTAAACCAGCAATGTAAATACATCGGAATAAAACCATCGATGGTTTTGAACATCGATGTTTGAAAGGTGGTTTAGTAACTAACATTTAGGGACAACAAAATGTATTCGTGTGATTGGGGCCACGTAGTAATGCGATATCGAAAACAAACCATCGATGATCAAAATTAAACCATCGATGTAAACACATCGGCCTAAAACCATCGATGGTTTTAAACATCGAAGATTGAAAGGTGGTTTAGTAACTAAAATTCGGGAGCAACGAAATGTAATTTACAGTGGTCGTATTTATTAATTCATAATTAAGTTTTATCAGAAAACAAAGTTAAAAATTATAAGAACAATGAACGCTCAATGAAGAAAATGTTAACGCGTTCGTTTGGTTTGAAACACACAAACTGACAGTGGTATTGTAATTTATTATTTCATACTTTCACTAACACAAAATGATTTTGGGAATTTTTTACTCAGAAACAAAGCATCGAGCACAAGACTTCGATGTAAAAAAAAACATCTTTTCAAATATCAGTGTTGAAAACGATATTTCTATAAAAGCATCGATAAAAAAAATTTTAAAAGTTAAAAGTGCATCTTTAGGTGAACATTTAAAGCGTTACGTGAAAAAAATGAATTCCTAATTAAGTTGAATAATTTGTTAAAATCCTCCTCCGTTTCTTGTGCTTGATTGTCTTGAATAGGATGACTAAATCTAATTTCAAGACTTGTGTATTAAACCAACCGATAAAGAGAATGGCAAATTGCGCTTCCGTTGTCTCAAATTGCGGTATCATGTTTCGTAGGGTTCGAGATCAGCAATTAATTTCAAGATCGTCGGTTTGTGATTCATTGTCTTATTCATACAAAACAAAAGAAACGACGGGTGTCTAGAAACTATATTTTGGGGCTACTGAATGTCGGTGACTATCTTTATTTTTTGGCGTGTTTGTAATCCGACACGCACGTTCGACAAAATGCAAAATTTCTCCCAATTCAGTTACGTCGCTATGAAGATTTTCTTGTTCATCAAAATACAATTTTCTCTGGAATTAGAAAAGCACGATTTAAATTACTCGAACGTAATAGTGATTATTGTTAACGATTAAGAGAATATGAAAAGCACACACAATTACTCCTTTCGACTTACTGTAAGCATTCCAAATGCGCAACACATTATTATTATTATTATTATTATTATTATTATTATTATTATTATTATTATTATAATTACAATAATTCGAAGACTTCAAAATTCAGGTACTTACTCAGAAAGAAAAGAATTGACTTTTGATTTCGACTTTAACTGCCACATCCTCAAAGGGTACGTTTTCTGGAACACTCGAATCTTCGGAGAAAAACAATTTTTTCGCCAATTTGCGGAAACATGTCAAGAAGACGTCACAATGCGAATGTTTTCGCTTTTCGTATCGCAGCTTGTCGCTAACCGTTTTAGGTTCATTCGTAAGATTATGGTTCGAATGCACGTCCCAACCTTCAATGACCCTTGAACTCTACAATTATCCTACTGCAGGAAGGAAAGAGAGCTTCTAAAACCGGTGGATTAATACCAGACAACCTGTCGACTTGGAGAGCCGTATAATTATTGTAGCACACTTTGAGAGTCTCTCTTCGAATCTCGCCTCCGGCAAGGACGTTTGGCTTGTGTTGTGGTACGGGGGCGACTCGCCCAACCACTATGAAACACCTTTCAACACTCTTCCTTTCTTTCCTGGTAAGTTTTTATAGAGAATGCAATAAAGAACCAAAGAAGTTTTGTAATGAAATGTTTCAAAGTACACGACCAGGGCTCATGCTAGTGAATAATTCGTAAGGATAATTTCTTAGATAAGACGTCTTTTAAATTAGAGAAGTCGAGTTTCCAGTTTCTTTATCAACTTAAATATTTTTAGACGTACCTGAGACTGGCCGAACTATAGGCCCTCTTTGTAATACTGAAAACTTTGTAATACTAGGGCTTGATTAATTTATCATTGTCTGGCGAAAGGTATATTTAATAGAAATGGAACTCACATCTTTTTTATTAATAATCAAACAGCTCCACTTATTTTTGACATTCGAAAATAAATTAATTTTGTTTATGTTATTACATATAGTATTTTCTGATGAAGTTTGGGCTATACCTTTTAGCCATCTTCAGACTTGTACATTTTAACAATTTTAGTATATAATTTTTAATTTTACAAAATTAATCTTACTTCCTACTTTCTTTTATTATTTTATTATTATTATTATTATTATTGTTGTTGTTATTGTTATTATTATTGTTATTATTATTGTTGTTATTATTATTATTATTATTATTATTATTATTATTATTATTATTATTATTATTATTGTAGGTGTACGTACTTCCGCTCGCTGTTACTTCATTTCTGTTTACCGACTCCTTGAATACTGGAGACGGTTACAAGACGAAACATGTAATATTCAACGGCCATGGAAGAGGAAAGAAACAATGAGGAAGAATTAATTTAGATTTTTATTGTTAAATTGGAAAAGCAAGTTGTCGTAAATTCCAGTGAAGGTGTTGGATTCTATCATAGTATTTAAAGTTGGATTCATTTTTATGTGTAATGTCTCTGATACTAATTTCGAGCCTTTACGCCATTCATGGTCCAAAATTTTATCTTGTCCCAAATCCATTTATGTCCTGTTTCAATTTGATGTTTTGAGACCGAGTTTAGGTTTTGAAAAGGTTCTTAATGTTTATTTGATGTTCTGGTATTCTTTGCTAAGTTTTCTTAATGTCTGGCCAATATAAGATTTTGGACATTGGGTACAATTAATTTTTTGAACATCGTGTTCTTCCATTTTTTCAATCCTATCTTTGTTATTCATAACTAGTCTCTCAATTCCGTCAAACCTTAAATGAAACGTCCATTTAAATGAATTGAACACAAAATTAAGTTCATTATGCTACGCGTTCAGAATTCTTGCAAATTCAGTCAGCCTTCATACTGCTCGTTGTGTATACTTCGCGAATGTTCATTCCCGCCTGAGATATGGCATAATATTCTGGGGGAATACATCTTATAGCTCCCAGACTTTTAGATTACAAAAACGAATTGTACGAATAATAACCAAATCCCACCCACGTGATTCATGTAAGCCTCTCTTCATTAATCTAGGAATTCTACCATTACCGTGTCTTTTTATTTACGAATCAGTGGTTTTAAATGACTTGCTCAAGGGCGGGAATATATTTTCAGAAAATGCCAAAGTCTATTACTATAACACTCGACGTAGAAATCATATTCATCAGGTAACAGTATCAACAGCTCATTACAAAAAATTCACATACAATACATGTACATTATTTTACAACACTTTGCCAGATGACACTAAACGATTAAATTCAATAGAAAAGTTTAAATCCCAGGTGAAATCGTTTCTGCTGCAAAACTGTTTCTAACAATTAGAGACTATACTGAGCATCACAAGAAAAGGAACATTAATTTTAACAATGATACATAATGCATTATTTACCATTTGGACTGTATAAATAAGTATAATCAACTTGTAACAACTATTGTACTACAGCTTCCGGGTCAATGACCCCCATCTCGATCAGGTTTTGCGTCCAGTTTCCCTGATCCATTGAGCAAATGCTGAGATGGCCCCTTGTTTTGCTTCTGGACATAAATGTAACTTCATTTTCTGTGCACGTCTTCTAGAATTCAGTGGAAATACAATTATTTAAATTATCGTTTCCATGTTGTCGCGGCAGGAAGTAATAAGAGCCAAAATTTATTGCTTATTTATCTTTGAAAATAGATTTTATTAAATGGGAGTTTTTTGTTTTTCCCCTTTCAAAATTCAAAATTCAAAATTTATTGCTTATTTATCCTTTAAAATAGATTTTATTACATGGGAGTTTTTTGTTTTTCTCCCTTTCAAAATTCAAAATTTAAGTAGTATATGACTTAGTGTAGGGATCACAGAATTTTGAAAATGTGCACACAATTCACTTTTCCCCATAGCACGTCATACGCAGTTTTTAACTGTTTTTTTGACGTAAAATAAAATTAAAAAAATAAAAATAGTGAAAACCCGACAAAATTTGACGGTGAGATCTGAGATAAATGTAAAATACTGTGCCCAGACTAATGTTTACAATATATTGCATTGTTTGGATCTTCAGGTTATAATGAAGATATTCTCTGATGTGTAGTTTCCAAAATTTTGAACACGTATGGTCAATGACCAGGTGGCAATACAAAATGTCCCACATATTCCAATAATACACGAAATGACACAAAAAAAAGAGCACTATTATACTGACGGATACTATTTCTAAAGTTTTTTGATGTGTCATCATCTATAAACAAATTTGATTAGTTCTGGCATATTGCTCGAAGGTAAACTTATTTTCCCATTTAAGCAACACAGAGTAAACACGTTTGCAAAATTTATCACGCATTGGAAGTACAAAGTAGAACAAAACTGACATTTTCTGCGCTGACTTTCTCATTCTCTGCGTCCAGTTAATGTACGTTTGCGTCTTTTGGAGCGCGTGGGCAACGATTCGAAATTCGACATAACCTGAGAACAACCTCACTACTTCAGTACAACCGAGCAAAACCCACTGTCCGAATGAAAAAAAAAGCCCAATGCAATTATACACTGAAACAAAACCGTGACGAATTGTAAACAAATCTCAACAATCAAAACAAAACATCAAGCAGTGCCACCATGAAGCAACGTGGACTCACATCTAGCGCTTCATATAATCGATTTTGAAACAGCCACCCTTTGGAAGAAAACAATTGACTACTGATAAGCGTACTATTAGAGAATGATTAAATTAATTAATTTATACCGTAAATGTTGGTGCATCAACACAAACAATATCTGATAACACATCTAGGGATCACATTCTTTCATTTAAAGGAAAAAATACTACAATCAGTTCAGTAGAAGCTCTAAACGAAGCCATGGCAGAATACCTTATTTTTTAAATATATAGATAATTTTTTTTTTTTTTGTTTAGAATTTTTTGTACACTCTTTCTTTATTTCAAGTGTTCAATTATCCTCTCCGTGTAACTAACAAGAGTCCACGCTACTGTATAAACTGCGAGACTGGAATGGCACGACTGTGTTTGCACAATTGCGTAGCGGGGCTGAGAAATCAGAGCGGAACATGGCACCGAGACCTCTGCGTTGTGTCGCTTGTTGTTCATGGCCGCTCGAACGAACGAGTAACAGGTCCGTTTCCCATGCTCAGAGACTCCTTAGGCAAGGGGACTCTACAAGGAGAAGGGTGGTGTACAGCAATAAACTTTCGAACTGCCTTGTCGTATACAACTGCCATGAGTAAGTGAGAGTACATGACATTCTGCAGCAGAACGCTTGGGAAGCGAGTACGACCGTGTAAAGACCCAGTGATACACAGAGAGTGATTTACAGTAGGACACTTTCCAAGTGCCTTTTGGCTTATAATTGCCCATTCAGAAAAGTGTCTTTTCATATATAATTTCCTATCCAGAATCATAACGGAGATCCTCCAGAAAGACACTTTGGAAGCGATTTTTCGTATATAATTGCCTATCCAGAATCATAACATACACTAATGGAGGCGACTTTTCGTATAATTGCCTATCCAGAATCATAATGGAGATCCTCCAGTATGACACTTTGAAGGCGACTTTTCGTATATATTTGCCTATCCAGAATCATAATGGAGATCCTCCAGAATGACACTTTGGAAGCGACTTTTCGTATATAATTGCCTATCCAGAATCATAATGGAGATCCTCCAGTATGACACTTTGGAGGTGTCTTTTCGTATGTAATTGTCTATCTTGTAATATAATAGAGACCCTACAGTAAGATACGTAGGGGTATGTTTGTTCAATTGAAGAGTGGGGGCAGTAACAAGATACTAGTGACAGCAAGCCTTCCGCTGGCCTTAAATAATATTTCGATTTAGTGTCCCATCTTGAGATCCCTTCTTAAATGTGATAAAGACATATATAATGAGACTTTTCGCCCCAGACCGTGATATTAACATATACGAATAGCGGGTGGCTTGCTTTGGCTGGCGTGGTTTATCTTGCTCCAATTCCTTCAATTGCCTCTCCAATGAACCAAAACGACTCGTGATGTTTGTCATCAGTTGGACTTTATTTCCAGCTGCCACCAGAACCATTCTTTCACTCGCTATCAGTTCGTGTCTATTAATTGCTAGAATCAATGATTTATACTTCCAGCAAAAGGATACACTGCATGTTAATCAGTAGCATAGTTCTTTTAAAAGTTTCGAATCCTCATGATATCAAAATACGGATAATGTTTAAATTTCCATATCCTTCGTCTCTCAGATAAATTTTATGCTTCTCTTTCTTCTTCTCCTGCTTATACATCTTTTCAATAAGGAAAAACCAGTTAATCCATTCCCGTGAATTAAATCACGTTATCCTAAAGATCTTTTACATCCTCCTTAGTTGTGTCTTCTCACAGTTTCTATCATTTATTGTAAAAAATTTTCACGAATCATGTATTATTTATTTTTTTAAATTAATACTCTCAAAAATTTTTTAAAAAAGTCTACATATCAGTAATTTGTTTAGATGTTGCTATCTAATTTTTCCTCATATTCTGTATGATGTTAATGTAATTTTTCATACCCTTGAAAGACAAATTTTTGTCGAACAAGGATCAATAAATATAAAAAAAAAAAAAACGTACAAGTCAAAAAATTCTTTGTAACAATGTTTAAGCCTCTGTTTCATTCTAGTCTCATAGAACATCAATTGTCTCGTTGCTTAGCGATAACAAACAATTAACAACATTTTTTTTTTTTTCATTTATTTCTGCTTGGCCCGAAGGCCCTCAGCATCCGCGTATGATACAGTGATGTTACATGAATTAAATTAACATTGATTGAGAAAACTTAGACTTGAATACATTGAGTACATGTGAATTAAATTTGAGAAGCCACATCGGGTGCATGATAATCAAGGAGGGTCGAAGAACTGTCGCGGTAGTTTTCGTTTTAGTCTATTGTGGTGAGGATTTTGTTTTCCGATTTTGAAATGTACGGCTGAGGGAATCTGGGGAATTTTAGGATAGAAGCGAGAGGATAGGAGGGAGAAATGGACGGAGATAGGAGTAATGCCGAGTTCGTTATGTAGCTGGGAGTTAGGTACAAACCATGGAGCTTTAGTGATGGATCGGAGGAATTTATTTTGGAAAATCTGCATTTTTTGGATGTTCGATTTGCTGGCTGAGGCCCAGATAGGAGAAGCGTAGGATAAAATTGGGCGGATCATTGACTGGTATAGGTGAGTAGCGACATGGAGTTGCAAGGGTGATGACTTTTTGAGAATGGGATATAATTGGTGGGTTCTACGGGTTGCCAGGGTTATTCTGTGGAGAATATTTGATTTCCATGTGAGCCGCCTATCAAAAGTACTCCAGATATTTAACTGGCTTGTTGTTTGGGAGCCAAGTTATATTTTCTCCTTGATAGTTGAGAGGGGGAGGATTATTTGGTCTACGGAGCGTGAAGATTTTTGCTTGGCTTTTCGTAGGGTTTATCCGGATATGCCATTTCTTGGCCCAGTCGGAGAGCTTAAAGAGGTGGTGTTGCAGGTCTTCTTGTGCGGTATCAATATCACGGTTTGAGGAATATATTGCGGTGTCATCAGCAAACAGAGCAATGGAGGTATGAGGGGTGGATGGTATATCAGCTGTATAAAGATTAAATAGTGTGGGAGAGAGAACAGATCCTTGGGGTACTCCTGCTTTTATGGGAAAAGATAGTGAAAGGGCTCCGAAGGCGGACAGAAAAAGTGCGATCGACAAGGAAGCTATTGATGATGTGAATAAGATAGTCGGGGGTTCCGATGTGAATAAGTTTATATAACAGTCCTGGATGCCAGATGGTGTCAAAAGCTTTAGCTATGTCGAGGAAGATTGCGACTGTGTGTTTCTTATCATGGAAGCCTTCGATTATATCCTCGGTTAGTCTTAGTATTTGGTGATTTGTGGAAAGTAGTGGTTGAAAACCGAATTGGTGCGGAGGTATGGCTTGTACTGAACTGAGATGGGAGATTAATCTGGCGAGGATACATTTTTCAAACAGTTTTCCTAAGGAGGGCAGAAGACTAATTGGGCGATAGCTTGACGGGTCGTTTTTTGGTTTGTCTGGTTTCAGAATGGGAATGATGTGGGCGTGTTTCCATTTGCGAGGGAAGTATGACAGACGAAGAGAAGCATTAAATATTGCTGTTATATGTAAAATGGCTGTGAATGGAATGCGTTTAAGTACGTACGTTGGAATTAAGTCGTGACCACTGGAAACTTTTGATAGCGACAGATAAAAGGTTCACAATTTCGGTGGGAGATATGAATTTTGGACATCTTGGGACTGTTGTTCTAGTTCGTCGTATTTCTTCGAGGAGTAACTGATCATGAAGGGGATTTTCTGTAGGATGGGGTGTAAAGGTTGTGGCAAAGTATTCACCTAGTACATTGCTTTTATCTGCTGGAGTAGTTGCTACGGATGCCGCGGTTGTTAGGGAGGGTATATTAGTTGGCTTGCGCAAGAGGCGGCGAGTGATATTCCACAGTGTATGATCGGTTGGGTTGGCGGTTTGAGTTTGGAAGTGGAGATATTGGGCGTTAGATATTGCCAAAAGATGTCTTACTATTTTAGTGAGTAGGTTTAGGTACGATTTTAAGAAGGGGGAACGATGTTTTTGCCAGTGATTACGTATGTTTTTAGATATTGCCAAAAGATGTCTTACTATTTTAGTGAGTAGGTTTGGTACTATTTGGAGATATAATAGTCTCTGTAAGATGGGTGAAATAGGAGTGTGGGTTGCGTTGACGTATTGGGGAGCTGTTAGATCTAAACTATCGAGGATGGTGTGGGTGAGCGAGTCAATGGCTCTATCAATTTCTTGAGAGCTTTTCAGTGACGGAAGTGGTGGCAGAATGCGAGAAATCAGGATCTGAAAGTGAGGCCAGTTGACTTTTTGTAGGCAGTAGGGCTGATCTGGGCGATTTTCTTTTAATGAAGTATTTAAGCAGAAAAGAAGAGGTCGATGGTCTGAAGGGAGAGCGATGTGTGGCTCCACAATAATATTGTAGCTAATGTTGCTTGAGATACCGAAATCGAGGATGTCTGCTGGTATTGAAGATTGGTAGGGATAATAGCTGGGAGAATCAGGAGCATGTACTGTTAGATTTAATCTTTCAATATCTGCAAGAAGAAGGATGCCGGCAGGAGAATTGAGTCTGCTACCCCATACTGTATTCTTGGCGTTCCAGTCTCCAACAACAATTGTTGGTTGATTTGATAAAAATAGTGAATCGATGTCGCCTGTTTTATAAGGAATATTGGGAGGCTTATACACTGAGGTCACAATAAGGTGGTATTGCCCGGTTTGCTGTACTGCAACGCTTATATTTTCAAACGTGGGGTTTGCATATTCAGGGAGATGATGATGGGAGATATTATTTTTCGCAAAATGGCTACACCACCACTGCTATGATTTCGTGGACGATCATATCGATACATCGTATATCCAGGAATGAAAATTTTGATAGAGGGCTTCAGGTGGGTTTCTTGGATGCAAGCTATATCGATATTATTGCTATGGAGAAAATGTGCGAGTATATGAATATTGGTTCGTAGACCATTTGCATTCCACGATATTAGGCGGATTGGATGACGGGTTTATTTTAGACATAAATCTGAGGATAATAAAATTTCAGAGATTGAGAATTGAATTGGTAAGAACGGGGATTATTTGATTTAACATTTTCGAAAGGAATATTTCAACTTGTTGGGAAACAATTTGTGAAATTATTTGAGAGTGAGAGTGAGTTGGGAATGTTGAAGGTTTGAGGAAATCTGAGTACAAGGGCGATTGATACGAGGACGGTGGTCTCGGTTCGGTCGGTCTGGGTATAGTGCGTCGAAAGGAGAAATGTTCCGGGTCTTTCTCTGAGGTGTTGAGGTGGTGAGGAGGGAAAAGGGGCGGTGAAAGGGTTTGGTGGAGTGAATGATTGTGTTGGCAGAACTGTTGAAGGCATGTTTGGAGGTTGAGTTGTGCGACTGGGAGGAAGAACTTTTCTGGATAGAATATTTTGGTAAACCTGACATTCACGGCTGGAGGCCCGATGTGGCTTATCACAGTTTACACATTTTGTTTCTTCATTAGCGCACTCGATAGTAGCGTGTTGACCCGCACATTTTCCACAGCGCGGTAGAAAGCCACAGTTTTTCTTAGAATGTCCGTAGTTTTGACATTGCCTACACTGAACTGGACCAGGTCTATGTCGACGCTCTTCTATTGTGATGACAGCATTAAAAAGTTCCTTTAAATTGTAGATTGCATTTCCTTCGTTTGTTTTAGGAGAGTTACTGCACATAATGGCCATGGTTTGCGTTCTCGGTTTGTTAATCTTATACCTGTATTACAGGTAAGTTTTTTTTTACTAATTCCTGAAGTATTTCTTCTTCTGAATAAGAAGTTGGTACGTTTCTGAGTACTACTGAGATGGTAGCTTTGGTTGGGTCTCGGTAGGTATGGTAGGATAGGCCTTTAGTTGATAGATTTTTTCGGAGCAGGGTGAAATCATCAACGGAGTTTACAACAACTTCCGTGTAGGATCCTTTAACTCTAGTGGTAAAATTAGCATGTTTTAGTAGATCTTTAATTATTTTTAGGAGTTCCAGTGAGCAGGAGGGTTGTGAATGAAAATAGGGTATTTTTCGATATGTGGAGGAGAAGTATTAATATATGCATCTTGAGGAGAAGGATCTTGAGGAATATTATTTGTCTGATCAAGTGGAGTGAATCTGTTGCTGGTGATAATATTATATAATGGGATAGTTCCAGGAGTAGGCACGCTGCTCGGGCACTGTTTACTGGTATTTGGATACTGCAGTCGCTGGCGCTTAACTGAAGGCGATTCTGTTGTACTTATCTGATGAGCTGGAGGCTGCCTCTCGAAGGATGATTGTTGCATGGCATCGGCTGAATACGCAGGTTGGCTCGCTGCTAACGGCTGCATGAGGTGTGGGTAGTGGAAAAGTTGAGGTGGATTTGGATAGAAATTATTCAGAGTATGTAGTGCTGAGGATACAGCTTCGGGGAGTGGCGGGAACGGATCTCTTGAATCTTCCATGGCCGGTGATGAAAAGCGTCGCAGAAAAGTCGTCGGTTTTCCTCACAACGCAGACTTGAAGTAAACACAAATAATACGTTCACAGATTTAAGAAAGAAAACAAAAAAAAAACTTAGTAAACACTGTTCGCACTATGAAAGTCACTATGAAAGGCACTTGACACTGAGCCGTAGCGCTTCGGCCCCGGCACGGGGCTTATCTCTGGTCGCCGCGATAATTAGCGAGAGAGAGAGAGGTGTGCACAGGTCGACGGTTAAGCTCGGAGTCTAATATTCACTATTTAACAAAATTTGTAAGAGGCTATTACAATTGATACTTTTGAGTCAAGGCCTCCTGACTACACGATTATGAATTACAACATGCATACATTACACCGGTTATTCTTGTAGATCATACAGTAGATCACGTACGAGATGCGTTTTGTGCACAGCTGCGAACCGAATAAGGTATAGAGATTGGTGCGATGGGCATGTCAGTTTCACTAGCAGGCATCCTTGCATTGGAATGTGCGCCTAAAACAAGAGACCAATTTTATTTCTGGCCTTTCCCCTAGTGCCCTAATTTCATTACCCGATTTCATCTACACTGATATTTTACCACTAAATAAATTAAACAAACTAGGAGAATAAAATAAAAAAACTTTAGTCATTCAATTAACGTATACAATTGCTTTTATGTTGAGCCATTTACAGGACTGCCCCTTGGGTTGGAGACGTCTTCCAAATGTGTATACTGCGCGGATATTTTTTTGAGCTTTCATTTCGCTAGATGCGAGAGTAGTGAGGATGGCTGGTAACTTCGACGTCAGGACTACTATTTCTAATCTGTAGATCGTTTTTCAATGCATAATCATGTCTATTATACGGGAGGGAACATTTCTGGTAAATATATTTTTTCAACAACGTTCGTCGCTAACATTTTTGCTTAATTCAACTAATGATTGTAAAGAAGTGGCGGTAGATATCCGGGCCTCAAGAAAACATGCGCGTGTAATATCTCTTTATCAAATTGCCAACTTAAAAAGGAAGAAAATCAGGAATTGATCATATTGACGGAAATCAAACGTTTCATTGCCGGCCCGGATAGCCGAGGTGGCTAAGGCTGAAGGGTCGCGGGTTCGAATCCAGCTCGAGGCATGGATGTGTCCGTATACGAATTCCTCTGCCATTGCCGTTACCTCCAATGTTATGGAGGAGTTACTCAAAGAAGGGACCAGTTTGACCGGTCGGAAAACAAATGAGCGTCATGCAGGGCGATGGCATTGCAAGAGATAGTGATGAACCCATTTACAAATGAGCTAACTGTAAACGCACGCACTGGCAAAATGGGTGCATGGACATATCGTGTTATGTTGGCAGCAGTGGCCAGGCAGTAGCTGGGAAAGCGGTCCCTTCTTATAGTTTTTTCCCCCTCTGGGGCTTTTTCTAGCTTCAGAGGATGCCGATTTCGAGTCCGATATCCGCGTCGGTTTGGTTTGGTTTTTTTTTTCGTGTTTCCGGGCGCGTCAACTGTTTCGGTTATTAGTCCCGTTAGTGTAGTGTATGTTTGTTTCTAGGGGATGGCGGTGGTCTTCCCCAGCTGGATGGCGAGATCCGGCGCCGACCTACCGTCGGCTAGCGGGGTTTACCCCTAAAGAGGACTCTCCCACCAGCGGGGCACCGCCCCAGCCGGGACAAGCTCTAAGCTCCCTGAATATGTGGTAGTGTAGTGCATGTTAGTGTAAGTGTGCGTGTAAGGGGAGAGGATAGGACAGGGAAGAGGAAGGACAGATCGCGCGCGGTCCGTGGCCCGTTTGGCAGGGTACTGCTCCGGCATTCGCCTGGTGTTGATCGGAGAAACCACGGAAAACTACCGATCCGAGCAGCCGGCCGCTAGAATTCTCCTCCAGACAGCGACTGAATTCCACCTAGCTGGAAAGCTAGTGTCGAAAATCCTGCCGCCATCAGGACTCGAACCTAGGACCTCCCGGTCAAAGGCGCTGCATATCCGCGTGGGGTTCCCACTACGTCCCTCATGGCACCTTTACACTTGACACTGACACACTTGCGGGCCCCTCGGTCTGTGGTGTGCAGACTCACAGGGCCTTCCGTGCCAACACACATACAGGAAAGACCCGAGACAAACTGCCATGCCGACAGCGGGACTGGAACCCGCTACCCTTCAGACCGAGGCGCTGAGTCGGCAAACG
Organism: Teleogryllus oceanicus; assembly: GCA_964035755.1. Lineage (NCBI taxonomy): Eukaryota > Metazoa > Arthropoda > Insecta > Orthoptera > Gryllidae > Teleogryllus > Teleogryllus oceanicus. Next base: position 54,958,861 of record CAXIVR010000013.1, read on the forward strand.
CTCTAGCTACCTGGACCATCCAAGTCGGCCGGTCCCTTCTTGCAGTAATCTATCTTTATTTACAGATCGCTACGTTACCTTAGTATAGTCAACTCCGGTTATTGTGAACTTTTGGGGACTAACATGTTTGGTTCACTATATCTGATATTAAAATAACAGAGAATTTCACCAAAGTGTTTGATTGTATTAACTTAAAATATATTAACAGCACAAATTGAACATTTCAATATATTTATTTGTACATAAAATCAATTATTTTCAATTGCTAGCTTTGTACATTTTTAATAAGATCCGTCTCTAGAGTTCGTGCTTTCTCCACACTCGATTTTGCATTGTCCTCTGTCTCTAAATAGCGTAATGCAGTCTTGGCACCTTTCAATGCCTCTTGCACTATTGGAACAATATTCCACTCTTTGAAAGGCCTTTCAATCGCGATCCAATTAACTTCCACGACTACGTTCTGTATAGTTGAGGTTCCGGTTCAGTATATCCGTATATTCTTATGATTATTTGTAATGTAAGTGAAACGGGACCACTGACTTAGTTCACTATAAGTTGAGGTTCAGATTCAGTATATCCGTATATTCTTATGCTTATTTGTAATGTAAGTGAAACGGGACCAGTGACTTAGTTCGCTATAACCGTGGGTTCGCTATTTCCGAGTTCACTATAACCGGAGTCGACCGTAGTTGAATAGCGAACTTAAATTTTTTTAAAAAAATAGTTTCATTACGTGGAGCTAGGGAGTCCCTTTCAAATTTTTCAAGTGGGCCACGCCCCCCTCTTCCCTGTGCACACGCCCGTGCATCCTCGCATCCGTGTATTCCGGTGCACTCGAAGCAGCCCCTCCCTCTCCCCGGGACAAGGGCGGACGGGAGCGAGGCGTGACGGGCGGAAGTGACGGCACGTCGGGGGGCGGGGGAATTCACTTCCGGTTGCGACGCGGCGGGGTCGACGCCGCGTGCGCGTGTGCGTGGGGTGGGGTGGGGGATGACCGACCCTTCCGCGTGCGCGTCACGCACGCGTGCCTGCCACGTGCGTTGCGTAACGCGGCGCTTGCACTGCTTTGTGTGGCAGCGGGCAGCGGGACTGGATTTGTATACGAGGGCAGTGGGCCGATTTTCAAAAAGGAGGGGGATAGGGGCTCGGAAAGGGTGTCGATTGATTGATTGATTTGTTTGTGTTTCCGGGCGCATCAACTGCTTGGGTCATTAGTCCCGTTAGTGTAGTGCGTGTTTTTTCTCGGGAGATGGCGGTAATCTTCCCCCGCTGGATGGCGAGATCCGGCGCCCCCTAACCAGGACTCTCCCACCAGCGGGGCACCGCCCCAGCCGAGACAAGCTCTAAGCTCCCGACCGGTCTCCCGGGATATGTGGTAGTATAGTGCATGTTAGTGTAAGTGTGTGTGTAAGGGGAGAGGATAGAACAAGGAAGATGAAGGACAGATTGCGCGCGGTCCGTGGCCCGTTTGGTAGGGTACTGCTCCGGCATTCGCCTGATGTTGACCGGTGAAACCACGGAAAACTACTGATCAGAGCAGCCGGCCGCCAGACTTCCCCTCCAGAGGAAAGGGTGTCGAAAGAAGCAGTAAAGATCCAACTAAGTGATATGGAATTTAGGAAACATCAGATTCGAACCTGACTAGCGGAATCGTGTTTCTGGAGTACGGAAAACTAACCCTCGGTGTGTACATGCCGCGCTTGTGCACGAAAAAAACTGGTTAATTGCCCGGTTCGTTAAATCAGCTGCCTCTTGTCCCCGTTCGAACCCCGGCGGTGAATCCGTATCTCTCGTCCGGGTGCTCAGATTCCCGGCGGAATTCACATCGTTAGCGAAGCTCAATGGCATTGAGGTGACGGGTTGGGAGGTTCATTTGCCACCCGGGTCAAACAACCCGGGAGGCTCCCAGTTGAGCTCTTGGCATTGTCATGGTCTCTTGGTTTCTTCCACAGCGGGGAATCGCCCCAGCCGGGGCATGCTATATGCTGACTGGCCTCCCGACATGTGTGGCCGTCAAGAGAATATTAAAGTGTATTTAAGGGAAGGGATAGAAAAAAATACTGGTGGTTCGTGCCCCGTTGGTTAGGGTACTGCTCCGGTATTCGCCTGGTGTTGATCGGAGAAACCACCGAAAACTACCGATCAGAACAGCCGGCCGCTAGAATTCTCCTCCAGATAGATTGCTGAATTCCACTCTTGTCGAAAATCGTCAACTTTGAGACTTGAACCCTAGAACCTCCTGGCCAATGATATTTCTTACTTAACTGTTGAGCTACCGAAGTCCATGTTCGTGTTTGACCATATTCAGAATGGCTAGACGCGTACACGTGTTAAGAGTAGTTATATTATACCTGTGATGGCGAAAGACATTCCGTTAATCACGAGAGAGCAACTCCGCAGGTAAAAATGGTGGAGTTAGAGGGCGCCTTGGGAGTAGGGTTAAACACGATAGCGTGGACGGGGAAATCGCTCACGTACCGAACGGGTATGAGCTTGTTTACAAGTGCGCGATTGACCGGTCGCCGGATCCCATAGTCACTTTTGTCCATGTTCCTTCACGTGGATTCCGGATGTAGTATGAAGAAGGTCTCGGTCCAAAAAACGTACATTGCAGATTACGTAGGAAAAATCTAGTTCTTAAACAATGAAGCGACGAAAGTAACTTTATCATCAGAGGGGGTAAGTTTTTATTTTTTTAAATTTTGGAAATGGTAAATATTTATAAGTTCAAATGATATTTGTATTTTCAGAGCATGTAATGACTGGATAATAGTATACTGTACAAGTAGTTTATGATGATGTTAAGCGAGTTTTAACATTTGTACGAATGCAATAAACCAACATTACAAATGAGTTGCATACGTTATTTTTTGTATGACTGCTTTATAAATTTTTTAAGAGAATGAAAATTATTATTTGGAAAAACTTTATTATGTCATGAGCATTTGATGTGTGTGCGAAAAAACAGTGGTCGGAAGTTGCGTTTACTGCCAACCATCCCACAACTCGCTCGCTACGATTGGCTGAATGTGTAATGACGCATCTTCGTGCAATAAAAGGTTAACACGTCATAATCTGGACAATAAAATGCCATTTTATGATCGCAACGAAAAAGGTCATTTACCACACTAGTATACAAAAAAGTTATTGTTTTAAATGTTTGAGTTCGCGTTATTCTAAAAAAGGCAAAAAATTGATTTTTGAGAAAACTACAAGAATCTGAAATCTAGGAGTAGAGCATTGGTAAAAAATGATGAGCATCGTTTATTCATTCGTTTCTGCCGCAGCTGTGATTGGCTGGATGGGTGATGACGCAACTATTCGTGCCATAAACCGCTAATAGATCGTAATCTGTGCCATAAAGTGCGATTATGAACGATTCCTTGCAACGAAAAATGTCTATTATTTTGTAGCATTGGACATGCGTCGTCATCCTGAGAGTAGGGATGCAACATTGTGTCGATGTTTTTTACGTCTTCGATGTTTTATTTCTGAATGAGTAATTCCCATGATCATAATTTTATAAAAGTTTCAAAATGATACACTAACTGATGGTACCACTGTCAGTTTTGGTGTTCGAACCAAGTGAACAGTATTCCCTTCATTGAGCAAGTGATCTCTCGTCCGAGATGACTCTGGTGCCCTCCTAGCATTTGGCTTTCTTGGAATTTCGCGATTTCAGAGGTCACCGACGCATGCGCCTGGGGCCTAGACCTCCAGCCTCCCCTTGCTTCCCATACACTTCTTCGGCTATCTGAGAATTTACTATTTGAGATGACCCTGGGCGCACAGGCTTTCAACCTATTTTGTCAATTATTATTATTATTATTATTATTATTATTATTATTATTATTATTATTATTATTATTATTATTATTAACTTTGTTTTCTGCTAAATATTAATTATGAATTAATTAACTTGGCCACTCTCAAATTAAATGCTGGCCACGAATTTAAAGTTGGAGATTGTGTTTATCGAAACATCGGTGGTTTAAATATCGATGGTTTAGGGTCGATGTAATATTAACATTGGCATTTTAATTTTCACAGCCATGTCGCATCACTACCCGCGAGACGCGATCCAAGTGCCACTAACTTGGCCACTCTCGATTAAATTCTGTGCACGAATTGAATGTTAGAGGTTATGTTCATCGAAACATCGATGGTTTAGGATCGATGTAATATTAACATCAGCATCTTAATCTTGCACATCGATGTCGCATCACTACCCGATCACTACTTGGATCGCTACTACATCGATGTCGCATCACTACTCGATCACTACTTGGATCGCTACTACATCAATGTCGCATCACTACCCGATCACTACTTGGATCGCTACTACATCGATGTCACATCACTACCCGATCACTACTTGGATGGCTACTACATCGATGTCGCATCACTTCTCGATCACTACTTGGATCGCTACTACATCGATGTCGCATCACTACCCGATCACTACTTGGATGGCTACTACATCGATGTCGCATCACTACCCGATCACTACTTGGATGCTACTACATCGATGTCGCATCACTACCCGATCACTACTTGGATGGCTACTACATCGATGTCGCATCACTACCCGATCACTACTTGGATGCTACTACATCGATGTCGCATCACTACCCGATCACTACTTGGATGGCTACTACATCGATGTCGCATCACTACCCGATCACTACTTGGATGGCTACTACATCGATGTCGCATCACTCCTCGGATGGCGCGACGCGATCCCAAGTGCCTGAGAGGCGAGCGCCGTTGCGCCGTTGCGCCACGCGCACAGTGAAGGCAGACGCCGCGCTGCGCCGCGGGCGGAACGTGACGCGCACGGCATGGCTCTCACGTTGCGCCCGCTCGCCAGCACGCGCGCGTGCGTTGCGTAAGCTCCCGCTCCCGCTGCTTCCCTCTCACCTCGCTGCGCCACGAGCGCGGCTGGAAGGAAACGGGTTGCTACCTGGGGACTACACACGCACTTCCCTTCCATCGTCTTTGGTTGATTGATTTGTGTTTCCGGGCGCGTCAACTGCTTTGGTCATTAGTCCAGTTAGTGTAGTGCATGCTTTTTTTTCTCGGGAGATTGCGGTGATCTTCCCCGCTGGATGGCGAGATATGGCGCTGACCTACCGTCGGCTAGTGGGGTTTCCCCCTAACCAGGACTCTCCCACCAGCGGGGCAACCGCCCCAGCCGGGACAAGCTCTAAGCTCCCGACCGGTCTCCCGGACTATGTGGTAGTCTAGTGCATGTTAGTGTAAGTGTGTGTTTAAGGGAGAGAGGATAGGACAAGGAAGAGGAAGGACAGATCGCGCGCGGTCCGTGGCCCGTTTGTTAGGGTACTGCTTCGGCATTCGCTTGGTGTTGATCAGAGAAACCACGGAAAACTACCGATCAGAGCAAACTAGAATTCTCCTCCACATAGCGACTGAATTCGACCTCGCTGAAAAGTTAGTGTCGAAAATCCTGCAGCCGTCAGGACTCGAACCTAGGACCTAGGACCTCCCGGTCAGAGACGCTACAGTGACATCAGAGGATGCACTGAACTACCGCTCCCGGTTCGTCTTTGGCTTTCGACATCTTCCACCACAGAGCAAGGATGATATTACTTTCTCTATGTTTCTACTCCCGTATCTCTACTGTGTGACTTTAGCTTAGAGACAGTCGTCGCGTCGTGACTATCAACCGGGTGGTCCTAGTTTAGTTTAGTTTTAGTTAATGCCTTATTTTACGTGGCGAGACTCGAGCCATCAGGCCCGCTCTTCCGTCTAACCACGCAAATTTCGATACGCTCCTTTCACCACCTAACAGAGAAAGGAGGTATTATCTTAGGCGACGATACAGGCGGATCTCAATTTTGCTCATAGTCTTGTTTTGCCCTTGAGGATATTTTCATGCAGTAAATCTACTACATGGGGCAGCCGGCTTTGCTTCCCCTCCGAAGGAAGGCGTACGAAGGATTTTTTGGCCCTTAAAAATCCACAGCTTCGATCGGGTTTGAACCGCATACTCGGTGACAACAGTCCGTTACCCTGACCGTTATCCTACCGAATCCGCAAATCCGCTAATCCTAGGGTTTGAGTTCCAACGGTGGCAGGATTTTCGAAACTAAGTAGTTAAGTAGTATGAGTTTCAGCCGCTGTCTGGAGATGAACTCTTGCGGTCGGCTGCTCTGATCGTTAGTTTTCCGTGTTTCTCCGATCAATACTAGGCGAATGCCGGAGCAGTACCCTAACAAACGGGCCACGAACCGCGGGAGATCTTTTCTTCCCCTCGACGTATCCTCACTATTTACTTGTATCGATTTACACTAACAATACACAATGGCACGTGTCGGAAGCTTAGAGGAAGCTCCCGGCTGGGGCTGTGCCTCGCTGGGGAGGGGGAAATATCTGGACTGTTGATCGACCGCGAGGTCGATCTCACATCTCACCTCAGCATCTTACCATCCAGCAGAGGCAAGAACACTGACGCCTCCAGGTATCAACATAATTCATTACATTAACGGTACTAACAGCAGTATTCGTTGAAGAGTCCAAAATCTCCAATGAACGAACCAACCCTTATCTCCTTTGGGTGTACTCGCATATCCCTTCTGTTTTTTCTCATCTTATCTGCTTCTCTCTTATCTCGTTTGCTTCTCATCTCGTCTGCCCCTCAACTTGTCTGCTTCTTTCTCATCTCTTCCATTTCTTTCATATCTTTTAGACTTTTCCCTCAACTGAATGTTGTCAAATAAACATTTTACCGAAACTTTTTGTTACAAAATCGAAATCAAGTACGAAGAATTTTAAAATCAGAAACTTGAACATCATTTACAACCACGCGATGCCTTGGTTACAAGTTTCGCTACGTGCAAGCGCGTGTGAAGCTGTGTGTGCTGTGCTCTCGCCTTCCATTACCGGGTGCACGCGCCGAGGGTTGTTCCGAAGCGTGGACTGACCTACGGGTGGAGAGTGATTACCTCCTTGCAGAGAGCTGTTGTTTGGAAACACAACCGAATGCTCTAATCGATGCTGGGCAATTACAGCGATACGGTGATGGATGTTGTCTTGCCAATGTTACATGTCCGTTTTGATGCATCGCTTGATTGATCTGTACTTAGGGGGAAAGCCAACGAATAGGGGTATCAGCAAATGTCACGAACTACCCAAATATCGGGCAAATTCACTTTCTAGAAAAATCTGTAGCATTTCTATGTTTTTTTTCACTCGATTTTCTTTCGGAATAAACTGTCTTGAATGATTAGAAGGTCCATTCCTTACTTTCTTTATTACTTCGTAGAAAGAGAAAGTTACATAATGCTACAGGAAAAAGTGCCGATTTTTCTGAAGAAAAGCTCAAGTTTTGGGATCCTATTTTTTCTCCTTTACGAAGTAACTTATTTTCTGGAATAATTGGCGAAGTGAGAATCCATATTTTGTGGGTTCTTGCTACCGAAAAAGTGATTTCTCTCAATATGTCTGCCCGTCTTTGAACAAAACTAACAGTGCCCAGGATTTTCTTACCATACACAGAACTTTATGTATCATAAAATATAATATTTTAATAATTTGTATATAATATAGCATATAGTAAGTATATAGTATATAGGAAATATTGTAATAAGGGCATATAATACGGATTATATTAATTTGAATTTTTATAACACCAACACCGATTATTTCGATCCCTTGGAATTCAGATAACGAATTTATTGTGTTTTAACTTTGGGGGTACTTTAGATGAAACTTTTTTTTTAATTTGGGTTTTTAGATGAAACTCCTATAACATTTTCGAAACTTCCTAAAAAAACTGCGATTTTTAAATTCTTTTTCTTCACAAGAATAAGCATAAAAATGGTAGAGATCCCATTTTCAGCAAAAACTCTGGAATTTCAGAAATTGCAAAAATGTATTTTCTACGTCAGGAGCGATGATTTGTAAGCAAACATCATGGTGGCCTAGGGGATAAGTCGGTTGCTCGCGGAGTGGAGGAATGTGCTTAGGCGGAAAATACTGACGAGTCATATAACAGATGTGACAGGTTGCAGCACGTGACTACAGAAGTTAATGGTTCACAAAATTAAGTCGGAGTGGTTCACACACACATACACACAAGAAGAAGAAGAAGAAGAAGAAGAAGAAGAAAAGAAGAAGAAAAAGAAAAAGAAGAAAAAAAGAAGAAGAAGAAAAAGAAGAAGAAGAAAAAGAAAAGAAGAAGAAAAGAAAAAAAAGAAGAAGGGGAAAAAGGAAAAAAAGCGAGATGGCCGAATTGTCTCCGTAAACGAACTCAGCCGTACGCGAGCCACTGAGAAGTACCAGCAGTACAAGGCAAGCCATAAGAGTTACTTTTACAGCAAGTACCAGGGCAAGCCATAAGAGTTACTTTTTCTCACATTTTTGTCAGATGAGCAATGCCAATAGTACTATTCATATTGGTACAAAAGGGATTAAAAAGTCAGTGGTTGGAGTCTATTAAATAGCCAGCATTCAAAACTACTAGTCATACAGTTTCTTTCTTTCTCTTCTAACGTTTCGTCAAAATAAATTTGACCTTTACGTAGAACACTGTTGTCAGCTGCCACGCAAGCAAAACGAGTATCAATTTCTCTGTTTTGTATTAAAACTCTAAAGATATCAAATTTCTTGCAATTAATGCATGAAAATTCTGATGACTCAGGAGAGTAATTATACAGATGATACATCTGTGTGACTCATTTCCGGTGGTGAAAAATAGCATTAGTATTCCTCATGATATTTCCAATAAATAATTTCGTTGTCATTTCCTTTGCTAGAGAAATCGCCAGCAGGCCACGTGTAGGCCGTCGCCACATTCCGCTATTCAGCGAGGGATCCTACACGATGAAACATTCACTACACTAACGGACGTAATGACCATAGCAGTTGACGTGCCCGGAAATATCAAAAACATGCCATTGTTGAAATACTTGGTAGTTTTGTTGCTGCACTCCGGACGTGCCAGTAACAGTATAATAACTCAAATGCGCATTAACATCCCTATCTTTGAATCACACTTACAGTAAATCCGTTTAGTAACACCCCTGCGTTATATCTTAATTACAAAACTGTGGGTGCACTTATCTAAAAGAGGACGTACCAAGATAGATTAGGTTCGTTCTAACCTTAGTTAACAATTTTTTGGCACAGAAGGGCCAAGACATTTTGTGAAACATTTGACCGTGAGCAGAGAAGATGTTTCAATAAAATGTTCTTTACGTTTCATAAAGCTCTTTTTATAAAAATCTGACCGTGCTACGTGCTGGTATTACATGTATATAGGTAAGCTTTATAGACGCGTGGTGAATAGGGCATCAATGTGGGAAAAGCGGTCTGTCTACCAGAGTTTGACAGAGGTCGCATTGTGATTTCACGTCCCGTTGGTACCAGCATATTTGAGATAGCTCGTCTTGTTGGATGGTCTCATGCTGCTATTGTGTGAACAGATATCAAAAGCGGTGCATCGATGGGGAAACACAAAGTGTCGATCAAGGCACATTGATTGATTGATTATTTGTTCGTGTTTTCGGGCGTGTAAATTGCTTTGGTCATTACTCCCGTAAGTGTAGTGCATGTTTTTCCTTGGAAGATGGCGGTGATCTTCCCCCACCGGATGGCGAGATCCGGCGCCGACCTACCGTCGGCTAGTGGGGTTTCCCCCTAACCACGACTCTCCCACCAGCGGGGCATCGCCCCAGCCGGGACAAGCTCTAATTACCAAAGCAGTTGACGTACACGACAAAAAATCAACCAATCAATCAAAGAAACCCAACAGTTTCTTATAAGCAGAGCAGATGTAAAAAATGCTCGGGTTGCAAACATAGTTTTTGAGAGGATGAAGTACGCTCACAAACCGCCTACTGAACTCTGCTTTTAAAAACAGTACAATAAGTTACGTGTAACGTCTGGCGTTATCATGTAACAATGTTCTTCGACGAGTGGAATACTTTGATGTGTTAACAAATGACTGAAGAAGCCACTTTCCTCAATTCCGCACGTGCCTGGTAAAGTAATTTTCAAAACAAAAACCTCTTTCAAGTTATCACGCTTAGGTTGAGTTTACCAGCAAACTTACTTTCTTTTTTTCTTTTTTTTTTTTAGTTTTTCTTCTGCGATGGCGAAATGTGTTTGGGAAATCGACTATCCACGTAAAGAGATTAGTGTCACACAAGAAGTGTCAAGAATGTGAGGTAACATCCTGTGTAAAAGAGACTATTTTTTCAAAATAGATGTGATTAGCTACAATGCCATGTAGTGAAAATCTAAAACCAGTATACAGTGCACTTCATCACAGAATTTATTTGATATCGAAATACAATATGAATAAAGAAAGGTGTTAAAATTCCAAATAAACTATAGATTTTTACTTTCTCGCAACGGAGTAGAGCGAAAGTATGTAAAGCTGCGTGAAAAAACGGTGAATTATCGACAGAAAAACTATTATTATAGGGCCCTGGTAACAAAAGCGTTGTTAAATCCAGTTGCTAAATTTAGAAAAATATTAGCACATGGTGTAGCCAGTAGTTCCTCTAACACGTGGTGTAGCCAGAATCAGTGTTTTGTGGGTTCTTGATACCGAAAAATCGAATGACGGCAAAATGACTGTCTGGTCGTCTGTCAACAATGCCAGCGGTTAAAGCGTTCAGACGATTTTCTCAAAAATTGTTATTTCCTAATCGATGTGGCTGATGTAGCAGCCTCTTAAATTTGAAACCGATATTTTAATTTTTGGAGGTACTTTACAAGAAGCCTCTGGGACATTTTCCAAATTTTAAAAAAATGGCTCCATCATTTTATTAAATTTTGTTGTTGGATAGTGTGAAGGACGTTTAAGAGAATGGTGCAGGTCTCATTTTCGTTAAAAACTAATGTTTCGAAAATTGCAAAGATTCAAATTTCAGCGTCTTCCTACAACTACAATAATGAAGATCCTAGTTTTTCCCTAAACGAAATCATTTCCTTAAGATAGATTTGAAATAGGTCAAGTACAATTCTTCAACAACTTGAGTACTTTTCGCAAATTTTCGTCAAAGTACGTGGAAAAAGTACGTGGTGTTTAATCACCACTTCTTATACTGTTCTTCCACCTTTGATCGTAGATATTACGGAAAGTTTGGAACATCTTCAATCCCACCCTCTCAATATTTATCATAATCACCCTCATAAAACTCTTACATGATGGCATAGAGAAATGTAATACACAGGTCATCGGGCACTTAAAGAGTTAAGAAAGTTTTTTTAAAATAATTTTCTCCATAAAAACGAATGTACTGTGTGAACCTACATCAAAAGAACTCGGCCTGGAAAACGATTCAGAGTTGTTTGTTTTTTTGTTATATAATCATTGCAATAAAACGAATCCCCTTCACTTACGAGCGGCACGGTGTTGGAACGCAAATCACCGCTGGCCGAACGCCAAGTATTAACGCCATGATGCGATCACCGCCTGCCACTATTCTATCGCGAAATAATGATACGTGAAAAACATATCAATTGCACTCCACAGTGACCGTGAGCGGTAGCTCAGCCCATCAACCGATTTCACTGCAGCGCCTCTGACCGGGAGGTTCTAGGTTCGAGTCCTGACGGTGGAAGGATTTTCGACACTAGCTTTTCAGATAGGTCGAATTCAGTCGCAGTCTGGAGGAGAATTCTAGCGGCCGGCTGCTCTCATCGGTAGTTTTCCGTGGTTTCTCCGATCAACACCAGTCGAATGCCGGAGCAGTACCCTAAGAAACGGACCATGGACCACGCGCGATCTTTCCTTCCTCTTCCTTGTCCTATCCTCTCCCCTTACACACACATTTACACTAACATGCACTACACTACCAAATATTACGGGAGACCGGTCGGGAGCTTGGAGCTTGTGCCGGCTGGGACGGTGCCCTGCTGATGGGAGAGTGCTGGTTAGGGGGAAACCTCACTAGTCGACGGTAGGTTGGCGCCGGATCTCGCCATCCGGTGGGGGAAGATCACCGCCATCTTCCAAGGAAAAACATGCACTACACTTACGGGAGTAATGACCAAAGCAATTTACACGCCCGGAACACGAAAAAGCAATCAATCACTCCACAGTGAGCTCTCTTAATGATCATCAGTAGGGAACGGAATTTACTGTAATAAAAAAAGCAAAATATGTACATATATATGTACTTATTTATTCTAAAATGTGTAAGAAAAGATAATAATAATAATAATAATAATAATAATAATAATAATAATAATAATAATATTATTTTCTTTATTACTGGCGAAGCTCAGGCCGTAAGGCCTGCTCTTCCGCCTAACCACTTAAATATTTAAATTTACATAGTTACAATTGAGGCGTTCGGGCGGAAGTAGTGATAACTGACATTTCACGTTACTTACGAAATTGCAACGACTGTATTAGTGGAAGTGCAGAGTCGTAGTAGAGTATTAGTGGAAGTGTGCTACATATAACCAATGAAACATAAAGTGTTAATGCATTTTCATTGTCAATTTTCCGGATTCTAAAACTAACATGATATAAAGAGACCCCCATGTTTCTTATTTACAAGAGAGCCGTGGTAAGTCAATAATTTTACTTTCGTGAAATGTCAGAAATTCTCGTATACTCGAATGTCTCAATTGTGAACAAATTTAAAGGAAAAGGTCGAAGATAGGAAATATGTGGAATAAAAAATCGTTATAATGTTTAAAATTCCATTCTTTAAGCGTTTTCCGACTACAGTACGTTGCCAATCAGATCTTAATATGGATTCAGAGAGACTGAAAGAAAGTTCTACATCTGCAGAAGCAATTATTCGCTAGTTTCATTCGAAATATATAATATTTTCGAAGTATATACGTTGTTTACGAGGTTCCGGCGCTCCAGTGAATAGTACCGTGTTGTCTGTGATAGAAAGAGGTGGGTAAAGGTAACATATGTCCCCCCCTCGGCTCCAGAAAAGCGATAAGACAAAGATTTGAAAAAGTATGAGGAAAAAGCATTCGAGTTACGCATGGGGTCTTTGAAACAGGAGAAAGCACGTAGTTGAAGTTCCTTCTGCTTCACATTCATCCGCTCCTCCTTGATCCCGAGTACGCGGTTTCCATGAAGCAGAAGGGGAAGTAAGTTTGACAATTAATAGCGAAAGTACGGCGTTAATACAAGCGCATTGCATGGCTTCGTATTTACTAAGTAACAAAGTTAGTTTCCAATTTAGTAACACATATTTCGAACTCGCATGTGAAATGTTCATTTTCAACTTATAAATATATTAAAATCGAACGAAATAGGTAGCAATAGAAAAAAAAAAATATGTAGTTATACCAAAAGATGTAAAATATATAAAATAAAAATGGTTCCAATTCGTTCAGAATGTCGTGTTAAGTCTAGAAAATATCAGTGAATGCAGGTATCTTGTTCCTGCAAAGAGAGAGAGAGAGAGGGAGAGGGAGAGGGAGAGGGGAGGGGGAGAATTGGAAAGTTTTCAGATTTAATTGTACTAATGATCTGAGTTTGCAATAGATTTCAGGATTAACATCTACAAAAACTCACACATAATGTCAGTTTGTTGTTATGTACACTTATATTAAAACAAAAAGAAAAATATTCGTAACGAAAATAATAAACGGTGCTTATTTCGTTGTGTATTCTTTCCTATTCTAAACGAACACGGCCTCTTCTCAAATTTGCTCCAAATTTGTTACGACTTGCAGTGAACAGTTTTCTAAACGAAAACGTCTATTAATCAAGCATAAACGTTACAATGAGCATTACTTCTCAATAAAATAATACGTGCAAACATTTTTCTTTTTTTATGTTCCAACACATTTTTTTTTTAATTTTATATGCGTTATGAAATTCCACTCGTCACGTTATACTTTCAAGTTCAACGCGAAGAGGAGAGGTGCATCGTTGTGATGGTAGGAGGAATAAATGCTATCCAAAGCCTATCAATGCGACTTGCGCTCGGCTTATTACAAAGTGAGTCATTCGAGGTGAAGAAATTTAATAACCATCATGTTTCTCTCAACGATATCAATAAATAATCCCTTCACCGTTAAACGTACGAGGTTGCGATTCCAGTAGAAAGTATGTCGAGCAATTTTCTTACTGTCATACCGAGACATCATACAAGGGGTCACGGTTACCAGAATCACACGCAATCGCCTTGATTCAGGTTCGCATCAAATTCCCACCAATGCACTTATCGACGTAATCTTTCGGGTTTGCAACCGAAAATAATTTTTTCTCTTTGATGATATTGAGCTGGGTGTGTCTGTTCAACAAGTGTTCAACAAGTCGAATCTATGGGGACTGTCTCTGTCCATTGAGACCCGCTCGTTCTCCAGATGGGGCCACCGTGGTACCTACCAAATTCCCCCCCTACAACCGTACGTAGGTCCGTGTACTGAGGTTGGTTGGTTGTTAATGATTTCGGGCGCGTCAACTACTGAGGTCATTAGTCCCGCAAGTGTAGGGCATGTTTATTCGGGTAACTCGGGAGATGGCGGTGGTCTTACCCCGCTGGACGGCGAGATCCGGCGCCGACCTACCGTCGGCTAGTGGGGTTTCCTCTAACCAGGACTCTCCCACCAGTGGGGCACCGCCCCAGCCGGGACAAGCTCTAAGCTCCTGACCGGTCTCCCGGAATATGTGATAGTGTAGTGCATGTTTGTGTACGTGTGTGAGTGTAAGGGGAGATGATAGGACAAGGAAGAGGAGGACAGCTGTCAAGCTAGTGTCGAAAATCTTGCCATTGTCGGGACTCGAACCTAGGACCTCCCGATCAGTGGCACTGCAGTGACATCAGTTGGTGCACTAAGCCACATCTCAGCATGTACTCAGCAGTACTGAGCATGGTCTTGATATATCCTTACAACCATAGCCCGTGTGAAGCTATCGACTTTGGCCGATATTGGCGGGATTCGGTGGGTGATGGCCGAACCTAGGTAGCGCCAGCTGTGGCCGGCACGCCCGTGAGTCTACGCGCGGCATAGGGACGCCGGCTCCACACTATTACTACGAAGAAATTACTATAAGAAAGGACCAATTTGATAGGTCGAAAAATAAATGAAAGTCACGCTGGTTGATGACTTTGCAGGAAGCTGTGACGAAGGCATTTGGCAAGTAAGCAATCTGAAGTTTTACGAATTAACGGACTGATCACAGGGCATAACCTACAATTATTTTGCTAGAAGAAGCCATACATTAAATTGCCCTTCTTATATAATATTTTGAAATACAAAACGTTGCCCTTCTTAGAGCAATTTCTCTATATAAAGGAGTTATTCTCAGAAGGGACGAGATTGACTGATGGCGAAACAGATGAACGTCATGTCAGGCAATGTCATTGCAAGAGGTAGTGTCGTAGCCAGTTAATAGTGAACCACCAGCAAACGAACACACAAATTCAGCGCTTGGACATAATTCCGTTTGTTGCCAGGAGTAGCAAAGTATTCATTACTGTCAAAGCGGCCCCTTCTTAGATGAATCTTTTTATAGTCATGCGACACGGACAACAATACATCGATATTTGCAAATCATCGACCAAAAATCATCGTTGTTTTTAATCATCGAGGTTTTTAAACATTGATGTTTTAAAGCCGATTTGGTAACCTCTAACTTAAAATTCTTGCGCAAGAAAATTTAATTTGAAAATGGCCGTGTATATTAATTTGTAATTGAAATTTCACTGAAAACAAAATTAAAAAACGCCTCTCCACGTGCGACATGCCAAAGCATTATCAGTTATAATTTCGAATTTTAACTTTTACACAATTGTGAAGGGGATTTTTCATGTGCGAACAAAACACCGAAAACATAATAACATCAAACACAAAACATTGATGTTAAAAAACATCGAGTTCAATATATCGATGTTAAAAAACATCGAATTCAATACATCGATGTTTAAAACATCGAATTCAATACATCGACGTTTAAAACATCGAATTCAATACATCGATGTTTAAAACATCGACTATATTGTAGAAACATCGGCGTTGTCGAAACATCGGCATCGATTTCCCATCCCTAACTGTTACCGTCTGGAGACGGGCACAAGGAAATGCTGCTGTTCGGATGCAGCGTGTGTAAGTCTCACAAGTTATGCCGCTCGGACGTGTCGGGGAAGATAGGAATAGCGATGCACAGTGGGTTGCGAGTGCCCGCCATGTTATAGAACAAGCGAATTCATTGGGAAACTACTGAGAAGTAACGACGCGTTTCACAGACGGCAGAAAAAAATATTTTTTAACATGCCGTGCGGGAAACGCGGTTTCTCGTTCTTGTTTTCCGGGTGAGACACAGCTATTTTTTTCACAGTGTGCAAAACATCTCGAAACGTGTGCGAAACATCTGTAACAATTCGCAATTGTCTTTCTTGTCGACGTCTTTATTTCTTATTTACAAACAATAGTGTTACGACACTGACTGGAATCCATTTACTTTAGTGCAAGAAAGGTATTTCTACTTATTGATATATAATTTATATTCCTTTACTTGACGCATTACGTTTCGCTCAAGACATGTTAAAAATTAGTAAACTCGCTCGTGCGTGAATCACTTGTTTTGCCCCTTGTTACGTAAACTTCTATAATCATCTCATTATACAGATGATCCTGTCGTTATTTTACACTCGAAATGATTCTTCCCGTAACAAGCAGGTATTATAAGGGAAAATGGACTTACCTGGTAGAGCTTGATGATGTGCGGATGATCCAGCTGCTTCATGATCTCCACTTCTCGGTAGACCTTCTGAAGATTGACGGCATCCAGTTGGGACTTGTCGATGATCTTAATGGCCACCTACAACAACAGAAAACGAATGTCAATTTCCAGAAACCCTATTTTGGCAGATAAGATAACTATAATAAGATAGCTCCTGGTCATCTTGAAAAATGTATGACCAAAAAAACATCAACCAAACATACACAAACAGTCATATTTACAAACACATACACACACATACACACACACATACACACATACACACACACATACACACACATACACACACATACACACACACATACACACACATACACACACACATACACACACACACAATGTGTCGTACAATTCACGATACCCTTCAGACTATAAGCATACCAAGGCTCAAATGAAATTGTATTAAAGTTTCAGTTCGTCAACGATAACGTCCTACAGTGTACAGAGAACATCTAGTAGAATAGATAATAGAATACCTTAGCCAACTGAAATTACATTTTTGAGGCAATTGGCAGGCTACTCAATTTTACAATGAAACAAATGCAGGCATTCGACAATAAGTAAAAATTTTCAACCTAGCAGAAAAATAGACAAACTAAGAAAATCGTATCATATCATGCCCGTAATACATTAAAATAGTGCTATAAGATTCATTTCTTTACATGCACACCACATTAAGTTTAAACCGATTTGGCGTTAGTTAATTAATCAACAATGATAGAGGTAGGCAAATAAGAAAACAGGATGGAAAAATTATTCTAGGAGATGCGATTCTCTCAAATTACTTTGAAGCCACATCATGATTTGTCTGTTATTGTTATCAAGCAACTTCTACCTGTTGTATGTTGAATCTATAAATCAATTGACATTTACAAATAATGAAGACAGTCCTCTATGTTAAAGACCTTGACAATTGAGAATTAATTAATGATAATCGCAAGATTTGCAGCGGTGGATAGAAATTGTTTTGCACGCCTAAACAATCAGCAGAAATAACTATATGAAAATGATAAGGCACGACTCTTCTGAAGCAAACTGTGGAATAAAAAGGAGCCTTTTCTGAATTTCAAAAACAAAAAGAATAGTAGGCTGTGGAGGTTATAAAAACCGTGTGCACTGTGTTTTGGAGAAATAGACGTTCGTTAGTTGAAGATGATAAGACTTAAAACAGGTTATGAAGAGACTTCAACCCTATTTGATGAACGAAGGGAACAGCTTACTACCTTGTAGGTATTTGCTTTTTTCTTTTGCCTCTCCAGGTCCTATTCCCTGCTTATGATTGAAGATGCATGTAAATAAATGTCATGCTTGATCTTTTCTTCAATCCCCAACAAAACTGATAATACCGTGTAATGCTATGCCATTACAGTTACTAAAGACGATATGAATAACGTAATAAAACGTAAACTGCTTCCATTGCGATGTTATATGAAATGTCTATCCACCAAGCTCTTTTCTACCATGTTAAAATTAGTTTTTTCTTTCATTTCATATTTATTTCATATTCAATATCAAGTTGTTAAAAAACGTAACGTTGCAAAAATAATTAACACACTTCTTTTTAGAGAAAAATGTCATAATAAACAGTTCAACGCTCGTGTAATCCAAGAATTCCACAAAGTACACGTGCTATTAAGAAGCTTACAAATGTATAAACATGAATGAGTTAAGAGCCCCTTACTAGATTTTATGAGGACAAACTACAGCATCAATAGCAATAGGCCTTGATAATACTATATAATACTTGATATTGAAACTAAATCTACAGCAAATTCGTTTGTAAATATAAACGATAAATCCATTTTCCTATATATGGAAGTCCATTATCGATACACAATATATTAAATAAAAAAAAGTTATTTCAGTCAACCGATTTGCCAGCCGCAACCCACAAATTCGACCATGATATGTCACTGATTTACTCAGTTTGAAAATTGGTCCGAGTCAGCAGAGAAGCAATACTCTGTCGTACAGCCCCGTTGCACAGCAATTGTTTGATTAGTTTTTCCGGGCGATTCTACTGCTGAAGTCTAAGTCCCGTACGTGTAGTGCATGTTTTATCGCCGAAGGTGGCGGTGATCTTCCCCCACAGGATGGCTAGATCTGATTCCAACCCACACGCAGGCATGCGGGTATTTCCTCAGCCAGGTATCTCCCACCAGCGGGACGCCGCCCCAGCTGGGACAAGCGTAATGCATGTTTTTTTTCTCGGGAGATGGCAATGATCTTCCCCCGCTGGATGGCGAGATCCGGCGCCGACCTGCCGTCGGCTAGTGGGGTTTCCCTAACCAGGACTCTCCCACCCGCGGGAGCACCGCCCTAGCCGGGACAAGCTCTAAGCTCCCGACCGGTCTCCCGGAATATGTGTAGTGTAGTGCATGTTAGTGTAAGTGTGTGTGTGTAAGGGGAGAGGATAGGACGAGGAAGAGGAAGGACAGATGCGCGCGGTCCGTGCCCGTTTGGTAGAGTACTGCTCCGGCATTCGCCTGGTGTCAATCGGAGAAACCACGGAAAACTACCGATCAGAGCAGCCGGCCGCTAGAATTCTCCTCCAGACAGCGATAGAACTCAACCCAGCTATGTAGCTAGTCTCGAAAATTCTGCCACAACATCGGAACTCAAACCCTACAATCTCCCGGTCAGCGTTTTTTGCAGTGACATCCGCTGATACACTGACACAGCACAACTGTACATCCCTCTTCCGCAGCCCTGTTCTGCACCGCGTTTGTGCAGCCCTGTTGCCCCTCAACTCGGTGCTCCCCAGACGCACTCAACAACCGCTGGCTTCCGGCAGCCCGCATTTTTCACCGCGCGGCGATTTTTTACGGACTCTGTCGGTGACATGCTCGCTGTTGAGCCACGCAGAGGGTTGGAGAAGAGAAGAAAAGTGCAGCACAGCAAACTTTTGCAACACAGCGCACGCCATCCGGAGCTCTACGTAATACGAGACTCCGTTAATCTTGACTTTGAATGAATTTGTTGTGTTGAATTTGATTTGATTTATGTTCGTCAAAGAACTGTAAAATCTGTATGTGTCGTATGGGGGAGAAACATAATCTGCGTATGTTTTCCCGCTCCCCGCTCTTTACCTTGCATAGTTGTGTGATGAATAATAGTGCCAACAAAGCGAGGTTTGCAACATTTGAAAAATTAGAAATTTTCTCTCTCGAAATACAGAAAACTTATTTGAACTGGTAAATAAACTACAGATTTGGGTTGATAGTCTTTCTAACAAAATAATTCATACCTTCGGGTCCACTCCTACCGGAACTGGGAAAAGGGAAGCTCAACAAAACGTGCGCATAGTGAAGCTACATTTATGTCCAGAAGCAAAACAAGGGGCCATCTCAGCAGCATTCGCTCAATGGAACAGTGAAATTGGACAAAAACCTGATCGAGATGAGGGTCATTAACCCTGAAGCTGACTGGAAGGGAATTCTAACGGAAAGTTCTCTGTTCGGTCCGATCAATACAAGGCGACTGCCAGATATTCTAAATGGACCACGGACCGCCCGCGATCTTTCCTCCTTCCTTGTACTTTTCTCACCCATTCCTTACACACACTTCGACTATCATATTTGACCAATTAGGAGCCTAGAGCTTGTCACAGGTGAGGCGGTATCCGTCTGTGGGAGATGTTTGGAGGCGGCAAACTCGTAAACTGGATCGACGTGTAATCCACCATTTCCAGGGTGCTCATCACCTTCCCCCCCACCTACCGGGATAAAACAAAGCGCCTCTCGGCACGTTTGCTCACGGGGTTCTCCCGTTTCCCTTGCCTCTCATTTTCCCATTGCTCTACCGTCATCCGTTAGATTCATACGGAACTTATGGTGACTAAATGGGTTAGCAGTAGGTTTTCTCTGGGTTTTCCGTCCCTCTCGTTTCCCCATTGCTCCATCATAATTCACCTCATAATTATCGCTATCACCAACATTCGTTAGCAATGGTCATCAATGAGCTAAGTAGCTAAAAAGCCTCTAAAGCCAAATAAATAAATAAACAAGAAAAGGGCGTAGGCCTTTGAAGGGATTAAGACACTACGTTCGGGACTGAAAACATTTCTCCCTCGAGGATAACAATCTGTTTTAATCCCGCGGTGTATAAACAACCAATTAACTCCCCGATTTAATTCAACGGACGCTATACCTCCAAAGGCGACCCTTTCGGGGGAGAGGAGGGATCGTTTCTCCGGTGACCCTTTGTGGCTCCGCCCAGCCCGGCCATTGCGCAGCCACGGTGGCGGGCCCGTCCGGTCCGTCCTGACCCGGGCAGACGAGGCGACGAGTGGGCGGGGCACTGTGGCCGCGCGCTGCTCTCGCCGGACACAAAACCCTTTCACGGGCCCTCTGACCGCGGAGACTTCCGTACTCGGCTTCAGTGGTACAGGGCCCATGTTTGCTGGTTCAGAGCTCCATCGAAGCCGAGGATTTCTCCCTGACCGGGAGGTCGTAGGTTCGAGTCCTGACGGCGGCAGGATTTTCGGCACTAGCTTGTCAGATAGGTCGAATTCAGTCGCCGTCTGAAGGAGGATTCTAGCGGCCGGCTGCTCTGATTGGTAGTTATCCGTGGTTTCTCCGATCAACACCAGGCGAATGCCGGAGCAGTACCCTACCAAACGGGCCACGGACCGCGCGCGATCTGTCCTTCCTCTTCATTGTCCTATCCTCTTCCTTTCCACACACACACACACAACACACACACACACACACACTACACATACACATCACCCCACACCAATCAGCGGTGAAACAATCTGAACCATTCCGAATGAGGGTGAAGCGCGGTGGATCTCCGGCACACAAACCAATACCAACCAACCGTATCGACTCACGACAGCAAGGCAGCTGCAGTGCGTTGTGCGCGTCCCGGCCGCGGCGCGGGCCCAGTGGGTGGGCGTGGGCGTGGGCGAGGGCGAGCGCGTGGGCGGCCCTCCATCGATCTCGCGCCCGCTCACGCCCACGCCCTCGCCCACGCAGGGCGCGGTGCAGGCTTGCAAGCTGTTCCGCGCCCCGGGGAAGCGCACACACTGGCAGATTTAGATGATCCCTTTTATTATAGTTTTACATTTTCTAAACTATTTTTCTAACATTTTCGAAAAGTTACCGTCGCCTTATGAAATAAAAATAATTTCCGATACAATATATATATATATATATATATATATATATATATTGTATCGAAAAGTTTTATTTCATAAGGCGACGATAACTTTAGTTCCGTTACAATCGTCACGTACTGCAAACATCAAATACATAAAAATCTAAAAATCTCAACTAATGTTACCGAAATGTTGTCTCATATATGAAAAACAGTCCCAATATCGAAATATAAATTATTGTTTAGAAAATGTAATTTTCAATTATTATTATTATTTATAATATTGTTATTAGTTCTGAATATATATCTAACAAATATATTTTATATTAAGGAAATTTGTTCTTATTCGGATATTTATTATTTCGCTAGGTCAGATATTAATGTATATTTCCAACCGCATACTCGCTACTGCGTATTCGTTATTAATTACATATTCTCAGAGCTTTTTTCCGTTACTTATGTGTAATCGTGGGCCTAAAGATAACATCTCGTACGACAATTCGGGTAGTAAAATTGCTTATACTAGGGAAAATAATGTTGGTAGGTAGTTCTCCTGAACATCAATATTTTTTTAAATCACACGTAAAAAATAATTATTACAGTAGTGCAAAATTAACTACTGATCTTTAACTTTGATCTTTTCTTGCACCCACTCATCAACATGCATTCATCAACAATTCCATATTAACTTTTACCACGAAATAAAGATTCTACGAGTATAAACAACTCATTTTCCCATCCATACGCATATTTACAATTTTTCACATTCACACACACACACACACACACACACACACATATTCGGACCCGATCTATTTTAAAATTAGATTATGTTTACCATGACCATTTTTAATCATTTCTTTAGGCGATTAATAATATTCTTAAATCCAAAACATCTTGGCCTTGTACTACATTTAATATGAATTTTGTCGGCAGTCTCTTAAATTCGAATTACAGTCGACTAGTGAACTCGGATATAGTGAACCCTCGGTTATAGTGAACTTAAGTCATTGGTCCAGTTTAATTTACATTCAAATAAGCATATGAAGATTCCGTTATAGTGAACCTGAACATCGGCTAAAGTGAACGTAGGAAATGAGTCGCAGGAAATTATGTGGATCTCGTATGTTTTAGGCGAGTTAAAGGGCCTTCGGAGAAAGGGACAGTGTTCCAACAGTGCAAGAGGCATTGAAAGTTGTCAAGTTGTCGATACTATGAGACATAGGACAATGCAGAATAAAGTACGGAGAGAGCACGAACTCTGAAGAAGGATCTAGAAAAATGACTAATAAAACATGTACGTAGTAGACAATTGAAAATAATTGATTTTTTAAGGACAAATAAAGATATTCAAAATGTTCAATTCGTGCTGCTAATGAATTTTGCCGTTTCTATGTATTAATAAAATAAATCCTTGTGGAGAAATTCTATTTAATTTTCATACCATCGGATATAGTGAACCTCTGATATAGTGAACCAAACTTGTTTGTCCCCTGAAGTTCACTATAACCGGAGTTGACTGTACTTCCCTACTGTCGTTCCTTCAGCAATCTTGGCCATTGTGGTCCTGAATCCTCGAAAACTTCTATTTTAAGACTGCCATTCTCACCATTCTTTTTCTTAGACCAAGTCAATGTTCCCTTTCTATTATCTCCGACTAACATCCGGTTAAACATCTATCACCCCAGCAAACATAAGTCCGAAATTCAACTCAATTTCGACAGCACGAATTGTTAGTTTCTAGATTTAGCAAAATGATGAATTCTGATCTAACGCGATTTTTACGCACGTCTCTCGTCACGTTACCTTCCTCACGGCTCAAGGCGTTCTGCTAGTTCTTCTGTCCTCACTCATACTTCCTTATCTGATCTTGTTTTGTTACCATTGTTTCTATAGCACTTTGATGCTATTCTGTTACCTTTTGTTATTGCATACACTAATCTTGATTATATTTTTATAATGTTTATTTTAAATATAATTTAATCTAAATTAAACCACTTTAAAATAATATTTGAACAACTGAACGTATGGCATTAATATGGCACATTACATCTCGTTTCCCCTAACTAGCCGAACTTACTGACGTATTTTGTAGTCATTTTAGAAGTTAAATGTCATTGAGATGACATAGATCATCCCAATATCAATAATATTAATACTGATAATAAATTATTGTTATTATCATTTATACTATTATTATTATCTTCAATACGACTACAATCGTTAATATTATTATTAATATTATAATTATTATTGTTCAATTAGTTTCAGCCAACGACGGGCCGCTTTCTTCTCTTTCTCCAACACTCCTTCATCCTCTGCTTCGATCTGGTCCATGTCTCCCCTTGCTCTTCACTTCTCTTCAGATTCTCTCCCCACTTTTTTATTTCGACACCCGTGTGTTTCCTAGATCTTCTGCGGTACGACGAATGAGCACACATTTTCAAATCTTCAAGGACTTCCTTAATCCACGGAGTTTGTTATTTTTTCTCTTCTCTTGGAACGTGATAATCCTGTTTGCTATTCTCTAAGGATTCATCGTTCTGATGTGAGCATAAATCCAATGTCCGTTTCTTAACAGTTCTCTAGATCTAAATATTCGAATCTATTACCATATTTATTTATGCTCATTTCATGAAAATGTATTGACAGGACTCGAGTTTATATGACATCAGCCTTCTTAGAAGATCTGGATATTTATCAGACATTTATGTATTTTATTACATTAATATTCCTAAAAATGTTAAGTATGTTTTTTGTATTGAAACTCCTTCTCTAAATGATTCCAATACTTCCTTCTCTGACGATCACACCAAATGGATTTGCAAACCAAACCAAAAGGAAAATGTCAAGTTCAACAAGAAGCATCATACTCAGAAACATATCTTCAGATTCTTTTTATTATTTATTCATTTTTGTGATCCCATTTCACGGTTTCAGAAGAAGGAAAAACGTGTCGAAAAGTAGATGAGAAAATGCGTGCCTGAGAATTAAGTTATCATATGAACGTTTTTGGGCAGGCTACAGTCGCCGTATCTCAAAAAGCCCGCGATGTTCACTTAGATCACGCTTTCAATTAAACATTTAATAGACTAACTTTTAAACAATGACTATCTTTACTCTTTATCTTATCTCTAGTACAGTTGAGGGAATGACCAAATAATAGGAGTACGACTGCCCCAGCACAAGTTTGTCATTGATGATTGCGAACCATCGACATCATACGCCTACATACACTCAGATTTTCACCAAATTTATTTTGTCAGAAATAGGTTATAAAGTAACTAATCACATCACTATGTTAAGGGAAATGTAAGGAAAGTGACAGACGACGGATAGCAAGATATAAGTTACGATATGAAACGAGAGCAAGAAGGTATTGGCTGAAAAGTCAGGGGAAGAACGTAGGATCTGTGAGATGAAGAGGAAGATTGGGAACATATTTTAGAGAGATGTCAAGTTTCCGAAAAGGAAGAATGTGGAAAAGGTATAATGTTTAGAATAATGTGGGGTGGATATTAGAGAACAAAGGTGAAAGGATCAGTATGGTTGAGAAGTACAGAAAAGGACTTAGTATGTAGCGTATATATTGTACACTACTTGTAATGTACTCAGGTTTTTATTGTATTTTTATTGTTATGTGAATTCAACTGTTGTATTTGCAAAGTTGTAAAATAAATTCATTAACTAGTTTAACTATACTACAATGAGTGAATCAAGACACTCGGCTTCTCGGCAAAATGCGCCTAATATCCGGCATGCTTATCAACTCCTAAGTTCTGGCTCCCTCTGCTTCATATCACTTCCTCAGACACACCACTATCAGACCGTCTTACAAGAATTCAAATTTCCAAAAACTTCTAGATTTCCCGTCCACCACGTCCTCCGGACATAAAGAAATAAAAGCTCAAATCTTCATTGATTATTTCGTGTTTCCGAGCGCGTAAACGGCTATGGTCATTAGTGCAACACGTATAGTGCGTGCTTCTATCACTGGATGATGACATTCGGCGCCTACATATTCGTCGGATTGTGGCGAGGTTCCCCCTCCAGGAATCTCTCCCCAGCGGGGCAACACACCAGCCGAAACAAACTCTGAACTCCAGAGTTGTGCAATAGTGTTACGCATTGTAAGAGTGACAGAAAGTAAGGTGCGAAGATAGTACAAAGAAGAGGAAGAAAAGATAGTGAGCGCTTCTTGTCCCGTTTGTTAAGATACTGCTCCGGCATTCGCCTGGAATTGATCGGAGACATCACGGAAAATTACTGATCTGAGCAGCCGGGCGCTAAAATTCTTTTCCACGCAACGGCTGAATTCGACTCGGCAATGTATAAAGCGATTTTCCTAAGGATGAGCCAAAGTGACAGTTCGCGAAGACAAGTGAACATCATGTATTTCAGAGAAGTATCCCTCCGCCGCGACAGCTGTTCAGCCCCTCCGTAAAGTGTTTGGTTATGGCTCCTGAGAAGACAACACTATCCAGGAGTCTTAACAGTTTCGCTGATGTATACGCACGTACGCGAGTCCGGTAAATAATTAAATTTAATCTCATATGTGGAAAATCTCTTAACATGCTCTCACAACCAGTAAAAGAAACTGCCACGAAAGTAAATAGCAAGCTCGCCACACAGCACAAAGGCCGGAACTACGTGCATAGGTACGCATCTCGCATTCAAGTCTCGGTTTTAAAATAAACGTAATATTTATCACACAAAAAGCAAATTCAATGTAATATATAAAGGAAAAAAGATTTTTTACAGAAGAGCACATAACACTGCACTTCCTAATTTCAATTATTTCTCGCGGCGCACTATATTTTTGTCGGACGAGAACGTCACGAAAGGCAGCATCGAAGCCATTTACAAGTTAGCCAACAGCAAACGAACAAATGCAGGAAGGGAGTCCATTGGGCTTGAGGGCACGACGACCATAGAACCTTCAGTTATGTTGCCAGCACTAGCTGTCACATTGGCTCATCCTTAGGAAAATCGCTCTATAGCTAGAGTCTATAATCCTCCACTGTGGGAATTCGAACCCTAAGTTCAATGTCGCTTCGAAGTCGGCCGCATTCCTGACGGTGAGTTAAATCCTTATCCGCTCAAATCCTGATTCTATTCTATCTACCATATGAAAATCTGAGTTAGAGTAATATTCATCTTTAAGAAAAATTAGCTCGCACTTCCCAATTACGTGTACATGCCCAGGTACACCTGTGATTTAAGAAACTAATAGAATCAATACTGAAGTTGGCATGAACCTTGTACAAAGGCCTTCGGTCGGTATTAAATCGTTTCAGTAGCAACACGGAAGATGTGCAGACTCGCTATCTAAAAAGGGGTTCCCCAGACCACAGTGACCCACGGTGTGAAAGACTGGCCGCTTCGAGCGTATACTGGTGAACGGATTGATTTCCTACAAGCAACTCTATCAGCTGAGGGAAGAATGTGAAAATCCAATTGCAATTTTATATTATTAAACAACTTAAATTTGTATTCTATTTTCTTATTTATGAACATTATCAATGTAGCTAAGGTTT
Organism: Teleogryllus oceanicus; assembly: GCA_964035755.1. Classification (NCBI taxonomy): domain Eukaryota; kingdom Metazoa; phylum Arthropoda; class Insecta; order Orthoptera; family Gryllidae; genus Teleogryllus; species Teleogryllus oceanicus. The sequence goes on from CAXIVR010000013.1 coordinate 54,986,197, forward strand.
CCGGTTCGCGGTTCGGATGAGATCTCTAGACTAGGTTTTATTCGAGCAGCGTTGCTTTTAGACCACTGTCTCCTGAAGTTGGGGGGAGAAAACATTGAGGATAAAAGTTGCTGTAGACGCTGGTAAAAGGGAAGGAGACTGCTTGGGGAGTCGAGAGTATCCGAGTATGTTACTAGAAGTAAACAAAATGAAAATGCAGAGGGGATTCGGAGAACTTCGAAAATGTTTTAATGAAAAGCTTTCCAAAACGTTTCGTGTCATCCGTCAGTGACTGCAGTTACTATCTTGCACCGAACAATTAACAATATTACCAAAGCCACTACGTATTATGTTGTAGAAAGCGTTTGTGGGTACGCTCCCGATAAGTCTGACTATTATAAAAAAGGAACGGTTTTAATTTTAAAGAAATGTAATATGATACAATATTTTATATGATAATGTACGATGTAATATTATATTTTTGATATTACATTTTATGTTGTATTTCATTTTGATTTGTGATTTTTTTTACTTTTTTGCAAAACAGCTTTATGTTGATCACAACTTCTTTTAAAGATTGTCAAAAATAGATCGTAAAAGTAATATAAAGAAAATTAAAAAATAAATACTTGAAGTTTCTTTCCACCGATTGAAAAAAATTAAATCGAAATTTTGACATCAGTTACTCTTTGTTGAGAAATTATAAAAGATTAACAAAACAATTATGTCTCTAGAAATATGTATTATTATTATTATTATTATTATTATTATTATTATTATTATTATTATTATTATTATTATTATTATTATTATTGTTGTTGTTGTTGTTGTTATTGTTGATTTATTACGGTTTAACATTTTTCGTCTCATCATACTTCACGAAATAAAAATATAACACAAAACGTGTTTGCCGCTTCTAACTAGCAGAATGTACCATAATTGTGCGCGAAATTTAAAAACGTTTAAAAAATGCGAAACATGCCGCCTCAAACTGCAAAGATTAAAACATTATTATTCCCTAAATTAAAAAAAAGAAAAGCTACGCGAAAAAATGGCGCCTCAACGCATTGTATTAATTGTGACACATGTAGTGTCCCACACGGGGGTTAACTGTAATCGAGTGCTCTGCACAAGCCCGCACCGCAGCCGCCCGTCGCGTTGCCTCCCACTTCCGGTCTCGCCCAAGGCACATCCCCTTATCTTTTTCGCGAAACTGAAAAAATATTACGGAAACAATGTCTTCATCAGTATGTATTATTAACGTATTAACTGTGACAACATATTTCATCTCATCACTTTTTTCGAAATCAAAAAATATAAAAAAAAAAAAAAAAAAAAAAAAAAAAAAAAAAAAAAAAAAAATGCCCCTGAAAAACAAGAATAATCACATTGTATTAATTTAGTGACACATGTAGCATACCACAAATATAAAATAAAACAACGCGAAAATAACGCCTTAAATTACAAGAATGTAATTATTACGCGCGAAATTTAAACAAGATAACGCGAAAAATGCCGCCGCAAACTACATGAATGTACATGTTACGCGCCTGAAATTAAAACGAAAAAAAAGTGCCCCTAAACTACAAGAATGTATCAGCATTGTATTAATTTAGTGACACATGTAGCATACCACATCCGAAATAAAATAAATAACCACACGAGGTGGGGGTTAACTGTAATCGCGTGCACTGCACAACACGCTGCCGCCGTTTTCTTTCGCCTCGCGTCGCGTCGCCGCACCCGCTCTTCCGCCCACGCCACGTGTCCTGCCCCCTCCGCCACCCCCGCTCGCGGCGGCGGCGGCGACGACGGCGACGGCCGCAATCAATAGCCCCCGCCCCCCCGCCGGCGCCTCTGACGTCACATCTGACGTCAAGGGACGCGCGCGCGGCACCTGACGCCGCCGCCGGCGGCGGTGTCGGCGCCGGACGATTTATGGCTGCGGGGGGAGGGGGAAGGGAGGGGAGAGAATACGATGCAGGCGGTGCAGCGATTATAGGTCCCGCGCTGCGGGGGTAGAGCATTGTGATACTATAGTGGCAATGCTTTTTTAACCCTACTAACGGGAGCGGTAGCTCATGCATCAACTGATGTCACTGCAGCGCCTCTGCCGGGAGGTCCTAGGTTCCCACTCCCCACGGCGGCAGGATTTTCGACACTAGCTTTTGAGCTAGGTCGAATTCAGTCGCTGTTTGGAGAAGAATTCTAGCGGCCGGTGGCTCTGATCGGTAGTTTTCCGTGGTTTCTCCGATCAACACCAGGCGAATGCCGGAGCAGTGCCCTACGAAACGGGCCACGGACCGCGCGCGATCTATCCTTCCTCTTCCTTGTCCTAACATCTCCCCGTACACACACACACACACACACACACACACACACACACACACACACACTTATACTAACATGCACTACACTATCACATATTCCGGGAGACGGGTCGGGATCTTTGAGCTTGTCTTGGCTGGGGCGGTGCCCCGCTGGTGGGAGAGTCCTGGTTAGGGGGAAACCCCACTAGCCGACGGTAGGTTGGCGGTGGATCTCGCCATCCAGCGGGAGATCACCGCCATCTCCCGAGAAAAAAAACATGCACTACACTAACGGGACTAATGATCAAAGCAGTTGACGCCCCCGGAAACACAAAAAAATCAATCAATCATATTGAACCCTACTGTGCTAAGGGCAGACCTGGTTGGCCCAGGTGGCTAAGAGCGAGTACGGACTCAGCGCTTCGGTACGAAGGGTAGCTGGTTTGAGTCCCGCCTTGGGCATGGTTGTTTGCCCCTTGACTTTGTATGTGTTGTCGCGGAGGGCCTCGCGTTCTGCTGACCCCAGATCAGATCAGCCCGCAAGTGTGTTGGTCTAGTGTATGGTCGAATATGCGTCCCATCGGGATGTAAGGGGTAACCGGCTGTTGGCTGGATAAGAGCCCTAGAAACAAACAACTGTGGGGCATCTTAGGGAATATTGAGGGAAGAGCAAGGAGGGGGAAGAAAGAAGAGAATACGTAGGTGCAGGGATTATAGGATCGCCCCGAGAGTAGCAAACATTGTGATGTCTTGTATCTATTACATAAAAGCTTTTTGTTGTGGTATTTTTCTGTTTAATTATATGTATCAAATCTTTAGTTGATTATTCGCCTTCATGAATATGTAAGACGAATGAATGAGATGTGTTTCGGTGTGTATGTCCTAGAACAAACACATACACATACATACATACATACATACATACATACATACATACATACATACACACACACACACACACACACACACACACACACGCGCTGCGACAAAAGAGTATGGGAGAGAATACGAAGCAGACAGTGCAGCGATTTTACAGTCGCCACGGGGTAGGAGGCGACATATTGATAAGTACAGAACCAATGTTTTTGAACCCGACAGTTCTACGTCAATAGTGGTAATGTAAAAACACTGGGGAAACATTCACAAATGATACGGAAGTGTTACATTGACGAAGAGATGTGGTTCAGGATTAAAGGTGTATTACGCTGTATATGAACGTCATGGGTAGACATCGGTTGATTAGGCACTACAAAAACTTGTTTTAGGCGCCTAAAAGGGCACTAAAAATGTCAAGAATAAGGAGAAAAAAGGCATTGTCATAAGTTACATACACAATAAAATAAAAAATTGTTTGTCATTTTTGTCTATATTATTTTGTAAACTTAATGTTTTGTAACTTAAACTTTAATTTAAAAATAGTTCGTATATTTTAATGTAAAACTAGTTTACATATTTACAACTCTTCTACATTTTATTCTTAATAGTTTCCATTAACCAGTAATATTTGCATTATACCAGTAACTTTTCAAGAATCACAATTTCAAATTTGCGACGACTGGGAGACAAAATCAGTTTGAATGGGGAGAAGGATATCTGAACCATGTGACTGGTATATATTTTAGCAGCCCAACACTAGCAACACTGAAACCTCCTGGGAATTTTCATATTTATTTCCACTCAAAATTTCGGTGCCCTCGGTGTATTGTCAATCGTCCATGATCTCAGCTCATGGCTGGTATTTACGAGATAGGGAAATGGTGAATAATCAGTTTCTATGCTTTTAAGAATTCGCTCGTAATTTGAAATACCAAGACGTGAATTGCATTATAAAACTTCGTCATACGTCATCATTTGTCATGATTGTTGGACATATATTATTAGCCTTCAAATGAGTTCTCTAGAAAAAATAGGCATGTCCCTAAACATCCGATGTTTAGTTACGGGTAACTCACTCTACTTTCCTTCGGGAAGAAAACAGTTTTCTGAACGAATGCCACGGAAATGACGGCAATACCGGTAGCGTTGGGCGATTTATAATTGCTCTGGGACGGAGCAAGAAGGAGGGGCGAGATTACGAAGGTGCAGCGATTATACGATCGTCGTGAAGTTCACAGACATTGTGATACCTTGTATCTATTATCTTTTTGTTAAGCTATTTTTATGTTTAATTATTTCGTTAACTAAAGACCACGGTAGTGACCTTAGAATATGGCGATTATACGTTCATCGCGAGTGTAGCTGACATTGTGATGACTTATATCTATTATATAAATGTTTCTTGATCTAGCTTTTTTCTGCTCAAATATCTGAATGAAATCTTTTGGTGATTATACTCATGAATACGTGGTACCGATTAATTTCCCGTTGAAAATACATACACATACAAGTGCACGTTTCTAATTCTGGAGTGATTGCTTGCAAATTTCTCAAGAACACTTTTTCAGCAGTTGGAGAAAAAAATAGATGATTCGCGATCTCAACATGTTACCCTAAATTTCGTTGTATCAAAAAAGTGAAAGCAATGCAATCAACAATGTTCGTTGTGTATATTTCGCGAATGTTCATTCCCGCCTGAGATATGGCATAATATTCTGGGGAAATACATCATATAGCTCCCATACTTTTAGCTAACAAAAACGAATTGTACGAATAATAACCAAATCCCACCCACATGATTCGTGTAAGCCACTCTTCATTAATCTAGGAATTTTACCATTACCTTGTCTGTTTATTTACGAATCAGTGGTTTTTGTCAAAAATGACTTGCTTAAGGGCGGGAATATATTTTCAGAAAACAGTGGAGCTTAGCAGTTGTGTGTGTCAATAGAAAGTGGATGAAAACCTGGATCGAGATAGAGGGAGGGTCACTGACCTAAATTAAATCAATAGCAATGATGAATTTAAGATGTGAAGATGTTGCTAATAATATGCAGTGCAATACAATAACTAAACACATGCTATATAAATAATATTATGTGTATATAATGAAAATCATGACATAATAACAGTATGAATTAGAGACCGGATAAATATTGTAGTATGGAACATCAAAATATGTACATAAATATGTAATGAAAACAGAAAGAATATGTAATAAATATGTAAAATCGGATATAATATGTAATATCAAAATTCACAAATTATAAAACATAATACGAAATTACATTTATAAAACATTTCCTAAACACATTTTTAAAATAATAGAATCGTCTTAAAAATCATTTTGAGATCCTACGTTATGCACACTTTGTACTATACAACTTTCCCATTAGTAGTAAAAGCTTCATCTACTGCTATTCAGAACTTTAGTTTTGCAGCCAGACTAGAAATAATAGAAGACATCGTACGAACTAGCGACTATCTACAACCAGCAAACAGCACTGCCACATGAAGCACTCTCACTCACTTGGCGATCGCCAATGTTTCTTTCAAGTTAAGGTTAAAAGTCCCGACGTCAGTGATACTTTTCACACATAAAGATGAAAATGATCTCAGTCGCTTACGCCCACTTCCTACCACTGAGATAACTGAAGCAGACGTACGGGACTGTGAGAACATCACGCGTCTTCACATGGGGTACGTGGAGGAGACAGCACGTAGTAGTAATGTAGGAAAAAATGCAGATTTTGTAAAATATTTCTTTTCATAAAAAATATGAAATAAAATTGAATAAAATTAATATAATAAAAATATTGCATAAAAATACCAAAATATGTAGTATGGTACAAAATATGTAACGAAAAAATTGAATATTGTGTTAGGACAGGGCGATTTGCCAAGATTACAAATTTGAGAACGGTAAGTAGAAAGACAAAAAATATGTAATTACATAAAAATGCGGTCTCTAGTGATAATGACGGTGACAATGATAAAGGCCAACTTTTTCGTAGGATTGCAGGTTTGAATCTACGCGAATGAAGTTTTGTAGTTAGCCACTTTGTGCTGAAATACTAGCCGTGTAGCTTGCGTGCATGGTCGTCTATTGTTTGGTCCAAAATCCCCCCTAAGAAGAAAACATAGAATACCAGTCTCTACCAACTTCTTGTTTTTACGAATAATCGTAAAAACAAGAAGTTGGTAGAGACTGGTATTCTACAGGTCCACTTATTTTGATTTTTTGTCCTAATCTAAAATCTATTAAAGAAACTGTAACACATAATTGGAAATGGATAGAATTCGAAGACAGTCTACAAATTAAAAATGTTGATGTACAAATCTCTAGTAGGATTAGAAAAAAATATTTTTATAAGAAATGCATTATTTAAAATATCAAATCTCGTAGTTAACTGAGATATAAGTAATCTGTAGAAGTCGGGCCATTTTAATAGTTTTAAACCCTGTTTAAATGTAAAATTCAAATGATGGTTTCTATCGAACCAACTTCCGCATATTTTATTTTATTTTGGTGTATCTGACACACAGTCCGACGACGTCAATAGACGATGCGGCGGCAATTAAGTCAATACGATGATGACAAAGAGTCTTGGATGACGAACTACGGCTATGTATGACGGAAACTTGATTCCGATGTGTAGACAATGACGGTGGTATCAGATATCGTAATGGTGACGTAAACATTGACAACGGCGACCAGGCCAGAAATGCATCTACTACACAGGTGACGACAATCCTCATCGTGGTTCACAAATCGAGGTTATTGTAACTACGGCTGAATCTGCTTGTGTCGATGACAATTGCGACAATGAAGAGATTTTCCTTCTATTCTTCTGGAGCTTCCGTTTCTAGTACGGACTCTCATCGTAGGCAGACTTGATTGTTGTAAGTATATCGTAAATACACAGACAGGAAGTTCGTCATATATACTTGAATTTAAAGGAACAAAATAGTGAATATCTAATAGACCAAGAGCTATGTCATCGGCTCATGCGTTAAGTTTGTAATATGAACAATGTTCACTGAACACCCATGATATGGACATTACCCTAAAACGTGCACACGTTTTTAACATTCCGAACTCTTCCCCGCAGGGGGGATCGCGATGACGAAAGTTGTCGCGGTCTAGGTGGAGTTCAGACGACCACCCGGCTCCGAGTCTCGCGGCGTGACTTACGTCGTTAGCCTGAAGGTGCAGGCAGTAAGTAGGCGCAAGCTAAGCTCCTGGTGGTCGGGTAACCGGCCACCCACCAGTTGGGCCAATGGCGCGTCGACCTTGGAGCAGGATCGGGCGAGGAATTCTCTTCGGAGATGCCGATCCCACTTTAAAATCCGGCGGGAAACCAGTCACCACCAGCCAGGCTGCTTCGGTACCGGTGTTACCCCCATCGTGAGCCGGCGGTAAGCAATGGGGAGACGGGATGGGGGCTCCGAGCCGCCCGGGCCTTTGTCCGGGTGGCCCCCAGCTGGGCTCTCGGATTCGTCGTGGCAGTGGCCCGATACTCTGGGCAAAGAGGAGGGAATTTATTCCCGGCGCATGTGAGTGGCGCATAGTCGAGACTCCCGCACTAGCCCGGATAGCTAGTAGCTCTGAGCTGGCAGGGCGGCCCGACCCAGGCATTGTATGGGGAGGTTGCCGCGAAGGCAAACTGGGTTCCGGCCGTATCCGGACATCGGCCTGTCGGCGTCACGCGTCGGCAGGGAGTGAAGATAAGGGCCGAATGGCTAGGTGCCCACTCTGGCGACTCGTCCCCCCGATGAAATGTGTGCAACAGTAGTAGACTGCACATCCCAACAGCAATTCCGAACTCTTAATATACTCTCATTAACTTTCTTTGTCGTTGAAAGAATTTCAGCTAACTAATACGTAAAAATATAATACATATTTATTTTAAAATATTTACGAGCATTTTGTGAGACTTATTTTCCATTCGTTAATCACTTAGAAATCGCCTGGAATTCTCTTATCCTCCCCTAGAAATCACCTCGAATGTCAAAATATTATCTAACTCAAACACATTCTAGTTAAATTCGAGTTAAATAATAAATTTTGTATATTGCCTAATTTAGTTTCCTAGAACGGGATTGGCTGAGTTCTGAACACACGATCTTGCAGAAATGTGTGTATCCTAAGACATTGCCCCGTTCGAAAAAACGCAATCGCATTGATACATTTTGCTAGTGCAATTGCGAATTGTCACAATGTCTTACTCTCATTCTTTGTTACCTTATGAATTTCGTATGTTTTCTTATCTCAGACAAAAATTGTATACGATAGCCATTATCTATTGAACGTCTAACTAGTAGTCCGGGAGAAAATTTTAGTAGAAACAAAGACAGATAATGAAGTATAAAATCATAAATGTCTTTTAATCAGGAAGAGATTTCAGATTAAAATAAAAACAAAGCTCGAAATATGACGTAATTACACATATTTCAATAACTTTGTTACAATTAAGCAATCTTAAAAATGTTCACGAGAAGGACTAGATGCCACTATTTTTTCCGTGAAAAATAAATAAACCGAACGCAAACTGTGTCGCCGATGCGATATAAACACAAGCTACCACACGGCCGTGTAATACCGGTCGCAGCATTCATTGTCAGTTCGCCTCCGCAGGAAATGACAAATTCCCACACGCTCTCTGACGGCGAAACGAAGGTATTATCGGCGGCCACCACGACATCAACGGACGTGAGATGGTGAGGCGATAGCGTTGGTGACGCTGACAATAAAGTCGTTAAAACTATTGCATTAACCTGCCGCATCCAGCGAGTTGTTTCGTCGCTTATTTTCGATCTTCTCAATTTCGGTGGTCCCCATTATCCTCTCGTTAACTGGAAACTCGATGCGTCAAAATATTACATAACTTTTCCCGTTCAGATTCGACTTATCAAGGTTCCAAAGAATTACATGCGACATTCCTTAAGAGTCTTAAGGAATGAGATTCTTAAGTTAAAAGAATGTAAACAACTGATCTTACTTTTGTTGTAGTTTGTGAGCGGTGGCTGCAACTTTTCTATTGGTTATTGCCAGCAGAGATCTTCGCCACACTCGTGCATGTCATTCCCACCCAGGTCCCGACAACGACAACGCCGCCGGGGGCAGGATTTTCGACACTAGTTTTCAGCTAGGTCGAATTCGTCGCTGTCTGGGAGAACTCTAGCGGTCGGCTGCTCTGATCGGTAGTTTTCCGTGGTTTCTCCGATCAACACTAGGCGAATGCCGGAGCAGTACCCTACCAAACGGGCCACGGACCGCGCGCGATCTGTCCTTCCTCTTTCTTGTCCTATCCTCTCCCTTTACACACACACACTAACATGCACCACACTACCACATTCCGGGAGACCGGTCGGGAGCTTAGAGCTTGTCCCGACCGGGGCGATGCCCCGCTGGTGGAAGAGTCCTGGTTAGGCGGAAACCCCACTAGCCGACGGTAGGTCGGTGTCGGATCTCTCCATCCAGCGGGGGAAGATCACCGCCATCTCTCGAGGAAATAACGGGACTAATGACCAGAGCAACTGACGCGCCCGGAAAAACACGAAAAAATCAATCAATCGAATTCAGTCGCTGTCTGGAGGAGAATTCTAGCGACCGGCTGCTCTGATCGGTAGTTTTCCGTGGTTTCTCCTATCAACACCAGGCGAATGCCGGAGCAGACCCTAACAAACGGGTCTCGGACCGCGCGCGATCTTTCCTTCCTCTTCCTTGTCCTATCCTCATCCCTTACGCACACACTATCACTCATGTTGTGAGACTGATGCTTGTTACGGCTAAAGCGGTACCTCGTTGGTGGGGGATACCTTTTGGGGGAAATCCTGAAGCCGACGTTTAGATCTGTGCCGGATCTCGCAATTCAGTGAGGATAGATCTACAATATGGATTTGATTGATTGATTTTTTTCGTGTTTCCGGGCGCGCCAACTGCTTTGTTCATTAGTCTCCCGGAATATGTGGTAGTGTAGTGCATGTTAGTGTAAGTGTGTGTGTGTGTAAGGGATACAAGGAAGAGGAAAGAAAGATCGCGCGCGGTCCGTGACTCCTTTGTTGGGGTACTGCTCCGGCATTCGCCTGGTGTTGATCGTAGAAACCACGGAAAACTACCGATCAGAACAGCCGGTAGCTAGAATTCCCCTCCAGACAGCGACTGAACTCTACCTAGCTGAAAAGCGAGTGTCGAAAATCCTGCCGCCGTCAGGACTCGAACCTAGGACCTCCCAGTCAGAGACGCTGCAGTGACATTAGTTGATGCACTAAGCTACGGCCCCCGGTTACAATATGGAGATAGTAGTCACCTCATGGGATAAAACTTACTACACTTACGGAATTAATGATCTCGGTCTTTAACGCGCCTTGAATCACTAATCAATTGTCGCGGCTGGGGCGGCTCCACGTTGGTGGCATAGCAAAAAACCTCAAGCCGACGAGTAGATTGGTACCGGAACTCGCCACCGAGCGGGAAGGGAGATCACCGCCACGCAATGCGATAATACACGCGGGATTAATGACCTCATCAGCTGACGTGCCCCAGGCACCAATCTAACAAATGACCTACAGACATGCCTGCTCCATGTGACGAATCTGCGATCTTTAATAACTATCTTTACTTCAAAGCAAAAATCATACAAATTGGTAGAGTAGAAACTTCGAAATGATATCTACAACAGGAACCCTTAGAGTTTTAAACGCAAAGATTTTTCGCGTGTACCCCATTCCACGCGCGTTTCGACCTATTGAGACCGCGAGTGCTCTCCTGCACTCGACGAAGAAACATGCCCAACACTTAGGGGACTAATGACCTTCGCAGTTGGAAGAAACATGCCCAACACTTAGGGGACTAATGACCTTAGCAGTTGGAAGAAACATGCCGAACACTTACGGAACTAATGACCTTAACAGTCGACGCTCCCGGATACACGAAATTACAAATCAATGAAAATCGTAATTCGGCTGAGTACAATCCTCGAATTGATATCTACAACAGGAACCCGCAGTCATTTAAACGCAAAGATTTTTCGCGTGTACCCCTTTCCGCGCGTTTTGACTCACTGAGGCCACGAGTGCTGTCCAGCACTGGACATGCCCTATACTTACGGAACTAATGACCTTAGCAGTTGGAAGAAACATGCCCCACACTTACGGGACTAATGACCTTAACAGTCGACGCTCCCGGATACACGAAATTACAAATCAATGAAAATCGTAATTCGGCTGAGTAGAATCCTCGAATAGATACCTACAACAGGAACCCTCAGTGTTTTGAACCCCTTCCGCGCGCTTCGACCCACTGAGTCCGCGCGCGAGTGGCAGGGCCCGCGCGTATGCACGCGATGCCCGTATGCCGCCACCCACGCCGCTCGCCTCCGCGCGGGCGGTCGACGTCAACGGTTCTTTTTATACGCCCCTCCCGCCCGCCCCCTTCGCTCCTTTACGTCGCAAAGAACGGCCGACTTTCGTAGAGGTCACGAACGCCGACGGCGGAGGCGGCGGCGCCGGCGCCTGCCCTGCCCGCGGCCTTGCCGGCGACTCCGCGGGGGCGAAGCACTCCTACCTGGGCAGCCCGTGGCACGGGCGAATCCAGCCGACCATTTCGGAGGTGGTCATCAGAGACATTTGTTAAATAATAAACATTTTATTATATTGTATATTATTTTTGTGTACACAGTCGACTCCGGTTATAGTGAACTCGGATATAGTGAACTCGGATATAGTGAATTATCGGTTATAGTGAACTCGGATATAGTGAATTATCGGTTATAGTAAACTCGGATATAGTGAATTATCGGTTATAACGAACTTAAGTCTCTAGTCGCGTTTCACTTACACTACAAAGAAGCATAAGAAGTCGGTTATAGTGAACTTAAGTCACTGGTCCCTTTGACTACATTACAAATAAACATAAAATATACGGATATGTAAACCTGAACCTCGTTGAAGTGAACGTAGTCCTGGAAATTAATTGGATCTTGATGTTAGTAGGCGTGTTAAAGAGACTTCGGAGAGTGGGACGGTGTTCCAACAGTGCAAGAGGCACTCAAAAAATATGACTGCATTTCGATACTTAAGAAACGGAGGAGAATGCAGAATCAGGTATAGAAAGAGTACGAACTCTGGAGAAGGATATAGAGAAATTACTTTGAATTATAACATAGCATTCTTAATTATTATTTTATCAATTTTTTTAAAATTTTTATTTTTAGAGCATTTATATAATACTGCAAATGGCGTTTCGACAATCAATTTCTAATTTTTAAAGAAAAATAATACCAACGTGTATTTTGAATATGTACAACTTCAGCCATCGTTTGTGACAAACAGCGGATAATCATTGATTAAAACTGGACAGAAAATATACTCTAAGAAAAGAAAGATGTCAAAAAAACTGTTAATTCTGAGATATCTAATTTCCATGACCTACTGCTTTCCGTGTAATGGCCATTGGATGATTCGTGAAAAAGCTATCAAAATGTTTCTGATATATTTTTTTAAATAATCAACAACGAAACAACATTAAGAAATTCAAAACTGAATGTCCCACAGAAAAATCGACGATGACAGAGGTGACAAACAGCATTTTAACGCGCATATTTTTTGCTCCGCAAAAACGTAGCGGAAGTTTTATTCATGCGATTCAGCTATAGACATCGTCGCTGTGACTGTCACGACACGCAAGGTATTAGGCACTTTTTCACGGCATAGCGTACAGTAATCAACTGCAACCTCGATCTTCTGCGCACGCGCAGATGTATACTTGGACTTTTCTAACGAGGCAGCTGAGGGCATTATCTTCAAGATGGAATATGGCACCACTTTTTGAGTCTTTCTCAGTCCTGCCGCAAGATGTCGCATGATCGCGACCTAACAAGCAGTGCTGCACACCACGTGACTAGCGGCACGACGGCGAAAGACGCGAAAAGCCGTGCAATATTCCCTCTTGAAGATAATACCCTCACCTGCCTCGTTAGAAAAACCCAAGTATAGAAAAGTGATCCGAAACACGAACCGCGCATGCGCAGAAGATCGATATTGCTATCAATTGCTGCAACGCTTCGCCGCGCAAGAGCTTCCTATTGTCTTCCTATATTCTCGAAAGTCCCTCACGTCTGAACTCGTAATTCGAGATGAAAGAGAAAAGTCGATTCAGTAAGTAACGCAATACTCTTCTTTGGCAGAAACAAACTGGAAACTTGAGAGGTATGTCTTTGCTTCCAGGAAACTCCCGCCTCAGCTTTCCTGCAGAGATATTTATGTTCCGTTCAGGGAAAAAGTTTTCTTTGCGAGACAAGTCTCGCACCTGTGCAAAGAGCAGGAACCTGTGCCCTGGGGAATGCCACAACACTTGACGCCCGACACCCAGTGCACGAAAGCTTCGTCATGCTGATCTTGGAGAATCGTGATAAGTCATTGTAAAATTGTTTTCCTGGAGCCTTAAATTTTGGCAACGTGCACTATTTCGCAAGTCCGTCTTCCCTGGGAAAATCCTAGTAATTATAATTGAAGTTAACAGGATAGGATTGCGAACCCAAGTCAGATGATTTTTGTTTTTTGTTCTTTTTTTTGAGGGGGGGGACAGATAGCATCTACAAAAAAGATTCATAGTAACTCGATCCAATACATCGAAACTTAGTAACGATATTATTAATCCACAATACCTTTCATTATACTCAAGGATGTTAATTTATTTCTGTAAATCGAATATTATGAAACATACTATTATTATTTCGAATTCCTCAGTATCTCTATTTTTCATTAACCTTCGCCTTCACTAAAACACCACCGGCTAAACTTCACCAACTTGACTTCAACTAAAAAGCTACCGACAGGGCTCAGAGATTTGGACATTGTCCTGCCTCTGCAGCCATTCTAATCGAATGGTTCTAGAGATCGAGTGTCGACGGTGGCGGATGTTCGACACGAGTTATACAGCTAGGTGGAATTCACCCATAATTTGGAGTCTCCTAGGAGCCGGTTCTTCTGTTCGGTAGTCTTCCTGGGTTCCCCGATCAATATGAGGAAAATGCCGGAGTAGTTCCCTTACGAACGGGGTTCCCCTTAAAAGAAATCCCTCTCTCCATTAAAAGATGACTTTCAATTTCACAGAGCTAAAAGTGGATTTCCGGGGAATATAAAATTTTGTGAACATTCTACTAACCTGTAAGGAGTTAAGAGCCGCTTAGGGAAGAAAATAAATTTATAAGCACTTTTTCGTTCTCTGAGAGCATGTACTCTTCTGTAGAAATTATGATTTCGATATCTCCATTACAACATAATGTCATCTGTACTACGTAAGTATAATTTTATACTCAGAAAAAATTGGGAGAGTAATCTGGAGAATTGACGGGTAGTAGCGGATGAGAAAGGAACGTGAGAAAGTGACGAAAGTTATGTAATCGCAATTCAATGATGGCTGAAATTACCCACGGTCAAGCGTGGGAATTGTGCGAAATAACATTCCCAAACAACAAGAAATACTCGTTTAGGTATACCGACCATGCACAAGAGCGCTTCCATAATACAGTGAAAGGTAGGTTACCGTGGGACATCACCGCGAAAATTCCTTGACATCTGACCTGCGAATATTATTTACGATATCTCAGGCAACTATTCAATTATTATATTACATTCTCTTTCGTATTTTCATCTAAAGACGCGAAAACCACGTATGAGAACTGGCTGGAGTATTCTACATTTTTATAAATACAATTTTTGCGTAACGCAAAATAAAATGTTTGCTATACCTTGTCTTGTTTATTCAGGATCAATCATTTTCAATGCCATCTTGTTTAAACAGTAAAGTAAATGATGTATGCTATTTTATCTGCGTTTTGTACCTGAGGAGTTTATCATTATTTTCTACAATTTATCACACGTTAATCGACTGGCGATGAAAACCAATGAAACAAAAATAACTCATTTTCCTCACTTCCTCGTCTTTTTTCTATTCTTTGCTTTTCTTTCATAGAACGCGTTTTCGCACGAAGGTCTCGCATCCACAAACCCGTATTTTTAACTTCTTCCTCCGATTATTTGCGCTCTAATTACAGAGAGGTGTCCAATGACGTAGGAAATGGGAAAACCTCTGCATCCGTGACGCTGTCACCACAGAACAGTTACCGTGCGAGAACCAACGCGGCCACACGATTAGGATCAGAAGACGCAAGGAGAAGGAGAAAGAGGTGGAAACGAAGGAGAAGAGGGAAGGATGAGGAGGAGAAGGAGTAGGAGAAAAAAAAAGGAAAGTATAGATAAAAACGAGGAGGAGTTGGATCAGGAAGAGATGAAGGAGGTACAGAAAGAGTTGGGGGAAGAGAAGGAAGAGACGGATGCAGAGGAGGAGAAGAAGATGAGATGGAGGAGACGACGAAAGATCAGTAGGAGGAGGAAGAGCTGGAAGGAAGGAGGGGAAGAGCGAAAAAAAAATGGAGACGGAGACGAAGGAGAAGAGGAGGGAAAAGGGAGAAAAAGCAGGACCCAGCACCGAACAATCACCCTCTCGCAGGTGCGTGAGATTTCCGCACTCCGTGATGACTGCGGCCCGGATTTTAATGACAAGTCATATAGTTTTTCTGAACCTTCGGGTGAATTTTAAAACAATTTATGCACGAATCCAGGTATTGTCGATTAGAAAAACGTATTTTTATTGTGCATATAAAGTCACACTTACACAGTTTTTATTAAAAGGTCATATTTGGACCAAATTCTGCCATAAATGCATATATTTGTCATATTTTAAGGACCGTTTTTAGCAAAAGGTCATATTTCGGGCACATTTTGCCCAAAATGCATACATATGTCATATTTTTAAGGACACAAGAATAAAAGGCTTGAAAATGTGTCTCGCATGATAATGTATCAGGTGATATTGTTACAAATGAACTCAAAAATTATACAACAAAGGATATTTTGAAAGAGAAGGATTATTTTAAACAAGAAGTATGCAGTAGTAAAGCAAGTCGTTTGGTTTGATGGGTTTTATTGTACTGTACTTGATTTGTTTTGCAGACACAAGCAATTTTTTTTAAATTGCTAGTTAGTTCCAAAGACCACCAGCCGTATGTACCGTACTCACAATCTGTTCTTGAGTGAATTTTGTATTTGTTATACCTAAAAAATCAACAGGAATTTTTAAAAAATAAACTTGTATAGCGTCATACTTTATTTTTTAAGGTCATGTTCATACAGGGTTTAGGTCATAAATGCTTGCGTATTTCGCTGATTTTTAGGTCATTAAAATTCGAGCATCTACAACAAGCTTCATAACCTTCCCTTCCAACCGATTTTCTCACTAGGAGAAACCACTCACCCTCATCTAAACCGCATCCCGTCCAGATTCCCCAAGGATAAATTCCGCCCTCCGTAACTCCTACGCTTTTTTCCATATCGTAAGCGCCGTCATCTCACCAAACCACCGCAATAATTCCCAAGCACCCCAACCTGATTTTCTTGTAGAGGAGCCCAGTGGGGTTATCCTCCCTCTTATTTGTGACCTGTATATTATTGTATACATAATGTAAACAAACAATTCTGTAAAGTGGCAATGCACGCTGTATCAGAAAATATTTGAATAAAAAAAATCCGAGCCCTAGTGATGACTAGGGAACGGATTTTCATGTAAATACATATTTTTACAGGGACAAGATACCTGCATTCACTAATATTTTTTACACTTAACACGACATTCTGAACAATTGGAATCATTTTTATTTTACATTTTTTCAATTTTGGTATAATTACATATTTTAACATATTTTATCTATAGCTACATATTTCGTTACATTTTAATATATTTAAAGGTCGAAAATGAATATTTCACTTGTGATGTTCGAAATATATGTTACTAGAAAACTAACTTAGTTACTGAAATACTTAAAATATACGCAATACGCTTGTATTAACGCCGGACGATCGCTATTAATTGTCAAACTTATCTCTCCCCGCCCCCACATGCTTCTTGGAAACAGCGTAGTCGGGATCAACGATGAGCGGATGTAGTATGTGAAGCAGAAGGAACTTCAATCACGTGATTACTCGTGTTTCATAGACCCCATGCGTAACTCGATAAAAAATTTCCAGATCATTGCCTTATCCCTTTTCTGGAGGTGCGGAAGGAGTATGCTCCCTTTACCTCCCCCTTCTATCAGAGGGTACACGGTACTATTCACTTGAGCTCCGGCTCCTCGTAAACAACATTGTATATAATACGAAAGTATTAAATGTTTCGGATGAAACTAGCGAATAATTGCTTCTGTACATGTAAAACTTTTTTCCCTCTGAATAATGTAAATTCTGATCGCAACGTACTCTGCTCGGAAAACGCTTGAAGAATGGAATTGTAAACATTATAACAATATTTATTTCACATATTTCCTTTTTTTTTCTTTTTTGAAAAAATAAGTACATACATATGTACATATTTTGCTTTTTATATTACAATAAAGTCCGCTCCCTAGTGATGACGAATAACGCACCCGGAGGCGGTGGGCGGCCGTCGGCTGCGGGAAACCCTACGCGCAACGTCAGCGAGTGGGCCGTGCCCTGGGGCGCGTGTGCCCGGAGGCTGTGGGCTTCCCGCCCGCTCACGGCGCGGCGCGGCGCGGCGCGACGCTAGCGCTGCGCGCGGGCGGGAAGCCCGGCGACGCACGACGCGCTCGACCGCGACGTTTGCACGGCAGCCTCTTTGTGTGTTCTTATTCTTTTTGGGTCGTCAACACGTCTGCACGTGGAGAGATCGATTATATGTTGAATGCGCTGAGTGTTCCGAGGAGGTCGAGAGGCTGATTTTCTGACTGGTTCTAAAACAGTTAACAAGTGGCACTTCGACCCATAGTACAGGTGAAAAAATACATTTTGTAGAGCGATGCAAATATATATATATATATATATATATATATATATATATATATATATATATATATATAAAGTGAAAAACAATCAATAACGCTCTGTGTGTGTGTGTGTGTGTGTGTGTGTGTGTGTGTGTGTGTGTGGCTGTTGTGTGTGGGTGGGTGTGTGTGTGTGTGTGTGTGACGTACTATGATGAGAACTGTATTCTGGAAGAGTTCTCGTAATTTCTACGTTCCTTACCATAATTCATATCCTAATTAATCCTGAATACAAATGAAAATGCTGATGCTCGCTTAAGCCTCAAAATGCAAGTTCAGTGCGTGTAGTCAGAAAAATACTTGTTTGCTGCACGGCAGATTCATGTACGCCGCAAACGGGCGGTTAGGGAAGAACTGCTTGGTATATATTCAGTAGCAGTGGCATCCACGATATATATTTCATAACTGTACGCTCGATTGACTTACTGAGGAATCAGGTCACTCTAACATACCGGAGTGCCACAGGGCACTAATTGATGTCACTGCAGTGCCTCTGACCGGGAGATCCTAGAGTTACAGTCCCGAGGGTGGCAGATTTTCGACACTAAATAGGTGGAATTCAGTCGCTGTCTGGAGGAGAATTCTAGCGGCCGGCTGCTCTTATCGGAAATTTTCCGCGATATCACCGATCAACACCAGGCAAATACCGGAGTAGTACCCTAACAAACAGGCCACGGATCGGGCGCAATCCTTCCTTCCACTTTCTTGCGCTATCTTCACTCATTACTTACACACACACACACACACTCGCATGCACTACACTCCCACACCTGATGGAAGACCAGTCGGGAGCTACGAGCTTGATCCGGCTGGGGCGGTGCCACGCTGGAGGGAGATCCTAGATAGAGAAACCCCGCATGACGACGTGATCTGCGCCCGATCTAGCGGGGGAAGATCACCGCCACCTCTAGCAATAAGGCATGCACTACACTTACGGGACTAATGGCCATTACAGTTGACACGCCCTGAAACACGAAATAATCAATCTCACATTCCCCCCTTATTTTATCCCACACGTTTACACCAACCATGGCAACGCTGTGTGTTTCGAATACTTTTTTTCTGCGAGAGCTCTCGAAGCCTTTTGTAAAGCGCCGAGTGCGTTGACGGCGACTTGCCTGCGTGAGCGCCGGGCGACCCACCGGCGGCGGCGCGCGCGCCTCGCCTTATTCGGCCGCTTCGGCGGGCGACCTCGACGCGAATGCACGACAGCCGCACGACCGACGCACGACGCCTCGGCCGCCGCGGAGCGCAGCGCAGCCGAGCAGAGCACGGCGGAGGTCGGGGCGCACGCGCGAGACTGGTTGATTTGATTTGATTTGATTTTTTCGTGTTTCCGGGCGCGTCAACTGCTTTGGTCATTAGTCCCGTTAGTGTAGTGCATGTTTTTTCTGGGGAGATGGCGGTAATCTTCCCCCGCTGGATGGCGAGATTTGGCGACGACCTACAGTCGGCTAGTGGGATTCCCCCCTAACCAGGACTCTCCCACTAGTGGGGCACCGCCCCAGCCGGGACAAGCTCGAAGCTCCCGGCCGGTCTCCCGGAATATGTGGTAGTGTAGTGCATGTTAGTGTAAGTCTGTGTGTAAGAGGATAGGACAAGGAATGGGAAGGACAGATCGCGAGCGTTCCGTGGCCCGTTTGGTAGGGTACTGCTCCGGCATTCGTCTGGTGTTGATCGGAGAAACCACGGAAAACTACCGATCAGAGCAGCCGGTCGCTAGAATTCTCCTCCAGACAGTGACTGAATTCGACCTAGCTGAAAAGCTAGTGTCGAAAATCCTGTCGCCGTGGGGAGTGGGAACCTAGGACCTCCCGGTCAGAGGCGCTGCAGTGGCATCAGTTGATTCACTGAGCTACCGCTGCCGGTACGCGTGAGACGAAGTGGCACGGCACACGACTCGACGCGATCGATTATTTCATGTATACGGGAACGTGAATGGCTTACGGCGTTAGTCCTGTAAGTGTAGTGAAAGTTTTTTAAATCGCGGAGATGGCGGTTATCTTCCCTCCCTGGATGGTGAGACTCGACCGGCGGCCGGGGCGCACCCGACAGACACCCGAGACACACAACACAGGACACGATTCATTATTTCGTGTATCCAGACACGTGAATTGCTAAGGTCGCTAGTCGCGTAAGTGAAGTGCTTGTTTTATGGCGGTAGTCTTCGCCAGGAGGTTGGTGGGATACAGCGCCGGCCTGTGCGTCGGCTTGCTGGCAATTCCCCGTACACCAGCGGGACACTATCCCATCCGGGACAAACTTGGGACATCTGGCACACCCCACCCGACTGATCTCCCGGCACGTGTAGGAGGGTCATGTCGCCGCCGTGCTCATATATTTTTTTAAAAGAAAAAAGACCATCCTAACGAAAATCTATAATAATTTTCAGATATCAATAAATTGTGAATTCTTGAGATCAGAACGACAAAGGGTGAAAAATAAATAAAATCGAGTTTTCGTCAATAATGAAGCGCCACTATTTGTTTTTGAATTATCGAAACATCATAAAAGTGTTGTTAATTGTCCTGATGAGTTTTTCACATCGTTTTATCAATTAACTCTTAATTAAAAATTAATAAACGAGGCCACTTTCAAATTATATGTCCCCGCGTGAACTTCTGTGACTAATTCGATTTTAAAATATCAAGGTTTACCAACATCGATGATTTGGGGTATTTTTATTAATACCGATGTTTTAATTTTGAGCATCGATACTTAGTAACATCGATGTTTTGGCGATGTCGCATTCCTACTCGAGGCTACGGAAACCAAGTCTACAGAGTTAATTAATGTAATTCAGAGGCGTGCCACAGGGAGGGGGTAGGGGCCCTCGTGAAAATTTCAGAATGGGCTCCGAAGCACAACGAACCAAAACGTTTTTATTTTTCATTTTTATTTTTATTTATTAATATACAGGATTAATTCCTTACATGCCAAAAAACAATATAAATGACAACTGTGAGTTAGTTAGATAATATATGCTACTGATTTTAATTCCATAAATAGGATCAATTCCTGGGTTTCTTTTTAAGCTGACAATTAGGGGAATTGATACATGACATTTGAATAAGAGGCTCTTCATGCCATTTAGCAACCATATAAATGGTTCATCATAATATAAACCGAATTGACAAATTCTTTTATTAAAATTATATTTCAATTATCCTTGTAGAGCGTTTCATTTACCTTCTTGTAAATATGTTATTTCTAAATTTTAAAAAATTCGTTCACCCTTTTGTTTTGAGATTACGCAGACCTATGAATGGATCAATAGCAAGAGAAGCCTCCCTGTTTTTCGTAAATGTTGATATCATAATTTTGGTCGAAGTGCGTCTCATCTTTTTTCTGCCTAAACCCTACGTAAATGCGAACAAGTTGTATTTACACCGAATTTGAGATATTAACATTTACGAATAGCAGAATGCTTCCCTACTTTGGTGTTAATTAATCTTATTAATGCACCAAGCCCTCCAATTAAATAATACATGGAACTTCGAAAAATCATTTATTCATTGAAAAAGTCTTTAATTGATTTGTGTGTGATAATTTATTTCTTTTTTAAAAAATTAATTTAATTGAATATCAAAATATTTATTATTAACAAAATATGCTTAAAAATTGTATAAAATTACTTTTAATTTCTTAATTTTATCAGAATTTTAATCAATAGCAAAATCCCACTTGAACACGACTCGAAACGTAAATAAATCCAATGTTCAATGCTCACTGCACAATCAACAGCGTTACAAAACCAGTCTGGTAGTGTATGAGTCTACAGGGTTCACTTCTACGAATATTGCCTTTTATTCACATAGACTTAAGTTATTTATCGTGAAAAAAAAAAGTAAGACAAAAAGTTGACGGAATGCGCCCTGCCACAGAATGGAAAGATCCTCAATTAGAAAAAATTTACGAATCCGCATTTCGTAGTTTTGAGATACATTTCACTCCCGAGCGATTTAGATTCTCAGTCCCGAAAATACTGATTTAAGCTTGCCAAATAATACCAAATACCAGCTTGCCAAATAATTTCAAGAAAATTTGGGAAAGGGATAGCGACAGTATTTCCAAGTGATATAACGCCCCTCGTATTAGAAACTGGACATCTCCCCCTCTCTCTTCTCTTTTTTCTTTCTTCTCTCTTCCTCTCTTTTCCATTCTCTTTTTCTCCATCCCCTTTTCTTCTTTTTTCCTCCATTTTCCCCCCCTTCTCCTCTTTCCCCTTCCTTCCACCTTTTTCACGTTCTCCAACTCTCTTCCTCTTTAACTCACTTTCCTCTTCCTCTATTTTAGAAGTTTGGACGAATGATTGTGTGGCGTCGCGCATCGCTTCCTTACGAGCCGTGCCGGGAAAACCGTCCTCCCCCATGCTTAAGCCAAATGCGGGGTTGGGGGCGGTTGGCATGCGCTGTGCACGCTGACGCGCGCCGAGCTGAAGACGCGCTGAATAGGCCAGGGGGATGGGGCAGGAAACTCTCCAAATATAACTATAGAGAAAGGTTAGTGCGACTCGTGGACTATGTCGCAAGACTCCTAGAGGAGGCTGGCCGTCGAGCCTTCCTGACACCCGCCGGCATGGGAGCACCGAGGGGAGGGGGCGAGCCTCCTGGTACTTAACTGCATCAACTGCGCCCACGCGGGATATGTAGAGAGTCGAAAGGCCGAGTGATATCTCCAGTGCTATCCTAGCACGCGGTCTTCGAGGCGAAGACCGGTTTGGCATCAGGCCATGTAGTAACACTAGTTAAAGGACTCTGTGTCCGACAGCTTCGCACCACGCGTTGCTAGTCTGCTTTAAAGCAGTGGTGCTGGGCTGGGCCTAGGGACGGTCGCGGGAGTTTCGCGGCTAAGGGATTGGAAAGGTTGCCGGAGATTTTTATTTTGTAAATTATTGTGTAAATATAGTTATATATTTCTTTTAAAAACAGTCATCTGTGTTATTTATTTCCAGTACGTCACAGTTGTTCTTATGGCTCCCGGTGTCTCTTATGGCGCTGCGAAGGCCGCAACCTCCGCCGGAGGTCACCAACCTCTGCCGCCGCCGCCGCCGCCGCCGCCGCCGCCGCACGCAGCCTCGCCGTCTCCCCCGCACGTCGTCCACGGACGTTGCACACGACCGTTCATTCCATTAGCGGAGAAGCTAGCTGAATTCCCCCGATTGATTGATTCTTTTGAGATTCCGGGCGCGTCGACTACTGAAGTCGTTATTCCCGAAATGTAGTTTGATTGATTGATTGATTTTTTCGTGTTTCTGGGCGCGTCAACTGCGTTGGTCATTAGTCCCGATTGTGTAGTGAATGTTTTTTTCGCGAGAGATAGCGATGATCTTCCCCCGCTGGATGGCGAGATCCGGCACCGACCTACCGTCGGCTAGTGGGGTTTCCCCCTAACCAGGACTCTCCCACCAGCGGGGCACCGCCCCAGCCGGGACAAGCTCTAAGCTCCCGACCGGTCTCCCGGCATGTGTGGTAGTGCAGTACACGTAAATGTAAGTGTGTGTGTAAGAGGGGGTGAGGTTAGGACAAGGAAGAGGAAGGGCAAATCGCGCGAGGTCCGTTTGCTAGGGTACTGCTCCAGCATTCGCCTGGTGTTGATCGGAGAAACCACGGAAAACTACCGAACAGAGCAGCCGGCCTCTAGAATTCTCCTCCAGACAGCGACTGAATTTGACCTAGCTGAAAAGCTAGTGTCGAAAATCCTGCCCCCGTCAGGACTCGAACCTAGGACCTCCCGGTCAGAGCCGAAATGTAGTGCTTGTTGATTCTCTGGAGGTGCGGGTATTCCTCCTCAGCGTCGACCTTATATGTCGGCTTGAGGGGTTTCCCTATCCGGGTATCTCCCTCGTCATTTTCCCTGGTCTCTCAACAAGTGTGGTAGTGCAGTGCATATGAGTGTAAATGTGTGTTGGTAACGGGTGAAGATAGGACAAGGAAGACGAAGGAAAGATTGCGCGCCATTCATGACCCACCATTCGACAGGTGTTGATCGGAGAAACCACGGATAACTCTCATGATAGCAGCCGGCCGCTAGAATTCTCCTCCAGACAACACAAATAGCTATCTAGGGTCGAAAACCCGCCACCATTGATCCTCGAATTCTAGGACCTCTAGTCAGAGACAATGCAGTAGGAAGGAACAACTATTTCCCTGACGAATAATTCCAATAACAGAACATCTAGCTGAATACCTGACGATGCCAGGATATTTATTCACGTGAGAATTAAGGGGAAAGAGAAATGGCTGTGAGGGGGTCTGCCTAGTTTGATCTACCCGCCTTGAAACGTACTTATTTGTCCCTGCCGGGGACACACAATCTAGATCTAGGTAACTCATTTATGATTTACACACTAACATTTTAAAACGAATGCAGAGAAATGAAGGAAATCGGAAAAGGAAACTTTCCCAAGAACATGCTTCGGATTTAACACTGTGCTGCTTAAACGAAGATGGTCTTAATGTCACCTAGATGCAATTGAGGGTTACGTCATTCCCAAGCATTTTGGAGAGTAACTAAATACGTGGTACCATTTAGGAATTAGGAAAAATTCTGCATTTGTTTCTCGCCTTTATTTCGTAAAAAGATAAAGTATTGTAATCGGGCGTCGGCGAATTTTCTACAGAAAAACCTTCATTGCCCAAAGTATTGCCAATTGCCTGGTAACGACAAAGTGGATAAATCTTGATCCTACA
The DNA here is from genome assembly GCA_964035755.1 of Teleogryllus oceanicus. Lineage (NCBI taxonomy): Eukaryota > Metazoa > Arthropoda > Insecta > Orthoptera > Gryllidae > Teleogryllus > Teleogryllus oceanicus. Next base: position 55,010,953 of record CAXIVR010000013.1, read on the forward strand.
CATAGTAAATTATTTCCTCTAACACGTTATGTAGTCAGAATCCAAGTCTTGTGGGTCCTTGATACCGAAAACTCGATTGACGGCAAAACGTTTGTTTGTCTGTCTGTTGGAGCCAGACCCCGGCCAAAGCAGTTCAGCGCGTTTTCTGCGAAATTGATATTCCCGAATTGATTTAAAGAAACTCAAGACCCTCAGAGTTTCTGAGATAGCGTAAGAGAATGGCGCAGGTCTCATTTTCGTTAAAATCCCAGGTTTTTCGAAACTTACTCGAAGTTCGATTTTTATTTGCGGCTTGCTACAACTACAATTTTGAAGATAAAATCAGCTGTTTAATGGTAATTTTCAACTATTTGAAAAACAAGAATTTTTCGCTTGAATTAACACAATTTATTAAAAAGACATTTTTCAAAAATAGCTCCAAATATTTTCTTCAATTTTTCCCACAGGTAGAACAAGGAACGCTTAAAAGAAGGGCTCATGTCTCATTTTCGGTGAATTCTCTTAATTTCGAAAATGGCAAATTTAGAAATAATGCGAGAAGGTATGTGCTGCAATCACGCAATATTTGGAAGCATTTGATCTAATGGTTTTTGTGAGGCATACTCTCTCAGATTCAATTTTATATATTAACATTGAGTTGTGTGACCAATCATTTTCACACCCATTTCTGCCTAATCCAATATAAGAAGTGGTCGGTATGTAACATATCGGTATGATTCGTATTCTTTGGAAGAATGCTTGCAAAATTGTACTGGAAAATGGGGTTATAATATCATCTCACCAATTGGAGTACATCCGCATGAACAGTTTGTAGTTTTTTCACAATTTTAAGAAAATAAAAAGTAAATTGTTTGACGAAGATATAATAATTATACTCTTTTCTTTTCTCAAGTGATAACTCTTGAAAAGTTTGTGACATAGTATTATTATTATTATTATTATTATTATTATTATTATTATTATTATTATTATTATTATTATACTGCATTACGTGTTTACGCAACTGATGTTCGGGAGAGTGTAACTGTACAGTATTTACACCGCAGAAGCAAACAACCGTTCATTGTCAGCAAATCACTCTAACGATCTCTGGGAAACTTCCCGGAAACTACGATTGTGATGAAATTCATCCACACAGCAGTGTTTGTAAATAAACAGCAAAAACAGCATTTACACACCCAAACAACGTTTTCAAGAAAAACAGATTTAAAACATTAAATTAAAATTTTAAAAAAATTATTTCTTTAATTACATAAACTAATTTAATGAATCTTTATTAAGAAACTGTCCACACTTTAACACAACATTAAGATGGCTCCACAAATTCGGCATTCGCTGAGCAGCGAGCCCTATCTCGAGCAGTGTTCGGCGTGTTCGGCGAATGTCTTCACGTGTTCGGCGAATGTCTGCTCCCTTTGATGTGTCCAAAACCCCGACACGCGATGGGTAGCGCGAACCCCGAATGTTCGTCACTCGGCAAATAGCAAGCAACTCATCCACACTACTCGGAATTCGGCGATTACCGAATGTGTGGAGCCTGCCTCGGGCTTGGCATAGGCGCGAGCGCCCCCTGGTCCATTTGCGCCCTGTGTGGGTTGGCTGGCCGCGGTGTCGCATTGGAAATCGATTCCACGGGCCGTTAACGAGCTGGGGCGGTGCGGTGCCCGCCACCCCCTTTCTACACCCCCCTCTTTCTCTCTCGCGCTCTCTCTCTCTCTCTCTCTTTCTGCCTTTCGCTTTCCAACGGTGCGACTGGGCCCGTCGACGTGCGGCGCCGGCCGGCGGAGTACCCCCCCCTCTCCCCAAGACCGCCCCACCCCCAGCACCGTCGCTCCCGTTCATACACTCCTTCACACTGGACCAGGAGCGGTAGCTCAGTGCATCAGCTGATGTCACTGCAGCGCCTCTGACCGGGAGGTCCTAGGTTACACTCCCGACGGCGGCAGGATTTTCGACACTAGCTTTTCAGCTAGGTCGAATTCAGTCGCTGTCTGCAGGAGAATTCTAGCGGCCGGCTGCTCTGATCGATAGTTTTCCGTGGTTTCTCCGATCTCCACCAGGCGAATGCCGGACCAGTACTCTAACAAACGGGCCACGGACCGCGCGCGACCGAAATTATATCTATTCATATCCAATCCTCTCTTTTTCGGTAAACGGGTCGATTCGTTTGGCACCCTACCACTCCATTTAGCTCGTAGATAAATTTTGATAAATTCTGTTTGGGGGAACTACTTAGGAGTTGGGATTATCATCACGGGAAAACAGCTCATTATCGACAAATGAGCATTCATTACTCGCATCACATTTAGACGATTACGATATTTTCTTCAAATGTTTTAGAACTGAAACGAGTATTTTAAATATGTGACTAAAATATGTGACTAAATTTTATCATGAAAAAGGAAAGTTGAAGACCAACATAATGTTTCTTTAATTTTAAAAAATAATCTTTCATGTGATATTGAAGACTGTAATAACGAATGACTATTTTAATGGCCTAAATTTCACAGAAATTCTTCTGAACCAAACAATATCATTGAGTAGATCACATACATATATCGAGGTGTAGATTTACGGCCTTATTAATAAAACTGTGGTGGGCAAGAAAAAGTAGATAGGTCACTTGGCGTCTACTTTCCACGAGAAGAATGTCGAGTTCAATATCTTTTGCAAAATCAGAGATATTGATGAACGACACATATATCTCACAAAATATTTGGCTCTCTGTATATTGTAGTTAACTCTAGAACCAATAACGTGCATAACCAACAGCTGCTCAAGTCCCGGCCGGCTGGGCCGGTGCCCCGCTAATAGGGAATTGTAATAATGGGTCAGAACAACAACTGCAGTGACTCAGACCGGGAGGTTCTGGGCTTTATGTCCCGACGGTGGCAGGATTTTCGACACTATCTAGATACTGGGTCGAGTTCTGTCGCTGTCTAGAGGAGAATTCTAGCGACTGGCTGCTCTAATCGGTACTTTTCTGTTTGTTTTTTTGTTTGTTTTTTTCGATCAATACCAGGCGAAGGCCGGAGCAGTACCCTACCAAACGGGTCACAGGCCGCGCGCGATCTTTCCTTCATCTTTCTTCTCCTACCCTACTCTTACACACACTTATACTTACATGCCCTACCACACTACCGAGAGACCGGTCGGGAGCATAGAGCTTGTCCCGGATGGGGCGGTGCCCCATTGATGGGAAATACATGGTTGCGGAAAACTGCTAGCCGATGGTAGGTCGACGCCGGATCTCGCCACCCAGTGAGAATGACCGTCGCCACCTCCTGAGCAAACACATCCACTACACTTACGAGACTATAGACCTTAGCAGTTGAAGCGCCCGGAATTACAGTAATCAATCAATCAATCAATAAAACTCCAATAGCTACATTGTGTATAACTCGTGTCTTTAACTTTCCTCTCCTTTCCACCGCAGAAAATGCATCTCAGATACTGCATTCATGGAATAAAAAAAAAATGTCAGTTTATATAAATATCAATACGTTCAGAGGCGACAAAATAAATTTTGCTCGGTGTGTCGAGGAGATAAAACACATCCCCGGCTCTTTCCTTAGAGCCGACACGCGAAGAGATCTCCCACTGGCAGAAACGGTCTGTTGAATCCTCGAGAGGATTTCGCGCAACCGCCGAATTCTCCTTTAGGTCCCTTTTATGACTCTCCCAGCTTCCAGGGCCTTTTCATTCAGAACTCTGAGGCTCTCCGCGTGATGTGATTTCGGTGTCCTTTGCCGCAGGCGTTCCCATCCTTTCGAGGATTTCAGCTTTTCAGCTAGGTCGAATTCAGTCGCTGTCTGAAGGAGAATTCTATCGACCGACTGCTCTGTTCGGTAGTTTTCCGCGGTTACTCCGATCAACACCAGGCGAATGCTGGAGCAGTACCCTACCAAACGGGCCACGAACCGCGCGCGATCTGTCGTTCCTCTTCCTTCTCCTATCATCTCCCCTTACACACACACTTACACTAACATGCACTACACTACCACATATTCCGGGAGATCGGTCGGGAGCTTAGAGCTTGTCCCGGCAGGGGCGGTGCCCCGCTGGTGGGTGAGTCCTGGTTAGGGGAAACCCCACTAGCCGACGGTAGGTCGGCGCCTCATCTCGCCATCCAGCGGGGGAAGATCACCGCCATCTCCCGAGAAAAACATGCACTACACTAACGGGAATAATGATCAAAGCGGTTGACGCGCCCAGAAACACGAAAAAATCAATCAATCAATCGAGGATTTCAGCAAGGACAGCGCGCGTCGCGGAGAAGGCAACGTTGCTTTTTCGTTCACAGACGAAGCGGGTTAGAGGTCGTTGGATACTAGATCTAATGACAGATGGTCTAAGTTTTAAAGTCTGAAGTCAGAAGGTCCACGAAAATACGTCTGATGAAAATTTAGTCTAATTTTTAAAAAGTCTAATAATATTTGGTGTATTTGTCAAAAATGTCTAATAAACCTCGGTCTATCGGACACGAATGTCTAATCTATTATGATGTAACAGAAATACGTAACAAAATGAGGTTCACATATCATTACATCAGTATGTTGTAATGAAATCACAAAAAGAATTATACACTTTAATTCAGGAATACGTAATGTACATAAAAAGAAACAGGTGTTAAAATATTTAGTCTTCATTATCGGTTGTTGGTGGAGTATGGAATTCTAATCTGTGGCTCAAAGACCGAAGGTATAAGTCGATATACACCACCACCGTTATAATTTTTGTAATTTGCTACCATTTGCTCCACTTGCCTTTGATTAATTTTGTATTTCTATTAGACACCTTTGTATATCTACTAAACTTCGGTGTTTATATCTCTTAGACCTATTAATTGAATCTTCTAATTGTAGACCTCTTTTGGCATTAGACCCTATGTCGCAATAGACGTCCTGTTCATTAGACCTAACGATTCAACTGACAAAACAAAGTAAAAAACAACAGGAAATGAAACTTGGATTATTTGATACAGTTCAAAAATAATAGAGGGTTCTTTATTTCCGAAAACTCGATTTTATTTTATTTTTTTTTTACCCTTGGTCACATTCGTCTGAGGAATATTCAGTTTGTGAAAATCTGAAAATTATAATAATATTTCGTTTTGGACTTTTTTCATTTGAAAAATATCGACCCTACAAAAATATCGAACACAAAACATCAATGTAAAAAACATCGCCTTCAAAAAATCCATGTTAAATACATTTGATGAAAACATCGATGTTTTAAAAATATCGACATCGATATCACATCTCTATTTGAAATAAGTCGCCACGTAACTGCTCTTCCAAAAATATGTAGCTAATTCTTAGATCTGGGTACAACTCTCTTCACAGTGAACAGTTCGACGGATTCGATGCTAACCAAAGCTTGTAGTGTTCTATCTTTACAACGTGTTTCAACGTGCGCAGTTTGAATGATGGAGGTTTTGAACGTGTGTTTATTTGTGGATAGGAGAAAAAACCGTCATTGAATGTTATTAAATATGCCAAAACATTAATTTTTTGGCGAAAAGAGATCGAATGTGAGAAATGTCATTGTAAAATGGAATTTAGGGAAAGTAAAGAGAAAGAGATGGGCATGTGAGGTCGTGTAGAAGTAAGTGGGAGTGAGAAAATGAGAAAGTTTTTTAAGCTGATACAACAAGTTTACCCAGTAACAGACTAAGGTGAGTTTTCAATTTCATTAACTTCAGAGAGAGAGAACTTAACGAATAAAGTGCTATCTTAGAAAAGTGAATTGATAATTATGCGGTGGATAGACTCAAAGTTGTTCATAATGAACGCGAGGGCCGAAGGCCGAGTCTCTCCACTTTGATCCGGGCGAGCGAGGCGAGAAAACTTGCCTTCGAAAGTAACATGGGATTAAAATGTGGCGAGAACAAAGCGCATCGAGGACATAGAATGAACCGAAGCAGAATGAACCGAAAGCGAAGAGACCGAATCTTTCTCGGCTTGACTCGTTCATTCACGTGAGGTGCATCCTGAGCTAAGGCCTCATTCACAATGCAAACTTGAACGTAACGGAAAGCCGTAAACTAACAGTAAAATTTACACGTAAAAACAAGCATTCACAATGACATACATAATCTGGAACGTACGTTTCGCCTGAGCCAATCAGATTTCAACGTATAACGCTTGATCGATTGTCTATTCGTTTCTAGCATGGTAGAAGAAACATCTTTACACCATGGTGTCTAGCTTTTTCTTCGATTTTCCTGTCGATTTGTCTTCATATACAAATGAGAGTAGCTGTTGTATTAGTGTTCGCATTGCCTTCATTATATATTCTCTTGTACCAAATTCAGAGTAACTCGTCAAAGGTAATTATTTTATTTCCACGTCAAGTTAAAGTCACAAGAAAAATGTCCCAAATCCTTGCTTTGAATTCACAACTCGGATGAAAAGCGTTCGCATACTAGTTCAGTACATAACTAATGAAATAACATAATCACAAACTACCTGAACACATACAATGTAGGCTTTCACGGCCGGTTTCTACATTATTTGACGCTTCCGAGTTTGTAGGCCGTGGTCTAACGGAGACTTGTCCAGACAAGGACCACGTATGGACAAGTCTCCGTTAGACCACGGCCTACAAAACCGGAAACGTCAAATAATACATGAACACAATCTGAAATCCACCATATTTGTTTCTTTCTTGCTGCTGCTCTCTGATTGGTCTTCGGTAGAATTCCGACGTAAACTTAACGTAAAAACTTGCCGCTTGTGAAGTCTTACGTTTACGGACTTACGTCATCGTTTACGTCAAGGCATTGTGAATGGTCTCACTAGTAACTCATTTGTAGGTTTTGCGGCTACGTTATGCTTACTTTTAAGTTTGCATTGTGGACGATTCCCCTAAGAATTAATCAATACTGCAAATCAAATACCACATTTGCGGGAGTAAAATCCCCAACCTGACACCCCCCAGGCACCGAGCGAGCGGTGTGTGCAGTTCCTGTTCTGGCACCGGGTCCCCTTACACATCCCCCCTCCCACCGACCGCACCCCGCCGCTGCGTTCTTCAAATTCGGCCGAGTTCCTGAAATTCGATGCGCGGTGGAAAATTCTGGGAATGCGCCCGGGGATGGCCAAAAACACTGCAGTTGCCGGAGATGCTTCCAACTGTTTGTTTGTGTGAGGGCCAATGAACTGAAACCTGAGCCTTTTTTTTTTTAAATTTATCAGATAGTACTGACTGAAATTATTGTAAGGCTACAGCAAAAACAGCAATTTTTCGGTAGGAAAACTAGGATTGTGGATAGAGGATACCGAAAAAGTTGATCATGCTTGTTCCTACACACCGAAAAATTGGTTCGCCACAAAATTCGTCTATCCGTCCGTCCATCCGAAAACAACGCTAGCGGCTAAATCGCAGCCAGCCGGTGGGAAGCTAGAATTTTGTGGACGTTCTTGAAGCATAGGGATAAATGGAATAAGAGAGAAACGGGTTAATTACGTTCAGACGAAATTGTAGTTGCTCCGCGAGCGAAGTGAGTCAAGTTCGCCTTCTCCCTATTTCTGCTTAAAATGCGTCAGAAATATTGCACCCGCGAAACTCGATACTGTTTGAAGTTAATAGAACCAGCTTAAGTGACTCAGAAGGCATCAAATAAAATGTCAGTATGGCCGGGAAATCCTAGCATTTGAGTCCCGATAGTAACAGGAATTTTCTACACTAGCTATAGGTCACTGGTCGCTGTCTGAATGAGAATTCTAGCAGCTGTCTGCTCTGATCGTTGTTTCCTGTGGTTTCTCCAACACCAGGCGAATGCCGGAGTATTACCCTATCAAACGGGCCACGAACCGCGCGCGATCTGTCCTTCCTCTTCCAAGTTCTATCGTCTCCCCTTACACACACACACAGTTACATTCCCTACACTTTCACACATGCCCGGAGACCGGTCGGGACCTCAGAGCTTGTCCCGACTGTAGCGGTGGCCACTGCTACCCCGCCAGCCGCTGTGTAGGTCGTCGCCAGATCTCTCCATCCAGCCGGGGAGGAACACCGCCACCTCCCGCGATAGAAACATGTACAACACATACGTATCTAATGACCTTAGCAGATGCCGCGCCCGAAAACACACAACGTTCAATCAAAATTCAAAGTTCATCCTGGAGACCGAAGGCCAGAGCGTCGACGGTGGCTTGGAAACACGCGAGCGGGAAGAATCCAATTGGCCGAAGGCGACGCTGGTCGGGACCGCGCGAGGCGCTGCGTTTATGAGGAAAGCGGCGCTTGCCGCTGCGCGCGGCCCTGCGCTTCCTGTTGCGGTCGCAGCCGCCGCTTCCTCTCTGCACCCACATGCCGCCGCCGACGACAGGCGACGGCACGCGGGGACTCCTCGAGCTCGGGAGCGGTGGCTCAGTGCATCAACTGATGTCGCAGCAGCGCCTCTGACCGGGAGGTCCTAGGTTACACTCCCCTTGGCGGCAGGATTTTCGACACTAGCTTTTCAGCTAGGTCGAATTCAGTCGCTGGCTGGAGGAGAATCCTAGCGGCCGGCTGCTCTGATCGGTAGTTTACTGTGGTTTCTCCGATCAACACCAGGCGAATGCCGGAGTAGTACCCTAATAAACGGGCCACGGACCGCGCGCGATCTTTCCTTCATCTTCCTTGTCCTATCCTCTCCCCTTACACACACACACACACACACTAACATGCACTATACTACCACATATTCCGGGAGACCGGTCGGGAGCTTAGAGCTTGTCCCGGCTGGGGCGGTGCCCTGCTGGTGGGAGAGTTCTGGTTAGGGGAAAGCCCCGCTAGCCGAAGGTAGGTCGGCGCGGGATCTCGCCATCCAGCAGGGGAAGATCACCGCCGTCTCCCTAGGAAAACATGCACTACACTTACGACACTAATTACCTAAGCTGTTGACGCGCCCAGAATCACTGACCAACTAACTAACGCACGAGGTTCAAGGATCGCTTGTGCGCGCAGTGATGTTTTTAAAACATCGATGTTTTCCAGAAGAAAATCGAAATAAAATATCATTAACATCGATATTTTGATTTCGATGTTCTCTGCACATCGATATTTTGTTACAAAAATATCGATATTTTTCCCTTCAATAAAGGGTTTTAGCCACGTTGTAGAGTAGCAGCCAGAATCATTGCTTAAAGGATCTAATGTATTTGGCCTTATAAAACCTCAAAACCCTTGTTGGAGGTAGAAGAAACATTATGGCTTCTACCCGCCAAACTCGATTCGTGCTCGACCCAATTCCATTTAGTTCCTTGCTCAACCTGGCATAACTCGATACGAATCCCATCTTATTTAACTTCCAAGTCAGAACTGAATCCGTTTCGAAGAACCGACGAAGTTTTGCTAAGATCCGGCTAGCGACAGTTAACTATTAACAGTTAACCAGATTCCCCGGCTGTGGACTGGAAGCGCCACTGGTAATGCGTTGTTTCAGTGTCATTTCAGTCATTACAGTCCGGGTTTAGGCGTAGATTTCACGAGTGGTTTACAGTAGTTTGTTCTTATATGTCCACATAATTGGTTACACGACTAGACTGATTTACCCCACACCTATCTTCAATTTCGTTTCATTCCCCGAGGCAACGTTTGGTCACATGATAGGACCGAATTTGCTCGTACACACACACTCAGCTTTCGTTTTGCATGTCCGAGTGACAACATAATTGTTTTGGTCTTATGACAGGACCGAATTCACGCATACCCCGATTTCGTTTCGCACGCCCAGGTGGCAATATAATAGTGACATATCCGAATCGAGTATACTCATCGACCACCCATCCCATTTTGGCTTTTGCATGCCTGAGTGACAACATAATTGATTTGGAAACATGACATGGCCGAATTCACGACCACTACCCCGATTTCGTTTTCATTGCCCGAGCGACAACAAAATCAGTGACACATCCGCACCAAGTACCCTCCCGAACCACGACCCCGCAAATTTAGTTTTGCATTCCCACCCCAGTGCCAATACAACTGGTAATTAGGGATGCAAAATGGAATATCGATGTTTTCTAAACATCGATTTTTCTATAAGAATGTTGATGTATTGAAGCTGATATTTTTTGAACTTGCATGCTTTGGGCTCGATGTTTTTACGTTTTCGATATTTTGTTCGTGGATGAAAAATGCTCATAATCCCAATGTTGTAAAAGTTAAAATATGAAACAATAACTGATGGTACCACTGTGTGTTCGAATCAAACGGATGCGTTTTGTATTACCCATGATGAAAAGAGCAGACTATCCCTTGCCCGAGATGATTCTGATAGTGGTATTTTCTTCGTCTTTCCACGTATTTTCGAACATGGAGAGCCGTTTTTACTTTCTGGTACGTATATACGGAGTAATACACGTAGTACAGAGAAAGTTGTAATGTAGGGCGAAAAACGGTGGATTTTCGGCGTAAAAATATTATTGCCGGGCTCTGATACCGAGAAAGTGCATAAAACCTGTTGCTAAATGAAGAGAAAAAAACCTCTAACACGTGTAAAAATCCCTGTTTTGTCGGTCCTTCCCGAAAAAACAATTGAAAGCAAAAGTCTGTTAGTCAGTCTGTGAACCTAGTAGCGCCTGAACCATATGTAGGATGTTTTCCAAATTGAAAAAACCCCTGTACATCTGGTTCTAGTTGAAGCTTGGAAATTTTGAAAAACATTCTTTAAAATTTGGATGTTCCCGGAGCCCCCGAAACATTTTTAAAATTTTCTCAAAAACCGCTCCAAATTTTTTCTTTAAATTTCTTGTACGAATAGAGTAAAATACACTTACGGAGGTGGCAGAGATTCTATTTTCACATTCCAAAATTGCAAAAGTTTTTTTCTATCTTCTCAAAAACTACAATTTGGAAGATATAGATTTTTCCTTCAAATGAAATTTGCTGTCCATAAATAGTTCTTTCAATAAGGTCAGGTACATGCGTTTGAAAATTTTAGCAGTTTTCGTACAATAGTTCGCACAACTTTTGCAATTTAAATTTTAAAAAGGAAATTTTTTATTTAAACTTTTGTTAAGAATAGTTCTAAATTCATTAAAAATTTTTTTTATTTCAAAATTTCTTTTTTGTCTTTTTCTCTCGCGTTGCTCATATTAACAATAGTGGCAATTTGTTCACGTTATTTAAGTATTTGTACATGTGATATAAATAATGACATAAAATTTCTCGAAAACCCAACAGTTTTTTGTGAAAATGAATTCAAAATTCCGCATTTTCAGAAACGCTCAATTGCCATTTCTCAAAAATGGCTCCAAATTTTTCTTCAAACTTTTCAATGAATAGTGCTAACTGCACTGATTAATATAACATAAACTTCATTTTAGGGTATTTTTTGTTTTTTAAAAAATTACACAAATGTATTTTTTAATATATCTCACGGTGTTAATATGCACATTTCCAGCTAATTGTATACATTATGTAATTATAAGAAAACAATGTAGGCTTTCACGGCCGGAGTTGTAGTCAAAGATTTTTTCCGGGCTGAAGGGCCATGGTCCATTGGAAAACATATTTCCATGGAAATATGTTTTTCAATAGACCACGGCCCTTCAGCCCGGAAAAAATCTTTGATTATGTAATATGTTAAAGAATGTGCTTCAAATGACTCCAAATGAAGTTTTTCGAAAACTCAATAGATTCATGTGAAAAGAGCTAGAAAGTTTGCATTTCCAGAAATGCTTAATCGACACTTTCTTAAAAACAACTTCAAATTTTATAATGAAAATTATTATTTATGACGAGGTTTTACTCTTCTTTAAGTTCTTGAAGTATTATTTCGGTTCTACAATTAGGAAACTGAAAAGTTGAGAATAGTCAAAAAATGTATTTTGGGCGACGATAGATGACAGCTGGCCACAGAATGGAGCGAGACCTTAAACTCAGTCCACATCATGGAAATTAGAAAATTTGCTTCGAGAAAATCTGTGCCATTCTCTAGTACCTATAGTTAACTTTGTTTTCTGTTAAATTTTAATTATAAATCAATATGCACGCCAACTGTCAAATGAAATTTAGTTGCGTCTGAATTTTATGTTAGAGGATACTAAACCGACTTCAAAACATCGTTGTTTTTTTTGGTCGTTGCACTATTAACATCAATGTAATTTTGAACATGGATGTTTTGTTGTCGATATAGCATCACTACGTGTAACAGGACTGATCCCAGTCCATCGGCGTAGTCCTTGTTTTCCCCGACGCAGGCGGCGGCGCATACGCGATACGGAAAGGGCAGCAGACTCAGGCCCGGCGATACGCTTGTGGTTTTCCCGCATTCCCTCATTCCCCCTTCCCACGGCTTTGCGGCCCTGCCGGCCACACACCCGCCGCCGAGCTCCAAGGCCGCCGCCGAGACTTCCGCCAGCGGCTCCAGAACATATGAAGAGGATGAAGAGGTGAGGGTGGGGGTGAGGTAATCAGGGCAGCACTCAACTGTGTTGGGGGTCACTGAGCAAACATTTGGAGGGGGAACCTCAGAAAAAGTATAAAATAGGCTTCAAAACTATTCATATTTATTCAGTCTCTGTCTGGAGGAGAATTCTAGCGGCCGGTTGCTCTAATCGGTTGTTTTCCGTGCTTTTTCCGATCAACACCAAGCGAATGCCGGAGCAGTACCCTAACAAACAGGCCACAGACCACGCGCGATTTTTCCTCCCTCTTCCTTGTCATCTCCTCTTACACCCACACTTACACTAATATGTACTACACTACCACATATTCCAGGAGACCGGTCGGGAGCTTAGAGCTAGTCCCGGCTGGGGCGGTGCCCCGCTGGTGGGAGAGTCCTGGTTAGGGGGAAACCCCGCTAGCCGACGGTAGGTCGGCGCCGGATCTCACCATCCAGCGGGGGAAGATCACCGCCATCTCCCGAAAAAATAACATGCACTTCACTAAAGGGACTAATGACCAGAGCAGTTGACGCGCCCCGAACCACGAAAAAATCAATCAATCAATCAATATTCATATTTATTAAGTTTTCGTAACTATATTATACGTCCATTTAACTGCGTTATAATTATTAACTTTGGGTAACCATATAATACAGGGGTATCCAACTCTCACGGCTTCAAGGGTCACAACTGAACAGGGCTGTGGGCCACATTTTCATTACACGGGCGACTCACACCTGACTTCCCCGTACTGTTGATCTCTGCTGTCTGCTCTGAAACAGGAGGGGGATGGAACCATGTGCGAAATCAGGCCGCAGCATGCATAATACTGTGAAACACACTGATTTTGAATTTCTGAATTTACTACCAAACAAAGCTTTACATCTAAATGTATTTATACATAAAGAGTATGTTGACCCCGTCAGAGCGCATGTGCTGAGCACACAATGTTCTCGCCCAACATGGATGCAAGGTACTTCAACTTTTCATTAATAACTTTTCGCATGCCACAATAAACAGCATTGCGGACTGCCAGTTGGACAACCCTGATATAATTCATCGCTTTACATATGTAAGGAGGCACTTTCCTCACTTTCATTGCCTCAATCACATCGTCAAAACTTATTTGCCTCAGAATATTTCTTCTTAAAATAGCGAGATCGTTGAGAGATTGTCGAGTCAATGACGTTCTCAATCTGCTTTTAACTTTTTTTAATTTTGAAAACTATCTTTCAGCTGTACAATTAGTTACTATCAAAAGCAGATACGTTTTCAAAATGATTTCCACGTTAGGGAAAGCATCCTGGTCTTGCTTTTCTTACACTTCCTTGTGTCAGAAGAAAAAACTATTTGAAGATGAATTAAAATTTAAATAAATATAAAATTGAAACAAAATAAAAGTATGCAAAATACATTTTGTATTAAATTTTTAATTAAATGAAAAAATATAAATTTGATTTACATCGTGTGAATTTTGTTAAAAACCACAATTTTGTATTTTGTGGGGGGGCCTTCTTGGTAGTAACCCATAGGCCGCCATCCACCTTGCTCCCCCCCCTCAAATCCGGCCCTGGGGGTAATGATATATATGTAATGTGGAATAGTAAAGAGAAAGTATAGCAATAGTGTGGCGGAAATTTCGGCAGAAAAACTCGTATTGTCGGGTTCTTGTAATGAAAAAGTGGATAAATCCCGTTTCTATACGTAGCAAATTACTTCCTCTGACAATTTAGTCAAAATTTAAGTTTTGCGGCCTCTCACCTCGAAAACTCGATTGCTGGTAAAACGTCTGTCAGATGAAATAAAAGGTCATCTTCGTCAACATATTATGACCTCTTTTATTTCTTCTTATAAGAACGTCAACAACACCAAATCAGAGTTCCCACAAAACGTCTGTCTCCCTCCGTTTGTGCTCAACGCTAGCACGTAAACCATTTATATGATTTTCCCGAAAAGTATACGCCCCGACCCATCTTAACGAACTCGAAGCCGTCCGAGTTTGAAACGGATATTTGAACTTGAATTTTTGAACAAGCAGGTATAAAATAAGATGTAGATAATAGTCATATTTATTAATGTTCTAAGCTTACAGTTTTATTTTGTTAAACATTTTATTTTTGAATAAAAAATAATCATAAATTTTTTTAAGGAACACTTTTGAGATATCCATTAATTGGACATTCTTCAGGCGGAGTGACCAAAAAGGGAAATAAGTAAATGGTAAGTTTAGAGAATCTATAGAGGTACGTACTTACGTACGTATTAAATTGAATTGAATGTGCCTTATTTTACGTGTCGAGACTCAGGCCATGAGGCCTGCTCTTCCGTCTGACCACGCAAATTTCGCTAAGCTCCTTTCACCAACCATGGAAGAAAGAAGATATTACGTGGGCGACGAAACAGGCAATTTGAATTTAGCTCAGAGGCATCATTTAAGCTTGAGGATCTTTTACATGCAGTAAATTTATTAACATGGGGCTGCCGGCTTTACTTCCCCTCCGAAGGAAGGCGTACGAAGGCTTTTTTCGCCCTTAAAAATCCACGGCTTCGATCGGCTTTGAACCCGCAAACTTGGGTATAGCAGTCCGATAACGCTAACCCTTACACCATCGCCGCCGCGTATGGATGGATTTATGTAATAGTATATACGTATTTGTGCGAATCAATTGATGAAGGAATGTACTATAGAGTGATTTTCCTCAGGATGAGCCAAAGTGACAGCTAGTGCTGGCATCGTAACTGAAGGTTCTGTGATCGTAGTTCCCTTGAGCTTATTAGACTCCCTTCCCGCATTCGTTCGTTTGCAGTTGGCTAACTTGTAAATGGCTTCGGCTCTTCCTTTTGTGATGTCCTCGTCCGACAAAAATATAGTGCGCCACGATAAATAATTGAAATTAGGAAGTGCAGTGTTATGTGCTCTTCTGTAAAAATTCTTTTTTTCTTCATATATTACATTAGATGTACATGGCGAGCTGCAATTGAGAGCTTTCTATTCACATTAGTGGCAGTTTTCTTTTAGTGATTGTGAGAGCATGTTAAGAGATTTTCCACATACGAAATTAAATTTATATATTTCCCGGATTTGCGTACGTGCATATACCTTAGCGAAACTGTTAAGACTTCCGCATAAGGATGTTTTCACGGGCGCCATTAGCACTTTACGAAGGGGTGTGGCTGAACAGCTGTCGCGGCGGAGGGATACTTCCCTGAAATACATGTGATGTTCACTTGTTTTCGTGATCTGTCACTTTGGCTCATCCTTAGGAAAATCGCTCTATATTTATGTGTGTACTTACGAGTATGAATGTGTGTGGTGTATGTATGTATTAACCCGTTTCTCTCTTCCACTTAACCCGCGAAGACGCCCTCCCCCGCGCGTCGCAATGCCGCGCACGCGTTGCTCGCGTGCCTCGCGCGTTGCGTGCGCAATGCACACGCGCCCCATGCGGTGCGTCGGAAAGCGATCGCAGCGCTGGCGGAGCCCTAAACTATACTCGAGTTTTTCTAACGAGGCATCTGAGGGGAGTATCTCCAAGATGGAATATGGCACGGCTTTTCGCGTCTTTCTACATCTAGTCGCTTGATCTGCAGCACTGCTTGATATGGTGGCTATAATAACAATATATATATATATATATATATATATATATATATATATAATATTTTATTGCTTATAGACTGACAGATAGTATCGAGCAAGTCTGTCTAGAAATTATTTAAAATTACAGTAAGTTAATTACTTTTTTGCTACATTCACTTATAGTATAGTTATATCTTAGTACTAGCGAAGTAGTACTAAGCGATCTTGCGACATCTTGCGGCAGGACTGAGAAAGACGCAAAAAGTCACTCCAATTTCATCTTGGGATACTACTCAGATGCGACGTTAGAATAACCCAAGAGGGTCTCGCTCGGGGACGGAAATTACAAGTGGCTACAAATAGAAGGGACGTATTTTGGCTGTGACACGAAAATGAATATTTTGTGACGTCATTATAAATCGGTTAGATAGGAATTTGTTGATGATTACCCCCAAGAGTGCGCAGCCTAAAATTGGGAAGGGAGACAACTACATTGTTGGAACCTCTTTTCCATTGAACTTTATTTTTATTGACAATTTTCCAAGTATGTAAAAACACTACAAAGAGAATTCAATTATAACTTTAGTGATTACTAGGGGGCGGATTTCAATGAAATGTCATTTTTTCTGTTCACTTTAGGACAATGCCGTTTAGTACAGGAATTCATATAATGTTGTAACAAAAGGAAATAACCCATTTTTATAGGTCATTATTTTGCATTTTTTGTCGATTTCGACTAACTTTTTTTTACCTTTTACCGTCATTTTCAATGCATTTTTTGCCGATTTCATCGATTTTAATGTCGTTTCAATAGTACTTACTTCAAATAATATTTACTTGATGCAAAGTTTGAGGTGTTCTTCACAGAATTACTCACTAGCCTATCCGATTTGTTCGCTCAAAAATTGTTTTGACAGCCTTTGTAAGTATGTAATTCTTATGACGTATTCAGGGGGGAACCGGGCATGCGTCCCCTGACCCCCCTCGCGGCACACCTACGGTGATTCCCTAAGACATGGTACATCGTCAATTTATTGCTTTATTCACCGATTAGTTTACCTTATGTGTGATGTGTGTATGAAGATTTAAGAGAGACTTCGTAGTAGGCACTTACAATGCGTATTCCCCTAGTATCCGATTCTTGTGAACACACGACCCTTCATCTCAAACGAGAGGACAATGAGTGATCTTTGTCGACCTTCCTCGTAAAATGAGAGGTCGTCCACATCCTTAAGTATTCATCACTCGCCCTAAAATCCTGGATCCTTCGTCTCTCAGATAAATTTTATGCTTCTCTTTCTTCTTCTCCTGCTTATGCATCTTTTCAATTAGGAAAAACAGTTAATCCATTCCCGCGAATTATTTTCCCCTTGTTGTCTCTTCTCACAGTTTCTATCATTTATTGTAAAAACTTTCATGAATCATGTATTATTTATAAACATAGTTTCTTTTTAAGATCATTATGACTCTCAAAAATTAAAACAAAAGTCTACATATCAGTAATTTGTTT
This sequence comes from Teleogryllus oceanicus, assembly GCA_964035755.1. NCBI lineage: Eukaryota > Metazoa > Arthropoda > Insecta > Orthoptera > Gryllidae > Teleogryllus > Teleogryllus oceanicus. The sequence goes on from CAXIVR010000013.1 coordinate 55,028,423, forward strand.
AGAGGTTGCTATTTAGTTTCTCCTCAATTCTGTATGATGTTAATGTAATTTTTCATATTGAAAGACAATTTTTGTCGAACAAGGATCAATAAATATTATAAAAAAATCACTCGCCCTCTTTTTCGCTTAAAGTTACATTATTGCCAATCTCATTTCTACTACGGAAAACCATGGCACGATTTCCAGAATAGTTAGAATTCTATACGCATCACATCATTCCTACATCAGAAACTTGAAATGTCTATTCGAAATGTGCATACAATTGCAAACTATTTCGAAAGGGCGAAGTTAAGTTGGACGCTCTTGGTAAGGAAAAAATATTGAGTGTATTCACACCATGTGCACTCAAGAATGAAACAGGTGGAGCAAACTCCACGTTGCAACGTTCCCGATCACTTACGGAAGCACTCATTCCATTCTCAAAAGGAACGCCAATAAAATACGAATCTCTTGGTATAAAATTCGAATCTCGCCAATGAAATACCAGCATCTTATAATTAAAACTTAAAACTTAGTATTGTTAGAAAAGTTTACATGCTTTCTTCCCATGATAAATCACTCGAGTATGTAATCCTGAGTTTCTGTATAAGTATTTTTCATCATAATAACATATTCTATGTTATCCTTATCTTTAACTTAAAGTATCTTTTTTAATGGAACGAACATTGCACAGAGAACACTGTGAAATGCTGAACTCGAAAAAATAAAAAAGATTGGGCTTATGATTATTTCTTTCAAATACACTAAACAAAAAATAATTGTCGCTAAACATTTGTAAAATATTGTACTAAATCAAATGATCTAAACGACCAAAATTTTTATCTCAAAAATACATGGATATTAAATATAAAAATAAGGTCAAAGTGATCTAAATGATACATCTTTTAAAATTCTATGGTATTTTAAATTTGTTTTCTTTTGAGAAAATAGTGCTTACTTTGAATTATAAGCTGCCACTTGCGTCGTACTGTAGTGCATGTAAGGACATGCGCGCGCGCGTGTGTGTAAGAGTAGGGGAGGGAGAATTCTTCTCCAGACAGTGGCTGGACAATTCTACCCAGCGATCCAACTGGTCTGAAAAAAGCCACCACGCCTCTCTAGACTCGAAACCAGGACCTCCCCGATCAACGATGCTGCAGGAGTAACGATGTTGACGCGGAGCTATCGCTTCTTCTTCTTCTTCTTCTTCTCTTCTTCTTCTTCGTCTTTGTCTTCTTCTTCTTCGTCTTTGTCTTCTTCTTCTTCGTCTTTGTCTTCTTCGTCTTCTTCTTCGTCTTTTTTCTTCTTCTTCTTCTTCTTCTTCTTCTTCGTCTTCTTCGTCTTCTTCTTCTTCTTCTTCTTCTTCTTCCCAACCGATATTCATAAAGCGGTGCCACCCCGCAAGCACCCAAGTTTAGTGCCCTGGGATTAATTCCAAGCGGGAAAGAGTCTGACGGGGAGGTGTACCCTCTTCCTCCTCCTCCGTGGCGGAGGCTGCTTCTGCTGCTGATTGCCTCAACGAGTCTTTGCCGTCAGCATGACGCACTTCCCCCTCCGCCTTCAATTGCTGACGGGCGGCGCGCGCACGGAAGGTAAAGGGTGCGAGCACCAATGCTCGGGGGTTCGGCTGCGTTTCGCCCGTTCCTTAAAGGGTGGCCACTCATCTTCTGAAAGGAAGCACAAGGAGCGGTAGCTCGGTGCATAACTGCAGCGCCTCTGACCGGGAGATCAGAGTCCCGATAGCCGCAGGATTTTCGACACTAGCTTTTCAGCTAGGTCGAATTCAGTCGCTGTGTGGAGGGAATTCTACAGGCCGGCTGCTTTGATCGGTAGTTTTCCGTAGTTTCTCCGATCAACACCACGCGAATGCCGGAGCAGTACCCTACCAAACGGGCCACGGACCGCGCGCGATCTGTCCTTCCTCTTCCTTGTCCTATCCTCTCCCCTTACCCACACACTTACACTAACATGCCTACACTACCACATATTCCGGGAGACCAGTCGGGAGCTTGGAGCTTGTCCCGGCTGGGGCGGTGCCCCGCTGGGGGGAGAGTCCTGGTTAGGGGGAAACCCCACTAGCCGACGCTAGGTCGGCGCCGGATCTCGCCATCCAACGGGGGAATATCACCGCCATCTCTCGAGGGGAAAACATGCACTACACTCACGGGACTAATGACCTAAGCTGTTGACGCGCCCGGAATCACTAACCAACCAAACAACCTGAAACAAAGGACTTAAAGTAACGTTCCTCATACCGTAATCTACAGGATGAGATCATCTTGAACGTTCTGTTATTTTTTCTGATTCGGCACTTCTCGATTCTACCCCACCTGTTCAGAGCCGTGCAGAATCGGCAACTGAACGTGAAATGAAACTAATTATTTTACACTCTGTGCGATTGAAGTACACAGGTGTACTTCTCAGTTCGGTAATAAAGTTAAATAAGAATAGTTTGAATTGACAAGTGTACCGTTATTGTACTGTTAAGATACAATACCTTCAGTTAGTATAATTACAAAGAGACATATAGAACAAATGACGGAGGATAAGAAGTACTTGGAGAGGAAAATATATATAGTATGGGCTTAATATGGAAAAGGGTTAGGGAAATGGGTAGGGTTTAACATGTGAGAGTTGTTGCATGGGTAAGCTAGGGTATACGTAATATGTAATAGTAAAGAGAGAGTATTGTAATCGTTCGGCAGAAATGGATGGTTTTTCGTCAGAAAAATTCTTAATTCAGGGTCCTGGTAATGAAAAAGTGGATAAATCTCGCTTTGACCTTTCCTTACTGGGTTGTCACTCACTTTCTGGAACAAATTTCCCTCACTATTCCCGGTTTTCCAGAGGATTTTTTAAATCTATTCCTGAGAAGATTTTTTTATATTTCACACTTTATGAAGAAAATATAAAAAACTAGTCTCATACTAATTAGTGAGCTATTTAATTTTGCGGTGAGAAAGTACAAATTAACTAAATTTTCTCAACGAATGAGATTAGGCAAAAAAAATTATGAAGTAATGATTTTAGGGAATAGTATTTAGTTTTATTAGCGACTGAAAATCTTACCTAACTTCTACCTATTCTTCTACAAATTCCATGACTTTTCCAGAGCAATGAAATTCCCTGAATTTTCCCGGGTTTCCAGAAATACTATACCATACTATCCTACCACTAGAGATGAGACATCGCAAACAAAACCCCGATGTTTCTAAATATCGACCCAACACATCGATTTTATTAAATATCGATTATCTTAAAACTCGATTAGTAACCACCGAAGTTCACGTGCGAGAATATAATTTGAAAGTGGTCTGGTTTACTAATTTTTAATTGAGATTTAACAGACAAAATAAAGTCAAAAATCAAGATTAACAAACCTTTGATGATTCAAAAATAATACAGACTTCTTTATTAACGAAAACTCAATTGTATATCTTTTTCATTTTTGGTCAATCTGGTTTCAAAAATATTCAATTTAGTGATATCTGAATATTATTATCGAATTCTGTTATTATTTTGGCACTTTTTCATTTAAAAATGTCAACAACTTAAAATCATTGAAAGCATAACATCTCGGCATCATTGAAAGCAAAAAACTCGTCTTCAAAAAATCCATGTTAATACATCGATGATTTTATAGAAACATCGATGTTTTGCAAACATAGACATCGATGTCGCATTCCTGCCTAGCACCCGTGCGGGCATAGACTGCGATATAGATTATTGATATTTCTAGGTATGTCAACTGCTAAGGTTGTTAGTATAGTAGTTGCTTTTATTAGATGTTCTTCCCTAGCTTAAGATCCGGCGCCAACCTACAGGCTTGTTACGGTTTTCCCTATCCAGGTATCTCCCAACAGCGTGGACCGGGAGCGCTCAGTGCATCAACTGATGTCACTGCAGCGCCTCTGACCGGGAGGTCCTAGCTTCGAGTCCAGACAGCAGCAGGATTTTCGACACTAGCTTTTCAGCTAAATCGAATTCAGCCGCTGTCTGGAGGAGAATTCTAGCGGCCGGCTGCTCTGATCGGTAGTTTTCTGGGATTTCTCCGATAAATACCAGGCGAATGCCGGAGCTGTACCCTACCAAACGGGCCACGGACCGCGCGCGATCTGTCCTTCCTGTTCCTTGTCCTGTCCTCTCCTCTTACACACACACTTACACTAACATGCACTACACTACCACATATTCCGGAGACCGGTCGGGAGCTTAGAGATTGTCCCGACTGGGGCGGTGCCCCGCTGGTGGGAGAGTCCTGGTTAGGGGGAAACCCCACTAGCCGACGGTAGGTCGGCGCCGGATCTCGCCATCCAGCGGGGGAAGATCACCGCCATCTCCCGAGAAAAACATGCACCACACTAACGGGACTAATGACCGAAGCAGTTGACGCGCCCGGAAACACGAAAAAATCAATCAATCAATCAACCCAACAGCGTGGCACCGCCCCTGCCGGGCAAGCTGTGTGTCAACTGGTATGGGCTCATTAGTTCCGTTACTCTAGAGGCAACGGTGAAATAGGCGTTGCCGGAGGACTTTCGCAGCAGGCCCGAATAAGCTGAGTTACTTCAGAGCCAGCATTGCCGCTCCCTCTGCAGCGACTCCGACCGGGAGGTTCTAGGGTTCGAGTACCGAGAGTGGCGGATTTTCCACATGTGGTTTAGTCAAATTCAGCCGCTGTCTGGACAAGAGTTCTAGTGGGCGTCTGCTCTGATAGGTACGTGGTTTAATCCCAGGAGGTGCCAATGTTTCTCTACGACCGAATGGTGATTTTTTCTACTGAAGGCTGAATGCATCCCCAGCGGTATGACTAATGATGGCAAGAAAACAATGTTTTTAAAACGTCGACGTTTTCCACCAGAAACATCGATATATCATCGATATTTTGTTTTCGATGTTTTCTTCACATGGATATTTTGTTGCAAAAACATCAATGTTTTTTAAATTTTAATTGTTTAATTTGTTTAAAATAAAGGGGTTTAGGCATGTTGTAGAGTAGCACAATTCACAGCAATATCGTTGTTTTGCCTCATTCTTGCGTTGCACATTTCGCCAGTGCAATCTGATGGAAATTTAGGTGGTTTTACTTCGATGATGTATGAATGGAAGTAACTAAAGAGTAAAGCAGCGAAACACGATGTTATTTATTGTTAATTTTATTCTTTATATTCGAAAATAATTCTTATTAACATACTACTAACATGCTGTAACCAAACTATAAAATATATCCCTTTTACGAAAAATGGATTGGAAATAGGATGTTTATTAGCCTATAATTAAACATCGATGTCTTAAACATTGTTTTGGTAAAATTTGCCATCACTAGGTATGTCATCTGTGACAAGCCCTAAACTTCCGACTTCTATACCGACATGAGTGGGATTTTAGTGCACGTGATAGTGGAAAGGATGAGAATAGAAAGGAAAGATCGCGCGCGGTCCATGGCCCGTTTATTATGTTATTAGTCCCGTATTCGCGTATTATGGTATTAATCCCGTAAGTGATCGGAGAAACCACACAGAACACCATGAGAGCATATGGCCGCTAGAATTCTCCTCCAGTCAGCAGCTGAATGCGGCTGAAGCCATGCAGCTTATAGGGTCGGAAATCAGCAGTCAGAACTTGAAGCCTAAAACCACCCAGCCAGAATCATTTCCAAAACATCGCCAAAATGATCAATAAAATGCTCGTAAAATAATGCCCTAAAAGCAAAGAAAAATGACGTAAAAATACTATCAAAAACAGTTCACCACACGAACAACACAAGCTGAACTTGGGTATGTTACTAATGTAATCGAAGCTTCTTCCTTTCGTTCAAGTGAATTCAGCTTGCAAACTTTTTGTTTGTAGTTCTTTACCAGGAAATCTCTGCCTGTATTCCCGAAATCGACTGAACCGACAATGGCGCGACAATGGTGCCATATACGACAATGATGGACATTATAATTTGTCAATGATGGACATTATAATTTCTGGGCGTAGAAATGGAATAGGCTACTCAGGAATTCTGTGGAGAACATGTTGCATCTCGTAAATATTATTTGAAGCAAGTACCATTAAAATGACATTAAATTTTTAATTTTTAATTAAATTAATTTTATTATTGTCAATAAACGATTAAAAATACATTTCTAGAATTTTATTTGTATTTCTTATTGGCCCACTACAGAGGTCTAAATCAAAGTTGAATGAAAACAAAGTTGAATGGTCAGTACACTGCTGATGAGTAAACCAAAATGGTTTTATTAATTCTATTTGTATAAAAGTGTAAACTAAATAATTTCAATCTATTAATTTCTTGGATTCTATTTGGTCTTTAACAGGAAAAAAAATAATTTTGATTTTTTTGCTGTTTTTTATATTGAATTTCGTGATACTAACAAGAACTTTTACCATGGAACAATAAATTTGCAATAATCATTACATCTGCGTAGGTTATAAATGACTATAAATTGACAAATAAAATTAGTTTTTAACCGAGCGTAAATGCAAATTTCTTTATTCAAAAATATCCAGTCGGCCGAACACTAAACTAGAGCTCTCTCCCACCTAAAGAAGTATGCAGTTTGCATAACTGTAAATTAGTAATAAATCATTTGCTTTTTGTAGCTTTTTTAAAATGTAGCCTTCATGGATGGATTTTAGCTGCTAAAAAAATAGCCAAGGTCTCATTTTCGTCAAAGGGGTCATTTCATTGAAGCCCCCTGAAACATTCTTTATAAGTAGCCGCTTATAGAACTCTCCAATTAAAATTCGTTCCCCATTACTCTGCACAAAATGCTTATTGACGCCATCTATTTCAAAAAACTTCCTTGCTCTACGGCATTGGCAAACGGGTACCTACAAAATTAATACGCAAAAATGTACCCGGAAGATTCTTTGACCCTCTCCCCTGCTTGAAACGATTTACTGTAGTCAGTGGGGCAAGTAGCAAGTAGACGATAAGACTCAAGTAGCAAGTACACAGTAATAATATGGGGGCAAATCGACGATATTTTTCACAATAGTTTTCTAAAAATTTTACTTTGTAATTTAGATTACTCTTTCATACTAAAATATTTTAATGTAAATCCCAACTTCTGCTAAGGGTGGCAAGATCAATGTACAAAATAAGTTTTAAAAAGTTAATATCAAAAAACACTCACCTCAGTCTTCGTGATGCGGTGTCGTGCCAACTTCACGACGGCGAAGTTTCCCTTTCCGATGGTGCGTTCGATATCGTAAAAGCCCACCCTAATGGGTGCTTTTTGCCGTTCAGATGCCATACTGGCCACAACCATCGCCCACGCAAGCACGAAACACGATTCCAACTACCTACTACCACCGCATGGTTCCGAAAATTCTTCGACTGCGGTCCCGTTTGCGCCGGAATTCGCACACGTATTTCACACGTTGCCGCCCGCTCGTTGCTCTTTTGTTTCTAGGCGGATCTTCTCGACAGAAGAATACGAAAATGGTTCAAAACATTATACACACGCGCGCGCGCACACACACAAATTCTTGTAGTTTGACAGTTTTTGTTTTTACATCTGCTCTACTTTACGGCTGTTTAACATGCGCAAAGTTTCCAACTCGAACGTTTGACGTGATACCACAAACACGAATGACCTATCGTTTCGACAGCTTCTGTCAATCTGACGGCCGGCTCTTTGTTGTCTTCCATTCACTACTCTTCGCCGCCCGATGCTCAGCTGTTTCAATCGCCTTACCTGATGAAAGCTAATGCAGGAAAAGATTGGCTTTTGGCAGGGAGCACGTGTTTCGAGCAATGGATTCCAAACAATGTTTTTGTTCAAAAGGAGATCATTACACTTGCCACTTTCTGCCCAATCGAAATTTCTTCTGGCGTCTATTTAACGCTGATTTACAGACGGTAGTCTGGCAGGTACAATCAACGAATGTATAAGCTCGTGTCTTTCTAGTGCACAACAATTTGGATTTATGAGAAGTGTAGGAATCAATTTGATCTCGCAGCATGGAGAAGTTACCATCAGATGATGACTTTAGTTTTTTCTGTTAATTTGTTTGCTAAATTTTGTACATACACTTACAGGGGAAGGAAACTGGCGGTATATCTATTCCTTTATATATAAAACTACTTACTCGATTTTTTTGTAAGTTTATGTGCACGTTATTTCAATGTGATGTTACGAATCTATACTTGAGAGACTAGCACCAACAAAAGTTACAATGAAGTCAGCTGATTTATTTTTCAAAAAAATGAAATGACATTTCCCTTCTCTGTTTCTTTTCACTCTCTGGTGTTAACAGCAATCACCAGATCAGGAATTTGTTCTGAAATGTTAACTATAATATAGAAACTTATCACCCGAATGAGGAATTCCGCTGTTAGGTTTTTCTCGCTTGGTGTTATAAATTCACATCTTCCACGATGCTTTCCTCCGCAATTCTTTCGACCGCAGAAGCCGCAAGCCCGACGTAATCACAACGGAAAAACCACACGACTGTCTACATGCGCATAAAACAAACGAATCAGCATGTATTGTTGCTGGAAAGTCGAAGACGGCGATGTATTGGTGAACTTGGCTTTCACTTCACACAAACACAGACACAGACGCAGTCATCGTGTGAGCACGGCAGTCCCCTTTGCAGGCAAGCGTCTTGACGTTGTATATCGATCCTGCAGGATCCTACACGGTGACGGGCTTGCACTGCAGTTGCCCAGGAACCACGTCTTTCTTCGTACTGTCTTCAATTCTTTAGTTCTCTGTTGCTACCTCCTGGAGAAGACAACGGTTCGTGCATTGTTGCAAGAAACGTGGATATTTGCTACAAATGGCGCATTAGATTGAAAGCGACGCTGTCACACATCCACTTCGATGCTTCCGGGACTCGATGTGGTACGGTGCATTTTTCCAACAAAGAAAGTCGCATATACGACTTTTCCACACACATACACACGCGTTGTAAAACTAAGATGGAGTTGTGTTCCTCGTCTGAACACAAGACACTCGAATAAACAAAGGCCAAACGGTACTTATACACGGGGATTGAAAAGTAACTACAACACGGCTACGGTACGCTTTTGGGATCCGAACTCCCAGTACTTTTCCAGAGGGTTCCAAGTGCCCGGTTAGAAAACACCGCGTTGATCACACGAAGGGGCCCGTCGTAACCCTCCCCCCAACACGGTTGTTCCTCGACTAGCGAGAGTTCTGGCAGACGTCGGCCGCCGCCGCGGGTGGCAGCACGGTCGCGGCGACGGAGGGGGCGGCGCGGCGGTGGCCGGCGGAAGGCGCCGCTGACGCACATACGATGACGTCAATGGGAGGGGGGGGGGGAGGGCCGGGGCGGGCGGGGGGCGGCATTGGAGGTTGGGTGAGCTCGAGGGATGATGGAGGAGAAGGGGCGGGGAGCATCGGAACAGTTCCATGCTGAGGGGAGTTCGGTTCCTCGGTGACCGACGGGCAGTAGTGGCTATCCCAATATCCGCCTCACGACCCCCGACGATTTCACGAGAGACTAGACTTCATCTACTCAAATGAAGTGCACGTGACTGGTTAATTCAATGGTTATTAAATCAAATTATTGAATACCTCGAAAAATGTTTGTTCCCTTCAAAATCATACATAGAATATTGATACAAATAAGTATTCATTCAAATGTTACATACAGATAATTCGAATTTGGAATTTTCCATACTTAAAAACAAAAAAGCAGGTTCAATAAAGCAATCGATGAATCTAAATAGTAAATAATTCCTAGAGAGATTTGTTCCTCTGCAAATTTTCACTTAAAACCAATTGTAGGCTAATGTTTCATTCTAATATGAAAACAATGTTCAATTCTAATATTAGAAGAAAATTCAATTTTAATATTAGAATTCAGTTCATTCTATTCAGGAGACATTATCTACCTGAGTCAAACACAGGTAACATGCTAATTTGGCACTGGATGATTTGAACTTCTAGAACTTGTAGTCCAGAAAAAAGTCCTCATTTAAATTCATACTTGGATCAATGGTAGACCAATATTTCATTCGAATGTTAAAAGAAAAGGTTTTATTTGGATAAATCAGCCCCAAACGTTTATGTATTTCATAGAAAACTACTTGTGTTCTGCAGCAGCAGTCCTGAACAGAACCTCACAAAATGGTTTTCCATAAATAGCACGCACCACTGCCGAATCCAGGAGGGGCATGGGAATCCATTGCCCCGGCCTAGAATTTTCGTTTACCTTTCTTTAATTGCCAAATTTTATTTAAATATTCATTTATGTTCGGATTATATAATTATTTCAACAATAATATTGTAGAATATCATATCTACAGTACGTAAATAATATACGAAATAATCACAAATACGTTTATCATCTAACAAAATTCTACAATGCCCCTCTCCCCCTAAATGATCGGCTGGATCCGCCCCTGGCATGCACGCTGTTTGTCAACTACAAATAAAAAAACTTGTTTTACACTTCAATAAATTCACCACTCTAATAAATACATTCTTCACGAATACTTCAATAACATAGTGACAGAAAATAGTTTTTATATTGAAAAGTTTTTATTTAATTTCTAAATAATAAAGGTCAATTGTAACCAATTGCGGAATTTATAAATAATTTGGGTGCCAGGAAAAGGTTACCATTGAATTCCTGATTATCGATTACTGTCTTAAGATACATTACAAATAAATGCAAATCCCGCTAGCTCGGTCGTCGGGTTCTTATGAAATAATTGTTACTACTTACTCCGCAACCAATTACTCAATCTGTCATCCATACGGAGTGGCGAGGAATCTGAAAATAATTCTAAAATGTCTTCTTTAGGATTGCACGTAATGAAAATTGAGAACCAGCTTTCTTTCAAATTATGAATTATAATTTATTAGGAATGCCAAAAGTTATCAGACTAACATTGATTTGTACAAGTTATTGTTAGGTCATGACCACTTTCTCGTTATTGCAATAACAGCGTTATAGAACCTTTTATCCTTTCTTGCCTCTTCGTGCGCACGTCGCTCGATGTCGCCGCGCAGTGTAGACCAATATTTCTTCTTGTTGAAGTCCACGACGATCTCGCAACCAAATCGAAACTTCTTTCAACCACCTCACAAACACTACCTATACTCTTAATCTTGCGCCTCATTGTGGGTGGGCACCTATTTCAAACTGATAATTTTTTCCAAGTCGGAATAATATCCTTCTAATATTATTTTCAATCACCTAACCTGGTTATTCACAATTCGCTGGTAAAATCTCTAAGTCGAGTCTCGTAACTTCACCGCGAAAATATTCTAAGTTCACTTTCCAGTTCACTCGTGAAGATATTACAAGTCCGAGTTTGCAATGGTACAACACGTAAATTTTACAGTTCCAGTTGTACACCTAATGCGGAATATTCTGAGTTCAAGTTTAATGTTCACTCTCACTAAATTCACAAGTCCCGATTTGATAATTAACCTCAAAAAACCGCACAAGCAATCCCCTCACCAACACGACACGAGTCGGATTGCCCTACTTCCCAATCTGATCCATCCTTCAAAGCTCGCTGGGTTTTTTTCTTGTCTTTTTCGTGTTGTTAAGGTGTACCCTCTGCGTATCTGCACCACATAAACCCAAGTTTCAGGACGAACTCGCGTTGCTATGGTGTCATCTGTGTATTGGCATCATAGAAACCCACGTCCGTTGCAATATTTTAACCTTTATTTGGCTAAACAAAAATGCCCGTCATTTTTGGTATGACACAACGTACTGGGAATATAAAAAAGAAAATTGTCTGTGCCATAACACAATACTTGAATGGCAAATATTTAATGGCTAATGGCCTTTCCTTGGAGCCTTGTTGTCGCATGACGTCAGCTGAGTCGTTAGCAGAGACGCACTGATTGCCTCTTTCAGTCAGAACGTGCAGTACGAGAGTAAACGAAATAACATAAATATTTCCATTCTTCAGAGAAAATCGAAACATTTTTGTGTTCTTCTCGAGTTCCTGTGTTCCTCACGAAACCGTTTACGCCACTCACATGGTCGGGGACTGCACAGTTTTCTTCCAATTTCTTCCGAATTGGAAATTACTCCTAGTATAATAACATCACCATGGTCACGAACCATTTCAGACCTGACCGGTTTACTCTTAGCTGTAAGGCAGATGTGCCCAGCTCGCGGACCGCCGGTACATATTTTGCGGCCCGCTGACGTCAAACGCAAAATAATATTAAAAAATTTTTTGATATTACAACTGATAGTTTCACTTCCACATTTCTTCAGAGAATGCTCGAGCGCCACTGCCGGCGGCTGCTCTGATCGGTAGTTTTCCGTGGTTTCTCCGATCAATGCCACACGAATGCCGGAGCAGTACCCTAACAAACGGGCCACGGACCGCGCGCGATCTTTCCTTCCTCTTCCTTGTCCTACCCTTCCCCTTACACACACACTTACAGTAACACGCACTACACTACCAGCTATTCCTAGAGACCGGTCGGGAGCTTAGAGCTTCTCTCGGCTGGGCGGTGCCCAGCTGGAGGGAGATACCTGGATGGGGAAAACCCTCGTAGTCTAACGAGAAGGTTCGCGCCCGAACTTACCATCCAATGAGGGAGAAACACCACCCACTTCTGTGATAAAACATTGACTGCACTAACGGGAGTAGACCTTAGCAGTTGGCGTGCCCGGAAAATTCAATTAATCAATCAGTCGGAAAGGCATTCGTCGGGAGTTCAGAGCTTGTCCCGACTGGAGCGGTGTCCCGCTCCAGGGTTGGTTGAAAGAAAACCGCTAGCCGCTGGTTCTCGCCATCCAGCTGATGATGATCACTGCCACCTCCTGCGATGAAAAATGCACAACGCTTACCGCACTAATCACCTTAGCAGTTAACGCGCCCGAAATTACGAAATAATCAATCAATCTAGAAATCTCTATGACCCTCTGGGACAAGATACGGGAGACGCTTAACAGGTATGCAAATGTTTTCAAATAAGCTGGTATTTGCTACATGGTTAAAATATATTTTGTAGAATACCCTATAAGGTATTTATTTTTATTTATTTATTTTACGTCAAAAGCAGTTAAAAACTGTGTGTGACGTGCTATGGGGAAGTGAATTATGTGCACGTTTTCAAAATTCTATGATCCCTACACTAAGCCACATACTACTTGAGTTTTGAAAACAGAAAAAATAGCGTTTCTTGCAAGGATTGTAAAAAAATTCTTTAAATATAAAAAAAGCTCCAATGTAATAAAATATATTTTCAAGAATATATCAGCAATAAATTTGGGCTCGTATCTATCATGTCCTTCGTCAAGGAATAATACTTCCTGCCGCGACAACATGGAAACGATAATTTGAATAACTATATTTCCCACTGAATTCTAGAAGACGTGCAAAGATAAAGAAGCTACATTTACGTCCATAAGCAAAACAAGGGGCCATCTCAGCATTTCCTCAATGGATCAGGGAAACTGGACGAAAAACCTGATCAGGAGGGGGGTCATTGATCCGGAGGCTGCAATACAATACTTGTCACAGGTTGTTTATACACATTTATACAGTTCAAATGGTAAATAATGCATTATGTATCATTGTTAAAATTAATGTTACTTTCCTTGTGAAGCTCAGTATAGTCTCTAATTGTATAGAAACAGTTACGCAGCAGAAACGACTTCACTTGGGATTTAAACTTTTCTATCCAATTTAATCGTTTAATGTCATCTGGCAAAGTGATGTAAAATAATGTACATGTATTGTATGCGATTTTTATAAATGAGCTGTTGATAGTGTCTCCTGATGAATATGATTTCTACGTTGAGTGTTGTAGTAATAGATATCGTTGTTTTCTGAAAATATATTCCCGCCCTTAAGCAAGTCAATTTTGACAAAAACTACTGATTCGTAAATCAAGAGACAAGATAGTGGCAAAATTTCTAGATTAATAAAACGGAAGCTTACAAGAATCACGTGGGTGCGATTTAGTTATTATTTGTTCAATTCTTTTTGTAATATAAAAGTGTGGGAGCTATAAGATGTATTTCCCCAGAATATTATGTCATATTTCAGGCGGGAATGAACATCAGCATCAGCGGGAATGAGCATCACAAGAAAAGTAACATTAATTTTAACAATGATACATAATGCATTATTTACCATTTGAACTGTGTAAATGAGTATAAACAACCTGTAACAACTATTGTACTACAGCTTCCGGGTCAATGTCCCCCATCTCGATCAGGTTTTTCGTCCAGTTTCCCTGATCCATTGAGCAAATGCTGAGATGGCCCCTTGTTTTGCTTCTGGACATAAATGTAACTTCATTTTCTGTGCACGTCTTCTAGAATTCAGTGGGAAATACAATTATTCAAATTATCGTTTCCATGTTGTCGCGGCAGGAAGTAATAAGAGCCAAAATTTATTGCTTATTTATGCTTGAAAATAGATTTTTTTACATGGGAGTTTTTTGTTTTTTTTCTCCCTTTCAAAATTCAAAATTTATTGCTTATTTATTTTTGAAAATAGATTTTACATGGGAGTTTTTTTTTCTCCCTTTCAAAAATTCAAAATTTAAGTAGTATATGACTTAGTGTAGGGATCACAGAATTTTGAAAATGTGCACACAATTCACTTTTCCCCATAGCACGTCATACGCAGTTTTTATCTGTTTTTTGACGTAAAATAAATAAATAAACATTCGCGATATATACACAATGTGCAGTATGAAGGCTGACTGAATCTGAAAGAATTCTGAACGCGTAGCATAATGAACTTAGTTTTGTGTTCAATTCATTTAAATGGACGTTCCATTTTAGGTTTGACTCAATTGAGAGACCTAAAAATGTTGTTGCCTTAACATCAGCCAATGGTACACCGTTCATTTCCAATGGAGCACATAATTGTTTATTTTAAATGGATAACTGCATCAAAACCCTTTTTTTCATTTACTATTAATTTGTTATTTCAGAACCAATTTGAAACATCTGATATTGTACTATTTACGGTTTCTTTATTGCAGAGAATGTTCGTATCATCCGCAGAGAGAACTGTTCTTCCGTTTCGAATCGTCGAGGGCATATCGTTTAGATACAGTAGGAAGTGAATAGGTTCCAAAATCGATCCATAAGGGACTCCACGTGCAATTGGCAAAGAGTCGGAAATGTGTGTACATAATGTTCTATCATTTCAGTAAGGTATTTCCACTCTCTGAGATCGTTGTGAAAGATACGAACATAACCAATCTAGGGCAATACCACGGATTCCATATGAAGGTAATTTTGAAAGTAAAATGTCATGATCAATAACGTCAAAAGCTTTTGAGAGATCTAAAACTAATCCAATAGGTGCCTCTTTTGGATCCAATGATGAGGCGACATCTTTAAGAAAGGAAAATATAGCCGTTTCCGTTGATTTTGATTTTCTAAATCCATGTTGGCAATCTGAAAGTCCGTCGTGTTTACTGAGATGGATTTCCATTCGCACGTAAAAAAGTTTCTCTAATATTTTTGAAAAAACTGACAGAAAAGAAATTGGCCGATAATTTGGAATTTCATTTTTGTTGCCTTTTTTGTGAGCGGCTTAATTTTAGCTGTTTTCAAAATATCTGGAAACGTTCCAGTGCATAAAGATGCATTAAATATGTGAGTTAACGGGTGTATAATGGCATACACATAGGTCTTTAACAAAGAATCCGGGAATTCATCTAAACCAGACGAATATTTATTTTTTAGTTTACCGATTATTTTGAGAATTTCATAGGAAGAAGTTTCGGAAATGAACATTGTGTCTAAAATTTTGGGGGAAATGCCTGATATTGAATTTTGTGTCTGAAGACCCTTAGTGAGATTGGCAGCAATTTTCGAAAAGTATTGGTTAAAGAGACTAGTCGCTGTTGACGGATCGTTAACACTTATATCGTTATATTTTAAAACAACATTCTCAACAAGGTATCTAGTTGATTTGGTCGTATTTTTTATTATATTCCACATTGCTTTTGATTCGTTCAAGCTTTAATTTATTCAGCTCTACGCCACTCGGGTGGCTCGTGGGCAGCGTGCCATCTTTCAGTCGAACGGTCCTAGGTGCGATTCCCGGCCGGAGTAAAAATGGAGCTGTAGCGTTGTTATACAAATCGTCTCAGGTGTGTGATCTCACGATATGGCAAATGAGGTATATCTAGCATCCTACACATAGACAAAGAAACTCAAGCTTTTCAGTGAGATATCTAATGTATTGGGGAACATGGCTAGTTCTGGTTCTTCAATTGAAGAAAAATTCATTAATACCATAACACTTCCAACTACTACACAAGTACAATGTTGTCGTCTTCCCAAAACGCTACACTCGTTATTCACACTGATGACGTTGTCCGGAAAAAAATTGAGGATCAAATTTAAATATGATACTCTTGGGGGAAATTGCTCATTTCTATCAAATTACACTAAGGAACAAAAGAGAATCTCTCGTGAAGACTGAAATATTTCAATGGATTTAACTCACTGGTTGGTTTAATTTAAATAAAATATTGAAACCAAAAGTGTTTTCATTTATCCTGAATTCTGGTTCATTATGTTCGGGACATATCTGTGAGTGTTAACGGCAAAGAAAATAGTTTTAGATTCTTTCATTTACAACACTCCATAGTTACCACACTTTCTCCGTTGTTATTACGTTTTTTGATTTTTTTACGTAGTAATGTCGCTAGCCTACATTTTGAACCTTGTCTACATAGAACATTGATTAGAAAATGCAAATAACAGTCACAATTTAGCCAGAATATACTTGAAACTAATATTGATGTGTTAGGTGTTACATTAGAGCCAGGACATTTTACATCGAAACGTTTCACCAAATTTACACTCGATATTTTAAACACCGATCTATTTTGTAGATATTTTCATCGAAATACTATGGTGATGTATCCATGTTTTCCTAAAATTTAGTTAGTTAATGTCTTATTTTATAGGAAATTTCGCTTCCTCTTTTCAGCGACTAGCGGAGGAAAAAGGTATCATGTCGGACCACGAATAGCCGATTTGAATTTATCTCAGAGGCTTCTTGAAGGCTTCAGGATATTTTATATGCAGTAAATCTACTACATGGAGCAGACGACTTTACTTCCCCTCCGAAGAAAAATCGTAGGAAATATTTTCTCCCCTTAAAAAACCACTGCTTCGATTGGGTTTGAATCCGCAAACATGGGCACCACAGTCCGATAGCTGTACTCCGATTTTTTTTATCGTGGCGCCTCAAGGTTGAGCTGGCCGAAAAGGGGGAGACTGCCAGCCAATCGGGAGTTCTGTTACAATTTTCCAAATGGATGACACTGTCTTCTCTCTTTTTCCCTCTCTCTCCCTCTCTTCTTCTCTTTTCTCTCTCCTCTCTTTCTCTCTCTCTCTTTTCTCTCTCGCTCTCTTTCTCTCTCTCGCTCTCTTTCTCTCTCTCGCTCTCTCTTCTTCTCTCTCGCTCTCTTTCTTTCTCTATTTTTTTCTCTTTCTTTCAGTCGCTGTTTGGAGGAGAATTCTAGCGGCCGGCTGCTCTGATCGGTAGTTTTCCGTGGTTTCTCCGATCAACGCCGGACGAATGCCGGAGCAGTACCCTACCAAACGGGTCACGGACCGCGCGCGATCTTTCCTTCCTCTTCCTTGTCCTGTCCACTCCTCTTACATACACACTTACACTAACATGCACTACACTACTACATATTCCGGGAGACCGGTCGGGAGCTTAGAGCTTGTCCCGACTGGGGCGGTGCCCCGCTGGTGGGAGAGTCCTGGTTGGGGGAAACCCCACTAGTCGATGGTAGGTCGGCGTCGGATCTCGCCATCCAGCGGGGCAAGATCACCGCCATCTCCCGCGAAAAAACATGCACTACACTGACGGGACTAATGACCAAAGCAGTTGACGCGCCCGAAAACAAGAAAAAAATCAGAAATCAAAAAATCTCTTTCTCTCGCTCTCTCGTTCTCGCTCTCTTTCTCTCACTCTCTCTCTCTTTCTCTCACTATATCTTTCTCTCACTATATCTTTCTCTCACTCTCTTTTCTCTCCTTTCTCTTCTCTCGCTCTTTCTGTCTCTCGCTCTCTTTCTTTCTCTCTTTCTCTCTCTTTCTCTCTCTTCTCTTTCTCTTTCTCTCTTTCTCTTTCTCTCTCTTCTCTCTTTCTCTCTCTCTTCTCTCTTTCTCTCTCTCTTCTCTCTCTTCTCTCTCTCTCTCTCCCTCTCTCTCCTCTCTCTCCCTCTCTCCTCTCTCTCTCCTCTCTCTCTCTCCTCTCCTCCCTCTCTCCCTCTCTCTCTCCTCTCCCCTCTCCTCCCTCCCTCTCTCTCCCCCTCTCTCTTTTCCAGCCCGTGACCTTGAGGCGTCACGTTAAATAAATAAAAGTTTAACCGTTATACCGCCTTAACCCGCCATCACTAGTTGTGAAGGCGTGGACGCCTGCAGGCGTCTGTGGTGTTAGTAAACAGGGCGCGCGTCGCGGCGAAGAGGTCGAAGGAGGCGAGGCGCTATTCCTAGCGCGGCCCTCCCACGCCCTCCAGCGGGGCGCCTCCCGGTGCGTCGCGGCGTCGCCAACACAACACCCGACCCCTAAACATCGATGCTCAATTTCAAAAACATCGGTGTTTTACCGACAAAGGTAGTTCAGTCACTGCAGTGCCTCTGACCGGGTTTGAGTCCCGGCGCTGGCAGGATTTTCGACACTAGTTTGGTAGCTTGGTCAAATTCAGTCGCTGTTTGGAGGGGAATTCTACCTGCTAGCTGCTCAGGTCGGTAGTTTTCTTTTCGATCTACGTCTGGCGAATGCAGGAGCAGACAAACGGTCCATAGACCGCGCTCGATTTTTCCTTCCTCTTTCTTGACCTATCCTCACTCCCTACTTAACCACACACACACACACTTGCTTCCATTACACTAACACTTCAGTCGGGTACTTAGAGCTTGTCTCGGCTGGAGCGGTGCCACACTGGAGGGAAATACCTTGGTAGAAAAGAAAAGCAATCCCTAGGAAATACCTGGGTAAGCAAGATAGCAATCCCTAGGATTCGAGTCCCGACGGTGGCGGGCTTTTCGAATCTAGCTTGTCAGCTTGATGTAATTGAGGTGCTTTCTTGGACGAGAAGTTTTCCGTGGTTTCTCCGTTCAACACCAGGCGAGTGCCGGAGCTGTTCCCTAACTTCCCTAACGGGCCACGGAACGCGCGCGATCTGTCCTTCCTCTTCCTTGTCCTATCCTCTCCTCTTACACACACACTTACACTAGCATGCACTACACTACCACATATTCCGGGAGGCCGGTCGGGAGCTTAGAGCTTGTCCAGACTGGGGCGGTGCCTCGCTGGTGAGAGAGTCCTGGTTAGGGGAAAACCCCGTTAGCCGACGGTCGGCTCCAGATCTCAGCGGTGGAAGATCACCACCACCTCCCGCGAAAAAAAAAACATGCATCACACTTGCAGGACCAATGCTCTTAACATTTGATGCGCCCGGAATCATCAATCAATCAATCAATTGGTCTGGCCGGATACACTCGACGTAAAAATCATGTTCATCAAGTGTCAGTATCAATAGCTCACTACAAGAAATCCACATACAATACATGTACGTTACTTTACAACACAAAAAAATTAAATTTAAGTTAAAAGTAAAAAAACTGTTTCTATGCAGTTAGAGATTATACTGATCGTCAAAAAGAAACAATGTTTACTTTAACAAAACCAAGATATAGTATAATTAGTTTACATTTGCATTGTAAAATTTTAAAAAGATACTCAATATGCCTGTAACAATGTAATTCAACTTTCGGGTCAATGACCCCCATCTCGATCGGCCTTTTGTCCAGTTTCCCTGATCCATTGAGCAAATACTAAGATGACGCCTTGAATTGCTTCTGGAAGTAAATGTAGCTTCACTAAGCGCACGTTTTGTTGAACTTTCCTTTTGCTTTTAATGGTAATAGAGCTTAGGGTGAGTTTCTATTTTGTTAACAATACAGAAAAATCAAATCTGTTCGTTCCTTTACCGTTAAAAGTAAGTTTTCTATAATTTGGCAACGAAAATATCTAGTTTTTGAAATGTTAATCTCTCGCTTTTTTAAATTTATTATTATTACTACTATTATTTTTCATCTTTCAACTATTAATAGTTTAATTGTTGGGAAGGGATTCTGAAACTCAAAAAGCGTGCGCAGATGATTTTCTCTCCCATACGTCACACACAGTTTTTGACTGTTTTTGACTAAATAAATAAATAAACTAATGGAAGCGCCCGTGTACGTGTGGCATTTGCCCCTGATTATTACATATACAGATCTGCATACATAGATGTTCGGCTGATACATGAGAAATCCTTCAATTCCACGTGCCGAACATATCTCCCATGGTGGAAAGATATGGGTGAGCTATTGCGCATCGTATCCGACTTCAGCCAATGAACTTCAAGCACAAGTTTGCATCACAATATTGGCGGGAATTTTAAAATGCACCCAGATATCGAAATTATCATCTTGTTACAAGTCACCGAAACAAATTTATGAAGCATTACTTTTAAATATTGAATATTTTGAATATTCGACACCTTCATCATGTTATTTTTGGTTGGTCACCGTTAAAAATTTTCACTTTATGCCATTTTCAAAATTTATCTCGACACTTCTCGCCCTCCATGCAACATGGCGGCCAGCATCGTGTCTGGCGTTTCAAACGAAATGCCTGTGCCGTGGTCACGTGGTTCGCGACGCAAACTGTTGCTGTTACTGAGCAAACATCGGTTCACCGGAGTAGCTCACCCATATCTTAGCATCATGATCTGCTTTGGTTTGGTTTGGTTTGGTTTTTTCGTGTTTCCGGGCGCGTCAACTGCTTTGGTCATTAGTCCCGTTAGTGTAGTGCATGTGTTTTCCTCGGGAGATAGCGGTGATCTTCCCCCGCTGGAAGGCGAGATTCGGCGCCGACCTACCGTCGGCTAGTGGGGTTTCCCCCTAATCAGGACTCTCCCACCAGCGGGGCGCCGCCCCAGCCGGGACAAGCTCTAAGCTCCCGACCGGTCTCCCGGAATATGTGGCAGTGTAGTGCATGTTAGTGTGAGTGTGTAAGGGGGAGAGGATAGGACAAGGAAGGACAGATCGCGCGCGGTCCGTGGCCCGATTGTTACGGTACTGCTCCGGCATTCGCGTGGTGTTGATCGGAGAAACCACGGAAAACTACCGATCAGAGCAGCCGGCCGCTAGAATTCTCCTCCAGACAGCAGCTGAATTCGACGTAGCTTAAAAGCTAGTGTCGAACATCCTGCCGCCGTCAGGGCTCGAACCCAGGACCTCCCGGTTAGAGGCGCTGCAGTGACATCAGTTGATGCACTGAGCTACCGCAACCGGTGCATCATGATCTGTACACAAGGAGTTGCCACGAAGAAGTCGACGAAATATATCACATGTGTAACTCCGTTGCATGAAATTTTCTACCACATCGTATTCATTGGCCAAAAGAGATCATTGTCGATCCCTACACGTGCACTAAAAGTTTGTAACATTTATTTTATTCTAAGACATAATATAATGTGTGTAGGTGTGTGCGTGCGCTTGTAGTATGTTCAATGTTCGGTGTTATAGCTGCCCATAACAACGAACTGGCAAAGATGGTTTAGGGCATCGACTGCTGTCACTGCAGTGCCTGTGACAGGGAGGTCAAGGTTCGAGTCCCGATGGCGGCAGGTTTTAGACACTAGCTTTTCAGCTAGATCGAATTCAGTCGCTGTCTGGAGGAGAATTCTAGCGGCCGGCTGCTCCGCCATTCGCCTGGTGTTGATCGGAGAAACCACGGAAATCAGCCGGGTGCTAGAATTTTCCTCCAGACAGCGACTGAATTCGACCTAACTGAAAACTAGTGTCGAAAATTCTGCCGCCATCGGGTCTCGAACTCAGGACCTCCCGGGCAGAGGCACGGCAGTGACATCAGTTGATGCCCTGAGCCACCGCTCTCGGTCCCATTTATTAGAGATATTGGTT
Organism: Teleogryllus oceanicus; assembly: GCA_964035755.1. Lineage (NCBI taxonomy): Eukaryota > Metazoa > Arthropoda > Insecta > Orthoptera > Gryllidae > Teleogryllus > Teleogryllus oceanicus. The sequence continues at coordinate 55,050,341 of CAXIVR010000013.1, forward strand.
ATTGAGATATTGGTCGTGAAACAACACTAGGATGACAATTCTACTGTGATTATTTGCCGATCTTTGAATACCCATGTTTGTACGATGGCTATCATTGCTCTCTAACATAAAAATGTACTACTCGTGAAAAAATTTTACTCAGGTAAAAATATGTATTTTATCGTTGATTTAATAAATATTAAATTAATAATTTAATTTTAAATTACGTGAATTTATTTTGTTTGTAAATGTTCTATTCGTATACATAATAACATATTTTGATATTACGAGTAGATATTATACCCCTTTTTGGGAAATATTATTATAATTTTCAAAATATACGTTTACTATTCAATGTATTTTTCCGTTTTATATTAATTATTTTTCCAACTGTATTCTGCCAGTTACGCGGTCCGAACTCCTCGTTATCGTGTGCGGCTGAATATTTTTCATGGATTAAAAAATCGCCTATATATCTTCAAGTTCCATTTCTTTATGGAATAGCATATTTTTCGTACCGTCTTCTTTAAAATACTGTGGGATATCTGAACTTACTTGCCTACCATCCATACCACAACGCTTCTCCCCTGAATAACAGATGTAATTCGAAAAAACAGTAGTTTTCGCGAAATTTCTGCTTGATGTTAAAGCTATGTTTAAAAAAATGAATTAAAAAAAACTACATGTATTTCCTTTAATTTTTTCGAAGAATAAACAAGAGATGCTTAAAAGAATAGCGCACGTCTCATTTTCGTTGAACTCTAAATTTTCGAAAATTACAAAAGTTGAAAATAATGGGGGAAAGTATATGTTTTTGTAACCCCAGTCGTTTATTTTACGAGTGAGTAACGCGGCAATTTGAATTACTGAGACTTCAGTAAAACCCAATTCTTTGTCCCCAGAATGGATTTCTCGAGTAAGTTTAAAACTGCATTACATCGTGAGATTTACTGTCTGCAGAGAAATTTGGTGCAATTGAGAAGTCACTAATGGTCTTGCACGTTTTCCACAGAAAGTTGGTTACGTGAGAAATACTTTTCGTTCGTTTTCAACGTGTTTACCATGCCGTGTTTTCTCGTGCAGTGGTTTCGCCAACAACTATAATTTCACGGTCAGCAATACATATCCTCAACTTTCACTATTTTCTCGACACTCGTGTTTCTCTTATGTGAAATGCAATGTTTCTTCGTTGTTTTGATGAAAGTATTGACGTTAATTAGTAGTTTGATGTTCGCTATCAGGTAAATTAAAGGCTTAAGAGTGTCGGCTATTGCGATCCATTTACTTCATTGATATAGCTTTCAGTGTGAAGACAATTAACCATCCGAAAGTTCCAAACGATCTCTTTCCCTTCAGTGACTGATACAGAACAGTATGTAGAACCGTAACGCTGCAACGTAACAAGCAGCTGTGAGTGCATATATTGTCTTGGTCCATTTAATTAAATTCACTGGTTGTTGTATTTATGAAACTACACAGTCAATGTATCAAATAATCGGATGGAAATTGTTCTTATGAATAATAATTAAGTTACTAGAATCAGTGAAATCATGTTCAACTGGTAGCATCTGTCAAATACAAAGACGCATACTTGTCGGCCCGGTGGCCGAGATTGCTAAGGCAGAAATGTCGTAGTGATCTCGAACCGAAGGGTCGCGTGTTCGAGTCCCGCCTCGGGCATAATTGTATTTGTGTTCGTCCTTTCACTCTTTATCATCACCATATCGTTTCGTCTTCATAGTTACCATACCGTTAACTCTAATAGCCAATGACTTAGATGTTGATGGGACCTTTAATAACAAAAAGAGAGAGAGAGACGCACACTAGCATAAATTACATATAGCAATTGTGTGTCAATACGTCTGCGAGTAAATGACCACAAATGTAGCCTGAAACTATCATTTTAACACCCAAGGTCTCTGAAACAATATTCTATATTGACTTATTTTCTGAAGGATACGTTACGTACATGTTAACAAACCACGCAATAAATCAAATTAGGTATTTGGGACTCAAAGAAATGTTTACGATGTGTAACCGCAAGGATGCGTATAAAACTCCTAATAATAATAATAATAATAATAATAATAATAATTATTATTATTATTATTATTATTATTATTGATATTATTTTTTCATCTTTCAACTATTAATAGTTATATTGTTGGGAAGGGATTCTGAAACTGAAGAAAGTTTGCGCAGATGATTTTCTCTCCAATACGTGACATACAGATTTTGATTAAATAAATAAATACTAGTTTCTGTGCACGAGTGATGGAAATTACTTGGAAAGACTTCCACGGTAATTCTCGCGTAAACAAATGTGCAAAATAAAATGAATAGATACGGGGTCCAATATCATCCTTTTATATTTTTATCCGAGAGAGAATGAAATGGAGTAAATAAATCGGAATGTACCGGGTGTTTTTTTTTCTTTAAAAGCACCGCTTGCCTCAGCGATCGAGCCCTCGGTTGCCCGGCGATTTGTCAACAAGGCCCCCGTTCATCCGGCGTGTTCGTCGCTCGGCGCAACCGGCCGATACTTCACGACGTAAAGATAGGAGTGCGGTGTGCGTTGAGTTCCACAAGAATTATCGGACCTATTTTTTTCAACACCACTGTTACTGCTGATGTTTACATTCATCAGATATTGACATTATTCTTCGAACAATTGACACCAGAAGAAAGGTTCTATGGTTACTTTCAACAGGATTCGGCAATAGCTCACAACTCTGGTCGATCCATGAACTTCTTAAATAATGTTTATAGTGATGATAGAATAATTAGTCTTGGGTTATGTATGGCCTCCTAGATCACCTGATCTGACTCCTTGTGACTTTTCCTTTGGGGATACTTGAAAGATCAGGTATATGCAGAAAACCCGCATTCGGAGGAAGAGCTCCGGCGCTCTATTGAAGAGAAAATCCCCGCAATTCCTCGAGATTTACTTCAAAGGGTTAATCATAATTTATTCCGGAGGTACCAAGAATGCATTCGAGCCGAAAGACACCACTTTCAGCATCTTCTTTAAGGTAAGTTACGCGGTAGCGATAGTTCTCGTATAAGCAGCACGGGCGGTGAATCAGCATTTCTCCCGGCGAGTGAGCCCTCGATTGCCCGGGCGACGCGGCCCGATTCTTCGGCGAACGATAAAAAAACACTCTGTATGTCCCTCTTCTGAAGCGCGTATCCCGGGACATTGAACTGACATCTTATCAGCCGACAACGCCCCTCTGCCACCTCAAACTGCAGGTGATCTCAAATTCCTTACCGGCAGATGGGAAAGGTCGGGCCACAGACCCTCGGGATTGGAAGTCACACTCGGGGCAAAAACTTCTACTTAACGCCCTAAATATATAACTACCATGCACCAAGGGCATTATAAGGTTTCTAATGATCGAGTAGCGACAAAATTGGGAGGACCTTTGGCCCGATTTTATTTTTTTCCTAATTTTATTGATTCAGATTTAACTAGATGTTAATTTGACTCGGTTTGTCTTTTCCTATTTCCCTCCCATAATCTATATATTTAAAAAAAAAAGGTATTCTGCCATGGCTTCGTTTAGAGTTTCTACTGAATCGATTGTAGTATTTTTTCCTTTAAATGAAAGAACGTGATCTCTAGATGTGTTATCAAATACTGTTAGTGTTGAATCACCAACATTTACGGTGTAAATTAATTAATTAAATCATTCTTTAATAGTAGGCTTATCAATAGTCAATTGTTTTTTCTAAAGCTGCTTCATGGTGGCACTGCTTGACGTTTTGTTTTGATTGTTGAGATTTATTTACAATTCGTCAAGGTTTTGTTTCAGTGTAATAATTGTATTGTGGCGTTGACAGTTTACATGTATTTGCTTTTGTGGTGTATTTTGTAGAGAACATTCGGACAGTGGGTTTTGCTCGGTTGTACTTCAGTAGTTAAGTTGTACACAGGTTATGTCGATCGTTGCCCACGCACCTCAAAAGACGCAAACGTACATTAAGTGGACGCAAGGAAAGAGAAAGAGCGTAGAAGTCGTGTTAGTGAGGTCATTTCGTTCTCTGTATGGTCGTTGTCTAAGAAATGTCAGTTTTGTTCTGCTTTGCACTCCCCATGTGAGAGAAATTCTGCAAACTAGTTTACTCTGTGTTGCTTAAATAGGAAAATAAGTTTACCTTCCAGCAATATGCCAGAAGAAATCAAAGTTTTTTATAGATGATGACACATCAAAAAATTTAGAAATAATATCCGTCAGTATAATAGTGCTCTTTCTTTTGTGTCATTTAGTGCCGATATTGCATTGCTACCTGGTCATGGGCCATACGTCTTCAAAATTTCGGAAACTCTACATCACAAAATATCTTTGTTATACCCTGAAGATCCAAACAACGCAACATATTGTGAACATTAGTCTGGGCACAGTATTTTACATTTATCTCAGATATCACCGTCAAATTTTGACGGGTTCTCACTAGTTCCTTTTTATAATTTCCTCCGTAAGAGAACATATAGCATCATTCAACTGTTTTCACGTTTCCCTCGTAACAATCCTCTCAATCCAGGTAATTTAGGCAGTGTATATCGAAGTCCGTATCGAAGACGATTGATTTTTTCGTGTTTCCGGGCGCGTCAACTGTTTGGTCATTAGTCCCGTAGGTGTAGTGCATGTTTTTCTCGAGAGATGACGGTGATCTTCCCCCGCTGGATGGCGAGATCCGGGGCCGACCTACCGTCGGCTAGTGGTGTTTTCCTCTAACCGGGACTCTCCCACCAGTGGGGCACCGCCCCGGTCGGGACAAGATCTAAGCTCCCGACCGGCCTCCTGGAATATGTGGTAGTGTAGTGCATGTTAGTGTAAGGGGAGAGGAAAGAACAAGGACAGATCGCGCCCGGTCCGTTGCCCGTTTGGTAGGGTACTGCTCCGGCATTCGCCTGGTGTTGATCGGAGAAACCACGGAAAACTACCGATCAGAGCAGCCGGCCGCTAGAGTTCGACTGAACTCGACGTAGCTGAAAAGCTAGTATCGAAAATCCTGCCTCCGTCAGGACTCGAACCTAGGACCTTCCGGTCAAAGGCGCTGCAGTGACATCAATTTATCCACTCAGCTACCACTCCCGGTGTATCGAAGACAATAACCAGCTAAAACGTATCAGTAAAATATAAATTTAATTTTGTAACGTAACAAAAACTTAAATTTTTTAATCGGTATATGTTCACGCGACTTGTTTTATGCCCGACAGTGGGTAAGCCGTGCAAATGTAATATGTTTAAAATTTATTTTTAATACGAACTTGTAAAGCACAAATCAATTTTTTACATAAAAAATACCATTTTTAAATTCCACTTTCATATTTCAACCCTCACAATTTTTCAAATTAAGTGATCAGCAATGTTGGTTGTTCATCGTTAATATTCTCTTAATTTGCCATCCCTATAGTATATTGCGCGTTTTTTTCTCCATTTTAATTTTTTTTTGTTGATTTTCTTTGTTTTAAAAAATGTTTTAGAAATTATGAGTGAGACTAAAGCTCAAATATTAATTATGTTGCGTACATTCATAGAAGTAATATGTGTTCCATGCAGGGGTGGATCCACCCAATCATTTTGGAGGAGGCCATCATCGATTTTTGTTAGATAATAAGCATTTTTATTATATTTGTATATTTTTGTGTATTTCCGATACTATAAATATTATTTTGTTAATAATTACATAATTCTAACACAAATATTTAAATCAATTTTGCCAAATAAAAGAAGGTAACAAACGAAAATTCTAGGGATTTTAGGGGGCCATGGTTTACCCCCTGGATCCGCCACTGCTTTCACGACTTTCCTGATTCAATTCCCAGAGGTTAGGCAGTTTGGAACAGGCGAGGATTAAAATAACTTGTATTTCACACCCTTCGAAAACGAATTAGATTTCACAATTTGAGTAAGCTGCATGTTATTACCCGGCAATCCGATTAGTATTCGATCCTCAACTTCTGACAATTTTTGAACAATAATTGTCCATTTAGGTAGGTATTTGTGTGTATTTAGAAAAAGAATTTGATCAAGTTGACCTAAAATAAATGATTGCATCCCCAATAAAGAAAATACCAATTTTTGACATGTATTACTTCTCTTAACCGGTCTGGATAGCCGAGGCAGCTAAGACTGAAGAGTCCTAGGTGCCTTATGAATGGTTGCGGGTTCGAATCTCGCCCGGGGGATGGGTGTTTGTGCATATCCGTACACCGTTATCGCTGACCCCCAATATTATTTACAATGGTCGCTTTAGGATCTTAGTAATTGAAACGCGATCTTAAATAATTAAAAAAATTAAAAACTTTTTTAAAGTGGCTATGATGAATTTTATAGTTACCTAACCGAATTGAATCAGGAAAGAGCAGTCTATAATCGCGACATAGTCCTGGGAGAATCACCCGATTGCCTCCCGCCGTCTTCCCAAAAAACTTTCAATTCGCTTCCTTAAAAAGGCATAGCCCGATTCATCTCTCGGGCAGGTTTCCCTCATACCCGCCTCTCAGGAAAACCCTTTCACTTTCCCTTTCTCAAAAGGCCTTGCCCGTCTGCATCCGCAGTGAGGTTCCTATCACGCTCGACTCCCAGAAAACAATTTCCTTTTCCTTTCTCAAAAGGCCTTGCCCGACTGCATCCTGCGGTCAGGTTGCTCTCGCGCCCGACTCCCAGAAAAACCCTTTCACTTTCCCTTCCTCAAAAAGCCTACCCTGACTGCATGTGCTAAGACTTTTTGGAGTGGCAAGTAAAAGGCTTCGTAAAAGTTGATCGCTGCGCGTGCTGGTGGCAGGCGACGGGTGATGGCAGGTGGAGCCGACAAGAGAGGGTAACTACACCAAGAATGCAATCTCTCCCGTACAGTCAACTCGAATGCCTACGAATGCTCTCTTTTGAACGGGATGCAATCGGGCATACCTCTTCATCGAGGCAGGTAAAAGGCTCATTAAAAGTTGACTATGGGATGCAATGGGTTATACGTTCTTCGGAAGGTAGGTAAAAGGCTAAGGTAAAGTTGACCACGGGATGCAACTGGGCTAAGCATTTTCGGCTTCGTACAAGTTGACCGCTGCGGCGTGCTGGTGGCAGGCGACGGGCAATGGCAGGTGGAGCGAGCGGGAGAGCGCACCGGATGCAAGCGCCGGCGGCGGGTGTCGCGGTGCGCCGCGTCGTGTCGCGTCGAGGCGCGCGGGTAAATGACGCGCGGCGTTGGACCCCCGCTGCGGCGCACAGATTACCGCCCCCGCGCCCCTCACATCCCTTCCGTCACGCCCTGCGCTGGACTCAGCTTGCAGCCCACCACCACCGCCATCCCCTCCTCCACCACTACCAGCCACCCCCGCCCCAGCCCCGCCAACATCCCACCACCGCTCACGACCGCCACCCCACCAACCCACCTCCCCTTGACCGTGCCAGCCACCCTCCACAAGCCCCTCCGAGCCACCACCAGCCAAGCCACCCACCATGCCCCTCCTGCCACCACAGGCCTCCAACCACCACCACCATGCCACCTCACCAACCACCAAAACCCCACCACCAAGCCACCCACCACCAAGCCACCCACCACCAACCACCCACCACCAAGCCACCCACCACCAGCCTCTTCACCATGCCACCCTAGCAAGCCCCCCAAGCCACCCACCACCATGCCCCTTCACCATGCCACCCACCACCAGCCACCCACCACCAGCCCCCCACCAAGCCACCCACCACAGCCACCCACCAAGCCACCACCACCAACCACCACCAAGCCACCCACCACCAAGCCACCACCACCAGCCACCACCAGCCACCCACCACCAACCACCCACCACCAGCCCACCCCACCATGCCACCCACCACCAGCCACCCACCACCAAGCCACCCACCATCCAAGCCACCCACCACCATGCCCTCTTCACCATGCCACCCACTAGCAAGCCGCCCTCCCCAACCCCACACCATGCCCTCTTCACCATGCCACCCACCACCAAGCCACCCACACCAAGCCACCCACCACCAGCCACCCACCACCAAGCCACCCACCACCAAGCCACACCACCATAGCCACCACCACCCACCCACCACCAAGCCACCACCACCAAGCCACCCACCACCAAGCCACCCACTACCAAGCCACCACCACCAAGCCACCCACCACCAGCCACCACCACCAAGCCACCCACCACCAAGCCACCCACCCCAAGCCACCCACCACCATGCCCTCTTCACCATGCCATCCACTAGCAAGCCGCCCTCCTAAGCCTCCCACCACCATGCCCTCTTCACCATGCCACCCACCACCAAGCCACCCACCACCAACCACCCAGCCACCAAAGCCACCCACCACCAAGCCACCCACGCACCAACCACCACACCACCAAGCCACCCACCACCAAGCCACCACCACCAGCCACCCACCACCAAGCCACCACCTCCAAGCCACCCACCACCATGCCCTCTTCACCATGCCACCACTAGAAGCCGCCCTCCCCCAAGCCTCCCACCACCATGCTCTCTTCACCATGCCACCCACCACCAAGCCACCCACCACCAAGCCACCCACCACCACCACCACCACCACCAAGCACCACACCACCAAACCAACCACCACCACCAAGCCACCCACACTCAACCACCACTCATCCCAGCAGCCCTCCACCTCACCAAGGCCACCCACCACCAAGCCACCCACCAAGACCACCACCCACCAAAGCCACCCACCAACCACCCACCACCAAGCCACCCACCACCAAGCCACCACCACCAAGCCACCCACCACCATGCCACTCTTCACCATGCCACCCACTACAAGCACCCCCCCCACCACCTCCCACCACCACCCCCTCTTCACCATGCACCCACCACCGTAGCCACCCACCCTACCAACCCACCACCAGACCACCCACCACCAGCCACCCACCACAGACCACCCACCACCAAGCCACCCACCACCAAGCCACCCACCACCAAGCCACCCACCACCAAGCCACCCACCACCAAGCCACCCACCACCATGCCCTCTTCACCATGCCACCCACCACCAAGCCACCCCCCCAAGCCACCCACCACCAAGCCCCCCCACCAGCCACCCACCACCAAGCCACCCACCACCAAGCCACCCACCACCAAGCCACCCACCACCAAGCCACCCACCACCAAGCCACCCCCACCCACCACCAGCCACCCACCCCATGCCCCTTCACCATCCACCCACCACCAAGCCGCCATTCGCCATGCCACCCACCACCAAGCCGCCCTCCGCCGATTCGCCCCAAGCCGTCCCTCTCGTCATCCACCCCTCCCTACCTCACCCATCGTCGCCCCACCGCCAACCACCGCCCTTTCGCCCACCTACTCCCTTCCCAATCTTCCCGCTGTGCTCTCTTGCCATATTCCTCTCCCCGCCCAACCCGCCCGCCCTTGCCACCAATACCGCCATCTCTCGCACCACCCTTCCTTTCATCGAGCTATTGGAAATGTGCTAGACTAATGTGACTGCAGTGCCTCGGCGGCCGCAGCGGTGATGGATTAACGGTTAGCCTATGGTCTGTTATACCCAAGTTTGCGGGTTCAAACCCGATCGAAGCCGTGGATTTTTAAGGGCGAAAAAAACCTTCGTACGCCTTCCTTCGGAGGGGAAGTAAAGCCGGCTGTCCCGTTTACTGCATGTACGTTTACTGCATGTAAAAGATCCTCAATCCTAAATGAAGCCTCTGAGCTACATTCAAATCGCCTGTTTCGTCGCCCAAGTAATACCTTCTTTCTCCCCTAGTAGGTGAAAGGAGCGTAACGAAATTTGCGTGGTCAGGCAGAAGAGGAGGCCTTATGGCCTGAGTCTCGCCACGAAAATAAGCCATTCAATAATTCACTCAACAGTGTTCTGTGGAAACGAGCTCAATATTCGGCATTTTCAGAAACGCTCAAACGCCATTTTTTCAAAAACGGCTCCAAAATTTTTCTTCAAACTTTTACAACGGATACTGGTAATGGTACTGTGTAACGTAAAGTTTGACGTAGAGTTCTGTTTGACGTAAAGTTTATTTCTGTGCATTCATTTGTTTTTTTCAAAAATTACACAAATGTAATTTTTTTAAATATCTCTCACGCCGTTAATATGCACATTTCCATCTATTTGTATACATTATTACATCTGTGAGTGGAAGTGCTTGAAAGGACTTGAAGAAAGCTTCAAATTTCGCATTTACAGTAATGCTTAATCGCTATTTTCTTAGAGACGGCTTCAAATTTTTCAGTGAATTTGGGCGACGATAGACGGCAGCTGGCCAGATAATGGAGCAAAGCCTTAAAGCCAGTCCACCCCCAGTAAGTTAGATAAATGTGCTACCAGAAAGTCTGTGACATTCTATAGCACCCCTAGTTCAGTTCCGTGGCAATGCGTCTTCTATGCGTGCTCTATGCGTGGCAATGCGTGCGCTATGAGGCTTTCAGCCTTTCAGGCTTTCATCCTCATAGAGCATCATGTGTAGAATTGCAATGGCGTTAAACTCAATTGCAATAGCTCGATTAGCGCACGCATTCCTTTATATTTTGCCGCTTTTCTGTGTTTGGTGCAGCTACCATTCATTGACACACTCACATACATATATTAATTGTTTCACAGATTCTAGAGGAATGTTTTTGTACGTCCATTTTACATTGTGCATATCTCCACTCATTCTTGAAATTCATTACTACGGGTTTTCACTTCGTGAATTCACTTTGATTATCCGGACTTGGGATTTATTTGTAAGAAGGCCGAGAGTTTTTTGCAAGACTGTTAACATCCTTGTTTTGGAGTCCGTTAAAGGCCCATGGGGAAATGCATGGTGAAAAACGACCGTGCAAAATGCTTAGCAGCATTTTAGAAACGGTCGAGACATGTCATTGAAGTTTTGTCACTTTATAAAAGATTTTTAGGATATTCTCTACTTGTTAAAAGCAAAAGTTTTTATCAGGCAAGCAGCCGAAGAGAGAGTATCAAAATAATTACGAATTTTCGGCATCCAATAAGAGAATATTAAATTACGCGCCTTAAGAAAGTTGCGAATCAAAAAGCGGCGTCAAAAGCGAATGACATGCAAACATGACATTTCAGTAGATGGCAGCAGGTTCTTTCTACATGCCACATTAACAGCTCGTAAATGAAATGTGACAATCGAGTAAGGAAATCAGTGATTATGTGAATATTTCTATGTGTTGTTATCAAAATAGAAATCTAAATATTCTATTTCAATAAAAACTGATTTCCTTAAAGACACAATTCGTTTTCAGTAGATATTTCTGTCACGTTTCTTGTCTCCTCCTGTAAGGTATCGTTTTTCTCAAGTTGGTATTGCCAGGGCAAGTGACTCCGCTACATTGAGTGTGAAGTTCATATTTTGTTCATATTCCACTTTCGAGAATGGAAGAAATTGGGATTATTCTTCCGGACAAGGTATGTTATTCTTAAGATTTAAGCTCATTTTAAAATACTTTTTTTAGAGTTCGAGAACTTTCATGATTTCTGAAGAGAGGTATTTCGTAGGAAATAATAATTGTTCTCTTCACAATGTGATTGTATCTTTAAAACAGGAAGAATTTAGTCAAGACGTGAAACCAGTCACTGGAACAGTCACTGGCACCGGAGAAGATCTGGATATCGAAGATCTGTACACCAAATACAAGGTTCATATTGTCAAATTAATGCTAATTACTTATATGTATGACATAACCTAATGATGAACCAATGTATATTTTGCAGAAACTGCAAAGGCAGTTAGAATTTCTTGCCGTGCAAGAAGAGTATATTAAAGATGAACAACGAAACTTAAAGAAAGAATATTTGCATGCCCAGGAAGAAGTGAAACGGATACAGAGTGTACCATTAGTAATTGGTCAGTTTTTGGAAGCAGTCGATCAAAATACAGGCATTGTTGGTAGTACAACTGGTGAGTGTAAATTAAGATTTAGGAGATGATTGTTGCAAATTCATTTTTTCTAGTGTTTTCAAATTTGTTTCTTTTTGTTAATTAGGATCAAACTACTATGTGCGCATTCTGTCTACTATTGATCGAGAGTTACTGAAACCTTCCGCAAGTGTGGCCCTTCACAAACATAGCAATGCTCTTGTTGATGTGCTTCCACCTGAAGCTGATTCATCTATTTCCATGCTGCAGGCTGGTATGTTCATGCATTTATTTCTAGCTTGCTACATGAAGCTTAAAAGAAGGAAGACTTTTATGAATGTGGGTGTCTTTATGTCACTCTTCAGTGTGAATGGTTTGACAGACTTTCAAATGCAATGAACAGTTCTCTTGATCTGAGTGACACATCAATCAACTGCTATTTTACCCAGAAGCACAATTCTCAATATTTTAAGCATAATAGTAGGTGTTAAGTTTGTTTGTTCTCTTTCTTGTTACTCTTTTGAACTTCAACAATTTTTTGAAACGAGTTACTGAATAATGAATTTAAAAATATTCTCGTTTTTCCAGCCAGCAATAGATAAGGTAATTTACTGGACCTGGTCTTGTAGCCTGTGAGTCCATAAATACAAAATACAATACTTTACAAATGTCATATATCATAATGTAATATTTTACATTTTGTTATTTTGTCTCGACCACATACTGATTTCACATGAAAGGAGTAGTGTGTCAGTGTTGTACAATGCCTTTCATTGGACTGCTCTCTGACAATATAATCATCAGTTTAAAATTTTTTAGAAAGCTGGAAATTATTTATGATCAAGATATGATGCAAGTGGTGACAAGTGTGTATAATTTGAGTTATTACATTGAGTTGAATTACATTGTTGTGACTGGTTAAGAAAAATTCAGGTTCAAGAACTGAACATTCCAAATACAGTTTGGTTTAAGCTTTAGCACAATGTGGTTTCATACATTACTGTTTTGTTTTCATTTATTTGACATTAAAAAAGCAGTTAAGAGTAATGTGACATGCTATGCAATCTGAAAGATTGCAACGCAAAAAATTGCAATGCAAATGAGAAATGCAATCTGTGCACAGTTTCTTGACCTCTGAGATCTCTGTCCTAACTTGTTCATATAAAAGTGAATTATGAGTACAGACGGTAATGAATAGGGGCAGATTTTGATGACCTAAAACATCACCAAAAATTATCAATAAAATGCTTTCAAAATGCCCTAAAACCAAAGAAGGACGTAAAAAATATGATAAAAAATAGTTTGAATGAACAACTCGCACTGTTAGATACATTACTGATGTAATCAAGGCTTCTTCCATTCATTCGAGCGAACTCAGCTTGTATGATTTTGGTTTGCACTGTTTTTTTACCATAAAATGTCTGTCTTTAGTTATCCTGAAATCCGCCAAACCAGCAATGGCGCTGATATACGTCCTAAGAATTACATACTTACATCGGCTGTCAAAACAATTTCTGAGTGAACAAATCGAATAAGCTACAGAGTAATTCTGTGAAGAACATTTTGTTGTATCTTGTAAATATTATTTGAAGCCAGTACCATTAAAAATGACATAATCGATGAAATCAGCAAAAAATGCATTAAAAAAGACTGGAAAAGGTAAAAAATGACTTATAAGTCGAAATCGCCAAAAAATGCAAAATAATGGTCTATGAAAATGGGTCATTTCCATTTGTTATGATATAAAATAAGTTTCTAAACTAAATGGCATTGTTCTAAAGTGAAAAGGAAAAAAATTACATTTCATTAAAATTCGCCCCCCAGTAATGAGCATTTTTGGCAAGAATTGGTTTGAAAATATTCGTTCTGATGTAATAAAAATTACATTATTTTCCTTTTTGATATCCGATGTAGAAGTATATTTAAATGTTATGAAGAAACATCAGGCTTTTTAATGATATTAAAATGCATTAGGTTTAGTCAATAAGTACAAATATTGATGTGAAAATGTTTTTTCCATAATGACAGAAATTGAATAACGTTTTTGTGTGTGAAAACATTACAAGCGTTAGTTTATCGAAATCATCAAAAAGTAACCTAAAATTAAAATTTAACCAATGGGCAGTAGAGCACCTTCTTGATAATGTTTGGGACCATTTGTATCTCGGTATTACAAAAGTTAATATACTGTACGAGTGAGCAAAGCTGCTAGTGAGATGTGGAGAGAAATCAGCCAGATTGATATGTAAGCAAAAATGAGATAAGACAATTGTTTATTGAGGTTGAGTTTTTGGTTTCTCTTCAATTTGTAAGATGTCAAATGGAATTGCATAAACAACGCTGTCAATCATTGTATTGGGGAATGTACTTTCACATCTCCTAAAATTGAAGGGAGTGCCAGAATGGAATGATACAAGTAAAGAATACAGAACAACTTATGGGAGTCATTTGATTTGGCAGTTTGCATTACTTATTAAATGAGGAAATCCATAGAGGAGGGGATGATGAAAAGGTAGGTTTGAGGAAGTTGAGTAGTTTTTAACAGTCGAGGTTAGTGAAAAGAAATGAAACAATAGGATGGATGTATTAGGATTTCTGAAGTGACAAAGTGTGTGCTTTCAAGAAAAATAAAATTTGTGTTAGATTCAGTTACTAGTTAGTACTCAGTACTAGTAAACCATAAACTTTTGTATGCACAATGGGTGTTACTTGATATTTTTGTCCCTCAGGAGACTTCCAACCCTTGGGTTTGGAACTTGCCTTGGGGAAAAAATATCTACTTAAAACCCTAGATATATAACATGTCTATTAGCGCGTTTCATTCCAGACGGGCCAAATGGCATGTTCAGTATGGTGCAGCCAGCTGTAACCGCGTATAAAGGCAATCCTTCTGTTTTGCTACAATCATCTCAAAGCACACATATAGCGCAAATATTTAAATTTGGATGAGCAGTGATAGATTCAAATCAGTCAGAAAAGTGGTTTCATAATAAATAATTATTATTTACAAGTACATAAATTTATGAACATTAAACAGAAATGGTGATAAATAAAAATGTATAATTAAACACAAGTATCCTTTTTCATTCCTGACAAACTATGAAAATTTTTTCAAAAAAGTTTTTATTTCCATAAAATATTGAGAACGTTTCACAACACACTCAAACATTGTCAGAAATGAAAAAGGACACTTGTGATAAATTATTTTTATTAACATGACAATCAAATATTCAAGTATATTTAACTGTATAAATAAAAATTGTTTCGTATCACCTCAAAAGAACATTGAAACTAGTTCTATTCAATACAAAGTTGAGTTTGAGTAAAATATGATCAGCCCTAAGGCATATCACTCAAATGGAATTGAAGGGCTGCATACAACGGGGGTCTACCCCTTTAACTTGCTTTTTCTCTCTTTTCAAAAAATGTGGCTTGGACCAACTGTTGCATTGACCTCTTCATTTATGCTGCTAGTATACAGCTTAAAGGCTGACATCAGACAGTTACAATATACGTGTACGGTTTAAAGGTTGACATAATGAATACTGAACATGCTTCTCAAAGGTTTATACCAGAGTGAATGTTATTGTGCACATTGCTAATAATTCTTACTCACTGAAAACACTGCTATGTTTAGTAAGTCATGTGAAACATTGCTCACTTATCAAGGAAATTATAATAAAAGAATTCATTTATATTTTAGGTATATTGCTTGGAATTAAACAATATAGGTCTCAAGATGTATACACTGTTTCTGACATAACCATTGCATGCATAACCGATTGTGTGAAGAAGGCTTCAAGGGATGTGTATTTTACTTCTGTATGATTGTCCTTTGCAGATGAGAAACCCGATGTGCAGTATTCTGACATTGGTGGCATGGACATGCAGAAGCAAGAGATCCGTGAAGCTGTGGAGCTGCCGCTCACTCATTTTGAGCTTTACAAGCAGATTGGAATTGACCCACCACGAGGAGTGCTGATGTATGGGCCACCAGGCTGTGGAAAGACCATGTTGGCAAAGGCTGTTGCTCACCATACTACAGGTGAAGTTTTTCAAGCTAAGGAAATGCCAAATTCATATTTATATACCGGGAGTGGTAGTTCAGTGCATCAACTGATGTCACTGCAGCGCATCTGACCGGGAAGTCCTAGGTTCGAGTCCTGACGGCGGCAGGATTTTCGGCACTAGCTTTTCAGCTAGGTCGAATTCAGTCGCTGTCTGGAGGTGGATTCTAGCGTCCGGCTGCTCTGATCGGTAGTTTTCCGTGGTTTCTCCGATCAACGCCAGGCGAATGCCGGAGCAGTACCCTAACAAATGGGCCACAGACCGCATGCGATCTGTCCTTCCTCTTCCTTGTCCTATCCTCTCCCTTACACACACACTTACACTAACCTGCACTACACTACCACATATTCCGGGAGACCGGTCGGGACGGGACTAATGATCGAAGCAGTTGACGCCCAGAAACACGAAAAAATCAATCAATCAATCATATTTATGTGTTAGGGAATCCTGGAGTAAGAAGGGAGTGTTTAAAATAAGGAGATACTTTTATTTATTTCATTTATTTTCATTACAACAAACAGACCTATGATGTCATTGCTCATTGACAATTCATTTCATTTTGTACAGTTAAAAAAATTTCAAAGATTACATAGTGATAAATACAAGGTATAGATTGTAATGCTGTCAGAACAGCAGTGATCTTTGCATAGTATTTCTGCTCTTATTGGCCGGGAGTCTAAGACCCTCAGATTCCACACAGATGCAATTCCTCTTAAAAGGATGCATTGTTTTCTTTGGTATTATACTTGATTCAATGTAAAGAATTTATTTCACATGAAACAAAATAGAAAGTCACTTGAACTCAAAATAATTGAAGCAAATTACTTGAACTATTAAAGCTAACGTGTAAAAAAAAATATAATTACAATTCTGAAACAGTGATCTTAAAGAATTTCAACTCACAGCAAGTTCCATTTTTTTATATAACTTTTTAATATTTCTAATTACACTGTGTGGACTCTCGGATGTTTGAAACCATATATTTAACTTCTGTGAGGTTCTGTGTCATTCTCATTGTTTATTTTTCACTGCATTAACACTAGAATGCCCCAGCTTAACAGTACCCCTTAGAATGCCCTAGGGAGTTCTTTCAACCTTGACCATTCAACAATACTTTTAAGAAGTGATATTGCAAAAATGTTTATCCAGGTCATTATAAAATTTTTAAGAAGGATAAGTTTTGTTTAATACTTATTACGAAACAACTTAAATGTATTTTAAACATACCTTACCATCACTTTTCTGCAAGATTTAAGTGAATGAAACGACTGAAAGAATGAGAACATGGACACTAGATTAAAATGTGTAGGAAAAAGAAAATATTGTAAGTAAAGTAACACGTAAGCAGTTACTGGATGGTGTTAGTACTGAAGGAGTCGAAATGCCTGCTGGACACTTAGGGTAAATTTGACTCTTTTTATTTTAAACACTTCAGCTTTTAACACACTGTGAATGATATGATAAAGTCACAAAATCATAACCTCCTCTCTATAAAAACAATGGTGTTACAGTATTTAAATGGTACTATGGGATCGAAATGATTTGTCTGGGCATTCTAGCATTAACATGTCTCCTTGTCACCCGCCAACACCATAAAAAAATACTACATACCATAAAAGAATACTCATATTCTGCAACAGTAACGAAGGCATGTCCCACTTTCCACTGCCTGGAAGCTCTACCAATTGCCAGGGGACTCATACCAGGAGAGGTGGCTCAGGGCATCAAGTGGTCACTGCAGTGCCTCTGACTAGGAGGTCCTAGGGCTCTACTCCCGACGGCAGCAGGATTTCCGGCTAGCTAGAAATCTAGGTCGAATTCAGTCACTGTCTAGAGGATAATTCTAGCGGCCGGCTGCTCTGATTTGTAGTTTTCTGTTTTTTTCCTATCAATACCAGCAAATGCCAAAGCAGTACCCTAACAAACAGACTGTGGGCAACACATGATCTTTGCTTCCTCTTCTTTGTCCTAACTTCGCTCCTTACTTACAGACTTACACTAACATATACTACACTACCAATCGTGCCGGGAGGTCGGTCAGGAACTTAGAGATTGTCTCAGCTGGGACAGTGCCCCACTGGTGGTAAATACCTGATTTGGGGGAAAACCCCACTTGCTGACAGAAGGTCGGTGCCGGATATCATCATCCAGCAGCAGATGATTACTAGCCTCACCACCACCCAAAGGGGAAACACGCACTACACTTACAGGACTAATGATCTTGGCTCTTTTTGTGCCCGGAATCCCTAACAATCAATGAATCAATCCCTGGGGACTCATAGCAGAGACCGGGAGTGGTAGCTCAGTGCATCAACTGATGCCACTGCAGTGCCTCTGACCGGGAGGTCCTAGGTTCGAGTCCTGACGGCGGCAGGATTTTCGACACTAGCTTTTCAGCTAGGTCGAACTCAGTCGCTGCCTGGAGGAGAATTCTAGCGAGCAGCTGCTCTGATCGGTAGTTTTCCGTGGTTTCTCTGATCAACACCAGGCGAATGCCGGAGCAGTACCCTACCAAACGGGCCACGGACTGCACGCGATCTTTCCTTCCTCTTGCTTGTCCTATCCTCTCCCCATTACACACACACACTAACATCCACTACACTACCACATATTCCGGGAGACCGGTCGGGAGCTTAGAGCTTGTCCCGGCTGGGGCGGTGCCCCGCTGGTGGGAGAGTCCTGGTTAGGGGGAAACCCCAATAGCCGACGGTAGGTCGGCGCCAGATCTCGTCATCCAGCGGGGGAAGATCACCGCCATCTCCCGAGAGAGAGAAACATGCACCACACTAACGGGACTCATGACCAAAGCAGTTGACGCGCCCTGAAACATGAAAAAAACAAACCATAGCAGAGACTGGTGAGGATACAATGATTGCTGAGAGTAGTGTCTATTAAGTGGAATTTCACTTTAATTTGTGGTTTTGGTTGCATTTCCAGCTGCTTTTATACGTGTGGTAGGGTCAGAATTTGTCCAGAAGTATCTTGGAGAAGGACCTCGAATGGTTCGTGATGTGTTCCGTCTCGCAAAGGAGAATTCACCTGCAATCATCTTCATTGATGAAATTGATGCTATTGCTACCAAGCGCTTTGATGCACAAACTGGAGCAGACAGAGAAGTGCAGAGAATTCTTCTGGAGCTGTTGAATCAGATGGATGGTTTTGATCAGACGACCAATGTCAAGGTAAATATAATTAATGAATTGGGTCAAAGAGCTTGCCATGGCAGACATTCTGAGAAGAAACCAAACCAAACAAAACAAATTACAACAATTAAAGAATAAGTATTTTTATTTAGCCTCATGACAGGTCATAAGGGATTGGGGAGCCAATTTAAAGATTGGCCTGTTCCACAAGCTTTCAAATCATTCCTTAACCTCTCATGTAGGTGGTCTGGAGGTTTCCAAATGAGTGTGAAACATCAGCAACTTGCCACTTTCTATGTTAAGATCTTCTTACTTTAGATAAACTGTATACCCAATTCTAACAAGACTGGTAAGAATGAAATCTGTCTTAGGTAATCACTACTTGTTTTAAAAAAAGTCTGTGAGAATAAGGGAACGCTTAATAGAAGCACGAGAATATGGGAATTGAACATCTCTGATTTTATTTCCAAAGAGATGAATTAACCCTTTAGGTATGTTCTACGAGATACCCATCTTCAATGAAACTCCTCCTCAGAGTCCTTGCACTTATTAATTCTCATTAGACCTAGTGTTTCAAAAGAAAAGGCTTTTGGTATCAGAGATCTCCAAAAAAAAGTATTTTCAAAAAAGTTAAATATTGCAATTGAGGATCTTGTTTATATATCATGCTCCGATCTTCATGAAAAATTACCATTTTTTTTTCCTCTGTGAAGGTCTGTGTTATGTAGCCCAGTTGATATATCTATGAATAGAAAGTGATCGATATTCCAAATTTGCCTTAAATTTTATTTTCTTGTAGTTCCAAGCAGTAAGAAAGGCACTTGTTCTTGTAAATATCAATTGACTTTAAAGCAAATATACATTGTCACGTAGCTATTGTTGGAAAATATCTTATCAGCAGGGCCGGTTTAACATAAGGAAGTGTGTAGAAGAAACATGAACCTTGTGCTTTTCTGGACTTCACTGTTCTATAACTTTTTGTGTATGTTACAGAAATTTAGTTGACAAAAAATGTGGGGGAACAATGGAGTTTATACAATTTCAATATAATTTCTGAAACTCACTCTAAGATATACAATAATAGCACCTTGCATTTCATGTTTTTAATCATTAATATTTTCAAAATGCTCTTTGCTGTCTAATATTTATGAGTTCACTTCAAAATGGAACCTGATTTTCAAAAAACCCTTTCAACCAATTCATAAGATAGTAAAGATTGACAACACAGTTTATCCAAAATGTGTAACTTAAGATGTAGGTTTCCTCTTAGGTTATACACAGATTGTGTTGTTTGTAGGTCATTGTTTTAAAAATGGACTTTCGTTATAATACAATTCAAATATTGTTTTTTATTGGAAATTATAATTCCTAGTTTACACAAGAAAAGTTGGTAATATTTTCCTCAATTCCATATCGCACTTTCCTGGAAAATATGCCCATTTGAAGTCGGTATTCATTATTGTGTCATTTTCTCCTGTAAATCACATGACATCTCGTATATGGTTATCATGAGAGTCCCTGCATTTAGGTGCTATAGGCCTCACAGAATTGTAAAGCTGTCCAGCTTATCAGTGTAACCAAGTCATAACCAATACATGAACTAGTATCTCAAAAACTTTTATTGAAACATCTAGTATGTAAACCCCAATTTATTTTTCTTTACTATAAAAGTGACATTTTAACTAAACATATGACATTTAGTTTTTGACTGCAAATATCACATTAGTGTGAAAAAATTATGACTACCAAACTGGGTCTATTTATTTTCATTACCAGGACTGCAATCAGGGGCGGATGTAGCTGATCATTTGGGGGGATAATAGATTTTTGTGAAATAATAAACATATTTATTATTTTATAGTGTTGATATGATACTATACAATATTATTTTTTAAATAATTACATAATTCTAATGTAAATATTTAAATCAGTTTTCCCGAATAAAGGAATGGCACAAACAAAATCTAGGCAATCTGGGGGGCGGGGGAAGCTGCCTCCCCCCCCCTGGACCCACCATTGATTGCTTCTTATTCTAACAATGATCTTCATTTAGGCTTATTTACATTACAAAAGCAATTTAACTTACTTCACATCGTTTATACAGAAGTAACAGATGAAGTTATTTCTGCAATTCGCGTGCGATTTATTGAAAAAGTTAATGAAAATTAGCCTCAGAGTCTCTTGTTGTCACTGCTTGTCATGTTGTGCTAACCTTCTTCACATGTGAATAAAATTTTATATTACTCTGCCACTATTATTTCTATAATTTTGTTTTATTTTTGTCTGTAATTAGGATTTTGTGTTTTGACTCAAATCTTTGAGAAGTGCTTGATGTAGATACTTTATAGATAGGAGAAGAAGAAAAAAACTTGTTCATATTTTCATTTTATTTAGGTTATCATGGCTACCAACAGAGCCGACACCTTAGACCCTGCCCTTTTGCGACCTGGTCGCCTCGACAGGAAGATCGAGTTCCCGCTTCCGGACAGAAGGCAAAAACGACTTATCTTTTCAACCATTACGTCAAAAATGAACCTTAGCGAAGAGGTAGATTTGGAGGATTATGTAGCTCGACCAGATCGAATTTCAGGAGCTGACATAAATGCGATATGTCAAGAGGTAAGTTATTTTCTTGTCTGATCCCGTTTTGTCTTTCCTGAGGTTCCAAGGTTTTAGTTTGTAGTAGTGTTTGAGCTGTGAATATAACACTCAACTCTTCTTGAAAAAGACAAAGACAAAGCAAAAAGTTTAATTTCCTGTTGCAAAAGTTATATTTACAGTTAATTAATATTTTATGCTAGATTAGTTGAATATGGTCCTATAGATATTTATAGACAGTCATCAGACATTTTACGGAAGCATCTTTTTAAATTAAGAAATATTTTAATAAAAATTCAGCTTTACACAATTTGACTGAAAATATATAGGTCCACATTCAACTAATCTAGAAATGACAACAATAATAATAATATTGATAATAATAATAATATTGATAATAATAATAATAATTAATAATAATAATAATAATAATAATAATAATAATAAAAGGCAGTAATAAGTATAGTCACAGTAGCAACCATGGTGAATACTTGTAAATCAAAATCAAGTTATTTTTTTTCTGGAAGAAGGGAAGAGATCAGTCAGGGGAATTAATTGGAAAGTAATATCATAATCAGAAAAGGAATTAAATAAATGTTTCTGAAAGATATAAAGAAATAATAAATAATCTTTGCTTGTGACGAGAATAAAATGGAAACTGGCAGAATGAGAATGAGATGGTTATGACCTTACTGAGAAATCATCTATTCACTTGTGTAATGAAAAAGCGTTATTACTGCCTACCTATGTAAACCATTGAATTCAGTGCTATTTGCTGTTGTCACCATAACTAAATAAAATTGCTTGTTGTGTGAGAAACAACTTAGTGTGTTTTGTTCGCAGGCTGGTATGCATGCTGTTCGTGAGAATCGGTATATTGTCTTAGCAAAGGATTTTGAGAAAGGCTACAAGAATAATATAAAGAAGGATGAGTCAGAGCATGAATTTTATAAGTAGATGTAAGGAATTGTAATAATATTAATAAGTCATTTTGAAGGAGGTTGCTCATGTGTAAATTTCACGTATTTCTTTTTGTGCTGTTTGAAATTACATTTGTCCATAATAAATATACTGAAAATGAATAAAGTTTTTTATTATTAGAATTATTTTATATTTATATTATATTATTTGTATGTATTTAGATTTTTTATTCTCATAGGAATATGATTGTGATCTTTCCAAATTTTTGGTAACTTTAGTTTTCTCGTCATCTCAAGTTCTGTCTCTCTTTTACATTCATTATTTTATGGTTATTGGTTGTTAAATTATTTTTGAAAGCTCTCTAGAAATATTAAAAGTAGTGAGAAAAATATGGTCAAACGAAAGAAAAGTATGTTGCGGAAAGAGGATCTTTTTGATGTACAGTGCGTATCAACTATTGGATTGTTTTGAACAAGAAAGCCTATGCAAATTTGGTGCATTTTACAATCAAGATAAGTTGTCATTAAATCTGTTTTTGTTTATACAATTAAGAGATAGAGAAATTGAGAGTATTATCTGAGATTTTGCAAAATCACACACACTACGTGTTGAGGGTTCAAGTTCCATTTAGGTATGGTAGTTTACTTACATATTGTGGCATACATCACCTAAATATCTCATTTAAAAAGTACAAGGTTGTCATACTATCGCAGATTCAGGTTTTCAAATTGTATATGTTCTATCCTGCCCGGCTTGGGAGGCTTAGGAGCCTGTCTGGTAGTTAAGTACATGCTATACTTGATGGAATAATTTCCTTTTATCTCCCAGATGTATCAATGGCATGAGGAACATCCCCAGCCCCTCATCTAGCACCTGCACGCGTATTCCTATCTTTTTACTTTCTCGCTATGTCTTAGAGAGAAAGTTACGTAATACGGTGTGAAAAAACAGCAAATTTTCAGCAGAAACCCTCTTACTACAGGGCCCTAGGAACAAAAAGTTGATAAATCCAATTGCTAAATGTAGAAAAAAAGTCCTCTAACATGTAGTGTAGCCAGAATCCGTTTTGTGAGTCCTTGATGGTGAAAAATCAAATGACAGCAAAACATCTATCTGTGTACAAACACTAGCAGCTAAACCATTCAGCCGATTTGCTCGAAAATTGATGTTCCCCAATCGATCTGATATGTCTTGTCTTCTTGTCATGGCACCTTCAATTTTGAAGCCAATATTTTGATTTTGGGTGTATTTTACACAAAGCCCCTGGGACATTTTCCAAATTTTCAAAAAAATGACTCCATCGTTTTTGATGAAATGTTATTGTTGGATAGCATGGAGGATGTTTAAGAGAATGGTACAGGTTTCATTTTCATTGAACACTCATTTTTCAAAAATTGCAAACACTCAAAATTTTTTCAGTGTCTCCCTACATCTGAAATATTAAAAATAGAGATTTTTTCTTTAATGAAATCTGTTCTTCAAAAAGAGATTTTGAATTAAGGTCATGTACAATTTTTTGAAAATTTGAGTACATTTCAATTTTGGTTTACCTTCACTTAGTAGAATTATCAAAGACAATTAATTTTTTATTTTCAGATTTATTAGTATGAATCTGTTAATGAACATTTCGAGACCTATTCGGTCTTATTCTCAAGGCTAAAATAAATAGAAAATGGAAATATAACAAGTTAATAAGTAAAGAATTTTTTAAAACATTAGGACTGAGATCAACCTAATCACAGCATGATGTTCAGGGACCTTGAGTTTCCAGGGAAACAGTAGTGACCATAAGAGTCCCTCGTCCAAGTCTCTCAGGCACTGAGGCAGATAGGGGCCAAAACTTGAAGGTGGCCTTGGCCAGAAAGAAACGAAAACATTTACTTACTTTTGGAAGTATATTTTTGACATTCTTTGTAGTTTTTTGTATTTTTAGATAATTCTATTACATTTACACAAATATAAGACAAGGTTTTTCCAAATATCTTATTTGAAAACTATGGGGTCATTTTACAATCTCAAATTAAGCCTTGTCGATTAGGATATGTTTTCATATTGCCTTTCCTTGTGAAGAAACTTGTAGTGTTGATGTAACAGTCAGCTGCAAAGAGATGATAAAAATATGTCTCTCTATGGTACCTAATTATTCGTGGACGTATTCTCTCAGCCACCGCTGATTTTTGCTGGGTGATTCAGACCAGTGTTTTTGGAAAGGTAAGTAAAGATACATCTTAAAATGAATGATGTTGTGACAAGTGAAAAGCAAGGTGAAATGAAATGAAAATCATTGCAGAGATTTTGTTACACAATGTGCTGATTGGCAAGGGTGTGTGGACTTGTTTCAACTCTGGCAAGTGTAAATCTGTTTTTTGCACGAGAGAAATGATTCACAGTTAAAGGAATGTGAAAGAATCAGTATGTGATGCTATCCAGCTAGTTTTAATTAAATTTCTCAACAGTGAAGACAAACTATTTCAAATATGTTCAGTACAATATTTTTTTATAATATATATATGCAAAACTTTCCTTAAACACCTCACCAATGCACAATAACGAAGTCACAAATCAAGCAACTACAGCAATTTTCATCTTTATTAGCAACAAATGAATAAGTACTTATAATTTAATACATAATAGATAATAGAAACATAATACATAGACAAAATAATACATTGAAGAAAGGTTTTGAATAAACATAAATGCATCTAACGTCTCCTAGTCTCATAAGTAGTCAAGTTAATTCTTAAAACATCTAGTATCTTCAACATTCTTCATTTTTTTTTTTCCCTAATAACTCAAACCATATTTTTGCTTGACACATCTTCAAAGGTACCTTAGGAGTTGGTTACTAAAACTTTGATACTTGTTTCTTCAAAATGAACGTACAGCTTGAAATTAACCAGAACTCTGAAACATGAAATGATATGACATATTGAAGTATGTTTAATAACAATAATAAAACAAAAAGAATTGATTTGTTAATTTAGTTACATCTTGTGCTTAAATTTGACAAATTGATATAAAATAGTTTATGAAATTTCTCCTCGGTATTAACAAAATCATTTTTACATAACACTAGAAGTGTAGGGAGGCGGCGTATTGAAAATGAAATGATTTTCTGAAAGTGGAGGGTTAGATGTTGACAATACAGGGGGTTGTATATGGCTATATTAACATTTCATAATTGGCCTCTTGTTTCAACTAGTTTAAAAATAACTCCACAATTAAAATTATTTGCAGAATAATTGGACCAATACCTATTTCCTTTGTCTAACTAATGGACATACTAATATGAATTGAGTGAAAGAAAGAGCTTATATGAAGATTTCAACAGCCATAAGGCCACAGTGTTTCTGATTTCTTCAAAGAGAAAATCCTCACAGTTGATTATTCAAGAACAACTTCATTATTTGGCTTCTAATAGGAATCAGCGATGATTTTAGGTTCATGATTTTGATGAGTTTTATGTTAGTTGGTGACGAGAAAAGTCTTTTCTTCAGGAGAAAATATTAGGGAAAGATTGCAAGATAGTTCTTCATGATAGTGAGCGACAGCTTGATTGATAACTATTCCGTTTTCAGAGGTTAGCAAGTGACAGAAAAAAGTTGCAGGAATGAGCATGGAGGAGTACTGAGAATTTGATCACATACTACCTACAGACTACTTGTTTTGAGAGCAGTACATGTGTGCAGCAGTAAATTTTAGTTCATACAAGGTCGTTGTTGGGTGAAAAAAGTTGGTGAGGTTATTTAAGGTACTTTGTATATACTCTTTTTATTACTGTACTTTACTCTGAGTAAATAATTACGTCCTCCTTACTGTCTTTGTAAATGATAAATGAAGAATTTTTTTTTTTTTAATCCTGAAACCAATTAATAACACTTTATGAAAAACAAGAACTATCTGCTGCACATCAGCAAATGGTCGGTATTACACTGTAAACGATATTTGACATATAACTTTGATGAAAATTAATGAAAGTTCTTTGAACTTTAAGAAAACTGACAAAGAAATTTGTGAATGTATTACATTTCATCCAATATTTTACGTAATTTTGCTCACGATTTATGATGGATGATGCACAAAGAGTTGTGTTTGTACCAATTTATGTTTTATAATAACTAACTTATGTTTAATGCTGAAGAAGTAATAGGTAAAGAGGAAACGTTTGAGGGTGAGGCCTTAGAACAATGTCATGGTATTCATCCATGGGACATACATTGTGAAGCATTAATTAAAATTAGAAATGAATAATTTGAGGATCGATGAGGAAACATTCAATTTTCTTTGTCGTTCTTCCTTCTTTCGAAATTGAATCCTCTGATTAGGAAGTTTAAAAAAAATTATCTTCCTGAATTGGACATTTTCCAAACCCCATATTTTCCACTTCTCGGGAAAATGTGTCCTTTCAAGTGTTGATTCGTTTGGTTTTACTTTTGTAGTCTGGATGGACAGTATTATACAAAAATTCTAATTGCTTGTACTCTGCAATTGAAACCTTGTTTGAAGCAATACCCCTATATTGGATGCCGTGTTACTAAATGTATGATCAAACTTTGACGCTTCAGACTACATTTTATCCAAGAAAATTTATAAAAGGAATCTTTTATAAAATATTGGCTATTACACTGTCATATTTTCCTTTATAAAAGATCTTTTACAGCGTAATACTGGCCATACAGAATAATATAGTTGTGTAAATGATTTTTAGGTTAAAATTATATGTTCTAAAATAAAAATTTGTCACAAAAACCTTTTTTCATCTTCTGTTTAAACGGCTAGAAGTCTGATTAGGAGGATCTGGACAGATTTCTTCATCGGGTTGAGAAATTTTGATTTTAACAATCTTTTGCTCAGCATCAAATTGTAATTCTTGACGCCAATCTTCTTCAATAATCTTTTCTGAGTACATCACAAAGTTCTTCCATCTGCAACAACATAATGTTAGTGAACGCATCATATACCAATGTTTTCTAAAGAATTTTATTGAACAGCAATAACTTACTTTTCAACAGTAATTTGTTGTAATGCTTCTTTCCATTTTTCCACATTACTGTTATCTTCACATCTTGTTTCTCTAATGCTTTCATAATATCTCTTACTTTCTCTCCACACCAATCCAATAGGGTTGTAGTGAGCGTGAAAGGGGGGCAAGCGTAGAACCGTATGTCCTGCTGCTTGAATAATGTCATCCACATCATACCTGCACATGTGATGGTGGAACATTAATGGTGTGTCTTTTGAAAAACAAATCACATTGATGCATGTACAATTAGATAAACACACATTATTTATGTCATTTATTGAAAAATTGGTTTTAATCACACTATTCTGGAGGATTAAACGATTAATCATGAAAACTGTGGTCCCAGTGTATTCTCTTTTTTGTCTGTAGACTTCACTTTTCATCCAGCTCCACAACTACATGTCAATTTTGTTAAAGTTGCCTTCTACCTGCCATTCAAAATTTTCAAACCTGCCATTACACAACAAATATGATTAAGACATGTTGTAAACCCACACAGTGCATCTTTCTATTTGTTATTATGAAAAGTTAACTACTTCCAAATAAAAATCATATTTTAGTAATGCTGCCTAAGGTAACAAAATAAAAATATCTGTAAATATATTAAACTTCTCATAAAAAATCAAGGATTTGACAATTTCCCAAAACCTGTCTTAATTGGAGGGGGAAACATGCTTCAAGATCTGTCAAAGAAAATAGTTTTAGAAACATTCCAAAGATAGCAAGTTTCTTCGCTTAAAAAATCCAGAAACTTTCATAGGACACTGCTTTTGCCAATTGTTTGCTTCTTTACTTGCATTCACAGGTACTGATATGAAGGTGTTGCAGATATATTGAGTTTGGAAGTCAACTTCTGTTTCAGAAGGACATGTGGAAACAACAGAACAAAACAAAAGAAATAATTATCAACTAACTATGAAAAATATGGGGGTAAATGTTTGGAATGTGGAAAATAAATGTTTTTCAAAAGTAAATGTGACTAGTACAGGTTCAACATCTGCAATTAGTTTCAAATTGTCATAAATGCACAAATTTGTAATTAATGTTCACAACAAATTAATTTGTCATACTATTAGTATTAGTTGAACACTTGTAATGTAACATGACAAAGTTATGTTGACAATATATTTTTTGAACAATTATTGCAACTCTTAACAGGAAGCCATGAAATAATGCTAATCACAGAATAACGGCACTTTACTCCACTAAATGCTGTACTTCATTTCAAAACTGAATAGGTCATGAAGTTTGACTTTACATATCCCATGTAGATAAAATGCTTTTAAAGAATTATCATTAAAATTTAAAATTTCATTCGTCAATAATTTTTACTTTCTTGCATACTACATATGTGCACTGTAAATCTGCAGGAGAAAATGGAAAATTTCTGATAGAACAGCTTGTATTATGGGTCCCTGTTATAAAAAAAAAAGGATAATTCTTGTTCCTGAATGTAATAAATAACTTCCTCCATACTAATCAAATGATGTTAACAGGGCAAAAGATTTACCCCACTGCATTATAACATCCTTCAGTGCAAGTTGATGGTGCCTGGAGGCCAGGCAGATATATAACTGCTGATAAATTGAAAACATATACTCATTCCAAATCTTAAACCTGATCAATCATTCCCAAATAACTCAAAATGGGTATGCATTCCCAACACTGCAACAGCCAAACGCATAGACATGGCTGCAAAATCTACATATGTGATGTTAGGGTAGTATGTCTTTATATTGACAATACTATATTCTTGAATGAGAATTTGTACACCTTTTCACATTTAATACAAACTTCTCATTTTTTTTGGAACCCCAATAAACACTTATCTTGAAAAAAATGTGAAAATGATTTAAGAGTTTTTATTAAGGTTATTAAAGAGCCTATTAAAGAGTTTTTTTCTAAGGTTTTTCTCATTTGTGTTTGATTACCTTAGCATTTTTTAAATTAATAATTTTAATTAATAATTAATAATTTTAATAATAATTAATAATTTTTCTAATGTATTATGGCAAGTATTTGAAGTAGGCAAAATATGCGAATTTTCAGAAACATGTTACATGTAACATTTATTACTTACCACAAAGCTTCAAGAACAGTAAAAAGAAATACTGTAATTCATGATCATCAAGGATCACTTTTACAACAGAATCACCCTTCTGCCTATCAATCATATATATTTTATTTTAAAAAACATGAAATTTAAGAGTTAGTTCAATCTTCCTTGTTATAGGACTCCATTTTCAAGTTGAGTAAAAAGTTTTCTACTGACCGTCTGTGTAAATTTAATGGAACTATGTCTCTTAATTGTAAATAGTCAACATCTTCAACAATGGCATACTATTCATTAAGGAACTTCTCTTTATAGTAAAAAAAACATTTGCAGGTTTTTTGATTTGCATAATTTGTTTTTTTGATTTGCAACTATCTTTAAATCAACAATTGCACACGGAAGTAAAACATTATTTTTAGCAGACTGTAAAAGCAGATTTCATAATTTCTTTAACAAAACACAAAATGAAGCAACCTACATTGAGCATGCCAGGCCGCTTTCCCACACACGCATCCACACACAAAGATGAAAACCATGTGTGTGCACACTACATCACTCCACAATGAGGGGTTAAAATGTTTCTCCATTCAGAAGAAAATATATACAAGGCATATTACATCATCCCCAACAACACATAAAATTAAGAAATAAAAGAGGGATGGCTTTCAACATTTCCTTAAAAGTAAATGGCAGTTCATAAGAAAGGTTCGTGGCATATAGCGAATAAGAAAGGCTTGCTCGTGGCACATAGCCAAGTCGCTAGCCTTTCACCACTGAGGTCCGGGTTTGATTCCCGTTGAATCTCATGTGAAATTTGTTCCAACGAAACGAGTTTGGCTGCTTCACAAGGGCTAGTCAAATCCCTGTGAAGTGTCGTAAACCCTACCCCTATCCTTATTCCTTCCCAATTCTAGCCACTGGGTAGTGACGCAGGAGGCGCGTATGCGGAGATGCTACCTAGCGGTCCTCTGGGCAACTGACTGCGACGTGACATGACTTATAGGTAATGGAGGATTACTCAAGCGCAAATTAATACAGGATTACTCCCCAGCGCAAAACGCTCAACGCCCCTTAAGGGCCTTGGAGACGCGTTGCGTCAATTTGTGGACTTATTTCGACACATTTATCAATTTGTGGACAATTTGTTTTGAAAAATGTGATACATCTCAACAATGTAATTTTGGTAATTTTGCTGAATGGTTACAACATGGAGTCAGCCAGGACCAGATTAACCCTTGCATGGGTCCAGAGCAGTCTCCATATGAAGACTCTCACAAGAGACCTCCGATTTTAGGACAAATGCCTTTCTAGTTCCTTTAGAAGGTTGGGGAAAATAATTCCAGGTGTTTATGAATCATGAAAAAGTAGATCTGCTGTGTAAGCATCTAATAGTGCCTAAAGGGCGGTTGATGCCTACTTTAATATGTTTTGCCCAAAACAAGAAATTTTGAAGAATTATCATATTTTAATTACTAATTTTATTTTCTTGTACCACACAGCAAAAACCAAATGCAGAATTTTCCAAAGCGCAAATATTCCCTGATCGATTATGCACCAAAATCTCTTGCCCAATACACCAAATATAGGTCAATGTAAAGAGGAAGTTTCATGCTTGCCTCCGATTTGCACTCACTTCTTAGGTAATTACACCCATTTCCGGTGCAGCTGAGCTGTTGAAAGGTTGAGAATAGAAAGGGTGAAAGAATGAATGAATGAAATGAAATTGAATAAAATAATATGCTTGTGGTCTCTCTCATAAATGTAAAAATACTTCACTTTCCTGAAAATTATAAAAAGCAAAAACTAATTTAATCCTATTATGATCAGTTTTAGATGCTAAAAACATAATTTTCCATGCTTAATTTTGTTACTAATTTTAGATACCTAAATCATCACTATTTGTGCCTAAAATGCCAAGGTCTACTCGTAATATAACAGCACATTTTGATAGCTGATATCTGAGAAGACAGACTCCTAACACAAACACACACACAAAAAAAAAAAAGAATGTTTCTATCAGTAAAACTGCTTTCAGCAAGAATTACTGGCTACGAGAATATCAGTCACCTTTCTCAAGTGCAATCTCGATGCAAGGGTTTTTCATGAGCATCAGTGTCATTGAGAACCCTTATGAGAACGAAAGGTAACATGTGACATTTGATCACCTTTTTTCATTACTTTTTTCTTCTTTTCATTACGTTTTCTGCCTCTGTCCTGGGGAGGGATCTTTGCATTTTCCAGAAATGCGGGGGCCCTGGAGCAGCCACTCTCTCCACTTAATGTTTAATCAAGGCCTACTTGGTATCATTTATTTAGCACACAAAGGCAATTTGTTTATATTCCTAGTGATGTCTAATGAACCGTCTTTTTGAAATTTTTGCTTGTAAAAACATACTATTTTCTAGACATAGTTTTCGATTTAACTAAAAAACAATAGATTTTTAGTTTTATTGTGTTTCCCATGCACCCGGAACGTGTGAATACACAGAACAAATCCATTTATTCCTGTATTTACCTTTCCTTGACCACAACAGTTGAAGATAGGTGAAGGAGAACCTGATAAGTAGACTCTGGATGAAATGATATATTATGAGCAGAGAGGAAATCTTGCAGGGCACCTTTGCTCCAAGTGTGTGAAGGCTTCTTGGGTATCTAGAAAACCAAGACATTTGATGAAAATATTTAACAATTTCAGTAACATTCAAAAGATAAATTGGAATTCTTAAATGAATAATAAAAGTGAACTTAGACCATAATATAGCTGAAGATAGTAAATTCTGCCACGATAATACAATAACCAACATTGTTATCATAAATATCTATAATATTGGAAATTGTACTTTTGCAATTTATAATATGAATTTATTACAGTAACAACAATTCTATTGCCGATAACTGATTTATATAACCAGCCAATTTTTACCTACATTTCAATTAATGAATAATAATTCAGAATTCATGAATAACTCAACAAAATCTGCCACTCACTGGGAAACTATGAATAGATGCATTATCCATTATAATGATCGATGATTCTTTTAGTTTTGGTAGCAGTTTCTCCTTGATCCACTTATTAAAAATTTCGGCTGTGATTGTGGCTTTAGAGCCCTCTAATATGCAATCAGCCCCTTCAATAAATCCTTTTTCACCTCCTGCATGAAAAACAACATTTTCTTGTATTTCTTCATCAGAATCCTCAGAATACTCGTTTGGAGCATGCCCTAAAAGAGAGGATGTAGGTAGTAAGAGATTGTAGGTAACAATTTACTCAAATTTAGAACATAATTATATTCATGACAAATAAACAAAACAAGTATAAAGAAAACAATAACAATCATACCATAGGCAATTCATGGTACCTTTATGTATGCATACTGCATTTTACTCTAATTTCATTAATAACAATTCAAAACAAATAGATCATGAAAATTGTATTCTCCTTTACACAGTGTTCAATACTGCCTCTTACCTTTTGAGTAAAATGAAGTCTCACCCAAATATACAAATGAACGACCTTGCTTTTTCAAAGAAGTGAATGCACATAAAAAATTACTTCTTCGAAGAGTAATATCCATATTTTCTTTGAGTACATCACATTTTTGTTCTTCACTCCACTTTTCTTTAAATCCCATGGAAAGAAGTATCATTCGCAAATAAATATCACTTCCTGAAAATCCTATATCTTTATTACTCTTCACTGCCGTTAAAACCGACATTATCGAGGTCTGTTCACCTGTGAAAATACTAATATTATAGAAAATAGCAAATAAATGTACAAAATTATATAATTTCAAATAACTCACCTCTCTGATACATCCCGTATATAATATTTCGAATTAAACCCTGTCCAAAATCATCCACATCAGCTCTGCCTTGATTCAAAACCCTGTTAATAACAAATCCAAATGACTCAACCATACAATACATTAACTAATATTTATTACATAATTTAATTTCCACATATTAACAACAATTTAGTTAACTCACTACAAACTGATATGATATTCCAGCTAAAATATTCAATACATCAGTTTTACTCACTGGTCTACTCAATGAACATTTAAAATATTTTGAATTTCCCACAAGTCAAGTTGAAAAGTAAAACACAAGAGTATAATAATTTCAAGACCATATTTGTTAATTTTTTCTACTGCTTTCCTCTCAATTCATCTATATTAAGGTAGCTCTCTAACTGAAAAAGAGCTAAATGAAGAAACTTGCAGTTTTCTATTTTTCATCAGTTAATGTTCTTTGATTTCCTTGAAGATTCAAGACTTTTCTCCATCTGCTTTAATTTTTGAGAAATTTTAGTTAAGTCACCTATGCAGTAGGAGCTTTGAAGTCAGTAAACTTTAAATGAACTTTCCCACAAATATTTTCAGATGCAACTTGGCAGCTAAAATGTTATGTATCAAAAGTATTAAAGATAATTGACTCTTTAAGGTATATTATAGTTTTCTCAAAGGAATGTACCCTAATAGTTCATCTACCACTTCAACCTTTCCTTAAAGAGCTATAAGATCTCTTCAGATTTTAAAAAAAAAAAATTTTAATCGGTAGTTAAATTGCCTCGTGAATAAAGTAATTGTTAAAATAATTACATTTCTTTGATTAAGTCCACTCCTTAGAACACAATGTTCTAATTATTTTAAAAAGGAAAATTTAATTATTTTAAATATTTTCAAAATATAGTATTTTATGTTACACACTGCATTATGTAGGTCAGAATTTCTAAATATTTTTGTTTTGTTTTTCATGCTATTTGTACTTAAAAGACAACATCGCAAAATTAAAATTGAACTAACAACGGATTCAAAACATTTTTCCTTCAGCTAGAGCAAATTAAATTACAAATTCTCTGGGTTTGGGGCCTTTCGGCAGGTGGCAATTCTGGTGAGGCTCTACTTACCTTACAACTCGGGTGATGGGGTGATTCATCATTAACGCAACTTTCTCCGGAATGGATCCTCTTAAAACCGTACAGGTTGAACGTTGTTTTTTAATATATGACGCCACATTGAAAATCAAGTCTCGACGGTCATCGCACACATAATCATCATCATCATCATCATCATCATCATCATTCATCTTCTTCTTCTTCTTCTTCATCTTCTTCTTCCTCCTCCTCAACTTCGTCAGTAGATGATCGGCTTTCCGTGTCGTTAGGCACACAATCATTTTCTTCCTCAATATTTGTCGATCGGCTTTCCATTTTTGTGCTGAAGTAAATTGATAGTCCTTCAGAAAAAAGTCAATGCTAATAGATAAACGAGATACAATAACGTCACCGACCACACGTACACAACCGCAATATATGAAGCATACGATTCTGATACGATTGGCAAACGACTCTTCGGACTGCTTCGAACTTAGAGCTGAGACAAAAGACCCGCCCAGGACCACCTCGGAAGCACATGGAAGAATACCACGAAAGCTGCACAAAGCACTTGCACAGCGCTTTGTCCACGAAGAATACTTTCGGCCTTTGTCCGTGCCCGCCTGCGGACCGCACAAAGAGTATACATGGGACCCGGCCGGATCCGACCACTCTTTCTCTCGATCCGCGCTCCATTCAGTTACCAATATTAGCATTCAAACGTAACGAAAAAGCAACATCGAAAAGAAACTAGATTCGTTACAAAAACAAACCATTTTTTAGCACCAGACAATATTATGAATTACATTTTCGTATATTTCTTAAACATTTTCTTTCAATAGTGTTCTTCTCCCCCATAGTACCATGAGAGGAAAAATCTATAGCCTCCTGTACCAGTGTTTCCCAACCTGTAGGGGCGAGAATAGAGATGCATAGACCACGTGACTTTCAGGGTTGGTGAGAGCAGCACTATCGCCACTGGGTGGCAAGCACGAAGTCTACAAAAATACTATTTGTAGAGTTGTAAGATCTACTTGTAGACTTTATGTTAGTATAATAGTTTTATTGTTGCGTATATTATCCGCGCACGTTATCTTGAGCCCTCGCTTCGCTAGTTACGTCAGGAGTGGGGAGTTTGGTTATTTTGACAAGGATTTTATATCAAATTTGTTGTTCGTTTTCGATGAAAAATAGTTTCTATTACAAGGGAGCGAACAGTTCTGATTATCATATTTTGTCTACAATGCTCGTTGCCATAATTTATTCTTAATTCAACTAATGTGGGCAAAGGAGTGGTGGTAGGTATAAGGCCCGCAACAGACTACACCGAGGCGCATCGAGGAATGCGATGCGAGAAATGTGTGACGTGAAATGTGGAAAATCGAAACAAGGGACACTTATCGGCCCCCACACACTAGAGAGAGTTTTCTCGTTCGCCTCTGCGGAGACGAAAGATTACCTCGCTCGAGTCGGTCAGCGAGCGAGTTTTCTCGGACAAATTTCTACTCCTTCATTTTTTATATGGCATTTAGGCCTTCGCTACAGCAAGAAAACACAGAGCACTGCATAGAACTGAGTGAGGTTATAATATTTAGCAATAAAAGATATGTTAAACAGTTTTTTTAATTGTTTACTTGAATTTACTCTTTAAACGGAAATGAACAAGAAACATCTTGTGTGAAAGATATTCTTACTTGTACGAAACCTGTTCATAATAATCAATATAAAAATAAAGAAAATGGACGAAAAAACTAGAAGGGGTATTTTGAAATAATTGAATTAATTCATTATTTTCTTAATTCGTATTTATTATTTATGAATGCATTTATTAATTGTGAATTTTATTCTGAATTATTTGATCGTTCACCATTTATTAATAATTCAACTAATAAATACAATAAAACAGAGAGGGGAATTACGGAGCTCAAGAAAATATGCATAGATTGCACTCCTCCCTTAAAAGTCACATACGTTCCAGTTTTTACATTAAATAATGATTTGTATGACTGCAGTAATTTATTTCTTTTTAAGCAATTCGAACTCGTTAAACAAATGGTTTACGATTATGGCAACAAAACAAGGATTTCGCGGGTTTAAGTTACATAATAGCATTTAACAAAACAAGAAGTGGAACTCGCAGGGAATCTCATTGCTAACTGCTATCCCACTCTCGTCTTGTAGCGTATAAAGGCATTTCAATAACCTATTTCTAGTGCGTGGGCGCAGCCTCGCCGGCCTCTTTCCTCATTTCTCGTCGCCCATTTCTCAACAATACAATTTCTCCCATGGCAACAAAACAAGGATTTCACGGGTTAAAGTTACATAATAGCATTTAATAAAACAAGAATTGGGACTCAAAGCTAACTGCACTCTCGGCTTCCGGCGTTTAAAGGCATTTCAATAACCTATTTCTAGTGTGTGGGCGCAGCCTCGCCGGCCTCTTTCCTCATTTCTCGTCGCCCATTTCTCTCAACGCATCTCTCGGTGTAGTCTGTTGCGGGCCTTACTCGTGCACGTGTCCTTGAGCTCCGGAACACCTACCCCCACTCCTTTACTAAAATTAGTTGAATTAAGAATAAATGATAGCAACCAGTGTTATAGACAAAATCTGTTAACCAGATATATTCGCTGCCGTGAAATAGAAACTATTTTGCATCGAAAACGAGCTACAAATTTGATATAATATTCCTTTTGTCAAAATAAACAAACTCTTCACTATTCTCGCAACTAGGGAAACGACGGCTCAAGAAAACGTGCGCGGATAATATTCCGGGGCTCAAGAAAACGAGCGCGTATAATATCACATGTTGGAAGCGCCGAGTACCGTATTTTAACCAATACGGTATTATTACCGCACGTTTTCTTGAGCCCTGATTTCGCTAGATGAGAGAGTACTGGGTGTTGATTATTTTGTCGACAGGATTCGTATGAAATTTGTGGCTCATTTCTCGATACAAAATAGTTTCTATTACATGGGAGCGAACCTTTCTGGCTATTAGATTGTCAACAAAATTTGTTGCTCTCATTTGTTCTGAATTCAACGAATTTTGGTGGAGTGGGGGTAGGTGTTACGGGGCTCAAGAAAACGTGGGCGTATAATGCATGTGGCGAGAACTATGAACGTTATCATTCTTCGTTGGAGATTGTTCTCACAATCAGCTATAATTGTTATGTTCGGAATAATGCACGCTTTATATAAACACAGATTTATTGACAACACAGCAAGTACAGCAGGTACACTTCCAGAATCCCAAGAATGTACCAAAAACAACAGCCAAAATCAAAAACCAAGAGTCCAGGAGATGTACCAAAAAACTAGCTAAGTTCCACCGATAAGTACCACAGAATAACCAATAACTTTGCCGGGCCAACGATCACTTTAACAACGTGCTACTCTCCTTGCTCAACTTCACTCGAATGCCAAACACTAACGTTCTGCTGGCTGGCTCTGGCGGCGCCCGCTCTTAAAGCGGGCGGCGCTGGAGACTCGCTGCCCCGCTGCTGGCTCTCCGGCCAGCTCGTCTTCCGGGATTGGGCGGCGCCTTTTACTGCTCCGCCGCCTCCGCCAACTCCCTTGATCGCCGCTGAGCGCTGCCTCCTAGGCGCGCTCTTCAAAAGTGTTACACAGCCGCGACAATAATGACTTAAAAACGCTTTTGTTTTGTGTAGATACACTTCCTCGAAATGAAATGTTCTTTTTCTCTAAAATCATTTCACAATAACCTCGGTATGTGCGGTAATGGTCTGTGACACTATGTAAGTGTTTGCTCCAATACAGGAAAATGCATTTACAAATATAATACAGTTCCGATTTTCATTGAACACCTCGTAAATTCTGAAAATTGCAAAAGTTAAAATAATTTTACTCCAGTCTTACACTTCGAGTATTAAAGCCAGAGATTTTTCGCATTGCAATGTATCCCTCAATTTTAACTTTTAAAAAAAAATGAAATATACAATTTTTGTGCACTACATAACCCTAACCCTGGCGAAAATCCGTGTTGTGGTGGTCTGTAAAGCATCTCTGCACTACGTATTTTTCACTTGGTGCACTACTCCTATCCATACTGTACAGTAGTCCCTCTTGTACACCCTGCACATATCCGCTTCTCCTGGGTTTTCGGCACTTGCCTGACACTAAATATACATTTCAACGTCGCACACATTTCACAATACATTCATACATTTAAAGGCTGTTAAAATATCCTGCATGCCGAACAAGTTCTCTACACATTCATTTCAAACACCCGTTAATTTCTTTACATATATTACGTAACTTGTACTTCATGAAGTAGTGCATGTGTGAGACACGCAACGAGATCTGGGAACACGTATGTTTTATTGTGACAGTGGTGAATGTTATGATAAGAGGGAATTTTTATATCGTGTTGAATTAATGCTAGAGTAATGAGAACGCAAACAAGATTTGGTCAATTGCAGTGAGTTCGCGCACTTTTAGAAGATTGCATACTAATCAGTGGTCAGTGTGCGAATTTCATGAAATAAGCGACAATTTACAGTTTGGTAGCCCGTAAAGATTTTAATTGGAAATTGAATATATACATATACATATTATAAAATAAAATAATAATAATAATAATAATAATAATAATAATAATATATTTATTGTTTCAGCATTAACCACCAAAAACAAACAAAAACTAGTTAGGGTTACTCCCATCTAAAGCATGTGGTCTTCTGTTTATTGATGTTACAGAGGGGTAAGCTGAAAATAAAGTGTAGTATTGGCCTAGGATATTCAAATGCCTGGAGTTTACATATTGACCACACTTCGAAGATTCTTAAGTTCCACCACTTCAGAGGCAGTGATTTGATCAATTTTCCAAAATTGCTTGTGGATTTCAACGGGGGGAAAAATAAAAGAAAAAAACGAAACATATATATTGACTCAGAGAGAAAATTTGGTTACGCATGTTACAAATTAATTTGGTTGAAGTCTAGAACACGGTACAACCTAAGGAAGTCGCTTAAACTGGCATTTCGCGCCGCTCTGGCGAGGGGAAATCCACGGTGGAGGGGACGAGGGGTGGTTTGGTCACCAACGTGACGTTATAAGTTAGGGGAGGCAATTTCACCCTAGGGTCTAGTTGGAGCTCCATTAGAAAATAGTGCTGCCTGCGATCGTGGTGTCCGTGATAAGCAAAGCTTTCATCGTTCGACTGCAGCAGTTTGAATTCGAGGTTTTCCTATTAAGTACTTTCGTATTAAAGTGAATTGGTGCGGTGATTATGAGGTGGATAGACTCAAGGATGTTTACAGTACACCCGACTGCCGAAGGCACGAGCCTCGCCGTGACTTGGATCCGGGCGAACGAAGCGAGAAAACTTGCCTTTGGAAGTAATTTGGCATTAAAATGCGGTGGGGACAAAGTGTATGAAGGGCGAGCCATGAAAATCGCCTACAGGTAAGTTTTTTATTTTTATTTTTTTTATTTCTATCAGAGCGCTTAGAATAATTTGAGTGAGGGCTTAAGGAGACTCCCCTCCTCTGCGGTTCTCTATGGGTGTACCGTGTTCCGAACTTCACCCGTTAATTTTTTTACTTATAGCAAATAATATAATTTTGTTAAGAAGTGTAATAACTTACTTGGTTTTCAAATGGTGTCGCAAGGCCCTTTTTAAAAAAACGTACAAATAAAATTTATTGAATTAGTGTCATGAATTTTCGATTCATCGTGTATTTATTTTTTTAACTCGTGATTTTCTCAAAATTAAAATTGAGAATAATTTCCCTTGATTCTATTAAGAAACGAAGATACATTTGAGTATAATGACAAGAAAAACATTAATTAGATTGTACTAAATACATGCAATATGTTAATACAGGTTTCCAAATGGATGTTTTTGATATTGTTTAAACTTAAGTATTTTACTTCACCTCTGCCATTTTTTCAGGTTTTCAGGATGAATGCTGCAAATTACAACACGTTACCTGTTCTTGCGATAGGCAAATGAAATATGCCATCAGGTGCTAATTTTATACCAATGTGGTTAATGTTTTCTAGTGTGTATGAAGATAATTTATTTATTAATAATTATATTATTGTACTTCATTATTTAAATTGTAAGTTTCTGTAAATTGAAACTGCTGCTGACTGCTGACCAACTGCTCAGTATGTCTTTAATATTGTCAACAATATACACGTGTAATAGTCAAACTTCTAGAGAGATAATAGTTATTAAAGAATCAAGGTTGATTTGGACTACTTTACGATGTTATGTGAAATGGGCATCTTTCAAAACTTTATTTACAGCAGTACTGGGATTTTCTTTATTCTGTTAAATTAATCAACAGCTAGGTATTAAATGTGTTTATTTTAACAATAATGACGCTTTTTTATTGATTTCTCATAAACATCAAGCACTGCATAAGCGTAGGCATTTTATAGTTTACCTTCTATTGCTACCCTGGGTCTCCTGGACCCAGAGAGAAAAAATCTTCTTAATTTTTCAGTTTCTTTTTTTTAATGTAAGCTCTTCAAATTTTCAGTAGCTTCATTGTTTTTTGTACTAACTTGTTCCTTCAGTTTTTGCGTTTACTGGGAACTTATTCTGTGAGAAATTTAGTTTTCCTGATCTTTTTGAGGTCTTGTAGACCCACTGTTGCTTTGAGGTAAGTAATAAATACATGATTTTCGTGTTTGGAACTGATAAAATTATGTTTATTACATCTTTTTTGTCTAAGCAGTGATTACAACTAACAAGTAATATTAAAATAGGAAGGTATAGCAAGATTATTTATTTCTATTTTTGGTTATCTTGTAGTTACAATGGATAAAAAGGAGCGATTAAAAAAGTTTTGAACTTATTCAGCAAAAAAGTTAAAAATTATTCAATAATAATAATAAAACATTTAGGTTATTCATGTAATCATTGTAAATGATTAGAAAGTACAACCAAATAAATTGTATCTTCAAAATAGTGATCTGGAGAACACTTGGATCTGATAGACCAAGAGCAGCATTGGTGAAACACATAAAAAGGGTAGCAATGGAAGGTTAAAAGTTTATTATCAACGTTAAATTGTATCAATGTTATTGTGTATTTTAAATTGTTTGTATCAATATAAATCAGTTAAGTTAATTGTAAGTAGTAGTAATCAGTTAATTAAGATGATAAATGTTTGAAAATTCTCATTATTTTTTCCTGTATTCTGGGATAAAAAGAATATAAGAACAGATGTTTATTTATCA
Source organism: Teleogryllus oceanicus (assembly GCA_964035755.1). Classification (NCBI taxonomy): domain Eukaryota; kingdom Metazoa; phylum Arthropoda; class Insecta; order Orthoptera; family Gryllidae; genus Teleogryllus; species Teleogryllus oceanicus. The sequence goes on from CAXIVR010000013.1 coordinate 55,092,084, forward strand.
CATAATAATACCTGAGGAGTGTTATTCAGTGTTTAATAAAAATAATCATTTCGATAGAAGGGTGAACTATTATTTCTCATCAGAAGTACATAAAGCGTAAATGAAGCCACTTTCCTGTTTATATTGTTCTAAACTGAGATGTTTTCATATTTTGATAGAAGCATCAGCTATTATTTGTTGCCAGAAATACATTAATGCCTATATAAGAAATCTTCCTTCTTGAGACACATGAAAACATTGCAATTCAAGCAAAATATGGGAGTTCATATTCATGATGATTAAGCATGAGGTAAATTTTCTATTTATTTATAAAATATTGAAAAAGGAAAACGTACAAGTTTATGGTGAAGGCAGAATCCTATTTGCTCATGACTTTTGTACAATTGACAAAAATTTAGACTGATTAAAAATGTTTTTCCTAACAAGCAACTTTCACTGAAACAAATGAGTATGTGGATCATGTAAATTTAAAGATCATGTACATGTTGTCTGGTGAAATTAAAACAATTTTTCTCAATAGACCTAGTTCTTGATAGTGTTCAATGCATGTATTCTACTGTTGAATTTTTAATTTTATTGAACCATTCAGTAAGCTATAGTCAAGGTAGGAGTCCCTCTTCTTTAACCAAGAAATCTTGATGCGTCTTGCTTGTGCAACGGCATGTGATTGAAAGTGAAGAAACTAAAAAAATAATTTTGTTGAGTGTGAAAAAACAAATTGGTTGTGAAAACAGCAATCTGATACCAAGAATTCCCATTATAGGCCTACCTACTGATTTAGATTTCAATTAAACAAACAACAGTTCTCATTGAAAGTTTAATTTCAAATTACAATAAATAAATCATGTAGTGGAATGGGCAGTGCTTTGCACATGAACAACTAGGCCTGCTTAAGAGTCTCCAGTAATAATTATTTATTTAATGTTCTTAAGAAAACCTGTTAATATAGTTATCAACTAGAGGTGCTACAGAATGGCACAGACTTTCTCATAGTAAAGTTTTCTAATTTCTTTTTTGTGGACTGGTACTGTACGGTTTTGCCCCTCCTTGTCTGCAGCCATCTATTGCCACCCCAATAATATTTTTTTGAAATTTTCTCAACTTTTCGTTTTCTAGTAGAACCCAAATATTAATTTAAGAATATTAAAGAATGCTAAAACCTCATCCTATATAGCAATTTTCATTGAAAAATTTGGAGCAGTTTTTAAGAAAATGGGGTGAAGCTTTACTGTAAATGCAAAATTTGAAGCTCTTTTTCACAGGAATTTATTGGGATTTCGAAAAACTTGATTTGAAGTCCTTTGAAGAACTGCAATGCAATAATACAATACCGTATCAAATGCAATTACGTATACAAATCCATTGAAATGTGCTTATTAATGGCATGAGAGATATTTTTTAAAAAAAAGAGTACATCCAAATGAACTATACTCATATTAAACAGTGCCATTACTGCTAGCCCTTGCAAAACTTTGAAGAAAAAATTTGGAGCCACTTTTGAGAAAATGGCGTTTGAATGTTTCTGAAAATGCGGGATTTTGAGGTCATTTTTACAGAAAACTTGTGTTTTTGAGACACTTTATTTAACATTATTTAAATCTCGTGTTCTCATAAATATAATACCGTGAAGAAATTGCCTCTACAATAAGTATTACCAACTTGAGAGACAAGTCAAGAAAATTACATTTTTGGTATTTTTGAAAAAACAAAAGAATAGAGCAATATTGTGTTTGTTATCGTATAAGGTTTGTTTGACACTAACCATACAAAAAAATGTAAGAAAAAATTTGGAGCCGTTTTTGAGAAAATCATGATTTTGTAATTTTTTTAAATTGCAAATATTAAACGCACTATTGCACAAAAACTACTAATTTTTTTTTTTTAATTGACATGACCGTTATAACAGAACTATGTATGGACAACAAATTTCATTTGAAGGAAAAATCTGTCTTCAATTTTGTAGTTGTAGAAAAGTAAAAAAAATTCAAATTTTGGCAATTTTCGAAAATTCAGAGCTAACCAGGAAAATTGTACCTATGCCATCTTCATAAGTGTATTTACTCTATTCTTATAAGAAATTTAGAGAAACAATTTGGAACCGTTTTGGGAAAAAAATTGAAAATATTCCTAGAGCTTCATGTAAAGTACCCCCAAATTTTAAAAAAAGTTTTTCAAAATCTCAAAGCTTCAACTAAAGCCAGATTGACAGGGATTCAATTTGGAAAAGTTTGTACATGTGGTTTAGGCGCTAGTAGGATGTATGGACGGTTTTGAAAAAAAAAAACACTTTTTTTTCAGGGGACCCCAAAACGTGTATTTCTGTTGAAATCTCGAAATCGATTTTCCGCAGCATTCGTAAACTTTCTCTATACTACATATATTACTCCGCATATACGTACGTATACAAGAAAGTAAAAAGCACCAAGTACTGTGGTTTAATAAATGATAAAAAAATATTTTCTTTATGAATTTCCTTTAAATTTATGTTAATATTAGTGTTTTATTTATTTTTAATATAAAAAATATTACACAGAAATAACATATTTTCATTAAACAAAAAGTAATAATAATTGACAAAGATTGGTGATAACTAACAATTTATGTACTAACGTAAAACACTAAGAACCCCGAAGAGGAAAGAAAAGAGAGAAAAAAAAGAAGCAAGAAAAGGAAAGAAAGAAAGTCTGGACGATAATTTTGTCGTTTGATGACACAGAGTGAAATTTTGTACCATTTTGTTCTTTCTCTGGGCCCCCAACTTGCTCAAAATTGAGTAATTTACTACATTCAGGAACAAGATTTATCTACTATTTTGACACGGGTTCTACAATAAAACTTTTCTGTTGAAAAATCGTAATTTTTCAACATCAGAATATATAATTTACTAAGTACACAGTAATGCGAGAAAGTAAAAATTATTTAACACAAAAAGTGAACAGCTGATATGAATATAGACAGGTGGGTCTATAGACAGTCCCATACGCAGATGAAATAAAATTAATTTTACATTTGGGGCATGGTATTATTAAATAAAAAATTGACATTTCAAACCTGTTGTTCATGTTTCCAGATTTTCAAAAATTGATGTCCATTATAGCAACCAATAAATTTTCACTTCTTTTTTACATGCAAGACAATAAAAAAGGTAAATGAAGTTCAAATGTATACATTTATTGAAAGTGGAAATATAATAAAATATGAAATTTTTTGTTCAAAATATCTTAAGATGTTGATATCAAATAATATTGTTAAATTCAATTCTGACAACTGCAGCTGTAGCGAGATAACTTATTCTTGATTTATTTTTTATTGCAATCATAAATATCCTATTTCCAGTATGTTTAATGTAGACGAAATTTGTTCTCTTGAAGTATTTCAAATTGGATGCTGCGTTTGAATTGATAATAAAAACTTAATTATTATAGGCAAGAGTAATTTTAAAAAATCATTAGAAAAATTAATTAATTCCTTACCAAGCTGTTTTAATGTATATAATTGTAATTGAATAATTTTTAATAGATAATTCATACTAAAAAGTATTTTCAGTTGTTAAAAAAATAATTATCTAAAATTTTATTGATCTGTGCCAATGTTTAACTATTACAGATATGAAGTCGTATGTTTCTTCATTTGCAAGTTTTAAATGTTTTATATTCATAATTTTGCATTACTTTTCCCAAAAGTGGAAGATTTTTCTACAAGTGATATTATAAATTGCATGCACATCAATTCCATTCATCACTTGAAGTTCCAATTGAATTCATTCAAATTAGAAATTATTTTTTATGTCAGTATTTCACCCCTTGCAAAGCTGGGTACTTCTCTTGCTCATATCTATCCAGAAAGAGATGCCCGTATTTTGCTTCCTTTATCACGGATTCATATAAACTTGGTCTGAGCTGTAAATACCAAAATGATAGATACACACATTTGTGATATTCTCTACAGCAATGAAGTTTCAGATAATATTAAAAATAAAGAGAGCAATAAAATGTAATTTGTGCCATATGTGCTACTTTACTCTTGAGTTGGCAAGATGTTTCCTCTTGATAGAATTTGAATTGTTTGTAATTAAGTTTTAAAAGCAAAATTACAAAATTGATTCAATAGCTGCAAAAACTGAAAGTGGATTCACTATCAAGAATAAAGAAACAAAGAATTTGATTTCTTGTCGCACCCAATGGAAAATGTAAATCTTGAGAATAATTGTTAAATTTTTGCAAATTCATTATAATTATTGTTTTCAAAATACTGTCATTTGTAAAAATTTGTTTAGGCATATAATTGAGCGGATTAAGCCAAAGTGGTGTAAATTATCTTTTTAAAATAATTGACTTATGTTCTGAAATACAGTATTCAGTTACTGAGTATTTTATTTTAGAACTTCACTAAATTATTTTAAAAATATTTATTTTTTATTTAGTCAAAAACAGTAAAAAAATCTCTGTGATGTATGGGGGAGAAAATCGTCTGCGCACACTTTCTTGAGTTTCAGAATCCCGTCCCACCAATTAACTATTAATAGTTGAAATATGAAAAAAATAATTGTAATAATAGTAACAATAATAAATTTAAAAAAGCAAGAGATTAACATTTCAAAAATTAGATATTTTTGTTTCAGAGTTATAGAAAACATTTGTAACAATAAATGAACTGCAGATTTGATTTTTCTATATTGCTAACAAAAATAGAAACTCACCATAAACTCTACTACCACTACATGCAAAAGGAAAGCTCAACAAAACATGCGCATAGCGAATCTACATTTACGTCCAGAAACAAATCAAGGGGCCATCTCAGCATTTGCTCAATGAATCAGGGAAACTGGACAAAAACCTGATCGAGATGGGGGTCATTGACCAGAAGCTGAAGTACATTATTTGTTATAGGCATATAAATTCTTTTTTAAAAACTATACAAGACAAATGTTAACAAAATCATTATGCTATATCATTGTCTTATTATAGTAAACATTATTTTTCTTTTTGACAATCAGTATAGTCTCCAATTGTATAGAAACAGTTATGCAGCAGACAATATTTTACTTTTAACTTAAATTTGTATACCAATTTTAATTGTTTAATGTCATCTGGCAATGCGTTGTACAGTAACGTACATGTATTGTATGTGGATATCTTGTAGTGAGCTATTGATACTGACACTCGATGAACATGATTTCTACATCGAGTGTTGTAACTATAAATATCAGTATTACATGAAAATGTTTCCACCGTTAAGTAAGTCAGTTTTAACAAAAACTACAGATTCATAAATAAATAGGCAAGGCAATGGTAAGATTCCAAACTCAATGAAAAGAGGCTTGCAGGAATCATGTGGATGGCATTTTTTCATTATTCCGATAATTTTCTTTTGCAGTCTAAATGTCTGGGCACTAAAGGATGAGCTTCCCCAGAATATTATGCCATATCTTAGGTGGGAATGTACATTTGGAAAATACACGCAATGAGCTGCATGAAGGCTGCAAGAAATATTCCTGTGCACAAGGAAGCATTGAAAATGTGAGTTAATGGTTGTATAACAGCAGGTGCACACATTTACATATTACTTACACCACCAACTTTAGCCCCCTTAATTGTTAACAGAAACTCCCTCTTCAACCATAATTCTTCTTTAATTATCCAGAAATCCTGGGAATGAATACTAAAAACGTCCTTTGTTTCTACCCAACAAATAAAGTAAGCTTTATTAAACCCCTAAGACACAAGCAATGCAAATTTTGAATGAGTTCACATTTTTCTTCTACAGTAGAAATTATTCAGAATCTAATTTTTTTTTCTTCTTCACATACTACTTTCGTATAAGTATTAAATATTTTTCATAATATTTAACATACTGCACATACGTTAAATATTTTTCAATACTTTAAGCATATTTTTACATGCTGCCATATAATATTACAATTCCTGATTCTTTTTGCAGGGTACAAGATGTATTAAGGTGATTTAAACATTTTCTGGTATTAGGTTGGCTTAACAATTGATAAAGAAAAGAATAAAAAACTCTTTGGGGAGGGCAGTGGGTAAGAGCAATCCAGGATTAAAAACATGTTGATGTTTCAAAAGTACCAAGACACAACAAGAACTAAGTCCTTTGGTTGGGACATTTTTAGGTATGGGATCTTTTGCAATGAGTCATTGTTCCTGTTTTACCAAATCTTCCACTTCTATTTTATTTCCAAACTCACAACTTTTAAGTCAACTTCCAGTTTTACTAAATACAATTACATGTCAGAATACTAATCATAATACAAATTGCAGTAATAAACACAATTACTGTTAACGCAAATGTACAACACAATGCACAATGTTACAACAAACGCACAACATAGTATAATATAAATTTTCATGTAATTTTAAATTTCGTTAAATGATATTTATCTCGAGTTACTACTTTGATAAATACAGGATATTTAATTGGTTTGTTCCCATGATTTCAATAACAATCATTAATTTAAAAGGCACTGATATTTGCTACAGCTGTTTATACTTAACTAATAAAAAATTCTCCCTATTGATCATGCACTTAATGAATTGAATATAGACACAGAACTAAGAACTTGAAAAACGTATCGAGTATCTCAAGCTAACTGAAAACTTACAGTGCAAAACAATATTTACATATACACATGCATCTACATTAATATAAACTTCTAATCCCTTTGTATATTCTCTTCTGTGTTTGATGTATCAGGAAATGATTGTTAGGCAGAAAGGGCTGACCCAGCTAAGGTTTTAGGCTCATTTCAAAACAAGATTTTTTTTTAATTTTAATTTTAGTCTCCTTGCACTGCCACTTATCAAAAGTGAATATGCACTGTATTGAATTATATAATTTTCTATTGCAAATTACATTAAAATCTTCTGTATTGTATTTAGCAAATTCATATTAGTAATATATACAATCTTGACTTGTTGCACAAGGCTAGTGCTGTATTTATGTGACAAACTGATGATATATTCATATCATAATGACATTCACGATATATTCTTTATTCTTCACAAAACATGAATTCTTTGACCTAATTATAGTGTTTAAAACTTGCAATTAGCTAACAAACAACACAGGCACTTATTTCAGTCTCAATGACAGTCAAAATAATAAAAATCTGGAGGCAGATTGTCTGCTATTAGACAAAACATTTATTTTCTTTCTTCCTGTCTCTCTCTTTTATTTATTAAAATTTTATTTTATTTAAGAATTACTTTACCTTGAATAGAAGTTTGTTATTGGAGAAAAATAAACATACTTGTCCTGATCAAACTTAAAGCACACCACTTTTACAATACTAAATATAAAGGAAACGTTCAAAACATGATAACCACACAAAGAAAATTAACTATCTCTTAATTTATTTCTCATGTGGATAACAAAATAGATCCTACTCTAAAACAAACAACAGCTTCTACAAAAAAAGAAAGAAAGGAAAAACATTGATGGTACTCAAACCAAGTCCACAATGGAAATGCTTCATTTTAATAGATGATGAGATTGATATATTACAGCATGAGATTCTCACTGAATGGATTAATTAAAAGGCACAGGAAACGGTAACATATTCTAGTACTGACTTGTATATCAAGGCTTCTTTAAACCAGAAATAGAAATACTGCTCAAAAAGCGAGATTCATATGATGTATTATCTGCCTACATTTTCTTGTTCTGTCATTTTGCTATAGAGAGCAGTGGGAGGGGTAGGGATTATTTTGATGACAGGACTTTTATATCACACCTGCAGCTCATTTTTCAATGCAAAATAGTATCTATTACATTGTAGCAAACCTATCTGATTACCAAATTTTGTCAACAGCATTTGTTGCTATAATTCAACTAATGTTAGTAACAGAGTATTCCAGGGTCAAGAAAACATGTGCGTAAAATGAATTACTAAAATCTTCCATTACTTTCCAGCTTCTTTAGAAAATAAATAACAATTAAAGACTTCTTAAGTCTAAACAAAATTATCACAGATTAAAAATTTGGTGTCATATAACCTAGAACAATAACAAATGCTACCATCTTCACATTTCAGAATGAAGTATTAACGGTTCTAAATAAATCAAAATTGTTCATGTGATCAAGTGCTTCTCTTGGTGACTTTTTGGTTATTTGATTTCAATTTTATAGTTATGTATCTCGCTTCTATTTTTTTTTATCACTCAACAAAACAAAACAAGCAAATCAGTGTTTTACTAATAGGAATGCGAAGACCATGAACTAGGTAACTAGATGGTTAAAAATCATTGCATTGAAAATAGAAAATCACCATGCTTAAAGGCAAGGTTGGAAAAGACAATTGTAGAATATTAGATATTGCATCTGAATTCAGGGATCATCGTTTTGAACAAAAGTGGACACAGGTAGAACAGCATAAGATTCAACAGTTTCTTTGTGGAGATCACACCTAATAACTACAACAGTGTCGCCAATGGTAACAAAACTTTCTAATCCATCATACATAATGAAATACTTTTTAGGCAAATCATCCATTCTTAGAGTATTTTTGCAGATTTCAAGTATTTCCTTTTCTGTCAACAACTCAAGTTGTTCTCGGTTCCAAAAGTGTTTCTGGAAAGAAAGTGGATTATCCATTGTGTACGGCGAAACCACAGGCCTTAAAGGAATTCTTTCTTCTGGCCCTTCATCTAAATTTAATCCCTGCAACCTGTTTGCAAAGGATGTGCTAAATTCTTCATCATACAAGGACTCTAAGGCACTTACGCTTTCGCTTCTTATTTGCCGGTCATATGAGTTCAGAGCAACCTGCTCGATCCTTCTGGATTCATGTCTGTGCATTTCATATCTCCTCTGTACAGCCAAAATTCTCTCCTGAATATACAAAAGCAATTCCTTTAAAATTCTGACAAGAGATGAAAATTTTTTCAGATTCAATGTATCAAAAATATTCTTGGCAAAATCGATAATCATTTCCCAATGGAGCTTATCTGTTTTTAATAAAACGCTCACATACAGACACAAGTTGTATGAAATCAACATTTTGCAACTGCCATGACATTTGTGTCCTCTCTGATGAGACCGCAAAAAAAGACTGGATGAGATTATAAATTTTTATCAAGGCATCTGGCCTAAATAGAAATTCTTCAAACAATGCGAGACAAAACTGAGAGCAAGACATACCATCAAATGGTTTTTCATGTATTGCATACTGCAATAATGAGAGTACAAACAGTTTTTCACCATTGTATATAAAATTGATCAAGTAACGCACAAATTCACTTACAAAAGATACAATGTGCATCAAATCCAAGCCACAAGCCTTTCCCATAATCTGATAGAGGGTGTCACAGAGTTTCAAAATAACTTTTCTGATTGGTTCTGTAAATCTCATCAATAGTCTTCTCAACGTAAATTTCTCATATTCATTTAGCAATGATTCCAAGTGTTCAAAACCATGTGTTTGAGTAATATTGCTGAGGGAAAGAAGAACTGCATGATTCTGATTCACAGCTTCATCTTCAGGTAGTAATGATGCAAAATATTCATCAGCTGTAGAGATATGTTTGATATTACGTATTATCAAAGCTTTTCCTCCAACTGGACCTCTTAGTTTTGTTGCGCACTTCACAGATGCACGGAACATTACTCTTTTCCATTTGCTTCCTAAACTGTTCCCATAGTTTTTAATGACATTATCCTGTGATTGCTCAATAATGGAACGAGCAGTTTTGAAGTTAACTGTAGCATGACAGAAAAGGAGAAGAGATGCAGAGAACTGAGCAACATCCAGGGTACTCAATTGTCCCTCTTTGTGTTTTTCAATGAGTTGGTGCAATCCATTGGCAATGCCTACGCCATTTATTACTAGAGCACCACCATTTAAAACCGTAACAGCTGATGTGGTAGTCTTTCCCAATATTTGGCCTGACTGTGCCATGTGGACAGTCGCGGATGTAGCTGCAGTTGCACCTAAACCCAAAGCACTACCTGCGATGGTAATGTAACAGCTTCTTGCTTCCTTATCTCTCAATCCAATATCCTGTTTGTGCTTCTTTCGATCGTACAGCTTTGTTGATGAGCGGTAAGTGGAATAGACAGATACACCTCCAGCAGCCCACGCTGAAGCCGCAACAAATGGAGCGACCACAGGAAAAGCAAATGAGGCAATTGTCAAGGCAGTGGCTCCCAAACCAACCCCTGTACTAACAACATCCAAGGCATTCTGAACTTTTTTGGATGTTTTAGTTTCAGGTGACTGTCCAAATTCAATTGCAGCATTCCCATAGGAATTGTACTTATATTTTCCATCCTTGGGATAACAATATTCGTGCACAGGTAGTTTGTTGCTTTCCAAAAAGTCTTTCCAGTTTCCATACACCCTACAGCTTATGTCAATAAAAGAAGCATTTATACCTGTATCATCTTTTGGAACCTTGAAAACAGGCCATGACTCTATGTTCTTCCCATCTTTGGTGCCCACAACAAAGATAAACACCATACAAACAATTTTATTGGTGTCTTCAAATTTACACATACTTTCCTTGATTATCACCTCGCACATTTTATCAACATGGCGTTCTGCTTCTTCGTTACCAGTGGAAGACAAGCCAAACAAAAGCATTCTAATTTTGTTTTTCAATACAATTGTTTCACCTTCTTCATATGCATCCCAATCCACATCCGACAGGTTGTAACACATTTCCTCTTGAAAAGCAACTGCAGTATGCTTCCAGATTTGTGTAGTTGATGCCATTGTGAGGCCAAAGTGTTCTGAAACTAATTAAAACATTTCTGGAATCAAAGAATGCTACCAAAAATTTCTAGAACTAGCCAGCAAATATTATTTGAAGATATAGGCTTCAAGTATTAGATTACTTTTAAAATATTGAATTAACAATTAAAAGCTTTGATTTACTCTGCTACACAGCTTGTTTCATTATCAGTCATGACATTTCAATGAACCGACATGCCCTAAATAATTGCAATCACTATGTGTCTCGTGCATCAACACCTTTCCTTGATTGAATACTTTTAAATTTATAACCCATAATCAAATTGAAATTCAATCTTTACAACTTTCCTTGCTTTTATCAAATGACAAAATGTGGAAATGTTATTTAACATTTAATTTATCTTCTAAGTTTATCCTACTAGTGAGCATCCTTGGGGTCTCGTGGTATTTTTATTTTATAAAGTGACTATGAACTAGCCCTACCTAGTTCATAGATACCATGCAAAAACTTGTCGTTTAAGATTTTAAAATTACAAAAGGCATTCGAAGCTGTCTCAATGTACCAGGTTTGGATTTAAAACCGCAATACAAAGCCACAACACAAACTTCTGACAAGAGTTATAGAACACAATCAAGAAAACCGCAATAGTTATTGCTCTGCTATAAATAAATCACGACTTCGTGAAATAAACAATCCCACGTGTGCGCCGCCGAGAATGCCATCTATCGTTCGCTCGAGAAGTTGCACTCTAATAAACCTGTTTTGTTTATTGTCGCTTATGTTCATTTTTTATTCTCTATTCACATCCAACATCTATGTAATTTGATTTATTAGCGCAGGAAATGAAGTAGATTAAGGGTCACAGGTTAGAAATAATACCATCTTTCATATTCGTATAGCTCGTTAGAAATAATACCATCTTTCATATTCGTATAGCTCGCATAAGGTCATATGAAAGTGCATTTGGCGTATGTACACTGATTAGGCTACTACGTAATACTTAGATAACAACTGGCCGACCACAACCGGTGAAGTTAAAATATTAGGACACTTTTTCAAAAAAATCCTTTTAATGGTGAAAGTTGAAGCCTACTGTTAGTGACATTTCGGTAAAAAAACAATAAATGAATTAAACGAAATCAAAATGTATGATTAAAACCTAAAATTGGAACAAGCGTTTCGGAAGAAAAAAAAAATCTTAAATCTTCTAAGTGCCATGAAACGCAGAGGTACGTATAAGCTTCACCAATGATGTCCGAACTATACTTTCATAAATGTTTATTTCTTCGTAACGAAAACGGGTAGAAGATAAGTAATACAATTACTACAATACACAAACTAACACCAATACCTACTATACGTATGTTCAGAAAAGTGATTGCCACTATGTTAGGGCTCTTACGTGTTGGTCATAACGATTTTCTAATTTTAGAGCAAATAGTACTAATTTCCCGTCGAACCCACGAAAATACTTACTTTATTTAAAGTAAATCAACCGTCTTCGTCTTCTTTCCCCCACGCAACCTGCGCAAGACATTTAACTTTGCCAGTGCCACGCCTCTGTAGCTTTTGCGTGCGCATGCGCAGTGGTGCGCTGCAGGCAGGGTCACCACTATCGACAGAGAGCGACTGCATAAGAGGGAATCCCTGAAGCATGCCCACGTGGGCATTATTTCCCCTTTACACTGGTATTTCAATGCAACGTGAGTGTAAATGAAGGCTCATGATTGTGAGAAAACGAGGACAAGCCATTTCTTCTGCGAAACTAATTTTATAATATTAGAAATCATATTTTATTCATAGTAACAACGATAATAGCTGATACCATAACATGCTATACCATGGTGGATACCATATTTTCTGTTAAAAGTGTATTCTATTTGACATTTGATCAGCTGGGATGCGAGTGCTAAATCGAGAGCTTTAATTTCAAAAATTAAGTCCTAACGAAGTTCCCGATTGGATATCCACGTCCCAGCTGATCAAACGTCAAATGCACTCACGTCTTTATCGGAGTATTCTCCGGTTGGCAGTACATTCTAGGGTCCATAGACTCCAGGCCGTGTATCAGGCCGCACTAAATTTGCAATATGGCAGCTTGAAAGATTTCCTGTCGGAATAGCCAACTTATGAAACTATAACTCTGATCAAGTCTCTCGCTTTTGTTTTGTTTGTTGTCTCATTCACAATCCTCGCGCGGTCTCGAGTGTTGTCCACTGTTCAATAATACATGTTTCGTTTTTCGGTAGAATTAAATGGAGATGTTCATCTATAAACGAATATTAACTCTGTGAATAATTATTAAGTTAATTAAGAATTATCATTATCAACTATTGCGAGCTTAAGAAGTGTTAAAAAGTGCCAAGTGCAAATGAAAAATACAACCTCAAAAGTTATCTACGGTCATACTTCTGTGTTATTAATGCTTTTGAGATGTGTGTCAACAGTTCCTTCACGTTTTGAAGTGGTAGTAATGAGATTTATTGAACGCAAATAAATACCACAATTATTGAAGTTAATTAACGTGATATACATGGTAGTTTTTAAGTGATCTAATGAATTGTTCCAACAGTCGAGTTATAAGTTAAATGGATGCATTTCCATTGATATTGAAACAATTATTATTAATTTTTAAAAGTAATTTAAAAAAAAATGAAAATCATCATTAGTTCCTAACAGTCGAGTTATAACTTATCCATTGTTACCAGACACAGTCTTTAATACGTGTTATCTTCAAAGGTTCAATATTAAATAGACCCAGATTTTAAATCCATTTTTTTCCCAGTTATAATTAAAATGAATTCAGAAAAAAAATAAAAATATAATAAAATTTAAATTTTAAAAACAAAAAATACTAAAGGGACACTTAAAAAAAATAATGAATAAACTATTTCAATTATTTTTATTATTATTATAAAAAAAACAATTAAAAATAATAAAAAAAACCAAAAAAACGCCTAGTAGATAATTAAATAAATTGAACGAAAAAATGCAAAGAACGAAGAACCAAAACGAAAAATGCAAATTTTTAGAACACCGTAAACCAACACAATTTCATTGATGACTTTTGAATGTTGGGGAACTCCAAATTTTGGGGGTTTTGCTGGGCGGCGGTTTTAAGCGGCGTGCGCGCGCGGCGCGGGGGCGGCCGGGGCGCGGGCGGTGGCCGCGCGCAAGCGGCGGGCGCGCGCGCGCGCGGCGCGCGCGCGCGCGCGGCGCGCGCGCGCGCGGCGCGCGGCGCGCGGCGCGCGCGCGCGCGCTGTTGTTGGGGGTTGCTGTTGGGTTGTTTTTTGGGGCGCTGTTGTTGTTGCTGTTGCTGCTGTTGCTGCTGGCTGCTGCTGCTGTTGCTGTTGTTTGCTGGTTGCTGCTGCGGGTTTGCTGTTGCGGGCGCCCCCGCTGTTGGCTGTTGTTTGTTGGGTTTGTTGTTGTTGCTGTTGTTGCTGTTGCTGTTTGCGTGTTGTTGTTGTGTTGCTGGGTTGTTAGTGTTGCTGGTTTGTTTTTTTTCTGCTGTTTGTGTTGTTGCTGTTGTTTGCTGTTGTTGCTGGTTGCCCCCTTTGTTGTTGGTTGCCCCCGGCTGTTCTGTTGTTGCGTTGTTCCGCTGTTGTTTGTTGTTGCTGCGGTTAAGCTGCGTTGTTTTTGCTGCTGTTTTTTGGTTGCTGCTGTTGTTTGTTGTTGTTTGTTGTTGTTTTGTTGCTTTTTTGTTTTGCTGCTGTTGCTGTTGTTGCTGCTGTTGGGGTTGCTGGGGGTTTTTTGTTGGGTAAGCGCTGTTGTTGCCTTTGGCTGTTGTTGTTGCTTTTTGTTGTTGTTGGGGTTGTTGTTGTTGGGGCGCTGCGTTGCTTTTTGTTTGCGTTGTTTGCTGCTGCGGGCGCTTTTTGCTGTTGTTGTTGTTGTGCGTTGCCTTTTTTTGGGCGGCGGCTTGCTGCTGCTGCCTTTTTGCTGCTGCTGTTTTTGCTGTTGCTTTTTTTTGGGCTGCTGCTTTTTGCTGTTGTGTTGCTGCTTTTGGCTGCGGCGCTGCTTTTTGGTTGCGCGCTGTTGCTGCTGTTGCTGCTGCTGCGGCGTTGGGTTGTTGTGCTGTTGGGGGTTGGGCTGCTGCTTTTTGCTGTTGCTTTTGTTGTGGGTTGCTGCTGTTTTGGGGCTGTTGCTGTTGCTGCTGCTCGCTTTGTTGTTGGTTTGTTGCTGGGCCGTTGCGCTGCTGCTGTTGCTGCTGCGTTGCGTTGTTGTGTTGCTGTTGTTGCGCGCTGCTGCTGCTGTGCGGGTTGTTGTTGCTGCTCTGTGTGTTGCTGCTGCTGTTGCTGCTGTTGCTGTGCTGCGTTGTTGTTGTGCTTGCAAAGGTTGGGGCTCTGCTGCTGGTTGCGGGCCCCCGGGCTGTTGCTGTTGTGCGGGTTTTCAAGGTTTTTGGCGGGGGTTGCTGGTTGGTTGTTGCTGCTGCTCCCTGTTTTTTTAAGCTGCTGGTTGTTTGCGCTGGCTGTTTTTTGCTGCTTGGGTTTTGTTGTTGCTGCTGTGCTGTTGTTGGGGCCCGCTTTTCCCCGGCTGTGTTGTGCTGCTGCGGCTGCGTTGTTTTGCGGCTGGGCTGCTGTGTTGCTGTTGTTGTTGCCGCCGGCTGTTGGGCGTTGCGCCGTGCGCTGCGCGTTGCTGCTTTGCGGGCTGTTGTTGCTGCTGTGCCGTTGCTGCTGCTGCTGCTGTTGCTGTGCGTGCTGCTGCTGGCCGTTTGCTGCGTTCCCGCTGCTGGTTGCTGCGTGCTGTGCTGTTGCTTGCTGCGTTGTTTGTTGTTGCTGCTGCTGTGCTGTGCTGTTGTTGTGCGCCTGCGTGCGGCCGGTTGCTGTTCTCTGGTTGTTTGTTGCTGTTGCTGTTGCTCTTGTTGTGCTTTTGTGTAAGGTGCTGTTGTGCAATTGTGTGCTGTTGCGTGTTGGCGTTGCTGCTTTGTTGTTGCTGCTGTTGTGTTGGTGTTGTTGTCTTGCTTGCTGCTTGCTTGTTTTTGTTGCTGCGCTGTTGCTGCTGTTGTGTTGTCCTGCCGTGTTGCTGTGCTGTAAGGTTGCTGTTGCTGTTGCTGTTGTTGCTTTGTTGGCGTCTGTTGTTGCTGCTGCGTTTGTGTGGTTTGCTGTGTGTTTGTTGCTGTTTGCTGTGTGTTCGTGTTTGCTCTGCTGTTTGGCTTTGTTCCTTGTTGTTGGTAATAGTTGCTGCTGTTGTTGTTGGGTTTTGCTGCTGCTGTGCCGGTTGTTTGGCCGTTGTGCCTGTGCTGCGTTCTAGCGTTTGTTGGTTGCTGCTGCGCGGCTTTTGCTGCTGTTGCTGCTGTTGTGCTGCTGCTGGCTGCGTGTTTGGGGTGTGCTGCTGTTGCTTGCGTTTGTTGCTGTTGCCTGGTGGCTGTGCTGTTGTTGCTGTTGTGTTGCTGGCGTGCTGTTAGCGCGTTGTTGCTGTTGCTGCTTTTGCTTTAAAGTTGGCGTGTTGGCTGCTTAAGCTGCTGCGTTAGTGGGCTGCTGCTGCGTGCTGTTGTTGGCTGCTGGGGCAAGTTGCTGTGCTGTTGTTGTAGGCTGCTGTTGTTGTGTGCTGCTGCTGCCGGTCGTTGTGCTGTTGTTGGTTGGTTGCTGTTGTTGGCGTGCTGCTGTGTGTTTGTTGCTGGGCGTGGCTGCGCGTGTTGCTGGTTGTTGGTTCGCGCGGGTGCGGGCCCCGCTGTGTGTGTTGCGCGCAGTTGCTGCTGCTGCTGCTGCCTTTTGGGCTGTGCTGCTGCTGCTGGCTGCTGCTGTAGCGCTTTTGGGTTTGTTGCTGCTGTTGCTGCTGCTGGGTGTTGCTTGCGCTGCTGCGCTGTTCCCGTTGTGTGCTGCTTGGTTGTGGGTGTTGCGTTGGTAAGCGTTGCTGCTGTTCGCTGTTGCTGCTGCTGTGCTGCTGCTTGCTCCCTGCTGTTGCGCGTTGCTGCTGCTGTTGCTGCGTTAGGCTGTTGCGGGTGTGTTGCTTGTGGTTGTGGCCGCGGCTGGCGTTGCTGGCGTTGCTGCTGCGTTGGCTGTTGCTGTGTAGTTAGCTGTGTTGCGTGGTTGCTGCTGCGCTGCTGCTGTGCTGCTGCTGCTGTTTGTTGCTGCTGTTGCTGCTGCTGTGTTAAGCGTGTTTGTTGCTGGTGGTTGGTTGTTCCCTGCTGTGTTGTTGCTGCTGTTGCTGCTGGCTTAGCTGGTGCTGTGCTGTTGCTGGCGCTGGCTGCTGCTGGTGTTGTTGCTGTTGGTGCTGGCTGCTGGGCTCGTTTGTTGTTGGTTGCTGCCGGTTGTTTGGTTGCTGGCTGCTTTGCGTTGTTGCCGTTGTACGGTTGGCTGGCTGTTGCTGTGCTGTTGCTGCTTGTTAGCTGCTGTGTTGCTGTGCTGCTGCTGTTGCTGTGCTGGTTGCTGTTGCTGTGCGCTGCTGCTGTGCTGCGTGCTGTGCTGCTGTTGCTGTTGCTGCTAGCTTGCTGGGGTTTTTCTGCTGCTGGTGCTGCTGTTGCTGCGTTGCTGCGGTTTAGGTTGGTGCTGTGTGCTGCTGTTGCTGCTGCTGGCTGCGCGCTGCTTGCGTCCCGTTGTGCTGCTGTGCCTGCTGGCTGCTGCTAGCGTTGTTGCTGTTGGTGCTGGGCTAAGCGTGTGGTGCTGCTGCTGTTGCTCGTTAGTTGCTGTTTGCGTTGCTGGCTGTTGCTGTTGTTGCTGTGTTGCTGCGGTTGCGTTGCTGCTGCTGCTGCTGCTGCTGCTGCTGTGTGTTGCTGCTGTGCTGCTGCTGCTGTTGTGCTGCGGGCCTGTTGCGCTGTGCTGCGTGTTGCGTGTGCTTTGCTGTGTTGGCTGCGCTGCTGTGCTGGCGTGCGTTGCTGCTGCTGCTGCTGCCTTTGGGTTGCGCTCTGCCTTTTGCTGCTGTGCTGCTGCTGTTGCTGCTGCTGTTGCTGCTGTTGCTGCTGTTGGGTTGCTGGCGCTGTTGTTGCTGTGGTTGGTTGCTGCGGGCTTTTGGGTGGTTGTTGCTGGTTGCTGTTGCTGCGGGTTGGGCCTGCTGTTTGTTAGCTGTGCGGGCTGCTCTGCTGTTTTGGGTTAGCGGGGTTGCTGCTGCTGCTGCTGGCTGTAGCTGCTGGCGAGTTGCTCCGCTGCTGCGCGCGTGCTGCTGCGCTGCTGCTGCTGCTGCGTTGCTGCTGCTCGCTGCGCTGCTGGCTGTGCTGCTGCGGCGTTGCTTGGCGGGCGCGCGCTGCGTTGTGCGCGCGTGCTGTGCGTGCTGCTGTGCTGGCTGTGCTGCTGCTGTTGCTGCTGCTGCTGGCTGTTGCCCTGCTGCTGCTGCTGCTGCTGGTGCTGCTGTTGCTGCTGCGTTGGCTGTTGCTGTGCTGCTGCGTGCTGCTGCTGTTGCTGCTGTTGCTGCTTGTTGTTGCGGGTTGCTGGTTGCCTGTTAGCGCGTGTGGCGTTATTGCGCGGCTGCTGTTGCTGTTGGCTGCGCAGCGTGCTGCTGCTGCTGCTGTTGCTGTTGCTGCTGTTAAGCTGCTGCTGCTGTTGCTGGGGGGTAAGGTGCTGCTGCTGCGCTGTGCTGCTGCGGGGCCGCGTTGCCGCGTTGCTGCTGTTGCGTTGCGGGTGCTGCTGGCTGGCTGCTGGGCCCCGCCGTTGCTGCTGCTGCCGGCTGCTTTTTGGCGCGCTGGTTGCGTTGCTTGCCGTGTTTGCGCGTTGCTGCTGGTTCTGTTGCTGCGGTTGGTTGCTGCTGCGCGCGTTGCTGCTGCTGCTGCTGCGCTGTTGCTGTGCTGCGCGTTGCTGCCCCTGGTGCGTTGCTGCTGTGCTGCTGTTGCTGGTTGGGGCTGCTAAGCGCGCTGTTGCGCGGTTGTGCGTCGTTGGCCGTTGCTGCTGGCTGCTGTTGCTGCTGCTGGCGCTGCTGCTGCTGCCCCTGCTGCTGTTGCTGCTGCTGTTGCGCGCTGCTGCTGCTGCTGCTGTGCTGCTGCTGCTGGCTTGCGCGCCCCGGGGCGTTGCTGGCTGTTGCTGCTGCTGCTGCCGTTGCGGGTTGCCAGGCTGTGTGCTGCTGCTGGGCTGCTGCTGTTGCTGTGTGTGGCGCTGCTGCTGGGGGTGCTGGCTGGCGGGCGCTGTGGGCGGGTGCGTGCCGTTCTGCGTGCTGCTGCTGTTGCGCTGTGTGCTGCGTTCCCTGGCGTTGCTGCTGCTGCTGCTGTTGCTGCGCAGCTGCTGCTGCTGCTGTGCTGCTTTTGGCTGCTGCTGTTGTTGTTGCTGCTGTGCTGTGCTGGCTGCTGACCCTTGCTGGCGTGCTGCTGTTGCTGTGTTAGCTGCGTTGCGGGCCCCTGCGTGTTGTTGCTGTGCGCTGTTGCTGTTGTTGGCTGTGTGCTGCTGCTGCTGGGTTGTTGGTTGCTGTTGTGTGCTGCTGCTGCTGCTGCTGCTGCCTGTTGGCTGCGTTGTGCTGCCGTTGCTGGCGTTGCTGTGTGCTGCGTGCTGCGTTGCGGGTTGTTGTTGCTGCTGCGGCTGGTGCGGGTTGCTGTTGCGGGGTTGTTGCTTGTGTGCATGCGTGCTGTGCTGCTGTTGCTGTGCTGTGCTGCGTGCCGTTGCTGGTGCGTGCTGCTGGCTGCTCCCTTGGTGTGTGTGGCGCGGCGCGGTGGTGCTGCGGGTTGCTCGCTGCGTGCGTTGGTTGCTGCTGGCGCGCTGCGTTGCGCTGTTGCTGCTGCGCTTTTGGGCTGCGCGCTGCTGCTGTGCTGGGCCGCTGCGCGGCTGCTGCTGTTGTTGTCCCTTGCGCTGCTGCTGCTGCCGGGCGCCAGCTGCTGCGCTGTGGCGTTGCCGCTGTTGCTGCGCGCGCTGCTGGCGTGTGCTGGTGTTGCTGTCCCGGTGCGCTGTTGTGCTGTTGCTGTTTGGCGTTGCTGTTGTTGCGGGTTGTTGCGGGTGTGTGCTGCTGCTGCTGCTGCGTTGCTGTTGCTACATTGTTGTTGCTGGTTGCGCCATTGGGTTGCCAGCGTGGCTGCGTGTGTTGCCGTTGTTTGGCTGTTGCTGTCGTGCTGTTGCGCTGCTGCTGTGGTTGCTGGTTGGCGTTGCGGGTGTTGCTGTGCTGTGCGCGTGTAGTTGCTGCGGCGTTGTTGCTGCTGCTGCTTGTTGTGCTGCGCGGTGTTGTGCTGCTCCGGGGTGCTTTGGGTTGCTGTGTTGCTGTGTGTAGGTTGCGTTGCTGCTGTGTGTGGTTGTGTTTGGTTGCTGGTTGCAACAAGCGGTTGTTGCGGTTGCTGTTGCGTGTTGCTTGGCGTGTTGCTGTTGCTGCTGTTGTGCTGGTTGCGTTGTTGCGTTGGTTGCTGGTTGGCTGGCGCTGTTGCTGCGCTGCTGCTGCCGTGCTGGTTGCGGGCTGGTTGCGTGCTGTTGCGCTGTTGCGCGGTTGTTGCTGCTGGCTGCTTGCTGCTGCTGCGCTGTTGCTGCTGCGCGTTGCTGCTGCTGCTGCTGCTGCCAGCGGCCTGTGCGGGGTGCTGTTTTTAAGGTGCTGCTGTTGCGGGCTGTTGCGGGTTCGCGTTGGCCACCCGCGTTGCTTGCTGCTGTGGAGCGGTGTGCTGCGTGTTGTGCTGTTGCTGCTGCTGCTGCTGGTGCTGCTGTTGCGGTGGCTGGTGCCGCTGGCGCCGCGTTGTTGTGCGCTGTTGCCGCTGCTGCTGCTGCTGTTGCTCGCTGCTGCTGTTGCTGGCTGTGCTGCTGTTGCGCTGCGCTGTGCTGCGGGTGTGTGCTGTGCGCGTTGCGCTGGGTGCTGTTGCTGTTGCTGCTGCTGCTGCCGCTGTTGCTGTGCGACAAGCTGCTGCGGGCTGCTGGCTTGCTGCTGCTGCTGTGCTGCTGGCGCTGTTGCTGCTGCTGCTGCGTTGCTGCGCGTTGCTGCGTGCTGCTGCTGTTGCTGCTGCGCTGTGCTGGCTGCGTTGCGTTGCTGCGCTGTGCCGCGGGCTGCGTTGCGTTGCTGCTGGCTGCTGCTAGTTTGCTGTTGTGCTGTTGCTGCTGCTTGGCTGTGTGGCGCATTGTTGTTGCGGGGTTCCCTGTGCTGCTGCTGCTGGTGCTGCGTGTGCTGCGCCGCAAAGGGTTGCGCGCGCTGCGCCGCTGCTGCTGTTGCTGCGTTGCTGCTGCTGCTGGTTGCTGCTGTTGCTGCGTTCTATGCGCTGCTGTTGCTGCGTTGCGCGGCGGGTGTGGGCGCGCGGCTGCTGTTGCGTGTTTTGGTGGGTGTGGCTGCAGCGAGCAGCAGTGCGTGCCGCGCGGTTGCGAGCGCGTGCTGCGCGGCAGCAGCGCGGCAGCAGAGCAGCGGGGAGCAGAGCAGTAAGCAGCAGTAGCGGCAGTGCAGCAGCAGTGCAGCAGAGCAGAGTAGCAGAGAGCAGAGCGGAGCAGCTGAGTAGAGTAGTAGTAGTAGCAGGAGCGAAATTAAAAATGTCCCACCGTAAGGCTGAAATATACAGGATTAGTGGAATTAACAACTTCTGCCAAACTAAAACGAAACGAAACACCCTAAACGAGTATAAATTTAAAGATCTCGTCCGACAGTGACATTTTTCAAAAGTTGTCCCGTTAGTTCGGCTTTTTAGCTGGCCAGCAGCTTATGCAGGTTACCAATGACAGCATACGAGGGAATCCAAAACCGGGGCCACGTGACCGATTTCATATTAATATATCTCAATGCAACACGAGCAGAAAGGAAGGCTCGTCACTAGGGAACTAATTTTCATGTAATTACATGTTTTACGGGAAAACGATACCTGCACTCAATAATATTTTTTTAGAGTTAACAAGACATTCTGGACGAATTAGTACCATTTTTATTTTACATATTTTGGTATTGTATATTTTGATATAATTACATGTTTTTACATATTTTGTCTATTACTACGTATTTCGTTACATTTTAATACATTTGTACGTCGAAAAGGAATATTTCAGGAGCACGTTTGTGATTTAGTATGATGCGGAATCATCCTTCGTAAGCAGCAATATAAATGCTACTTCACTTATTATAGAAGCGGTCATAGAACTATGACCATCATATCATCGCCATGAATTGTCAAAAGTACTAAATACACGCGCGCGCGCACGCGCACGCGCGCGCGCACACGCACACGCACACGCACACGCACACGCACACGCACACACACACACACACACACACACACACACACACACAAGATCCATCATCATACCGGCCACTGTGTATGCTTGACAAGCTGGAAGGTGGAGAGAATTATTAGACCAGGCGGAGAAAGCTGTAGAGGGGGAGGAGCCTTGGGAAAAAATCAGATGGTTTGCAGAGCTGCCTGACTGTTGAGGGCAGTCCAGCTTGTCATTAACACCGTCCGACAAGCAAATTGAGGAAATAGAGGGAAAGAGAGGCCAAAACAGTTACGTTGATATTGAAGCTTTCAACTCGGCCAGGTGGAGTAATATTACCAAGCTCGGCAGATTTACCCCAACGTACTTGAAGATTGTGGCTATATTAAAGTAATAGAGCCCGATTACAATACAAATAAGGGGCCCGAAGGTATATTTTACACCGCTGTGTCCTGCAAGAGTCGGTATTGGGTCCACCATTATGGAATGTGATGTATGACGAGGTCCTTCGGCTTCCCCTCCCAGAAGGTACCAGTATTATTGGTTTCGCGGACGACATTGCTATCGTCGCCGTTGCAAAATACATTGAGGAGATTGTGTATATTTGCAACGAAGCGGTCGCTATTGTTAGTGGTTGAAGTCCTCAGGGCTGCAGTTAGCTGAGCACAAGACTGAGGTTATCCTGGTCACTAGCAGGAAAAAGAGAAAAACCATCACTCTCAGAGTTGGAGACCACCATATTGCATCACAGCGTCGATCAAATATCTTGGTCTCGTGATTGACGCCCGTCTGACATTTGCTGACCACCTGACGTACGCCAGCAATAAAGCGGCGGTAATTAATGCAGCATTGTCGAGGCTAATGCCCAACATAGGGCCCTGTCTGGAGAAACGGAAGCTTCTGGCCTTGGTTGTGAGGTCCGCCTTGCTCTATGGAGCCCCAGTATGGGCCAACTCGACGTCGACAGTTACGTCCGAGGGATGACGTCAGTGTACAGGTTATCAGCATTGCGGGTAGCTTGTGCATTCCGCACTGTGTCGATGCGTGGCCCACGAGAGAGAAAGGCCTAGGCGCGAATCTGTGACGTCAGCAAAGCCGTGCTGTGTCCCGAGTCCTGGCTCGTGGAATTTAACGCGTTCAGACCATCACACGCTATTCATTCAGTTTTATTGCAACTTCATGGTAGAAATAAAAAGCTGCAATCGTCATTAACTTAATATATTTTTCTGGCACTAATCCTACTTTACAATAATATTTACTGGAGCCCCGGAAAACATGCAGATTTAACTTCTCTTCTGTAAGCCATGCATGTTTTTTAAAAATATATCAAAATTAAAATAAATATTATTAATTCATGATATAACTCATGGTAATATATGATATATATTAATGTATGATAAAACTACCAGTTGATACGGGAAAGGAAATACAAGGCAAGGATCTGGAAAAAGAATGAAGAAAACAAATTGATAAGAGGAGACTTATTTTTATTATGTTTTAAATTTTTTTAGTTGTCTTTGACACTTTGTAGCAACAATGTCATCATTTTTAATATTTATTACATTATTGACAAATGTTTTGCATGCTCTTAGCATTATGCTGTGAAGCAAGTCTTTGGCACTTCTTTTACATTTACAATTTTCGTTTATGTCTATTGTGAAGGCATAACCATCACTAAATGTTTTTGACATTTGAAACAAGATTGATAATTGATTTGTGTCACATAAAAATGAGGCTTCACAAATTTCCATTAGTTTTCCTAACAAAAACCACAACCCCAACTTAATAAATTAAGTGTAATCACACATAATATATTGTAAAGGGGATGATAATGCACAAGTTGATGAAACCCATATAAACAGGAGTTCTATTAGAAAGAGCACATTATGGGAACTTCTAGAAAATATAATAAAAAAACACGTCACAGTAATTTTAATTTCCATATGAATACTTACAATGAAATATATATTGTAATAAAGATGGATAATGATGAACTGCTCTAAAAATATGAAAACCAAAGTAAACTAGAAACCCAAATTAACAATTCACCTGAAAAAGAGAACCTATAGTAAGTATCTGGCAGATAAGCAGGGAAGAAAGATGCATAAAAACAAAGTCTAAAAACATCTCAACCTAATTATACCTACCGGCTGTATAATTATTATTTTCGTACAATTAAAAGATAGAGTTCTCTAAATATCCTCCAGCAGAGAACAGGTGAACTGCGAAAATAGAAAAAAATAACTCTCGAAATACTTGAACACAATCAATACATAACCTTCAATTCTCGTGTTCCTGTATTTCAGTGAAGAAATCACACACACATATAATAATTTTACCTCTGGAAAATAAAGTCCAGTAATACTAATATAGCACAAAACAAAATATCGTGTATAAAACACAAATATCGCGTATAACACCATCGATCACTTTGAAAATAACAACACAAGAACCACCAAGAACACACAAGCTTCCACCATCGGCTAGCACCACAGCACGGCTTTGCTTACGTCACAGATAAAATGGCGTCTCGCGCCTAGGCCTTTCTCTCTCGTGGGCCACGGTGTCGATGCAGTGTGCGTCATCGCGGAGATGCCTCCTGACGATGTCTTGGTGCAGGAGAGACGGAGGAGATATCATAAAGAAGAGGAGAACCCAGACTGCTCGACAACACTGCTCGAATGGCAGGAGCGATGGGACAAGTCCATTAAAGGAAGATGGACGTACCGCATGATTCCCTCCATTGCACCGTGGATCAACCGTAAACACAGCGAAGTAAATCTCTTCTTGACTCAGCTGTTGTCTGGACATGGATGCTTTCTGTCATATCTCCACAGGTTCAAGCTGGAGGATACCCCATTCTGTCCATTATGTGAACCTGCTGTTGAAGACGCTGAGCATGTGTTCTTCCAGTGCCCGCGATACCATCTACAGCGACGGCACGTTATGAATATACTCGGGATTGACCCGCTGACACCCGAAGCAATGGAGATCATATGCGCAGACCATAATAGCTGACCTCAGGAGAATAGAAAGGGAAAGAAGGGAAGTCGACTGATCCTTCCTACGATTTGGCGAAGAGAAGTGGCTTGTGACTAATGTTAAATTTCAAACTTGGCGAAATTCGTGACTTGGGAAAGGTAACAATTACAAATGACAAGGTAGGTCGCCAGCTGTTTAAAACAGCACAAGTTAAAGTTTTGAACAAAACCTCGCCATAAAACAAAGGAGGCGAGGTGACCATGCATTTACCTAATGAATTATTGTTCAGGGCTAACACAGAGAACCCCTAAGCTATCAGATTCGCGAAGACTGTCGTCACATTCGAAACCTTTCGAAAGGACGCTCCAGATTCGTAATAAACAGGAACATAAATTCTAAAGGATCTCAGAGAGTGGAGATATAACAATCCAAATAACTCACAAATGTTACATTTATTGCAAAGCTATGAAAGAGTACAAAATCAATTTTTTTGCTATGCAGATACGGAAGTTGCTGCAAGAAAAACAATACAGAATTACAAATGCAAGACAAAATGACAGACGGAAGAATGCCGTCTCTTTACAAAAGTACTGTATGACACAGGAACAAATTAAAAGGCGCTTCCAACAATGCGCCTGAACCTTAAACAGAATTACAGTATTCTTGACAACCTCAACAATGCCCACTTTAGGACGAGGGAGATGAATACATAAATATGCAAGATTGACAAAAAAGCCGACCTCGGCCTTCTTTCAATACAAAAAGAGGTGACAAACTGTATTATTACAAATGAGCCATTACATATAAAAACCAAATTCAGTATGAGTGGATTAATACCAAGTTATATGGAAATGGATCTTTTACGAAAACTTACACCTTATTACCAAATTACAAAGTAAGCAGGAATACTCTGGAATGAAAGCCGGGCGACCAG
The DNA here is from genome assembly GCA_964035755.1 of Teleogryllus oceanicus. Lineage (NCBI taxonomy): Eukaryota > Metazoa > Arthropoda > Insecta > Orthoptera > Gryllidae > Teleogryllus > Teleogryllus oceanicus. The sequence goes on from CAXIVR010000013.1 coordinate 55,117,721, forward strand.
TGCCCAGCGCCCTGGCCTCGTTACGGTGATCATAACACTGACGAAAACCGGTGGCCTATCCACGTCGGCATCGCAGAGCCAGACACCAGCCGGCTTCTTGCCCGAGCGACAAGGTGATCGCTCACGGGGCGAAATTTGACGCGGCTTTTATAGGCTACAACCGAATACTGTACGAGCGTTGTGGACGTCTACCAAAAAGCTCCAGACTGCCGAACGCGGCCAAATGTCGTCTTACTCACGACAGGAGCGAAAATTCCAACAAAACTCCATTGCCGAATGCGACCAATCGCCGTCTTACTCACGGCAGGAGTGAAAACTGCAACATTAACAACATCAATTAGTAATGTACAGTACAAAAATGGCACTCCGCAACTATTTCGGAGGCCATTACCATCTAAATGCTGCATATAGCCGCAACGCAAGCTACAAACAAAATACAAACAGAGTAAACCTGCTACAAAAAAGGCTAGTTCAAACAATCGTCAAGATACAACAAATATACAAAATACAAGATCCAATTCCATAACATACCATTGTTGCCCTGATCAGGCTATCATGCACTCATACACATATTTAAAACAACAACATAATACGATTCTGAAAGAATCAGGCCTTTCTAAAAACAAGAGTAATGGCTCTTAACTACGAAAAAGGCGTGCGCCAGGCACGCTATACAACAAGTGAACATTACAAAACAGAAGCAGAATAACAAAAGGCAAATACCTATTGTAACGGCTCATAAGGAGCCGAGCAAAAGTTCTACATGGCAAAAGGCAAATAACTATTATAACGGCTCGGAGGGAGCCAGGCAGAAAAGCCGCTTTGTGCGCGGGGAGCGCACGTCCTTTATACCAACCCCAGAAGGGGTGACACTGTGGCAGTGGAGGGGAGTAGCGGGGAAATATCGATACAGCCACAGAGTAGTACAGACATCTTTGCCTAAGAAGTTTATATTTGCCTCTTAGAGATTAGGGCAACTTGCGCAGCATGCAAGCGATGGTGGTGGCCCCTGGCAGAGATGCCAGAAAGCACAACGTATAATTGTAACATTTTTATTTTGCCATAAAAACCTTAATTTTAAGGCTACAAAGGCAAACCGAGGTGTCTGTACAACTTTAAATTTACACTAATTTGCGGATTTTGTGGGTAAAGCCCGCTACAACTAATAGTTTTCTTATAGTAAACAAAAACTTGTTTTGAAAGTAATAAAAACTTTTACACATAATGCCAATTTTTCCTCAGAACTCAACCAACCAAAAAATCAGATCTTTATAATAAATTCTTAGGTTTTTAGAACCTTCTCATGGCCATTAGATCACAGTTTGATTTTCACTTAATCTAATTACAGAATAAGAGCTTACAAACTATGGATGCAAAACCTTCTCAGTAGAACTTCTCAGATGACTGTTGGCTTCTAATAGCTGATTTAACACCAATATTCAATATTTGTGATCACTAAATTTTTCCAAATTTAACAGCTAAGTCACTCTAATCCACTCCCCGTGATGTAATGCCTAACGGCGGTTCCGCGGGGAGGATGGAGGAGAAGGGAGGTGGTTTTAGTGGGTAAAAATCTCACACCATCATGTGGTACGGACCACATGGTGTCTTTTGAAGATTTCCACCGACCGTCGTAAAAAACAGACACACATACACACATACATACACACACATACATACACACACATACATACACACACATACATCACACATACATACACACACATACATACACACATACATACACACACATACATACACACAATACATACACACATACATACACAACATACATACACACATACATACACACATACATACACACATAAAATACATACACACATACATAACACACATACATACACACACACACATACACACACACATACACACACATACATACACACACATACATACACACACATACATACACACACATACATACACACACATACATACACACACACATACACACACACATACATACACACAAAATACATACACACACACATACACACACATACATACACACACACATACATACACACACATACATACACACAACATACACACACATACATGCACACACACATACATGCACACACATACATGCACACACATACATGCACACACATGCACACACATGCACACACATGCACACACATGCACACACATGCACACACATGCACACACATACACACAACACACACACCCTCCCAGGGGACACCACCTTGTAGTAGCACTGTCCGTGCGGGTGGCGAGGGCTTGAGCGCTTCGTTGATGTTGAGGGCTATGCCAGCGGCAGTTGCAGATGCATCTGCTGGTAGGGTTTCCCATGTTGGACAGGTCTCAACGGAGGAGCGGACGAAGTGTGTCCTACAACGACCTGCCTGACCTCACTCCTCTCCCTAAACCTCCTTCTTTTTCCCCTCAGGGTCTCCGCCTGGGAGTTCGTGAGTGGCAACCACGGGGCCCTAAGCTGTGTCAAGCATTTCTTCCACTTACTTGTGCTTGACTCTCTCTCTGTCTTCTATCCTATCAGGCCTCCCTTGGCCAACTCTTGTTTTTTCGACCCCGACGCTATTAGGTTTCGAGGGCTAGGGCGTGTCTTTCCTGTTTCTACAACAATGCTCTTCTTTTTACTTGAACCAGTCTACTTTTCATACACATCAATCGCATACACCCGCCCAAATGCAATAACCCGAATTTACCAAATACCTAATATCTTGGATGGCCTCTTCCCACCTTTTCACTCTGTTTTTGGCGCTGCCCGAAGTCGACAGAGGTACAGCATAGAAACTGGGTTAACTGCACTCCCAGGCCGCCTGATAGTACAGGGCCCAGGTACAGAAGCCACCTGACCCGGCTGCCCTATCGGCAGGTGTATAATCTCCTCGGTCGTATTAGTGCCGGGTGGCGCCCGGGCAGGGCCCTGATGCGACCGGGGGGAGGCTGTGCCGAGGCCACTGTCTTCGGAGGACGGCGACGGGACTTGCGTGTCGAGGTGGGGTTTACGGAGGAACTCGGGGATACTAGGTACCATTACCTTACATTTCAGAGAGAAGAGGGAGTACAGGATTAATATGAAGCCGCAAAATGAAAATAGAGATTTAAAAGTGCAGAAACCAATGGGGGCCCCAGCCCAAACCAAAGAGAGGAATGAAGAGAAGGTGAACGGACTCCATGTCCAAGAAGCAGCCGTAGAAGAAATAGGAACCAACGCTATCGACGTCCTTGGAAAATTGATCGGCGAACTTAATGAGATGATCCAATCCAAGAGAAACATTGGCAAGCTAATCCAGGAGCAATCAGCCAGAGTTGGGAATGCCTACAATCGACTGAAGCGTCTCAGGTTTGTGCAGAGTAGACGCTCTGTTATTGTGATTCCTAGTGCTGTGACTCCAAGGGCACCAACAATTTCTCCGTCGGCCACAGAAACAGACGCTGATGATGAATCAGAGGACGTCTCAGATGCGGGACGTAACACCCGGAACCCAAAACGGAGACTAAAGAATGACAAAAACCGGGCAGAGAGGAAGGAGGCAGAATCTACCTCTGAAGATGACACCCAACTCGCAGAGGCGAAGAAAGGTGGGTGGCAGAAGGTCAAATCCCGTAAGGAAAAGAGGGAAGAAAAGAGGAAAGCGGGAACGGAGCTGCCTTTGAAACAGCCCGAAAAGCAAAAGAAGAGGACACGACAGAATAGACGCAAGAAACGGGCCAAGTGGCCAAATGCGATCATTGTTCGCCCGAAAGAGAAGAGAGGTATGCGGATATCCTCAGTCGGGTTAAAGAAGGAGTTCCGACGAGCAGGTCCGGACCTCAGTGGATAAGATCCGCAAAACAGTCTCTGGAGACCTGTTAATAATCCTCTCAAAGGATAATACAGACAATGGGGCAGGTCTTCAGAAAACAATGACTGATCTGCTAGGAAGCGACGCAGAAATCGTCAGTAAGAGTCCACAAGAACATGTTGAGATACTGGATCTTGATGAGATTACTACTAAAGAGGATATTCTGGCAGCCCTGCAGAAAGCGGCTGGAGAAGAAAATGCACTGACACTAGGTGCGATTAGATCCTTGCGCAATGCTTACGGGGGTACACGGATTGCCTCTGTGACACTGCCATCACCCATAGTGGAAAAGATCCTGGGCGAACACGGCAAGATAAGGATTGGTTGGGTCAACTGCCGGATCAGAAGAATTGAGAAACCGACCAAGTGTTTTAGTGCTGGCACTACGGTCATATCTCAACGAAGTGTAAGAGTGTTGTGGACCGAACCAGACTCTGTAACAGATGCGAGAAGGAGGTCACATAGCAGCTGACTGCAAGAAAGAGCACGATGCGCTTATGCCTCGAGAAAGGTCATCGAGAGAATTGTGCCACCCAGCTGGCGGCAATAGGTGCCCAGTATTTAAGGAAGCACTTCAGAGAATGAAAGCTCGACGATCATGAAAGTGATACAAATCAATTTAAATCACTGTGAAGCTGCGCACGATCTGCTCATGCAGACAGTACGGGAAGAAAGAGTGGATCTGGCAATGATTTCGGAACCATACAAACATCTCGCCACAACACCGTGGGTAACGGATACGACAAATACAGCTGTCATCTGGTCATGTGGCAAATGCCCGTTCCAGAGTGTGAAGAGTTCCGAAGCTGGATACGTGATGGCGCAGATCGAGGGAGTCTTCTTCTATAGTTGCTACGCTCCACCCAGCCTTTCAAGTGATGAGTTCAAGGATTTCCTTGATAGACTTACTGCGGATGCGGAGCAGCACTACCCGGTGACTATAGCCGGAGACTTCAATGCCTGGGCCGTCGACTGGGGTAGTAAGAAAACGAACGGACGAGGGAGAGCATTGCTGGAGGCCATGTCTACTCTAGACGTCGTCTTGCTCAACAGTGGTGATCATCCAACGTTCATCAAGGGAGATGCTACCTCTATTGTGGATCTGACCTTTGTCAGTAGCAGCGTTGCAAGAACCTGCTCCTGGGAAGTGGCGGATTTATTCACTGCCAGCGACCATTGTGTGATTCTGTGGGAGTTATCCATCGGGCACATCGCTAAAAGAGGACAAAGAAATACCAAGGCAGTTAGCTGGAAAGCATCCGCTTTGACCCAAAGACCTTTGCAGGGCTTTTGACTACCGAACAATACACGGTGAAAATGCGGAGAAGTAAGACAGCTAATCTGATGAAGAGAGTCACGGAAGCGTGTGACGCTACCATGCCTCGAAAACGCGGCACGCATCGTTTGCCATCTGTGCACTGGTGGAATGATGACATTGCCGCCCTCCGGAAAGATTGTCTGAGGAAAAGAAGAGCATCACAGCGTGGCAGGAAGAAGCCCAATTCTCAGGAATTGGTGACATTATTCAAAATTGCGCGCCGAAGGCTTAAGTTGGCTATCAGGGAAAGCAAGCAGCAATGCTGGCTGGAACTGCTCTCGGAAGTAGAGAGCGACCCCTGGGGTAGACCATATAAGGTAGTCATGACCCATCTAAAAAGTCAGCCAATGCTACAACCGATAGTGGAATTCACCCAGTTCATAGACGCCACAGAGTTCAACTCAATTGAGGATATTCCACCATCACAGAAAATCAACTAAAGGAAGCGTGTGATAGAGTGGGGAATAACAAAGCTCCTGGCCCAGATGGAATCCGAACATCGCATTAAAAATGGCCGTCAAGATGGCACCCTCACTGTTTCTGGATGTGTTCAATACTTGCCTTCAAGAGGGTATTTTCCCACGAAAATGGAAGCTCCAAAGACTGGTGCTCCTTCCCAAAGGAAACAAGAACCCGGACGAACCAACATCATACCGTCCACTCTGCATGCTGGATACAGCCGGGAAGATACTTGAGCGCATAGTACACCGAAGAATAGAGGCAGCCGTCGAGCCGCAACTGGCCAGTAACCAATATGGTTTCGGAAAGGTCGCTCCACCCTCGACGCGATTGACCTGGTGGTGAGTACGGCCAAAGACGCCATTTCAGGAACAAGGTGGAAAGGAGGAACGATGAGGTACTGCCTGGTGGCGACACTGGACATCAAGAACGCCTTTAATTCCGCCAAGTGGGACTGCATCATGAAAGCACTCGCCGGAATGACAGTACCCAAATACTTGCAAAGGATAGTGTCAAACTATTTTACTGACCGAACATTAACGTACGACACGAAGACCGGTGTTAAAGAGTACAGAGTGACTGGAGGTGTTCCCCAAGGTTCAGTTCTGGGACCTTTGCTGTGGAACATAATGTATGACGGCCTTCTGAAACAAGAAGTACCAAGGGGGACTAAACTGGTGGCATATGCTGATGATCTGGCCGTGGTAATCGTCGCAAAACATCTTGATGATATAAAGTTTCTTCACGACAACACCTTCGAGAAGATCAGCCAGTGGATGGAATCAGTAGGGCTGAAGTTGGCGGAACATAAAACTGAGGCAGTCCTCATTACCGGTCGGAAACAGCTGGAGGGCATTACACTTCAGGTTGGAGGCATGAAATCACTTCTCAACCCTTCATTAGATATCTGGAGTCATGATAGATGCGCGGCTTAAATTTACAGCAAGCTGAACACGTGAGTGCCAAGGCGCCAGTGGTCAGAACGACCTTATCACGACTAATGCCCAACATAGGAGGACCAAAGCAAAAGAGAAGAGCTCTACTCTCATCAGTAGTAACATCAATACTGATGTATGGAGTTCCCATATGGGCTAATACACTGCAGATCCAAGCTTCTCGCAGGAAAATCGCCCCTGTTTATAGACTAAGCGCCCTGAGAGTCTCCAGTGCTTTCCGCACCGTGTCTGAAGACGCAGTGTGCGTCATTGCCGGGATGCTGCCTGTTGGAGTACTCTCCGAAGAGCGAAAAGCCCTTTACCGGCAGAAAAGAATCACGTCTATGAGTCCAGAACAACTCAGACTACAGGAACGGCGTAAAAGCCTAAGAGTATGGCAAACGATGTGGGATTCCTCAACGAAAGGCAGGTGGACGTACCGCCTTATCCCGCAATTAGATGTTTGGATCAACAGAAAACATGGCGAGGTCAACTACTACCTCACACAGCTTCTATCGGGACATGGATGCTTTCGAGCATATCTGCATCGCTTCAAGCGACGACTCTCCAGAATGCCGGACTGCCCTGGAGTCAGTGAAGATGTAGAACACACGTTCTTCATGTGCCCCAGATTCATTAGTGCACGCAGTGCTGGAATCAACAGTTCGTTTGGAACTTCGGCCTGAGTCCCTAGTTAATGCAATGCTCTCCTCAAAAGAAGCTTGGGAGGCGACGAACGGATTCGCGAAGGAAGTCCTACTGGAGCTTCGTCGTCTTGAAAGAATACGAGCTGAAATGAATGCCCAACGTGTAGATGGTATGTAGCGTAACCACAACCCCCTGAAGGAAGAACAGCTAGTTTCTCCCCCCGTGAAGTAATACCAAGCGGTAGTTCCACGGGGGTAAGAGATGTGAGAGGTGGTTTTTAGTCGGTAGGGGATATGCTTATCCGAGCCCGACATATCCAGGAGGAGCTACTATTCCTGGAATACGTAAAGAGTATTTTCCACCTCAACGAAAAAAAAAACACATACACACACATACACACATACACACACATACATACACACACATACACACACACACATACACACACACATACACACACACATACACACACATACACACACGAAAACTAACAAATATCTTTTACAGATCATTGTCTTACCATGTTGATGGATTTTTGGGGGGGTATGTTTCCTTTAACCCAGGCTCGTCATTAAGGCGGAACCTCTCCTAGAGAAGTCGCCCCCTAAAAGAAATTTTAATATATATTTATAAATGTGTTTATTTATTAATAATGGATTTCCGAGTTATATAACAATCATATCAAAAGTTTTCTTTGTCAGTTCGTTAATGACCATCCGTAACGCATTTAAAGCTGTTGGCAGGGAAGAGAAAAGCGTTAAGGCCGCTCCTCAATCGCCCGGGAACAGGAACGGGAACGGAACGGAACGGAAAGAGGAACGGAAAGAGGAACGGAAAGAGGAACGGAAAGAGGAACGGAAAGAGGAACGGAAAGAGGAACGGAAAGAGGAACGGAAAGAGGAACGGAAAGAGGAACGGAAAGAGGAACGGGTATTTCCAGCTATGCTACTGTGTGTTACTCTTTGTATTGCCTTCTGCCTGATGTATTTGCGTGAGCTGCTGTGAATTAAAAAAATACTTTAACGAAAGAATTTTTTAGCTCGCTCATGGCTCATATGGTCGCTTGCCTTTCACCACTGAGATCCAGGTTCGATTCTCGTCGAATCTCATATGACATTTGTTTCAACAAAACGAGTTTGGCTGCTTCACAAGGGCTAGTTCAACCCCCTGTGAAGTGTCCTAAAACTTACCCCTGTCCTAATTCATTCCCATTTCTGGTCGCTAGGTAGTGACGCAGGAGCGCGTAGTAGGAGATTCGACCAGGCGGTCCTCTTGAAAACTGACAGACGAGACAAGATTCACATAGATATATACTCTCTGCTTTATTTTTATTTTATTTATTTTACGTCAAAAAAGCAGTTAAAAACTGCGTATGACGTGCTATGGGAAAAAATTGTGTGCACATTTTCAAAATTCTGTAATCCCTACACTAAGTCATATACTACTTAAAATAAAAAAAAAGCTCCCATGTAATAAAATCTATTTTCAAGGATAAAAAGGCAATAAATTTAGGCTCTTATCCATGTTGTCCTTCGGAATAATACTTCCTGCCGACAACATGGAAACGATAATTAGAATAATTGTATTTCCCACTGAATTCTAGAAGACGTGCACAGAAAATGAAGTTACATTTATGTCCAGAAGCAAAACAAGGGGCCATCTCGGCATTTGCTCAATGGATCAGGGAAACTGGACGAAAAACCTGATCGAGATGGGGGTCATTGACCCAGAGGCTGCAATATAATGCTTGTTACAGGTTGTTTATACACATTTATACAGTTCAAATATTAAATAATGCATTCTGTATAATTGTTAAAGTTAATGTTACTTTTCTTGTGATGCTCAGTATAGTCTCTAATTGTATAGAAACAGTTATGCAGCAGAAACGATTTCACTTGGGATTTAAACTTTTCTATCGAATTTAATCGTTTAATGTTTAATGCTTACATAGAGATTAATGAAGGATTATTCGGCGCTCAACGATCGACATGGGGCGAAGAGACGCTTTGCGTCGATAATGATAAAAATGAAGGACGCAACAAATAAAAAAAGAATATTAATTAGAAAAATAGAACTATAAATACAAAGAATGCCAAACCTACTACGAACTTACGGACAATACAACTACGAGAAACTAAAATTTTGTCAATAAACAAACAGCTCCAATCTACATTAACGAAATATTTTTTTAAAAAAATGTGGGACATTTTAATTCAAAGTATTAGGTCCGCAACTGACTACACCGAGGAATGCGTTGCGAGAAATGTGCGACGTGAATGTGGAAAATCGAAACAAGGGACACTTATAGACCCCCCCCCACACACACACACACTAGAAAGTGTTTCCTCGTTCGCCTCTGTGGAGGCGAAAGAGTTCCTCGCTTGAGTCGGTCAGCGAGCAAGTTTTCTCAGACACATTTCTACTCCTTCACTAATTATATGACATTTAGGCCTTCGCTACAGCAGGAAAACACTAAACAGTGCGTAGAACTGAGTGAGGTTATAATATTTAGGAGTAAAATATATGGCAACCAGTTTTTTAATTGTTTACTTGAATTTTCTCTTTAAACGGGAACGAACAAGAAAAAAAAACTTGTGTGAAACCCGTCTTACTTGGATGAAACCTGTTCATAATGAGCAATATAAAAAAATTGAAGCAAGAAACTTAAAGGGGTATTTTGAAATAATTTAATTAATTATTATTTTCTTAATTCGTATTATTTATGAATGAATTTATTAATTGTGAATTTTATTCTGAATTAGTTCATCGTTCACAATTCATTAATAATTCAACCAATAAATACAGTAAAACAGAGGGGGGATTATGGAGCTCAAGAAAATATGCACAGATTGCACTCCTTCCTTAAAAGTCACATAGTTCCAGTTTTTTACATTAAATAATGATTTGTATGCAATGCAATAATGTATTTCTCTTTAGGCAATTCGAACTAGTTAAACAGATGGTTTACGATTATGGCAACAAAACAAGGATTTCACGGGTTAAAGTTACACGAGACCATTTAATAAAACAAGAAATGGGACTCGCAGGTGATCTCAGTTATCTGCTGTCCCACTCTCGGCTTGTAGCGCATAAAGGCATTTCAAGACATTGAATAACCTATATGGACTCAGCCTCGCCGGCCTCTTTCCACATTTCTCCTCGCACATTTCTGGTAACGCATCTCTCGGTGTAGTCTGTTGCGGGCATTAATATGAATAGAAAAACAATTATACTATAAATACTAAAAATAACTAAAACAACTCTGACAAACAAAACCCTCATCAAACCACAACTTCGCATGTCCACGCTCTAACCTCAATATAGCTCTACATTCTCAATTCCGCTTCAGACCAGTGTCGTCTGACGCGCACTCGATCAGCTGGAGAGCTTCGCCGCCATTTGCTGCACTTTCACTGGTCGAGAGGCTTCGCGTTCCCGGGCTGAGATAATTGTTGACCATCCTTCCCGTTCCCGTCAAGCTTCGCGTTCCTGTCGTGTTGTGAACGCCTGCCCGAGATGTCCGTCTTTTAACTTGCTTTACGTTTCCGTTCGCGTTCCCGGGCTTTTGTGGAGTGGCCTTTAGGCTCCCACTTCATTCCGCCATATGGCCTATGCCGGTGTAAAATGTGGGGCGTGACGTCATGCAGTCACTGCACAGGCTTTTTTTTTTTTTACCGGTGGAGAAGGCTGCCGCCAGGCAACCTTCAAGCGCGGGGCCTATTGCCTGAAGAAGGGTGTGCTCACGAGATGGCGTTACTATGCAGCTCAGCGAGTAGCATTGCGCATGAACTATATAGTTTTCCCAATATGCGATAGGAGCGCTACTCCCTTAAGCCTTTATCGGAAGCGCGGAGTCTACAGGACTGTAGCACCACCTCCTATAACTCTAGGAGGTGGTGACTGTAGTCTTCGTGATCAGAAGAGATTATGTATAGAAATGCAATGCAATGCAATGCAATGAATGTAATGTAATGTAAATGCATTTGCATTCTTCCCCATTTAGAAAACCACGAGCCGCGACTGCTTTAACCCATCGCCCCCACACCCTACCCCCCGAGATCCATCACTGGCTACACGGCCTACCACTGTTCACTTGAGCACCGGTTCTTCATAAACAACATTGTATGTATTTTAATGGTTAATGCACCTACGTAGAATAGTGTATGAAGTATTGCGTAAGAGAAGCAAAGGATATTGTTCTCAAACATGTACGCGAGAGAAATATAGCTTTTCAAAGTTATCTAAATTAGGGTCGCGTCCGGAGCAGGTGGTATACTGGGTATCTTTATCTTAATAATGTTTATGAGAGGGCTCCCTAAACCGCTGTCAACGCGAAGGGTGGCATAGATTGTGGAAGCGGTGACGTAGAGAAACTTATGAGGATGTGATTTCGAAAGGGCGGAAGTGCTCGGACAGTAATGTCTGTTTATTGCGCCCAAGACATGTACAGTTCAGGTGAGGGTGGCGTAATGGCCTCATAAATTTCCCTGTTTTCTATATAAGGATCCTCTAGCGTTGATAACGGACAGACAGCCCAGAGACTTTGCTGCATTAACTTCACGCTGCTCTGCGGCTTTACTCTTTCATTAAACTTATTTTCATACTTCATCGGACTTGGACTCTGTTTGAAACCTCGCTCACCACCACACTCCTCCAGGGAACTTAGCTTCCCTGCGAACTCAATATTTTTGCATCCTGTACTGGAAGCATTTTAATTGCCTGCAATCACTGCTAGTAGCACAACACCTGCAGCGAAAGGCATTACAGTATTAAGAACGTATTTTATACTACGATTAAATTCTTATATCTGATGAAGACTAATGTAGCCTACTAATTCTTTTGTGGAGGTGGAACTTTCTTTTAGTCGCTCCGAATTCATGTTCAGATACGATCGGGAACGTTCTATGTTCGGAAAACGATTGTGTAGAGCAATTTTTAACACTATACGAATTTTTATTTTACATATTTTGAAAAAAACAAATACATGTACATATTTTGCTTTTTTATTACAATAAAATTCGTTCCCTATTCATCACTGTTAGAAAAACAATGGGAAGACATTTCTATTTCGTAAATAATTTTATAAAATTAGATAACATCTCTTATTTATTAGTACTTCCTGTTAAAAAAGATTGTGACCTTTCTCATTACACACATTGATACTATTTTTCAATTATTTATTTCATTTAATAATATTTTAGGGGGGAAGCTTTTTCAAAAATTGTATTTTGGGTACAAGATTGTAAAAGGTGTTACCTATTAAGTTGGTTTTCACAAACAAATTGTAAATTTTAAGTCTTTAGAACAAAAAGGAGTGTGGGTCTATTGATCCCACAAAACCTTTAGACTTCATGTTTGATTTTAACGTGTAAAATCACCTGGCCAACGACAGGTAGGGTTTTTAGTATTTAGGGAAAAAATAAATACAATATTAGAAAACAATAGGATCGGAATATTTCCATCAATGCTTTATTTCCCTTATTTTGTAAATAACATTGTCATATGCAGTGGTGGCTATACCTCAAGGTCTCTCTCTTTAGGGTGGCGCCCTCCACAGCAAAATCAATCATGAGAAAAGTTGCAGAACATGTGAATCACACACTAAATTTATTCCTTTGATTTGTACACACCATCACAGTGTTATAGATACATTTTTCTTACACCATGACATCACTTTATTAGTGCAAACTAATTTCAAGGAATAATACTAGACTGTTCTATGACTTGCTATATGCTAATATAGTCCAAGGTCACTTTTTTGTGACATTGATGTAGTGAGTAGTTGTTGCTGATAGGCAATGGATTCATATGAAGTGTGGGGGCAGAGTAATAGCTAAGAAAGAAACTTTTTAATTGTTTAAAACTGATTGTATTACAGAACACCTGATTAAACAACCACATCGGGTCATAAAATGTTGTGACTTTAGTGCATAGATGCCATTAACATAATTGTTTTTAAAATGTGTATTGACTTGATTGTCTTTAATTTAGAGGATACCACTGCACATACTAATATTCAACAGATGCATAGAAATAATTTTTGGTTTCCCTTTAATTTCTAATGAAGTCGTATGAAAATGTCCTAACAACATTTTCTTAAAATCTGCGCCAAATGTTCCGATCAAAATGTTCATTTTTTTTTTTTTTACTTGAGATTTTACACCTGTATAATATTCTAAAACTCATATTTGAGTTTTAGTATTAAGAATCTGAAAATTGGAGAAAACGTGAAAAAATGGAGGTGTTTTTTTTTCCCCTCTTTCTTCGTCAATAAATGGCAGGTGTAAAGATAGTGGGGAAAACCAAAAAGATATCATAGACTCATGAGATAAGAAAACTAACTATTGTACAACTAACTATAGCACAAGATAGTGTCCCATTCTGTAGCGTCACTTAATTATAAATTAGTAGGGAGAGGATTCCTATGATTTTTGTCCGTTGCTTCAGTGCATAGCTAAGTGAAATTTCCTGACATTTGGTTAGAATATGATGTTATATAGATTAATTTGTTAGAGCATACTTTTACATATTTCGCCGACTTTCCTGTTGTTGCATATTTATATAATTATAGGCGCATATTTCAAATAATTCATTAAAACAGTGACTTATCTATAAAATGTATCATCTTTTCAGGATGTCTCTTTGTTTGTGAGAGTTCATTGATTCGAAAGAGCTTGTCACAGTTTGCAGTATTTTTAATGATAAAATTGTGAAATGTGTGATATTTCTTGATAACATATTTTTTAAACATTTCAGAGGAAATGCGAGACATACAATGTTCTTCAATAAGGTGAATATTTACTCCAATTATTTCTCTCACGAAGTAGGTTACATTATGTTTGCACTAAAATGTATCTTTTCATTCCGAGCATGCATCTTCTGAATTTTATCAAGAAAGGTTTATAGAGCAAATTAAATATTGATAATTTTAATTATATTTTAAAGTGCATATTTCATAGCTTTTAGGTCATAAATGCATACTTTTAAAATCATATTTTAATAGTTTTAAGGGCATAAAAATACTCTCCCTATAAATTAGTTTTATTTGTTCCAAACATTTTAAAAAAATCTTTGTTTTCATGAACAAAATTGTATCTTCTGGCATCAACATAAAAGTTCTTAGACAAGGATGAAAATTACTTCGCTTTGAATCATACTCTACCTGCTATAATTTATCCTAGTTCAAGAAATATTCTGAAGGCAAAAAACATATTAGATTTTCCGGATACATATGCTACTCCTCCTAATTCGAAACCCACAAGCAGCCTGTGGTCATAAGTTTTAGAAAAAAATGTTTGTTTCTACATTTGTATTTGGAACAGATGAATTGTAATATTAATAGATTCAAATATCGGGCTGGGAAATTTCTCACTTGTAGTATCCAACATTTTAGGATTCTGAAAATCAAAACTAGTAGGCGTATGTTATAAAATTAGATTCATGTGCTATATGTCAAGAAATGGTTAAGCCTCTGAATAGACTCTTGGATGTTATTTTAATGTTCTTTCATGGTCTGACATGGTCTACATAGTTTGTTCAATGTATGCGGTTAATTTTGTTAGTAAGTTTGGCCAGAGTGCTTAGTGGGCAATCCAAAGAGTAAACTGTAAACAATATTCCTTTTTTAAAAATTAAAACAAATCGTTAACATTTCTAATTAGTTTACAAATTAAAATATAAATACTTTTCAAGTTCAGTGGCCACCCTAAGGGGGAGGGGTCATTGGGATTCAGCACGCCCCGTCCTCCAAAGCCAATGGTACATAATCAAAAATGTAGCATTTTCTAATTTTCTGTAATAATGAAAGTCATTCAAAATATGAATTGTTAACATCATAAATATTAACTAAAAGTCAACAAATAAAAATTATTTTTATATTCAGTGTGATTTGAATCATTCCTTAAAAGAAAACACAAACTCACTACATAAAGACACTACGCCTGCAGACACCTTCAATAACATTATTTTCAATAATCTATTTAAAACTTTGCTTAGTTGGTATTGCAGTGTACCAATTGATGACATTCCTAATCTAACTGGAAAATATTTTTTTGAGATTTTAATTAATCCATATGCTTTTCTCTTTGTTCCATGAGTTTAGAATGGAAGAAATTGTCTAATCATAGAGCACTTACAAAAATAATTAATATTATATTTGCAAGTTCTGATTTTTTGAGGATGGTATGGAGGAAGATAGTATGAAACTGGGCAGCCATGTATTAGTATTTTTGGATGAGACTTGATTCAAATCCGAGGGCAAAGGAATGATCTGCTGTATTCTATACTACTGTTGCAAGCTATGGACTTCAACAAAGAACAAAATGGAAAAAGGTACAATATGCATCTACTGAAGATATTATTACTAAAATTACTGTAATTTTAACTTGTTTAATGCTCATTGACTTAACATGAATATTGCTGTTCTGGTTTAATCATCCACCTAGTAGATTGTTTTATTGCAGTATATGTTCAATACATTTTGTAGTATTGGTTTTTAACCTTTCAGTAGTCACATGGATTACTATTGTAATCCAGTTGTATTTATTCGCTGTTTACTATGAGAGTTCACAAACTTTTGGCACAGACTTTTCAGTACCTTTCAGTCACCTAGAAGGCCTCAGCTATCGAATTATAGCAAAATAAGACTCAAATGATAACCGCTGTACTAGTGATACCAGAAACACCTTGGATTACAAAAGTAATCCACGCGACCACTCTCATTTCAGCTCCTGACCTAAGCTGACAACATGAATATCGCTGCAATCAATGCTCTGAATGTTTATGCAAAGTACTACAACAGAGAAAGGTTGACCAGTCTAAAGGATTTTGTTTTGTTCTTTATGATACCAGAAATGAAAAAGACAATCAAGATAATATCTATGATGACAGCAATAAGAACATGCTGGAGATTTCTGCAGGAAATCCAAGAAGGGGCTGAGGGTTCAGTGGAGTCAACAATGGCAAGGTGGGATGTTATCTCTGTGGATGTTAACGAAGCAAGATCACTCGACGGTACTGCGAAAATTTTGTTCAGTGGGTGTACCATATTCAGAAGATGTGTGAGATATTCATCTGATTTCGACATTGAAACACATTCAGAATAGAGGCCACAGATGTTTAAATAACTTTGTCAAAGTTCTTTATTTAATAATCGTAATGCAAACTGTAACAAGTGCACAACATATATTTAACACAAGAATTTTCAAAAGCATATCTACTCGCATGTATTTAACTATATTTGTTTAAAGGCATAATACATGCATTTTTGTGTAGCATTTCACAGATTGGTAATATATCAATGTTCTAATAAATTATTTAGTATTTTGTAAATGTTCAGTGTTTTAGATATCATTACTCATCCATATTTGAGCCAAAAGATGATTTGTTTGTAAAATATTGTTAATAAGAATTTTTTAAAAATGGATTACAATTGAAGTCCACACAACCACTCACGTTTCAATTCTGAGCATGACCACCGAACGTACCTGCCTTTTTGGTTTTACTTCTTGGTCATTGCACAATAAAAGTCTAAAGAGCTGTTCAAACAAAACTACAACAGAAAATATATTGTCTTAAATGCAAGAGATGCAAATGGTTTTTTTTAAAAGGAGTAAAACAGTGGCTAAGATCTGAGCTATTTCAACCTTGATACAATATACAGACGGAGGAAGACTTGCCCTGTTTGTTCATTTTCCTAGAATTTAATCAATAATTTTATTAAACGATATACGATTCATGTAGTTTATAAACAATATAAACAAATTCTGAGTTATTTTTATATACATAACTTGTTTCTTCTCTTGTTTGCAGCTAGCATAGAACATATGTTATTGGTGCAGAACTAGTATGTCCCTCAAATGGGCAGATCCAGCCAATCATTGGGGGGGGGGATCATTTTGTTAAAAATAAAATATTTGTTATTATTTTGTATAATTTTATTATGTAGATATGATACTACACAATTTATTGTTTAAATAATTATGTAATTTGAACATAAATATTAAAATCAACATTGCCAAATAAAGGAAGGAAAACGAAAACTTTAAGCATTTATGGGAGGCATGGCTCCCATGGCTAACATATCTATCTAGCATTGCCATCATGTCAGAGATATTGTACAAGTAAATGAAAGAAGAAATGATATTTTGATAGCAAAAATCATCCCTCATTGTGACGAACAACAAAACCATTGGTACTGTACTCTCAGGGACAAATTTCCACAATTGTTTACTGTAGGTTTTTTTAAGGAAGATGAAGAGTATCTTTCACTCATGGAATTAATTTCATCCACTTTAAGAATATTGATTGTAAAGCAGGTATTGCTGGGAAACATGGCCAAAGAACTCAATGCAAAATGAATGGTGAAAGTGGTTTCAATATCTATTTATGTTAAGAAGAGGGGTAGAAAACAATTAGTGGTAGACAGGGAGACAGACTGCCAGAGAGACTACTTAAGATATATTTTTGTGCTAAATATACTTTAACTAGTAATCGGAACATTTGTTTATTTTCTAGAAACTTATGGTATTTTTGATAGATAATTTCTTCGTAGCCCCTATTAGATCAGGGCATGGAGTACATTCTTTCCTCCTACACAATCACAGCATGCTGAAGAAAATAAAAAGGAATAAAAAAAATGAATTAATCTTTAGTTCAATAAATAATTTGTTTTAATAAAGAAAAACTTAATTACTAAACAATTATTCTAAGAAATAGAAAATTTACTGTGCAATACTCAGTTGTGCTGTGGTTATCAATATAATTCTTTCCTAAATCAAAAAAATGATACAAATTCCAGTCATTATTATATAACAAAATCATAATTTTTAAACTTGTAGAACAATGTATCACACTTACAGTAATACACTCTTAAATAAGTACATTGAATATATAGTTACAGAGATAGAAACACATTTATATATTATAATGTTATATATCATTGATTTGATTTTATGTTTCCTTTTTTCCTCCTAATTTTAACTTGAGTGCAAAAGAAAGTATTAATATTTTTTAAAGATCAGTAAAACTAAAAATGCTTTAACACTCTCCAGAAAAATCTTCAACATTTAGAAAATTGTTAAGTGTTAAGAATTACAGACTGGTACTCTTTTACAATATTTTCTCTCATTTCTGTACGTTATTTTTTGTAAGTCATAAAAATATGGAATTTTTGTAAATCCAGTGATTGAGTTCATGTACTACACATTTTTTGCAAACTTTTAAGTATTTCCTACAGTTTCATAAACATGTTTGTACAGACTTTTGATCATCTTGTTTGAATTTTTATGAAGAATTCTAAAACTTTAATTTGAATATAAAAAAAGATTTTAAAAAAAGTAAAATACGAATGCATTGCATATGGAAATTGCATATAATCTGGTCTGTAAATATCACACTATGACAATATGCCCTCAACATCAACTAAAATTTTCAAGTTACAATAATAATGATGTACTTCCATGGGAAGTTATTAATATTTAAATTTTGTTTGCAAACCAAACTAACTATGCACATTTCTTTCTGAGTCAGCAATTTATTTTCACCATTTACCCAGGAATTAATGGATACTTTACTGTGTATACAATGTTAATATTTTCTGCTGGAGTTTTAGAAAAGTGTTTATTCACCAATGTATCAAAGAAACGTCTATTTCTGTTTTAGAAATTTACATGAAAGCATTGAAGTCAACATGTACAGTCAGTAAGCTAGCGTCTATGTCACATTCTAATGTAATTAGGGTATTCTCCATAACAACAAAATATTGCAATCCTTTACACTGAATGACAAAATTTGTGAGAATGTCAGTTTTTAATGCTTGTTTACACACTTCAATTATTTCCTTCTCGGTCAAGAGTTTATCCTCATCTTCTGCCCAAAAGTGTCTCTTCAGAACAAGAGGTGGGGGTCTCTGAATATTGGTGGAACTTACTTCACTTGCAAAAATGTCTTTGTTATTTTCACAAATCTGAACATTGAGAGATTGAACCACATCATGGTCATTCAGAGATGCAACAGCCATTCCACAGTAGCTCTTATATTCTTCGTAAATATCTGTATTGTCACTATCATCATGCTCAGTTTCTCTGAAGACTCCATATCTTTCTTCCATATCAAGAACAACTTTCTCAATATAGAGACACAAGTCCTTAACGACTGCAACAAGGGATGAAAAATTGTGGTAACCCAGACTGTTTAAAGTCATACTGGCACATTCAATAACTTTGGGCCACAGCGGTTTGTCCAACTGCATTAATGTGCTTGCCACTGAAACTAATTCCAGAAAATGAACTCTTTTCTCTTCTTCACGAATGTGGAAACCTTCTTGCAAAAGTTCAAAAAAGTATTTGATATTTCGAAATATGTCAAACATTACTGTAGGCTCGATGAGTAATTGTTCCATTATTGCTAAGCAATATTCCACGTTAGTCATGTTTTCAGGAGGGACGCAACGAATTTTGTTTCTCAAGGCAACAAGGATGTACTTCCTTTGACCATTTACTATATGGAACATTAAGTGTTCCACAAATTTACTGACAAAATGAGTAAGATCAATGTATTGAGATCCTGATGAATTATTCAATTTTTTAAAGAGATAAATAGAAAGCTGAAGAATTATGTATCGATATTGATATGAAAACTGTTTCAAGATATCACTTAGTTCTGCCTGTTGAGAAACAGAAAGAAGACCAGTCAAATAACTCATGATCGTTTTTGCTGGTGCCTCATTAGGTTTGAAACCCATGCCAGGAACTTCATCAAGAGGTATACTGCTTGCTGGTGCTGTGGGCACATCTTTCATTAAGTTGTGTGTGATATCATTGAATCTTGCTGTGCTCATTCTATTCATGTTATACCTTTGAGCTGCTCGAAGAACAGTGACACGTTGTTCCTTATTCAGAGCTGCAAACTGTCGTGGGTCAAGATCAAGTTTGTTATTGATTAAAATCTTACCTCCTTCTGCAAAGGCCATTTTGCTGCCCTTAACATAACGCACTTGTTTATCTGTTCGCACCATGGATGCAAAAAAGTCATCCACATTATCAATGTGCTTGATACTTCTTATTGTTAGTGCTTTTCCATCAGTGTTACCATGGTCTCTAACTGTATTTTTTAAACTTTTATCAAATATCTTACGATGTCGGTTACTTCTCAAATCATTCTTGAAATCTTTAATAACTTGATCTTGAGTGTTCTCAATTATTGTTCGAGCTGTTTTGAAATTAACAGTTGAGTGACAGAAGAGCAGCAGTGATGCAGAGAACTGTGCCACATCAAAAGCTGTCAATTCCCCTTCTTGATGTTTCTCGATGAGGTGATGAAGACTGTTAATCACTCCTACTCCATTCATTACTAGAGCTCCTCCATTTAATGCAGTGACACCAGCTGTGGCCAGTCTGCCCATGACCTGGCCATTTTGAGCCATTCTCACAGTAGCAGACGTGGCTGCGGTAGCGCCAAAGCCAATGGTGCTTGCCAGAATGGATATGTAACAACCACGTGCCTCACGATCCAGAAATCCTATGTTCTGCTTGTGGGTACTTCTATCGTATAGAGTAGTGGATGAGCGGAATATGGAGTAGCCAGACACCCCTCCCATTGCGACCGATGTAGCTGCCAGCAAAGGAGCAGCCACAGGTAAAGCTAGAGATGCAATAGTCACAACGGTACCAGCTGCTGCGACACCTGTGCTTGCGATGTCCAAAGCGTTCAGCACTTTTTTGGAAGGGCTGGCTGCAGGAGAAGTTCCAAACTCAACAATGACAGAGCCATCAGATGTACACTCATATTTACCATCCCTAGGGTAGCAATAATCACATGCAGGAAATTGGTTATTTTCTAGAAAGTCCTGCCAGTCTTTATAAACCCTACAATTTAAGTCAATGAAAGAAGCACTTAAACCAGTGTCATCTTTTGGCACCCTAAACACTGGCGAACATCCTTCATTGCCTTCCTGATCTTTCCAATATACAAAAATAAATATCATGTATGCTTTGTTTTTAATATCACAATCTGAAGAAAAGTGTCGGGTACCTTCCTTCACTATTACCCTGCAAATATTTTCTATACTTTCTTCTCTCCTCTTCTTTTCTTCTTCATGCTTTTTCTTTGCTTCTTGTATTTCCTTTTCTTTTTCTTTTGACATCTTTTGTTCATTCAAAGTCTCAACCTCCAAAGATGGCCCGCACAAAAGATATGTAACTTTTTTTTGCAAAACATCTAATTCATCATAAGGATACATGTCCCAATCCACTTCACTAAATAAATTACACATTTCTTGTTGTTCATTTTTAGCTTCCTCTTTCCAATTTCTATTTATGTCAGAATCTGCCATTTTAATGTCAAATGCTATTTTCTAGTTGTTAATATTTCTTGGTTTCTGAAAAAATAAAATGAAGTATTTAAACACAGTGATTGAAGTGTGTTTCATGCAAAATAAATCATTATTCACAGACATTACTAAAAATTAATAGCAACGGAAATCATTAAGCCAATGCAAATATAAATGAATTTTAAACTAGTAATGCTACTTAGTGGATTAATTAATTTCCTAATCCTTTTAGTCTGCACTAGCAATTTCATTCTGTCCCACACTTATCGACACCTAAAAGACACTTGTTCACATTTTCTCAGTTTTTCAGGCCTCTAATTGAAATATTAAAATATGTCTTTAGAATATTATTGAAGTGTAAAACTTAGTAGGGTTATCTTTAATTTAGAACCATAATTGGAAAATGTTTGAGTATTTTTTGAGTTAAGTTTTACAGAAAACGTTTGAGATTTCTAGCAACTTCATAAGAAATCATTTGAAGTATTTGTGTTCACAAAGAGAATAATGAATAAAAATTGTCTGTAAAGGTGTGTTTCTTTCTCAAACAAGCCTAAGTGTATACATTAAGAATTGTTTCCTCATTATTAATTCATATACACACATTATTTTCAAATACAAGTATTCAAACTTTATTTTCTGTGGGGGAGAAATTTCCATTAAAATAATTTTTCATTTATTCAATCATGATGCTTAGATGAGGGCTAAACTTTTATTTTGAAGATCATATTCATCAACCTGCCAATATTTTTGTTGTAAAGAATCAACATTAGGTTTGTGATACATGACTGTTAAAGCTGAAATAAATCGTAATTTTTCAAAATTAGTGAAATCACATATTTTTCATTATCATTCACATAATGATTAGAAATTTCTCGACTAATGTGTTCCATAGCTCTTTCCTCTAATTTTATTTTAAGTAGGATGAAGACTTTCTTGATATGTTTAAAATACTTTTCACCATTAAATTACTGAAACAAAATTTTAAAAGTTTTTGAGTTTAATACCCACTGTGTAAGAAAAACATTAACAATTGATTTAATAACACTTCTTTTTCCAGTGGTGAAAATTACTTCCAAATGAATCAGAGATAAATGTTCAAATTCTTCACTGATATTTGAACCTTTTTATGATTGTACTATGAGTTGATATCAAGAAATAAAAAAAGCAGTTCTGTCACTAACACCTTTAACATACTTAAAAATAAATGTCTTAAAATCCATACCAGAAGTAGATGTAGAAGTTAAAATGGTTTCCAATGGATATTAATATTTTTTTAAAAAGTCCCACAACTTTTGTTTAACATCCCTATTCTTCTATGACACAATTTGAATGAGTTAACAAAATCTATTTACTCATTATTCTTGAATCTCTGACATCCACAAGACATCTATGGATTGTGGCTTGGCCTTTTGAAAATGATGATGATGAAGAGAAGAAAAAAAAAAAAAAAATTCATGTTGTTGATGGTATTTTGATGGCAAAATGTTACCAAAAAGTAACAAAGTAAAAGATAGTTTTCATATCGGTAATGAATCAGAAAATGAAAATTCAAATAAATTTAACTTATTAACTTAAATCATATTCAGTAATTTTATTACTGAATATGTGCAAATGTACTCTATGAGATGATACAAACCACATTTTGGTGGATCGTTTTGTTCTTTCAAAAATTACAAAAATATATTTTTTACTTATGTCTCACATTAATATTTACATTAGCTACAATTTGTTGACATTATTCCTTTTACGAGTACACGTGCTTTAACTAATGTCAAATATAATTTCTCAAAAACTCAACATTTTTTTGTAAAAATGACTATTTTTTCTACTTCGACAGCAGTGCAAATTGCACAGTATAAAAATGATGTAAAGTTCATTTTGCTGTATCCTTTTGTTTTTTTTTTAAATTTTTTTTTCAAAAATTACACAATCTTTTTTTTTAATAGCTCTCACGCCCTAATATGCACAATTCCAGCTATTTATAAACACTATTCCATTTCCGAGTAAATTTGCTTTAAATTGTTTTTCGAAACCTCAAAAATTTTCTATGAAAAAAAGCTTCAACTTTCGCATTTACAGCAACGTTTAAACGTCATTTTCTTAAAAACTGCTCTCAATTTTTCAATGAAAATTGCCATTTACTACGCGGTTTTACTCTTCTTTATTTCTCTTAAACCAATATTACGGTTCTACTTTTTGGAAACCCAAAGTTGAGAAAATGTCAAAAAATGTGCTTTGGGCGACGATAGCTGGCAAGAGGATGAGGCAAGACCGTAAAGCCAGTCCACACCAAGGAAATTAGAAAAATGTGCTACGAGAAAATCTGTGCCATTCTGTAGCACCACTACTTACGTTCTCGAATACGTACGGAGTAATATACGTAGTATAGGGAAAGTTATGTAATGCTGCGGACAATCGATTTCGAGATTTCAACGGAAATACACGTTTTGGGATCCCCTGATACCGAAAAAGTGTTTTCTTCAAAATGTCCGTCCGTCAGTGAACACTACTAGAGCGTAAACAAAATGTTAGGGACCCCCAAAACGGATATACACGTTTTGGGGACCCTGACACCGAAAAAGTTGTTTTTTTCAAAACGTTCGTCCGTCTGCGAACACCACTAGCGCCTAAACCATACTTTTTTCCCAAAATGGATGTTCCCCAGTCGATCTGGCTTCTCTCGAGGCTCTGCGATTTTGAAAAACGTTCTTTAAAGCTTGCGGATACTTTACATGATGCCCCCTGGGCATTTCAAAATAGTCTCAAAAGTGGCTCCAAATTTTTTCGTTTAATTTTTTGACAAAATTGAGTAAAATACCCTTATGAAGATGGCGAATGTCCGTTTTTCTCTGTTAACTAGAAATTTTGGAAAATTGAAAAAGTTACAATTTTTCCCGACGTCTTTCTACCATTACAAAATTGAAAATAGAGATATTACCTTCATGTAAATTTTTTCTACGTGGTTAGTTCTTTCATTAAGGTCATGTACATTTTTTTTGAAAATGGTAGTAGTTTTCGAGCAATATTGCATGTAATATATGCAATATTAAAAAATAAAAAAAAACAAGATTTTCTCAGAAACGGCGCCACATTTTATCTTTAAACTTTCTGCAGGGATGTTGCTAAATGTACTCTATAAGACGACATAAACGCCATATTGCTCTATTCTTTTGCTTTTTCAAAATTTACAAAAATGTAATTTTTTCTTGTCTCTCACATCGATAATATTTACATTAGCGGCTATTTGTCCAGAATATTGTATTTACAGATGCATGTGCTTTAAATGATGTCTAACAAAGTTTCTCAAAAACTTCAGTTTTCTGTGAAAACGAACTCAAAATTCCGCATTTTCAGAAACGCTCAAACGCCATTTTCTCAAAAAACTTCTCCAATTTTTTCTTCAAACTTTTGGGTAGTGCTAATTACACTGTTTAAGATGACAACATTAATTTAGCTATTTTCTTTTGTTTTTGTTTTTCAAAAATTACTCAAATGTAATATATTTTAAATATCTCTCACACCGTTAATATGCACATTTCCAGCAAATTGTAAATATTTTTGCATTTGTAAGTTAAATACTTCAAATTAAGTTTTTTGTTAACTAAAAGGTTTTCTACGAATTCTTCAAATTTCCCTTTCACAGTGACTAAACACCATTTTCTTAAAAACGATTCCACATTTTTCAACGAAAATTGCCTTATATGACGAAGTTTTACTTGAATTCTTTAAGTAATGTCGGTTCTACCATTAAGAAATCAAAAAAATTACAAAAAAAGGTGGCGATAGACGGTAGCTGGCAAGAATATGTGCCAAGGCCGAGTAGAGAGCCCAGACCAAAGAAAATAAAAACTAATACGAGAAAGTTTGAGAAATATTGAAAGATTATATTTAAAAGTATAATAATAATAATAATAATAATAATAATAATAATAATAATTTATTATTATTATTATTATTATTATTATTATTATTATTATTATTATTATTATTATTATTATTATCATATTATTATTATTATATATTATTATTATTATTATTATTATTATGTAGCGCCACTAAATGCTTTCTCGTATACGTATGTATACTG
Organism: Teleogryllus oceanicus; assembly: GCA_964035755.1. Classification (NCBI taxonomy): domain Eukaryota; kingdom Metazoa; phylum Arthropoda; class Insecta; order Orthoptera; family Gryllidae; genus Teleogryllus; species Teleogryllus oceanicus. Next base: position 55,143,351 of record CAXIVR010000013.1, read on the forward strand.
TTCGGATTAATATATGTAGCATAGAGAAGTAGAGAAAGTTATGTAAGGCTGTGGAAAATCGATTTCGAGATTTAATCGGAAATGCACTTTTGAAGTTCCATACCGATTTTTTTTTTCTTTCGTCCAAAATGTCCACCTGTCCGTCTGTGAATAACACTAGCACCTAAATTATTCGTAGGATTTTTTTGCAAAATGAGTATTCCCTGGTCGATCTGTCCCATTGAAAGCTCTGCAACTTTGAAAACATTCTTTAAATTTTGAGGGTACGTTGCATGAAGCCCCTGCAACATTTTTGAAACTTTCGGCGTGCTCCTACACGAAAATTTTCGTTGAAAAATCTTGAGCAGTTTTCGAGAAAAGGTCGTTTGAAGAGTTTCTGAAAATGCGAAAATTGAAGCTTTTTTCACAAAAAAATTTTGAGTTTTAGAGAAACTTCATTGAAAATCAGTTGAGGTACTTCTACTCTTCTTTTTTCTCTTTGTGCCTTTAAGCGTGAAGACATTTCTATTCACCAATGCAATAATGTATGCAAATCGCCGGTACTGTAAATATTAACGATGTGAGAAGTAAATTTTAAAAAATTTCAATTGTAGTACAATTTTTGGAAAATCAAATAACATCAAAATAACGGAACGTTTATGAGGTGCTATTCAGTGCATTTATAACTACCCATAGAAAAATAATGGAGCCGTTTTCGAGAAAATGTCGTTTGAGCGTTTCAGCAAATGGGATTTTTGAACTCATTTTCACAGAAAAGTCTTGAGTTTTCAAGAAACTATAAGACATAATTTGAAGCTCTAATACTCCCAAATGCAATAAAGTGTACAACTCGCCGGTAATTTAAATATTAAAACGTACGAGATATTAAAAAAATTACATGTATATTTAAAAAACAACAAAAGAATGCAGCAAATGGTATTCATGTCATCTTATACAGTGCATTTAGCACTATCCCTACAATAATTTTGAGAAAAAAATTGGAAATAGTTTTTGAGAAATTCGTTTTACAGAAATTTTTAACGCTGTCTATACTTCAAAATTAAGCGAAAACAACTAAACATTTTTTTAAAAGTTGTAGATGACATTAATTAAAGATTCAAATATAGAGGACAAATTTTATTCTTTATATTTGATATTGTCTTACCTTTAATATTGTTGTTGCAGGTAGACGCCCAAAATAATCAGGGTTTTGCAATATTCGAAATGTTACAGTTAACAATGAAAATCGTACCGATCCCATCTTATAAATATAAGTCTAATTCACTCTATTCTTACAAGAAATTTAAAGAAAAAAATTGGAGCCATTTTCGAAAAAACTTTAAAAATACCTCCAAAATGTATAAGAATGATTATAAAAATTGCAGAGCTTGGAGTCGGGCTGGACCCACAGCGGAGCATTCTTTTTGAAAAAAAAAAAAATCCGTATAGTTCAGGTGTAGACTAAAGAGGTATGTCATTTCTGTATCGTTCAGGCACTATATTGTTTTTTTTCTAACGTGGCATCTGAGGTTAGTATGGATGGAATATGGCACGAATTTTTGCGTCTTTATCGGTCCTGCCGCAAGATGTCGCAATGTCGCGACCGAAGGAAGGAAGAAAAGAAACTATTAATTAAGAATCAGTGGACCCCAAAACGTGTATTTCTAATGAAATCTCGAAATCGATTACCGCAGCTTTATTCAGTCTATACTGCGTGAGAAAGTAAAAGTTCACCTACCTACCCGATTTTAAAAGTCCTCCCCCTTCGTCATACCGTACTCACTCTGTACAGGACGGTTCCTCACTAATATGCGCAGAATGCTCACATGTTCCAATATCACTTGCCTTTAACACCTTCCAAGGTGCGATGAAACGAAACAGATCGGCGAAGGAACAAATATACATCAGTCTGTCAGTTCACTGGTAGAATGACCAAGTATGACGGTCTCACTCTCTGCCCGCAGTTATATCTGGTTGGTTAGCACCGACGGGGATGTACCGCGTCTATCTATACGTCTGTGATTCCCCGCAAATGGCCCCGGCTCCAGGCAAACCGATATTCCCGCGATTCCGAAAAGCTTATCTGCATGGTACGAAAAGCTTATCTGCATACGCTGGTCGACGCTTATCAGCTTCGAAAGGCAGTTGGCGGACTGTTGCTATCTTCAATAGCTTTTGACCAATAGTCCAAAGGTGTTTGAGTCTTGATTTACAATAATTTATTGAAAATTAATAGGAAAAGCGTGGTTTTATACCGGGTAAATCTACTCCAACGAACCTAGTTCAAAACTTTTGATTTGATAATCTTCATGTCAAAGAACGTGATTTACACTGATTTTTCTAATGCCATTGTCTCAGTGAACCGTGGCGTTCTTGAGAAATAGAAAGATTTTGGATTTTTTAGCCCTCTTTTGTGTTGGCTGAGGTCTTATCTCTATGATCGCTCGCAGTATATTGATTTTTCGAGTACAGAATTTGACGGCTTCTGGTCCTCAGGTGTCCCTCGAGGTTCTCATTTAGGGGACCGCTTCTATTTAACATTTTTATGAATGAATTCATACTTCACTTACCACTTCACATATTAATTACTTTTTTAAATTAACAGCCATATCATAACTAACAATTAGAGATAGTAGATTTTAGCAATTGCTAAATATGCGAAATGTTACCAAATGCTGAAAAAATAACTGATTTCTAACAGGAATTACTTACACTAAAACTAGAAATATCAGCCACTGGATATCTCAATGTCATACTGACTGATCTGTAAATACTTGGATGTTGTACAAAATGTAACTCAGGTAGCCAGCTACTTCTTCGGGTTTGACCTGGAGGTGTGTATGGGTTTCAAAAGTAATCTCTGGGCTGTAGATTAATTTGGAAAATTTCAGGGTCATAAGAGCAATGTATTGTTTGAAGTAATTTGAAGAACTTTCACTCACAAATGCAATAATGTATACATATCCATTGAAATGTGCATATTAACGGCGTGAGAGTAATGGGAAGAAAGAAAGAAAGAAAGAGAGAGAGAGAGAGAGATAGAGATAGATAGATAGAGAGAGATAGATAGAGAGAGATAGATAGATACATATCCATTGAAAGAGATAGAAAGAGAGATAGAAGGGAGAGAGAGAGAGAGAGAAAGAGAGAGAAGAGAAGAGAGAGATAGAGAGAGAGAGATAGAGATAGGAGAGATAGAGAGGGAGAGATAGAGAGGGAGAGATAGAGAGGGAGAGAGAGAGAGGGAGAGAGAGAGAGGGAGAGAGAGAGGGAGAGAGAGAGAAGTTGTGTAATGTTTGAAAAAAACAAAAGAATATACCAAAACGAACTTTATGTCACATTAAACAGTGCAATTAGCATTATTCGCTGGAAAAGTTTGAAAAAATGATTTGGAGCCTAAAAAAGGCATTTGAGCGTTTCTGAAATTGCGTAATTTTGAGTTCATTTTTACAGAAAACTGTTGAGTTTTCCAGAAATTTTATATGACATTATCTAAAGCACATGTACTCATAATTACCATAATGTGAACAAATTTTCGGTAATGTATATATTACCAACGTGAGAGACGAGTCAAGAAAATTACATTTTTGTAATTTTTGAAAAAAACAAAAGAATAGAGCTATATGGCGTTTATGTCATCTGATATAGTGTATTTAGCACTGTCCATATAAAAAATTTAAAGGAAATATTTGGAACCGTTTTTGAGAAAATCTTGGTTTCGTACTTTTTTTAAATCGCAAATATTACACGCAATATTGCGCGAAACCTAATAAACTTTTCAAAAAATCTACATTTTTTTTTAAAAGAACTGATTGTGAGCAACAAATTTCATTTGAAGGAAAAATCACTATCTTTAATTTTGTAGTTGCATGAAGACGCCAGAAATAATTCAAACTTTTAAAATGTTCGAAAATTCAGAGTTAACAGTGAAAATCGGACCTATGCCATCTTTATAAGTGTATTTTACTCTATTCTTGCAAGAAATTTAAAAAAAATGGAGCAGTTTTTGAAAAAAATTCGAAAATGTCCGGGGGGGCCTTCGTGTAAAGTAGCCCCAAATATTAAAGAATGTTTTTCAAAATCTCAAAGCGTCAACTAGAGCCAGATGGACAGGGGTTTCTTCAATTTGGAAAACTTCTTACGCACGGTTTAGGCGCGTGTTCACAGACGGACGGACGGACGGACGTACAGACGGACGGAAATTTTGCTTTCAATTAGCTTTTCGTCATCAAGGGCCCACAAAACAGTGACTCTGGCTACACCACGTGTTAGAGTTTTTTTTCTTCTTAATTTAGCAACTGGATTTATTCACTTTTTTGTTGTCATGGCCTGGTAATTAAGTTTTTGTGCCGAAAATCCGCCGTTTTTTTCGCGCAGCATTACATAACTTGCTCTATACTATGTATTTTTACTCCGTATATACACATACGTATACGAGAAAGTAATACACTTGGAAGTAGATTTTACGAAACAGATTTTAAATAAGATGCTAGTAAAGAAAGTTCTTTTTCGTAATTGTGATTATAATGTCTAGTCAGACATGCATAATTGCTAAGTAACAATAATTTATTAATATAATGTAAAAATAATATAAAAATTTTTTAAAAAATTAATTTGAAAATAAAACTTCATTGGCCGGTTTGGGAAATGCCTATTTTATTCTAGCCAACTTATTTAAAGGCTGATAATATACGTGAATGAATCATGACAAATGTTGATGTAAGATGAAGTTTTATAGAGCTTATTTTTGCGTTTCTTTTTTTTAAGCATTAATGCCTTTTTTTGCATAAATACCTTTTTCTAAGACTTTTTTGCCTTTTATGTATTATTTTTTATACAATGCTAAGATATCTGATAATCAGGCTTGGTCCAAGGTGATCATTTATTATGAAATCTTCAATTCACGTCTTTGTATTTTATAATAAGAGAGAATTCCTATAAGTCCAACAAATTTTTCTAAATTTCCCTTTTTCATAAATACCAGCCTTGTTCTGAGAATATGGTCGACGGACTATACACCGAGGGCACTGAAATTTTGTATGGAAATAAATGTAAATTCCCAGAAGGTTTCAGTGTTGCTAATATTGGACTTCTAAAATTTATGCCAGTCACATCAGTAGATATTGAGAGATCCTTCTCTGCCTTCAAACTGATTGCCTCCCAATCATGGAAAATTTGAAATTGGGATCCTTGAAAAGATACTGGTAATATATTTTAATGCAAACTACTAAGAATAAAATGTAGAAGAGTTGTAAATATGTAAATCTAGTTTAATTTTTTAGTCTCTAAATATCCAATGTCTAATTATGACCCAATTTTTGTTACTGCACCCCCTCTTCCGGAATTTCAAATTTCTGGGTCATAGGCTTCCAGAAGGAGAAAAACCATACACGTAACATCTAGTAGATTACAAAGTAATTTAATAGAAAAAAGCACTTCCTTTGTGATTAATTGTACAATCTGAAATGTGACAAACATAATTTATAACAGGTTTTTAAATACTATTTTATTTTGCCATTCAATACAACAATAATTGGAAAATGTTTTACTTCTTTTGAATCTACAATAATACTAAACAATTAGTTACATAAATTAGAGAGAGTTGCTCTATAATAAGCCTCTCTTAATAATTTGGAATTCTCAAAATTCATTTTCAAAATTTTTTAAGGATTTACTTCATTTCTACTAATTACTTTGCTTTGAAATTGGCTACACTCTACCTCCTATAATTTGCCCTAGTTCAAGAAATGTTCTGAAGGCAAAAAATGTATAAGATTGTGTGCATACTTATGCCACCCGTTCTAATTCAAAACCCACTGGGTGCCACTGGTCATATAAGTAAAAATGTTTGTTTCTACATTTGTGTTTAGAAACTGATGAATTTAATTTTAATAGTTTCAGATATCAGACTTGGGAATATTCTCACTTTTGGCATCCAATATCTTAGGATTAAGAAAATCAAAACTAGTAGGCCTATGTTATAAAATTAGATTCATGTGTCATATGTCAGGAAATGGTTAAGCCTCTGAGTAGACTCTTGGATATTATTTAAATGTTCTTCCGTTCTTAGTCTGATACGATCTGCATAGATTGTCCAATGTATTTGGTTAGTTTTGTTAGTAAGTTTGGTTAGAGTTCTTAGTGGGCAATCCAAACAGTAAACTGTAAATAATATTCCTTTTTTAATAAAAAAGGAATCTTTAACATTTCTAACAAGTATTAATTTATGAATAAAATGTTACTACTTTTCAAGTTCAGTGGCCACCCTAGAAGGGAGGGGTCATGGGACTTCAACACCCCCTGGCCTCCAAAGCCAATGGTACATATTCAAAAACAGCATTTTTTGTACTATTGAAAGTCATTCAGTATATCAATTATTCAAGTTATAAATATTAAGTTTAAGTCAACAAATAAAAAAATATTTTTATATTCAGTATAAATGAAACATTGTAAGAAAACACCAAGTCATTACATTCCAGATACTACACCTGCAGACCTCCTCCCAGTGCCATGTTAACATGCAATCCTGAAGGGTGTCGATAGTTCTTAAACATATTTTTAATACTAAATTTTTCAACAACAACAACAATAAAAAAGTTGCTGGTTGATGCATTTCAATTTTATATTGTACAATTCAATAAAGAATTTAAACTATTTAATCTAATTACAAGTCTGTTATTTTTATTTCCTTATGCATATACTGTATGTTTAAATGTTTGCTAGAATAATGTGAAATTGAAACACTAAGAAATACTTTCAAAATATTAAAAAAAAATACAAAATACAATGTGAATTAATAACATTTTCTTTACCTTAAATGAATTGAAATGGTGATGGTGGTGATTGGTGAAAGTAAGAATAGGGGGGCATCTCATTTTCCTCATCACCAGTCCAGAGAACAAGGAAAAAGCCTCATATCTTAGTGAAAGTTAATTGTCTATAAATCATGTCACCAAATGTAAATTTTGTTTTTAATGTGCAATTTACTGCTACTGATATTTCTTTGAATAGAAATGGGAAATCAGATAATCTTAAAATGTATTCCTCATATGCTTCAAGTATCAATGATTCAATGATGGGGAACATTGCAACAACACCTATTGATTACACTAATCTAACTAGAAAATCATTCATCTGGGTTTTAATTAACTCATTTGCTTTTCTCTTCGTTCCATAAGCTTTGAAAGAAAGAAATTGTCTAATTGTAGACCACTTTTGAATGAATGGATTTTATAACTGCAAGGTCTGATTTTTTGACGGAGTAAGGTGTATGAAACTGAAGGACAGTTGGGTATTAGTATTTTTGGCTGAGACATGATTTAAGTCTGAGGGAAAGTGAACAATCTGCTGAATTCTGTACTACTGTTGAAAGGTATGGACTTCAATGGAGAAAGGAATGGAGAAAGATATAAGTTGCAGTCTTCAATAATTTTAATAAATTATATAAGATACATGTAGTTTATATATAAAATCTACGTTATTTTTATCTTCTCTTGCTGGTTTTGGGCTTTGCATTTATCCAAGAATATTTGCCCCTGGTGCAGAAATAGTATGTCCCTCAAACAACAAAAAAGAAAAAAAAGATGAATATCGTGGAACTATAAAAGCAGACATATTGTTGAAGTGTCTGAAAGAAGAATTGGTATTTTGATTACAAAAACCAACCCTAATTGCAATGGGCAAGGCAACTGTTCATAGTGCTCCTTCAGTGTAAAATTGCCGCAATTGTTTACTCTACATTATTTTATGAAGATGAAGAAGTAAAGCAGAAAGCAGATATTGTCAGTAAACATGACCGACATCCTCAATAGAATACTAGTGGCAAAAGTGGTTTCAATATCTTTTTAGATTAAGAAGAGTGGATAGTATGCAGTAGTGGCGGCGTTAGCCGAATTTGTTTACTACGCTCCATGACGTCACGAAGGTTAAGCGAATTCGAGACTCGCGGGTTTGTGGTTGGGTGACTGGCCAGGAACCCCGGGATCTAACAGTGTCGAGCCCCTGGCCGAAGGGATAAAAGGCACTGACTGACTGCGATGTGACGAGACTTGACAAATATAGTAATTAAAGGAGGATTACTCCAAAAATAAATAGTACATTAATAGAGGACTACTCCGCAGTGCAAAGCGCTCAACGCCCCTTAAGGGGCTTGGAGACACGTTGCGTCAAGGTGTAGACACAACAATTTAAAAAATAAAAAAAAGCAATACTAGTTGACAGGGGGGACAGGCAAGTAGGACACAAGACAGGCAAGGATGTAGATGCAACAGACATGTATGTATGCACAATAGCTCTTTACCAGTCCAGGTCTACTAGCGGCGACCCGTCATTATGACCATGAGCCAAGGGGTATGTCTGGTTAGCACATAGCGATCCCTATGCCATATTGCAGGTCTTCTCAACCTGAGAAGTGAGCTTTCACATCATCATCACACGGAGAGCAATGGATATTAGGACATTGCAAGGAAAGCTCACAGTTAATTTTTGGGATCAATTACCTCAGCAGCCGCCATTGCCGGTCCCAAGCCCTCAGAGGGTTTGATGTTGGGCCAGCTCCCCATCATCTGTAAAAACTATACTCTGCTATACACTCAACAATGCAGCCTCGGAACATAGAATCGGATTTGGAATGACTCAGGCAAAGGAAAAGGAATCTGAATTGGAACATTGGATCATGGAAAGTGAAAACATTATTACAACCAGGAAAGCTGCAGAGGTTAGTGTATCAGATACAGAAAACTCAATTAAAGATTATTGCTTTGCAGGAATTAAGAAGGCCAGAGATTGGATGTATTAAAAAAGATAACTTTATTCTATATTATAGCAGACCAACATCCAGAAAGGGCCGAGCAGGAACTGGCTTTCTGGTGAAAAAATCATAGACAACAATATAATAAATTTTATAGAAAGATGAAGCAGAATGAGACTAAAAGGCAAATTAATAATCTTATGTTAGTGAATGTGTATGCCCCAACAAATGAGCAACCTGATGAGCTGAGAGAAATCATTTACGAAGAGTTGCAAAACACCATAGATCAAGTACCTAAAGGTGACACACTTATAATTTTAGGTCATTTCAATGCACAATTAGATAAAGAGAAAGCATTTCAGAATGGTACAAGGAACCATTCTATTCAGGAAATAACAAACCAAAATGGAAAGTTGTTATGTGGGCTAGATGAAAGTAATGACTTAATTACAGCAAGCACAAGATTTCAACACAAGGAAGGAAATTGGGAAAAAATAAACAAATTGTTAAAAAACAAAGTTTGGACAATATTGATCATGTTATGATAAAGAGATCTAAAATAGACTTAATCAAGGATGCCAAGTCTCTGTGCGACCCAATTATAGATTCTGACCACTTTCTAGTTAAAACCATTATACAACAAATGCTTCCTAAAATATACAGAATAAAGACAACTAAAGCGGAAAAATGGAACTTAGAAATCATTCAGGACCCAATGAAAATAAAGCAATATAAAAAAGTGATGCAAGATAACTTAAAGCGAAAAGAGAGGAGATAGTAGAGATGGATGATAATTGGGAGAAATCAAAAAAAAAAGAAATAAGTAGGATAGAGAGTGTGCAGAGATACTATTCAAAAGAAAAGTGAATGAAAGCATTACAAGAAAAGACAAGGATAAGTCATGAAGATTATAGGAATCGTGAACAGATAGTGCAGAAAAAAGGAGGATTGGATTAATGCCAAAATCATAACTATGAATGATAATTATAAACCCAATGAAATGCAGAAGTTTTTTGATGAACTAAGAAATAGTAAGAATAGGATGATGGGACAGATAAACTAATGTAAAGATGAACAGGGTAGAATGTTGATGTAAGAAGCACAAGTACTAGAAAGGTGGAGAGCCTTCTTTATAAAAGTATTTAACCCTCAAGATAATATAAATTAACTACAATAAAATAATCAGATATTATTTAGAGATGATATGCCAGAAGAAGATGATATGAAGCCTACCTTCAACAAGGTATGTTATCTTATCAACAATCTGAAACAAAACAAAGAATCTGTAACAGATAACATCCTAGCAGAATTGATTAAAGATGGAGGAAGAAATCATAAAAAAGAAATACATAAATTAATACTTAAAATATGGCAAGAGGAAAGAATGCCAATGCAGTGGAATGAAAGCATTATATGCCCAGTATTCAAGAAAGGTGACAGAAGCAAATGCAAGAATCACAGACCAATTGCATTGTTAAATATAACATATAAAATGTTTGCAATTCTGCTAAACAAAAATTAGTTGAAATAGTGAAAGATAAACTTGTTATACCAATCTGGATTTAGGAAAATAGGTCAACCGTTGATGATATATTTATAACAAGACAAATATTTCAGAAATACGAGCACAATATTGAAATATATAATATGTCCATAGATTATAACCGTGCATTTCATTCGGATCTTTGGAGCAAAATCTGGGAAAGCCTCGAACAGTACAAAATACCCTTCAAACTGAGGAAACTGATCCAAATAACCTTATCAGCAACAAAAGCTAAAGTAAAGATAAGAAATCAGTTGAGCGAAGACTTTAACATAAAATTTGGAGTCAAACAAGGTGATCCATTATCCGCAACTCTCTTTAACATTACCCTAGATGTTATTTTAAAAGCCATTGATGTTAAAAGTACTACAACAACTAGATTGAAACAATTCACAGCATATGCGGACGATGTTTTATTAACAGTAAGGTCAAAGAAAGCCTTAGAAGAAATCTTTAAACACCTGAAAGGACAATCAGCAAAGTTTGGTTTAGCAATTAACCAGAAAAAAACACAGACATGAAATGTAAAGCTGATAATGAAATCTGTAGAGAAGAGGTATACTTAATTCCTTCACATATCTTGGCTCAAGAGTAAATAAGAACAATGTAATCGAAGATAAGATAATTGAAAGAATTGCTGCAGGGCACAGGGCTTATTTTGCCAATATTGATCTATTCAGAAGTAAGCTACTCTCAAAAAGTGCAAAACATCGACTTTATAAAGTCGCAATAAAACCTGTAGTAACACATGTGGCAGAGACCTGGACCCTAAAGGAAAATGATAGTAGAAGGCTAAATATATTCAAAAGAAAAATAATGAGAAAGATCTTTGGTCCAATAAAGGTTGTGGGTGACTTCTGAAGGAAATTGAAGCCATCATAAAATCTAAAAACCTTGTAAATTACATCATCTCACTCGGGCTTGGCTGGTTTGGACACCTACGTCGAATGCAAGAAGAAAGAATGGTCAAGAAGATTTATAATTGGCACCCGACTGCAGCAAGAAAGAAAGGGAGACCGAAAATTAGATGGATAGATGATGTTATAACGGACATGAAGAGACTGGGTATTAGGAATTGACATGAGGTGGTTCAAGATAGAGGAAAATGGAAGACAGTTGTAAAAATTTATTGTGTTAATGTCTAATATCTTCTTATTCTTCCAGTCATAGTGACATTAAAATGAAATATTTAAGAACTTAATTAAATTCACAACACAGTAACTTGAACAAAACAAAGAAAATTAATTAGATTCTTTAAACAATAACTTGAACAGATAAAAACAACCCATTAATCATAACCAGTTTGTTTTGCTACTTCCATTACTCCCACCCCCTCCCCTAAACCTCAATCCACGCTTTTAGCCACTCCTCAAGCACCTTGTCAGTCTTGCCAACCCAATCCTTTGCTTCCATTGGGGTTTTTACACCTTACTTCCTAAACCTTTGCTTCCACACCGTTATCACAAAAATTACACTTTACTTCTTCTTACAACTTCACGCAGAGGTGGGTTTTCAGGTCTTTTATTGAGGGGGGGGGATTTGGGAGGGTATTTTTTATAAAAAATTAAAATTACAGTTTTATAAAGTATAATTTAAATCCTATTTGTTTACATAATATTAATAAAAATATAAAAGCCAGTGTGCTTGTATTAAACAATTCACTTTTTAATAATCTGTATTGTTCATATATTTACTTAATGCCTTATTAATAAATATAATGTACGTATATAAATATAATATTATACTGAAGCTGCTTTGATTTTGCTTTATATTTTGCTGCTTTGAGTACCATGTATCATACGTGTATAATAATGGGAAATACTCTTTCTTTTTGAATTAATTTGAGTGTTATGACTTATGATTTTAGGCATGAAACTGTTTAATTTCTAAATAAATAACGCTTAAAAGCAAAAAAGTAAAATATAATTGAAAGATGATTTATTGATATTGGAATTCACAGTAACGCTGAATATTATCCCGCACATTTAATAATACTAAACTTAAGTTCACCAATTTATTAATTTATGTCATTAGCTCAGTTTAATAAAATAAGTTTGCTTAATTATTATTAAATTTATTTTCTAAATATAGAAAAAATTGAATCTTAACTTAATCGCAATTGTATGTTCCTGAATTATTGCGATGCATTAGACATCTGATATTTGATGTATGCCATCATTGTACCTTTCTTAGATCGTGCGGTCTTTAATTTTTATCCTTTCACTGAATCATTTCCCACGAGCATGTTAAATCTTGATGGCAGTGCTGCGCGATATCTGACATACACATTGGGTGCAATGGTGCATTGCGATTTCCTGACCTGAGCGGAATGTATCATGGTATTACTTTCAGCCATGTCTATGACAAATGCCTATTTAGAAAATGTAATCATTTCCCTTATCTGCAATCGACTATCAGAATTTCTTACCAATGAAAAAGATGTGCAGGAGACGTCTGTAGGGAAATGAAAAAAATGGGAACCTGGCAAAATGGAAAAAAGACCAAGATTTTTTAAATATTTTTGTGAAAAAGTAAAATATGTATTTGTTCAGAACATGCCAAAATAATTTGAGGAGATTGTATTTAATATTTAATATTAATTCCATGGTTAATATGCTGTTTAATGATGTTTGTGTATACTTTGTAAATTTTCAGACATATTCATAAACTATTCAGACAAGAATTCTGCAGTGTAAGATTCATTAACAATTGCATTGAGGGACATGTACAAAAAGCATAAAATATGTATTTCATTGAATAGATCTTTAGATCATTCGCATTTACAAAAAGTCATTTATGTCTCTATCTGAGAGTTAATTGCAGGTACTGGCGTGAGTCTGCCTATTGCGGGCACGTCCCAACGGGGGGGGAGCAGTTGCCTCCTTTTGCTCCCTTGGGATCCCACCTCTGATTTCAGGCAAACGCATAAGAAGAAGACACTCCTTGACTTTTAGCAATCAAGCCAACACACCTGTGATAGACATTTTAAAAAGATAGTGTCCTCATGTACTTTGCCAAAATATTCAATACAATCACAACAAAACTGAACCCCTTGAGACAATACTAGAAGAAACTTTTATACATTTAGAAGTCATTACTGGGCATAGGGACAGATCCATCTGATCATTTTGGAGGGGACCATTGTAGATTTTTGTTAAATAGTAAACATTTGTTATTAGATTGTAGGTATATATTATTTTTGTAGTGTATATATGATACAATATTATTTTTTAAATAATTACATAGTTCTAACATAAATAATTACTTATATAAATTTTACCAAATACATTACAGGCTGAAACTGATGAATGAGAAAGCTTATCAATTAAATCATTAAGTTCACAATCCCGAAAAAAAAAAACTTAAACAATGTGGAACATAATTATCAAAGGGAAGACTCACAAAAACATTCATCTACTACATTAAGGCATGTTTCTTGGTAATCCTTCTGATATTTGTAGGACATTTAACTAACATTTCTTAAATTCAAAGCAGAACACTGTAACCAGTAATGCTAGTAATCCTTTATCTTTTGGAACTTCAAAATCTATTTATTTATTTAGTCAAAAACAGTCAAAAATTGTACATGACATATGGGGGAGAAAATCATCTGTGCACGCTTTCTTGAGTTTCAGAATCCCTTCCCAACAATTTACCTATTAATAGTTGAAAGATGAAAAAATAATAGTAATAATAATAAATATAATAATAATGATGATGATGATGATAATAATAATAATAATAATAATAATAATAATAATAATAATAATAATAATATACTGTAAGCCCGTTCTTCTTAACATATTAGTTTATTATTTCAATAAATTCATCTCTATCTGTAATTATTCGCTTTCCCAGAATCTCTAAAAATTAGTATTGTAATACCACTTGCTAAGAATAACGATACACAGGATGTTAGGAATTACCGACCTATAACCCTAAGTTCAGTATTTGGTAAGCTCGTAATTTATACTAGTAAGACTTGATTTCTTGAATCTAATATCATTAATAAATCACAACATAGCTTCAGGAAGGATTTCTCGACCACCACTGCTATGGTGGAATTCATACACGAAATCATTGAAAATATGGAATCAAATAGGAAAACAGCACTCATTGATGTTTCAAAGGTATTTGATATAGTATGTCATTAAAAATTGTTGATGAAACTGGATTATTATGGAGTAAGGGGTGGCATTAATGACCTCATTACATCAAACCTCACAGGTCGTAAGCAAAGTACAGAGATTAATTACCCTAGTTATTTGAATATTTTTTTAAATTTTCTAACAAATTTATGTTATTTTTGACAGATAATTTTTTTTTTAATCCCTATTAGATCAGGGCCTGGGATAAGTTCTGCCCCATTCTCCACTCACAGCATGTTGGAGCAATTATACAAGAAAGAAAAACAATTAACCAACCTTTGGATCAATAAACAATTTGCTTTATTAAAGAAAATCTTAATTACTAAACAATCATTCCAGGGAAAACAACATTTTCTGTGCAATATTCAGTTGTATTTCACTGTTATCAATATAATTCTTTGCATAATAAATAGAACAAAAAAAAATTCCAGTCACAATTAAAGCAGAAAGTCATAATTTTTAAACTGATAGGACATTGTATCAAACTTAGAGCAATAGTCTTAACTACGCACATTGAATTTTTAGATAAACAAACAGAAACATTTATAAATTATATTATCTATCATTAAATTATTTTAATTTTTTATTTAACTTATAGTGCCAAAAAGGCTATTAATATTCTGATAAGGTCAGTAAAACAGAATATGTTTGAAAACTCTCAAGAAATATTCAACATGTACTCTCATTTCGGATCAGCATTTTCTGTAAGGCAAAACAAATACATTTCCGATACAAAAAATTCATTTGGTACAAAATCACCCACTGGTTGAAAAAATATGTTTTTTCAGAGAAAAATACATTTCTGGTGTTATAAAATTTCAGTATTTCTATTTAAGACACACAACAAAGAGGTGATAACATCCTGATACATGCACATATAAATATTTGTGTTATAAGAAACACAGTTCTTTATTTATTGTTCAGATACCTACACAAAATACTTGAATCATCGTATTCACAAAAAGTAACTTGTATTTGTGTTTCACAAAGAATTATTTTGCATGTGCTCAATAATTCATCTTTAATTGACATTCACATTGAGTTTCAACCTCAAACTCTCTTTCCCGGACCAAAGGATCCTCCTAGGTGCACAAGTTCTGATTCAGTGAGAGAAACTGTACTGCTTTCAAGGTTTTCAGTGGCTGTTGAGAAATGCAGTTATGTAATCAACATATGAATATATTTTGTCATTCTACATAAATTTTGCCATATCACATTTTATTGAGCATTTTGTGTATCTTGGCATATGTTTAATTTTGGTGTATAGACCACAATTCAATTCCACATGAGTTGACAAAACATTTAGTGGTAACAAATGCAAAATAGTGAATATCTCCTTGCAATTCAAAATCAGATATGCTGTTTGTATACTGAACAGAAATTAGCTTGACAAAGATACATACCATTATACAACTTTCAATATCAAGAAACCGTATTATATGCAAATTCCTTAAGCAATGCTTTCATATTTTGCTTACTTTTCATATCATTCCATGATTTTAATAATATGGCATATATTAACATGTTATTACATTATATATGACAGTTGATTAAAATTATGTAATGATAATCTGGTCTGCAAATATCACACACTATGACAACAATTTTTAGCTCAAGAACAACTAAAATTTTCATGTCAACATGAACAATAGTGTATTCCCATGGAATTATTTTGATTTGTAAAGTATTTTGCAAACAATGCCAATTTCTTTTTGAGTTAGCAATTTATTTTCATTAACAAGCCAGGAGCATCTTTCAAGAATTTTGCTGAAAACCATTCTAGAGTGTTTACAAAGTTAATATTTTATTCTATAGTTTTAGACAAACTCTTATTCACTAAAGTATCAAAAACTCATCAGCTTCTGTTTTAGAAATTTACATGAAAGCATTGAAGTCAACATGTACAGTCAGTAAGCTAGCCTCTATGTTACAGTCTAATGTAATAAGTGTGTTCTCCATAATAACAAAATACTGCAATCCCTCACATTGAATATCAAAATCTGAGAGTATGTTTTCAGTTTTTAATGCTTGTTTACACACTTCGAGTATTTCCTTCTCGGTCAAGAGTTTATCCTCATCTTCTGCCCAAAAGTGTCTCTTCAGAACAAGAGGTGGGGGTCTCTGAATATTGGTGGAACTTACTTCACTTGCAAAAATGTCTTTGTTATTTTCACAAATCTGAACATTGAGAGATTGAACCACATCATGGTCATTCAGAGATGCAACAGCCATTCCACAGTAGCTCTTATATTCTTCGTAAATATCTGTATTGTCACTATCATCACGCTCAGTTTCTCTGAAGACTCCATATCTTTCTTCCATATCAAGAACAACTTTCTCAATATAGAGACACAAGTCCTTAACGACTGCAACAAGGGATGAAAAATTGTGGTAACCCAGACTGTTTAAAGTCATACTGGCACATTCAATAACTTTGGGCCACAGCGGTTTGTCCAACTGCATTAATGTGCTTGCCACTGAAACTAATTCCAGAAAATGAACTCTTTTCTCTTCTTCACGAATGTGGAAACCTTCTTGCAAAAGTTCAAAAAAGTATTTGATATTTCGAAATATGTCAAACATTACTGTAGGCTCGATGAGTAATTGTTCCATTATTGCTAAGCAATATTCCACGTTAGTCATGTTTTCAGGAGGGATGCAACGAATTTTGTTTCTCAAGGCAACAAGGATGTACTTCCTTTGACCATTTACTATATGGAACATTAAGTGTTCCACAAATTTACTGACAAAATGAGTAAGATCAATGTATTGAGATCCTGATGAATTATTCAATTTTTTAAAGAGATAAATAGAAAGCTGAAGAATTATGTTTTGATATTGATATGAAAACTGTTTCAAAATATCACTTAGCTCTGCCTGTTGAGAAACAGAAAGAAGACCAGTCAAATAACTCATGATCATTTTTGCTGGTGCCTCATTAGGTTTGAAACCCATGCCAGGAACTTCATGAAGAGGTATACTGCTTGCTGGTGCTGTGGGCACATCTTTCATTAAATTGTGTGTGATATCATTGAATCTTGCTGTGCTCATTCTATTCATGTTATACCTTTGAGCTGCTCGAAGAACAGTGACACGTTGTTCCTTATTCAGAGCTGCAAACTGTCGTGGGTCAAGATCAAGTTTGTTATTGATTAAAATCTTACCTCCTTCTGCAAAGGCCATTTTGCTGCCCTTAACATAACGCACTTGTTTATCTGTTCGCACCATGGATGCAAAAAAGTCATCCACATTATCAATGTGCTTGATACTTCTTATTGTTAGTGCTTTTCCATCAGTGTTACCATGGTCTCTAACTGTATTTTTTAAACTTTTATCAAATATCTTACGATGTCGGTTACTTCTCAAATCATTCTTGAAATCTTTAATAACTTGATCTTGAGTGTTCTCAATTATTGTTCGAGCTGTTTTGAAATTAACAGTTGAGTGACAGAAGAGCAGCAGTGATGCAGAGAACTGTGCCACATCAAAAGCTGTCAATTCCCCTTCTTGATGTTTCTCGATGAGGTGATGAAGACTATTAATCACTCCCACTCCATTCATTACTAGAGCTCCTCCATTTAATGCAGTGACACCAGCTGTGGCCAGTCTGCCCATGACCTGGCCATTTTGAGCCATTCTCACAGTAGCAGACGTGGCTGCGGTAGCGCCAAAGCCAATGGTGCTCGCCAGAATGGATATGTAACAACCACGTGCCTCACGATCCAGAAATCCTATGTTCTGCTTGTGGGTACTTCTATCATATAGAGTAGTGGATGAGCGGAATATGGAGTAGCCAGACACCCCTCCCATTGCGACTGATGTAGCTGCCAGCAAAGGAGCAGCCACAGGTAAAGCTAGAGATGCAATAGTCACAACGGTACCAGCTGCTGCGACACCTGTGCTTGCGATGTCCAAAGCGTTCAGCACTTTTTTGGAAGGGCTGGCTCCTGGAGAGGTTCCAAACTCAACAATGACAGCGCCATCAGATGTACACTGATATTTACCATCCCTAGGGTAGCAATAATCACATGCAGGAAATTGGTTATTTTCTAGAAAGTCCTGCCAGTCTTTATAAACCCTACAATTCAAGTCAATGAAAGAAGCACTTAAACCAGTGTCATCTTTTGGCACCCTAAACACTGGCGAACATCCTTCATTGCCTTCCTGATCTTTCCAATATACAAAAATAAATATCATGTATGCTTTGTTTTTAATATCACAATCTGAAGAAAAGCGTTGGGTACCTTCCTTCACTATTACCCTGCAAATATTTTCTATACTTTCTTCTCTCCTCTTCTTTTCTTCTTCATACTTTTTCTTTGCTTCTTGTATTTCCTTTTCTTTTTCTTTTGACATCTTTTGTTCATTCAAAGTCTCAACCTCCAATGATGGCCCGCACAAAAGATATGTAACTTTTCTTTGCAAAACATCTAATTCATCATAAGGATACATGTCCCAATCCACTTCACCAAATAAATTACACATTTCCTGTTGTTCAAGTCTGGCTCGTGCCCACCAATCTTTATTCAAATGAGTATCTGCCATTTTGATGTGAAATATACTTCTTATCTTGGGCTCTGTAATAATAAAATTAAGTTTAGAAACAGACATTTTTAATATACCATCATACTTTATTCACAGACATTACAAAATTAAGGGAGTCCATGGTCAATGCAACCATAAATGAATTGTAAACTAGATATTGCAACTAATTGTGCTACATAATGACCCAAATAATTTCCTAATCTCGTTAGTTTGGCCAGAAATTTGGTTTTTTCTCACTGTCCCCTACCCTACCCCATCTGTTATTGCCTAAAAGACTTTTTTACGTTTTCCCAATATTTTAATCCTCTAACAGATGAATTGAAATATGAATAGTAAGAATTAAGATTAATTTAAAGGGTAAAACTTGGTTCTATATACAATTTTTCTTTGTGAAATTTGGAAATATTTTTAGAAAAATGTTTGTACATTTCTGAAAATGCAAATTTTCATAGAGAGGATTTGTGTTTTCAAGGAACTACACAGTAAGAAATAATTTGGAAAGCTTGTTTGTATAAATGCAACTAAAGCCAGATGGACAATTTGGAAAATATCCTTCGCATGGTTTAGGGGCTAGTAGTGTTCACAGATGGACAGACGTTTCGAGAAAAACACTTTTTTGGGATCAGGGGACCCCAAAAATTTGTAATTCCGTTCATACCTCGAAATCCTTTTTCAGCAGCTTTCCCCTATACACGTATGTATACAAGAGAGTAAAAAATAATTAATTTTATTTTCATCGATTTGTATACATTATTGCATTTGTTAGTGGAAGTGATTCAAATGACTTTAAATGAAGATTTTCGAAAACTCAATAGCTTCGTGTGAAAAATTAGCTTCAAATTTCGCATTTATAGTAACATTTAAACGCCTCCAAATTTTTCAATGGAAATTGCCATTTATGACGAGGTTTTACTCTTCTTTAATATTATTCTTGAATTAATATTTCGATTCTACTATTAGGAATCTGAAAAATTGACAAAATGGCAAAGAAACATACGTTGGGTGGCGATAGATGGCAGCTAGCAAGACCATAAAGCCAGTCCACATCACAGGAATTAGAAAACTTTATTACGAAAAAAGTTTGTGTCATTCTGCAGCACACTAGTTACGTTCTCATATACGGAGTAATACACGTATTATAGAGAATGTTATGTAATGCTGCGGAAAATCGATTTCGAGATTTCAATGGAAAAACGGAAATACACATTTTGGGGTTCGCTGATACGGAAGAAGTGTTTTTTTCTAAAAGTCTGTCCACTCGTCTGTCTGGAATATGTAACAACACTAGCCCCTGAACAATTCGTAGGATTTTTTCCAAACAGAATAGACCCCTGCCAAAGTGGATGCTCTGCGGTTTTGAGAAACATTCATTAATTTTTGGGGGTACTTTACATGAAGCCCTTTGGAAATTTTGGAAAGTTTCTCAAAAATTACTCGACATTTTTTCTTTAAATTTCATGTAAGAATATAGTAAAATACACTTATAAAACTGGATTTTAGGTTTGATTTTCATGGTTAACTCTGGATTTTCGAAAATTGCAAAAGTTTGATTTTTTTTCATTGTCTTCCTACTACTACAAAATTGAACATAGACATTTTTCCTTCAAATGAAATTTCTTCTCCATACTTAATTCTTTCAATAATGTCATTTTCATTTTTTCGAAACTTTTAGTAGTCTTCACGCAATATTGTGTGGATATGTGCAATTTTAAATAATAACAAATACAATAATAATAACAATAAAAACACGATTTTCACAAAAACGGCTCCATATTTTTCCTTTAAACTTTTGGTAAGAATAGTGCTAAATATACCCTTTCTTTAGAATATTATTGAAGTGTAAAACTTAGTAGGGTTATCATTGAAGAATTTAGAACCATAATTGAGAAAATGTTTGAGCATTTTTTGAGTTAAGTTTTGCAGAAAACTTTTGAGATTTCAAGCAACTTCATAAGAAATCATTTCAAGTATTTGTGTTCACAAAGAGAATAATGAATAAAAATTGTCTGTAAAGTAAATATTAATGATGTGTTTCTTTCTCAAACAAGCCTAAGTGTATACATTAAGAATTGTTTCCTTTTAATTCATTTTTTAAATACAAGTATTCAAACTTTATTTTCTGTGAGGGAGAAATTTCCATCAAATAATTTTTCATTTATTCAATCATGATGCTTAGGTGAGGGCTAAACTTTTATTTTGAAGATCATATTCATCAACCTGCCAATATTTTTGTTGTAAAGAATCAACATTAGTGTGTGATACATGACTGTTAAAACTGAAATAAATCGTAATTTTTCAAAATTAGTGAAATCACATATTTTTCATTATCATTTACATAATGATTAGAAGTTTCTCGACTAATGTGTTCCATAGCTCTTTCCTCTAATTTTATTTTAAGTAGGATGAAGACTTTCTTGATATGTTTAAAATACTTTTCATCATTAAATTACTGAAACAAAATTTTAAAAGTTTTTGAGTTTAATACCCACTGTGTAAGAAAAACATTAACAATTGATTTAATAACACTTCTTTTTCCGGTGGTGAAAATTACTTCCTAATAAATCAAGAGATAAATGTTCAAATTCTTCACTGATATTTGAACCTTTTTATGACTATACTATGAGTTGATATCAAGAAATAAAAAAGCAGTTCTGTCACTAACACCTTTAACATATTTAAAAATAAATGTCTTAAAATCCATACCAGAAGTAGATGTAGAAGTTAAAATGGTTTCCAATGGATATTAATATTTTTTTAAAAAGTCCCACAACTTTTGTTTAACATCCCTGTTCTTCTATGACACAATTTGAATGAGTTAACAAAATCTATTTACTCATTATGCTTGAATCTCTGACATCCACAAGACATCTATGGATTGTGGCTTGGCCTTTTGAAAATAATGATGATGATGATGAAGAGAAGAAAAAAAAAAATTCATGTTGTTGATGGTATTTTGATGGCAAAATGCTACCAAAAAGTAACAAAGTAAAAGATAGTTTTCATATTAGTAATGAATCAGAAAATGAAAATTCAAATAAATTTAACTTATTAATTTAAATCATATTGAGTAATTTTATTACATTTAAATTGAGCAACTAACTTAATTTTTAATTCGTTTCTGACAGAAGTTTGAGACAATTTTCAGACAGTAAGTTGAACAGTCGTACAACAATCAAAAACACACAAGCATTAAACACCGTTAAAACTTGATTAAAAATACCATATTTTCACTTGATTCGGTTAACATATTTATTAAAATATTATATTCATTTCAGGTTTTTCCATCTCAACGTTTCCTTTACCTCTTCTTCAGGAGTAATTTTCATCCAAAAATATAAGATAAATAGTTACTAACAACATAGATCTCCTTTGAAAAAATATATCAGCATGAACAAAGTTAAATTTTTTCACATTAAAACTTCATCAAATCTTCTCACATCAACACTACATAGACAAATTGAAAGTAACTCTAGCAGATACAAGTGAACTCCATTATTTCCATTATGTGAACTAAATTTTTCATTCCAATGTAGAGTATGTCAAAGACTTCCTAATGTCAGTAAGTCTTCTTTGCATTCGTTGGCATGAAATACCAAAGTGAGCACAGATTTGGAATATAAAACATGTTTTAATTGTGTTTAATGTTTAAATAATCATTCTACTAATGACTGATTTTGTCTGGGCAAAATATATTAAATAGTAAACTAATGTCAGTTCAGTAAATAATAAAAATTTAACTTAAGTATTGAATTTCCTGAATAAAAAATTAATTTTAAAAGCCTATAATTAAATAATAATCATGATTTAATTGTTCCTAACCCACAGTAATTCCTATTCTGTTTTTTATCTGCAAATCAAAACAAAAGAAAAATGAAAAGTAAATATACATAGTCTCTAGGACAATGTGAGATAAAAAAAAGAAAGAAAGAAAGAAAGAAAGAAAGAAAGGGAGAAAAAAAACAACAACAACAACCAGGTACGTATGTACAAAAATGGTTTCATAAAGCATGATTAATTCTTTTTATTAATATATATTAATACTGGCATATTAATTTTAGCAAAATTAAAAAGTAGAGAATCATTTATGAATAAAATCATCAAAATAAATAGAATGAAGTAAATGGTTTTAATTGTGTAAAATTGTAGGTGTGAAAAAATGCCACATTTAATTAACTATTAAAATAAATACGATATATTTATATAATTACTTAATTTATTGCAAATACAAAAAGATATTGTAACCCGATTGTGACAAGGTGACCAAAGCCTGCTAAGACGAAATTATGGAGAAGGCATTGGATGTCATGGTAATGGGCAAAGTGAGTTCTTTTTAAGGAATCAATAATATAATATTTTTAAGATATCAATAATAAACAGAACTGGTCTAAAGATAAGTCAAGTCAGGTCAAGTCTTTGAGAGTAGACTTGAGATTATGAAAAGACGTACTTTGTGAGAGAGAATAAGATTTTTGGTTGTGTATGTGTAGCAAGCAGATTTCTATGATTTTCATATTTTTGTTCATTACTTCAAGTGAAATTTCTTGACATTTTTAAAATTGGACACTATGTATATTAATATGTTAGTGCATATTTGGCCAATTTTTCCTGTTGGTGCAATTATAGGTTTTTATTTTTTAAAAGGTTTTAAAAAGTTTTATCTTTTCATAGTCTATTAATTTATGAGCATTCATTGAGTAGAAAGAGCTTGATATTGTGTGTGTGTTTTTTTCTTTCTTACAGATGATCAAATACTAGTGCAAATGTAGGATATATCTTGATACCGTATTTTTAAACCAGGCAGAAGAAATGCAACAAGACATACAATGTACTTCACTAAGCTGTACATTTACTTCAATTATTTCTCTCTTGAAGTAAGGTAAATTTGCACAAAAATATATCTTTTCATTCCAAGCATACTTCTTCTGAATTTTATTAGGAAATGTTTATACTAGAAATGAAATATTGTTAATTTTAATAGCACATTATTGTGCATATATCAGAAGTTTTAGATCATAATTACATAAATTCAAAAGCATATTTCAAGATTTTTTCGGGCACAAAAATCCTCTCCCTGAGATTGAAAGAGATAAAGTGGAAAAAATGGATTCAAGAGATACTATAAATTCAAGGCTGGGTGCAGGTATTACTGTAAAAATTTCACAAACAATTTGAACTTTGTGTGGAAGTTTTTAAGAGTGGTTAATTGTTTTGTATAATTTAATTCATTGTTTTGCTCAGTTTAGTTAACTTTGTTTTTGTTACTTTTTGATGAATAACGTTTTATAAATTATAATAAATTAAAGTATCAATAGCCTGTTTCAATTTTTAAACATTTTTGTTAATGTTTTTATTTCAAGAGAATGTATTTTTTTATTCAACAGGAATTAGTAAAATCTTATTCAAACTTAGTGTGTATTGTAGAAATTTGTAGAAAAACCCTTTAATTTATTTTCAGTGACTATTTTATTTTCTATTTATAAATTAATAATTTATCCAAAAGATAATATAGTACATTATAGATACACTATATGAATTGTACACTTTGAGAAACAAAATTAGTAGATAAGGTTTGGGATAATAATTCAAAAAAAGAAAAACACACTCTAAAAAGACAATGACTACGGTATTAATTTGTTGAAATTTTGCCAATTATTTTACAGTTGGGCAAGATTTACACACCACGCTCATCACAATTTTCCAAACGTATTAACTTCCGATATTTATTGTCCTAAAGAAGAATTGTTGTTGAATAGTCTAGTAGAATGTTTTCATTCTGATCTCTTTAAAAACTTTTGTTGCTGTAACAATGCTTACTTGTGAAGAAATTTGTCTTCTGGAATAAAACCTTCTTCTGATTCAGGCAGAACAAGATCTCGGTAAGGCGGGGACACTTGCGTAATTTAAAATCGCTGTATTTATAAAACGATGCGTTATAAAAAGTTTTTTTCAAATGAAATATAACAATATTACGTTATACCATTCATAGATGGATTTCTAAAGAACATAACTGAGCGAAAATATCGGAGCCACAAAGAACTACAAATTAGGAACACATGATAATGTATGTTTCATACGTGCCCACGCGCCCCACACGTACGTTTCTGTATAGTTAACACTGGTTGCCACATTTCGGAGTGCATGCCGCTGCCCTTGAACTTAGTCCACGTTTCTTCAAACGAGATTTTTACCACATTTGACATTTCTATAACAGATTAGTGTAGCATTGTCATATTATTGTTTTTTAATATAATAACTATTTTTCCTTAATTATTAATGGACTTAAAAATCACAGTGACGTAGCTTTCAAGACGCAATGAACCTACGATGCGACCTTTCGTCGATTCGAGCAATCGAAATTCGAGAGACGTTTTCTGGGATTCCCCGGAATTGACATCACGAAAAACTTGATCGGCGGTGAGAAAAAGGCTATCGAAGGCTATATTAAGAAGCCCCGCATCTCCCACTACGCTTTGGTTGAGTTGAATTTTGGTATTCTAGAATGTTAACCCCAACAATTCTTGTAATTTCTAATTTATTATTATTATAACCATATGATATTAAAAAGATATATGAAAAATAAGACAAAAAGTTGATTATACTACTTAGCTGCTATTCGTATACATTCGTAATTCTGGTCAAGATAAAAGAATATGAGGGAAATTGGAATCAAAATAGATACAAGATTGAACAATTTAACTTTAAGTTCTGAACAACAGTATTTTCATCTAATGGGATTCTTAAGGCACTGCTCTACATCATAGAAAATTAGGTTGGATTAAAGAAGAAATAATTCATTATTACTAAGATATATACCATTACCAAGACAGGTAATAATAATAATAATAATAATAATAATAATAATAATAATAATAATAATAATAATAATAATAATAATAATAATAATAAATAATAAATAATAAATTTGTCTCATAAATACAGCCATCTATGACAAATCAGGACATGTATATAATTATAAAACGTACAATATAGGTATTTCTAAATATTAAATACAATATTGACAATAAAATTCAATTCAATTTTCATACTAAATACAAATTAATTTTATAAATGGTAGGTTGAAGCTAAAGTTGAAAAACAATAATAAAGAAAGAGAAAATTTTTTCTTCATAAGATTGTTGCCTGGGCTGGGTCCATTTTCTATATCCAACAATCAGCTTGGGTAGGTTTCAAATCATGCAACAGAATATGCAAACATTATTAGTGCTAGTTTATATTGATGTTGATGCATGTTTATGATGTATGTATTCTTCTGTACTGTAGAATGTATGGTTTAACAGGTATGCTTTCAGTTTATTTTTGAATGTGTGTATTGAGTTTAAGCTTTTAACTTCACTAAGAAGTTTGTTATATAGTGTGATGCCTTCAAAAAGGGAACTTTTTTGAAAGAGTGATGTTTTGTGGTTTGTGAAAAGTGGTTTGCAGGACTCATGTTTGTGAGCATTTCTCATTGTCCTCAATATTCTTTTTGGTGTGATAAAAGCATGAATACTTTCTGGGGAATTTCCTCAGAATATGATTCCATATTTTAGATGTGAGTGAACATTTGCAAAGTAAACTGTTCATAGTGTATCCAAGTTAGAATTTGCCTTGAGGATGTAGATGGCATAGCATGACTTGGTAAGCTTGTTGTATAGATCTGTGATGTACGAGTTCCATTTTAGATTATCTTGAATAGACAATCCAAGCAAAGTTGTTTTTTGGGCTATTTTTACATGCATGTGTTTTATCATCAATTGTGTTGGAGGCTTTGCTTTAGAGTGGATTTCGAAAGTTTAGGGAGACAGTTTTACTGGTGTTTATGATGAGTTTATTTTCCTGAAACCATTTTACTAGCGCCTCTAGAACTGTTTGTGTTTGTTTTTGTAGAGTTAGTTGAGTATTTGCTTTAATAATAATGTTTATGTCATCTGCAAATATAACCATTTTGCTCTTTTGTAGTCAGGGGCATGTTGTTGATGTACAAGAGAAATAGTATAGGACCTAGGATAGATACTTGTGGAACTTATTAATTTATCATTCTAGGTTGTGAAAAATGACTTGAATCTTTTTATCTCTAACATGCTTGATTGTGACTACTTGACAACGATTTGAAAGGTAACATTTTATCCATTGATATGCAATGCCTCTACTTCCCAAAGTTTCATGTTTGGATAACAGTATATGATGAATGTCAAATGCTTTTGATAAATCTAGAAATTAACCAATGGGGATTTCTTTCTGATCTAGAGGCGCTAGTAAAATGTCATTTAGAAAGGTGAAGATAGTAGATAGATCTACCATTTCTGAATCCATGTTTAGCCTCTGTCGATATGTTATTTGAATTGAGAACATTTTTGAGTCCATCATTAAAAAGCTTTTCTAGAATTTTTGAAAATCCAGATAGTGAGGATATTGGTCTGTAATTCAAGAGATTGTGGGAGTTGCCATTTTTGAATAGTGGCTTAACTTTTGCTTTTTTGAGAATTTCTGGGAAGCTACCTGTCATTAAGGAGTGATTATAAATCTGACTGAGCAATTCTATTATATTTATTGCCGAATGTTTAATGAGAGCTCCAGGATATTATCAAGTCCTGAAGAGAATTTGTTTTTCATTTGATTTATGGTTTTCTGTATTTCTGCAGGTGATGTTTCAGAGATATATCTGGAGTTTGCATTTGATGCGTGTATATTTGACTGCATATTTATATTATTTAAAGAATTGCAATGAATTAACTTTTAATTTTTTTTTATGTTCAATTTTTTTTAGTGTTTCTGTTTTTAGAGCATATTTCACAATGTTCCATGTAGCTTTTGTTTTGTGCTTTGGCAATGTGTTGATCATTCATTAACAATTTGGCCTGTTTAATAACTTTCTTCAAGATACTTTTGTATGTTTTGTAATAAGCAATGAAATCAGAACTACCTTCGTGGTGAAGGATGGTTTCATGCATGTTTCGTTTCCTTTCACACAATTTCACGCATGTTTCGATTCCTTTTGTTATCCATGATTTGTGGTTTTTGCTTATTATTTTCTTCAGTGTTGAAATAACTTTGGAATAGGTTTATGAAAAAGTTGAATTTGGTATTTGTTGTTCGGTATCTGTTGCTTTGTACACCACCTCCAAGATTTCTGAACTTATTATAGAGTTAAATTTGTTTAAGTTTTCCTGAGAGAAGTTTCAGGTTTCTCTTTAAAGTGTTTCCTTAATAACTTTTGTGTCCACTTTGAGTTTGAGAATTTGTGCTGGGTGGTTACTAAAGCCTGTGTCATATTAACAAATGAATAGTGCAATATTTGTCTATTATTATTTGATCAAGGGCGGCACTGCTTTTTTTTTTTTTTTTTAATATTCAGGTAGGTTGATTTATAATAGTTTGCAAGTTGAAAGATTTAAGTACATTTTTTAATAGTTCCCCATCATTTGATTTTGACAAAGTTTATGTGGAAATCACCGCATAATATAATTTTATAATTTCTGCATCTTTTAAATTTAACAAGAATAACTTCAAGATTTTTTAAGAAAACATTTGTTTCCAAAATTTTATTATAAATAAGATATTTTTTATAGAACATATTATTTTGGTAAATCTACGATAGATATTTCAAAGTCTTTATCTTTTAAGAGAGAGGAGTATTCTGTGATTGGCACATAATGAATATTATTTTTAATACAGATGCAAGTACCACCATAAGCATGATATGATTTGCCTACACGAGCCACTAGCTATGGTGAAACCTGGAATGTGTGTGCAGTCTTGTTGTTGTTGAGTTAACAATATTATGCTTTAGTGAAGATTGGTTAAGTGTTGTAGGTCTTGTTCAGTAATATTTCTACAACTGTGAGCTTGTTTCTTAGAGATTGAATGTTTTGATGTAGTACATATATTTTTTTTTATGTATTTTGGGCTTTCCTGTTAAGTATAGTTGCTACAGGTCATAGGCAGGAGGTGGTCTGCAGTTGCAACTAAAGTTGTACTTTGGATGAGAATTTGAACTAGGAGAGGAAGTTGGTGTGAGAGTGACAGGTAGGGCCATTGGGATAGGATCATGAAATGGACGTAATGGTACGGGGATAGGTGGATGGAGAGGTGGTGGTGGTGGTGGAAGTAGTGTGGAGGTAGGTGTAGATGATAGGATAAGCGAGTGTGAGGTAGGCGGCAGCGGGGATGGAACAGAGCTCAAAACTTGTGTTAACATCGCTCCAGGTTTCTGCTTGCCTACCTGATTGGAGACCATGTTTTGTAAATAAGTTTCTTGAGAGACTGTCAAGATCAAGTAGTGTATTTGGCGATGTTTTAAATGTTTGTTTGCCATTTTAATTTCGTTGTTTGTGGAAATGTTGTACCAGGGGGGCAGAGTAGTCATGATGACATTAGTGTGACTGCACCTCACATCTATGTAGTTGTTTCCCCAAATGAAACCTTTTGGAATAAGATATATATTTGTTTAAGTTGTTCTAAGAAAATTATTTTCTCTTAGAAGAAAGTAATTTTTGCAAATAAAACAATTCTTACAAAAAATTAAATTCACTTCTGCACACAAGACCAAAATTCTGACTTTTGAAACTGCTGTAACAATGTTGTATCTTTTGAAACACAAGCACATTAGGTACCATAAACGACATGGCAACAAATTTTGTGACACTCCAGATCCAGCTAAAAATATTTTGCAGTATAGAACACATTGTGTCTTATCATTTTATCAGAAATGGAGAAAACCTGATTTGACAAATTCTAATGACTGAACCAGAAATAACTATGAACATCTAGATATGTTGAGAATGCCTAATCAAGAAACAGTTTAAGTGAGCAGAATAGTGAAAAAAATGCCACAATTTCAAAATGGCTGGAATCTGGAGAAGTGATCTATTCTACATTAACAGAAAACTACATTGGTTTAAATTATATTAATGAATAGCTGATATATCTTTTCACCTACAACAAAGCTAAAAGAATGTTCAGAATCTAATGGAGAACTCAACTCATTTTCATAAAGGAGAAGTTGCCTTTTTTAAATAACTGATTCAAATGAATTGTGTAAAATAATATTAAAAATCTCTTCAAAACAAAATTTATTGTTCATTATTGTATATAATTTGTATTGTATTTTCTAGTTGGTTGCTGCTGCTGGTGCATTTACCGTATTAAGGTACTGATAAGAGGAACTAAAAGCAATAGAGTTCATCAGTATCTAAATAGAATTGTATCTTTTTCCACCAATTAAATTATTAAATTTCATGTAGCCATGTTCTGGTAATCAAGTTGCAATTCCTCCCAATATTCCATAACATACACAAAAATTTCGTTGAAATTTTGCATCTCCGAGCACATAAGACATTTATAACTCATGAATGCTTTTCATATTCTTTGGACAATCTTTAAAACAAACAAGTTTCTTTGACATTCAATAAGTTCACTCTGGAATCTTATAGAAAGACTTTTTCATTAATTTGCTTCATTCAAAACAAGCAACTACAAATTGCTTCACCACCACATGGCATTCTTTTTGCTACATTGTATCAGTGCATCCTTGGTTAAAGATTATTACATTAAAAAGAGCAATATTTCTTCACAATATAAAAAATTAATTAAAATTACTCACCTTTCTTTCAGAGTAGAATGTGGAAAAAAAAAAAAGGTAAATTACATTTTTCAATTTATTTATTTTTGTTGCTTTGACCCACTTTTCTTCTTGCACATAATATTTGTATTTTTCAACAATTCACAACATTGAATTGGATCAATTCTGATCAAGTTAAGCAGTCAAGTTCATTAATTTGTATTTTTCTCAAACCTTGATGTTCATAACTTCCACAAATCACAAAATCAATCTCTTCATTCAGTTTAATTTTGAAAATCAGATACAACAGCATTTTTGGAAAATGAAATCATCAAATAAGTTACCCTCTTTAAAACAAAATTCAAAAAATTAAGGTCATTAAAAAACAAAAATAATTTTTAAAACTATAAACTCTCACGTTTTATACAAAAATAAAATAAAAAAATCAAGAGGAGAATAGTTACAAGCTTGTAAATAATTTTCATACTTTTCTTCTAATGTACTTGGTTCAACCTTTTCCAGAAAAAAATTAAAAAAATTTTAAAAAATTATATCCAAAAAAGCAGCACACAATTGCATATTGCAAATATTAGTTATGGAAATTCAATATGTATATGTTCTCCTATTTTCTCTAGGAAATATTTATAAAAGGTTCAGCAGATTCATGATTTTATATCATTAAGAGCAGTTATATATCTGAAGTGTGTGTCATGCACATCCTGCTCTCCTCATCAAATTAAAAGAGTTAACCAAATTCTGGAATTCCTAGTTCTTGACAGGAATTCCATGGCTATCTCTAGAATATTAATATGCTCAGTGTACAATATAAATTTAAAAAGGGTTGTAATGATGTAATTATTTCATGTAATTACAAATTTAAGATTTTTTAACAATTTTTTTATAAACACCAACACACACACACAAAAGAGAGAGAGAGAGAGAGAAGGAAAAACACTTAATATTTTTATTACTCTCAAGATTTGTGTAGAAAGCAACTTGTATTACTACTTCATAAGATTATTTTATTACAGTGTAAGAAAACAGGTTTATTGAGAGAGATTTTTCCTCTCGTAAAATCAACACAAATTAACTTTTTTTACACAGTGGGATAACAAGAACACTATTTTTGACATCCTTCATCACTTGCCAACGTCCTAACTTATGCTCAGAACCAACCGCAGCCACTAAATATTTCCCATCATGAGTGAACTGTAGCCCATTAATAAAACCTTTGACAGGAATATCAAACAAGAGCTCTAGTTTTTTAAAATCGTCACGACATTTCCATAATTTCACAACACCATTACATGAACCAGATGCAACCAAATCTGTATTTATCAATGTACTAATGCTCGTGAGCCAATGTGGTTGATTATTTGTTTCATCCACCCCATGAGCTTTATGTATAGTACATAGAGGCCTTTTCTTCAGTACTCCCCACAAACAAAGAGCACCATCACTACCACAAGATAAAAAGAAGGATTCATTAACAAATTTCACACCATCTACCCCACCATTAGCATTGTAAATCAGTTGGGATTCCTCCACAATCTTCCACAGATGAATGGAATTATCTTCACCAGATGTAAGTGCACGTTCAGACAAAAACGCATCAACAGCTGTAATTTTTTTCTGATGACCATACAAAGATTCAACGTATACCATTTCTGTTAGATTCCACACTTTAACACATCGATCAGTTGATACACTAAATAGTGTGTGTTGGTTCCTCTGAAAGGCCACACCAGTCACTTCACCTTTATGCCCAGAAAATGTATGAATGTGAACTAATGTTTCAGGATTCCATACATTAATTTCACAGTTAGAGCTTCCAGACACTAAGAATTTATTGTCAGAGGATATAGCCAAGCAAAGAACAATACCTAAGCTTTTCTTGTTTCCTTTCAAGTCCCTGTGTTTGACAACTTTTTGCTTCTTTCCTTCTTCCAAAGACCATTTAACTATTGCTGAACCTTTAGAACCAGAATACACATATTTATTATCAAATGATACCACCACACAAGTAATCGGTAAATACTGCTCTTTGCAACTTAACCTCAAAATTCCACTATCATCATATCCACTGTATGTGTCAGCTACAGTTTTCCTATTCCTGTGAGTCTTCTCTCTTAAATCATCTTTCAGATAATTAGTAATATCGTCTTTTCCAACTTCGCCGTTTTCACGAAGTTTCCTTTCTTTCCTTTCAATTTCTTCCAAATACAACTTCGCCAAACGAAGTTTCTTTTCCTGGGCGGTTTCATAATTTTCATCTGACTCATAAGCAATGTTATTTGAATTCTGCTGCGCAACAGGAACTTCATCTTCATCGTCACTTTCAATATCTTCATCACCCCCTTTCTTGTGCTTGGATTTTCGCTCACTGCTCTTTTCAAGACCTTTCCTCTTTTTCCCCTTGGTTTGCTTGCTCAATATTTTTTCATTTTGTTTAATACTATTTCCTGTTCTAATGAAGAACGACATTTTCTCTGCATTTGTTTGTATCCAAAGTATTCACAAAAATTTTACCTTACTACAAGAACACATGCTCCCCATTTCTATCTTGTTAGTCCCACGTGTGGGTTCACAAGAACTGGTACTATTTCCTCTGACTTGTTTTATAGTGACAAATAAGTCACTTGCGTTTTTTTCTTGATTGCAACTTAATCTTGATACTATTAAAAAGAAAACGCTGGAAACTAGTTTGAAGTACACAAAAAGCTGGGAATACTCTATAACTTCATCACACTTAACCTCACCTCAACACGTGACAACACACGAACTTGATTTGTGCTTCGGATCAGATGTTCAGTGTGTGCAGAGAGTTTACAGTATATGTGGTTCTGGTTCAATTGTACACTCCCTGGAAACTTAAAATGTCTCTGATTTCCCACTTGCGAATTTAGCACTCAAGAGGTACATCTATACACCTTTACTCTATGCTCTCAAGTGACGAAGAATTTTCATGGCGGTGATTTAAATCTTTTGTAATTGTCACTTCTAACAGTCGACACTCAGTTATCGTAAATTGGATAATTATCTACTGCTAAATGCAGACAAATTATAAATCAAACAAACAGAAATATCCTTCTTTAAAACTCTACTCAGTAAATTTGAACAATTCTTCGTTTGTTTTCACTAAAAAAAGCCATTAGCGAAGTGTTTGAATGCAGATTCTGAACTTTTCAAATTGAAGAGTAGTTTCAGCAAGACCCACATTACCATAAAATGTTCTTTTAATAGTTATTTATAAGAAAAGTACTGTAAAGTAGTCTTAAAGGCCTAGTTCTTAAAGAATAATAGAGAACGTGTCAATACAAAGATTTTTTTTTTATTTCTAGCTATTTAAAATCATGGAGCTGGGCAGTGGTGAATTTAGACACCGACACTGTGGGCTCTGACCCTAGGCGGAAACTTTTCTTTAATCCAAAAGGTTTTTATTCGAAAAAGTATTTATTGTCAGGAATTACAACTGACCGTGTTGATTCAACAAGAGCACTTGCGCTCGGACAGCTGGCCAGCGAAGAACGATATCGCGAGTGTTTTAACAAAATTACATAAATTCAATTTTTTAGTACTATAACTTTCAGCATGTCAAAGCATATCATTTACTTTCTCGCCCTAACGAAGATACATTTTAAGAAGAGGAAGTTAGGTAATTGTGCACCGGAAAACGGCGAATTTTCGGCCGAAAACGTATTGTCGGGCCCTGGTTAAGTGGATAAATCCAGTTGCTAAATTTAGGAGGGAGGGAACCCTCTAACACGTGGTGTGGAATCCATATTTTGTGAGTCCTTGATAGCGAGAAATCAATTGATGGGAAAACGCGTCTCTCCGCCTGTGATCAATACTAGCGGCTAAACCGTTCAGACGAATATTTCTATTTTTGAGGGTACTTTTCATGAAGCCTCAAAGACATTTTGAACATTTTCTCAAAAATGGCGCCAAAATTTTCTATCAAACCCTGTCCTCGTATGGCGTAAAGAGTAAACATACTTGGCTATTCGGGAGACGCCGCGTCCAGGGCACAGGTACTGACGTTTCGGTCGCCATTCTGTGACCTTCATCAGTAGTATTGCGGCCGACGTTTTTAACATTTTTTTCTCAAAAACTGCTCCAAATTTTATCTTTAAATTTTCTTCACGGATAGAAGGGATGCTTAAAAGAAATGCGTGGGTCTCATCTTTGTTGAACTCTGAATTTTTGAAAACTGCAAACTTAGAAATAATGCGAGAAAGTACGTGCTGTTGTAGAACGACTAATTTTGTTATATAAACACGTTTACTAAATTAACGTAATTGAAGTAAATAATATACAGTATTATTATTGTATCGTATACATTTTCATAGCTTTTTCCCCCCTTCAATTCACGATAACTCAGTTTCAAAGAAATCACTTGAAGTTTTGTTTGTCCAAAAATCTGTGAGCTATACATGACCACATTTTAATTCAATTGTTCAAAAAGTGAAATTTTTAATTAATAATGAACAAATAATTGACCTGCGATCACTTCAAAATCAATACGTTCAATGTGATTTTAAATTTGGTTTGCGAGTTAACTCGAAGAAACTAAGCTTAGAAGATCAGTGGAAAGTTCTTCGTAATTTTAGAGCTTAGAAATTTGAATACAAACAAGGAACAAGAAAAATCAGAGTTGCTGTGAGGCTTCTGTGACAGTGATTTAGAAGGCACATTAGGACATGAAATGTTATACTTGCATTCATTGCACTGAGAAAAATACTCAAAATTTGTCTCCAATCGAATTGATGAAGTTTCTTCGTGGAAATGACTTGGACGTGATGTATTCCAATGATCCTCAGATCAAAAATGACCGAGGATCGATGAAAATGCTCTTGCGTTATGCAATAGAAACCAAAATTTTACCATCAATAAACTGTGATGATCTCAGCGACCAATTCGCAGTCTTATCAACAAGAAGCAAGATATTTTTTATTGTTTTTTGCATAATGTTATTAATTTTATTTTTAAAATGTTGTATTATTATTAATTGAATAAATTAATAATAATTCATTTATTAGATATAATAATTGTAATTATATTTTTTATAATAAATTTATTAATAATAATAAATTTAGAAATAACTGAAACTTGATTGCCTTTATTAAAAAATTAAAGAATAGAAAAAAGGCCGGCACGGAGTGTTGTGCCCGGGACGCCCCATATGTAAATCCGCCACTGGAGCTATGAATATAGGGAGATAGCATGGCGTCACAAACTTGAAGCCACCTCCGCCATATTGGTGAGTCCAGAAAGCTTGTAGCATAGTCAAACTGCGTGTAAGTGCGCTGTGGCTCGTGTTCAGTTGTTTTGTTTGGCATCAATTTTATTATTTAAAAACCTTGTTAAGAATAACTATACGTGGGTTTTTTAACATGGCGGCTGAGGTTAGTATCTCCTAAAATATCTCCGACTATTTGAGTCATTCTCAGTCCTGCCGCAATATGTCGCATGATCGCGGCCGAATCAAGCAGTGTTGTAGATCAAGCGACTCTAGCGGCAGGACAGAGAATGACGCAAAAAGTCGTGCTGCATTCCATCTTGGAGAAAACTTTACTACGAGAAAGTATGTGCCATTCTGTAGCACCTCTAGTTACTTTCTCGTATACGTACGTATATACGGAGTAATATACGTAGTATAGAGAAAGTTGTATAATGCTACGCGAAAAAACGGCGGATTTTCGACAAAAAAATTCATTGTCAGGCCGAGAAAACAAGAAAGTGGATAAATTCAGTTTCTAAATTAAGAGAAAAAAATCCTCTAACACGTGGTGCAATCAGAATCCCAGTTTTGTGGGCCCCTTGATGCCGAAAAACAGTTCGAAGCAAAACGTCCGTCCGTCCGTCTGTGAACACTGCTAGCGCCGAAACCATGCGTAGTATTTTTTCCAAATTGAAGAAACACCTATCTATCTGGCTCTTGTTGAAGTTTTGAAATTTTGAAGAACATTCTTTAAAATTTGGGGATACTTTACATGAAGCTCCCCGGACATTTTCAAAATTTTCTCAAAAACGGCTCCAAATTTTGTTCTTTAAATTTCTTTTAAGAATAGAGTAAAATAGACTTATAAAGGTGGCATAGGTCCGATTTTCGCGGTTAACTCTGAATTTTCGAAAATTGCAAGAGTTTAAATGTTTTTCGATGTCTTCCTGCAACTACAAAATTGAAGACAGAGAATTTTCCATAAATATTTCTTTCATAAAGGTCATGTACATTTTTTGAAAATTTTAGTCGTTTTCGTGCAATAGTGCGTGTAATATTTACAATTTTAAAAAATTACAAAAACAAGATTTTCTGAAAAACGGTTCCGATTTTTTTCTTTAAATTTGTTGGTAGGTATACAAACCCTACAAGATTACATAAACGCAATATTGCTCTATTTTTTTGTTGTTTTTTAAATTATAAAAATTAAATTATTTTCACTTGTTTCTCACGTTGGTGATATTTGCATTAAATGCGATTTCTGAACGTTATTGTAATTATGAGTACATGTGCTTTAAATAATGTCATACAAGATTTCTCGAAAACTCAACACTTTTCTGTTAAAAAGAGCTCAAAATTCCGCATTCTCAGAAACGCTCAAACGCCATTTTCTCAAAACTGGCTCCAAATTTCTCCTTCAAACTTCTGCAGGGGATAGTGGTAATGACACTGTTTAATATGGTGTGAAGTTAATTTTGCATTTGTTTTTGTTTTTTAATGACACGAATGTAATTTTTTTAAATATCTCTTACGATGCTAATACACACTTTTCAAATGGATTTGTGTATATTATTACATGTATGAGTAAAAGTGCTTCAAATAACTTCAAATGAAGTTTTTCGAAAAGTCAATAGATTCCCGTGAAAAAGAGCTTCAAATTTCGCATTTACAGTAAAGTTTAACGCCATTTTCTTAACAACGGCTCCAAATTTGTCAATTAAAATTGCTATTTAGGAAGAGGTTTTAGCCTTCTTTAATATTCTAAAGTCAATATTTGGGTTATACTACATGGAAACCGAAAAGTTGAGAAAAGTTTAAAATAATGTAATTTGGGTGGCGATCGATAGCAGCAGGCAAGAATGAGGGGCAAGACTGTATAGTACCAGTGCACAAAAAAGAAATTAGAAAACTTTACTACGAGAAACGCTGTGCCATTGTGTAGCACCTCTAGTTATTATTTAAGGTACCAATACTACATATGTTCGCTATACACTTTTATAAAGGAGGCCCATGTAAAAGTTTTGCGGGCGCGCCCGTACTCATTTCGTTACACCACTGAATTGTGGCATCACTATGGCCGTGTGCGAAGAGCGAGAAGTGCGAAGAGTATCATGAAAGAATCTTGTGCTTTTCGTGGGCTATCGTACCGGCTGACCCAGCATACCATGGACAGTGTGTGCTCTGTTCGGCATACCACTAATTGTTTAGGGTTTCAGGCTTCCAACAATACAATACTATTACGTAGCTCCCTTAGTTGAAGAATAGTGTAGTATTTTTCCTCTAGGTTTCCACCCAGCTGCGAATGCTATGTGTGGTTATCAGGGGAAGATAGCAACTGAGAAAGAAGAGAAAGAGAATGCCCAAGTGTAAGAGAAAGAATGAACATGCGTCATCATTTTGTGCGGTTTCCGCCGGCTTTGACCTGCTGGCGCTCGTACGGCACTCAAGAGTCCGCTCATATACTCTTTGAGTCAGCTATGAGGGCTAATCAGTCAAGAACATATTATGAGGAACTG
Organism: Teleogryllus oceanicus; assembly: GCA_964035755.1. Taxonomy (NCBI): domain Eukaryota; kingdom Metazoa; phylum Arthropoda; class Insecta; order Orthoptera; family Gryllidae; genus Teleogryllus; species Teleogryllus oceanicus. The sequence goes on from CAXIVR010000013.1 coordinate 55,181,612, forward strand.
GATAAGGTTTAAGGGATCATGTTCTGTTGAGTGTGATTGTCCCTTTTGCTTTGAATTTTAAAATTTGGAATCAACGAGTGTTACAAACGCATACAAAAGCATAGCGTATTGCATCTAAATTAAAACAATATTAATTTTAGTGACACGTACGCCGGATAAGGTAAGAACGGAATGAAAATCACGTTTTTGTTAAAAGGCTCAAATGATTATTCACGATGTCACGTTATTTATATTGTGAAATGTGTTTGGTGACAGGAACGGTTTTTGGTGTGTGTGTGTAAATGATTGTCTGTCTCTTATTAAATATTCAGATTTTTTTTCAAGTACACCTGTTTATTTGAAGTCATAAACTCTCGTAACTTATTTTTCTCAATAACCTGTTAGGCTACAACGTTTCGAGATGCTATGTCGCTTCATTTATTGTTAAAAATAAGTTATGAGCATGTATGACTTACAATAAACTAGTCTATCTAAAAAATAGAGGTGTACTTAAAAAATTCTGAATATTTTTGTTTGAGAATTGTGAACTCTCAAATTTAGATTTTTTTCAAGCCTCGCTTAATTAGCTTTATTGCAGTATAATGTGTAAGTTTTAATGCCATTCTGTTTGGACAAAGTGTTCAAATTTTTATTTTGTTTAGAAACCATAAAATTTGCAGAATTATGGTGGTGTACATTTGAAACATAAAAAGGGGATACTTCTGAATTTGTAACTCAAGAAGTATCTCAGAGCAATTTTCTCTGAAAACGAGGTTGTGTTAGAATGGCATTTCACCCTTTCTGATAGCTTTCTTTTTATTAATTTTTACAAACATTGTTTTTTCAAAAGTTTTTTCAAAAATTTTACTTTTCTTGTGCAAGATGTGCTTTTTAAAGAGCACTGAGTGTGCACTTGAAATTAAAGAAAGACATTGATATTTTTCTGAAAATGTGGCAATAATCTTCATACCCTGAAAATGCACTCTCTGAATTCAACCCAGAAAGAGAAAAATCAAATTTTTGTGGGAGCAAGGTGCAACTGATCAGTGTTGTAACTGGAAATTTTGAAAAAATATCGAGTTATTAATGGATTAAGAGCCACACTGTCAGGTTTAATGTGCACAAAGGTTATTTTGGAGAAGAAGAGAAAAATATAAACTTTTGGTATCAAGGAAACTCATAACAAGTATTTTTGTCCAAATGTTTGCTATGAATGTTTCTCCTGTAGTACTTTTTATGAACTATAAACACAAGAATGTAATCACACACAGGTAAAGAAATGTATTTATTTAATGAGCCTTTGTGCATAAAGAATGTTCTATCTGACATGTCAATTCAAGGGTAGGTTCATATGTGATATTAAAGTTTGATTTTTAAATTTTGTTGTTTTTTTTTCTGAAAATTTACATTTTATTGTAATGTACATGATGAAATTTGTTTACAAACGTGTAGTAAGAATTTGATATTTCATTTGTAATTTTTCCCTTGTATACAAAGTCTGGTTTTAAGCCCGTGATGTTCAATCTTCTGTACCATCACCAGATATGTGTTTGGATTCACGTCCATCACTTATTCTTATATTTCCAGTTTGTTCCATAACATTAAGAAAGTAAAAAATAATCTTGCTGCATTCTTTGGTTATTATGTTGAAAGTTGCAGTTAATATGCCATAAGATAGAAAACTAAAAGAAGGTAATTAGCATTCAAAATACTATTTTCTTCCTTACATATCATGGTTTAACAAAAATAGTCTGGAGTTGCATGTTACCTCCATCTCAAAACTTCTGTTATACCATGGTACTGTTATTTTCTCAATGAATTTAAAATTACTGTTTGTGTCACACAAATTTCCAATTGCTTACCTGCTTTTGTGTTCTGTATGTTTTATCTACAGTGAAAATAAATAATAAAAATTATCAAAACATAACAAAATTAGCTATAATGAAAATGTATTAAATTGTATTTTTTATTATTATTATTTTTTTTAATTTTTTTTTCCCCTTGAGGATCTGATTTAAAATCTGTTTCTGTATTTTGTTAATTCTTTGGTTCAGATGAGTGCTGCTGAAAATGTCTTTGAGGGAAATGAGGAGAAGGAAGAAGAAGTGAGCCAAGAGAAGCTGCAACAGCTGCAGGATCTTGTGCAGAAAATGGATCGTGCAGAGACAAGACTGTGGAGTTCTATTTCACGATTGCATAATTTGGAAGCTACTCTAACTGTCCTGCAGGAAGCTGAAGCATTGATTTTGGAAGTGAACAAAAGATTAGAGAAGAAACTGATTAATAGGAATGGCAACACCAGCTGCAGCGACCCAAGCAGTTCCAAAATTAATTTAAAGGGCATGAATAAAGCCAAGAATATTAATCATGTATTTGACATAAGTAATGGTGACAAGACTTCCTGTTCCATTAAAACAAATACTAAAAGTATTTACAAAAGTAGTACCTCTAATTCAGACAATTGCATCAAGAACAGATGCATGGAAGATAGCAAAAACATACTACCTGGAAATTACAGACAAAGTAATTCTCACACCAGTTTAAAGAATAACTCGAAAAGGTGCCCCCAAAATAGTAGCAACAACAATGACAACTACACAATCAACAGGCACAGCACTAATACACACAGACATGTGAATAATAAGAGTAGCAAGTCCAGAGACGACTCCAGAAAAAAACATAAATTCAAATCTTACCAGGACAGTAATGATTATAGAGAAAGGAAGCACAAATACAGGCACAGCAAGAACAAAGACATAACTAATAACCACAGTTCAGATAGAATTAAATTTTGCAATAAGGATGTGCAGTTATTAGCATCTGTAGGGGCTTGCAATCTATGTATTAACACTAAAGAAAAGTCTTTTGTAGTATGTCAGAAGGAAACCTCTAAATCTTCTAAAAAGGGTTCAAACAAACATCATTTGGGAAATGTAAGTAACTTACACAACCCTCATGTGAAAATTGGATTTTTTCAAACTTCAGACAAAAATGATCAAATTTCAAAGAAGGCAGCGCTTAGTCTGGATTTGAGAAAAAATGAACAAAAAACTGTCAAGGAGAAAGATGCTCACATGTCCAAACTTATAGGCCAAGAAAAGAAAGAAACTTGCTCCAAGCCCAAAGCTGCAAATCACAGAAGAAAATGTGAAAAGCAACTATCAGAGAAGCACGAAGTCCAGGACGTCAAAACTCCAGTTAAGAAAATGAAAGAGGTTTTCTCCACCCCCAGCATTGTAAATCATGGTGTTAAATATGAAGAACCAAAAGTACAGACTTCCATGCCGCCTGCAGAAAATAGAAGAAATTTTCTCCACTCCCAGAACTGCAAATCTTGGCATCAAACCCTCTGAGGAAACAGAAGGACATAACTTTAAACCTCTAATGAAAAAGAAAGAATCCTCCTCCATCTCTGCTAGTAAAAGTGTCAAATGTGGAAAACCTCCAGAGCAACCAGAAGTCGAGAGTTCCAAACAGCCAGTGAAGGGAAAGAACGAATCTTCCACTCTCAAGTAAAAGTGCAAATGTGAAACCTCAGAGCAACCAGAAGTCCAGAGCTCCAAACATTCAATGAATGGAATGAAAGAATTTTCTTCCATCTCTACAAGTGAAAGTGTCAAATGTGGGAAACCTTCAGAGCAACCAGAAGTCCAGAGCTTCAAACATCCAACGAAAAGAAAGAACGAATCTTCCTCCTCTTCCAGCTCTGCAAGTCGTGGTATCAAGTATGAGAAGCCACCAGAGAAACCAGAAGCCCAGAGCTCCGAACATTCAGAGAACAGAAAGAAAGGAAAGATAAAGAAGAATGCAGATGATCAGGTGGATGGGTTACCTATTCCAATTCTCATTAATGGAACAAGATTTGCTACTTCTACTTCTGGCAAAGGAATTTTGATGTATCCACCTGCTCGGAAGAAACAATCTAATTTCAGAGCCGGCACTGACTATGAGATGAGGAGTTCACACATCCCTTTTGAGTTTCCAGTTTACCCTTCCTATTTGCAGAATGATCCCTGCACCACACAAACAAGTAACTTTTCTAGCCCTTCAAGTTTTCCTTTTCCTGGACACTCTGCAAATTCAGCTACTACTCGAACCCCCCTGGTTCCATTGACAAATATTTTGTTTCCAGAGCACTTTCCAAATTCACAGAAGAACACTGACACAACCCACAATTGCCTACCTCCACTTTCAAGTGTTCCTTTCAAAGAGCATCCTCAGAATTTGCAGAGCAATGTTATCTTCTCCCAAACACACTCATCAAATTCAGAGTGTAAAGAAGCTACCACAAGAACACTGCTTTCTCATGATCCTCCTTCTGTTCCACCAGCAAATATTTCAGTATCACAGTCGCATTTTAGTCCTGCCGCCACCAAAGCACTTCTACCATCACCACCATCAAATATTTCACTTTCAGAGCCCTTTAAACATCTGCAGTGTAATCCTGCTGCCATACAAGCACCTTCACAGTCAAGTGTGCCTCTTGAAGGGCACACTGTAGATTTACAGAGCAATGCTGACAACATACAAATTTACCCATCCATTTCAGGGGGTAGTCCTGCCAACAAAGAAACACCATTTTCGGATAAAACCCCTTTATTTACACTGCCAAGTGTGTCATTTCCAGGACACTTTCCAAGTTCACAGTACAATCCTGTCTTCAGTACACCTCCACTTCCACCATCAAATGTTCTTTTTCCAGGATGCCCTCCAATTTTGCAGAGCAATGCTGTCAACTCCCAAACACACTCATCAGTTTCAGACTGTAATCCAGCCAATAAAACAACACCATTTTGGGGCAATCCTCCTTTACTTCCATTGCCAAGTGTGTCATTTCCAGGACACTTTCCAAATTCACAGTACAATCCTGTCTTTAGTGCAGCACCTCCACTTCCACCGTCAAGTGTACCTTTTACAGGATGGCCTCCGAATTTGCAAAGTCAATCTTCAACTCCCAAACATGTCTCTTGCTGGTTTGTCACCAAATCTGCCATCAGGTGTTCCTTTCCAAGGGCATCCTCCGTATTCTCAGAGTCAGTCATTCAGCACCCAACCTTCTCTGTGTCAAAGTCCTGTGTCATTTCTTCCATCACCTTTTCCTTTTCCAGATCAGTGATCTGTAATCAATCTGCCACATGTCCACTGATTTTGGGTTGCTTTCAGGCAAATCCACTATCAAGTTTGCTAATGTGCAATGTAGTACTGTCACTATCTCTTTCTGGATATTGTATTTCCAAGGAACTCAACAAGCTCCTCTCATCTTATGTTCATTCTCCATGTCCTGCAGGTGCGCTATTGTTACATAACAATGAAATTATGTATAATTAACTTTTTATACTATGTCTGCAATGAAGACTAACAATTCACCCTTGGTTTAGTATTCAATCCAGCAAGTAAACTGTTTATATTGAATATTTGTTAGTTTCAATAAATAAAAAAATTGTGTTAAAAAAGTTTGTTACTACAGTGTTATGTTTTTAGAAACATATCACCAGAAATATAAAATTACTTACAAGAACTACTTTCCAAGGATTCTGAAATATGTAAGTGTATGTTTGGTAGTAAACAAAAACAAACTAATTTGAATAGGATGGTAAAAAAAAGTTCAATTCAGTGGAAATAACTTCTACAGAAGATTTTAGATGTATAAAGTTAATTAAACCATGAAAATGTAGGTTTAACTAATTTATTTTGTGAATTTGTTGACAGAGCAAGAGATCAAGAAAATGTTATTCAATAATGTTTGAATTACTGAAGTGATTGAAACATGAGAGATTTAAACAAAAGTTAAGAGAGTTTCATGAAAGCTGTATAGTTGGTTAAAAAATATGTAACGTTACTAGAGGAATTAATTATTTCATCCACCAGTTCTTTTGCAAATCACATTAATTGTAATGTGACTTTTCAGCGACAAAGGAAAAAATCCACAAGTTATATGCATAAATGCAGAAATTTTATTCCCTGCTTTCTGGAACAAGAATTTCTTAATAAATTCATGTTTGTGCCTTTATCATTGCATGTATATATTCACTGTTCTGTGTGCATGTTTGCATTGCACAAAATTACTCTCCATTTAGTTTTAGAGTTTAAAGACAAATTAACCAATGGTTGTTGATTCCTTGTAAAATATGTCAGTGAATGTTTGTTGATATTTTTCCTTTTAAAGAGAAATGTTATGTTACAGAAAGTGGAAAATAGGCTACTGAAAATATCCAGGACAATTTAAATGTTGAACCGATGTTGTGCATTAATACTAATTTATTTGTGGATGAGGATGTTAATGTTTTTTGTATCCACTTACTACTTATTTTGTTAACAAAACTTTCTGTGAGGTTTTGATATGAATAGTCATGATGGTCTATTGTCCATTTATAATTGAATATTGCACTTTTTTTGTGTTGTACAGTAAAACCTTGTTAATAAGAATTCCAAGGCTCTGAAATAATCAGTGTCGTGATACAAAAATGAGTGTTATTTGATTATTATATTCATCTGCATTAGTATTTCCTTGCAGGTACTCAAATTTTGTTTGTGTTGAATGAATATGTGCCACCGAGGATTTACAATTCTAGGTATCGAGAATCATGTACATTGTTTTATAAAATGGTTACAGAATTTACAAAATGGACATTTTATATTCTATATATCGTGTGTGATTTTGTGGATAGGTTTGAAAATTGGGGTTCAGAAAGTACGCTTCTAGAATGGATGAATGTATTGGAAAAAATATAGTAAATATAAGTCAATTTATCTTTAATTATACTGTTAATCCCTTTATAATTATTAATTTATTTTAAATTATGTTATTAAAAATTGCCCAAGTATTTTTTCTATAAAATTACATCAATATGTGTTGTTTTTTTTTCTGAAAACTGAGAGTAACAAACTTTCTGGATTTCCCTTATATTGAGATATCTGGCTGCTGGGTCATGGATTTAATATTGGCTGTTAGAATCAAGCTTGCTCTTATCCAATATCATTTGTTGCTGACTCATCAGTTGACCTCTCTGAAATTGCTGGAAAAATTGTAGCTTTTTCTAAATCCATTATCATTAAAACTTACAACGTATCTTGGTTATATCATTGTCTCACAATGTTTTTGTTGTTCAATTTATTTACCATAAAATTGTGATTACTTGTGGTTTTTGGTGGCCTGTGTTAATTGAAGGTAATCTTTTGTGTTGTAGGTATGGCAAATGAATTTTAAAAATAAATTATTTTTATCCATAGCATTTACAAATATTTGCAGTAAAATTTCAAATGAGTTTTGTATAAAACATTAAAATCACCATTTTAATTGAGCCACTTGCAAATGACAAAGTTTCCTAATTTTAACTGACTTGATGTACTTTAGTTCAGTCAGTTTTACAAGATGAGCATTTAGATTTGGTATAAGAAAACATCCGTTTGTTTAATAAAGCCATTCCAGAAAATATCATGAACATACATGATACTTTCTGGAATGGAATTATTAAACTGATGAATTGAAAATTTTTTCATTTAATCTATTTCTGTATTCTTTTGTGTATGAATTTGTTTTCTTTTCCTTGAAGGAAAATTGCATTTTGCCACCACTGAAAATTCACACTTTGTTTAGTACTATTTACTCTCAATTGTTTAGTCGTGAAATGTTAAAACAATTAAAGATGTACTTCCTTTGAGCTACCTGCCATAACAATTACAAAAACCTGTAGGCAAGGAACATTTGTGTTCTGCTAGCAAGGAACATATGTGCAAATTTATATGAAAATGATATAAAAATATACCACTAAATTTTAATGAACTACTAGTTTATTTTTATATACAGTTTATTTTACTAGTTTATTTTTTTATACAAAATGAAATGTTTCAATGATTTTTATAATTATTCAAAGAACTTTGATACGTTTTCATTCCAAATTATTGTTCTCATGCTATCTTCTACTATCTGATCTGGGTCTTTCTCTCTTTGTTAATATCTGAGAGCTTCTGCAAATTAGTGTATTTGTATGCTGCCTGATTTTAAATTATTATTGTACATTGTGATAAAATATTTCATTATAATTAAGAGTTTCACTCTTATTTTCATTCATTAATTTGTGTAATCTATCAGAGAAAGGGTGAAATCTATAAACCTTAAAATATTATATTTTCAATTGTTGAAAGTGATTTATCTGTTACATTGGACAAAGTTTTACTGCATAATTGTTATTATTTTTATTGTTAATAAGATTTTAAAGTTATTAATTGGGAAAAAAAAAAAATTAAAAATTTAAAATTTTTTAGAAAATTCTTTTATATTAAAATATGCAGAAATTCTTGAAGAATAATCAATAGAATAAGAAGAATATTTGAGCCAAACTAGTTATCCAGTTATTGATGTAGGTGTCATCTCTAAGAATTCAATCATACATGTGTTTTAAAAGGAAGTTTTGGAGAATGTATGTGTATTAACGTATGTGTACCAGGAGACAAAGAATACAAACTGTTTGTGTATATTTTTAATTTTACAGAACAAATTACTTTGTCCTGTTGCAAATTCTTAACTTTTATGTTTTCCAAACATACGTGACAAGAAATAAAAAATAAAACCTGCTTGAAACAGTCTCTGTATGATATGGAATTACAGCCTACTGGAAAATAAATATCAGAACATGATTTCTTGTATAATATTAATTACATTAAATTATACTAATGTATTACATATGAACAGGAAACTGATTTACACGGAATAAAAATACATGAAATGTGTAAATATATATGTGTAGTTATTTTTATCAAAAAATGGAGTTAACTATGTACTTAGTATAATAAAAAATTACTTGATAAAATAGTATTTAATTGTCAGTTAATAAACCTACGTCTTTAAATTCTGAAATGTATCTTCTGATTTTACACTAGCTGATTGTGCTACTTTTAACATTTTACACTGGCTTAAAGGGATCATTAGAACTGAACCAACAAATACTATTCTGAGTGGATTGTAACTATGAGGAGCTATACAAGTTGGAATTCTGTTGTCCAAGTCCCTGTGGCATGCGATTTCCAGGTGGCAGCCACAGAGGGAAGGAGACCGGGTAGTGTGGATATTGAAATGAGGTGCGTTTCCCACAGATCGTCGAGGTCTCGGGTTCATCTGTGAAACAAATCCAACAGTTCGTCTCCTCGCGCTTCACATAAAGTAAAACATTAACAGTTTCTTAACTTGTTTTCCTATCAGTGACGGCTCGTGCTTACGTTGCACGGTTGCCCAACCCCCAGAAAATGAAAAAAAAAAATCTCATAATATTTTAGGAATATACATTTCCTTTTCAAACATTCAATACTCAAGATATTGCAACAATATCGATGTATATGAAATCATTTTAAAACCACAGAGCGTCCAACTGGCGCTCTCTCCGGTACGTGGTGCCTTGCCAGGAATTGCTCTTGATTGTATTAATGGGTTTACTGTTTTACTCTTTGGCACTTCGATTTAACATGGGGAACATACGGCCTTTAGATTGGGCAACCAGATAGGTGGCGCTGTCTAGCGCTGCGCGGCGACGGAGGGAGTCTCAGAGGAATACCCATATTCTGTTTTCGTCCAAGTCACTGCTACGTAGTTTTGTGATATTCGCTAGTTATTGAAAGTACACAAGTTCAGGCAATTATGGACGATATTTCATGCATTGTTTATGATATTTGGAGAATTTGTTTTCATTTGATCTTAGGTTTGTTGATTCAGAACGTACATTTGATGAGTTGTTTGTGTAACGGTAGCCGTTCTGGATGGAAGTGTCTCGTGGAAGCCAGTGTGGCTGCAGCTGGCCAGCGGTTTGCGAACGTTCTCGTGAATACGAATGTGGGTCGAAGATCTTTCATTATTGCCAATTATATCAGGGTAGTAAAATTTTCGAAATACAATAATTTTATTTGTGTGAAACATGTCGAAGCAGTAGTGTTTATTGCGATGTGCTGGAGTTGAATTGAAGTGCCCAGTGGAAATCAAAACCAGAAGTAGTGCGCGGGAGATATATATGCCTTACGCGGACCCGACGCATACAATTATGTAAGTAATGTTTCATTATAAATTTTATTTCACTTAGTTTTAATTGACTTGAATTGCGTACATTTTTACCTATATGATCGTATTTTGAATTTTGGAAATTACATTTCCGTCATTTTACAGGTGCAACCTCCAGTCTGTTGGGGCACCAGCCGCCACTGTTTTCCATGGTCAATTCTCCATATTTAAAAAAAATTCTAATATTTAGGGAAACTTTTCAAGGTCTTTTATGAGGTGCATTTTAATATTTAATGAAATTTAAGTTTATCTTAATATATTGTGATGAACCCATCCTGCCGCCACGGCAACACACGCATGCGCGCAATGCGCCAGCTCGCGGTCTGGGTACCTCACAAAGGGGGGGGGGAAATACCGTCACACCGAAGTGCGTCGGTAATCAGCTGACAGGTGTGCGCCTTAAATTTATCAATGAAGGGCGCCAAACGGGCACTCACCTGTCACCTGGCACCGGCATTCGAGAACCTCAAGGGGGTAGGCACTCTTGAATGAGGGCATGCACGGGGTTTGCTAGTACTACCACTACTTTACAATAATCACAAAGTTTTGTAACTTTAAGTGTCAATCACCTGAATGGCAAGAACACATTTATTGCTTTTGTTTCTATAATACAGTTTGGGTAAGGAATCCCCTTAAACTAAATTATATGTTATTTACATTAAATGACACCTTTCCTATTTTTTACTGTCTTTGGAATAATTACAAAATGAAAGTCTTTCGTTCACCTCTTTCGATGATTGCACAATCCGTAGTCGTCCCCGAAGCAGTCGCTGTCGCGAGCCGCAGCACGGCAAGGCGCAGCCAACCGGAAGCAGCAGTGCGTGCGGTGCTAGTGCTCCTGGCTCCGATCGGTGATTATTGGAGGAAGTCGTCTGACGCCACCCACTCCTCACCAGGCCAGCCTCAATGACTCGGCTGCACAATCATTCCTTCCGGAGGCGCCGGCCCGTTGAAATCGGAATAAATTCCTGATTGTCTTTTTATACTGGGCGGCCTGCACTATGTTGGTCGACCCCCAAGTCACTGCTCCCACTACCTCTCATCAACACCGCAGTCTCAATTCTGTGTCGTTCTCTCGCCTTCCATCCGTCTTCGCCAAAATCCGCGCTTCGAGCTTCCTGCGTCGCATCCCCACCCTTTTCCAAGTTTCGCCCATCGCTCCTTCACGTGATTGGAATTTTGAATATTATTGGCCGAAATCTTAGTTTCCAGAATATTCGACGCGAGTCGGAAGCCGATAGGGTATTTTCAAATTAACCTCATTTTCTGGGCGCCTGATTGGTGGTCTTTGTTGTGCGTGTGTGTACACCGGAGATGAACAAAGCAGTCCTTTCTGCTGTCTTCGTGACGCTTATATGGGTCCTACGGGATAACTTCAACAGTAGCCGGGATCTCTATAATTTGCTTGTTCCGGTGCCTAGCCGTGCACGTGGACTGGCCGCCGTTTGCCAGAAAGGCTGTCCCCGGGAGACAATTGCACCCTAATCGTAAATATTTTGAGTCTCCTGGCACGCGTTCGCGCGTCTTGCGCTGAGCCGTGTCAAATCAGGGACCTTCCTAATCGGCGTGACAGAGGGGGAAGTTTTGGGTCCGGCGACTAGCAATGACCTCATTGCAATATCTAAATATCATTATTGGGGATCATCTCAAGTGATTTTTAACTATTTTAATAAGAAGCTGAATTTATTGTTTCTTTAATATCTTCGTACGACGGTACGCATTGTCAGATTCCTGCCGACTGAGGTAGCTCGGGGCATTATCTGATGTAACTACAGTGCTTCTGATCGGGAGGCCCAAGGGTTAGACCCCGACTGTGGCAGGAATTTCGACACTAGCTAGATAACTAGGTGGAATTCAGCCGCTGTCTGTAGGAGAATTCTAGCGGCCGACTAGAATTCTCGGTAGTTTTCCTTGGTTTCTCCGATCAACACCAGGCGAATGCTGGAGTAGTACTCTGACAAACGGACCCCGCGCGATCTTTCCTTGTCCTTTTCCTCACCCCTTACTTTCACCCTCATAGACTACACTACCACGCTTGTCGGGAGCTTAGGGCTTGTCCTAGCAGGGGCGGTGCCACGCAAGTGGAAGATACCTGGTTGGGGAAAATCCACGACGTAAGCCGCACGCAGACGTAGGTCTGCGCTAGATCTCGCCATTCCGCGAGGGAAGATCAACGCATATCCCGCGATGAAACATGCACTACACTTACTGGATTAATGTCCCAGCTCTCGACGTAAGTCGCACGCAGACGTAGGTCTGCGCTAGATCTCGTCATTCAGCGAGGGAATATCAACGCATATCCCGCGATGACAACATGCACTACACTTACTGGATTAATGTCCCCAGCTCTCGATTGTACCGGAATCACTAATCAATCAATCGTCAGATTCCTTCGAATAATGACATCCAGGAATCGTATTTCGCAGGGAATTACTTTCTATTGGAGGTAACAACAGTTGATTTTAATTAATATCCCTAAATGAAAAACGACACGTTCGTATTCTCCCCAGAGAGCTATTTTAAAAACGGGAATTAGTAGTAACAAAATCAAGAATGATAGAAAATAACCGGTTGTCTCTTATCTCCTAACATTCATCCAATAACTGGTTACACAAGTAAAGCACCAAATAAGAAAAGGATGAAGTAAATAGTGATGTGGAATAACGCGGAAATAATAACTTAGATGATCTGGGGCAGAATGACCTCCTATTGCTCCACCACTCTCAAAAAAAAACCTTCCATTGCGCATGTCCGAACGTGGCCTCTCCCTCCAAAGCTCCTAATATTTCCCCGCCTGCCTGCGCTCTTTGTCACATCATCTCTCTCTCTCTCTCTCTCTCTCTCTCTCTTCTCTTTCTTTCTTTCTCTCGTGGGCGCGCGATAATTCAACACTGCGAGATTGGCGATAACAAACTGATGAGTGAGAAGGATAATACGAAAGGCAGCTTACACGTTTCTACAGTAGGGGTTGTCCAAACAATCGACAGAAAATAAGCTGTGTCTTGAAGAAGAGTTTCGGTCTCCAGTAGAGATGGGCTTAGCAGCTTTTCTTCAATAACTGTTATCACGAAAACAGCTGATTCGTAATAGCTGTTATTAATAACAGTTGAAAAATAACAGATCCATGACCAGCAACCTAACTTGCCGACTGCTAAGAGTTAATGCAGTTGTTGCGACTGCTAAGAGTTAAACCATGCAAAACTAATAATGTTCGTAGCACCGTAAAGCCAGTGCAGCTACCTTACGGCGCTTCGTTGCACTACTTTCCCTAACATGTTTGGACAGAGAAGCAGCTGATATGAACGAGACTGGATGAACTGCCAAGGATGAATAGTAATTCATCCTATGTGTAGCGAATGTGTATAGAATATTATTAAAATGAAAGTGATTCGGGTTCAGATTGCTTTTTCGGAGTTCGGGTTCAGATTCTTTCAAATATGTAATTTGTGCATAGTGAAGTGACGAGTGCCAAAAATAATGAGGCGAAACAGTATTTTTGCTTACCTATAGCTAAAGTGTTAATGACAATCGAATATCAAGTATTATAATGTGAGTTATTTGACCGTAACTCATTTTATTTTATCGGACCTAGGGAAATATTAGTTGATCTCCCATAAGCAGCAATGGGACAGAAATAAGTTAACATTTTGGACGGACTTAATTTAAAGGACAAACATCTTGTTATAGTATACAATAAAATATAAAAATGTTGTGTCACATGGTGTGTAATAATGACGAATTATGTATTAATGAATCTATAATTCGAACACGCAAATCATGATTAATTAGCGGCAGTGAAGCTGTTATCGTACAAAATGGTTGCCACAAAAGCTTGTAGTAGTTCGGATTAGGCCCAATAGGTTGCAGTTCTATGCATTTCAACCGATAACAGACAATAACAGGATAAACGAAATAACTGTTATTTCGCGTGACAGTTACGAAACGTTAACGGTTAAGAAATAACAGTTTAGCTGTTAAGGGCACATCCCTAGTCTCCAGTCTGTTTAACCGAGGCTAGTGAGCAGAGACTGTCTTTTACACAGCAGCTGCTGTTATTGCCAAATATTTTTCGCAATGGCGCCTTTTATAATGGCATATTCTTCATTATCCACTAGTGTGTCGGGGCGGCCCCTGAGACGACAAGCGCGTGAAATCGTTTATCGAATGGTTCAGTACTTTGTCCAGCTCAAAATTAATTTTCGCGATGGAAATGTAATGCAGATGGCGAGTGATGCGACATGTATTTCGGAATCCACAGTGAAGACCATAATTGAGGAAGGACTTGAAAGTATAGTGAACGATCAGCTCACAATTTCAACTCCCAAAGAAAAGAAAATAGAGAGAACAAAACTGATCGAAGTGGATTCATTCACAGATTCTGCTATTAGGCTGTAAATTCATACTTTTTACACTGTAAAAAAAGAATGTCATACTCTTGGAAAGCTATTAATTGCATTGAAAGAAGACGAAGTTATCGATGTGATAGAGAATTCCTAAGAATGCAATTGCGGAAGCTTGGTTTCAAATGGAAAAAATGCCAGTCCAATAGAAAACTCCCTATCGAACGCCCCGATATTGTGACATGACGTATGTTACTTACAAGAAATCCGTAAGTACAGGGAAGAAGGGTTTTATATAGTGCATATCGACGAAACATACATTCAGGCATCACATAGTGGAACATCGTGTTGGTAGTCTGAGGAAGAAATTGGCGGTACAACAAAAATAGGCAAAGGACAAAGATTAATTATTGAAGACGGGTTTGTTGATGATGCCTTGTTGATATTCCTGATTGATATTGTGCTGAATTCTAGTTTTGATTGTTGAATTTCAATATTCAAGTCACACGCATAAAATATTACTTGTTATCCTCAGTGATTTTAATGTTAACATTTTTTATGAAACGTATTTTCAATATCTTTTGCTTGGCAAGTTTCAATGGACAATTTTGATGCAATTTCTTGGAATACAATTGGGACGCGACTTATTTGCCCAGGTGGCAGAAGAAAATAGTTGATTTGGTGCCCTACGTAACTCTTGAGCTTTGCTTTTACACAAGTAGACTTGAAGAAAATGGCTTAGATTTTACGCAAGTAGAGTCGTGAGGATCCACAAAATTTTAGTGGCTCGTTCATATTACGATGTATAACACGTTCAAGCGATGCAGGTAAATGACCACTTATTTATTGAGCGTTTTGTTTTTTAGTGCGTTGTTTATATTATTGCAAAAATGTGGAAAATCTACATACTTTTTCACATGAAACATCTGAGAATGACAGGAAAATGTTTTGACGTGTGAATTGTGAATTACGAAGATGAGCGGAGCCTGTAACCTACTATTGACTTCAAATAATTATATAACTTTTTTTTTTGCTTCAAAGCAGAATTTTTTTGTCCTCTTTATTCTGAGGGCGTTATACGTTTACATTTTTGACTTTTGGGAACACTAGGTCACCTAAAAAAGCTTCCTCTGTTTCTTCTGGCGCCCTTTGCCCCAGTCCACTATAGGACACAACTGATTATTGTGAAAATTCAACTTTTTTTAAAAGAAAAAAGAACATCTCACTCGAGAAAGTGTACCTAAACAAAACAAAAACGTTTTAAAACCATTATAGGCAGAGGAAAACCTCCAACGAAGAATGATCATGACGTTTTAAAGAAAATCGACACTTATTCGTGTTTTATCCATAACTCACGGCTTGTAGCACAGCCTATATATATATATATATATATATATATATATATATATATATATATATATATATATATATATATATATATATATATATTGTGACGTCACGGGATTATACGAACCCGTAACACCACCATAAGCCACAAGAAAAGACCAGAACACCGAGGAATAGGGTACGCGGCGGAGCGATGGTCCGAGAAGGCGACATCTACCCGCAGGTTTTCGCACTCCGATGTCCAAAGTTGCGGATAATATTTTCTTGAGAGGGCGCGAAGGAGGAGAAAATTCACCCCTCCAGAAATTTTTCCCCAGGCGGAGACGCATAAATACCGCGACACACTTCGGGAGAGCTCTCTTACAACTTCGACAGCGACGGCGACTCAACTTACTTCTTCGGCGATAGTCATTGGTTAGTGCAGGAGTATAATTTTACTTGCTTAGTTAAAGCTGATTTAAGAAACGCGGTAATAAGTGATAGAATTCAGAAGTGAAGTGCATGTACAGTGTTAGCACTAACATTACGCGAGTAAGCAAGCGATGTGACTGCTTGAACCTGAAATAGTTTCATAATTGCAATAAATTCGCGCAGAAGGACTCTGAACGAAATCCAGTATTTAATTTTGTACGCCACGACCACGCACGCTCAAAGTGTGGTATGTCGGCCGAGTGCTAGAAGTAGTCAATTCAAGCACCTTAGTTATTTAAAACTGGAAGCGCGAGCAACGGGTACGCGGCAGGCGGCAGAAGGACGGCTCCAACACTCAAGCGTAGGCGAGAAAGACTTGGACCAATCCGTGGACGGTACGAGCCTGAGGACGAGAGAAAGGTTTGGAATTTGGACGTGTGGCGGCATCCTGAGATCGAGCGAAAGAAGAGGTGTAACCGCGGGACATCGAACCAGTCGAGTGACGTGGCGAGGACTGCGAGCGACCGAACACCCAAGGTTAACTGACGGCGAGCGGGAAGGAAATGTCGAGGTAAAGAACTGGCAACTTCTATGCGGCAATTTGTTGGGAAACTGTGTAGCTTTAAACACCAGGTGTAGCGTCCTAAAATAGGTGAAAGTTCCAAATAATTACTGGGAAAATATTTGAAACGTACGAGCGGCAGTTTGATTTCATTCGCTGTACGCACCAGTAAATTCGTTTGAATGCCATACCTTGTACAACTTTTCTAAAGTAAATTATAATTGTTCATGTAATGTAAAAGTAATCTTATTGAAAGTATTGTTTCCATTGTATGATGTCAGGAATAATCAGTTGCTACAATTTTGTAAAGGGTACGATTTAGTAACGTGTGTGTCACGTTTATTCTTGTGCTAGAGTTAACAGCGTTGTAATAAATGCGCAGCTCAAGGCTGACCTCTGTGAAGTCTATAATAGAATAATTGTAGAGAATCACTTAAAGGGCCGTGCACGGAGAAAACTTTAGATTAACCACAGTTAAATGAGGTACACGAAATAATTGAGAAGGAGGTCAAAGCAAAAGTATTGTAAGTAGTGCGTATTGAAGTAATCAGGCAGTCAAGGTGACGCCTATACATTCTCTTATGGTTGTGTTATTTCTGTTCTTTTTGTTTCTGTTTCCTTTGCAGTGACCATCTACGTAAAATACATACTTATTGTATATTTGTGCCACTGTGTAATTTGTTTACTGAATATATGCTCATTTTACCAGAATTTTATATAATTCATTGTGTCAAGGGTTCAGACCTTTCTCATACCCGAAAGATCCTGCTTCCTGAGAATTCAAAGCTCGCTTCACGAGCATTCATAGTTTCACGCTTCATCGCCACCGGCTGGAAGGTAGTAGGTGGGCGTGTTATAATATATATATATATATATATATATATATATATATATATATATATATATATGGCCATCTAGGACCACGCAGAACATGCACTTGCACGGACGCAGTATCATTTTATCACTTGCAAGTCTTGCATGTATCTTATCAGGGGATCAAGATTAGGCTGAATCCGATTTTTATACCGCAGGGTTGTTAGTCCTGGGGGGAAGGAAATGAGATGACCATAATGAAGGATGAATGGACGGCACACACAAACAGACGGCGGCGCTAGCCGAATTCGTTTACTACGCTCCGTGAAGTCACAAAGGTTAAGCGAATTCGAGACTCGCGGATTCTTGGTTGGGTGACCGGCCAGGTACCCCGGGATCTAACGTCGTCGAGCCCCTGACCGAAGGGATAAAAGGCACTGACTGCGAAGTGACGAGACTTGACTAGTATAGTAATTACGGAGTATTAGTAATTAACGGAGGATTACTCCAAAGAATGCGCTCAACGCCCCGTAAGGGGCTTGCGTCGGCGTCAAGATGTGGCGAGGCGTTGCGTCAAGATGTGGATGCAAAACCAAAAAAAAAAAAAAAACCCACACACAAACACACATATGCCCGAGGCGGGACTCGAACCTGCGATTCTTCCGTCCGAGAGCGACACGGCACTTCTGCCTACCGACCATCTGAACTGACGCTCTATAGTTGTTATTATTATAAAAAATAATAATAATAATGTACTTGAGTTTTCGTAACGTGGCGCCTGAGGGTATTATCTTCAAGATGGAATATGGCACGGCTTTTCGCGCCTTTCTACGCAATGCCGCTAGAGTCGCTTGATCTGCAGTACTGCTTATTGTTAATCTATACGGTTGCGATCATGAGACATCTTGCGGCAGGACCGAGAAAGATACAAAAAGTCGTGCCATACTTCATCTTGAAGATAATACCCTCATAATATATAAAAATATAATTAAAAATAGAAAAATATGTGGTGCCGCCATGACAGAAATATTTCCGCCACGGTACTCTTTGGGAAAGACAAGGAGTAAACCAGGAGCAACCAGGAGTAAACTGGAAGCAACTGGAAGCTTGCTTATAACACAAGTGTGCACAAGTGCTGATATTTGTGACGATAAGTAGAGTATCCTGATCTTGAAGTTGAAAGAGCATTGAAACTCGAATCTTCTATTGTTTACTTGGTATATTCAATTCGAACGTCGAAATTCAACTGGTTCAAATTACTTTAATTGGTTAGAGTTTTTGTTATCTTGTTGACTAATTGCGTGTGTCACTTTGATAAATGTTTTATTGCAAAAATAGAAGTTGTCCGTTAATAACCACTTATGGTCAGGGGAATAAACCAATTTTATTTTCTTGTATGAGAATTGTGATGTGGATATACTGTTTTCAATGCAGTTTTATTTAAAATTAAATGTATTCTAAGCCTTAGCAAGTTTATAATTTGCTTTATTTTATTGTGTTATCTGCTCTGGAGAAATTTGTCTTTGTATGAGCATATTTCAATTATTTGTTAAACTTTACTTGGCCATTTTGCGTGAAGTCAAAATGTAGTTTTTGTATGGTATGTGTTTTTAGACATGAAAGTTAATTAAGGTAGTTAAATATAACTTTGGAAATTGCATTTTAAAGTTCACAATTAAAGTGCATCTTAATGCCAAAAACTTTCACAGCAAAGTTGATTCGCTTTGCGTACGCAGTTCTAGAGCAACATAGGATCCAACTTTTGAATTGCGTGATTCACATAAAATTTTCTCGAGTCCGGCTAGTGCAAATTTACCAATGTATGTTTATGTCTAGGAATATGCTTATATTCCTGGCCTTTTTATTCTTTCCTTTGCGCCTGCAAACAGAGTTGAAACCGTTTGAATTGATTTCTTGTCTTTCATATAGAAAGTCCATATATTGAATTGATTTCTTGTCTTTCACGCTAGAAAGCTTACCAGATGTTCAGATTCAGAACCAATTTTATTTTTTATTGGGTTGTCCATGCTAACATATCTAAATGTCCATTGTGTCTGAGACTCCTGATGGATTATTTGATTTACAGGCCATTAATTCTGAGAACTTGCATTCCTCCAGAAATGTTAATTATTCATTATTATTGGAAGTTATTTGCATGTACTCACTCACTCTAAATAATTATGTGGCCGAGCAGTGTTGTTGCAGCATGTAGAGAGCAGTGTTGTTGTTGCAGAGAGATGGCAGCCATAGAAGTCCAAAGTAAGAAGAAATGTGTTTGTTCAGAGCGCATGACACAACTGGAAGATGCGGTGAAGGAACTGAACTCTCGTTTAAGCGTGGTAGAGGAATGCTTTCTTGGTATGGATAGTATGCGTGGTCGAATGTTCCAGCTGGAGAAATCCATGGAAAATGCATTGGATAGAATCATGCCACGTCTAGATGCTCTTCTTGCAGGTATATCTTATTAAAGAGAATGTACAATCAATAAGCCTGCTCAATCATGTAATTTTTATACACACATGAGATATTTGGGGTAAAAACAACATTTAAGTTTTTGAAGACATATTGAAGTATGTCTCTACATTTACAACAAACAGCTCCCCCTTGACATATTCACCTTTATTGTCAGAAACGCTTAGAAACCCAAGCTCAACCTGTACTTGGACTGTGCTTCATGCTTGAGCGTCCCAAGTCCGAGTGTAACCTGGGTGCAGTTTCCTCACACATGCTCAAGTATAAGTTAGTTATGGACATTGAGTAGATGTCTCCAATGATGTGGCTTTATTGTTTTGCCATCTGTCAGCCAATTTGAGAACCGTTTTGTGAAATGCAAGCTGGTAATGTCGCTTATCTTTTGGGGTAGTAGTTTGCAATAGTAGACGAAATTCTGTTCATTAGTGCTTGTTGTAAAATATTCCTTCATTGTTATTAATCAGATCATTGGCATGTGAAGGATTTCAATTTATTTCAAGTTCTATAATACAAGAATGTGTGTATACACATTTTTCAAACCTCGCATCCCTGCACCTCATGGATTTCGAAGTCTTGTGCTCGAGACATGAATTAATGAAATTCTAATTTCAACAATAAGGATAGTATCAAGTTTTAATCACAAAATTCAAAAATTCCAAACTCTAGAAAAATTCGAAATGACAAAATTTACAAAAAAGTAGAAGTAATTATAATAGAAATACTTTTATTGAGACAAGTCAGAGGGGGAAAAGAAAACCCTTTGCTATTTCATCATGACTTAATGTTCTCTTCGCTAAAGTTTTCCAAACATTTCCTAAGAAGCTTTCTATTAAACTTATTATTCATATCTAAATGTTTTAAATCTTCATTCAAATAATTAAAGATCATATAGGCAACATACACACAGCTTCTCCTGCCTATGTCTTTGTTAGCTTTTGGAGGATTGATAATGAGCACTCTCTTTTTCGTGACTAGATTCATGTAGACATTATGCAAGTAGGAAAAGCTATATATCAGCAATTTCACTAAATAAATTTCCTAATGAAAATTAAAATTGATGAAATATGATAAATCATCAGATTTTTTTTATTAAAAAGATTATTGTAACAATGGGGTTATTCAAACCTCATTGGACTACTGATATTATGTTTACACATACCAATCCAGGGTTTAAAAAATTGTTGGAATTATTGGGTTCCAGGTTTACCAGCAAGTGCGACAAGTCAGATAGCATCAAAGCCTCCGCTCTTCCCACCATATCCCAATCCCTCCTCTCCCACTCGGGCAACCGCTTCTTCTCCTGCAAGCAGCACGTCTCAACCTGCGGCACGTGCCAAGACTGGCAGTGGGACATCGTGTCCAGGATGTCATTCGAAAGCAGCATGCGCCTGCCCCAAGAACACTTCCTCAGCAGATGCTGGTCCTGTCAAAAATGGATTATCTACAGCTTCTGCCAACGCCAGTTCAGGTTAGCTCGCACAAAGTCGAATGGAGAATTCAGTTTATTTCCATAACTTCTTTTAATGGCTTGTGGTTTAATGATAGGGGATAATGATTGAGGAAAATTTATGTTTCAGATGTAAAGAACATTGTAAATATTTCACATAATTTATGTCACACAATTTACTTTTGAGTGGAGTCTTTGCCTAGTTTAACTTTTGTATTGAATTTGTTGGGTTATAGTGTTCTAGAATCCGACATTTTTCTCGATATTAGATACCACTAGAAAGGTGAAATGTAGCTAGTGGCTGTGACTATTTTTAAAATTGGATTTGCTATTTAAATTAATTATAAGTAAATTAAATTAAATTTAATATAATTATATTAATTATAAAAATAATATTTTTTATTTAAATAACAATTTGGTTTGTATTTCTGGTTTAAATAACAATTTAAATAATGGTTTGAGTAATGTTTCATATAGTAAAATTTAACAGAAATCAACATGCTTTGAAGGAGCTGAAACAGTAAGATCCATGAATATGGCAATTAGTGAATGCAAATTTACAGCAGTTTGAAACACAATGGTTTAGCAATGGGAAAAAACATCAAATGCTCTTTCATGTCGTTTATATAAAATTCCATTCTCTGAAAGGAATCCCATCAGTTATTTTTGTGTCCACAATTCAATTCAATCACATTATTGGAAGGAAATGGCAAATTTTGAAGGATAATAATTGTTTAAAGGATCAATATTCAGCAAATGTTTCAGACATGTCTCATTGTAAGTTCCATAATAAGGTAGAGAACATCCATGGGGCATCTACTTCAACTTATAATTCGATTCTATTGTCTAGGCTATCCAGAATGAGCCACGTCTCTGTCGTGGTGGCGGATGTTTCAGCCAACATGTTGTGGCCTTCCTCAGAGCGTACTGCTGAAATGTGACCTGCACAACATAGATGCAGCTTTGCTCGGATGGCCTAGACAATACCAACTCCATCTGCAGAAACCTATACAATCATATCTATAATTCAGTTACCCAGTTCTTATATATTAATTCGGGTCCTTAATGATCATTTCGAATTCAAATGAAAATAATATTCTCTTTCACTAGAAAGTAGCTTGTTACCACATCTTTTCAAGATTGTGGTGTTTGATGAAGAGAATTTGGTATTAAAAATGTTTTTTAGTTTTATTATGTCCTCACTAATTGAGAATCCTTAAAGTTACCAAAATTTTATGTTCTCCACATGTTGGGACATACATTCATTAAATTGAAAGAATAAAATAGAAGAGTAGTATTTTGTTTATGCAATACGAGAGGCTCACTTAACCTATCTGTCAAAGATACTACTGCCGAGAAATTGTGAAATTGACTTCGTTATTTATATTTTATTACTTATTCAGATGGATAATCTGAATGTAAAATCCCATTAGGAAATTTTGCACAGTTCTTCAGGTTATGTACACCCTGTATTTTTTCATGGCTTGTGACAGTTTGAATCTTCTGAAACTGTTCTTTGCTACTATGAACATGTGATTGTTGTGTAAAGTAGGTGTGTTTCCCTGACCACTTCTCCAAATCCACAAAGAGGTGTTCAGGTGAAAGCTGTAGTGGCACGAGGCTGGAAATAGTGGCTTCTTTTGAAAACATGTTTGTCATATGTCTCTTTTTTTTTGTGCACTTTGCCACCTAGCATGCTCTGTTAAATAACATTTAGCGAAGTATGAATCAGTGGCACAATAGTGTGCTCTGCAGTAGTTCCATTCCAAGGTGTTTTTCCCACTCAGTTCTCTTCATCAATAATTACAAGTTAATAATAATAATAATAATAATAATAATAATAATAATAATAATAATAATAATAATAATAATAATAATAATAAATGTTTTTTAAATGATTTTTCCTACTGTTTTGAACGAGCAAAAAGTCACAAGTAAGACCAAACTCAAAAGAAAACAAATGGTTAGGGCTACAAATTACTTCAAAAACATCTATAATATTCAAAAATAGTCACAGGGCACATCGCAATTCCTAGATATCGTCACAAAGATTTAAAAAAGTCAACCGGTCAATTGACCGGTGGCCGTCGTTCTAGGTAGGCAACCAACTCCCGTCGTTCTAGTGTTAAAGAATATAACTTCAAAACATATTTAATCAATAATTTCACATAGAAAACTTATACATTTATGCTTATTCTAATTCATTTAATCTATAAGGGAAGGCAAATCTCAATTAGGTGGGCTTTTAACAGTTTTTTGAAGTTGCTTTCATTTGTTTTAATATTATTTGGAAGTTTATTATACAATAATATTCCTTTTATGTAGGGATCTTGTTTGTTGATGTTTTTCTTATGTACATCCTGTGGTAGTTCATTTGTCCCCGAGTGTTATGATTGTGTATTTCACTATTTAGTGCGAAGTAAAGTGTGCAAAGTTGCATGTAATTTTTATACAATTCTTGTTTATTAAGTTAAAAAACAAAACATCAACCCAACTTACGAGTGAAACTAATTTGCTCTTCCACAGGTGCTGCCTCGTCTAAAGAGAAGGGCGCCTTGGCAGAGAAGTCAGCCCCTGTTGCTGCTGCAGCAGACCTCTCTGTGCATATTCTAGAGCTTGAGAGGCAGCTTCGTGCAGCTGCTGGTCGTGGGGATGTGGTATTGTGCCAGAAAATAATGATGAGTGGTATGATTTTAATTTTTAATTCATATATTTCACGGACTGCTTGTCCTTGAAATCATTAATTTTTCAATAAACGCTATTATTTAGTACGCTGTTATAGTTCACCCAGGGGTCGCAACGAATGTGTGCATTTCCACACGGCATCCCTTTTGATTGGTGTCATGCCAAATTCAGCTCTTTAGCTAACCAGTATGCTTTTCCATAAGATCTTGAATGGGTATAATTATTAAATCACATGTCACAGGCAAGATACAGTCAGTGATATGCTTCATGACTGCAAGAAACACGTAAGAAAGCATTCACTGTCATGTTAGTGAGATACCATACAGTCCCAATGCTCTGAGCAAAGGAAAAGTGAGGAAATGTGAGGGAGGATGGCCATGAAAATGTTAATGAAGAATGCTGCTTAGACTGACAAGATTCATGATAACCTTGCTCTCCATTAAATTTCCTTATCTAAGTCAGTATGGTTTGAAATAGTGTCTGAGAAGTTAATGGAAATTGGAATCTTGGTGGATTCCTAAACTCTGCAAAAGAGGGTCACAAAAACAACAAAGAGTTAAGAAAGTACTTTGATCTTTCTGAGTCGTTACAAGGAGGGCAATAACATGTTGAGTCAAATTATCACAGGAGATGAAATGTAGGTATTGCATATCAAGTTTGAATCAAAGTAACATTTATGTATATTTTTAAGAGAAACTACCCTGAGAAATACAAATAATTATGCAAAGAAAATACATCATGTAGGTTACATGGTAAGATGTGAACAATAAATATACAAAAAGCTAATTGCTTAAAGAATATAAAACACACAGCAACACAAATAACTGCTTCCCCTATATAAGAGAATCACATATAGAAGAAATAATTACAGTTATGGTAATAATTTAAATTATAGAATTAATGATTTGTTCACTTTGGATCAGAGTAAAATAAGTTTAAAGCAACTAAAATATTGTTTTAAATGTGAGTAAAAAAAAATCAATCCTAGCAGAATGGTAATTGACAGTACTAGGCAGTCTATTAAATAGATTGTAGTAGCTATAGTTCATTGAAGATGCCTCCACCCACAAATGGGGGGTTTTCTTGTTTTCAACTGAGGGATATGAAAAGAGATAACAGAATGAAGCTCAGGGCAATAAAGGAGACCATATACAGTAAAATCCCGCTTTTACGTTCCCGCAATTTATGTTTTCTCAGCATTTACAACATTTCTTGTCGGTCCCATCAGTTTTCATATATTCATAATGTTATAAATACCCCCCATTTACATTAGTATAATTTCAGTTTTCCTGCAATATACAACAGTTTGCTTGCCACAACACAAGCTGTTTTTCCGATTTCCGGTCTCGCAAGGAGCGCGATTTTTTCACGTCGTGGCGTCGGTCTGAGGGAGACTTAGTCCATTCAGTATCAGTACTGCATTCATTGTGGCTTGTGATAGTGCTCAAGTTATAGTGATTTTAAGTAAATTACGGGGTGGAATTGTGCGAAAACTTCGAGCTGTAGAAGTGGAGTACAATGGAGAAGAAAGATAGAAGTTTTTCTATTGAACAGAAAATGGAGATTTTGAAGAAAGTGGACGCTTTTCCAGGACCACGTGTTGTGTTGGTGAAGCAGTTGGAAATTTCTATTTCAACTCTAAATACAATCGTGAAGTGTCGAAAAATAATCGAACAGAGTGCAAAGGAGTGCAGACAACAATCTAAAAAGAGAAAGGACGTGAAATACTCAAAATATGAGAAACTAGAAGAGATATTAAAAAACTGGTTCGACACAACAAGGGCATCCAATATACCAATTAATGGTACAATTTTGAGGGTAAAGGCTAAAAACGTGGCAGATATGTTAGAAATCGACGATTTTGTTGCATCCAATGGTTGGATTGATCGTTTTAAGAAACGGTACAATGTTGTATATAGGGCAATTTGTGGAGAATCGAATAGTGTTGATAAAAATATTGTTTCTTCCTGGAAATACTCCAGCCTTCATGAATTAATTAGTGAATATGATGCAAGAGATATTTTCAATATCGATGAAACCGGGTTATTTTTTAATCTTCTGCCAAATAAAACGTTTGCGATGAAAAATGAACCATGTCATGGGGGCAAACATAGTAAAGTTCGCCTCACGGTAATGTTGGGGACAAACACAAACGGAACAGAAACCTTCCGTCCGTGTTTTATTGGCAAAGCAAAAAAGACACGCTTTAAAAACATAAGAACATTGCCAACATCGTACGCCTCAAACAAAAAAGCATGGATGACTTCGGAGTTATTTACTCAGCAAGTTCATGCTCTTGATGCTAAAATGGGAGCACAAAATAGAAAAATCCTTCTATTTATAGATCAATGCCCAGCACATCCCAACACTTTGAATTTAAAAAACATAAGAACAGAGTTTTTCCCAGCCAAATACACAAGTGTATTGCAGCCTTTGGATTTGGGCATCATTAATAATTTCAAAGTGCACTATTGTAGAAATTTAGTCCAGAAATATTTAAGATACATTGAATGTGGTAAGGATACAGCAGAAATGAAGATTTCGATATTAGATGCCTTGCATTTTATTGCAAAATCTGGAGGGAAGTAAAGCAGTCTACTATTGCCAACTGTTTTAAGAAAACTGGCTTCCTGGCAGTACAGAAGAGGCTGTGGAAGATGCTTCTGATTTTGAGTGTGAGGGCTGGACAAGTATTAAGTCTCAAACTTAATTTGAAGAGTTTGTATCTGTGGACAATGATGTTCGTACTGCTGATGAACAATCATCATTAGAAGAGATTGTTCAAGATTATCTTCAAAATAATGCTGTTGGTGAAGATGGTGATGGAAGTGAAGATGACAGTGACGATGATGATCAACCCTCTCCCATGAGTGCACAAGCATTTGCAGCCCTAGAAACATTAAAAAAATACCTCTCTGCTGCAGATGGTGTTGATACTACTTTTGATAAAGTGTATGAACTAGAGTCTCAAATTCAATCAGTCCAAGCTAAAAGAAGAAAACAAACCAAAATATCTGATTTCCTTTTGTCTTTATAATCTTATTTGTGTATAATACTGAATATTATAATTCTTATTGTTTTTTTAGTATTTAAATACAATTTATTTATAGTTTTGAAGAGAAAAAATCATTTTCCCATATTTACATTTCCCACAATTTACACCATTTTTCCTATGGTCCCATGAAAAGTGTAAAAGAGGGGTTTTACTGTAGTATTTTATGAAATAAAATTAATCATTGAATTTTCTCCTATCCCAAGGAGTTTACTATTTAAATAAATTCTAGTATTTGGAAAGGTCATGTTCCATTTCTGGAAGCTATGTGGTGTGGAAATTTTCATTGTACTTTTTCCAATTTATCAACAGATTATTTAGTAAAAGGTGACCAAGTAACAGACACATTGGACAAAGCAGAATTTTATAAAGAATCAATAAGCAATCATGCCACCAAGAACCATCAGTGCTTGGAGCTACCATACAACCATGACCAAATGCCAGCGAGTCATCCAGAACAAAAGATTGAGCACACTAGAATGGGAATTTTGCTGCTGCAGAATACTACAAGACCTCACACTATTCCCCAAAGCCAAGAATTGATTGTCTTATTTGGATGGAAAGATTTGCACCCTTCAGCCTGAACCTTGCTCCAATTTCCCCCTTTTTAAGCGTATCAGCTTGGCGGCAAGCATGACTGCTATGACAAAGGAGTGTAAATGGCCGTAAACTCTTTGGTTACCGGAGCAGGTGGCAAATTTCTTTGAGAAGTATTAGCAATGTTTAGTTGTAAGATATGACAATTACTTAAACAAACAAGGTGATTAAGCGGAAAAGTAGAGAAAAGTATGTTGAATCAGAAAAAAATAAATTTAATGTAAAATCATTTAATTTCAACAAATTTCTTTAGTTTTTGTCGTTAAAACAAGTAGACTCATATTGAAAAAAAATCCTTTGTATATGTAATTGAAAACGCGTTTCATTAAAAAAATTTAATAGAAGTGATTGATAAAACACTTCATAAAATGTGAAAAGACGTGAATTTTCATCTTGATGAAACAAAAATTACCTAGCAATATACAATAACTATCTTATTATTGTATTGTTAAATAATATGTACGTTTTTTAAAGTGTGAGTAATTTTCCCACAATTTGCATTGACTGTCACAAATAAGTATATCCTGAAAGCAAGAAAGTATATCCTGTTGTAGCACCACTAGTTTGGTATTGTGGTGGGCCTGTGGTATCACCCTCCCAAATGTTTTTACTCACCTTTCTTGAATAAACACCAACATTCCACAAGACTTTCCATTTTTTTCATGCCAAATTCAAAAGTTTTGAGATTGACAGTAGAAACTGTTTTTTTGAATATAACTTTAAACTGATCTAAATTCAACACTACTGTCTAATCAGTAGAGTTAATTATATCTCAGATTTTCAGTCAGCTTAACCCTGATGCAAAATGTTATCTGTTTTTGCAGGTATTGACACCAAGAAGCGCGATCCAACCACAGGCGACACGGCTCTGCACTGCGCGGCCCGTGGAGGTCACCTTGGGTGCATCATGCTGCTACTGGCCGTTGCCAAGAATCTGGTGATCAGTGCTAACAAGCAGCGGCAAACCCCGCTGATGTTGGCGGCTGCCAATGGTCATGTGGCCTCAGTGCAGCTGCTCTTGCACCAGGGCAAGGCCTGGAGCAATCGGCAGGTAGGCCATCGAGGTGTCAACCCATATTCTGTGCATGGATTCTGACCATGATTTTTTTTTTTTAGGTACAGAATGAATAGGAATGAGAAAATAAATTGGTCACGTATAATTTCTGATTACTAGAGACCGATTTTTATGTAATTACATATTTTTTGTCTTTCTACTTACCATTCTCAAAACTGTAATCTTGGCAAATCGTTGCTGTCCTAACAAACTATGCAAATTTTCCGTTACATGTGTTTACATATTTGGTACTATATTACATATTTTACATATTTTGCTGTTTTCACATAATTTTTTTTTTTTTATTTTATCAATTTTCGTCTGTTATACTGTTTTTTGTTAACTTTTTTTAAATATCAGAATTTTTTCCTACATTATTACTGAGTATTGTCGAATAGAGATGCGCTACATTTAGACGTGATCGGATATTTTTGGTCCAACATGCCTCAGTGGCGGGAAGTGCGCATCAGTGACTGAGATAATTTTCACCTTTAAGTACGAAAAGTATTACATGTTGGGTTTTGGTGATCTTAAATTTCCGAGAAACTTTGGCTATCGGCGATATGTAACACTTCAATAAAATGCTGCATGCTGCAGTGATTGTTTACTGGTCAAAAATATCGCCAATTTGTACAAGGGCTTATTTGCGTCTGGTCTGGCTGCTAAACTACTGCCCTGGATAGCAATAGATGAAGCATTTATTAAGGACGGGGAAGTTGTATGGTGCCAAATTGCTTGTACGACTTGTGCTCTCCAAATGCATTTTAAACATTTGTAGTAATTTTAAAAATTGTTTAGGAAATTTTTGATAATTGTAATTTTGATTTATGTTAATTTGTTTTATAATTAGTGTATTTTAATATTACATATTATATCAGATTTTTTATATTTATTACATATTCTCACTGTTTTCATTACATATTTATGTACATATTTTGACATTAGATTTTACATATTTTTCCGGTCTCTACTGATTACAAACCTGGTCCTACAGAGCGGGATTAGACAGAAAATTTTGTGATGGGTGACTATTATGAGTGTTGGTAATAAAATAGATGATTCAACAGTGGCAACTCATGGAGAAGAGACACTTAGTGACAATGGGGAACTTTTTATTGATCTGTAATCAGTATTCTCTCTGGATAACAAATGGGTTTTACAAACATCAAGATATATACACCAAAACTTGGTTTCAACCAAGAAGAAATTTATCATTGATGACTGAGTATTGTGAAACAGCAAACAAAAACGAATTTTAGATTTGAGGGTGTGTAGGGTTGCAGATATTCTGGTTCAGGAAACATTTTATTAAGTTCTTCTGTTTTTGTAAGTAAGTAAATTGTGTAAATCGAGAGAATCTAGACATCAGCTCTCAGACTCATCTCAATGGTTGGGTTGGGCTTCGGGAGGCAAAAGTATGTACATTATTTACAACTACTATGACTAATATTTACAATTGTGCACAGCTATTTACATGTGCTCAGTAATCTAAACTTTTTTTTAATAGAAAGTCATATACATCTGCTTCCTACGAGGTTGCATTGCTAGTAACTCTTTCACAAAATTAATTGCAGTCAATGTTTATTCTGAAGCACCTTTATTCAACAAAAAGTTTCTCACTGGCTCCACCATCATAACTGCTTCACTATGTGATGGTAGTGGTGGACTCTCATGATAGTCTTCCATATGTTCACCATCACTCTGCCAGCAGTTGCCACTTCTTCATCTGCAGTAACATATTCTTCAAATGTTAACCCTGCTTCTAAATCTCCCCTCTCTTCCATGACAATTTCTTCCTCCGGAACAATTCCTACATCCAGGTTGAATCTCAGCGTTCTTAAAACAATTAGAAATGACATCTGCTTGCGCATCATTCCAAGACGAGGAAATCCAATGAATGGCTTGGAGGACATTCACTTTGATGTATGTATTGAAACAAACTGTCTGATTTAATTTTCAAATTTAATATTTCCTCTGCCCTTCTAATATTAATTCAACGTAACCTGTTCCAAATTTATAAAAGAATATGGGCGCCAGGAAAAGATTACGTTAATTCGATTATTAAAATTACTCTTCAACTGCTATTTCCATTAAATTTATATTCGGCTTTCTGGGTCGATGGGTCTTATAAGAAATAATCACTATTGCCTACTAATAGCCACTCTGTACAGATGTTACACTCTGTACAGTACTTGATCTGCCATCTGTACAGAGTGGCCGAGGAATCTGAAAAGCAAATATACATTTCTAGCTACTCATTTGCTGGAATTGGCTAAATGAAAATCATCTTTTCTATTCACAGAAACTTGTAAGTTTATTCAATGTTCCTTGTTAACAATACGAAACTTTTGGTCATGACCAGTCTCAAACCTTATATTGCAGTACCGTCTTCGCATGCTATTGACCGTTGTCGCCGCGTAGAACCATTTTCAATCTTTCCCGGTGTCGATGGCTTCAGGTCCAAATACCATCTTTTCTTCCGTTCTGGCACAAGTGTATTCAAGTCACTGATCCTCACCGCCTCATAAGTTGATAAGACTTACTTAATTTTCCTTTTAAACGTTCCCAGTTCTTTCTACTCGTGTACTTAAAATATTAAAGTTCAGCAAACTATTATCTGCATCAAATACTCTCAGTCCTGTTGCCGACAAATTCACCTAAGTTCACAATTCTAGCTGCTGCACTAAATTTGACAATCAAAGTAAATGTCCACAATTCCCAACTCCCAACACCAGTGTCTACACACCATCCGCACAGCACCATGGCATAAGTCGGAATGCCTCCATATTCCCCTCTTTCAGCCCTTCAAAACTCCATTCACCTATCTACTGTTTCTTGTCAGAAAAAATTCCATGCCTAGCCAATCCCTCCATTACTTACAAATTCAACTAGCTATGCCCCAGACTGTCATTGCTTTCTCGGCCAATCCCCAAACAATTTACTTTATCAACTAGCCGCGCCCCGTGGTTCAAAGCAATGAAGTTTGTTGATCTTGACGACATCTCGTCTACCGTTGCTATGCCACCATATTTGCCTATGTCTATCCTTACAATTCACCCTGTTTACAATAATTGTGATGCAATACAAGGTCCCACATATTGGTATGTCACAGTATTGCTAGCATCAAGATTGGTGAGGAGTCTCCTAACCCCCATCTTCCTGTACTTTGTTTTAAAATTATTAATTACTCCCAAGTCAAGTGGTTGCAGTTCACTCGACAGTTGGGGGAATCACATTAATATTTCTTAGGAAGTATCAGGAGGATGAGCTGGACACTTATCAATGAAAAGGAGAATTTTTCTCCCAGCACATCCCATTCGTGCATCAAATGCCTTCAGAAAATTAACGAAAATTTCTGAGGTCATCCAGGCATTTTTATTGTTTTTGTACTTACAGGGGAGGTGCTGGATACATTTGAAGCATCAAGGTTTAGCAAACTTGCCTATTACAAGTAGCTTCAATTTCTCTGTATCTAGAGCATTAGAACAAAGGAGAACTGATAATCGTTCTTTACTTTTTGTACCTGCATGGCACTTTTCTCATCTAAAAGCAAATGTTTTGTTGGGCAGCATCGAGAAAAAAGGCCTGTTTCATCTGCATTGAAAATATCTTTAAGTTCATAATCTTTAATAAGGGAGGGTAAATTGTCTTTCCATTCATCCACTTTTTCGACACTCACACTGTTACTTTCCTCACAAATGTTTCTGTACACCATATTGTGCCTTGTACACAATATCGACGCCGAAAAATCTTCAATTTTCAAATGCTGAGCAATTTCATGTGCCTTTTCCTGCAAAATGTTCCTATCAACACGGGCACCCACAGCTCTGCACTGTTGAAACCACTCCAACAGAATCTTCTCCAATTTGTTGAAGAGGGACAAACAAATTCTCAAACTTATCTTCCCGGCGGCCTTGACGATTTCTTCTCTCTTTTGCATAATCTTTCCGAGGGACGAAACTGGTATTTTCAATCCTTCCGCCACAGCTCTGAGAGATTACCCTTTACATTTGTCCACTTCTTGACGTCCAATTTCTCAGCTCACGATGTTCCGTTTCGATGCCATCACTCAAACCAACTTTTTGCCAACGTTGTTGAAGGCAAACGTTTCAACTTCAGCTTTGTTGAAGGAAGGAAGGGAAGAAAAAAAGAAAAGCAAAGAAAATGTGACTTCTGTGTTGCCAAGAGACATGAAGCTTATGGAATGAGCGTTTTACAGGAGAACTTTGCAGCCCCCTTATCCCCTCACTGGTGGTGCTGGTGTGCAAAATCCTACTCAAGTCTATTTAAAACACATGCCTCAATCCTTACCACGCTAATAAAATTCCTGAGTCACCTGGAGGAAGATTTCACACTTTGTCTCGTACAAGCGGGAAGAAACGCATGGCATGAAATCTTGTCCACAATAAGCGGGAATCTCTTATACAGGGTCTCTTATATGCGGGAAATAAATATATGCATTTATATACAACTGACCTCAGGACTCTGAATTTTGTCTCCTATAAGCAGAATTCTCTTATAACAGGGTTTTGCTGTATATACCATGGTTGGCCTCTGTAAACTGCTCTTGTTCTATGGGATATTTTTTGCTTATGAGCTACGAAGCTAATCAGGTACCCTGACTTTTCTAATCTACGATATGATGTGGATCTTCTTACCACCTGGGTAAGAAAGTGACTGTTCAGTGTGAATGGCTATAAATGTGCAGTGCTTTATATGAGAAATAAAAATCCTCGAAAAACTTGTTTCATAAACGACATTGAGATGCCAGTAGTGGAAACACAGTGAGACTTAGGAGTGACTATTTCTTCTGATTTCAAATGGAATTCATACATCAAACAAATTACAAGAAAAGACAATAATATTATCTACATGATCCAAAAAGCCTTCCAGAGAAATCACCCCTGAATTCTTAAACAAGTCCTACACTATTTATGCCTGACCATGTTTAGAGTATGCTTGCACCACATGGATTGGAGCTACTGGGAAAAGTTCAGAAAAGAGCTACTAAAATATCAGCGATACTGAGTACCGTGACTAGACCCCTGAATTTTAGTCTCCAAAAGTGATGATTTAGGTGCCTAAAATAGGTAACAAAACTATGAAACAAGGCTCTATTAGGCATGAAATGCAATGTTTTAGGCACTTAAAATAGGTTACAAAATGATTAAACCAGATATTTAGAAACTTAAGTCATGAAAAGTTATGTTTCTGGCTTCTAAAACTGATCACAAAAAGATTAAATTAGGCACATTTTATTTCTCAGGAGAGTAGGCATTTGTCCTAAAATCTGATCATGACATGCGAGGAGAGACTCCAGTCAGTTGATCATGGTACCAGTCAAACGTACTGGTATAATCAAAATCCTCACCTGAGAGGATACGTGATAAAACTGAATAGAGAGAGAACTAAAAAAAAGAATTTGAAAAACATTCAGTTCAATGGACTACTCACAACTGGAATTGTCACTGCTTCAAATATGGACATTTTCATGAGGAAACCAGATGTCTAACCTAATACAATGTTTGGCCATTTGATGTTGAGTCACCGAACTTGCAAACCATTTTAATACATGGATGTGCACTCTAGTGAAATCTGACAGTTTTAGACCATTGGCTGGTACTTAATGCAGAAATGTCAGAGGTGTTCAACAGCCCATTTCTGTTTAGTCATTATCGCGTATTCGAACTGTGTTATTAAATCCTACACTACAATTTATTATGCTGTATTTTAATTACACTCCTGGAGACCTGTGAGCATCCTAATAGTTCTGTGATGTTCCTCCTGTGCGAATGCTAGTTTCAAGCGTAATTCACGCAGGAGAGTATTCACGTTAATGAACTGAGTGGTCGGGAAGAGAATTGGAGGGAAATGAGTATGAGTATGCTCATTGTAATTGAAATTATTATTCAGAACTGACCAGCACCATTCTACTAAAAAAATTACTAAGGGAGGGGGGAGGGCGTGAAGGAGAGAGAGACAGAGAGGAAGAATAGGAAGATGAAGGGAAGTTGAGAGGTGCTCGTGATAGCATCAGCTGCTTACCATGGCACCAATCTCAGCTTGCAGAAGTGTAGCAGCTCCTTCCTTGTTCATGGTGAAGTTCGTAACTGGCGGTGGTGACAAGGCTTGTGGAGAACTGCAGCGAGGCTCATGGCAGCACTAACGTCGGTGGCTTAGGACTGAGATCCGAGATCTGAGCTGCTTGTTGCCTCATGTGTCATGATGAAGTTAAGATATGTTTTTGAAAGTGCTCTTGGGAAAGACCTGTCTAGAATTGTCAACATGTTTTCCACAGAGAACTCTCTTTCCCAGCGTGGCGATTTTTCTTGCTTTGTTGCTTCGGTTTGGGACCACATGGTGAGAATTTACAATTTACATTGAAGTTTGAATTTTTATTTTTTGATGTGGCTCATCACAGTTCCATCCTCTATTGCAGGGAGGTGGTAAGGCTTTGAAGCAAGCTGTGACAGACAAGAGAGACGATGTACTGCAAGCTCTTCTGGAGGGAGGAGTTAACGCCAATGGAGAGGATGGCACTTCTGGGCCTAACCCCCTGCAGCTGGCAGCATCCAGTGGACACATGCCGTGAGTAACTGTAAAAGAAATAATTGTTGATAACTTCCAGAATATCTGGCAGCTTTGATGATGTAATGGTAGATAATGCTAGATAAAGTAGATGTGATAAAGTAAGATAATGTAGATAAAGCTACCCAAAAACTATAAAGAATCAAGGTAGGTTAAAATTTTTCTACCAGAATGTTCGAGGACTCAGAACTAAATTGAAGGATTGAACTCAAAAAGTATTTCTGTGTTTTCAATATGTATGATGTCATTGTTCTATCTGAGACCTGATTAACAAGCCACATTGTCAGTGAAGAGCAGTTTGTGAAAGATTTCAACATATATATAGACTAGGCAGAAATATTCAGAATAGCTCCTATTTTAGGAGAGGTGGAGTTTTAATAGATGTACAAAAATAGTCTCATCAGTAGTGTTATTGAATTCACAAATGATGTTGAGCACTTTTTTGTTCAAATTAATTGTGTAAATGTTAATTTTATTGTGAGTGCTCTGTATTTTCTCACCCATGACCCCTGAAAATGTAATGGTGTCACATTGTGCATCAATTGAAACAATTGACATTGCATATCCAGATTATAAATGGTTTATATTTGGGGATTACAATCTAACCATTAAGAAGTGGTTGCACAGTGAATATGCAAGTTATCCAAATTTTAACGATAGAACTACCCCTCATGAGACGAATATCTCAAATTTCACCACACCAGGTAGTTCACCACCTTCTCTTGATTTTAATTAGTGACTCTCTTGATTTTCTATGGCCTGGATAAGAATTAAAGAAATTAAATTGTTCTATTATTCATTTTAAGAACTTACTAATATGGGAGTTCGATTTCAACCTGTCATTTTTGACAAGTTTCCATAGTTTATAATGAATGACCTTAAATCAAGTGAAAAAGCTCTCATTGTTTTTTCTTTTCTTTTTTTCCCCTCAGAAATGTAATTGTGTTTTTTATTCTTTATGAGTGCAAGAGTTTCATTTCATCCCATTTTTTAGGAGTTACCATAGTGTTCTTAAGAATTCATTTGATTTTATGTCACATTGTTCAGAGAGTTGAAAAAAAACTTAATAATCCAATAATTTAGTTTATATTTATTACTTGCGTTATCATTATTTGTATTAATTTAATAACATCATTACATGTACCATGGTGGTTAATAAGTTTTAAAATAGAGGTTGTTAATGTAAGTATCCAATAAATTTATTGGCAAAAATTGATCATTCTTATAAAATATGTACTCCCTAATTATCACACAGAAACCAGTCTTTTAAAAATTGTATTTTGTTTCAGTTACATTTAAAATTTGATCACTGTTTTCAAAAGTGGAATAAATTTCAAAAAACTGGATGATATATCAAGTTGTGGAACAGTTGATTTAACTATTTCACTGTTAGTATATTTCAGGTATTCAAACAAAATTGATGAAGACATTGATCATCAAATATGTCATTTATTTGAAAAATATTTAAATAATTTATTGAGTTTGAAGGCAAAATATTGTATTCAATTTCATTCAAAAAAGCATCAAAAACTGTACAGGCAATCAACATATCAAGTTCATTTGGATTACATGGTAATAAAAGTTCAGCCAAAGAATAGAATTGTTAGTGCAATTGTTTTTAACTCTCTGTATTGAATATAATCTAATAATTTGGAGAACTGTGGTTACAATCAAACTTATGTTATCTGCTTTAATTGAGACAAACAACTTTTTAGTTATAGTGTTTACCATTAGAAGAAGCACAAAAATAAATTTGCGATGAACTGCTATTCCAACATCTTGCCTTATCTGGAATATACTCAACGACTATGTTCCTGTACTTTCTATTGATATAGTCTCATAAATTTAGATCAGGATCTATAAAACTTCATTTAGCTATGTCTCAGTGAAATTCAAGATCTCAGTGTCTACATACTAAAGGCACAATGTATTATGTACTTGTAATTTTATTTCTCCTGAACATTTTGATTATTTGCTGAAATTGTTGATAAGGTTTCCCTTAAATCTAATTTCTCTCAATTTGTATGAGGTTGTATTTCTTTAATGCACTTTATTTTCACGTTGGTGATTTTTGTTCCTTGACTGTGTTGACTTTGACTCTTAATTGTGTTGTTGTAGTTGAGAAAAATTATGAAATGATCTCGCCCTGAAGTTTCATAGTTTATTAATATGTTGTGTATTTTGTAGGAGCCTTCAATTGCTGTTGGAACATGGAGCGGACGTAGGGCAGATCAATGGTGAAGGGCAGACTGCCCTACACAAGGCAGCCCTGAATGGGCACAATGAGTGCATAGCAGCTCTCTTAGCAGCTGGTGCAAATCCCTTGGTGAAGGATGCCAGTGGTTGGGAGCCCCTGCA
The DNA here is from genome assembly GCA_964035755.1 of Teleogryllus oceanicus. Lineage (NCBI taxonomy): Eukaryota > Metazoa > Arthropoda > Insecta > Orthoptera > Gryllidae > Teleogryllus > Teleogryllus oceanicus. The sequence goes on from CAXIVR010000013.1 coordinate 55,219,362, forward strand.
CCTTGCAGCGCGTGCAGGGCACATTGAATGCGTAAAGCTTTTGTTGGCGTCTGGCGTAGACGTGAACCGCCCAGCTGCAAATGGTCAGACTCCCTTGGTGTGTGCAACAAATGAATGCCCTGAAGTGGAAGAAGTCTTGCGGGCTGCCGGTGCCGCTGTCGAACCAGCAGCAAGTGACAGTTTGTGAATTGGAGTTGTGTGAGTTTGTCAGAATGTTGGTGTGCATTACAGAATGCTGGAACGGAGAAGTTTGGACTGAGATGATGGAGGTGGAAATTCTTTTTGTTTTCATGTAATAGGTTTGTTTTATGACTACTCAGGTTCCAGAACTGACTGAGAATAGGTCTGTGCGTGGAACACTTGAACATGAAATAAAATTAACAACACAGAAATGATTCTGTAAAGATTTCATGAAGACTTTCAATAATATTAATTTTATATACTTGCTAAGTCAGTGTTTAATATTTAAGAAATGTTAGTCTAGTTGCATGGGTTGGCCTTTTCACATCTTTTCCCTGATTATCTTTTCAATTACAATGAAAGTGGCTTTGAGATTTATTAATTGCAATTTTTATTTCATCTTGCGTATGTTGCTTTTGGAACAAAGATATTGGAAGTGAGAGATTCCTTATTCCAAAAAAGTATTATTTTGTTGTTAAGTTCAAGATATTTTGTATTTCTGTAATTTTTGAAGAAAATTTGGCTACTAATGCCATTTTCATTTCTTTTTTACATGCTATTTATTTAGTATAGAGAAAGTTGTGTAATGCTGCAGAAAAACCTGATTTTGTTTTCAGCAGAAAAGTCATTTGAAAGTCCCTGAAAATTGAAAATGTAGATAATTTGTACTTCTCGAAATTTCCTCTAAAATGTCATAGACAAAATCCACATTTTGTCAGGATGATTGCTTTCTGGAATACATTGAAAATTAGGGAATTTCATTGCTCTGGAAAAATCAGAGAATTTAAGGAAGAAATATTAGAAGTCGGAAAATGTTGAGTTGGGTATATAACTTGAAATTATTCTTAAAAAATATTAAAGCATTAGTTTTTGCTCATTCTCCATTTGTTGAGTTTTTATTTTTAATTTGTTCTTTATCATGGCAACGTCTAAGAGCTGCCAAATTAGGTTGAAACTTGCTTTAATATTTTCTTTAAATAGTGTGAAATACTCTGCGTATCTTATCAGTGAAAACTTTTAAAATGCTTGGGAAAACCGGGAAAAGTCAGAGAAATTTGTTTCAGGAAATGAAGGGCCACTGTGTTTGTGGGTTTTGCGTTCTGCGGGTCTGAAAAATTGGTTTTCGCAAAACCTCTGCCTGTCCAGGAACAGGGAACTTGTTAAGTTAAAAAAGTTTTTGGTGCCTTCTTGCAATATTGTAAATAAAAGATTTTTTCTTAATGAAGTGATTTAGAAGTGTTCAAGCAAAAGGTTCTTTGGATTAAAATGCGTGGAAAATTGTATGTTGGATAGATTCAAAGATATTTCATGTTAATCCCAAAGACTAAACGCAAAAGCCGTATCATGAAATTGGACGCAAGTTATGAAGAGACTAATTCTCTTACAAGTTTGAGGTTATAAGTACAATGCCATTCTGCATGAATGAAGAGATGAACTCTTCACATTTTCAGCAAATATTCTACTCCCCCCATATTGAATGAGAGACTGATTTTTTTATTAGCGTGCAAAAGGGTGATTTACTTGATTTTGGATTAATTTGGGGGTGATGTTATGAGATTCTCTGATTCAAGACCTTTTAGTATTTTGCCATGAATTTAATGAAGTGAAATTAGAAATCACTTATTGGGTAATGTGAATACAAATTGTTAGAAATGTAAATTTTACTAAAACATTATGTTCTCTTTTCAGAGGTATTTGTTTCTAACGGTCCTTGGTTGTGGTTTGAAAAGGATTTGGCAAGTGTTCAAAATATTTTTTTATGCTACGAAAGTGATTTTGAATGTTTAAGTGAATTAAAGGAAAAGTATGTGGATATGCACAAACAGGAAAAGAAGTGTTTTAGTATGCTGGCATGTTACAACGATGAAAAAATTATTATAGGATCATAACACCAATTGTACATTTTGAAATAAAAATGATTTCATCCAGAAATGTTTACTTAAGACAAATGTTAGAATATGAGAAAATATACTTGGGTAAAAGTCAGAATATAATAAACATTTTCTATTAATTTATTCTAACAATTCTAAGTTCACCACATTTTAAAATAACACCAAATAAGCATGATCTCATTTTTTCATATACACATAGGTTACAAGCAACTGCATTTGGTAAATAAAATTCCAAAAATGTCTCTCGCACACTGACCAGCTTTTAATCTCAGGAGATTTGAGTATTTTTTGTTTTTGAATTTGTCTCAGGAAAAAACAAATACCAAATGAAAAATCAAAAAAAGCATTTCTATAAATGAAATAATAATTTGTACTAAATGTATGTCAAGTAATTAATATCTACTTTCTAACTGGTATGGGTAGAAGAGATCACAGAGATGGACACACTTTAAAAGTCACAACTCGAAAGACCGTGGGTTCGAATTCCTCATTGGAAATAGACGTTCTATGTGACATGGTACAATCTATCCAAAAAACCATGTACCATCTACAAAAACTCTAAACTTCTAAACAGTCCTGTACTTGACTCAAAGAATGTGTGAATTACGAATTGAGTATGAATACCTGCGTGCCTGTGCAAGTAAGCATAATAGACCAATTAGATAGATATTTATTATTTCTGCAGGTAGGTATATACAACCTGGTGGCAGAACACAATTGACTGTTTTGTGAGCACCATCTGACTGTCACCAAACCTTCCTATCTGTAGTGAGGTTCAAGCACTGCCATGGGCTTACGAGCCACAAGCAGCAAGAACCTCTGTTGCAAGGGGCTTATGAATCACAGTGAGAGTTAAGAAGTGAAAACTAGGGTCAAAATTCCCTAGGTGAAAAAGGAAGTAATAATTTAACTGAGAGTAGAGAGCACAGCTGGCAATTAGAGAGGTTAGAAAGTAAAGGATCATATCATTAATTTATGTCTACTGGCGTGTTTGGCCATTTTTGACTTGCAAGAATCAGATTTTTTCTGCAACTTCTGATCAAACAAACATATCTCTAATTCTTAAATATCCAGGATGAAGGAGATATCAAACCACAATAGTAGGCAAATAAATTTACTTATCAGAAAATTCAGCCATACACGTGTTTCAGGAAGTCTTTCCCATCATCAGTGACTCTACAATATAAAATTAAATCCACAAGTGTCCCCATATATGAGGGCTACTATTGTGGTTTGCATATCCTGGATATTTTACCATGGATTACCACAAAATATCTGCTGCTACTACAGAATTTATATCTCTACTTACTTACAATGTTCTTATAGAGGTTAGGTGTTGTCATATGTACAAAACTGTAGTTAGAAAAAATAAAAAGGTGTGTTAATTTATATGACTCAAAACGTGTTGTATTGTTGTCGACATCTCTTAACAAAGAAACAGAAAAAGTATTGTTTGATTTCAAACATTTTCATGGAATTTCTATCATCTAACTAATTAAATATATTCATCTCAAATACCAGAAGCTAGAGTATATTCGAAAATTAACATTGATGTTACTATTGTCAAATCAAAAAAAAAAAAAAAGGAAAAAAACCAAATGCTGATTGGCGGACACGAAATGCATACATGTCAACTATAAAGATGTTTCAGCAAGAAAGATTAAAGAAAGCAATAGTTCTACATGTGTTCAATTATGTGTGTAATGATTATTTGAGTTAATGCTGTTGACAAAATGTCCGCAAAGCTTTCTGGCTATATGCACATGGAAATGTGGATAAATATCTTAAATTTAGGATTTAAAATGAAGAAGAAAGTTGATGAATGGAATTGGCATTTCAAAATAGATTAAGAATGTGCATTAGATTATTTTTATGGCCACAGGAACAAGCCTGTGCTAACACATGGGCCAAAGAGCCTGGGCCCAGGGCCCCCTATAGTTCTTAAAAAATGTATTTAATACTAATTTTTTCAAAAAATAAAATAAAGAAGTGTAAAAAATTATTTGTGATTCAACTATACGCAAAAAATTGGCATAAGGAAGTGATGTGTCACGCAACATAGGATACTATTTATAATATGGAATGTTGCTGTCACTCAGTCATGAGTTTAGTATTTTAACAAAACTTGTCTTTAAATTTGGGGGAGTGGGGAGATCGATGAAAGTAAGAAAAGGAGCTGTCCAAATTAAAGATGCATAAGGGCCCCCAAAGCTGTTAAACGATCCTGCATAGGAAGCATGCGGAGTACAGGCAGGCCAGAGGACGTGAGGAGACAGGTGCTATTGGACCCGCAGGAACAAAGAGCAAAAACTGCTCATGAACTTCCAAACTGTATACAGTATTTTCTAAAATTAGTGACTTCCTGAACTTGTCTGAAATTGACACAAACATCTTCAACACAGCCTAATGGTGAATAAAGAAACCGGACACAGCAGTACAGCTTAAATGTGAGTCGATAGCAGTGGGGGCACAACTGTATGATTTAAATGTTAGCCGATTGCATTAAAACGGTTAACCCATTAACATTCAACATTTTGTGCATAGTCCAGTATTTGTCCACTGTTGTATCCATGTACACAGAGTCATTGTTGGAGTTCTTTGTTAGCATGTGTTTGCAACTTTTTGTGCTGAACCTAATGAATGCAGGCTAAAATTTTATTTATGTACAGTCTTAAAAGTCCTCAATTTACAATTGATATATGAATTAACAGAGAAATGAGTTACACATTCTGTAATAACATGAACGTTAATCATAGTGCAAGAGTAGTGCTCTAGCTTTGGTCGCAAAGCTGCAAGGAGACACTTGATTTACATCAGTAGGGAGTTTGTTAATTGTTGAACATAGTCTGTTGATGGGGTTATTTGATATAGGATAAGTTGTATTTATTAATTCTGAAAATTTTTCTAAATGATGAAGTAGGAACTTTAAAATTCAATTGTCCTTGCAGCAAAGAACAGAGTATTTGGTTATTTATCAATTTATATAAAAAATATGCCTGTGAGAGATCTCTAGTAGACTTGAGCAAAGGCAGATTTAAGACAACAGATTTGACCATAGTCGTGATGTATTAATGGGTCTTGGAAATCAAGACGTTTTGCTGGTATTCTGAAAACTCTGTTCAACAGTTTCTAGTTTTTTAAGTATGATTGGAAGAACAGTGCCCACACTTCTGATTAGTGCATAAGTATTGACTTAACTAATATAATATAAAGAATTCTAATTGTGTGTGTTGTTTTAAACGTTCTATTTTCCACACACTCCGATTTTATCATGACTTGGCAATGGTTTTACGGCCAGATGCCAATTACCGTGGACACACATTACACTTTGACAACTCACACAATCACAAAATACACACAACCATGCCCGAGGTGAGATTTGATCCATCAGTTCAAGACCGCCATGGTACTACTGCGTTAGTGATCTCAGCTTCCTGGATCAGCTTTTTGTGCTAAACCATTATGTTGCTAAATTATACTTGCCAAAAAGTGCCAACCGCTAGTTACACGCACAGACCAACCACTGCAGTGGGATTCGATACGTCAGGCCAAGATTGCCATGGCACTACTGCCTTTGTGATCTCAGCTTCCTGGATCAGCTTTTTGTGCTAAACCGTTATGTTGCTAAATTACTAAATTGTACTTAGAGTACTCCAAAGCGCCAACCGCAGATTGTATGCGCAGACCAACCACCGTTTGTTTTATACCAGCATCATCTTCCAACTTGAATGCAGGTATTAGTAACTTTGCACTGTTTTAGAAGGAGATTCAAACAGATGCCAGTTGTGAAGTCACCTTGACCAGGAGTGTAGAATGCTTTAGCGATCTCGTCTAAATAGACATTTATCATGCAAGAATTCCAAAACTTGCTTAAATGTTTAATTTACAATGTTAATGTATGGTTCATTTAGTTAGAAATAAAATTTGCAAATTAGTTCCAAAGAAGAAAATTTGAGTTGACTATTCTCAAATGAGGATACTGGTCATTAATGGGTTAAATTGTTGTACAATTCAATAGTAGAATTTAAGCTTTATTTTTTATGAACTATAAGTATTTTGGATGAAAATTCATTAAGCTATGACCATTTGAAAGTGTCTTTTTATCACTTTAATGTAAAATTCTCCACATTCAGACTACAGTAACACGAGGACATTATTATGGGATGTAATGGACATCTCAGCCAAAAGTCCCTTTAAAAAAATTCCAAACAACAATTCCTCCTTAATTTCTAAAACGTAGCTCAAACAAAAAGCAAAAAATAGTGTGTTGTTTTTACATTGAAAACACATTTAATGTCAGGAAACAAATTTTATGTGAATTTCATAATTAATAAATTTTCAATTAATTTTTTATAATTGTATTGTATGAAAAATTTTAGAAAGAGAAGAATGAAACAGTTGGTGTTCTAATTCACTAGTTTAGTTTTTGGCTTATTTGAATTAACCTGCAGGGAAATTCAATATTTATTATATTAATTTTAAAAATAATCACCTTCATTACCATCTACTTTAAAACAATGAAGAGCACAGGATTTAATTTGCCTTGAGTGACTAATTTCAACTTAGTGGTCAGAATAGAATTGTTTTGGTAATCCATGAAAATGTTTTATCATTGATTTTAAACTTAATCCTCTAGCAGTTTAACAAATGTAAATGCTCATGATTAAACGTGAATTCTAAGTCTATGCACAAAATTAACTTATTTATAATATTCCACAAAATCTTATCTTTCATACCGATTTATTTGCGAAAACCAATGTATTTTGAAATGTGAGCAGTTTATGTTTGTTTGTAAAAGGAAACTATATTTATTGAACACTAGTGTCCAATAGCTGAAGAAGTGCTGCTGAAAAAAAAAAAAACATAAAATGGTTTTCAAAAAAGTTGCATGATACAAATAAAATACTCTTGTTTAACACGTCAGTAAATTAAATATTTTAATAAAAACAAACTTCACAGATATTGCAATAACCTAATATAAACTATACACAGTTCAACAGTTCTTTTCACCTCAAGAATAATAAGAAAAGTTGCTGTTGAATAATGTAATATTGAATAATAAATATTTAATGGCTTGTGGCAGCAAGGCAGCCTCTTCCTTGGCACCTTGTTGTCACGTCAGCTGTTGTAAGCAGTGATGGACAGTACAAGAATTATGACAATACAAGCACTACAAGAATGGGCAGAATAACACAAGTAAATTTTTGAATTTTTTAGTCAAAATCGAATACTGTTTCATTATTTTTGGATTTTTCCCATGTGCTGAGAAAAATAGCAAAACAAGTCTCTTTTCACATGGACTGAGGTTGCATCATTTTCTTTCAATTTCTACCTGCATTGGAACTAGTAATATAATTACTAGGGAATGGATTTTTATGTAAATACATATTTTTACAGGGACAAGATACCTGCATTCACTAATATTTTTTAGACTTAACACGACATTCTGAACGAAAGGGAACCATTTTTATTTTACATATTTTATCTATTGCTGCATATTTTGTTAAATTTTAATATATTTATAAGTTGAAAATGAATATTACACATGCGAGTTCGAAATATATATTACATGAAACCTGTGTTACTGAAATACTTGCAAAGCCACGCATTGTGCTTGTATTAATGTCGGACTTTTGCTATTTAATGCCAAACTTACCCCCCTCCGCCCCTTTCTGCTTCTTGGAAACCACGTAGTCGGGATTAAGGATGAGAGGATGTATGTGAAGCAGAAGGAACTTCAACTGCATGCTTACTCATGTTTCATAGACCCCCACGCATAACTTGAGGGAACAAATATTTTTCAGATCATTGTCTTATTACTTTTCTGGAGTCAGGGGGTGGGGTGGGGGCTATGCTCCTTTTACCCCCCTCTTTCTATCCCTGACTACACGGTTCTATTCACTTGAGTGCCATCTCCTCATAAACAACATTGTATATACTATGAAATTATAATTCAGATGAATCTAGCAAATTATTGCTTCTGTAGATGCAGAACTTTCTTTTAGCCTCCCTGAATCCATGTTAAGATCTGATTGGCAACGTACTCAGCTCAGAAAACACTTAAAGAATGGAATTTTAAACATTATAATGAATTTTTATTTCACATATTTTCTATTTTTCCTTACATGTCTTAGAAAAAATAAATACATATGTATGTACATATTTTGTTGTTTTTTTTATTACAATTCTGTTCCCTAATAATAATTATGTTTATTTAGGACAATTGAAACATTTCTTTTTAATTTAGTGGCTTTTTGTCGCATTGTTTTGTAACGCTAGAATTTGGGAGATATGCATTTAATTGAAAGGGAGAGGAAGACATGTAGTTCTTCACTCATAATTTTGTCGCATTTTAACTGAATTTGAAACAGTTTGCTTGCCATTCAGACCACTAACAGACAATATGCACTTACAAATTTTTAGTAGTAAAAATATATTTTTCTGAAATGTTTTTCATTTCCTTGATAACACATTAAAAAAACATTCATGATTGATAAAAAATTGTACTGCAAACATTTTTTTATGAGGTCATATTTTATGGCATAATTTCGCAAATTTTAGTAATAATGCTTGCTTGTTTTCAAAGTTATAAAGTCAAAGACATCTGAGCCCTGGTAATAGAAAATGAATTCACGTTTAATCACTGTTTTATTACAATTGTGGTTTTCCTTTTTACTGCTTTAATCTTGCTTTCAAACCCTTTTTAACAATGACATTAAATAGTTTTATTAACTATAAAGTCATGAAATTTTTGACAGATATTGACATCGGATACTTTTTTTACAAATTATTCAAAAACATTTTTTCCAGAATATTCACCAAATTTTTTAAGATAAAAACAATTAAAATAAGAAACACTACATTTTATTGGAGAAAATTCAATAAACTCTGAAAAGCAAATGAATAGATATCAATTTTTATTATTTAACTATACTACAAACCTCAAATTCTACACATTTTGAAATGTCATAATTTTGGTGCCCAACTAAGTAGAAACCAATATCTTACAAATTCTGGATAGATCTTAACTTTCTTATTTCCTCTCAAATCTTTGAGTTTATTGCATTTGTTTTCGCCCAGGGTGACGCATCATTTTAATCATTCCAAATAATAGCTTCCCACAAGAACAGTCAATGTCATTATATTTAATTGCTGCTGCTAGCTCTTTGAATTTTAAATATAACAATTATTATCTCTGCCGAAACCGATAAGTCGCTTTGGACCAGCTTTGGACACTACTAAAAAGTGAGAATATGACAGCTTAAGCCAACCATAGTCTTTGATGGCAACACTGTTCAATTGCATTTCAATTGTTCGTATTTTACCAGCGCGATCAGCGGTGAGAGAACAGCGCATTTATTTTCCAGGACGCCGGTGGTCGGCGGTGGCGTTTGTCTCCTTGTCGAATAAAGAGGTTAGAAATATTTTGGTACTGACAGAAGAAATTAAGCATATCGTAAAACTTACGGATTCGCATTTCTTCGTATAAAGCAGGTTATTTTTGTCACTGAGGGTATCGTGTTCAAAACATCGAGTAATATGTGAGCGTTTCGCATGTGCTTGTGTGGATATTTCATAACGATGGAACAAGTGTATCGGAGCGAAATCCAGGAAGGTTTATCGAGCATTTGTGTTAGCGAGCGTATAGTAATTACATTATCTTCTTCCTGATTTTATATAACCAGATGATCATCAAATTTTTGGTGAAACACCCATTGCTTCACCAAAACACACATTTTGGTGAAATGTATAAAGGTCGTAAAATTCATGTTAATAAATGATAATAATAATAATAAAAAAAAAATTGAAGTTTCCAATATTCATTGTGTGATTTGTAGTTCAGAAAGTAGATAATAGGAGACGTGTGTTAAGAATATTGTTACCTTTTGATTAATGCATTTTCAGATTTGTAACTAACATTTTACAAGTGTTCAAAATTATATACATTTATGTACAATAAGAAATGTGTGTTTGATAAATGAGTGATCATGAATAGTAACATTGAAGCACAAGTGCTCTTGACACCATGTTTTGTTAACTTCACAATTTTGTAAATTTTGGAAAAAAGATCGGAAGTGTTCTCATTAGAGTTGCTTAAATATGTGTGTGTAAATTGGTACAGTTTCTCTCAAAGAACTGTGTTATCTTTCCTTATCTTATATCTGTTGATAAGATTGTATTTATTCTCCTTAGGACAACATTGTGAGTAAGAACATCTCTTTTGTTAAAGATAAACAAAATTTATTGATCCAGATGTAAATGGAAAAAAACAAAAAACTAAATGAATCTGTAGAATTTTGAAGAAAAAAATAAATGAAAGGAAGTTACCTTGAAAAGCAGACTTTTAGTTTCTTAGCATTTTTACTAGTTTTGGCTAGTAACTTTTGTTAGGAAGTAATGGTCAAATTGAAGGAAAGTACAAAGTTTTGCTCAGCAAAAATTCCAAAAATTGGCAATGGTCCTTTGTACCTTCATTATGTTAGCAGTATTATTATGTTTTATTTTTTGAAGTTTTGTACTGAAATCCCAAATAGTTTGATCGTGGCAGAGATGACAGATGTCAGAGATTGTTCTAATATTGCCAGGATTTGTTGTAGAATATTTTTAGTATTGTCAATTTATATGAAAGGCATATTAAGGCATTTTACAAAGTGCTTGAGGATTAAAGTTGCTATGTGATAGTCTTCAGAGTTGCAGAGAAAACGAAAATATAAATGAAACCTTTTAAGAGAAGGGAAAAATCACAAAGTATGAGTTATTATTGCTTGTCTGTTAATGTATTGTATTATATTTATTTAAAAATTAATTTATTATTAATTATTTTTTAGCGGTTGTGTAAAATTCAATGTTTTTCTAACACGTTATATTTTTTTAAACTTGAAATACAATCTTGCCATCTTCATTTCATCAAAACAAGCAATTGAATTGGATACTATTTGTTCTTTGCTACATCTCCCATTTTTTAAATATTAAAAGGATTTGTTAAATTGCTCAGATGCATTAAAATTTACTATCGGTATGAATTTAGAAACAATATTTTCAGAGAGAAAACACATCATTCAATAAATGTAGATAAATTTTGATTTCTTAAAAATGGTCGTATATTGCACAGTGGATGTATTACTGTGATAATATTTGTTATAGTGTAATAAAGTGTGATAAGAGAGCAAGTTATGAAAAGAGCTTTATCTCTTATTCCTCTGCATCTGTAGTCCATTGTGAGTGCTGGTGTTCAGTCTGCTGTCGGGCATTCTTCGTAGACATTCATACCACCTTACAATTAATTGCGTTATTGATTTTTAAATTGAAGATTAGTGTCTATTTTCACTTGTTAAATCCAAGTCTCTTCATTGAGCCAATTGCAAAATTTGTCATCTTGTTGTCTTGTACCTTGCTTGTAGCTCGTGTTCACCAGTTTGAGTGTCTATATATCTACAAAAATATGGGAAAGACAAAGAATTATGGTTCATTTGAAACAATTAAAAATTGTTTTATTGTTGAAAATAGCTTCATATTATTTTGAAATTATGCAAGTTTGCCTGCCAACTTCATGCAGTGAACACTATATAGAAGTAAAAACCTAATTGTGGTTTTAATATTTTGTATGCCAATTTTTTTTATCTATTCAGTATGTGATAGCTTGTGATAAAAACAAACTCAAAATTTGTTTATAACCATTTGTGCTGCAAATATTGTATTTCACCCAGGAAACATGCTTTTACTTGAGTAGGGAAAACCGTAATTTCTGAAAGTCACCTTTTATAAGTATTTGTACCAATAAAGAAAATATTATAGAGATCATTAGTCAGACATTAAGTGGTACTAGAATTTCAAGCTGGCCACTTTCTGGAAAATGGGTAAAATAAGGGAATTTCGTTGCCCTGGAAAAGTCAGGGAATTTGTAGAAAAATTGTTAGAAGTGTAAGGAACTTTTGAGAAGTTTATAAAACTAGATATTATTACATAAAACAGTAGTTCAGCATTACAACAACAAACCTTATTTTTTGCTCAGTTTTTATTTGTTGAGAAAATATGTTTTATTTGTACTTTGTCGCAGTGCGAACAAATCAGTCAGAGAGCTGATCAATTAGTACAAGGGTAGCTTCAACATTTATTTATTTAATTAGATTTACGGATGATACCCTGTACATAGATAATAAAAATACAAATTCAATAAGAATTAAGAGTAAAGCAGGAGTTGATACATATAATATATTACAAAGATCTTACAGGTGGAACATAGTATAAACAAAGCACAAAAGAATGAAATTAAAAGTAAATACAAGTTTACAAATTTCCCGTGAGAACTAATTAAGATGTCTATTCAAAAAGTCTTGAAAGGGTTATTTCCATTAGCCAAAATATCATAATCAGTGCCCAAGCTATTCGCCAAACACAAATGCGATTCACCATCTCATTAGCACAATAGTTAGTTCCTGAAGTGTCAACTAAAAACGAAGGAACAATTTTATTTAAGCAGTGTGAAATTATGAATCTTATGAGGAAACATTTTTTTCAAAAAATACTTGGGAAAATCAGGAGAAGTTGGGGAAATTTGTTTGAGAAAATGAGTTGCCCCTCTGCATTTCCTGCCCTGCGCGTGCCATGTATGAATTTACCTGATCCATTTTTAGATCATAATTACAATAGTATTTCAGCTTCCTCTGAATTCTGACTCTTTAAGTCTGTGAAGACATGTAATAATATTATCTTTTTGTACAAAGTAATTCATGGCAGAATTGATTGCCCCACGCCGCTGGATCAAATGATGTTTCGCGTTCAAACTCGACCATCTAAAAGTTATCTTGTTCTTACTTTATATAAACAACCCTGTTTTGTTTGATATTCAGTTTATCGATCATAAGCCTGTTAGAGAGACGAGTTACCAGCCATGTGAATCTCACAAACTTTATATTATTATATTACAAACTTTAATTATTTATATTATACTTAATCTTGTAGTAGACTTCGAATGCTTCAGTATTGCAGTGTATTACACATTATTGGTATTACACATCTGCAGTGTATTACACACTACTGGTCACATGATGGTTAATCAGGAAGAATTTTTACTCTACACTCTGCAAAATTTCTTATAGATGAAAGAATTTCTCCCAACCATGGGTTGCCCTGGTTTGGATATGGTTGTCAAGTATCCTATTGTTAAAACGTTCTCCTTCAAATTTGGGCGTGTGTTAGCAATGACACTGTCTTAGGGAAATTTGATTTACTTATCCAAGATTCAAGTAATAATTCCGGCCGACATTTCACAATCGTAGGGCAAGAATACTTGTATGCAGTGAAGACGTGCAATGCTTGACTCTGCGGTGGGTTGTGTGGAGTTCAGGAAACCTTGAGTCATCGAAATGAATAAGTCATCAACAACACCCCCAAATGTATGATATAATCCAAACCACTCTTTAAACACTCCCATTAATGATAACAAATTGTGAAAATCACAGCAAAATCAGACGAGTAGTTTTTGCTTTCATGTGCGACATGCATACGCACATTCCCTTTTATTTATACATAGATGTTGACAACATTCCTTATAGTCAATAAAATAAAATGTCTGATGTTGCAGAGAAGGCATGGCAGAAACAGAGCAGTGCAGCGTGTGCGAGACGCGCATGCGGTCGCTGGAGGAATCAGTGCAGCAGTTGCTGGTGGGAGGAAGGCATGAAGGTGGTGGAGGAGATGAAGAGCCATCTGTGCCGGCTGGAGAGATCTGTGGAGAGGGCCCTGGAGGTGAGTGAATGCATGTTGCGAGTGCTGTGTTAATGCACATGGCCAAAGAGCCCCTGATAGTTCTTAAAAAAATATTTTATACTAAATTTTTCATTGCTTGTAAGGAGAATATATGGAGCTGTAAAAGACAGAGAAAGATGGAAGGTAAGATCCAATGAAGAAATAAACAATATACTTGAAGATCAAGATATAATTAGATTCATAAAATCTCGCAGAATTTCTTAGTTGGGACACGTGCAGAGAATGGGAGTGGAAAGAATGCCTAAACATATGCATAAAAATAACATTCTGGGCGTACGAAAACGTGGCAGGCTAGAAAAAGTTGGATCCAGGATGTTGTGGATGACCTGAAAATAATGAAAGTCACTGGATGGTGGGAGAAGGCTGAAAGAAGAGAGGAATGGAGGCAGATTGTGAAGGCAGCCTTGGCCCACATCGGGCAGTAGTGCTTTGGAAGGAGAAGAAGAAGAAGAAGAAATTTTTCAAAAATTAAAATTGAAAAAAAAGTATAAATAAGTGATGTATTAAACTATACACAAAAAATTTGCATAACAAAGCGATGTCGCACATCATTGGATAATATTTATAATATGGAATGTTTCTGGTTGATAGGTTTCTGTACAGAGAAAGGAAGAATGGCCAGGAAAGGAGGGGGTTGCTTTAGCGGACTGAATGGGACCTTCTCTGTACAAGCTTACGCTGCGCCGGGCCGTGAGCTGCCCAGAGGGGGAGAGAGGGAGGACGCTGGTTGAGGGAAGAAGCAGGGGTTGTCAGAATTCAACTCGCTCACATTGCACATGCTATTTAATATTAAATTTACATTATTTACACTTGCAATGACGTAAGTCGGTGTGCCTGCGGTGGTGTGCCGACGGCGGTGTGCCTGCGGCGGTGTGCCTGCGGCGGTGTGCCTGCGGCGGTGTGCCTGCGGCGGTGTGCCTGCGGCGGTGTGCCTGCGGCGGTGTGCGTGCGGCGGTGTGCCTACAGCGGTGTGCCTGCAGCGGTGGGGCTGAGGCGGGGTGCGTGAGGCAGTGTGCCTGAGGCGGTGGGGGGCCGGGGATGCAGGCCTTGGGGCAGGCCCTGAGGCATGGGGTGCTGCACGCGGGAGAGCGTAGGTCAGCCGGAACACGTACGGACTGGAAGTCCGTCTGCGTTGGACGCAGTCTGCACCCCTGCCGAAGGCATTGGGGTTACAATGCACTCGCGAGAAAGCAGATGGCGCCGGGCTGGGCCAGGCTTGCGTTGTCTGTTGCAGAGAGACTTTGTTCCGGCAGAGACAGCGACTTGTCGGCGAGTGCCGTTTTTGGGGGTAGAGGCTAACGGGCCTTCGGGGTACGCGTAGCTGGCAGCCGGGCTGGGGGAGGCGGCGGTGAGGGTGGCCAGCAGTGGGTGCGGCCAGCGTCTGAAGGGGGAAACAATGACCTGCCGCCAGGGCGTTTGTGGCGTGGACGGAACAGTTTCAATTTTTGTATTGTATTGGGGAGGGGGGAGAAATCGGTAAGAGTAAGGATAGGCTCTGCAATTAACCGAGGCCCAAAGGGTCCCAATGCTGTTAAAACAGCGCTGCATGAAGCTCTCTGTTCGGTGTTGGCTTGTGGTGGAATTTAAAAATATTGGCAATATATTATGGCAGTAAACTAAACAGTATTATTCAAATTTCAATATATATTTTATTAACATTGAACAGTGATTGGGTCTTGTTTAGTATAAAATGTTTTGGAATGATTGAAGGCGTTGTCATTGTCAACAATAGTATTTATTTCACAAATTTTACTATTGTTGACAATGACAACGCCTTCAATCATTCCAATTATGTAAATGTCAACTACACCTCACCACTGAATCAATATATGTTTTGTTTAGTGCATTCGAAAGTCTGATGTGTAAGGAAGTCTAATCTTTGTATTCATCCCTGTGTTGACATGTTGAAACACTGATCTGCTGGAGTCCAAAATATCAAACAACTCTCTGAAGTTATGGCAGTATCTTGTGACAAAGAAGGCAATAAGTATTTTAATTGTGTTACTTGCAGAATAAAATGTCTTCAATCGTGTTACTTGCAGAAGAACTCACAGTGTCTCGTTTAACATCTATGTTATGCTATTTGGAAGTAAAAAAGCAAACTTTGAACATTAATTTATTTAATATACAGACAATTTGTCCACAAAAATACATGAAGTAAATTGAAAATAGGTGATCAAGTATGTATAAAAAGTATGTAAAAAATAAGATTGATTGTATGTCAATTAGATGTTTCTTGGGTTTGACATAAATTTAGTATTGTTTTCTTTGTTCAAGTTAATGTTTAGTGCATTTCCTGTTTTGCAAAAATGGTTGCTAGAGTATTAGCTGTATAGGAGTGTCTATAAAGTTTAACAAAAAAAATGTTGTTTCTAGAATTGAAGTTAGAAGTTCTGTACAATAGTAGGACAAAAACAGGGAATCATTATTGTCATTAATCAATTTGCGTAAAAAAAATCAAATGGATCAAGTGTTGCTGAGATTTAGTGTTGGCATATTCAACCTTAATGCAATGTTTTTATAATCATCGTGAACAAAAGTATCACTCACACCCAGACATCAGGCAGCAATTCTAAAAAATGTGTGTTGCTGGGTTTCAATTTTGGGTAAATACCAAAGAAGGGTAATAAAACAACTAACAAGAACATCAGAACTGGAACTGGTTTAATCTGCATCAAGTATAATGATCTCAAAAGTACAATCGAGTGCTTTTCATGACATGTACATCTAATAAAACCCAAAAATTGATTTGATTTGGTAATGGCGCATTGTATATGATCTAAAAAAGTCATCCCAGAGTAGTATCACACTGCAGTCTTTTACAGTTGTAACCCTTTCATGCATCATGGAGTTATGAGCGTAGTTAAAGACTGCTCTACTAAAAGTTATTACTTTGTATTTTTTATTGTTGAGATAAAGATCATTATGAGTGCAACAGTCTGACAAGCCATTTAGTGCATTTTGAAGAACAACTGTGCAAGTGTCTTATTGGGATATCAGGGAGATCTTAAAGTCCTCCGTAAATAGAAAAGTACAGTTTCCATTTCTTGAAGAACTAGTTGATGGAAACAATTACAAAAATAACATTCTAATTTACAATTTGGCAGAGTCGGCCTCACAGTCTGTGTCTGAAAGAAACCTGTTTGATACTAATGCGAATATTGAAATCCTGAGTAAAATTGTTTAAGTGCATGGTGATTTCATTTCAACAATTATTTGTTTGTGCCAACCAAATGAAAACGAAACAATTAGACCACATAAAAGTTGGACTTGGGAATTAATTTATTGTGCTGTATGTTCGTAGAAACAAAAAGAAGCGTGAACTAGCGTTGGTGCAGAACGGCACAGACTTTCGTATTAGATAGTTTCCTTATCCCTTTGGTCTGGGCTAACTTTTTGGTTTTGCTCTACCTATGGGTGCTCAAGAGTGTTTCTTTTTGTGGTTTTTGGACCTGTAATAGTAGAATTGAATTATGACTTTCCGTATATTATAGAAGAGTA
The DNA here is from genome assembly GCA_964035755.1 of Teleogryllus oceanicus. Taxonomy (NCBI): domain Eukaryota; kingdom Metazoa; phylum Arthropoda; class Insecta; order Orthoptera; family Gryllidae; genus Teleogryllus; species Teleogryllus oceanicus. The sequence goes on from CAXIVR010000013.1 coordinate 55,236,704, forward strand.
AAATCTGATTCTACACTTTTCTTAAAAAAAATTGATGCCATTCAATTGTTGGAGCTGTATGTTTCCCACCTCTAACATTGGAGGAGATGGTATCCTCACATTAGATATTAATTATTGTGGAATAAATTGGATATTATTTAGGTATTCAATATTCCAAATGTTGTGGGGCAACAGAATGATCGTGTTAGCTTTCCAGTGTTTCCCCACGGAATGACTCTACAAGAAAACAATATATCAAGATTGTCATTGAATTTACTAGCATCATTGAATTTATTTCAAATTAATAAAATTGGTGTCACACTAAACTTGATTTTTTCAAACCTAGTATGAACCAGTTTATAGATTTTATATGTTCATGGGTGAGCAATTCTATTGGATGTGAAGATGTTTTCATCCAACTTCGGCAGTTGAAACAGTAACTCCTACTATATACCAAAGCTTAAATTATGGTTTTGATTGGGCTTTTGATTTTCAGTCAACTAATTTGGGCAATATGACACATTACTATTACTTTTTGTGATATTTGCGATTGTGTTTTATATTTTTTTGTTTCATTTTATACTTTCCAAATTCTGTGTGTCTATTTGAGAATACTTCAAAAATATCTTTTAAATGATGTGCAAAAGTAATTGTCTATGTTGGTCACATATGTGGGTAGTCATTTTTTTAATATTCTTGATATTTTTCTTTTCTTTGTTCTTTTCATTATATTGTTTTTAATACTACTCTATATTATTTTCTTAATACTTATTAATATTTATAGTAATGTATTAATTAATTAATATAGTATTAAATTAACAATGTAAAAGTGACTTATAGTCTCTAAAAACTGCATTTCCCATGTGCTTTTTCATAAGTGGAATGGTGTGTCTGTGTTGTAGGTGTTGTTGCCGCGAGTTGATGCCTTGCTGACGGGGCTGGAAGCGACATCAGGTCCCCTTCCTCCCGCTACCGCTGCGAGCACAGCCAACACGGCAACTTCAGCAAAGAACAACCCAAAGGGGAAATCCAGTGCAGTGAAAGGTATGCATATCATGCTCTGGAGAGGGCAAGATCATTTCTCTGTAGGCTGGAGAAATTGTAATGAGGGAACCACGAGGCTAGATTTTTATGAGCACTCTAGTGGAAGTATCATGACGTTGCCTGGTCTTTTATTTCCAATTTATTTTCATGTTACATAATACAAGATGTGTAAAACATCACATCCTGCTGCCATCCTGTTGAAGCCAACTTTAGCTTAGCATTTCTGTGATTTTTCAAAAACCAGGTGAATGCCAGAGCAGTTTTCTCACAAACTGACCTCAGAGCACACGCAATCTATCCTGCCTGTTCCTTGTCTTTTACTTACACACTTTTCTCTTACTCTTGCACCACCACTCATGTCAGGAGACCAGTTCGGAGCTTAGTTTGTTCTGACTGGGGTGATGCCAAGCTCGGGGGAGATACCAGGAATGGGAAATCTTTTGCAAGCTGATATGTAGGTAGGATCTCGCCTCCAGTGGGGACACTGCCATCTCTCAGGATAAACATTAACTACACTTAATGACACTAATGACCATAATAGTTGAGGTACTGGGAAACAATCAATCAAAAACTCTTTGTTTCAAAGTGAATTACTATGAGCTGCACTCTGTATTTCCAACTCGTCATATCCTTTCTAGTCCTTTGTACCTTGGAGGCTGAGAAGAAATGTTGGTGATCATCATTGAAAGAAAAATGGTACATTTCTACGAATAGACATTAATCGAAAACTCTTCAACAGAAACATGAGGGGCTGCATCCAGATGATTCAAAGACACTTCACTCAGTTGTCAGTAAACATTGTTCTTTGCCAAATTTTCATCAATTAATTTGTTTGCTAGTGCCAAGGAGTGGTCACAATAGTCATTCTCAACCTATGAAACGACACTCCATAATTTTCGCATTAGCCGCCTAGGGAGCACACCAGTAGACAAGACACTAGTGTCACAAACTGACATCTACTTGTAGCATGTAGCATGGTACTAATGCCGTGGTGCAGATTTAAGTAATATTTAGATGTAAAGTCATTACAAAAAATGTTGGCACTACTAAGTCTCAGTTCAGTCTGGTTTTCTCTTTTATTTATTAATGTACAAAGCCAGTTGGATATGCCCATTTATAGGCTTATAATAAAATATAAAAATTTATAAAAATCATTAGCAATAATATATCACAGCTGTGATTCAAATGTTTTTAAAAATCATCAAATGGCCAGTTCAACATTAGAAAAAAATTCTTAACATTGACATTATTTGTGAAGAACACTATTCAGTATCAAATCATTGTTATTTTAATAATATTGAAAGGTCTGTAGTAATGAGAAGGTAATATGGGACAGACAGTGGAATTTAACAATGAATAGTGGAACTATCACCGAAGTTCTTTAAGATCTTGAGAAACATAATTATCAAAGACAATGCGTTCTATAGCTTAACTTTGCACATGAAATTTGGCCAACAAATATTCATGGTCAAACCCATGAGGGAGATAAATTACAGTATCAAGGTTCTTAACAAATCTATCTAACATTGTTCTAAAATTTTACAAAAAAAACGTACGATTTGGTGACTAAATTATTGAAGTATATTCAAGTCTAGATCTAACAATACTGAAGAAGTAATATTCTCAATACTTTAACAGAATTTATCTTTCTACCCAATCTTGTGTGAAAGCCTATTGTAATATTGTATTGTGTGAAAGCCTATCTATTGTCACTAAGTACCAGTTGCTCGATATGTGGCTTCAGTGATAAATGATATGCAAAAATTACAGCAAGCTCTTTAACATTACTGACGGATTTAAATATTATTGAAATTGTACATGAAATTAACTTCTCGATATTTTTTTGACTTGCTTGGTTCCTGACATTTATGAGTTCAAAGCCAATTTGAGATTATCACTGTTATTATAAAATATATTTAAATTATCTTTAAGATTATTATTGTCATGGTATCAATATTGGAAGTTAACTTTACATCATCTGCATACATCAAGATAAAATAGGACAGACCAAAATCGATGTTATCCGTGATTATCCAAATACTAAAATTGTACAAAAACTGAGATATGAACAAAAAAGTTTGAAACAATTATCAGGTGTATCAAGACAGCTCAGTCTCTCCAGTATGAGACCATGATCGAGTGTATCAAAAGCCTTAGTAAAGTCTCTGTAAATAATATCAACTTGCTCAAATTGGCTCAAAATAGACTGTCAAAAGGACAAACAATTGGTGACAGTAGATCTGGCTTTTAAAAATCCATGATGAATATCTTTTATATGTGGTTTAAATGAAGATTACAAGTTTTCATACAATTTTTTATATTGTGAATTTGAAATATGTTAATGGATTTCCACTATTTTTAATTTTTGTTTTCTAAAAATAAAGCCCAGGCTTATAGTTACTTTGGTTAAATTATTTACTTTAGTCCAAAAACACACTTGGTCGATTGATTTCCTTGATGATAAATAAACCATGCTGAAGTAAATTTTAATCACGATTTTTGTTATGTCCTTTTTTTCCATGTAGAAGTTACTGTACTTGTAGTAATTGTAAAGGCTAATCTCCGCTTACAGAGGGGGTTAAGAGCTCATTTGCAAGCTTTTTTTTTTATCCAAGATTTTTTAAAATATCTTTTAATTAAAGGTTCAGTAATAATAATGATTTCTTTTTTAATAGTACCTTGCATTTTGTTTCATTTCATCACATAATGTCTGTCTAGGCGATTGTTTTTACGTTGTTCTCAATAATTGTCTAGGAGCTCCTAACGGGACTGAACTTGCCAACGCCAAGGGGAGTGGAGAACGCTGTGAAATGGCCGTGTCTGTGCGTCAGGCGGCATCGGCAGGTGACCTGGAAACTTTACGCTTTTGGTTGGCCCGGGGCGCCAATGTGAATGCACCAGATCCTGCTTCCAAAGACACTGCTCTCCACCTCGCTGCACGGGCTGGAAGTGCCGCTTGCATAGAGCTGCTGCTCTCCAAAGGCGCTCACAGTCCCGTTAACAAGTACGTATGTATGTATTTGGTATTTTAAGGTTGGATTAATCTGACTTTTGCCAGCTATCAGAATTCCCAGACCTGGGCCCTATTTTTATTGTCCATGCCTTAGGGCATGGCTGTCCAACTGGTGGTCCGCAGGCTACATGCGGCCCCTGGTGACATTTATTGTGTATTGAGAGGTTATGAGACAAACGAGATTTGCTTTCATGTCAGGCATTATTAATATGCTTTTTATGTACATGTCATATGAGTAATAATAATATTCGCACATGTGTATTAGTTTTTACAAACGTTTGTAGTGATGTTAATTTTTCACTTAACATATTGTGCCTAGCACATGTGCCTTTGGGAGTCAACACACCCTTAATGTAATATTAGGTTAAGTCATTCCAATGTGTTTCACTGCTTTTGCATGCTGCTTGATGATCCTGATGCCTTCCCCTAGTTCAGAGCAGCCCAGCAAACTGTCAAAATCAACAATATGGGAAAGTCAGGTGTGGATTGCCCAAGTATGAAAATGTGGCCCCAACCATATTAAAGGTTTTAGGTGTGGCCCTTGTCGCTTTGGATGTTGGACACCCCTGCCTTAGGGTAAGGGAGACACGGCATAATGTGATGTGACTCCTCACTGAACCTAGCTTCATTGGGCTACCTGAGCTCTCTTCCATCACACAGCTAAAGCAGCTAAGACATATGTCTGAGAAAGCTACTTTTTTCCCTGGCTGGGAATAAAATCGGAACCGCCTCAAAGAAAACTAGCATTCTGTCCAAGAGCCACTTCAGGGGTCTCTTGTTATTCATTGAAGTAGGGAGCCCCCTCCTTTGTGGAGGCACAGGGGCTTGGAGCAGGTGCATCCAAGTATGTGTAATAGGGATGCGACCAATGTCGTTTTTATAAAACTACTGATGTAAAAATATTAAGATTGTATAGTAATTTCTAGATATCCAAAGATTGTATATTCTTCAGACAAATGTGATCAAGGATTGAAAATAAGTCAAGTTCTTGTCAATAAAGAATCCTCCATAATTTTTGAATTATTGAATCAGATAATCTATGTTTTGTTAATTCTCCTGATGATTTCTTGTCTTTGTTTTGTCAGTAAAATCTTTAGTAAAAGTTATTAAACAATACAACATTCAAATTAAATCAGCCCCCTCTCCCTGCGTCAACTTCAATAACTTACTAATTCAATTTTAAAAACATGAAGTTCAATAACATCAATAGTTTTGAATCAATGTTTTATTAACATTAATGTTTTAATTTTGAGCATCTATATTTAGAAAATCAATGTTTTCTTGGTGATGTCACATCCCGAATGTGTACACCTGGGCTCTCAGTTCAAATCCTGTGTAATCTCAGATAATGTTATCTGTTACTGCAAGAGATCCATTTCTGAGTGTTGCCTATAACAAAATACTTCATAAAACACATACCCTTAATTTGCAATCTGATACTGAAAAACAGCAATATCTATACGTTAATTCTGCACACTAGATTGCCACTTACCTATAATTTCACAGCGTCTTAATTTTCGTGTTGGCACCACGTTTTTTAAGTGCTATTGTGCTTTGGATTTAAATTTTTTCCCGTTGCTTCCATTATGGATAATGCTGAACCTCACCTCATGACTCCCTTGTTTATTGTATCTCTCTCTATGTAAACTAGCACGTACACTTAGCATTTAATTTCTGTTTATAATTATCGTTTAACATTAACTTTATATCACTTTCTATATCGCTAGATCTTTCAGGAAGGCTCAAAACATGAATTGATAAGTTGGAGAATTTGGAAACATCATGAGTAGAGACATCTTGGAGGGGAAAATAATTATAAACAAGGTTTTCAAAATTTTGAGAAGTCCTCAGTATTTCTGCCATAGCCACAAGTTGTAAAAATTTGTAGATCTTCATCACGAAGTGCTAATGTGAACAATTGTAGAGTATGTTGTCAGTTGTTTTTGTGACTAGGAAAGCATTCCCAATCTTTCAAGTATCACATCTAAACACTAATTCCTCCTAAATCCTTAGGCCTTATCTGGGAATGTAGTGTGCTTGCCACAATGGGGTTAAGGGTTTCTGTGGAATTGGCTCAACCTGTGACCCTAAGCTTGTAAAAAGGTACATGCTCCTTGATGGGACCATGGACTACTGCTGGCGATTGAATTTTGTGCTGAGACTGGTACAAGAACAAGGGTTGTGTGGCGTCGTGGAGAAAAACACATGGACATTTACAAGTATGTACAAGTTTATTTAGACGTATGTACAATAACCAACTTCTGCTCTGAAACTACACACTTGTATTTCCCTGTGGATACCCCACATAGCTACGGAGGCTCCGCCTCCTCTGACGCTACTCCTGCGCCTCTACCATGACCTCGTCACCGTGCAATAGGCACGATATGCTCCAGCCTGGTCATAAAGTTTTGCGCATCGCGCGAGGTTTCCAGAAAAAAACACGTGTGAGCTCGTCGGCTCGATTTTATACCAGAGTGTAGCCGCCACGTGACCGTCCTAGGTGTAGGAGGGAGGCTCGCGTCTACCACGTGACCTTCCCGGTCAAGCTGGCATCCCCTTTGTCTAAATGTATCCCGACGCCGGGCGCCTAGCTATTCATGCCCGCAGGTATGCGATACTTCCGCTCCTCCTCCCACCCACGGCTGTCAACGTGACGCTACAGTTGCCTTGCCATGAGGTTCCGGAAGGAATGTGGACCCTTCTCACTAGGACTAGCTTAGGTGCCTAAGTGCATCGAGTGATGTCACTGCAGTGCCTTTGTTGGAAGGTACTAGGGTTTGAGTCCCAACGACAGCAGGATTTTCAACACTAGCTAGATAGCTAGGTTGACTTCAGTTGCTGTTTGGAGGAGAATTCTTGCGGCTGGTTGCTTAGTAATTTTCTGTTTTCTCTGATCAACTCTAAATGAATGACAGAGCAGTACCCTAACAAATAGGCAATCTCTCCTTCCTCTTCCTTGTCCTATTTTCAACCCTTTCTTACACACACTTACACTTACATGCATTAGACTACCACACATGTCTGGAGACCGATTGGGAGCTTAGAACTTGTCCCAGCCAGGATGGTGCCCCGGTGGGAGATACTTGGTTGGGAAAACCCCACTACCCGATGTGGACGTTGACACCAGATCTCACCCAGATCGCTGCTTCCTCATAAGATAAACATGCACTACCCTTATGGAATTAATTACCTTAGACGTTGATGTGCCCGGAAACACGAAATAATCAATCAGTCAATGCTGGGTAGAGGGTGGTAGTTGCTGGAGGGTGCCTGTAGGTGCTGAGAAGTGACAAGACTGACAGGGAGTGGGCTGAATAAAGGAAAAAACCAACTATAAATAAATAGTTGCAAAACTGCTTTCTTGTTAATTCAGCTATTCAGACCTTGGGATTCGTCAAACGTACCTGTCACGATCTCCACTCGATCGATGTTTTGAGATCACTTTATTTGATGCTGATTAGACCTATTTTGATGTTTTCATCAGTGATATGGTCGCCTTTCTTCTTTAACAGCATCAAAAAGATAGAAACTGTTCAACATAAGTTTTTTAGAATAGCTGCCAGATATTTGGGTTGTGATGATCCGTTCATTGAACACAAATATGACTATATTGCACTACAATTGAATATACCATCACTGGTATCACTGAGAAATTTACAGGATGCAATATTTTTGAGAAAATTGATTATGGGTGCGCTAGATTCCCCTCTACTTTTTAATTATATAACATATAAAACATCGACATTTAATTCGAGAACGACAGAAATCTTTGTTATCAAATTATATAAACAATCGTATACTGCAAACAATGTGATAAATCGCTGCTGTAAATTGATGAATTATCTAGTCAGAGACAAGAGCGATATTTGTGATGCAAACTTTTTATCCATTGCTAAAGCCGAGTTGTTAACTTACGAATAACGTTATTTTATTTTAACTATATTATACTTGTATTTTGTAATTTGTATTTTGTCAAAACATGCTTTATCTGCTGATGGATTTTGTACAATCAAGGACAAATTGTCCGTTAAATAAATAAATAATAAATAATAATAATAATTGTAAAGATCAGCAATAAAAGTTAATCCTCAAATTTGAGTTTTGATGATACTCAAAAGTTCCGTTTATGGCTTGTAAAAGGACTCCATTTTGTCATTTTTGTGTACCCCAGGTAGAGCTCCTATACAAAATTTTACTTGTGTGTCTAAATATAACAAAAGTGTGTGTTGGTTTGAAATATTAACTTTTTTATCGGTGAGCAACATATTTTTTCTAATTTTTGCCTTTTTTCACCCCAAAGTTGATTACAATAGATTGATTAGATCAGTATAGAACAGAGATTTGCATAATTGCAGATTACTGTAATTACTAATGTGATCCAAAAATTATTCTTGCAACCTTTTACCTCATGATAGTAATTAAACCATTTGGACCTTGTTGAGCAGGTGCAAGGAGACTCCTTTAGCAGCAGCTGCTGCTGCAGGTAACATCGAAGCAGTAAAGGCCCTGCTGTTCCAACAGGGTGCATCCAGAGCGAAGCAGGTGAGTAGGTGGATGGCCAGACCCTCCAATGTGGAGTTTTGTCTAACGAAGCAGTACGACAGTGTGCTCTCTTTCTATGTCAAGGCATGTGGGTTCAAATCTTAATTGCAGACTTTTGTGAGATGATTAGTCAACTTATCTCCATTCTTACCTCCTTTACCAACTTCCCGGGTGTAATGGATAGCATATTGGACTGTTATATCCAGATTCGCATGTTCAAATTTGATTGAAGCCCTGTATTTTTAAAAGCGAAAAATTCTTTTGTACACATCCCTTCAGAGGGAGTTGCAACATGCTTGCTGTTCATGTTGTAGATTTACTGCATATAAAACATCCTCAAGCCTAAAAGAAGACTCTGAATCAAATTCTAATTGCCTGTTTCGTCACCCGAGTGTTTCCTTCTTTTGTTACTGGAGGGTGCAAAATGTGCGATATCAAGCGGAAGGGCAGATGTATTGGCCTGACCCTCACCACAAAAAATAAAAGGATATGGTGAAACCTCTGAGAGAGATCTCAAAGACCTCTCAATGACAGATTTTCCTAGGAACTGAAATTTTTGGAAGAAGCAGATGGTCTTAAATGTAACATACATGGCCGGGCATTGTGAGAAGTAATTTATAAAAAACTGTGAAATTCATCATAACTGAAAGTACTGGCTCTTGGCCAAGGAGTGATGTACAAATCATGCTATTGTCAGCACTGTTTCTCTTGGGGCACGAGAGACAGTTGCCCTAACTTAAACATTTTGTACCACACGCACCCGCAAACTATTTGACGATAATTCACTTTAATATAAACTATGTGGACTGATATTCAATGCAGACTGTGAGAGAAGTACAGGCACCAAAGTGAACCTAACCTCTATTAGGTACTGCCAACTTATGAAAATGAAAATTATACGAAAGACTAAATATATTAGTAAACTTTCTTTTTCTAAAGTATCTATTCAATACTTCTTTCAGCTATTTACAAATAAATATTTAAATGCTCCATTCACCTTCACAATCTGATATTGTTAACATATAGATGTAATAAATGGTTGAGTGTTTGACTAGTGATTGGCATAAACATACCATCTTAAAAGACCACTTTTTTTTACGGAACTAACAGGGATCTCTTAGTAATGATTTCACTGCATTTTAATTGAATTATAAAGACAATTCAACCCACATCCCACATTACTTAACGAAACCAATGAATTTGTAAATGTCACATGATTGAACCTTTGTATGTTATTTATTTACTTATTATCTCTTCAGTGATTTTTTGACACTTACTGATGCCAAACCTAATGGGGGGCATGGTCTATAATTAAAAACATAGAAGTGATTCGCGTTTATTTTATAAACGTTCACTAACTTGTTCTTGGGCTGTTTTATTCCATATTATTCTTGGCATTCTGCCAAATAGACAATATTTGTGTGCTTATGTAGCTAGAATGCAAGTAAAGTTCACTTTAAATTTCCTTCTCAATCAATATTATTTACATTTGATTTTTATTAATCAATAACAGCCTAATAAGATATGGAGCAGTAGTTCATTAAATTAAAAAAAAATAAAATAAAATTATGGAATAAATTTGATGTAGTGTTCGTAATTGTGGTTATCAGAAATTTAATGGGACTGGAAAATATTTAAAAATATAAATTACAGAAGGACAACTAAAATCAAAACTTGTATCTTATTGAAGACAATATATTTACCAACAATATGTTCCTTCTTGTCCCAAATGATGGTATAAAGAATAAAACTAAAGAGGAAATTTTAAGTATGAAACAAAAACCTAGGATCAGATATGTTCATAAATATTTTGTCAAGTAGGATTTAGGGTAAAAAGAAATAGAGACCTCTATGAAATATATTCTCAAAAAGTTTCTGAAAATGAACCACTTATACAAGTACATTGACTACAACATGAGAGATGCTGTCATAACCAAATCGGCATAAACACCATTCATGGAACCTAGATGCATAGGAGCATGACCCGGTTTTGCCGGATATTATTGTTGTTATCAACACTTTTACGTGTTCTGTTGGTATTATAATTTTAAATAACTGATACAAATAGTACAAGAAAGTATGTGCTGTAGTAACATCACCAATTTACATCAATGTACGTGATGTGATCTGATCTGTATATTCTATTTTCTTCTTCTCTACTCTTCTCTTGTACAATGCCATTTTTTAATTTTGCTTTATGGAGGATGAGTTCTGAGGACATTTGGAGTATCATGAATATATGTTTGTTTCTGTAGGTGAAACGAGGTACAAAGCCATTTTTGTATTTTGTTTTACATCAATGTTTGTGATTGTTGTGATCTGATCTATATTGTTTGTTTTTTCTTCGTGTACAATGCCATTTTTGTATTTTGTTTTGCTAAAGGATGAGTTGTTTTGTGTGTAAATGAATAAATGTTTGTTTCTGCAAGTGATATTTGCTCGCAAAGCCATTTTTGTATTTTGTTTTACGTTAGTATTTGCTGTTGTGTTGTGATATGATCTGTATATTCTATTTTCTTCTACACCTTCTTGTACAATGTCATCTTTGTATTTTGTTCTCTAAAGAATGAGTTGTTCTGGGAATAAATGGTTGTTTCTGCAGGTGAAACGTGCTCTCCGTGTGGCCGGCACTCCTGAGATGGTGCGGGAGCTGGCCAAAATGGAACCCAGCGCTGTGCGCATGAAGCAAGGGGGCGGGGTGGGGCTGCAAGTGGCTGCAGCCAGTGGGCGCCTGGCAGTAATGCGCGCCTTGCTGGATGTTGGGGCGGACCCCAATTGCACGGACAAGGACGGGATGACAGCGTTGCATCACGCGTCTGTTCACGGACAGACTGACTGCCTGAGAGTGCTGTTGGACAAAGGAGTGAATCTGAATGTGCAGGTAATGAATAAGCCAGTTGCCCAGTTGTGAAATTGATACAATTTTTGACGAGTTATGACTCGTGCTTTATTTCACTACATTATGTTTGAAAACGTTTAAAAAACTGTGTGTCGTATGTGGGAGAAGTATAATCTCTGCATGTTTTTCTTGGCTTCCAGTATCTGCATACCCACTCTTATACTACACTAAGTTCAATTAGGTTTTTTTGGCAAAATTTCCTTGATAGAAATATTAACACCCATATAACAGAAAATAGTTCACCCAATGCCAACCCCTATATTATAAAATTATGTAGTAAATACCATTACTACATTTTGTTACTATTACTGTGTTTGTTTACAACAAACTACTACCCTTTCTTAGTGCATGTCTCAGTTGTACACATTCGTGATTTTACATAAGAAATTTTACAAATGAAAGATGCACATAAGTTGTTCTTTTAATAAGGAATTAAAGAAAATGTTAAGGAGTTCTTATGTGTATTTTAGTTTTGGTGAATCATGAATGACATGTTTTCACAGGATCGCTGTGGAAGAACGGCTCTGCACCACGCTTCTCATCATGGGCACAAGGAGTGCTTGGCTGCTCTGATGGCTCGCGGTGCAGATCTAGGCAGTAGGGACAACAACAGCTGGACGCCACTGCATGTGGCATCGCGTGAGGGAAAAGCAGACTGCGTGGAAGCCCTGCTGACTGGTGGAGCGGCTGTGGACAGCCTGGACAAGGAGGGCTGGACACCGCTCATTTATGCTGTAGACCGCCGTCACAAGGAAGTGGAGCGATTGCTGTTGGCTGCAGGTGCCACTCCGGAGACCCCAGCGCGCCTGGAAGGTTCTTCGGCTTCAAAATGAGACCGCACCAGAGTTGGGATGAGCTAGTCTCAATGGTTTTATAGTATGTACTAATCTAAAAGTGTTTCAGTTTGCAGGAATGCCTTGCAAACATGTGAGCAACATTCAGATGGACTGTTTTGCTTCACGCACTGTTCAAGTTAATTTAGTTAGAGAAGATTGCCTGCCAGAAGACATGGAGATTGAGGAGCATTAAATTCTCTTCAAAGTGATCAGCTTAAGGTTGAATCACATCTATCTGGCACACCAATTTTTGTTTCCCTTACTACACAAACATTATGGATTTCATGCAAAGAGTTTGCTCTGTTATGAATTTGATGAGCACCTGGCCAAAACTAATCTGCGATTGAAAGCAGAATTAATGATATGTGAATGTGCACCAGTAAGTTTAAATTTAAGTTCAGTTTGTTTCGGTGGCTTTAAAGTTAGGTTGTAATATGCGTTTTGTTGAATCATTGTTGTGGAGTTCTGCAAATGAAATTCTTTAAAGAATACTATCTGATGATTATGAAGGAAATTTCATCATTCAAAGTAGGCCTTGCATTTTATATACTTAATTTGACCATAAAGGGAAGAATGTATCGTGTATACCCAGTGCACAGAGAGGTTACCACAAAACCCTATCCCGTTCAAAGAGAGCTCCGCCGTGGTGTGTTTAGTTCTGCAGAATATTGTAGCTGAATAGAGATCCCACAGGTAGTAACCCCACCCCTTTATCTCCAAATACCAATTTTACTACTCCAGAATTCGATGGTGGCATATTCAAATTATTGGTATTGCTATTAGCTTAAGGGAAAGATACCAGCTGCAGGGTGGCCGTTTTCTGGAAAATCGGGAAAAATCTTGGAAATTGCAGAAGATTCATTTGAAGTCTGGAAATATTTTGAGAGGGTTTTAAAATATATATTATTCCTTAAAAACATACATGCAGCATTGCTTTTGTCTCAATTTTTATTTGTTGAGAAAATATTGTCCATGCGTACTATTTTCACTACAAAATCAGAGAGCTGACCAATTACTATTGGGTTAGCTTTAATATTTTCTTTAAGAAGTGTGAAATTACAAATCTTATCAGGAGGGGAAAAAATCAGAAAAAGTCTGGAAAATTTGTTCCAGGAAATGAATGGCCACCCTATGCTGGTATCCATTTGAAAACTAGCACTAATACCAATAATTTAAACATGCCACCATTGAATACTGGAGTAGTGAAATTGGTAGTGGAGATACGGGGTAGAATTACAACCTGCATTTGCTCTCCTTGGACACAATCTTCTTTGAAACCAAACCTGTGATGGTGGCTCTTTCTTTGAATGGGGGAAAGGAATTTGGGTAACGTCTTGGAGCACTGGTGTGCACTGTACACTCTTTCCTCTACAGTTTGACTTGAAGAATGAAATAGGAATTTGAAAACATTCCAATTTATCTCGCATAGTCTGTCCCTGTCTTTCTGTGCATCACTAGTGAAAAGTGTTAAAAGCTTGTGAATTTATTTACTAAATAATGGGAATTATTTTTTCAGAAAGGAACAGCTGTATATAGTTCTGAATGATTGTTTCTGCGTGTTAGTAGTTTTTAATTTGATTACTTTTATATTTTTTTATTGTTAATTTCGTTGATGAAAGATCTAAAACTGTCATCAACACTATGGATAGTAATTGGATCTCACACATGAACAATTTTTTGAATGATTTAGAGAGACTGGATGTTTAGGCATTTATTTACTTAAAAATAGGTAGGCAAGAAGGCATTTATTTTCTTTAAAATAGGCAGTAAAGAAGGCATAATTAAAAGAAAATAATACCATTAAAATCATACGTTTATTTTTTGAAATTTCTTTACTCGTTCCACTGACAATAAGTAATTAGGACTAAAATAATGAGCATTGTTATTGGTGTTGTACGACAAACTTTATTACTTCGATAAATACTCCCGTTGGTTGCATATCACAATGAGATACAGGTTTTAGGTTGTCAGTGTTAAATTATGACATTGTTCAAAAGTATGCTTTTCATGGACAAAAATGAACTGAAGTTTGAGGCACTTATTGGCTCATAACTCTCGATTAGGCAATTATCTCTAAAATAGGCCTTCTTCTTCTTTTTCTTTTTCTTTCTTTCTTCCCCTGCGAAAACTGGGTTTCAATAACTTCAAACGTTCAAAAATTACAGGAGATGCTAAAGCTGTGTGTCTCACCCTGTGGTTGCAAAAAAGGCACAACAGAATTTTTTAAAATATGTCTGTAGCATAACACTTTGAAGAAACTAAATCTCATCTGACATTGAACATTGTCATATTGAAAAGAGTGAAAAGTAAATGTGGTTGTGATATTTCAAGACAAGGTAGTAAAAAATTAAAATACAGGAAAAAACAAAAATTCTTAAAAGGCAGAGTGAGTAATAATAGACAAAAATGACAATTTAAATCTTGTTAAACAATCCTAGAAGCACGATTACACAATTTGTATTGTTGAGCTTCTGAAAATGATAACGATAGTAAAAAAGCATTTTGCCAAACATCCAGTCTGTAATTATTAATATAACCAATTACATCCCAGTTATTCAAAATGTGAAAAAACAAACAAAAAAAATTATACACAGTAATTATATATATGAGAAGAGAAAACGAATGTTCATACATTTGTTTTCCTTTCAGCTTTCTTGCTTTATTTGATTGAATGCTCAAAACATACCTTTTTCTTCTTAAAATACTGGTGTGCATTTCAAAATCTAGGTGTATATATTGTATCATTCAAACTAAAACTATGATTCTGTTGAATGGAAGAACTTGTGCACTTATTTTCAGATCAATGGTATTTTGTCATTCTATGTAGATGAAGGGCACCTCTGTTTTATTGACAAGGGTCAAATTTTTAGAAATAAATCATAGGCTGAAACAACAAATGTTTTTTATTTGTGTATATGTTAAGAATTATCACCTAAAAAATGCCTTGTGGACAGTTGGTGATAGATAGGAAACAAGAAGGTATTACCTCTTTGATCGTGGACTTTTAAAATTTTAAGGAAATTTACATCACTAGACTATACTATCTTTCTCTGGACACATTTTTAAGAGAAAACAACAGGCTTAGGGCCCCTTGTACAAATTATAATATAATATTATGCATTTGAATGATGCATTGAATTCATGAATATGTAGGTATATGAATACACAATATGTGAATGAATGGACATTAATTTCACTGGAAATACAATTTAGTTACTTAATTAATATAAAGAACACAAAAATGCAGAGTTTGTATGTCCTTTAAAAGAGTTAGTTTAATATATTTAATTATATAGTAATAAGAAATGATAATTAGAGTAAGTATATATTATTGCCCAGTGACCTTGAAATCAATAAACAGAAAATCTTAGGATATTTTGTGTGATGGAATCTTAAATGGGTTGTGGTTTGCTGGGTCATTCACAACAAATAATTTTAATGTGGGACTATAAACATCATTGATTATTCTAAATACCATAAGGCATCTTTACAGTTTCAATGTGATGTTAGGGATTTAAGATTTGTCAAGGATGCAACGTAGGTGTGAGGTGTGGGTCAGATGAGTTTGTTTGAAAGCTAATTGCTTGATTGCCAACTCGCCAGATTTTCAAAAGCTTGGATGAGGTCCTCCTCTGAGAAGTTCTGATTTTGTTTGACTACTCAACTGCAGTTCAACTGCGCGTTCATCTGCGGCATCAACTTCTGATGGAAGCAAAAATTCATTAAACGATCTGCCTTCTTCCCAGGTCCCTGTCTAAAATGACTCCATTTCTTCCTTAACAGGGAGATCAGCATATTATTTATTTTTATTTATTTGCGTCAAAAAAAAAAACAGTTAAAAACTGCGTATGACGTGCTATGGGGAAAAGTGAATTGTGTGCACATTTTCAAAATTCTGCGATCTCTACACCAAGTCATATACTACTTAAATTTTGAATTTTTGAAAGGGAGAAAAAAACAACAAAAAACTCCCATGTAATAAAACCTATTTTCAAGGATAAACAAGCAATAAATTTTGAATTTTGAAAGGGAGAAAAAACAAAAACTCCCATGTAATAAAATCGATTTTCAAGGATAAATAAGCAATAAATTTTGAATTTTGAAAGGGAGAAAAAAACAACAAAAAACTCCCATGTAATAAAATCTATTTTCAAAGAAAATAAGCAATAAATTTTGGCTCTTATTACTTCCTGCCGCGACAACATGGAAACGATAATTTGAATAAATGTATTTCCCACTGAATTCTAGAAGACGTGCACAGAAATGAAGTTACATTTATGTCCAGAAGCAAAACAAGGGGCCATCTCAGCATTTGCTCAATGGATCAGGAAACTGACGAAAAACCTGATCGAGATGGGGTCATTGACCCGAAGCTGTAGTACAATAGTTGTTACAGGTTGTTTATACTCATTTATACAGTCCAAATGGTAAATAATGCATTATGTATCATTGTTAAAATTAATGTTCCTTTTCTTGTGATGCTCAGTATAGTCTCTAATTGTATAGAAACAGTTATGCAGCAGAAACGATTTCACTTGGGATTTAAACTTTTCTATTGAATTTAATCGTTTAATGTCATCTGGCAAAGTGTTGTAAAATAATGTACTATTGTATGTGAATTTTTTGTAATGAGCTGTTGATACTGTCACCTGATGAATATGATTTCTACGTCGAGTGTTATAGTAATAGACTTCGGCGTTTTCTGAAAATATATTCCCGCCCTTGAGCAAGTCATTTTTACAAAACCACTGATTCGTAAATAAAAAGACACGGTAATGGTAAAATTCCTAGATTAATGAAGAGAGGCTTACATGAATCACGTGGGTGGGATTTGGTTATTATTCGTACAATTCGTTTTTGTAATCTAAAAGTCTGGGAGCTATAAGATGTATTTCCCAGAATATTATGCCATATCTCAGGCGGGAATGAACATTCGCGAAGTATACACAACGAGCAGTATGAAGGCTGACTGAATTTGCAAGAATTCTGAACGCGTAGCATAATGAACTTAATTTTGTGTTCAATTCATTTAAATGGACGTTCCATTTAAGGTTTGACTGAATTGAGAGACCTAAAAATTTTGTTACCTTAACATCAGTCAATGGTACATTGTTCATTTTCAATGGAGCACAGAATTGTTTATTTGAAATAGAAAACTGCATTAAAACCGTTTTCTTTTCGTTTACTATTAATTTGTTATTTCGGAACCAATTTGAAACATCTGATATTGTACTATTTACGGTTTCTTTATTGCAAAGGATGTTCGTATCATCCGCAAAGAGAACCGTTCTTCCGTTTCGAATCGTCGAGGGCATATCGTTTACGTAAAGTAGGAACAGAGTAGGGCCTAAAATCGATCCTTGAGGAACTCCACATGCAACGGGCAAAGAGTCGGAAAGGTGCGTACGTAATGTTCCATCATTCCAGTAAGGTATTTCAACTCTCTGAGATCGTTGTTTAAGGTACGAACATAACCAATCTAGAGCAATACCACGAATTCCATATGAAGGTAATTTGGAAAGTAAAATGTCATGATCAATGACGTCAAAAGCTTTTGAGAGATCTAAAAATAATCCAATAGGTGCCTCGTTTTGATCCAATGATGAGGCGACATCTTTAAGAAAAGAAAATATAGCTGTTTCCGTTGATTTTGATTTTCTAAATCCATGTTGGCAATCTGAAAGCGCGTCGTGTTTAGTGAGAAAGGTTTCCATTCGTACGTAAAAAAGTCTCTCTAATATTTTGAAAACAAACTGATAGAAGAGAAATGGGCCGATAATTTTGAATTTCATTTTTGTTGCCTTTTTGAAAAGCGGCTTAATTTTAGCTGTTTTGAAAATATCTGAAACGTTCCAGTGCATAAAGATGCATTAAATATGTGAGTTAACGGGTGTATAATGGCATACGCACAAGTCTTTAACAAAGAATCCGGGAATTCATCTAAACCGGACGAATATTTATTTTTTAGTTTACCGATTATTTTGAGAATTTCATAGGAAGAAGTTTCGGAAACGAACATTGTGTCTAAAATTTTGGGTGAACTGTCTGTTTTTGAGTTTTGTGCCTGAAGACCCTTAGTGAGATCGGCAGCAATTCTCGAAAAGTATTGGTTAAAGAGATTAGCCACTGTTGCCGGATCGTTCACATTTATATCGTTATATTTTAAAACAACATTCTCTACGGGTTTTCTAGTTGATTTGGTAGTATTTTTTATTATATTCCACATTGCTTTTGTTTTATTATTTGAGTTCAAAATATCCTGATCGTTTTTCATGATTTTAGCATTTTCCATCGTTATTACTTTCTCGCTACGGAGTAGTAGAAAGTTACGTGTGTAAAGCTGCGCGAAAAATGGCGAATTTTCGGCCTAAAAGCTTTTATTACACGGCTCTGGTATCGCAAAAATTGGATAAATTCCGTTTTTATATTTATAAAAAAAATCCCCTAACGTGGTGTAGCCAGAATCCATGTTTTGTGGGACCTTGATACCGAAAAATCGAATGACGACAAAAGTCCATTCGTCCTTGAACAACGCTAGAAGCTAAGCCGTTTAGCCGATTTTATCCACAATTGATTTGATCTCGCGACCCCTTGAATTTGAAACCAATACTTTAATTTTTGGGGATAAAGCCCTTGGGACAATTTACAAATTTTCAAACAAATGGCTCCGTCGTTTTTTATTACATTTTGTTGTTGGATCGTGTGAAGGACGTTTAAGGGAATGGTGCAGGTCTCGTGTTGTTGAAAACTCTGATTTTTCGAAAATGGCAAAAGTTCATATTGACATACCAATATGTGAGACATAATATAGTGCAATATTATAAACAATGTAACTTATAGGGATAAATATAGGTGAATATGTAATGCATAGCAATGGTAAGCGAGCCGTCGTCAAGATCAACACTCTTCATGCAGTGACAATCGCGGAGACGACTAGTTCATTTTGTAAGAAATTTAGGCATTGGCTAGGCACGGAAGTACATCGAGCTTGTCTGTAAAAAAACAATCGAAAAGATGAAGCGAGTTTTGAAGGGTTGAAAGAATATGATAGGCCTTCATTCTGACTGATGCCGTGGTGTTGATCGGATCGTGGACAAATAATGTTAGAAGTTTTTTTTTGGGGGGGGGGGACTTGTAAGCAGCTACTAGGGAGTAGATATTAGTAGAACTTTGAACTTGAATGCTATGTGTGGACAGTAAAATTTAAAATATTTCAAGTGAACGTGTTAGAGGGACATTGAGGGCTTAGGCAAAGTTATCAGTAACTGGAATGGAATGCTAACAGAAGATAGTTGTTGAAGAAGAAGGTCGTTGAGTATTCAGCATACGTGTGGGATGAACTTGGAATTCGTAAATTGGCGAACGAATTTTATTAATGAGACTTTATTAACTTCGGAAACGGTGACTGGAGTGTGCTTCGGCAAGAAAAGAAGAGAGAAGATGGTATCTGGACCTGAGGGCAGCGACGTCGGAGAATGAAGATGGTCCAAGAGCGCGCGAAGACGAATTCGACATTATAAGGTTGGAACAGGTCATGACCAAGGTTTTTCAATTTTGTGTAAAATTATCAAATACCAAAAATTGTTTAATAAATTTCCATGTTTGTGAAATGAATACATGATTCTCATTGAGCCAATTATAATAACGACGTAGCAAGATAGAAATATATTTGCTTTTCAGATTCCTCGACCACTCTGTATAGATGGCAGATCGGATAAGCTATTAGCAGACAATAGTGATTATTTTTATGAAACCCATCGACCCAGGTAGCCGGACACGAATTTATTTATAATCAGATTTGAAGGTTGACTTGTACGATAGTATTAGCGTAATCTTTTCCTGGCGCCCATCTATACAAATGCGGAACGGATAACGAAAAAAATCAATGACAGTGAAAAAAGTTAGTTTTCGATGCAAGACTGGAAGAGGTAGTTCAGTGCATCAACTGATGTCACTGCAGCGCCTCTGACCGGGAGGTCCTAAGTTCGAGTCCCGACGGCGGCAGGATTTTCGACACTAGCTTTCCAGCTCGGTCGAATTCAGTCGCTGTCTGGAGGATAATCCGCCGGAGCAGTACCCTACCAAACGGACCGCGCGCGATCTTTCCTTCCTCTTCCTTGTCATATCCTATCCCCTTACACACACCCACACACACACACTTACACTAACATGCACTACACTACCACATATTCCGAAAGACCGGTCGGGAGCTTAGAGTTTGTCTCGGTTCGGGTATTGCCCCCCGCTGGTGGGTGGATCCTGGTTCTGGGAAACCCCTCTAGCCGACGGTAGGTCGGCGTCGGATCTCTCCATCCAGCGGGGGAAGATCACTGCCATCTCCCGAGGAAAAAACATGCCCTACACTTAAGGGACTAATGACTTAAGCTGTTGATCCACCCGGAATCACCAACCAACCAACCAATCGATGCAATAATGACATCCGAACCAATAACACAGCTTTTAAAATGGATTTAGGTGTGCCAAAAACACCTTAAACACCCACTTTTTCGGCCATTTCTCTAGATTTTATAATTATTATTTAATTGATATTTTTATCAACGGATTTTTGGCGGAGGTGGTGCCTACATTACCCCACAATATTTTTATGATTATCAAATATTACGTATTTGACTGAAGCAGTGGGCCACATTAGCCCGAATATGGCCAATTTTACATTAAACCCACGGAAATAGACACTTTTCAAATTAGCACGGATCCCTCAATTTTTAACCAAAATATTTTTAATTTAGAGCTTAAAATTTCTACTTTATGAATTTTGCTTCGCACAATTTAATTATCTCACTGCAGTCGGCTAAAATTGCACTGTGCGCCATCACTGATTTCAACCCTCATTTGAGCCGCATTGCTGTGACTGATTTCCTTATTCTATGTTAGGCTGCATTGAACATATTTGTAGAGACATCAAACGGATTTTGATGTTACTAGAATAAAAAAAAACACTATATGGCGATTGGAACCCCATGAGCTACTTTCTTTCCTCTTCGTTTCGGTGCGTGCAACGTTGTCCACGCTGTCGCAACCACTGGCCTGCCCCGGATCCGCGCCACTAAAGCAAGCACACTCATTAATGCATTAACCCGTGTCAGAAGTCACAACTTATTTATAGCAAAATTACGTTAAGTTCAATAGTCAACTAATTGTACCGAGAAAACTAACAAATAAACAGTAAATGCCGGCCGGTGGCCGAGATCGCTAAGGCAGTAGTGTCGTAGTGATCTCGGACCGAAGGGTCGCGGGTTCGAGTCCCGCCTCGGGCATGGTTGTATTTGTGTTCGTCCTTTCACCCCTTATCATCAATCACCATATCGTTTCATCCACATAGTTACCATACCGTTAACAGCAATAGTGGTCGCTAATGACCTTAGATGTTGAAGCGACCTTAAATAAACCAATTAAAACAGTAAATGTTTAGTAAGTGCCTGCATAGTTATGTTTTCTTGACTTTATTATTCAAATATTTTAGCGTAGATAATGTTAAGTTTTATCCTTAACATGTCTATTTTTTATCATTAAAATAAGAATGTTACTGTCCATGTTTTTCATATATCTAGCAGACTCCGGCAGAAGTTGTCCTGCTCTATTTCCACTCCCTTTTTTCTTTCCCTTCTCCCCTTTTTCATTTTCCCCCTCTCTCTCCTTTTCCCTCTGCCCCTCTCTCTTTCCCTTTGCCTCTCTTTCCTTTTCTCGTTTTTCCTCTTCTCTCTTCATATTGCGCCACCCGTTTCTCCCGTCCTCCTACACCTCGTCCTAGGTCACACAGAGACGCCCACTAACAATGAAGCTCAGGTGATTGGGAATTGCATTTAACTGAAGCGCCATCTAGTAGAATTAAAATATTTGTAGTATGCCTATATTCTTCCCGCAAGTGCAAGCAATAGGTTGACAAAGTTGTATCGAAGTCGGATAAACGGTACGTCAGCGCATTAAACACGAACCAACAAACATTGATATTTGTATATCAAAAATACGACGACACATCCGTTTCTGTTTCCGCCCCTTCCCTGCGGTTCCATTTCTCTTGAAATAGATTGGATGGCGTGACCACATCCTCAAACCATAACCAGGTCGTGACGCAGAATGTTCTGTGGCAACGGGCGGAAGGATAAACATTTTCTCAATGCTTCCGACAGCGATCTTATAGGAGCCCGTATCATAAGCAATCGGTGACTCTCGCTCGCGGACGCCTAGTGCCCTGTGTTTTCAATATTCTCTGCTCATTCAAACAGTTGATTCATCTATTTCTATTCCTTTTCAGTACTATTGAATATTCCATCAACTAAAATCACACACTAACTTCGCGTATGTGATATACTTGTATTTGTGGACGTGAGCAGTATTTATAGTTAACGTCGCCACAGCTCGAGATGCTATCAAGGGAGAGGTTCGCTCAGCCACCAGTGCTACTCGTTCATCTTCGCTCTTCTCTCCGGGAAGGGACTACTCTTTGAAGACTAACACTCCACTGCTCGAGGTCCTCTCAAGGAAGAGGTTCCCTCAGCCACCAGCTTCACTCGTCCGTCTTCGCTCTTCTCTGCGACGAAGGGGGAATGTTTTAGGACAACCACCAACCCCGCTCGAGTGCTCTTCTCTGGGGGAATTTTGGACAACCACCCCACTGCTGGGGTTTGCTCAACAACCAGCGCCACTCATCTG
The DNA here is from genome assembly GCA_964035755.1 of Teleogryllus oceanicus. Taxonomy (NCBI): domain Eukaryota; kingdom Metazoa; phylum Arthropoda; class Insecta; order Orthoptera; family Gryllidae; genus Teleogryllus; species Teleogryllus oceanicus. The sequence goes on from CAXIVR010000013.1 coordinate 55,259,691, forward strand.
TCTTCGCTCCTCTCCGGCGAAGGGCTAATCTAGTTGAGAACCACTCCTCTGCTCGAGGTCCTCTAAAGGAAGAGGTTCGCTCAGCCATCAGCTTCACTCGTCCGTCTTCGCTCTTCTCTGCGACGAAGGGGAATGTTTTAGGACAACCACCCCACTGCTCGGGGTTTGCTCAACAACCAGCGCCACTCATCTGTCTTCGCTCCTCTCTCGGCGAAGGGCTAATCTTGTTGAGAACCACTCCACTGCTCGAGGTCCTCTCAAGGAAGAGGTTCGCTCAACCATCAGCACCAATCGACTATCTTCGGTCCTCTCCGAGGAGAGGCTAATGTTTTAGGACAATCACCTATTCGTGATGCGTTTGTCCAAACTCCTCGCTGTTATACTGGCGTTCCTGGCGTCCACCGCCGGAATTGATCAAGAAGAAAGTGGGATAATATTGAAAAAGTGCTGCGGCGTACACGATATGCTCTCCGCTGATGGAGAATCGTGCGTAAAAGCCCATTGGCCAGGAAACTTCTCATTTAAAATTGATGAGTACGGTGAGTACGTGGTCCCTCTTCTGGACAGAGAGTGGATACGGTTTTGGCTGCCTCCCGGTCTCCCGATGGAGAACATCAGCGCAGTTTATACACCTGCTTTTGATGAATCACTAAACTACGTCTCCTCTGTATCCGCGTCTTCCTTTTGGGATCCAGCTCTGACTCAAGTGGAGTACCTCAGGACGAACACAATCACCTTCCATGGAGATGAAATAGTGAGGCCAAAGCCTGGAGGAGGTTTCCGGACGGCTGATTACTGTGTGGACGCTGTCCCGCTGAGTCGGAAACCGTTTGTGATGCGGTTCAGAACCGTTTGCAGTGAAGAGGAATGCGTATTCAAATGCTGCTTTGATGGGCAAGTGATGAAGGAGGAAACTGGAAATTGGGAGTGCACACAGGATGAGCGAGGCTACTGGAGGACGAGTAATTCCTCTCTCGCAGAAGAGTTTGATCCCGAGATCCCCTATGAATCCACCCTCTGGTTGTATTGTGGTTACTTTCGCTCCTCGCCGTTCGAGAAGTGGAATGTTCACAGGACACTCAATGCCAGAGGAGTCCTTAAGTCCCATTACTCCACCTGGAAGTTTTGCTTCGACTTCTACCGCAGCATTAACGGCAGCATACACGAAGGGCTCTTTTATTGCGAATTCTCTCATATCACGAAGGGCGTGTACTGGCTGCTTCGTCACCTGTGCATTCTCTCTAGTTTGCTGTTGATGGCGTCGCTGCTGTCTGTAGCATGGGACAAGAGCATGCGACGGAAGATCCACGGACGCTGCCTTGCTAGTCATGCCGCATGCCTGCTGGCTTTTAATATCGGGCAGATTGTGTACTACATCGCAATTGACGACCGATTGATTGAAGGAACAGGAAATATTCCAGTAGATCTTGCGAGCGTATGCAAGCATTTTTGTGAGTATTTTTATATAGGTTTGTTGTGTAGTGGATGTGAGTGATGGGAGCAAATCGGGTACTACTCGCGCAACTTTTCTTGAACGATGACCTTGCTTCCCCCTCCCTTGAGCAACAAACAGTTGATGGCAAAAGCTCGCAGCAAGCACTGATGACAACATTCCAAGCATTAAAACTTGGTTGGCGCGAAACAGAAGATAGTCAAAGCTAGTTGCTTTCATAGTCGAGAACTTCTGTTCAGCTTTATTACCATTGTCTAAAGAAATGGCTGAGACAGGTCCAGGTCCCTGAAGGGAGGCACCTAAATCTCCTATCTAGTGTCCCTGCTGTTGCCTACCCAGAGTGATGACCTGGCCGTACACGTAGCAGGTTGACTTTGATTTTTCAGAAGTTGGCGTTACTGCGCCCGCATTTCCTCAATCCATCGTTCAAGAAAAGTTGCGCGAATAGTATATACATAAATTGTATTTAGTGATTAAAATGTGTTCATTAGGCAGTCGTTCAATTATTAGTAAGAAAGGGTCTGCAAAAATATAATTTCGTTTCCTTTCGTCAATTCCTTGAACTAGGATGAAATAATTCCATTCGAAATGACGTAGTTCGCAAGCCACCTTCCTCTAAAAAGTTGCTCTTTAATCTTGAAAATTGTACTTATCTCCATATTCACGTTCAGTTTTACTTTCACTTTGACGTTAAATAAATCTAGTTTTTTTCTCCAGAACCTCAAGTTGTCATTAAGTAGAAAGCAAAATAAAGTATTGGCCTATTCAGTAGTAAGCGATTTGCCTCGGCTGTTGCGTTAACTACTTTCGAATAATCCTTTCATTTTAACTAATGGGGCTCAACAGCTCGTATTTTCTAGCATCAGTAACGGTTACGTAAAATTATAATACCGCAATTTCTGTCCGTAAAAACACGGTTAAGCCATGACTTGTATAACTCAATACAAATCGTAGCGCTATAGACAAAAAATTTTGATTAATTTAAAGGTAATACATCAACACAAATTCGCCGATCCAACACTCTGTTCAATACTCTCTGAAACACCACACAAAAGTGAAATCAACAAAAGCATCAGATCTAGTAAAAGAAGAGCAGGCAATTCTAATCTGCAATTTTGAAAAAAAAATATACGTGAACCTGCTCATATTAAAAAAGGTGTACATGATTTTATTTATAAATCTAATTTGGAAGAACTTTTTTTTTTTAATTTTTTTTTTAAAATTCAGAGTTCACCGAAATTGAGACCTGTACCAATTTTAAGCCCTTTCTTCTCTCCGTAGAAAAATTAAACTTGTAGTTCTATACAATGGCACAGATTTTCACGTATTATTTAGCTTCCTTACCTCCTCAGCCTTGGGTATTTTTTGGGTTTTACCCCACACTCTTCTCAGCTGCCGTATTGACATCTAAAAGACGCGTTTTTCGCGTTTTCTCAATTTCTCGAATCCATGGTAGAATTGAAACATTACTTTAGGAATTTTATAGAAGGATAAAATCTGGTTATATATGTACTTTTGCATTGAAAAAATTCGAGCCTCTTTTAGGATATGCCTTTTGAGTTTTTTCTAAAAATGCTCATTTTTAAGTTCGTTTTCACCGAAAACTTTCTAGTTTCCGCGACACTTCATTAGAAGTGACGTAAATCTCTCACGTTGTTAAGATTTACATTATCGGCTATTTGTATACATTGAGTAGAAGTGATTCAAATGGTTTTAATGAAGTATCTCGAAAACTCAAAAGTTTGAGGTGGAAGTGCGCTTCAAAATGCGAATCTTCAGATACTCTTTATACTAGATAATCTTCAGATAATGTTTCAATGAAAATGTACATGTAGGTTTAGATTGGAGCATTCTAAAATATTCTTAAAGTCATATTTCAATGCTACTATTAGGGATCTAGCAAATTAAGAAAACATGAAAATATGTCTTTTAGGTTCCAATAGACGGCACCTGAGAAGAGTGGACAAAAACCGAGACTGAGAAGATAAGGAAACTACCGAGTACGAGAAGTAGTGCCATTCAGTAATACTTGTGATGTTACAGAATGGCACTATTTTTAATATTTAATATTTTTTTAAAAATTGTTCATATTTCACTCAAACTTGTACGAAAATTCTAATTCTTAAAAACAATGAAATGACATTAATTAAAGAACTAATTGTAGAGAACAAATATTATCTGAATGAAAAATATCTATTTTCAATATTGTAGGTAAAGGAAGATTCCGAAATATATTCAAACTTTCATAATTTTCGAAAAAAAGAGTTAACTTTGAAAATTGGTTCTATACCATCTTTATAAGTGATTTATCTCTATTCTTACATGAAAATTACACAAAACATTTGGAGCCAATTTTTAGAAAAATTTGAAAATCTCCCAAGAGTTTCAAGTAAATAACCCCCAACATTTTAAGAATTTTTCAAAATCGTTGGGCTTTGAGTCGGGTAGGATCGACCGGGAATATTCATTTAGGAAAAACCCTACGAATACTTTAAGACGCCAATGTAGTTCACAGACGCACGTTTTGAAAAAAACAACAATTTTTCGGCATCAGACGACCTCAAACCTGTATTTCCGTTGAAATCTCAAAATTTATTTTCTGCACCATTACATAACTTTCTCTGTGCTACGTACATTACTCCGTGTGTATGTATGTCTGTGTGTGTGCGTGCGTGTGTGTTTGCGTGTCTACGCGCGGAGAAAATAAATAGGAGAATAGCGCACACATATTCCTAATATCTCGGTGAGATCATGTACTAAATTAATGTGATTGTCGTTGTGCTAATTTCCTACAGCTAGTCGACCGTTGTTTGCGAATTCCATCAAGCCCAGCTGTCTTACATTTTCTTGTTATTTTATTTGCTTAAAATTACTTATCGGAAATACATTCTTAGGGAGAGAGAGGGGGGTAAGGAAAGGAACGGATTGGGAAGAAGAGAAAAGAGGAGAAGGGAAGGGAGGAAGGAACAAGAAGAGAAGGAGAAAAGGTAAAAAAAAAGAGGCAAAGAGAGAGGTAGAGAAGAGAAAGTGAGAAAAAGATAGAGAAAGAAAGAGGGTAAGGGAGAGTCAGGCCAAAGGGATACAAGCATCGCCTATTGTGTTGGCATTGTTAGAAGGGAAAGTGAAAAGCGATTTCACAGCTGGAGGCTATGAGACCAAAAATAAAATTTTATCAGTTATTGAGCAAGCCCGTACGACTAGGGCAATAAATATTAAATGCAATATATATCAAGGACGACTAGTGTGTACTAAGTAAACAACATGAAAGTCAATCGTGATTATTCCACTAATGAGTGATTCTTCTGACTGTAGCTCTTTGGATGTATTTCCTGCTGACAGCTGCTTGGTTTTGGCTCACGGCTCTTTGTGTAAACATGGCGATGGGTTTCAGGTAAGTTGAAGTTTTCTGTGAAATAACGACTAATTGTTCATTGTCACGTCCCACTTGTTCATATTTTATTTCTTATAGCGCTCTTACTCCTCTACTTTGTTTCATTACTCTGACACTTTCTGATGATGCATTCAATTCACTACTTAAACCCATGTTTTTTTAGAAACTGCATACAATAATTTCGCTTATAGCACAGTCTATCATTTGATTATACGCCTGTAACAATGAAATCTATTTGTCGAATCAGCAGAGCTCTTGGTGAAACGATAATAGCCAGATAGGAATTTCTCAACTCATCTGATGGCCCTATTTCGCAGTAGTGTGTGAAAGACGCAAGTGAGTTACCCAATTCTCTGTAATAACAGTAATGTGGTGTTAAGGCAACGAAGAGCTTTGCTTTACATTAGTGGTGTGGGAAAGATCGAGTTTTATTTATTTATTTTTATTTATTTTACGTCAAAAAACAGTTAAAAACTGCGTATGACGTGATATGGGGAAAAGTGAATTGTGTGCACATTTTCAAAATTTTGTGATCCCTACACTAAGTCATATACTACTTAAATTTTGAATTTTGAAAGGGAGAAAAAAACAACAAAAAAACTCCCATGTAATAAAATCTATTTTCAAGGATAAATAAGCAATAAATTTTGAATTTTGAAAGGGAGAAAAAAACAACAAAAAAACTCCCATGTAATAAAATCTATTTTCAAGGATAAATAAGCAATAAATTTTGGCTCTTATTACTTCCTGCCGCGACAACATGGAAACGATAATTTGAATAATTGTATTTCCCATTGAATTCTAGAAGACGTGCACAGAAAATGAAGTTACATTTATGTCCAGAAGCAAAACAAGGGGCCACCTCAGCATTTGCTCAATGGATCAGGGAAACTGGACGAAAAACCTGATCGAGATGGGGGTTGTTTGGTGGGCAACCCCCTTTCCTTGTTCTTGCAATAGAGAGTTCTGAAATGACAAAAATAAAGACTGTTAGCACATATCAGCATTAGAATTTGATTTCTAACATGAAATATTTCAAGAAAATATCATGAGTCACCTGTTCTGGACTTATTTTTCACCCGTTTCTCCAAATCCATGCGTGAAACAGCAGCCGTCTTCGCGCGGAAGTGCATGTGATCACAGTCAATATTTATGTCGCCAGCACATGGAGTTTTGATAATTTAACGATCGTTAATAAAAATACTTAACATCTTCGAGGCACAGTCTAATGACACAGTTCTGCAGCTTCGAGCGAATTTTTGGATTTCAGTGTTGAATCTTTCTCCAAAAAACGAAGCGCGATGTGGGTCAGCTGGGCCCAGCGTTGAGCTAGCCATTTCTCCGTTGCAATTGCTTGTCCCTCATTCCTTTCAACTTCGCTCCCCCCTTTTATTTTCAAAGCGCGTTGATAGGAAGCTGCCCGTTTTTGAATCTTCATCGTAGTTACTGAAGATATCAGGATGTGCCAACAGAGGTTCGTAATTGGGCGAATTCCTGTTCACAACACAAACATGTACAAAATGGCTGCCAGTTGTAGATGTTTGATCCGTTGGCAATAGCACACATTGCACGTTTCATAGTAAACGTTGCTCACTCGAACGAAACCACCATCTCGATCAGGTTTTTCGTCCAGTTTCCTTGATGCATTGAGTAAATGCTGAGATGGCCCCTTGTTTTGCTTCTGGACATAAATGTAACTACATTATCTGTGCACGTCTTCTAGAATTCAGTGGGAAATATAGATATTCAAACTATCGTTTCCATGTTGTCGCGGCAGGAAGTATTGTCTCTTGACGAAGGACATGAAGGACATGACGAAGGACATGATGGATATTGTTGATTTATCCTTGAAAATAGATTTTATTACATTGGAGCTTTTTTTAACAATCCTTGCAAAGGAAGGTCTGAACTCTTGACACATAAATCAAAGAAAATATGGGTAATAATGAGCATGTATTCAAATAATGAAATCAATACACAAAATACACTCGAATTAAACAAATAATCAATTAAATTAATACACAAATACATCTGAATTAAACAGCAGATCACTTCAGATCGCTAAATAACCTGACCTTTGTACAAAATTTTACAAATGGTGCCCTTAGTTTGGCTGCCGAAACACAAATCTGAACCAACAAAATGTTATCACTTCCCCTTTTGATTCCTACTATTCTTTCTTTGCCCTTTCTCTCTGCCGTGCACGGGCTTTCAAAAATGAATTTTACTGATTAGTTCTGCGGTGCCCTCGAGCTACGCACACGTTACCAGAAACATGAAAGAAAAAAAATTGACTAAGTAACATGGAAATCTACTATAATACGTACAATTGAAATCATAAAAAAGAATATTTACACATTCATCAGATAGTAGAACAACTTAATCTTTCCCCAATAACACCGAATGAAGCCAGTTAGTTACACAACATTGCCGTAAAATTGTACAAGATTTTGGCTTTTTCCATAATCAAACAAGGTATACTTTTAGCAGAATTTAAACCTCCACAAATTTGTTTAAAAGGCGACAGTCTTTCTATACTGAATTTAGTGAGTTTCTCACATGAACTACCACGCAAATTTGCCGTTATCGACTTTCTGGCCCGCACCAATCTTCGCGCGAAAAGTCGCAAGTTCGGTTACCTTTACGACGCTCTCCAGTTCGCTCGTGGCCGACCTTGGCACTCTCGCCATAGAATAAAGACTCTTTACTTCACTACAGTCCTCTGCCAGTAGATAGGCCCCGGCCTGTTCTTATTTGAAATATATTTGAATTTCAAACTTTTGAATTCGAACTCGAATTCCGCCATGCGGGGCCCTCTGTGGGCCAATAGCGTCGAAGGGCCCAAAGGCGCGGCGCGCGAAATCTACAGGACAGAACCGGCAATCATTAACATGCTTTGTGTGTAAACGAAACGGTTTCATCTGAACGGTTTTGCCATAGCTTTTGTGTGTTTTAGCGTTTGTGTGTTTTAGCGTTTGTGTGTTTCTGCGTTTGTGTGTTTCTCGAAATGCCCCAATTTAGGCGTTGTTGGGTACCCAATTGCCGATACAACCAAAATAGAAGGAGTGAATAGCAATTCTTTAAGTTTCCAAGAGGTCCTGAAAGGTAAGCGATATGAAATGCTTAGCATGGTTCTATAACAATTTTTCATGTACTATTTAGTGACGTAAATTAACTATGTATGTATGTATTTCATGTAAATAATACATGAAATTAATTTACATAATGTAATTATATGCGAGGATATTGTAAACACTATTATTATGAACATCCAATGTATTGAAGTCATGAAAGCACTGGTTGCTTTAAAAATCATGTAATTGATAAGTTATAATAGCTATATTAACATTAAGGTGATTTTGATATAACTATAATAGCTCAATAATACATTACTAATTTTATTACAGGTGTATAAAGGTTAATTATTATATGCTATATGGTTAAAGGCAATTGGGGATCTGACTTTGGCATCTAGCCCTTGGGAAATTCTCATAATGTTGAGATATGTATGTATGGAGCACTTCACGCTGGAAATGTTCACTGCAGCAGACAGACTAGCACTTAATGCGGAGCCCATAATTTTTGTTGATGTGCGTCCTGAGTTTCTGGAGGTGCACTCAGGTCATTTATAGAAGGCTTACCACAACAAAGGTGTACGTTTCTATTATTATTATTATTATTATTATTATTATTATTATTATTATTATTATTATTAGCAATTAGAAGGTGTAATAAGAAAACTTTTTTCGTTAATTTAATTAAACATCCTTATTTCATTTGCAGGATCTGCTCGGCATGTAGTGACAACATTTCTCCTGAGTTCTCGGTTGCTAAATGAAGAGAAAATCCTGAAACACGTGTGTAGTCAAAATCTCGGTTTTGTGGGATCTTGATGCGAACAACCAACTGGAAGCAAAACGTCTGTAGTATGTGAACAAACATAGCGCCTAAACCATGCGTAGAATTTTTTCAAATTGAAGAAACCCTGTCAATATGTATCTAGTAGAAGGTTAGAAATTTTAAAACCTTCCTTAGTTTTTGGGAACTTTATATGAAGCCGTAAGAAATGATTCAGAATTTTCAAAAATGGCACCAAATTTTTGTTTTAATTTCTTGTAAGAACAGAGTAAAATACTTATAAAGGTGGCAAAGGTCCAATTTTCAAGATTAACTCTGAATTTTCAGAAATTTTAAAAGTCGTTTTTATCGTCAACTTCTTTCAATTACAATATTGAAGTTAGAGACTTTTCCTTCGAATTAAATTTGATGTGCATAAATAGTTCTTCATTTAAGTGTGAAGATTGTTTTGTAAATATTAGTAGTTTTGTGCAATTGTGGTGAACTATTTGGAATTTTAAAATGACAAAAGAAGATTTTCTGAAAACGGCTCCACTTTTTTTCTGATCAGTATTATATTTATGTACATGCACTTTGATAATGTCAAGTAAATTTTCTTGAAAACTCAACACTTTTTTATTCAAATGAGCTCAAAATTACTCATTTTCAGAATAGCTCAAACACCATTTTCTCAAAGGTGGCTTCAATTTCTTTCTTTAAACTATTTCAACGAATAGTGGTAATGGTACTGTTTAATATAATATAATGTAATGTTCATTTTTGCGTATTCTTTTGTTTTCCCAAAAATTGCACAAATGTTTTTATTTCTTTCAATATCTCATGCCAGTAATATGCACATTTCAATGGATATATTATTGAATTTGTGAGTGGAAGTTCTTCAAATTACTTCAAATGAAGTTTTCGAAAACTCAATAGATTCCAGAGAAAATTTTGCATTTACAGTAACGCTTAACGCCTTTTTTTTAATGGCTTCAAATTTTCAATGAACTTGCTATTTAAGACAAGGTTTTAACCTTCTTAATACTCTAAAATAATATTTCGGTTCTACTATTTGGTAATCGAAGAGTTGAGAAAATGGCAAAAATGTATTTTAGGGCGATAGATGCCAGCTGCAAGAGGATGAGGGAAGACCATAGAGCCGGTCCACTCCAAAGGAAATTAGAAAACTTAACTTTGAGAAAGCTATTCTGTAGCACTTCCAGTTACTATATGTAATTTAGTAAATCCAAACTGCAGGACCACTTTCTTGGAGACATGTACCAAATTGAAGTTTTTGGGATTCAATTGAATAAAAATTGTATTTTGAGTGATAATCATTTGGTGTTTCTGTTGCTAAATTTTTATCTCAGTGTTTTTGGCCCACTATCTGTCTTGTGAACTATGTATAAGTCTTTGTATAACAGTTTGGTATTTTACCAGGAAGCATTAGCTATTTTCTAAACATATTTCTGATGGTTCTTGAGATGTCTGTTGGGTATAATCTCCTGAGTATGATAAGTGCTTTATTTAGTTATATTGTTTTGCAGAAATTGTAAGTTAGTCACATAACATGATTGGGAAAGACATGAAAATATTTTTTAGTAATTGAAAACTGTTCGATATCTGTATCAAATGTTGAGTAATTCTGGATATAAAATCGACCTTTGGATTTTCATCCACGATCCATTGAGCAACTAGCCATGCTTTTGGACAAATATGAGCCTGTGATATCGGAATATTAGTGAAACATACCAAGTCCAAAAACTCTGCTTTGAGATTAATGAAGTTGAAGTGAATCATGTAATTTTTTTACTTGTTCATCACTTGTACTAGGTAGGAGGTAAAACATGTTTCTTGTAATGCAGTTTAATGTGTAATATTGCTTTTTTGAAGAAAGCAAGCAAAAAAAGACAGATTTTGTGACTGTTTGTGCAGATGCAAGTTTCCTGTTTATTTATAAAACTTATCGATAATATTCATTTGTATTGTACCTTAGTAGCAATTTTGATAATAGGCTGAAATTTGACAGGTGTTGATAGCTGGAATGTCATTTTAATAATGATGCAATATTAAAGATTTTTGGACAATTGTCAAAATTCATGGTTTAATATTTAGCAATGGCAAAGTAAAATAATCTTTATGTCTGATTACTTGCTCACATTTGTTTTGTAAAAAATTGTATTATTGTTTATATTGTGTATGACTATTTACATAATTTAGAAATAAATATTGTGTTTATAAAATAACTTTTTATTTTGCACTACCTGGACAATAATTCCATTCAGTGACTTAGGATTCCAAATCCTAATATTTTAGTTTTCTTAATTGCCTAGCGTATTTTACATAAAATAATGTATTTGACGCCATTTTGAAAACAACTTCATTTTAAATGTCCCGGTCGTCAATACGCGCCACCTCCATTGGTAGAACGCCCTTCGACGCTATTGGCTCAAACGGGGGCCCAGATGGCGGCTTCCCCCCTCCATGAAAATTAGAAATTTGAATCAGAGCGTTGGGATTAACATTGAGTGCCGTCTCTATTAGTATACTCTCTGCTTCACTACCTCTTTAGTCTATGCTCTCGCCGCCCGGTGTCGCAGCGACGTCACTCCACCTTCTCTCGTACGCTTCGCCCGTCCGTCACGCGTTCGGTAAAACCAGGCCCCTTCTCTCGTACGCTTCATCCACTCCCCTCTTCTTCTCTCTTCCTTCGTCCTCGCCACGAACTTTATGCCCGCGCTCCAAGTCTCTGGCGCGTCGCAAAATGGGATCTTTGCGTCACTACACTGCACGTTGGAACTGCACTTAGGATGTCTGCAGCGCTAATACAGTCAGTCTCCACTGGATTTCACAAAACTGTCCTCTGCGCGAAATGAGCACTTTGAAAAAAAAGTTCACTGTTCTTACTTCGCTCCGACCGCTTCCTTTCTAACGAGCTTGCTGCTGATTACTAATATGTTCGTATTGCAATCACACTCCTATACAAACTAATCCTCCACGCTCACAACACTCAATTATACACTTTCACTACCAAATTCCTAGAGAACTGACGCGTTCGCCTACGCTACCAGACTCATAGAACTAGTGCTTTCTAAATCAATATTTCTTCTTGATTGTCAAAATATGTTTACAAATAAAAGTATCCAAAGTTTTTTATGACAATCATTTATTCAGTAATTTCACAAGGTTTCGTAACTCGTTTTGTTACATCTTCAGGTCTAAACTTAATGAGGGACCGCTATCCCAAGAATTACCACATCAACAGAACATTCAAGGGACCATTACGAAAAACGTCACTCTCGCACAGTTGATACCACATAACTAACCGTTACAGACACTCCATTCAAAGTTTTCCTTTTTTGGAGTTGAAAACTTTGAATGGAGTGTCTGTTTGTAACAAAACGAGTTACGAAACGTTGTGAAATTACTGAATAAATGATTGTCATAAAAAACTTTGGATACTTTTATTTGTAAACTAGTGCTTTCGCCCGTGACGCCGGATTAACAGAGAGCCTTTTCGTCGTGTCTCGCGGTATAGAACGATTTTCCTAAAGATGAGCCAAAGTGACAGTTCGCGAAAACAAGTGAACACATGTATTTCAGAAAAGTATCCCTCCGCGCCGACAGCTGTTCAGTCACGCCCCTTCGTAAAGTGCTAATGGCTCCTGTGAAAACATCCCTATGCAGAAGTCTAAGAGTTTCGCTGAGGTATATGCACGTACGCGAGTCCGGGAAATATTTAAATTTAATAACGTATGCGGAAAATCTCTTAACATGCTCTCACAATCAGTAAAAGAAAACTGCCACGAACGTAACTAGAAAGAAAAATGATTTTAAGCCGGAAACACGTGCACCGGTACGCATCTCGCATTCAAGTCTGTTTTAAAATAAACATAATATTTATCACACAAAAAGTAAATTCAATGTAATATATAAAAAAAAAATAATTTGTACAGAAGAGCACATAACACTGCACTTCCTAATACCAATTATTTCTCGCAGCGCACTATATTTTTGTCGGACAAGGACACCACAAAAGGAAGCGTCGAAGCCATTTACAAGTTAGCCAACTGCAAACGAACGAATGCGGGAAGGGAGTCTAATGGGCTCAAGAGCACAACGACCACAGAACCTTCAGTTATGTTGCCAGCACTAGCTGTTACTTTGGCTCAACCTTAAGAAAATCGTTGTGTATTTATGAGATGTGGCCTAGGGCAACCTCGGAGGGGTGGCCACTTCTCCGCTCTTCGTCTTGACTGCAGGAAAAACTCAGTTCGCGAGTTCTCGCTTCACTCTGCGGTCCGCCACGGACAGATGGCGTTGTATGCGCCTGCCCCGCGCTTCGTTCCTTCCCGTATGTCGGTGTCTTTGTGTGGGCGGTTGTGGCGATATGTGTGTGTGCGCGTCTGCGTGTGTGCGTGTGTGTGTGTGTGTGTCACAGACGCAAAAACTACTCGATCGCTTTCAATTAAATTTTTACAAGTTATTATTAGCAATGGGAGTGTTCAAAGAGTGGTTTCAATCGGACATGTGGAGGCGATGTTGATGAAGATTTATTCATTTATGAACACTCCTGAACTTACTAAACTCGCCGCACAGCCAATGATTAAGCGCGTCTTCGCTGCATCCATGTATTCTGCCCTTGCGATTGCGAAATATAGGCCGAAATTATTACTTGAATCTCGGACAAGTAAATCAATTTCTCCATGAGTTTCGTAGCAAACGCATGCCCAAATTTGGGGGGAAACGTTTTAACAGTAGGATACTTGACAACCATATCCAAACCAGGGCTTAGAACAACCCATATTTGCGAGAAAGTCTTCCATCTATTAGAATTTTTGCACAGGGGAGCGTAAAAGAGATTAACAGTCACATGATCAGTAGTGTGTGATGTGTAGGGCCCGGATAATTATGTACTAAAAGTTAGAAAAATATGTACATATATGTACTATAATATACAGAAATATGTATTGAAAAGTAAGAAATATGTAACATTAAATATCTTCACATCAATTCTTTTGTATTAAAATATTTTTATTTTAGTGTATATTGTTCTGTTTCAGTAATATAAAGACCAAAATTAAACATTATACTCCACATAATTCTATTATTTACAACGATCTCTGTAAGAACAAGAAACAATTTCTTTCAAATTTTCAGTAATGAAACTTTTCTTATTCTCTTGTAAAAATGCCTTGTATTGACTAAAAGAGCGTTTTACAGTGCACAAAGTCACTATTGCGTTTTCAACTTGCCCAGATGCTCTGGTAATCAATATTGAGAGTGACAGAATTGCCCCCTCATAGCGCTGCATTATTAGCACAAATTGTTTCGAATCCGGGGTTTGCTCCAGAACGGAATACCTCTTTTTCTTCGCTAGACCCCCTATTGATCCTCGAATGATAAATGAACAGTTTTTAAACAAGCCACTGCTGATTCGGCAATTTCAACGCTGTCAGAAAGTTTGAGGTAAGACGTTTCCAAAGATTTCATTGTAGTGCTTACAGAAAAATGGGCCAATATAATTTTTCAGCGTTTCAATATCAAGCAATTGCTTTGATATGCCTATGGATGTTGCAGCATCAGAACCAAATTGATATATAAATTGTAGATATAAAATCTTGAGTTTTATAGCTCATAGAATCAAACCAGGTGCTTAATCTCGTCCTAGTCCGTTTTTGTATTGGAAATCAGTGCGTCAACTATATCAACCTGAGATCTAATCAGTTCTCACATACAAGTCAGGTTAGAAGTAATAATTTTGGATACAACAACTGCAGGGCTTCTGCTGCTTTGCACGTGTGTGGCACTGCATTGGTACTAGGAGGAAAACGTTACTGTGTTTAACTGCATCAGGCCACAAAAATCCCTTTGTATCTATTACAGTTTTGCGATAATATGTTGATGGTTGCTTTGCTTTTGGGTAACACTTCACAAGTTAACAAAATAGATTTATACTTTAACCGTTCATTTAACCTTTTACAACTTTCCGAATATGATTTCCTTGCACACCAGTTGTTTCGTCAGTTGATACCCAGATGGAGCCATCGCCAACATCCAATGAATGAAATTCATTGTTTTTATAAACAAAAAGGGGACATTTCTTTCTTATTTTAGATTCGTGTGGAATTGTTTCATGTAGATATTTTCCCATAAATTCACGTAGCACTGGATTGCTTCATTTCCATGTAGGACTGTCTGCACAAACACAAATTAATTCAAAAGTGAGATTTGAGGCTCAATACTTTGGCGATCACGACATCCAGTCATTAAGATATGTTTTGGGGTTTGGATATTATTCTCCGAAATACGGGTATGATGACACGACGTGGATGTACGTTGCAAGATTTTAAATCACTGAACACATGCCACATTTGTACCCGGTAAAGTAGTGTTTTTTCCATGTACAGAAAAGTGTTTGAATTCTTCTGTGAAGCACTTCAGTTTAACTCTCATGTAAGAGAGGTTTTGTTCTTCGGAATTTTTAATTACAATGTATAAATTCCACTTAAGATGTTCTTACCCAAAGAGATATTGCTAGACTGCTCTGTAAAGTTACTTGCCAATGCTAAATTCTCATTCATCGTAACCACATAAGGTTTAATCCAAAAGCTTCAGTGCCACATCAAGATTTCGATTTTACTTCAGATTTTCGGCCCAAAGAGATAGTTTACAAATAAGAGCGGGAATATATTTTCAGAAAATGCCGATGTCTATTACTATAACACTCGACGTAGAAATCGTATTCATCAGGTGACACTATCAAAAGCCCATTACAAAAAATTCACATACAATACCGTATTCTTACTTTTGCCCCCGCAGTGCTGTGCTACATGAGCCATTATTACGTGAGAGGAGGAAACGCAGACAATTCCACAACACAACAAAGTGTTGGGACATATGCGGCCAAATTAATTCAAATATGGCGCTGTATTCAGAATTCAGTAATTTGTAACAATTTTTTGGCGCTAATTAAGTGAATTTCAAACGTCGCGCCTTCGAGATGGGTTATTTTTTCCCAAAAGCCGCGGGCTGATTTCCAGAGAGAAAGGGAATTCATTTTTTATGAAACCCTTTAGAAGAACTGAACTGCTTTGAAATTTTGGACTGCTTTTCAAGATGGCAGAGAGAGTGCACCACAGACCAGACACCAAAAACGACCAGAATAGACAACATTGCATATTGTCACAATTTCGCGAAATCCTGCCTCTTCCGACATAAAACACATTGTTTGAAATGTAGGTTATTTTCTGTTAATTAGCGCAAAGGTTTGTTATAAATGGTTGCATACCAAGTACGGCGTCAAATTTGAATTAATTTGGCCGCCTATATACCAACATAAAACGATTTTGAGTTTTCGCGTCATCTAAAAAGTGTATAAAGAAAATAATGAATCAGCGGTCAATTATCGATAACTATTGTAAACAAACCATATTGAAAGGCAGCAACCTTTGATTCTACCTACCGTTAGTCATAATAACTACGGCCAGTTGATCGCCGCAGCCAAAGAAAGCTTACATCCACGATCATCGCGTTCGTACCAAGAAAGTGCCAAGAGGACCGCTCGTGGCGCAGAGCAAAGTCTCTCGCCTTTCACCACTGAGGTCCGGGTTCGATTCCCTTCGAATCTCATGTGAAATTTGTTCCAACAAAACGAGTTTCTTCACAAGGGCTAGACCAACCCCTGTGAAATGTCCTAAACCCTACCCCTATCCTTGTTCCTTCCCAATTCTGACTGCTGGGTGGTGACGCAGGAACGCGTAGCAGGAGGCGCATACGCGGAGATGCTACTTCTTGACAACAGACTACGACGTGACGTGACATAACTTAAAAGTCAATGGAGGATTACTCCCTAGCGCAAAGCGCTCAACGCCCCTTAAAGGGCTTGGAGACGCGTTGCGTCAATTTGTAGCCGCAACAAATTAAAAAAGAAAGTTCTCTCAGAAAATAAGGTCTTACTCACGTGAACTTGGAGATTTCAGGAACACTTAAAATTTATTGGAAGGGAAGTACTTCAACAAATCATTTGATACCAAATGCGAGCAATTTTAAACAATTATAAAAGTTTATGGGCCATATTCATAGTCGTCACTTATAGGATAAAATTAAGCTATAAGGAGTTACTTTTGATAAGGAAATGCTTATACACATTTGGTATTCATAGACGATACTTATAATAAGTACGATGCTAGCAGCGTCTCGTGTGGCAACAGCGTAATTGGCAGTTTCACAGCCTCTTGAATCCTGCCAGAAACGCTCCATCAAACTGGTCGTGAAGTTTCTTAAATAGTGCCAGTATCTTAAACAAAGACTTAAACGTGGTGAAATCAGTAAATATCTAGTTAGTTAGAGGTGGTTTTAGCCACCAATGTTACCAAAATGTGTACAACAAAAGTCTTAGTAAAACGATATTTTTTCTTAAATTCTTGATCGTTGTGCATTTTCAACGGGTTTTGCATGTCACGTAAATATCGCTTGTTACTACAAAGAAATATACCACCCGTATAATCTTTGAAACAGTCGTCCATTCCATTTCTTTCAAATTACGACAATTTTCAACGCATCCAGAGAGGTTTCGCTTATAGATGTAAGTGAAAGTTGGACCTTCCTTAAAGTTATAAGGTTATAAGGTTAATTGGAGGGATAAGTCGCTACTATGAATTGGAAATCATTATAAGAAACTCCTTAAGGTTTTCCTTATTATAAGTCGCGACTATGAATATGGTCCTATGAGTAGCTAGTTATGATAAAAATGTGCTTGTGGGGTAATGGTAATCAGTGCTTCTCATTATCGCAGAGTGACTGCCATTGCCCGAACCAAAATAATTTATTGATCTGGATGAGTTTAAATGTTCCCTGATGCTATTTATACACGTATCAAGAATGACTGGACGGATGAAGAATTCATCAAATGGCTGAAACACTTTTACTTGACCAGCTGCCCAGGACCCAGTGCTGCTGATCTTGGACAACCTTGGGAGTCGCATTACTTTAGATGCCTACAATTATTGTAAACAAAATATATACTGTTTGAAGGAGGCAACTAATGTGTTAATTTTGCTTCATATTTCTTTAGTGACTCCCATTATCCGCATGTGAGGGTAATGGGGGTCAAATGTAAATTTTTGGAAATTCGATATTTGAAAGGGTTTTAGTGAATTTTTGATTATTTTTGTGGTGGAAACACAAGCTTAATAATTAATCTATGATATAAAAGCACATACTTGTTCATAGGAAAAATTAGTACTAATTTACACGAAAAAAAAAGTGACTCTCATTACCCCCGCTTTCCCTAAGCCCTTATGTTATAATTAAATTATCTTTGAAAAATATTTTATGTATTTGTGTTAAAATATGTAACAAAAAAGTTCAATGAAAAAGGGGGTCCAGAAATGGAGTCCCCCCCCCCCATGTTGCTTTAGGCTGCGCGAGCCAGAGTTTTAATATCTTGAATGAGGCTCTCCTCTGAGAATTTTGAACATGTTCGACTGTTCATACGCGGCATCCGTTACCGATTGTAGCCAAAATGTGTTGTAGGATATGCCTTCTTCCGAGATTCGTGTCCAAAATGTCTCGCTTTATTTCTTTGTAGGCAGGACAGTATTGTCCTTCGTTTTTTTACACTTGGGTTGTTTCACGTGGCATCTGAAGGAATTATCTTCAAGATGGAATATGACATGACCTTTTACGTCTTTTTTGGTCCTGCCGCAAGATGTCGCGTGATCGCGACCGCACCAAGCAGTGCTGCAGATCGAGCCACTCTAGCAGCAGGACGGAGAAAGACGCAAAAAGTCGCCTTATTCCATCTAGAAACTAATACGCTCAGATGCCACATTAGAAGAACCGAAGTATCATGGTGGAAATAACACATGTGTTATGCGAAGTACAGTCAAATTGCGATGATACCTGGAAGGGTCAGACTCAATGATCCAATTCTCTGCACGTAAATCTAGAACGTAAAGTCCAGGTCTGGATTTTCTGTTTTAGCTTCTCAGTCACTTTTTGTCTCGTGACATTCTTTTTGGCATTTTGGGATCGGTAAAGCTAGCACCCCACTTTCGAAAAACTGAAAAATTTTGCGCCATAATTTTGGGCTAATTTCAGCCCCATTCAAAAATTTTGGGCTACCTCCCAACACCCCGAAATTAAAATTTCAAATTGAGGCTGGTAAAGCTAGCACCCCCACTTCCTCAAAATTCAAATTTTTTTGTACGGTCGAAACAAGTGAATTTTGGGCTCCTGAGCGCCACTTTTCGAAATTCCAAAACTCACCCCTAAATAAGAAAACCAAAAACCACCCCAAATTCTCAAAACTCAAAAATTCTTGCGTCATAGTTTTAAGCTAATTTTGGGCTCTCCAGTGAGACCAAAAAAAAATTAAGGTTTAAAAATAAGGGTTGGTAAAGCTAGCACCCCCACTTCCTCAAAATTCAATTTTTTTTGTACGGTCTGATTAAGTGAATTTTGGGCTCCCGAGCGCCACTTTTGGAAATTCCGAAACTCACCCCTAAATAAGAAAACCAAAAATCAAAACGCCCCAAATTCCCAAAACTCAAAAATTCTTGCGCCATAATTTTAGGCTAATTTTGGGCTCTTCAGTGACACCAAAAACATTATTTTTGATACCCTAAAACCTCCCAATTTAAGATTACAAAATAGGGGGAGGTTAAGTTACTACCCCGACTTACTCAAAATTCAAAATTTTTTGCATGGTCTAAACAATTGAATTCTGGTTTTTGTTTGGGCCACTACTCAAAATTTTGAAACTCTCCCTAACTACGAGAGAGAGAGAAATGAGAACCACCCGAATATTTCATAACTAAAAAATATGCGCCATAATTTGGAGAATTTAATGGCAGCGAAATCATTTTTTTCATCCACATTACGAGTACAAACACCCAAATTCAACTTAGCCAAAAAGGGGATTGAAAAGCTCCCCATGCTCAGAACTAGAAGATCAGAAGTAATCACACACACATGATATTACGGTTCAAAGAAATTAGAGCCACAATTCCATCCATTATAAGCAATAGCAAAATTTTAGTTAATGAAACATTCAATATAGATAATTTATCACATATTTGTTTCATTTCTTTAATATTTAAATTTTTATAAAACCTAAACTACAAGACTTTCTCTTCCAGGAATCGAATAATCTCTAAATTACATTCACGTAAGTTCCACGAACGCCAAAAACTGCATAGATATTACAAACTTTCGAGCATTTTTCCATTGTTCAGATATAAACACAAAAATAATGAACGTATACGAACAAGACATTTTTTGACAATTTTCCAAATAATTCTAAATTACACGCGTTACTCAAATAATTTTCGAAAGTGGGGGTGCTAGCTTTACCGACGTGCATTTTGGTTCAACATTCGCACAAACAAACATTATATACTACACTGCTACATATGTCAAGCGCCCAGTTAGACATTTATACGTGGGTTTCTGTAATTTGGCTGATGCTGAAGTGATAATACTTTGCATTTACAGACCTCCAACAAAGAGAACTGCTGATTATATTTTGTTCTTAGAAAACCTGGAGATAACACTTAACAAAGTCAGAAATCGCTCTTTTGAATCCATTGTTGTATGCGGAGATTTTAACATTGATTTTCTGGTCGAATCTTGCGAGAAAGAAAAGTTTCTCAATTTAATTAATTCCTTCAATTTAGACATTACAATTAATGTACCTACACGGATCACACAACATTCGATGAAGGCAATTGATCAAATTATAATTAACAAAACTACTACCCGATATGAAGTTGAAACAAAAGATTTAGGATAGTGTGACCACGATGCACAAATTCTTACCATTATAAGAAATGCGATCACTGACACAATAAATAATACACGTATGACTAGATTGTTTACTAAAAGTAAAATTAAATTATTCATTGATTACTTGATGCAAGATCATGGGAAACGGTTTATAATACTGCTGATACAAACGACAAATAAAATTCTTTTTTTTTTCAACTCTTTTTTATTACTTGATGCAAGAGTCATGGGAAACGGTTGATAACACAAGGATTAGGACATCTTGTAAAACAAGCGAATTCTTTCTTTCATTTCTAAACGTCATGACGTATCTCAAGATTTCCTTATCTACTTTAAAAATACAAAACATTGTTACGAAAAGTCATAAGGCAGGCCAAAATCATGAAAAACGATCAGGATATTTTGAACTCAAATAATAAAACAAAAGCAATGTGGAATATAATAAAAAATACTACCAAATCAACTAGAAAACCCGTAGAGAATGTTGTTTTAAAATATAACGATATAAATGTGAACGACCCGGCAACAGTGGCTAATCTCTTTAACCAATACTTTTCGAGAATTGCTGCCGATCTCACTAAGGGTCTTCAGGCTCAAAATTCAAAAACAGACAGTTCACCCAAAATTTTAGACACAATGTTCGTTTCTGAAACTTCTTTCAATGAAATTCTCCAAATAATCGGAAAACTAAAAAATAAATATTCGTCCGGTTAAGATGAATTCCCGGATTCTTTGTTAAAGACTTGTGCGTATGCCATTATACACCCGTTAACTCACATATTTAATGCATCTTTATGCACTGGAACGTTTCCAGATATTTTCAAAACAGCTAAAATTAAGCCGCTTTTCAAAAAAGGCAACAAAAATGAAATTCAAAATTATCGGCCCATTTCTCTTCTATCAGTTTTTTAAAAAACATTAGAGAGACTTTTTTACGTACGAATGGAAACCTTTCTCACTAAACACGACGCGCTTTCAGATTGCCAACATGGATTTAGAAAATCAAAATCAACGGAAACAGCTATATATTCTTTTCTTAAAGATGTCGCCTCATCATTGGATCAAAACGAGGCACCTATTGGATTATTTTTAGATCTCTCAAAAGCTTTTGACGTCATTGATCATGACATTTTACATTCCAAATTACCTTCATATGGAATTCGTGGTATTGCTCTAGATTGGTTATGTTCGTACCTTAAACAACGATCTCAGAGAGTTGAAATACCTTACTGGAATGATGGAACATTACGTACGCACCTTTCCGACTCTTTGCCCGTTGCATGTGGAGTTCCTCAAGGATCGATTTTAGGCCCTATTCTGTTCCTACTTTACGTAAACGATAAGCCCTCGACGATTCGAAACGGAAGAACGGTTCTCTTTGCGGATGATAGGAACATCCTTTGCAATAAAGAAACAGTAAATAGTACAATATCAGATATTTCAAATTGGTTCCGAAATAACAAATTAATAGTAAACGAAAAGAAAACGGTTTTAATGCAGTTTTCCATTTCAAATAAACAATTCTGTGCTCCATTGAAAATGGAACAGTGTACCATTGACTGATGTTAAGGCAACAAAATTTTTAGGTCTCTCAATTCAGTCAAACCTTAAATGGAACGTCCATTTAAATGAATTGAACACAAAATTAAGTGCATTATGCTACGCGTTCAGAAGTCTTGCAAATTCAGTCAGCCTTCATAATGCTCGTTGTGTATACTTCGCGAATGTTCATTCCCGCCTGAGATATGGCATAATATTCTGGGGAAATACATCTTATAGCTCCAGACTTTAGATTACAAAACGAATTGTACGAATAATAACCAAATCCTACCCACGTGATTCATGTAAGCCTCTCTTCATTAATCTAGGAATTCTACCATTACCGTGTCTTTTATTTACGAATCAGTGGTTTTTGTAAAAAATGACTTGCTCAAGGGCGGGAATATATTTTCAGAAAATGCCGAAGTCTATTTCTATAACACTCGACGTAGAAATCATATTCATCAGGTGACAGTATCAACAGCCCGTTACAAAAATTCACATACAATACATGTACATTATTTTACAACACTTTGCCAGATGACATTAAACGATTAAATTCAATAGAAAAGTTTAAATCCCAAGTGAAATCGTTTCTGCTGCATAACTGTTTCTATACAATTAGAGACTATACTGAGCATCACAAGAAAAGTAACATTAATTTTAACAATGATACATCATTCATTATTTACCATTTGGACTGTATAAATGAGTATAAACAACATGTAACAACTATTGTACTACAGCTTCCGGGTCAATGACCCCCATCTCGATCAGGTTTTTCGTCCAGTTTCCCTGATCCATTGAGCAAATGCTGAGATGGCCCCTTGTTTTGCTTCTGGACATAAATGTAACTTCATTTTCTGTGCACGTCTTCTAGAATTCAGTGGGAAATACAATTATTTAAATTATCGTTTCCATGTTGTCGCGGCAGGAAGTAATAAGAGCCAAAATTTATTGCTTATTTATCCTTGAAAATAGATTTTATTACTTGGGAGTTTTTTGTTATAATAAAATACACACAGACAAATATAAGTATAAGTGCTCTGTGGTCTAAGCGGATTTTTCTGAATCAGGGACACAGAACGAGATTTTCTGTCGAAAAATCAACACTTTTTTTCGGCAGCATTATAATACTTACTTTCTTTAATGTAGTAGTAATCAATAAAAATGTCAGATTAATTTTAAAAAAATATTAAACAAAATTATTTGATAAATCAAAATTTTCCAGGTCTTAATCTGTAAATACTTCTTTAAATTGTTTGCATGACAGTATTTGAATAGTACATATTATTTATAATGTCATTATTTTTCCACAACAAAAAACATAGGAACTCTCAAAATGAAGCTAGTTGTGTTTTCATGAAGTATGTTTTGGGGCATATATTCTGTAATTACATCTAAAAGAACATACAAGAGAGTACCTGCTTTTGATATTTTGACAGTCTTCTTTTGTATTGAAACCATGTGAGCATGATTTTATACTGGCATTTGTGAATACTATATTTCCCTTCAAAATCTAATAAAAATATTTGAAGATTTATTATAGTATTAAATCATTTGAGCTTTGAAATTATTAATCATTAATTCTTTAAGATAAATATATTTTGGGTATTTTATTTTAATGTTAGATTAGGTAATTAAATAAACAAATAGTATAGAACAAAATCAAGCCAATTTTAATATCCAGTATTACTAAGTAATAAAAGGAATTGAAGCTGACCATTTCATAATTTGAGCCATGAATCAGAAAAGTATCCCCAAACCCATTTTATGGTTTCTTATGTGAATTTCCCTATCGCAGCATGTATAATCTTCCATTAGCACAGAGTCAAGCTATCACCATACATTTCATAATTTAGAGCCACGAATCAGAAAAGGATCCCCAAACCAGTTTTATGGTTTCGTATGTGAATTTCCCTATCAGAGTGCATATAATCTTCCATTAGCACAAAGTCAAGCTATCATCATACATCAGCAAATGAATCATCTTCGGTTGGTTCTCGAACCCCTTCCCAGTGATGAAGCAGATATTGAATATTCAACATTTTCATTGCTTGCTAGAGGTATGGTAGAGTAGAGAAAAAATTATATTTAATTCAATTAATTTTTACAACATAAAGATTTCTGTTAAGTGACAAACAATTGTAATCAATGAAATATAATAGTTTAATTCTTTTAAATCACACTTGAAAATTTAATTCATAGTTCATTTATGGTTTCTCTTGAATGTCATTTTAGTTCAAGAGTCCAATAGCAAACATAGATGTTTGAATGATTGATTATTTTGTGTGTCAACTGCTGTGGTGATTAGTCTCGTAAGTGTAGTGCATGTTTTATTGCGGTAGGGGGGGGTCTTCCTGCAATAGATGGTGAGATCCAGCACCAACTTATGTCAGCTTGCAGGTTTCCCTCAACAAGGTATCTCCCACCAGCAAGAGTCTGCCCCAGTCAGAACAAACTTTAATCTCCCAATGCGTGATGTTGCAGTGTGTGTGTAAGTAAGGAAAGGACAAGGAAGAGGAAGGAAAGTCTGTGTGCAGTCCATGGCCCATTTGTTATGATACCGCTCTACATTGGTTGGTGTTGATAGGAGAAACCATGGAAAACTACCAATCAGAGCAACACATTGCTAGAATTCTCCACCAGACAGTGGCTGAATTTGACCTAGCTAATGTCCAAAATCTTTCCACAGTTGGTACCCAAACCCTAGGACCTCCCAGTCAGAGACACAGCAGCGACATCAGTTGATGCCCTGAGTGACCCAAGCCAATATATTGGAAAGAAATACACATCAACCTCTTTTCCTAGTACTTCTGTTGCTCAAATTCTCCTGGATTTCAGAGCAGCCAAAACCACTCATAATGTGAATGCTTGCTCCTTACTCCTCCAAGTTGCCTGAGTACTTAGAAATACATTGCATCTGTCTTGAAACTCGAAATTAGGTGTGAACATGTGACAATATAACTATCAATGTTAATAGCAGTGCAAACTGAACAGAAACTTCATTGTTGGATGCTGGTGCATTACAATGCCAAAAAAGATGGATGGAAATAACGGAGGGCCGTGGGACTATTCTGATGGGAGCGTGAGGTTGCTACTTCATTAAAAGGTAAGAAAAAAAAAAGAAAGGCAGGTACAATCACTTTAATATATACACAAATCTTTTTGTATTAAAACTTTGTTGCATAATATAGCTGCCTTTAAACTAGAAATTCCTCACAACGTTCTATATTGCATTTATTTAGGGAACTAACATGAAATTGTAATTAAAATAATACAAAATTATATAACAGGTTTGCATTAAAGCAAGGCCTATACAGAATTTACACGACATGTGAAATATTTGCTCAGGGTACTTTTAATATTATCTTTAGCTTTGTAAATCTAATAGAAATATAAGTAAACCTTTGCCTTTCATTACTAACATATCGTGAATAAATATGGCCAAAATTTACTCTTTTAATATGAGTAAAAGTTGCAAATGATACACATTATAAATTCGAAATTACTATACAACTTTGATTTACAAGAACAAAGAACCTTGATTATCTGTCTGATTAAGCAAGCTTAAATTCTGATGTCTTTCAATTAACTAAAACTTCAATCCAAACCAATCTCCTCCACTTAACCAATTCAACGCCAATTTTCATGCTCAAAATTTCAAAAAATAAATAAAATTTGTTTGTATACAGGTAACAAAAATTAAATATTTATATAAATATGAAAAAAATGAATTATCTAAAGGTGCTTTAATGACTAAAATCACTTCTTGCTTATTCTTTTTAATGAATGCTGAATGGAAAATGTGTACGACGAAAAGCTATACATTAGGACACACGAATCTAGGAAGTGTCAAAAATAACTAAATTCCAACTACGGGGTGCACCAATTGAAGAGGAAGCAATTCCCTTTGATCATCTGAGTGTGTCCTCATCTATCTCGAATAATGAGGGTGCACACATAAAAACATTGAGATACACCAGTGCTTAAAGCGAGTCAAATATGAAAAGAAATTTCATTAGTCTGCATTTCAAAGCTTTGGGTATTTATTTGTGCATTTTGTCAAATCACAGATCTAGGATGCTTATATAAGTAAATTAAGTCTCCTTTAATTCAGTATGGGTGAAACAAGCAGATGGGTCAGTATTGAAAGGTTAATTTATTTATTCCTGTTACAATTTTTAAAAAAAATACTGACTTTCATTCAAATTTTCAACATAATTTCTTTATTTACAAATTTTCAAATGCTTTAACAATTTTGATAAGCACAGAAATTTAATTGAAATAACTCAACACTCAATTTTGAAATGTCTAACCCACAGTACTATAAAAGAAGTTTTTGTAAGTACTAGATGACATCCAAGCTGGCTATTCTCTCCTGTTAAAGCATAAATTTACACAAACAATCTCAGTACATCAAGTTCTACACACCCTAAAAATTAACAAGGGAGGCTAATGTAGAAAGTATGGGTATCAAGCTTCCTATATGAGCATCATTGATCAGAGGCTTTATTTGAATTTGTAGAATCGTCTAATCCTCCTCCATTAGTTTCAAGAAACATTCTGCTCTCTTCTTTCAGTTTTTGCAACCTATTTTTGGAATGCTTAAGCTGAGTTTCTTTCCAACCATGCTGCCAGAAATAAGTCTCTTCTGTGGTTGTTCCACCAACTGTATGGACAGCATACATTATGCACCCACCTGCAGTGCCTATCGCAATTCCTAACAACCCTCCCATTGCCATTAACCTCACGCCACTTTTCCAACCCAACAATGGACCTAAAACACCACCTGCAAGTGAATATTCCAGGATTCCAGATTGACCTCTATACTCGGACACAGCTGTGGTCAGTAAGGTTAGAGAGCCACACAATAACCCCACCCTCCACGCCCAACGAAAACCGCCTTTGATGAAGTTGACGACCAACTCCTGACCATCTGGTGACAAGTTTCTCCCATGTACTTTCCTTTTCAAAGCAAGGGTGTTGCTTGGTTGTTTCACTTCCGGCGATTGTTTTGTACTGCGGTATCCACCGTATGTGGCTCCCACGAAAGCTCCAAATACAGTAGCTTGATACGAACGTATCAATTCGGGGCTAAATGAA
The DNA here is from genome assembly GCA_964035755.1 of Teleogryllus oceanicus. NCBI lineage: Eukaryota > Metazoa > Arthropoda > Insecta > Orthoptera > Gryllidae > Teleogryllus > Teleogryllus oceanicus. The sequence goes on from CAXIVR010000013.1 coordinate 55,286,807, forward strand.
CCAACTTCGTCCATACTAAACATTCGGTAGAGTCTCTCTCTTCCACTCAGAGCGTACCTTTCATGGTCGAAAATAGACTCGGATTTTTCTGATTGTTTTCCATTATCGTTTGATATCTGGAATGGCAATATACCACATAACACGCATTTGACACCAAACAGACGCGTCTTCCAGAGCATTATTCCAGTATTTCAAAACTAGTAATCTACACGTTGAGAACGTGTCATTTGCACATCCTCACTAGTTCATAACCTCTAAAAGCTATTTAAGAGCAACCAAGTAACTTTGTTTGGCAATCTAAACAAAATTAAAATTATAAAAGAACGTAGTTTTAATTAAAAAAGTAATTAGTTAAAGGAAATTGTTAGTACTGATAACTTTCGGTAACTATACGTTTCCGCTAATTTTTGGGGAATTGCGGAAAAATAACTTGAAGACAAAATACACGCGAAACACGAAACAAATGAAACCGCAAACAACAAACAAATGAAAAACTATGCGTGAAATTTGAATAGCAATGAGGTCTTTGACAGATTATTAAAATTATGCCCGTTGTGAATACAGCTGTGAAGGAATCTCTTCATTGTCTCCAAAACTTGACATAGATATAGATGTTTTCGTAAAATCTAACTCCTGACCTTGAAAATAACCCCCCTTTGTACCTCTGGTATTCTCATGCTTCAGTAATCTGGAAACGTGAACTTTTAATAAGAATTCTCTCAGATTAAAATGTGTTTAGGTCTCTTGGTTTTTGCTTTGCTTTGTATCCCAAATCTTCAATTCTTTCTTGATAAGCACCTTCATCTTCCTAATGGAGTAAAATTTGCTAATTGTTTTTCTATACTAAGATGTTTCTATTTTGTTTATATAATTAGATGCAACACCAAAATAACATTGAGTGTAATATTATTAATCGTATAAATTGTCAATTCATGTTTTAAATTGTTTTAACTATCTTCTCAGATGTTTTATTAACTTTTCTTCATAAAAACAATGAATTGTTTTTAATTAAATTTTCTTCAAAAAAGCCTTGAGATTTCTTGAAGCAAATAAAGGCCCTCATTTATCACATGCATGTCTCTTTATTTATTTAAAAATAATATTCTATATTGAAAAAATGACAGAAATTTTCCTTTCTGACCACCCATTCCATGGAGTAGGAGCTAAAGAACTAAATCTTCAAAAATGAAATAGGTATGTTTTTACTTTATATCCAAGAATGTTTCTAGAGACTTGCTGCTCCATTAAGCATTAAGATAAAATTTTAGTTACAAAACCTTTGGTGTAATTGGGATGAATGTTGTGTTCCTGCTACTTTTTGTATTGGTGTTGTTTTCATTTATTTATTTAATGTCAAAAACTGAAAAACTGTGTAATGTCCTAAGGGGAGAAATGTATTTTGTCTTACATTCTGGGATTTCTAATCCAACCCACATACAAGTTATTGAATGGTGAATACAGGAGAAAGCAAGCATTTTTGGCAAGAATTGGTAAAACAATATTCACTCCCATGTAATAAAAAGAATTCACAATTATTGATTATGCCTTCCATAATATATAAACTTCCATAATCTGAACTGACATGACACTACACCACTCATGCTCCAAAGTGAATGAAACTAAATATTCTGTAGATAACTGTTTTTAAAACTAATAATTTACACTACTACCGTATATTTTATATACTATGCAATATACCAAGAAAGGTTTGCCAGATGACATTAAACGATTAAATTCAATAGAAAAGTTTAAATCCCAAGTGAAATCGTTTCTGCTGCATAACTGTTTCTATACAAATAGAGACTATACTGAGCATCACAAGAAAAGTAACATTAATTTTAACAATGATACATAATGCATTATTTACCATTTGGACTGTATAAATGAGTATAAACAACATGTAACAACTATTGTACTACAGCTTCCAGGTCAATGACCCCCATCTCGATCAAGTTTTTCGTCCAGTTTCCCTGATCCATTGTGCAAATGCTGAGATGGCCCCTTGTTTTGCTTCTGGACATAAATGTAACTTCATTTTCTGCGCACGTCTTCTAGAATTCAGTGGGAAATACAATTATTCAAATTATCGTTTCCATGTTGTCGCGGCAGGAAGTATTATTCCGAGGCACAACATGATAAGAGCCAAAATTTATTGCTTATTTATCCTTGAAAATAGATTTTATTACATGGGAGGTTTTTTTTTCCCCTCCCTTTCAAAATTCAAAATTTAAGTAGTATATGACTTAGTGTAGGGATCACAGAATTTTGAAAATGTGCACACAATTCACTTTTCCCCATAGCATGTCATACGCAGTTTTTAACTGTTTTTTTGACATAAAATAAATAAATAAATAAACTTGTAAGCGGACAACTGCTGGAGAGGAAATTGCCCAGGCAAAGCACTGAATGAATTTAAGATAAAATATTAATAATTTTATAAATTGTGAAGGAAAGTTGCTGGTGGACATACAACCTTGTAACATACTTTATTATTGTGCATGTGTTATTTATGCTTTTAGCACAGAGAAAGGATAGTGTAAAATCCCTTCTTTGTTCTATGCATTTAGGTCCATGTTTCACCAGCATTTAGGTCCAGGTTCCATGGACATTAAACCCATGTTTTTCTGTCCCTTATGAGATTTGGAACAAAAGCAATGTTTATTATTTTGTATGAGATCTTTTCGGACATTCTATTAATCTTTTTTTTTAGGTCACTCCTCACTCTGGCATAGGTTGTCAGAAACGATCCAAATTTGGACAATATAAAGCTATTTTCCTTTTAAAACAAAGATTTAAAAGTAAGGAATGTTTATGCAGGTCCAATTAGTATTACTGAATAATCTTTTTTTAAAAAAATTTACAAATAAATTTATGATATGTTATGAATTTTTTAAAAAAATTTAATTATTTATAGCATAATAATTTTATTTCAATTAAGGAAGTAACCCTTTATTATGATAAAACTTCAAGGAATTAGAAAATTTTATTCGTTAAAATTGGGCTATAAAAGTTTATAAAATTAAATTAATTTTTTGTGTAGTACTATCTAGTTCATGGACTACTCCTGTTTTCTCCACTAACTATGCCCCTGGAGAATCAACAGATTGAGTCTACTCAAAATTAATTACACGAGTAAGGATAAGCAAAAACTGTGTTACTAATTAAAACAAAGTTTTTTTCATTTATTATTAAGTTGGGCTGAAAAAAAGGCTTCTACACAAATCATTACATGAATTTTCAAAGATTTTCGCTTCTTGATATGGGAGCCAAAATTTGCTGGTTTTGCAAATAGCTTTTATTACACACAAGATAATGTTTTCTTATCAATTCTTGTGAAAAACGCTCATTGCTATATTCATAATTCAACTTAATGTTTATAAATTTGAATAGGAATCCCAAAGCTTACAAAGCCATTTACAGAGGTACATTTCTTCCCATTGTATATCACTGGAGTTTGTCATTTATGATTTAAAAGCAAGGGATGTTTATGCAACTGTTTTGTGCTTCAAATAAATGAAATAAAATATTGTTAGTAACTTATGTTTTTCTTTATCTTTTCTGGTTGAGTTTATTCACACCTGCTAGAATAATTCAGTTGCGAAGTTATACATGTTTTGCTTTCCCACACATTTTGCTGAATGATATGTAGTTTTTAATAATTAAAACCTGGGATTCTCAACCTTTTTCTTGCATGGACTCCTTTTAAAAGAACGGTGTGCTTCATCAACCCCCTTTATTTATTCAATAATTTACGGCCTAATTCGAAAATTATCATAATACAAAAAATTCCATGTAACTGATTTAAAGATTGGATAGTCAATATGAACGAGATTTGGGACAAAATATTAGATTAAAAAAAAAAAAAATTGTGTTTTTACTATTTTTAATTTTACAAATATAAACAAGTTTTCAAAAACGAAATTACAGTTTATAATTTCACTAAATTTTTATTTTATTAAAAGATTGAAATTCCAAAGATGAAATTTAATTTTACTAAATTTTTTGAACCAAGGGATCTTAGCTTTATTATATCGTTAGTCATCAAAGAATATTTGAATATTGACCCCAATCATCGACACTGTAGGGATGATAAGGATAATCATGCACTTTGAATTTTAAAAAGTTACATGGGTCAATAGTGTTGCTGAGGTGGGTACAAGATGAATATTGGGTTAGAAAAGTTAATATTGTTCTTTTCTAGTCATTTAAATCACTCAACTAAGCTTGGCAGGGAGTTTTTATAAACTTGTTTTCGAACTTTGACTTGGTAAATAACTGCTCAGAGAAACAAAATGCAAAATGCTCGAAATGACTTATTTTCTTTTTATTTGTAATTTGATAAATTAAAATTTAAAAAATAAAGATAAATTTATGTATCTCTTATACTACTGAAATAAATGAAACTACTGACATATGTTTAGAAAATCTTCTTTAACAATATATAATTAATTGATGATTACAAAAAGTATCTTATTTGGTTAAAACAATTGTGTGCCTTTGGTTGTTAACAAATAAAACAATATAACAGAACAATAGTCATACATAGAACTTGATGAATTTAGAAATATTTCGTGACCGTGGTTTTTGAAGTTGTCTGACAGAACATCAGGCATATGGGTATTGAAATTGGACTTTAACTGTAATGTGCATAAAAGCAACTAATGTATTTAAAAGTAAACAACAATTATAACAATATCAGAGACAAGCTAAAAATAATTTGGTAGTCTCATGATTTGAAGAAACAGTGATCAGCATAATCAATGTTTCCTGCATTTAACTTGAACAATTATATCAATAATGGAACACATTTCCATAAGTGGGTAGGTTTTTTATGGGGGCAAAACACAAATAATCATATATCTCAATTTATGACATATCTCTTAATCATCATACAAAATCAAGTATGAGATGAGACTGCATATAATAATCATAAGTTTGTGATAATACCTCATGCTACAAAGTGAAACTGAAAGAAAATTCAAAGTTTGAACCAACAAATTTAGATCTGGGAGGCACAATCCATAATAGAAGTTTCTGTTTAAATGTATTTATTTGATCTCTGCTTTTCTTACTTCAAAAATATTTATAGATCAACTCATAATTTATTTAGCTAGTAAAATATTTGTAGTTTTGCTAATTAATTTTCTATTGATCCATTACCACAACCGTATTCTCCAGTTTCTTCTTCTGCTTCTGTTTCTTCTTCTACAAGACCTTCACCATCTTCACCTAAGTCTTCATCTTCACATTCATCCTCTTCATCCTCCTCTTCGGTATCATTTTCTCCGTGATCTACATTCTCTTCTTCATCGTCATTATCATCATCGTCATCATCATCATCAAGAGTATCTGACATTAAAAAAGGTTGGACCAGATTTCGTCCTTAATTACTTCTGCAATATCATCAGCATCAGGATTTGAATGATCTGTAAGCCAACCAAAGAATGATTTTGAATCCATGCTACGTTTCCTGTTTTTGCTTTTTTCACTTTTCTTACCAATCTTCTCTTCCAAGTCTTGACCATCCTTCCACTTAATGGTTGTACCTGTTGAAGTAATTTTACCAAAAGGTCCTAGATGATGTTCTTTCATAAGTAATTCATTTTCAAAATATGGATTTTCCTTAAAGTAAAATTTTATTTTGTAGCCAGATTTGATATCTTCTGATTCTTCAACTTCAATTTTAAACAGGTAATACAGGCAATCTTCTTCTTCAGCATGCAAAATAGGTATTATATGGGGATGATTTAGTAATGCAGTCACCCAAAAATTGGGAATTCTTGATATTATTTCCTGACGCTTGTCATAATGTGGTTTTCTAAGTCTGTTATACTTCTGTACAACTTTCAAAATCTCTTCACTTGCCTGCCCGTTGAGTTCATCAATAGTTTCTTGACAAGCATCTATTTCGCTCATTGCCTTTTGTGTTTGTGCATCGTAATCTCGCTCATCATCTGTTTCGGTTTTTTCCAGTTTCTTTATTTTCTTAGATGTGACACCGTTTATAGACATCGTGAGAGGGAAAGAATCTTAACTGCACAGCGCTCGGAAACAATATAGCAACCTGATATTATCGTCTGCACGAAGAAACCGGTAGTAAGATTCACCAACTGCCAGAAATCAAATGATGTTCACCACATCATGGCAGCCGTATTCATGTGTTTTTTAAGTAAGCATGTACCCGATTTTTTGTGAAACGACACATAGGTGATTTCATTATTTTATTTGGTGTATATTTTGAGCAATCGTTTATTCTTCACAAACAATAGAAAACATGTTTCTTAAAATATTTCGTTTGTACTCCCGCCTAACGTCGTATGCGGATTTCTCCAACGCCATCTTTTGGTCTTAAATTGCATTCTTGCAAATTTTCACTATTTTAATTTCCACATTCAATTTTATATCATTAGTCATTATAATTAGTTTCACATATTTCACCTCCCTTAGGTTGTAAATATCGCTTTCGTTATAAGCTTAACATTAAACAGAACTGCTTTTTCAAGGTGATAAAAGATACAATTAAATAATTTGTAGATCTACAAAGACAAAATCATTCCTACTTTATAAACAGGTAATAGGAAGAGACAATAATTAATTTTAAATATATAATTTAAAAATTATTCACCAAAAACATAATTCATCATAAACCAAAAACAAAATTCATAAAAAATCCATATTTCGAATATACTTAATATTCGAAAATAATTATTGACATTGATTTGACGGTGAATGGTATTCCACTCGTGAATTGAAACCTATAGTGTTTAACCATATAAAATGCCCGAATAAAGTCGGTGTATCTCAAAAAATTGATGTTGGGTGCGAAGTGACGTGCTGGCTTTGAACTTATTGCTCCGGCTCGAGATTTCGGAAATTTTGGCTGCTCTGGGAAGATGTGAGGATGTTCAGACATAAACTAGCATGCGCATATTTCTTTGAAAGTGTACCCCCTGAAGAACAAATACTTATTTATTGAACTCCATCTCACCCAGGAGCGGAGTTTTTGGAGGGCCCCATTATAGATTTTTCTTAAATAATAATTATATTTATTATATTGTATATTATTTATGTACTGTAGATATGATACTATACAGAATTATTGTTTAAATAATTACACAATTGAAACATACATATTTAAATTAATTTTAGATAAACGAAGACACTAGGACTTTGGGAGGGGGCATGGCCCCCATACCTCCCCTGAATCCGCCAGTGATCCTTACATTAATAACAATGCAGGCACACTCATTGTTACTTTTTTCTACTCTCATTGTATAATGCTGTCATTTGTTGGTTGCAGCCAGTTGCATAATGATGCTCATTACTAGTGACCGGAAAAATATGTAGTATGAAACATCAAAATATGTACATAAATATGTAATGAAAACAGAAAGAATATGTAATAAATATGTAAAATCGGATATAATATGTAATATTAAAATACAATAATTATAAAACTAATATTTATAATACGAAATTACATTTACAAAAAAATCCCTCAACATTTAAAAATAATATAAACGTTTTAAAAATTATTTGGAGAGCACAAATTTATGCAAGCTTTGCATTATACAACTTTTCTATCAGTAGCAAAACTTTTATGACTAACTGAAGAAGAAAAAACAGGCGCGGTAATGTGAGAACATCCGACCGCGTCTTCATGTAGCGTACCTCGTGAAGACAACACGCAGTAATAATGTAGAAAAAAGTGCGATTTTTTAAAAAAATACTTCTTTTCATAAAAAATAAGAAATAAAATTGATATAATTAACATTTTGTGAAAATATCAAAATATGTAGTGTAGAACTAAATATGTAAAAATATATAATGTAAATGTTTGATATCGTGTTAGGAGGGCGGCGATTCGCCAAGATTACAATTTTTAGAACGGTAAGTAGAAAGAAAAAAATATGTTTTCACAAAAAAATCCGGTGTACTCATTACGATACAGATTTCATTATGATACGATTCTTGACAATCACAGATAAGTTAACACACCAAATATTGGCAATTAATCATTGAGAATCGTTCTAGTAAATGTTTCGTTCGATTGTGTACATTAAAATTGCGTTTGATATTATATTATGCTTGTCATTTTAATTTCTTTTATTATTAGTAATGTTTTGTGTAATATTTTTTTAAATAAATTGGATCGTAATTTCACGTTCATCCTATTTGATTAGCCCAGTAGTACTTCCTCGCAGGCGAACGTAAACACAGCCAGCGCCCTCTGGAATACAGATTCCAGAATGTATTCCAGAGGGCGCTGACACAGCCACCTGCGGCAGCATGCGAGGCTAAGGTTAGGTCAGAGTGGGTTAGGTTGCCTTGCTTGAATCCTACATGTCAACGAAACGATTCAATGTAAAAGTTTAACTTATAAAAGTCGCAGAAAATGTACCGTACGAAACTCGTTTTGATGGGTATTAATACACTCGTGTGAAGTTTACGATTCTCCCTTGTATAGTATATCACACTCGTGTGTTAATACCCATAATTACATCATCGTTTCATGATCTACTATTTCTTAACATCAATCATTAGTTACCTCTTTGACTTTGGTAACCAATGGTGCAATGAAAGTGCCAACTGTCGTCTTTTCATACATTCAGATTTATCGAAGTGGCAGTGGCTTAAGGTAATACATTCGTTAGATCGATCTCAGTGAAATACATGGAAAAAGTACTTTAAATCAAAACAAGTTCTCTGTTCTTCACGATAGTAAAAAAAATGGCCGGCTTTTTTTTTAATAAAAGGGGTTTGAATTAGTATAGGCTCTTATGGAAAAACTTTCGCAAGCAGTTTTTTTAAGTTATTGTAAGAAGTTATACGATGAAAGTATTTCTTTCTTTTATTCAATACCAAGTAATTTTTTGGGAATCAGGTGGTATTAAATGTAACATACCTCAACAATACCTCCCCTACCGGTCATTCTGAGGAGTAATTGACACAAAACTGTTGCGAAATTCTTCGCAATCGGAAGTAGGCTTACTGGCTCTCGAACTAAAGAGTTATGTTGAACAAATCGTACTATTGTCACGGCTGTTTCTAGAGGGGTACGAGATAAAACCACCCTATCTTAAAATTTTAACCATACACAGTCACAATTTGACGATATTTCAATTTCGGTATAAACAATAGGTACCCGCGCACGTTTTCTTGAGCCCTCGCTTCGTTCGTTACGCGAGGAGTCGGCAGTTTGGTTATTTTCACAAGGAATTTTATATCAAATTTGTAGTTCGTTTTTCAATGCAAAATAGTTTCTGTTACATGGGAGCGAACACTGTTGGTTATCAGATTTTGTCCACAATGCTCGTTGCAATAATTTATTCTTAATTCAACTAAAATTAGTGAAGGAGTTCGGGTAGGTATTCCGGAGCTCAAGAAAACGTGCGTATAATAATATGCAATGCAGAAAGAAAGAAAAGGGCGCCGATGTCAGTCTAACCTATATTGTTGGTATGGCCAACTTGTGAAAATGAAAAATTATGCAAGAGACAAAATTTATTATTAATATTTTATTGAGACAATTACAATCCTGTATGAGTCAAATATGATGCATGTGGAGGGAGTACAATTGCCTTAATAAGTAAACATTTACAAATATATAGTATTTACAATAATATATGTAATATTTATATTACAAATATACAAAACTATTTACAAATAATTATATAAATGCTCCGTTCACATTTACAAGAAGCTATTATTAATCTGTGGAAGTAATAAATGGTCCAGTGTTTGACTCGCGACTGACGAACATTTCATTTCTACAATAGCTGTCTGTGCGATCAATGGCAGGTGGCACAAACGATGAAAATCGCGCAACTTTTCTTGAACCACGACTTGGAGAAATGCGGATAGAGTGAAGGTATTAGTTACGACGTTGGCCACTAGATTTTATGAAGCAATACCAATCTCTAGAATATCAGTCATGCCTTCGCAACTTTCTCAATAAATTGAGTTCTAATTTTCCCAGGATTTCGAGGTATCACCTGCGATAGATTTGGATCTGCTTAAGCAATTTCTTTAGATATTCTTTAGAAAAATACGACCAGGAGTTCTCGGTTTCAACAATAAATATATTTTCTTACGCGTTAATGAACATGTGTTTGGAATGTCATCAGTGCGCGAGCTTTGGTCTTCAACTGTTTATTGCTCTAAGGAGAAGGTCATCGTTTAAGAGAAGTTGCGCGGGTAATACTGGCATCATGGTGGAAATATTTCCACCATGACTGGCACTACGATGAAAAAATAAATCCTTTCAACATCACGTGCTGGAAAGAGAGGGGAACTGTCATCCAATCACGAACATCAACACCAAAATACAAGTCGTAACGAAGCTCGCGATTGAATCGAATTGAATGTGCCTTATTTTACGTGGCGAGACTGAGGCCATGAGGCCTGCTCTTCCGTCTGACCGTGCAAATTTCGCTACGCTCCTTTCACCAACCATGGGAGAAAGAAGGTATTACTTGGGCGACGAAACAGGCGATTTGAATCTAGCTCAGATGCATAATTTAGGCTTGATGATCTTTTACATGCAGTAAATCTACTAACACGGGACAGCCGGCTTTACTCCCCTCCGAAGGAAGGCGTAGCGCAGTGATCTGCCACTAGATAGGCCGGGGCCTGTTCTTATTTGAAATGTATTTGAATTTGAATTCCGCCATCTCGGCCCCTCGGTGGGCCAATAGCGTCGAAGGGCGCAAAGGCGCGGTGCGCGAAATCTACAGGCCGGACCCGGCAATTATTAACATGCTTTGTGTACTGTAAACGAAAGTTTTATCTGTACGTTTTTGCCAGAGCGTTTGTGTGTTTCTCGAAATGCCCCAATTTAGGCGTTGTTGGGTACCCAATTGCCGATACAACCAAAATAGAAGGAGTGAACAGCAATTCTTTAAGTTTCCAAGAGATCCTGAAAGGTAAGCGATATGAAATGCTTAGCATGGTTCTATAACAATTTTTTCATGTACTATTTATTGACATAGTAAATTAACTATGTCATTAAATAATACATGAAATTAATTTAAATAATGTAATTGTAAAGGTTGTTTAATAATTGATAAGTTATAATGCTATATTAACATTAAGGTGATTTTGATATAACTATAATAGCTCAATAATACATTACTAATTTTATTACAGGTGTATGAAATGGTTAAAGGCAATTGGGGACCCGACTTTGGCATCTAGCCCTTGGGAAATTCTCATAAGGTTGAGATATGTATGTATGGAGCACTTCACACCGGAAATGTTTACTGCAGCAGGCAGACTAGCACATAATGCGGAGCCCATAATTTTTGCTGATGTGTGTCCTGAGTTGCCGGAGGGAGCACTCAGGTCGTTTTTAGAAGGATTACCACAAGAAAGGCGTAGGTTTTTTTTTAAGCAACTAGAAGGTGTAATAAGAAAACTTTCTTTCTTTTTTAATTTAATTAAACATCCTTATTTCTTTGCAGGCTCTGCTCTACCTGCTCTGCATGTAGTGGACAACATTTCTCCCGAGTTCCCCGAATGTTCTGGTGAGTGCAAATGCCTTTTTAATTGAAGATAAATGTTTGCCCTGTGTTTTGTGTGTCAATAATACCATGTCTCTTTGTATTGCAGATCCTTCTACACCTGGTGAAGAAGTTTGTGAAGAACATGAGGAAGGGGTCATTTTGCATGTCCTCCCCACATGTTCTGGTGAGTGCAAATGCCTTTTGAAGGACCAACATTGCTCAATATGCCTAACTGCGATTAAGAGTGATGAGCCATCCCTGGGGCAGATGTATACTCAAAGTCTGGAATATGATCCTCATAATCCAGCTTTGATATATGCAAATAAGCACTTGTGGAGTGCAGTCCAAATGGCCCGAAATCTTTTTGTGTCAAATTTTGTTGAAACTCGAAGTTTGCACTCAAGAAGCATAAAGGGTGATGTTGTTAGTTTCCTAACAGCAAATTTGGACTATAGCTGGCTTAATTGTCCAGATCACAGCTGCAAAATGGTATCTATCATGGTAGACACCATATCTAGATTGGTAATCAGGGCGTATTGCCGTGATGTAAATATGCGGTTATTGATGGGGCATGAATTTTTGTAGATATTTTTTACCTTTTTTTCAATTTATTATTTATTTTATTAATTGTTTAGTATTATTGAGGTTCAGTGTTTGTATATATTTTGCATTTTTAACATTGTTGTATATATTTAATTTTTGTTTGTTTGTATATCTTAGTATCATCAGAGAGTATCATTAGTATTAGTTGGTATATATTTTGCTTCATTTTTAACTGTTGTTGATATTTAATTTTTGTTTGTATATATTAGTATAGTTTGTATATATTAGTAGTTTGTAATATAATTATATTATATTAGTATTCTGGCCTTTGGATTTTCATCCACGATCCATTGAGCAACTAGCCATGCTTTTGGACAAATATGTGGCCTGTGATATCGGAATATTAGTGAAACCTACTAAGTCCAAAAACTCTGCTTTGAGATAAATGAAGTTGAAGTAGAATCACATAATTTTTTTTACTTAGTTCATCACTTGTACTAGATAGGAGGTAAAACATGTTTATTGTAATGCAGTTTAATGTGTAATATTGCATTTTTGAAGAAAGCAAGTAAGAAAAGATAGATTTTGTGGACTGTTTATGCAGATGCAAGTTTCTTGTTTATTTATAAAACTTATCAATAATATTAATTTGTATTGTACCTTAGTTGCAATTTTGATAATAGGCTGACATTTGACAGGTGTTGATAGCTGGAATGTCATCCATATATTTAAAAAAAATAAGGTATTCTGCCATGGCTTCGTTTAGAGCTTCTACTGAATCGATTGTAGTATTTTTTCCTTTAAATGAAAGAATCCTTTGATGTGTTATCAGATATTCTTTGTATTGATTCACCAACATTTACGGTGTAAATTAATTAATTAAATCATTCTTTAATAGTACGCTTATAAGTAGTCAATTGTTTTCTTCCAAAGGATGACATTGCTTGATGTTTTGATTTGATTGTTGAGATTTGTTTACAATTCGCAAGGTTTTTTTTCTTCCAAAGGATGACATTGCTTTTGTGATGTATTTTGTAGAGAACATTTGGACAGTGGGTTTTGCTCACTTGTTCTGAAGTAGTGAAATTGTTACAGGTTATGCAATTCGAATCGTTGCTCATGTGCCCCAAAAGACGCACACATACATTAACTGGATGCAGAGAATGAGAAAGTCAACGCAGAAAATGTCAGTTTTGTTCTGCTTTGTACTTCCCATGAGAGAAATTCTGCAAACTCTGTGTTGCTTAAATGGGAAAATAAGTTTACCTTCGAGCAATATGCCAAAAGTAATCAACTTTGTTTATAGATGATGACACATCAAAAAACTTTAAAAATAATATCTGAGAGTATAATAGTGCTCTTTCTTTTGTGTCATTTGGTGTATTATTGGAATATGTGGGCAACCACACTGCCTCTTGGTCACAGACCATACGTGTGTTCAAAATTTTGGGAACTACACATCACAGAATATCTTTAGGTTATAATAAAGATCCAAACAATGCAACATATTGTGGATCATTAGCCTTAGAGCTGTATTTTATACATTTATCTCAGATCTCACCGTCAAATTTTGACGGGTTCTCACTAGTTTTAATAATGATGCAATATTAAAGAAGTAATGGTCACTAGTTATATTTGGACAATTGTCTAAATTCATGGTTTCAATATTTAGTCAATGGCAAAGTAAAATAATCTTTGTCTGATTACTTGCTCACATTTATTTTCCATATGAATGGAACATAGCATATCTCAGTCCTATTCATAAGAAAGGGAGTAAGAAACTATGTGGCAACTATCGTGGAATAAGTGTTATATGCTCTGTTGGTAGGTTGTATGGTCGAATTCTGAAATCAAGAATAGAGGAGACTATAATTGATATGGAAGAACAAAGCGGCTTCTGTAAAGGGAGGTCATGCAATGACAACATTTTTTCTTTAAGACAGATGGTTGGAAAGAGATTGGAAAAAAATATGAATAGCCACTTAGTGTTTATTGATCTAGAAAAAGCATACGACACGGTCCCACATAAGAAATTATTTGAAGTATTGTAACAAAGCACAATTAACAAAATATACGTGAGAAGTATATTTAATATATATAAATCATCGGAATGTTTGATGAAAGTGGGGAAAGAGATCACAATGTAACCTTTCAGAATTACGAAAGGTTTGAGACAAGGTTGCTGCCTTTCTCCAACATTATTTAAGATTTATATTCAGAAAGCACTGAAGTTTTGGTGCAGGAAATGTGCAGGTATGGGTATTGAGATAGAAAAAAATGTATATATACACTTTTGTTTGCTGATGATCAGGTGCTCATAGCTGGAGATGAGGAAGATATTTCCTTCATGACTAGAAAATTATTCGAAGAATATACAAAATGGGGTTTAAAAATAAATTTTGAAAAATCAGAATACTTGAGCTGTGGAGAAGATGCCGGAAATCTTAATATTGAGGGCCATCAGATCAAGGTTTGTAAAGAGTTTAAGTATCTGGGCAGCATCTTAACACAGGATGGAAAATGTGATCGAGAAATCCAGCATCGAGCAACTAAAGGAAGAACGGCAATCTCAAAATTAAACGCGATACTTTGGTCCCCAAAAATAGGATGGAAAGTTAAATTGATGATGTACAAGTCCATTATAGAACCTATAACAACATATGGAAGTGAAAGTTGGGAATTAACTCAAAAGAACAAAGAAAAATTGAAAGCAATAGAAATGGACCATTCAGAAGATCTTTGAGAATCTCACGTCGAGAACATGTAAGCAGTGAAGAAATAAGGGAAAGGGCGCAGTCTCAGTATAACATCGTTGACAGAATCCAAGAAAGGCAGCTTCTCTGGCTCGGGCATGTATTAAGAATGGGAGAAGATAAATGGCCAAAGAAAATTATGTATATCAACCTACAGGAAGGAAAAGAAGAGGAAGACCTAGAACATCGTGGTATGCAGGAGTACAAGAAGCCATGCGTGCAAGGAATATTGAAGAGGAGGAAGAAGCATGGCGAGACCGAGTCCTGTGGCGTCGGAGGTGCGGGAAGCGGCAACAGCTGTAGGACCCCCGCAGAAGAAGACATTTATTTTGTAAAAAATTGTATTTAAGTTTATATTGTGTATGACTATTTACATAATTTAGAAATAAGTATTGTGTTCACAAAATAACTTTTTATTTTGCACTCGCTGGACAATAATTCCATTCAGTGACAGGATTCCAAATCCTAATATTTTAGTCTTCTTAATTGCCTAGCGTATTTTACATAAAAATAATGTATTCATTTGACGCCATTTTGAAAACAACTTCATTTTAAATGTCCCGGTCATCAATACGCGCCACCTCCATTGGTAGAACGCCCTTCGACGCTATTGGCTCAATCGGGGGCGTTGTTTAGAGCGTTGGGATTAACATTGAGTGCCGTCTCTATTAGTATACTCTCTGGCGTAGCGTACGAAGGATTTTTTTAAATCCACGGCTTCGATCGGGTTCGAATCCGCAAACTTGGGTCCAACAGTCCGATACGCTGGCCGTTACACCATCCCCGCCACGATTGGATGACAGTCACTCTTCTTGCCAACTTGTGAACTTTAATCGGAATGTATTGTGGCAGAACGAACCGTGGGCTCCGCGATTGCTCGAATCGGATGCTGGTGTAATACACAGCGATGATATATTGTGCGGGAAAGGGAGAAAAAAAAAAAAAAAAAAGCGTGGAGTTGCGGGAAGAAAATGCATTTTGCGCCCGATGGGCAGAATTCATTGTTTCTCATCTCGATCAGATTTTTCGTCCAGTTTTCCTTATCCTTTGAGCCAATGCTGAGATGGCCCCTTGTTTTGCTTCTGGACAAAATGTAACTTCATTATCTGTACACGTCTTCTAGAATTTAGCGGGAAATATAGTTATACAAATTATCATTACCCATGTTGTCGCGGCAGGAAGTATTATTCCTTCACAATGGACATAATGAGAGATAAGAGCCCAAATTTATTGCTGAATCGGTTGCTGGTGTAATACACAGCGATGCCATATTGTGCGAAAAAAAAGAAGAAGATAAATAATAAAATAGATTTTATTACATCGGAGCGAATATATTGTTAACAATCTTTGCAACAACCCCATCTCGATCAGGTTTTTCGTCCAGTTTCCCTGATCCATTGAGCAAAAGCTGAGATGGCCCCTTGTTTTGCTTCTGGACATAAATGTAACTTCAGTTTCTGTGCACGTCTTCTAGAATTCAGTGGGAAATACAATTATTCAAATTATCGTTTCCATGTTGTCGCGGCAGGAAGTAATAAGAGCCAAAATTTATTGCTTATTTATCTTTGAAAATAGATTTTATTCATGGGAGTTTTTTTTTTTTCTCCCTTTTAAATTTAAAATTTATTGCTTATTTATCCTTGAAAATAGATTTTATTACATGGGAGTTTTTTTGTTTTTTTTTCTCCCTTTCAAATTTAAAATTTATTGCTTGTTTATCCTTGAAAATAGATTTTATTCATGGAAGTTTTTTTTTCCTTTCAAAAATTCAAAATTTAAGTGGGTTTTCCCCTACGCAGTTTTCAACTGTTTTTTGACGTAAAATAAATAAATACCCGGAAGCTGCAGTACAATAGTTGTTACAGATTGTTTATACTCATTTATACAGTCCAAATGGTAAATAATGAATGATGTATCATTGTTAAAATTAATGTTCCTTTTCTGGTGATGCTCAGTATAGTCTCTAATTGTATAGAAACAGTTATGCAGCAGAAACGATTTCACTTGGGATTTAAACTTTTCTTTTGAATTTAATCGTTTAATGTCATCTGGCAAAGTGTTGTAAAATAATGTACATGTATTGTATGTGAATTTTTTGTAACGGGCTGTTGATACTGTCAGCTGATGAATATGATTTCTACGTCGAGTGTTATAGTAATAGACTTCGGCATTTTCTGAAAATATATTCCCGCTCTTGAGCAAATCATTTTTTACAAAAACCACTGATTCGTAAATAAAAAGACACAGTAATGGTAGAATTCCTACATTCATGAAGAGAGGCTTACATGAATCACGTGGGTGGGATTTGGTTATTATTCGTACAATTCGTTTTTGTAATCTAAAAGTCTGGGAGCTATAAGATGTATTTCCCCAATAAATTTTGAATTTTGAAATGATGAAATTTTGAAATGAAAAAATTTTGAAACATTCCCGAAGTATACACAACGAGCAGTATGAAGGCTGACTGAATTTGCAAGACTTCTGAACGCGTAGCATAATGAACTTAATTTTGTGTTCAATTCATTTAAATGGACGTTCCATTTAAGGTTTGACTGAATTGAGAGACCTAAAAATTTTGTTGCCTTAACATCAGTCAATGGTACACTGTTCATTTTCAGTGGAGCACAGAATTGTTTATTTGAAATGGAAAAATGCATTAAAACCGTTTTCTTTTCTTTTACTATTAATTTGTTATTTCGGAACCAATTTGAAATATCTGATATTGTACTATTTACTGTTTCTTTATTGCAAAGGATGTTCCTATCATCCGCAAAGAGAACCGTTCTTCCGTTTCGAATCGTCGAGGGCATATCGTTTACGTAAAGTAGGAACAGAATAGGGCCTAAAATCGATCCTTGAGGAACTCCACATGCAACGGGCAAGGAGTCGGAAAGGTACGTACGTAATGTTCCATCATTCCAGTAAGGTATTTCAACTCTCTGAGATCGTTGTTTAAGGTACGAACATAACCAATCTAGAGCAATACCACGAATTCCATATGAAGGTAATTTGGAAAGTAAAATGTCATGATCAATGACGTCAAAAGCTTTTGAGAGATCTAAAAATAATCCAATAGGTGCCTCGTTTTGATCCAATGATGAGGCGACATCTTTAAGAAAAGAAAATATAGCTGTTTCCGTTGATTTTGATTTTCTAAATCCATGTTGGCAATCTGAAAACGCGTCGTGTTTAGTGAGAAAGGTTTCCATTCGTACGTAAAAAAAGTCTCTGTAATATTTTTGAAAAAAACTGATAGAAGAGAAATGGGCCGATAATTTTGAATTTCATTTTTGTTGCCTTTTTTAAAAAAGCGGCTTAATTTTAGCTGTTTTGAAAATATCTGGAAACGTTCCAGTGCATAAAGATGCATTAAATATGTGAGTTAACGGGTGTATAATAGCATACGCACAAGTCTTTAACAAAGAATCCGGGAATTCATCTAAACCGGACGAATATTTATTTTTTAGTTTACCGATTATTTTGAGAATTTCATAAGAAGAAGTTTCGGAAACGAACACTGTGTCTACAATTTTGGGTGAACTGTCTGTTTTTGAATTTTGTGCCTGAAGACCCTTAGTGAGATCGGCAGCAATTCTCGAAAAGTATTGGTTAAAGAGATTAGCCACTGTTGCCGGATCGTTCACATTTATATGGTTATATTTTAAAACAACATTCTCTACGGGTTTTCTAGTTGATTTGGTAGTATTTTTTTGTTATATTCCACATTGCTTTAGTTTTATTATTTGAGTTCAAAATATCCTGATCGTTTTTCATGATTTTGGTCTGCCTTATGATTTTTCGTAACAATGTTTTGTATTTTTTAAAGTAGATAAGGAAATCTTGAGATACGTCATGACGTTTAGAAATGAAAGAAAGAATTCGCTTGTTTTTACAAGATGTCCTAATCCCTTGTGTTATCCAAGAATTGCTTTTCCGTGAAATATTTAATATTCGTTTTTGAAGAGGAAAGCAAGTGTTAAAATGAAATGAAAGAGTTGAAAAAAAAAGAATTTTATTTGTCGTTTGTATCAGCAGTATTATAAACCGTTTCCCATGACTCTTGCATCAAGTAATCAATGAATAATTTAATTTTACTTTTAGTAAACAATCTAGTCATACGTGTATTATTTATTGTGTCAGTGATCGCATTTCTTATAATGGTAAGAATTTGTGCATCGTGGTCACACTATCCTAAATCTTTTGTTTCAACTTCATATCGGGTAGTAGTTTTGTTAATTATAATTTGATCAATTGCCTTCATCGAATGTTGTGTGATCCGTGTAGGTACATTAATTGTAATGTCTAAATTGAAGGAATTAATTAAATTGAGAAACTTTTCTTTCTCGCAAGATTCGACCAGAAAATCAATGTTAAAATCTCCGCATACAACAATGGATTCAAAAGAGCGATTTCTGACTTTGTTAAGTGTTATCTCCAGGTTTTCCAAGAACAAAATATAATCAGCAGTTCTCTTTGTTGGAGGTCTGTAAATGCAAAGTATTATCACTTTTAGTGAAGTAAGATGTACACGAGAAATTTCGAAAATATTTTCAATGGAGTACACATTTAATTCCGCCAAGGGGATAGAATCAATATTATTTCTAACGTAAATACAGGAACCCCAATACGTAGGACCTCTATGGGATTCTCTCTCTCTCTGCAATAAAAGCCTGCGAGGTAAAAGTTTGGAATTTGGAAAATGCTAAGTTCATTAGGAGATAACCAATGTTCTGTAAAGCAAAGAACGTCCGTTTGATTTAGATCGCTTATTCAATTAATTTAGAAATTATCACTTAATTTAGAAATAAATATTGTGTATTTGAAATAACTTTATTTTGCACTTCCTTCACTAAAATTTCCTTCATTGACTTGGAGTTCAAAATTCTATTAATTGTTGGCTTCTAAATTGTCTTGCGCATTAATTTTACATAAAATAGATTCTATTTAGTATATAATTATATCCGGCATTTTGGAAAATTGCTAGATGCATGATGGCGGACGTACCTTTGATGAAGTCTCGGAGGCTGCCCCCACCCTGCTGCAGCTGCGATTTCCAGCTGCAGCAGGCAGCCTGCAGCTGAGATAAGGAAGCGCGTAGGCGACAAGGATAGGGCAACTGTGAGACACTGCGATCGCACTGACTCACTCGTCATCACTACCCTCGTCCTTAGAAGAAGAAGACGAACTCGCACTGCCAGGAGTGTCCAAAGAAATGACGAATTCATCAATGTGTTGTACCATCACGTTGTCTGAATTAATATTTGTCGCATCTATTCCCTGCACATGCTCGCAGCATTTTTTCCATTGTTCAGCGCTGTATTGTGCAAACGCTTCTCTGCAAGACGTTTCCTTTTCTTTTAAGGATGCACCAATTGTTTCTGCTGCCACGCGCCCTTTTATAAATCCCCAAAAAAGTTCTATTGGATTTAGATCTGGATGGTACGGTGGAAGACGGAGAGGAATGTGGCCATGTTCAATGATTGTTTGATCAACGACGTATCTTTTTTCAGTGGGCATACTTAGAATGATTCGTAATAACTGGGCTTTTGTGAATGATGGATCAAAAGCAACCCCATGATTTTTTAGCCATTCTACTATATCTTTTTTCAAAAAAGCCGAGTTTGGATTTCTGTCAATTTCGGTACAATGGTACTTTGCGTTGTCCATTACCGCAATTGAGGCACGGGACCTTAATCAGGAACTCTTTCAGTCACTTGTTGAAACTTTCTGCACTCGTTGACGTGTGATAATCTCGTGTTTTTGTTCCGAAGAGAATATCAACAAGGCATCGACAAACCCGTCTTCACCTCCCCCATGAACAATAATTCATCTTTGTCCTTTGCCTATTCTTGTTGTAACACCAATTTTTTCCTCAAACTGCTAACACGATGTTACACTATGTGATGCCTGAATGTATGTTTCGTCGATATACACTATATAAAACCCTTCTTCTCTGTACTTACGTATTTCTTGTAAGTAACGCATACGTCATGTCACAATATCGGGGCGTTCGATAAGAAGTTTTCTATTGGACTGGCATCTTTTCCACTTGAAACCAAGCTTCCGTAATCGCATTCTGAGGAATTCTCTGCCACAGTCGATAACTTCGTCTTCCTTCAGTGCTGTTAATAGCTTTCCAACAGTAGGACACTCTTTTTTTGCAGTTAAAAAAATGAATTTTCTGCCTTATAGCAGAATCTGTAAAAGAATCCACGTCGATCAGCTTTGTTCTCTCCGTTTTCTTTCCTTGGGGAGTTGAAAATGTGAGCTAACCTTTGCAACACTTTCAAGTCCTTCCTTAATTATGGTCTTCACTGTGGATTCCGAAATACCTGTCGCATCACTCGCCATTTGCACTACATTTCCATCGCGCAAATTTAATGTAATTTTGAGCTCGCGAAAGTACTGAACCACTCGATAAACGATTTCACGCGCTTGTCCTCTCAGGGGCCTACCCGACACACTAGTGGATAATGAAGATGCCATTATGAAAAGCACAATGGCGAACAAAATTTGGCAATAACAGTAGCTACTGTGTAAAACACTGTCACTGCTCACTAGCCACGGTAAAACTGGGACTGGAGAGCGAAACCTTTCTACAAGACACGGCTTTATTTTCTGCTGATCGTTTGGACAATCCCTACTGTAGAAACACGTAAGCTGCCTTTCGTCTGATCCTTCTCACTCATCAGTGCGTTATCGCCAAACTCACAGTGTTGAATTTCCGCGCGACCCACGAGGGAAAGGGAGAGAGGGAAAGAGAGAGAGAGAGAGAGAGAGAGAGAGAGAGAGAGAAGAAAGAAAGAGAGAGAGCTATGTTGTGACAAAGAGCGCAGGCAAGCGGGGAAATATTAGGAGCTTTGGAGGGAGAGGCCACGTTCGGACATGCGCATAGGAAGGTTTTTTTGAGAGTGGTAGAGCAATAGTATGTACTCTCTGGGGGGGGGGGAGCCTCTCTGACTTCTCCAAAGGTACGTCCGTCATTTTGTTATTATTTGGGGTGCTGTACATCTGTAGAAAGAACATTTCATAATTCCACGTGACTACTTCAGATTTGATATTATACATTGTCTCATTATTCCCAGAGTTGAAGCAGAAAGTACTATTTGTGTGTGTGTGATTTCAATTCGAACAAATATTTTTGACATCTTTTATTATAAAATATAATTTAGGACCAAAGAGGGCAAGTCAATTATCACACCAGAATATAACGTTCTTTTGCTTTTAATTTCAACGTTTCGTGGGTGCTTAATAAGTAAGAAAATTGAACTTAAATAAAATTAATAGATAAAAAACAAATTTAACATCCTGTTGGCGTAATTGATTTTCCCTCTGTGGTTCTACATTCTATTTTATCAAGGGATTTCAGGAAAAAATCATCACAATATTTTTTTATTGTTAGCTTGAAATTTATATGTATACATAATGGGAATATTCCTTTAAGTGTGATGCTATCACAAAATAGTGTTTATTTTACATATAATACATTTTGTAAACAATAAAATTTTAAAAAATGTTGAAGGAACTTGGTACGTCATGTGCACTGGCGGCAGGGACATGACGTTCCCTTGCTCACCAACAAACGCAGTTTTACACTTGTTACATGGAATGTTTTTAGGGATGTCCAATTCATGGATATTCTAAACTGATGATGTTTAACGCAAAAATTTCTCGACTCTTTGCTAGCCCCGATAGGATGAACAATCGCTGGTTTTTCTATCCAAACTGATATGGAGTACTTATAACAATGCAAAGGATCTTCCTCATAATCAATTCCGTGGTATTCCGTGAAACGAATAGTTTGAAGGTGTGCCCCCTCCATTATATTTTCAATAATAACACGCATAAGGCTGTTTCCTTTAAGTGCAATAAAGCACCTGCAAAATGCGTCACCAGTACTCCATTTAATTTCTTGTATGCGGAATATCACTAAGGTGTCAATTAAGGTGTAATTGACTATGTCACACCAGAACGGACTGGATACAGAGTTTCCCAACGACATCACAATGCCTCTCTCAATATGGAATATTATGTGCTTCAGTGTTCTTCGGTTTTCATCGATGGCACATTTCAAAACTCTGAAAGGAAGTTCTGCTATGCTGACGAACTCTTGCAACTCACATGCTAGCTTTAGTGCCGTTTCTACAGATCTTAGACATGTCTTTTTGGCCAAAATGTTCTTCGTTTTGGACCACACTGTAGGCTGCTTGATCACATCACCCCACAACTTACTAACTGTTCCAACGGCAATCAGATCCTCCCATGACAAATAAGAAAAAATGTGGGTTAATATTTCAATCGGAAGTCCTTCCATTATTGAAATCCGAAGAATGCCGAACGATTGTTTTTTCAAATGAAGTTCAAACCTCTGGGACTTCAGCAGTCACTCTCAAACATTGCTTGAATCCTTGCGACGATGAATATTTTAATTTCGAGTTCAAGAAAACATTTCATACGAAGGTCAAAACACTCACTAAAATATCTCGGAAAACGTATTTTCTACCTACTGCACAAAACAATTATCACAGAATACGAAGCGGGGGAAATCTTTAACGCTTTCTGTACCTTATAGTAGATGAATATAAGAAAGACTGACAAATACACGAGACACAATGGCAGCTGAGACCTATAAAAAATTAACCATATAACATTCTAACATGTATTCAAAAAGGCTAGATAATACTGCTATATTGCTCAAGTTTACTAACAAATAGTGAAATGTTTTGTGCGGTTATTATAAATCAATAATGAAATCAGAAAACAACACAAATGATCTGTGAGCATCTGTAAAGAGATCAACTCTATAAATATAAATAAAACTCTGTACATTAGATATTAATATATATATATATATATATATATATATATATATATATATATATATATATATATATATATATGTAGATCAGTGTATCAGTAATATTCGACGATATTCATCTTTGCACATGTGCTTCTGGAAACATCGTTGGCAGCCGAACCTGTGCGAGCCCTTGTCACTTACTGGAATGTCAGTTTGTAAGCACTAAAATTCTCTGCCCACATCACAGTCTTTCTTCTAGAGCATCACAGCAACCACACGAACAAAAGTCCCACGATTTCCTGCAGTCATTTCCACATGAAGGTGGACATTCAATTTTATCGTAAAATTCGGACACAGAAAATAAAACACACAGTCGATTTGCACAATTCGCAAGTCATTCGTAAAATCAGGCGGATTTCACAAAAATGGTAAAGTTTTCTCGCATTATGGCTTCACGTAATTGGGGTACCGACAAGTAGATGACAATGGCATTATTGTTCTGCGTCATTTGACCGGGCGGTACCGGCAGCGGTAGTTGATCACTGGCTTCCATCAAAGATTATATCTCCACTTGATTTCCACGTTCCAGCTGTGCTCCAGCTGATCAAAATTCGTCGATATCAAATCAACCTGTTTCTCATCTGTTAGTACTATCGAGTGCTATCGAGTACTATGGTCGTACAAGTCAAAGCGAGTTCTGTTTTCATCAATTTTGATAGTAATTGATAGTTGCAGTGCGGTGTTTGCAAATAGTTGTGATTATAATTTGAAATCTTAGCTAGGCATGACAATAAGAAACCGATAAACATGATTAATTGTTGTTTATGTTAGAATGTGGCGTCCGTGACAATTTTGTGAAACATAGGATAGTGATAATTTCTGTTGTGCTCCACTTATATGAAGGTATGTTGCACTTTTTATTAATAATTGCACGAAAATGTGAGTATCTCAATGGAGAAAAACCTCCCCCAAATACGCATTGAAAGAGTTTAGTATTGAAGTCTTAACCTCAATGCTATTGCTAGAAACGCTTTGCGGTCTTGTTTTGGGAAATAGAAACGATCGCATTGCTCTGCTCGTGCCTTTGAACTGTTCTTTGTCGTCGTTATGATTTGAGAGGGAAAGGTACATTACTTTTGAGAAATCTGTTTAAAGAAAGGATGACCTGGTAAACTGTTGTGATGGACACAATTTATTAGATAATTGACTTAATCAAAGATTAGAGAGAATAAAGAGATTAATTTAACCCAGGGGAGTAATTACAATTAAAATAATATTTGTTTCTTTTTTCATTCGGAACGATGTAAATTGTGCCATTCAGGTGCCCATCCGTTTCTTCATATTATCGTAGAAAAATCTAATTTTTCCAAAGCATCATAAGTACATATATTAATTGTTGAAGAACAATATTTGTTTTTCATTGTATAACTTTGTAGATTGCAGTGTAAATTTGCATTGCAGTTTTTTGTTTAGATAGATGTTCATGTTTTATTCTGATAAAATTGATAGTAATGTTCAAGAACATGCAGTACACTTTTATTCTAATATTAATAAGCAGCGAAGAAGCAAATGTATCTACGTATTTAAAATACAATATTATTAATGAAGGCCTAAGAGGCCATTGGTGATTTTTGCTGGATCTTATAACCTGATCACTGAGTCACTTTTAAGTTATTCTGTTTGCAGATGTTACAAATCATCTTTGCAAATCAAAAAACTGTAAATAATAAGATAGCATAAGTTTCAAATAGATTTCATAATAATAAGTTAATTCTTTACAAGGGAGAATCTTTCCATGCAGTTTTGCATTTTACATAAGTCATTTCATACTCAAGTTGAAATGGAAGTGCAAATGAATGGAAAATAAATGATGTGCAATTGAGTAATGTCCAGGTGACACTATTTTGGATTTGTCAGTTCAGTCTAACCTCAAATAAAATGTCTGTATACTAAATGAATTGCTCACAAGGTTCATTATGTTAATGTTCAAAATTCTTTCTAATTCTTTTAGCCTACTGTGTATATTTTGTGAATCTACGTAGATGCAGAGAAATGTCAGAAAATTCTGGTACAATACATTGTGTAGTATTCTGCCTTTTATAATACAGAGATGTAGACCATACATATGAAACAGATCGCTGGAGGCCGGATGTTTTTGGATCGCCAGGATGTTTCTGGGGGGAGGAACTAGGGGTATAGTGACCAGGCAACTTGATATTTTCTTATAAAGAATTTTTCATTTGTGGTATACTTAAAACATATTTGCACTTATATTTACAGTTAGTCCCTCTCCTCCCCTCTTTCAGAGTGCCACTGAATAACAGTATTGATAGTGTAACCTGATAAAAATACATCTCCGGCATTTGATTGGGCATACTAACAGGAGGAGGAAATGTTAAAAATCAAATTGAGGGAGTTAGAAGTAGACAGAGCAAGGTATAGTGGTGAGTGTATTTTGCCAGATTTAAAGTTCTGGAACATAGAGAAATCATTGAAAACATTAAAATACATGGGTGAATAAAAAGGGTGATAGAGGTTGCAAAACTTCATCAGAACTGAGGTGCCATGATGAAAGTTATCAGAGTACTTTGTAATTAGGGATCGTTGTGGATCATTATTTGATGGTATCTTTGGATCATTGTAAATCATTAAAGAGGCCTTGATGATAACCAATTTCTTTTTCAATATCTTTATTTTCTAAATTGTTAGCTATATGGATAAAGACGATAATAAAATGCAATAAAACAAGAAGCAAGTTTACTCTGTTTGCTTGTTGCAAAAAAAACAAAAAAACCATCAGAACAATACAACATCTAACAAAACAAAATGTGACATTAACCAGAAACTATACAAAGAGATTCATACACATGTTCAGAGGTGCAACCAGAATTTTCCTCGGGGAGGAGAAGCTACAAGTTGATTTCCAGTTGACTTGATGTTTTGACTACAAGTTGACTTCTAGTTGACATGATGTTTTCTTGGATTTCTTTTTAAATTTCAAAAGACTGTCATTAAATATTAAGTTTACTTGTTCCTTATTTTTATTGACAGACAAAATTAAATTGAAGCACAGTTTAATTATACATATTACACATTTAATTAAACTTCCTTATTCTCTTTATACACTATTGAGTTCATTGTACTGTACAACGTTGTGTGTGCCAATGCACCCGGTTTTTTGTTGGTAACTGCAAATTTTGTTAATTTTCCTTGTATATCAGAGCCTTTGTTGTAATTGGGAATTTAGTTTGTGCATCATCAAACTGAAAGAAACGTTGCTTTTCAAATTTTTTATTACTTCTTCACGTTTTGGCTTATCATAACTATATTATTAATTTTCAATTTGCGCCGAAATTGAAAGAAAATCTCTGCAGCCCCAGGCAATGTGAGTGGTATCTGTGGTTTCGGTAGACACCCAGGAACTCCGAAAAAATCCAAAAACAATTATACGATTTCGATTTTGACTGAAAACGCAGATGTTTGTACTGTGTATGCAATACCCTGTTGAAAAGATAACGCAATACTGTGTTACTGCAGTATACATGAGGACTTTTTGTTTAAATATTTAGTTTATTGCATGAGAGAATTTAATTGGTTTTGAGCCGTGTGAATGCTATTTAGAAAATCATTGCGTGGTTTTGGCGAGCAGCATTTTTATTGCTGCATCAGACCTCTAGTCTATCGTCTGACATTCCTAATTGCAAATCTTCTACAAATAAATAAAAGGGAAAGTGTGTCTGTCATACATAGACGTAAAAACTACTCGATCGATTAACAATTACGTTATTATGCTACAGTTATGTATAGAGGTATAATTCTGGTACGATCTGGCAACACTGGTGGGGAAATAGCTTCGAGGCAACGGAAGTGGCCAGCTGTGCGCAGTTGTACCCTGCGTGACCGCGTTTGGTGATGGCTGCGCTTCAGCAGCCAAGATCCATCCTCCATATAATTAATACAGTAAAATGGTGATCTGAGATCTAGATAACCACTGGATGGATTCGTATGATCAAGGTGTTTATTGGTGTAAAAACATTTGCTATTCCCGCCATTGTAATCAGTTTTGCATTTTCGTAATTCTTAAAAAGTTATTTACAAAAATAATTTAAACAACACAACGTCCTGCGCAAAATATGAGTTGGGGAACCTGCGGCATATCTATTTTATAACGCCATGTCTCCGAGCGCATGGCCAAATATAAACAAATTGAACAATGAAAGTTGTGAAATTAAAAAAAGTTTACTGAGTTACATACTAACAACAATGTGAAATAAAGTATTCACAAAAAATAACTGTAACAAGAACTCAACGTTCTTCGCAAAATTTGAGTTGGCGAACCTGTAACTGCTGACAGCGAATTTTGAAACCGCGTACGCGTGCACCAAAACATCTATTTGGTTGCAGCGTGCGGTTCGGCGCAGTTCAACAGGGAACACAGGGAAGTGGCAGCGAATTTGGCTAACAGCGAAGGTTAGTATATTGTATTGTTAGTATATTACATCGCACGCAGAGATAAGTTACGTGCAATTTTTATATTCGTGTCTTATATTTGATATTTTGAATTGGTAGGTACAAGTTTTTTTACGAGCACATGGCTTAATTTTGCATCCATCTTGGTGCAGCAGAATAGTTGGAGCAGTTTCATGTGCGTGCAGTACGGTTTACCAGTGGTTAAAGGTTAGTAATATCCAATTCCATTGCAAGTCAATTGCATTCTGCCAACATACTCCAATATGCACAGTAGATCTCATTGTTTGTATGGCTCACTTTTTTTTTTTTTCCTTCACTTCACTTAAGAGTGCCACAGTCGTATGTATCTTGGCCCATAAGAATTTCGAAATTTCTGTTATTTGCAAGTATTAAGAATTTAATTTTAGTTCCAGTAACATTAAATCCTCAATGTTTATGAATGTCTTTTTATTGTTTTTTAGGACAAAAAGTTATTTTTTTAATGTTAAATAATCTCTTAAATTCTTTTTCTTCAGATTCTATTCCCTTTAAAAGTTTCTTTTTCTCTTAAAATTCTTTCCAATATATTTGTATTTGTTGTTCTTGAGACCTAAATTAAACTGTTTTAACTCTATTTTGCGGTTATTTATAATATAAGCATGCATTTCTTCAACAATTTTATTTTCCATATTTTGTTTTGATAGGTTCAACCTTCATTCTGCCTACATCTTGGTGCAGCTAAATAGCGCAGAGGGACTTGAAATAAAGGTTAGTTTAGAGATATGTTCTGATTATTAAATATATTCAAGAAAAAATTCTGCAAATTAAATAGCACTGTGTATTATGAGTTTAAGAATTACATTTTAGTTCCATTAACATTAAATCCTCAATGTTCATAGATGTTTTTGTTTTTTTATTTAGGACAAATATGCGACGTAAAAGACCTCTTACACTGGAAATAGAAGACAAAAGAAAACGGGAAAGGCGGGCTCTTTCAAGTTGGTCAATATTGTGTTATTGATATTTTGAATTTATTTATTCTTAAATTATTGTATTTGGGAAGAATTAATTATATCAAGCCCCATTATTCATACGTTTTGATTTGTCAGTGTCCTACTGAGAATGTGAGTTAAAGAAAATTGGAACATTGTGCTGTGATAAAACTCTTAAATTACAATGTTTCATTTGATGCAGTAACTAAAAATTTTATACATTAAAGAAATGAACTCCCAGTGTATATAAAAGAAAATTGTAATGAAGGGAATTTTAAAAATATTGAACTCCGTGCGAATTATTCGCACAGGCACTACTAGATTATATATATTTATATTATAATACTGTATAATGACTAGACATCAGATGTTTAGGCACTAAAAAATAGTCTTTTTAGGTGCCCAAAAAGGCCCTGAAAATGTCAAGAATAAGGAGAAAAAAGGCACAGCTGTAAGTTACATACACAATAAAATGGAAAAATTGTAATTATTGTCTGTAATATGTTGTGAACTTAAATGCATAAAACCAAATCGTACCTTTTAAATGTAAATTTAAATATGTAAAACTAATTTACATATTTACAATTCTTTTACATTTTATTCTTAATAGTTTCCATTAACCAGTAATAATATTGCCAGTAACTGTTCAAGGATCACAATTTCAAATTTGCGATGACTGGGCGACAAAATCACTTTGAATGCGGAGAAGGATATCTGAACCATGTGACTGACATATTTTAGCAGCCTAACACTAGCAATTGTGAAACCTTCTCGGAATTTATATTTACATCCACTTAAAATTTCGGTGCCCTCGGTGTATTGTCATTCGACCATGATCTCAGCTCATGGCTGGTATTTATGCAATGGGGAAATGGTAAAAAATCAGTTGGTAGACTTTCAGGAATTATCTTGTAATTTGAAATACCAAGATGTGAATTGAAGGTTTCGTAATGAATGATCACGTTGGACCATGCAGATTTTTCGATGTCTTAGCATTGAATATAAATATAATAAATAAAAGGGAAAACAAGTTCCAAAAGGGTATTTATGCAAAAATAAGCATTATAAAATTTCGTCATATGTCATGATTCGTGCGTATATATTATCAGCCTTTAAATAAGTTCTCTAGAAAAAAAAATAGGATATATACAGAAAAATAGGAAATATATGGAAAGGTTTTCTGAGAATTTAGAAGAAATGATTCAAGAGAAGAAGAAGGCATATATGAAATGGTTAAATGATAAAACACCAGAGTCAAAAGCGAAATATGTTCTGATTCGACAAAAAGTTAAAACAGGTGTAAAAATGGAAAAAAATGAATATTGGGACAGGTTATGTACCTACATCGATGGAACTGTAGGATACAATAAATCATCGGAAGCCTGGAAAATTATAAATAAAATTAGAAGAAATGATCAGTGTAAAAGCATAGTACAAAGAATCCTCTCTCAAAAATGGATACACCGCTACTCAATGCTTCTACAAGAAAACAGACGAGAATGTGAAGGAGAAGAAGAAATAAGAGATGTGGAGGAAAGCAATTTTGAAATAACTGAGGATGATATTAAGGCAATATGCAAAGCAAAAACCAATAAAGCCCCAGGACCTGGAAATATAAGAATGGAGCTCCTGAAATATGGTGGAGATGTGGTTGCCAAATACCTAAAGAAAATGTTCAATAATACTTGTAGAATGGAACATATCCTACATCTCTTCTATATTTTAAAAAAGGGGACAAACAATCATGTCGAATTACAGGGGAATAAGTGTCATACCGCCAAAAAACCAATAAAGCCCCAGGACCTGGAAATATAAGAATGGAGCTCCTGAAATATACGCCAACAGCAAGATTGTTTTCTAGTATTCTAAGTAAAAAATCGAAGAAGATAAACCTGTATTGAGTGAAGAGCAGAGTGGTTTTAGACGAGGACGATCATGCCTAGATAACATCCACTGTATCAGACAAGTTATAGAGTAACATAAAAGCAGAAAAATGAATATTTATGTAACCTTTATAGACCTCCAGAAAGCATACGATAGTGTCCCAAGAAAAAAGATATGGGAAGCAATGAGAAAGGTTGATATAAAAGAAAAGTGGATCAATCTGGTTAAAAAACTTTACAAAACACCGAAACCCAAATAAAAACTGGAGGTACGTTAACAGGAAGCTTTCTGATAAACAAGGGTCTAAAACAAGGATGTGGGTTATCTCCCATTTTGTTCAATATCTACCTAGAACAAACCCTCTATAACTCGTACAGAAAATGTTCTGACATGGGAATAAAAATTGGAGACGACACCTTTCACTTCCTATTTGCTGAGGACCAGGTAATCTTTGCCCAAGATGAAGAGGATATGGTGTACATGCTAACAAAGCAAAAAATATAATAAATGGGGATTAGAAATAAATTTTAATAAAACCGAATGTATGTGCATTGGACAAGGAATAACAGATATAGACGTGAATGGTAAGAAAATTAAAAGCTGTAACACCTTCAAATATCTTGGATCTTTAATAAACAACTCTGGTACATGTGCTGTAGATATAAACTTGAGAATAATTATGGGGAAGAAAGCAACCAAAGCTTTACACAGCATATTATGGAATAACAATATCTGCCAAGATGTCAAAAGAAGGATATTCCATTGTGTAGTAGAAAATATAGTACTATATGGAGTGGAAATGTGGCCACAAACACAAAAAATGAGATAAGATAGGACAGTGGACATGGACTACATGAGACGACGCCTACAACTTACTCGCAAGGACAGAGTGCCAAGTGAAGAAATATGGAGAAGGATGAATAAAATTTGTTCTATTATGAAGACTTTGGAAAATAGAGCACTACAGTGGTATGGACATGTTCAGAGAATGTCAGACAACAGATGGCCACACAAGATCTTAAAATGGCAACCACCTGAGAGGCGAAAAAGAGGAAGACCAGTTTTAGAATGGGAAAAATACATCCAGGAAGCTATGAAGGATAGAGGCCTCAAACCACGAGATTGGGAGGATCGAGAGTTGTGGAGGGTGAAAACGGCAAGTTCCTAAGGGGAAAATGCCGAAGAAGAAGAAGAAGAAGAAAAAAACAGGCATTTCCCTAAACATCCAATGTCTAATAATGACCTTGCTGCAAGGAGCGATGTCGATCGCTGTGGCGTCTTCTCTTGGAACTTCCTCGACCGAGCACTTTTGTTGAATTTGAAACATATATTGACACATTATAATTATTAACTCTTACAATGATTCTTACAAATAAACAACCATGAAGATTATGATAAACTTTAAACTGTTTCTTTTACAATGCTTTATGCTTTCACGAAATCAAGAAACAAAAGAGGTCATTATTGTTGAAATGAACATATCAGTGTCGATTAATTCTAAATCTATTCCAAATTCAGGGCTTGGTTTCTGGCAGAATGCGACAGAAGGCGTTGGGAATATATTATTAAATTATAAATTATTTAACTTTCTATTAAATTAATACTTAATTTGCGGCGTGTTCTAGTAACTAAAATTTTACAAATCAAGCACTGTCTATATCTAAATGTAAAAGGGAACCTGCGTATGTTTATTACCAATATATGCTAAAAACTACTCGCTCTATTTCGCAGAAATTTTCACACTTTGTCCATTTTAGTATTGGGATTAGAGTGGTTAGTAATGGGGAGCGTTGTGTTCGCAAAGTTAATCGCTGAGGTGGGCCATGGCAATATCTTCTAGTACTACAGAAGTAGCAGTAGTAACAGATGGTATTGGCCATGCCCTCCTCCATATGAAGGAAAGCATGGGTGGGTTTGTCACCGCTCCTTTGGTAGAAAGAGATGGGCAAGCTCCTCCGGCGCACCGATTTTTGCTCGTTCTGCGCGGCTCCAGAATGCGTCACGAACCACGTGACCACTGCATGGACATTTCGTTTGAAAAGCAAAATCAGATGCTAGACATCATGTTGCATGAAGTGTGAGAAGTGTTGAGAAACATTATGAAATTGGCATAAAAAGGACAATTTTCAACGCTCACCAACCAAACAACATGAAGGTGTGCAAGACGAAATATGTAAAAGAAATGCTTCACATATGTTTCAACATTTTGTGACAATATGATCATTTTGATATCTGCCCTGCATTTAAAATTCACTCTATTATTGTGACGCAAAGTGGTGCTTGACGCTCTTTGACTGAACTCAGATATGATGCGAGTTAACGTTATAATTAAATAATCAAAGTAACGAAAGTATTCTGATAAGGTGGATAAAGTATAAAAACTGATTACTCTTACTTAAACTCTTCATTTGTTTAGTATTAAAATTACAATAGGTACTAATATTATTCTTACAATTTTGTTCCTATTATTTATCTTTTATAATAAACATAAAAAAGCAAACTACGAAAATCAATAAAATAAAACAATTTTAAGAAAATAAATAAACTATTAAATAATGGGTTTATGTATATTGAGCTGACAGATGCAAGATAATAGGTTGAAATTTTGGGAAACAGATTTTACAAGGCTCCAATTTCTATTTAGCTCTTTTGATGGGGTGTTTCAGAACATGAGATATTCTTAAAAAAACGAAGGAAAAAAGTAATTTTTTCTATTTTTCTTGATTGTAAGGATCAAAATCGTGTGTAAACGCCTGAAAAAATCCTCGAAACATCATATCTATAGAAATCGCAAGGATAATTAAAGTAATTATTAGTCGGCGTAACGTGGTTTAAAAAATTTTAAGTTATACAAGAAGCTAAAAAACACATTTTTCACATGTGTACGAAGTACCCTGGATAAATTGATTTACACCCAGCGAAAAAATTGTTTTTTATACTTAAATCACCATTTTCAATTTTTTTTATCCCCTGTAGTTTGGCCTATCTTAATTTGCTACCCCCCGTTGAATGCGAAATGCACTTTGATTTTACCCCTCTGTTGAGGCATAGAAATGCTTCGTTTTACGTTCTCGGGCTGTGAGAGCTGGCATTTGTTGCCGGTGATTTGGAAATTTAAAACTTGCCAAGCATAAGATACTAAAAAACTTGTTTCATAGAAAAATGTTAACATTAAAATCATTGGGGATAACAAGTAATACGGGTATTGTGTACGAAAAGCTGCCCAAAATTATTTCTTTGCTAGAAATTATTTAGAGCTAGTGAGAACCCGTCAAAATTTGACAGTGAGATCTGAGATAAATGTAAAATACTGTACCCAGACTAATGTTCACAATAAATTGCATTGTTTGGATCTTCAGGCTATAACGAAGATATTCTGTGATGAGTTCCCAAAATTTTGAACACGTATGGCCCATGACCAGGTGGCAATGCAATATCAGCACAAAAGATATAGCACTATTATACTGAAGGATATTATTTCTAAAGATTTTTGATGTGTCATCATCTCCTATAAACAACTCTTTGATTTCTTCTGGCATATTGCTCGGAGGAATACTTATTTTCCCATTTAAGTAACACAGAGTAAATCGTTTGCAGAATTTCTCTCACATGGAAAGTACAAAGCAGAACAAAACTGACATTTCATAGACAATGGCCCAATAGAAAACGAAATGATCTCACTATCATGACACCTACGCTGACTTTCTCTTTTCCTGCGTCCAGTTAATGTACGTTTGCGTCTTTTGGGGCGCATGAACAACGATTCGGAATTCGACATAACCTGTAAACAACTTTACTAAAGTACAACCGAGCAAAACCCACTGTGTGAATGCTCTCTACAAAAGACACCACAGAAGCAAATACATGCAAACTGTCAACACCACAATGCAATTATTACACTGAAACAAAACCTTGATGAATTGTAGACAAATCTCAACAATCAAAACAAAACATCAAGCAGCATGGACTCACATCTATGGACTCCTGTATATTGATTTTGAAACTGCCACCCTTTGAAAGAAAACTATTGATAAGCGTACTATTAAAGAATGATTTAATTAATTAATTTACACTGTAAATGTTGGTGAATCAACACAAACAATATCTAATAACACATCTAGGGATCATATTCCTTCATTGAAAAGAAAAAATACAACAATCGGTTCAGTAGAAGCTCTAAACGAAACCATGGCAGAATACCTTATTTTTTTAAATATATAGATTAGTTAATATGCATATTTATGCAAGTTAACATATTTTGGCAAGGTAACATACTTAGAAAAGCTAACAACACAAATTATTAAATATGGGTTAAGTAGAAACGCCACTAAATAATTCTCATTAAATGTGTTAAATTAGTCTACTTAAGAATGTAATTCCCGATATTCCCAGTAGCTAATATTCATCTTTTTCTTGATCATCATCAACTTCTCCATTTTCTTGGTCTTCATCTTGTTTTTATTTTTGAGTTCTGCCTTGTACGTGTAGCATCTTCAAAAAGTTCAGTATCCTGCGTCACTCGAAATTCGAATGCATATTTTGAGCTAACAGCTTTGTTCTCCTTACTTTCTGTATTAATGAATAACAAGGGTAGATATCTATTTGAATTTCGGATAATATTCTATTGCCTTCGGGACAGATCGGCTTCTACAAACACTGACAGAGCTTGCCTTGTTGTCAAGAAATGAATGCATTTTTTTCGTGTTGCTGAAAGCTTGTTATTGCCCAGTAGTGTTGTTAGTGTGTTTTTATTGGCAACTTCTTACAATTACAATATTGAAGATAGAGACTTTTCCTTCAAATTAAATTTGTTGTGCATAAATAGTTCTTCATTTAAGGTGTGAAGATTTTTTTGTAAATTTTAGTCGTTTTTGTGCAATTGTGGGTGAACTATTGCAATTTTAAAAAATTACAAAAAGAAGATTTTCTCGAAAAGTGTTCAACTTTTTTTTAAATTTTGTGTACGGTTAGTGCTAAATGAACCCCATATGATGACAAATGCCATATTGCCATATTTTTTTATTTTATTGTATTTTATTTTTTCAAAAATTACAGAAATGTAATTTCTGTGACTTGTCTTTCATGTCGGTAATACTTTAGATGCGATTTCTGCACAGTATTATATTTATGCATACATGCGCTTTAAATAATGTCAAGTAAATTTTCTCGAAAACTCAACACTTTTTTGAACAAATGAGCTCAAAATTACTCATTTTCAGAATAGCTAAATGCCATTTTCTCAAAGGTGGCTTCAATTTCTTTCTTTAAACTATTTCAACAAATAGTGGTAATGATACTGTTTAATATGATATAATGTTCATTTTTGAGTATTCTTTCAAAATTCTTCCAAAAATTGCACAAATGTTTTTTTGTTGTTTTTTTTTTCTTTCAATATCTCATGCCAGTAATATGCACATTTCAATGGATATATTATTGAATTTGTGAGTGGAAGTTCTTCAAATTACTTCAAATGAAGTTTTTCGAAAACTCAAATAGATTCCGGAGAAAAAGAGCTTCAATTTCGCATTTACAGAAATGCTTAATGACTTTTTTTTAAAACGGCTTCAAATTTTTCAATGAAATTGCTATTCAAGACAAGATTTTAGCCTTCTTTAATACTCCACTCTTTGGTAATCGAAGAGTTGAGAAAATGGCAAAAAAAAATGTATTTTGGGTGGTGATAGATGCCAGCTGGCAAGAGGATGAGGGAAGACATAAAACCCCGGCCACACCAAAGGAAATTAGAAAACTTAACTTCGAGAAAGTCTGTGCTATTCTGTTGGACTTGCAGTTACTGTATGTAATTTAGTAAATCCAAACTGCAGGACCACTTGCTTGTAGACATGTACCAAATTGAAGTTTTTTGGGATTCAATTTAATAAATAAAAAAATGTATTTTTGAGGGATAATCATTTGGTGGTTATGTAGCCGTAAATTTTTATCTCAGGTTTTTTTAGCCCACTATCTGTCTTGTGAACTATGTATAAGTCTTTGTGTAACAGTTTGGCATTTTTACCGGGAAGCATTAGCTATTTTCGACACACGTTTCTGATGGTTCTTGAGATGTCTGTTGGATATAATTTCCTGAGTATGAAAAATGCTTTTATTTAGTTATCGTATAGTCACATAACATGATTGGGAAAGACATGAAAATATTTTTTTAGTAATTGAAAAACTGTTCAATATCTGTATCAAATGTTGAGTAATTCTGGATATATTATCAGCCATCCACGATCCATTGAGCAACTAGCCATTTGGACAAATATGTAAAAACATGATACTGTGATATTGGAATATTAGTGAAACCTAGTAAGTCCAAAAACTCTGCTTTGAGATAAATGAAGTTGAGGTAGAATCACACTTTTTTTTTTTTTACTAGTTCATCACTTGTAATAAGTTGGAGGTAGAACATGTTTCTTGTAATGCAGTTTAATGTGTAATATTGCTTTTTTGAAGAAAGCAAGCAAAAAAAGACAGATTTTGTGGACTGTTTGTGCAGATGCAAGTTTCTTGTTTATTTATAAAACTTATCAATAATATTAATTTGTATTGTACCTTAGTTGCAATTTTGATAATAGGCTGACATTTGACAGGTGTTGATAGCTGAAATGTCATTTTAATAATGATGCAATATTAAAGAAGTAATGGTCACTAGTTATATTTGTACAATTGTCTAAATTCATGGTTTCAATATTTAGTCAATGGCAAAGTAAAATAATCTGTATGTCTGATTACTTGCTTACATTTATTTTGTAAAAAATTGTATTATGCGTATTATTGTTTATATTGTGTATGACTATATATTTAGAAATAAATATTGTGTTTATGAAATAACTTTTTATTTTGCACTCCCTGGACAATTCCATTCAGTGACTTAGGATTCCAAATCCTAATTTTAGTCTTCTAAATTGCCTAGCGTATTTATTTTACATAAAAATGTATTAATTTGACGCCATTTTGAAAACTAGTTCATTTTAAATTTCCCGGTCGTCATTACGCCCTACGTCCATTGGTAGAACGCCCTTCGACGCTATTGGCTCACACATTGGGTCTAAGATGGCTGCTTTCCTCTCAATGAAAATTAGAAATTTGAATAAGAGCGTTGGGATTAACGTTGAGTGCCGCCTCTATTACTATACTCTGTTATTGCCTTGCGCACTTTTCGGAGATTTCGACATCTTTCATAAAAGATGTATCTCTTCAGCCAGGAGCTCTTAAACTCATACGCACGCCAATGTGGACTCAGGTACTTGCTTCCGCAGCTCTTTTGTTTTGTATCGTTTGCTGCGGTCACTTGAATCTCCGAATTCCTTTCTGGGTCGACCCACCTTTTATTTAGTCCATATTGGTAATTTCACAGTACCGCTGAGCCACATTTCATTATTTTTTCCAAATCTTTCTTCCATATTAAACGCAGTTGCCCATTTTTGTTTGATTTCAGACTTGAAAAACCGTAATTTACGTTTCAATTCGTTCACTTTTCCGATGGACAAGTTGTGATTTTCAACCAATGATTCTCCATGTATTTAATCTTATCATAAATTAAACGTGCAGAACATTGCTTGATGTAGCGTTAGAGTTCTCCTTTAGTCATCTTCTGAACACTTTCTTTGGAATAAAAAAAATCCTACTGATCTTCCTAAATTTCACGAATTTTTATTACGCATCACCGATTTTCAAATAACGTCCGATAAACTAAAATTGTGTAAATATGTGGGAAGTTTTTCTTTTTTAACATAGAATATGAACTTGAGAACAACTTGTAATAAAAAGTTTTGCTTGTCACGTCCTGACACTATTACTAAAACACTGTGTGATAAAAGTCAACTCAAAGTTTGAATACATTAAATGTTAACTTTAAACGTCTTAAATTATGTAAATATTAATCTTAAATGGGTCAGTTTTCAATTTAAAACACGGTACATACTAGAAAATTTAATATCCATTACAAATTAATACACTTCACAACTTCGAAAACACTCGCGTAGCGAATAAAGGATCCCTTTGTACGGAACTGCTAGTAGCAGACACTTGCAGCGTATATAACGACGTACTTTAGACTTATGCTACAACGAAGTTACTAGTCTGGGACTAACATGTGATTGCCAAATGACATAATATATATTCAACTTATAGGAGATGGTGTTAGTTTTCTCGTATGTTAAAATCTTTTTTTGTATACCATCATTATAAACGACCCTTTTCGATACCCCGAATCGTGCATAATCCAGTATTTTATTGCACGCTACATGACGTCATCGCCATTATTAAACGCGACATGACGTCATCACACATTCAGCCAATAGTAGCGAGAGAATCGTGGGGAGGTAGAAGAAGACGGAACAGCCGGCCACCGTTTTCTCGCACGGATGTCAACAATGCCATCTTGAATTTCATTTCCAGAGGGCGTTGGATGTCAAGCACCCGAGACGTCAGAAGAAAGTTGTTTCGCGAAATTAAGTTTGATTCTCTTGTAAATTTATAATGCTGTTATACAAAAAATAGCGTATGCAACTCGTTTATAATGTTGCTTTATTGCATTCGTACCAATTTGAAAACTCGCTCCTAACGTCGCTCGTTTTCAAAACATGTACTCATGCAATAAAGCTTAACATTATAAAATAATTGCATAAACTACTATTATTTCGACTTTTGTCCAGCTTTTCTTACAAAATATGTGTGTGGTGTCTTCCAAGAAATCAAATCACGTTTCGCAATCTAGTTTGTCAATTCGGACGGTGTTGTGCTCTGCTCAGAGAGTATACTAATAGAGACGGCACTCAATGTTAATCCCAACGCTCTTATTCAAATTTCTAATTTTCATGGAGGAAGCGCCATCTGGCCCCGTTTGAGCCAATAGCGTCGAAGGGCGTTCTACCAATGGAGGTGGCGCGTATTGACGACCGGGACATTTAAAATGAAGTTGTTTTCAAAATGGCGTCAAATGAATACATTATTTTATGTAAAATACGCTAGGCAATTAAGAAAACTAAAATATTAGGATTTGGAATCCTAAGTCACTGAATGGAATTATTGTCCAGGTAGTGCAAAATAAAAGTTATTTTATAAACACAATATTTATTTCTAAATTATGTATATAATCATACAATTTTTTACAAAATAAATGTGAGCAAGTAATCAGACATAAAGATTATTTTACTTTGCCATTGACTAAATATTGAAACCATGAATTTAGACAATTGTCCAAATATAACTAGTGACCATTACTTTTTAATATTGATTATTAAAATGACATTCCAGCTATAAAACCTGTCAAATTTCAGCCTATTATCAAAATTGCTACTAAGGTACAATACAAATGTTTTAAATGCCATTGACTAAATATTGAAACCATGAATTTAAATATGTTACACATTAAACTGCATTACAAGAAACATGTTTTACCTCCTACCTAGTACAAGTGATGAACAAGTAAAAAAATTACAGATTCTACTTCAACTCATTAATCTCAAAGCAGAGTTTTGGACTTGGTATGTTTCACTAATATTCTGATATCACAGGCTACATATTTGTCCAAAAGCATGGCTAGTTGCTCAATGGATCGTGGATGAAAATCCAAAGGTCGATTTTATATCCAGAATTACTCAACATTTGATACAGATATTGAACAGTTTTTCAATTACTAAAAAAATATTTTCATGTCTTTCCCAATCATGTTATGTGACTAACGCACCACAATTTCTGCAAAACAATATAACTAAATAAAAGCACTTATCATACTCTGGAGATTATACCCAACAGACATCTCAAGAACCATCAGAAATATTATTAGAAAATAGCTAATGCTTCCTGGTAAAAATACCAAACTGTTATACAAAGACTTATACATGGTTCACAAGACAGATAGTGGGCCAAAAACACCCGAGATAAAAATTTACTGCAACAGAAACACCAAATGATTATCACTCAAAATACAATTTTTATTCAATTGAATCCCAAAAACTTCAATTTGGTACATGTCTCAAGAAAGTGGTCCTGCAGTTTGGATTTACTAAATTACATATAGTAACTGGAAGTGCTACAGAATAGCTTTCTCAAAGTTAAGTTTTCTAATTTCCTTTGGAGTGGACCGGCTCTATGGTCTTCCCTCATCCTCTTGCCAGCTGGCATCTATCGCCTTAAAATACATTTTTGCCATTTTTTCAACTTTTGATTACCAAATAGTAGAACCGAAATATTATTTTAAGAGTATTAAAGAAGGCTAAAACCTTGTCTTAAATAGCAAGTTCATTGAAAAATTTGAAGCCATTAAAAAAAAAAAAAGCGTTAAGCGTTACTGTAAATGCAAAATTGAAGCTCTTTTCTCTGGAATCTATTTGAGTTTTCGAAAAACTTCATTTGAAGTAATTTGAAGAACTTCCACTCACAAATTCAATAATATATCCATTGAAATGTGCATATTACTGGCATGAGATATTGAAAGAAATAAAAACATTTGTGCAATTTTTGGGAAAACAAAAGAATACGCAAAAATGAACATTACATTATATTATATTAAACAGTACCATTACCACTATTCGTTGAAATAGTTTAAAGAAAGAAATTGAAGCCACCTTTGAGAAAATGGTGTTTGAGCTATTCTGAAAATGAGTAATTTTGAGCTCATTTGAATAAAAACTCATTTGAATAAAAAAGTGGAGCCGTTTGAAAATCTTCTTTTGTCATTTTTAAAATTCCAAATAGTTCACCCACAATTGCACAAAACTACTAATATTTACAAAACAATCTTACACCTTAAATGAAGAACCATTTATGCACATCAAATTTAATTGAAGGAAAAGTCTCTAACTTCAATATTGTAATTGAAAGAAGTTGGATAAAAACGCACACTTTTAAAATTTCTGAAAATTCAGAGTTAATCTTGAAAATCGAATCTTTGCCACCTTTATAAGTATTTTACTCTGTTCTTACAAGAAATTAAAACAAAAAATTTGGTGCCATTTTTTGAGAAAATTCTGAATCATTTCTTACGGCTTCATATAAAGTTCCCCCAAAAACTAAGGAAGGTTTTAAAAAATTTTTAACCTTCTACTAGATACATATTGACAGGGTTTCTTCAATTTGAAAAAATTCTCACGATGGTTTAGGCGCTATGTTTGTTCACATACTACAGACGTTTTGCTTCCAGTTGGTTTTCGCATCAAGATCCCAAAACCGAGATTTTGACTACACCACGTGTTACAGGATTTTCTCTTCATTTAGCAACCGAGAACTCAGGAGAAATGTTGTCACTACATGCCGAGCAGATCCTGCAAATGAAATAAGGATGTTTAATTAAGTTAACAACGAAAAAAGTTTTCTTATTACACTTTCTAGTTCAATAATAATAATAATAATAATAATAATAATAATAATAATAGAACGTACACCTTTGTTGTGGTAAGCCTTCTATAAATGACCTGAGTGCACCCTCCGAAACTCAGGCGACATCACAAAATTATGGGCTCCGATTAAGTGCTAGTCTGCCTGCTGCAGTGAACATTTCCAGCGTGAAGTGCTCCATACATACATATCTCAACATTATGAGAATTTCCTAAGGGCTAGATGCCAAAAGTCAGATCCCTCAATTGCCTTTAACCATTTCATACACCTGTAATAAAATTAGTAATGTATTATTGAGCTATTATAGTTATATCAAAATCACCTTAATGTTAATATAGCTATTATAACTTATCAATTACATGATTTTTAAAGCAACCAGTGCTTTCATGACTTCAATACATTGGATGTTCATAATAATAGTGTTTACAATATCCTCGCATATAATTACATTATGTAAATTAATTTCATGTATTATTTACATGAAATACATACATACATACATACATACATAGTTAATTTACGTCACTAAATAGTACATGAAAAAATTGTTATAGAACCATGCTAAGCATTTCATATCGCTTACCTTTCAGGATCTCTTGGAAACTTAAAGAATTGCTGTTCACTCCTATTTTGGTTGTATCGGCAATTGGGTACCCAACAACGCCTAAATTGGGGCATTTCGAGAAACACAAACGCTAAAACACACAAACGCTCTGGCAAAAACGTTCAGATGAAACCGTTTCGTTTTCACACAAAGCATGTTAATAATTGTCGGGTCTGGCCTGTAGATTTCGAGCAACGCGCTTTTGCGCCCTTCGACGCTATTGGCCCACGGAGGGGCCCACATGGCGGAATTCAAACTTTTAAATTTAAATTTAAAAATTCAAATAAGAACAGGCCCCGGCCTATCTACTGGCAGACCACTGGCTCTGCTAGCCACCTTACGAAGCAGTTTGAATAGGTTCTTAGAGACATTATTTTCTTCCCTCTGTAATGTTCTTGGTTTTTGGAAGTAAACAAAAATCTTAAACGGGCCACATTAAAAATGCACACTCTTAGCTCTAATTTATGCCAAAGAGAGCTTATAATTGTGTTGTTTTTTAAAATTTATTTTACCTGGAAAAAAAAAAGAAAGAAAACGGTTAAAACTGCTTATGACGTGCCATGGGGAAAAGTGAATCATGTTATTTGAGGTTAGGCTCCAAATTTGTGTTTTTTAGGCACTTATGTTTTAACAACCTTTCTCCAATATTTCTGCTGAATAATTAAGTATGCCTACGTTATTTAGGATTTCTGTAGTAATTTGCTTTGCATTTTTAATATTTCTGCAATTATGTTACAGACACAATGGGGCGAAAGAGGAGATTGACACTGATTTCTGAGAGAAATCACAGAAGAAATGCTGCGGTACCTCGTCCTGTAAAGCAGCTAGGAGACACTGCTTCCTGTAATGAAGGTAACATCTATTTTCAAGACTGACAGGTTAGGATAGGTTAAGGCACAGGATGCCGAAATGGCGGTTTATGCTCGTTTCGCATAAACATTCAGGAATTCGCGCTCGCGGCTCGCTGGCGCAAGCAGGGTTTCCAGATGCGTGGCGAGCTCTTTTCCCAACACTACTACGGAATTTCCCCCAAATAACCTCTCTTATGAAACAAAATTCCCCAACTTTAAAACGAAAAATATTCTCCAAATTATAAACTAAGAACATGAGCTGTCCCTGACGATTCCATTGGCTGTCTCCTTAAATTAAAGTAATTCAAATTAATAATTGTCCGCTAGGCTTCTTGAAGCCGTATATTGTCTGCGTTTTTCTCATGCCTGTCCTTTTTCCTATGCCTATCGTTTATTTATCTCTTTTTGATACATAATAACGAGATAGAATAATGTCTATTTTTTTATTCATAATAATTAAGTGAATAATATTTCTACTTCGACTCAGGATGAAAATAATTTCCCCAAAAAATCGTCAAACATTTCCCTGTCGATTTGTTTTCCCCAAAACGAAAAAGATCCCTGTTTGGGGGACAAAATCCCCCAATTTGGCAACCCCGGGCACAAGTTGCTCTGTGTTACCATTTGCCGTTATGTGCACTGGTTGACTCCCACTCAGCGTTGCTAGGTGATTAAATTAATATCCCGGAACCAACTTTCAAAAATCCTGATACTTTCACTAAAATTGCTGCTATTGTGTTGCGGTGTTGTTGACGTGATTGCTTGAAAAAATAAAAGAAGTTATCTCAGTCTCCTGACAATGACTATTGTTTTTTCAACAAAATTCCTGGTACCGTCAACTGATTTAAATTAAGAAATTATTCATATTATAACTTGTTTTTAACGCGCTTGAATAATAGAAGCGCTTTGAACTTGAGCAGATACCATTTAATTTTAAATCGATAAACTAAGTGGAA
The DNA here is from genome assembly GCA_964035755.1 of Teleogryllus oceanicus. Lineage (NCBI taxonomy): Eukaryota > Metazoa > Arthropoda > Insecta > Orthoptera > Gryllidae > Teleogryllus > Teleogryllus oceanicus. The sequence continues at coordinate 55,331,486 of CAXIVR010000013.1, forward strand.
GGAAGTTCTATGGATGTTCTATTGTTTTATACTACAACATGTGCTAGCAAAAGACCATCTTATGTCTGTCACCTTAATATTTTACGGCAATGTTTACACCAATATAAAGTTACTTGTAATGCTAGTGCTATTTTTCAGTTCTTGAATAAAAAATATTAAACGAATCTTACAGTTGTACAAAATCAATTACCGTAGACTTAAAATCATGGTATTTAAACGTCTTCATCCTGGTACATGCTACCTTCATTAAAATTCTGGTAAAAAAAATACCAGGATCCTGGTAGTCTGGCAACGCTGCTCCCATTTACCTTCTGGATAAAGTAGGAGTTAAGGATTACCGTTGCTTGATAACCAACGAGCTTGAATTACTATAAATTTCTAATTTTTTCTATTTGAATTACTAATAGATTTCTATCTCGTGGAGAACTGAGAGTTAGCTATCCACCTCTTCACTGAGGAGTTTGCGTTGGTTGGCAATATTTTCTCCTTCTCAAAAGCTTTCCTAGATTGCAGCAGTTTGATTTAGTCTTTATTTTTTTGTGCGATGTTTATTTCTTTGCACGTTTGTAAACGTTCTCTTTACGTAACCACTGCGATTAGAGATCGTACAGCATTAGTGTTGGGAATTATAGAAACGAATAACAATGTGGTTGTGATATATCATTCTCTTTACTTCTTTATTCACTAGCAATTAGGTCACTACAGACATAAAGATGTATATAGAGGGCTCATGAGGCTTGTTTCGAGCTACCTCCTTTGCATAGTTTCCCGTCCTCGGATAGAAAGCGCCAACGTCGCGAAGTGTGAAGGGAAGAACAGGACTGGCTGTTGGTGGGGGGTATTTGTAGGAAATATCACGTGGTGCAGAGGGACACGAAAAGGGGGTGTTGTTTCCGTGCCGACGGCAGACTGGGGTGGGTGTGCCGACCCAGCCGGTCCTGCTACCTGCCCCCTCCCTCCAGCCACCGAGCTTCCCCGGCGACTGCGGCGTCTTCCTGACGAACGAAGACCATCATTTGCCGCCAGTCCAATCGAATGGTAGAAAATAAGAGAAAGTTTTGGTGTAGTTTTGATGTTTGGTTCCTATATTTTTTGGGGTCGCAGAACACGAATATCAGGTTTGCCAAGAAAAGTTTTGTTTAGAAATACGTTTTTTAAGCAAAAAATACGTAAATACCACATCTTTTGTCAGTTTTTTTAAATTAACTCAAAAGCCATCCATTTTTCGTAATTAATGGTCCTATACAAAATGAAAGAAGATAAAATTATCTACACTTAATGTCCGTAAGAATTTTTTCTCCAATAAACGATTTAGGCTTAAGAACACCACGGAATTTGGTGATGTAAGCGAAACATTTGAAAAACGGGAATATCCTATTTTATCTCAATATAACTTAAAAACTACCAATTTTTCGTAAGTATTATCCGGATATGAAATGAAGGAGGTTAAAATTGCCTACAATGTGTATGTACAGATTTCTTCTAGGATCAATGGTATTGCCGTTCGTGTGCAAAATATCCCTGAATGTTACTGTGAAAATGGAACTCCACTTAATCTACCTCACTATATTTATATCCATTGAAGTTGAATGGAAATAAATACAGCGCGATGTGAATCTGTTTACGTTTTAATTGGAGAAAGGAAAGTAGGTAATTAATAAAGCGCAAGAGAAAATTAATATTTTGGAAGTCAAACGTGCCATCAGCGATGAGTAGGTTTGGAAGGCCCTAGTTTATATATATATATATATATATATATATATATATATATATATATAGCATTAGCGGTTTTTTACCGGATAACTTTTAAGTTATTTTGAAAAATCTTTAATAAAAGTACTGTAATGATTTGAGATCATTTCGGTAATTTAGTGTTCCAGAGAATAAAGACTTTCCAATGAAATGTTAAGATTTATATTCAAGAAGACAGAAGACGGCAGCGCCGCGTGCAAACATTTTTTCTAAATGAACCGAAAGTGCGGAAGAAAGTCAAATTTAACATAATCATTCAATAAAGCATAATATTTAGAATTGTTAGAAAGAACAATCAGCAAAATCGGGCAAGGGGTTCACAAAATTTCGAAAATCGTAATCGTACATTTCAAGTTAAAAAGCGTGAACATGGAGACCATTGTTGTTAGGGTAAAGTTGAGGGCAAATATGTTTTTTAATGAATATTACGGAAACGCTTGAAGGAATCGAGCTGGAACTTTAGAGAACAACAGGGCGAAATTTATGAACAGTTTCGAAATAATCACGATTTTGGGAAACGCCTAGAAAATGAATTAAAATTAAAAGTATAAATGAAATATGTGTGAAACAAGTGACGCATCGTAGTGACGTCACGACAGTGAACGAACTAAAAGCGATGAGATTTAATAAAATAAGACATCGAAAGGAAAAATAGAGATCCTGTAATTATCGGAGAAACAATAGACAATATTGAGAACCGGTAGCGAGGCATAAAAACGCTTATAAACGGGAAATTAAGAAACATTCTGTAATATTGTTTGTGGCCACGGGCGAGCGATCGGCGCTTGTTCAAGAAAAATCTATATAGGATAGTGGACAACAATGCTCGAGAGAGGAGAGAAAGTGCAGTGTTGTATGGTTGGTGAAGACGCGAGCTCCGAGTTAGAAAAATGTTTTGAAAACATTTTTGTTTATATTTTCAAGTGAACAAAACTGATGTATGAGCGGATGAACGGATTTAGAAATAATTTTGGGAAAATCAAGTGAACAAAACTGATGTTTGTTAAATTTCATGATACGGAATTTAACATGCTTCGGACAGCAACTGGAAGACGAACAGAGCAGTTTCGTTTAATTCGCGTAACCCAATAGTATTTCTTCACCGCGGGAACTTTAAAAGATTCTTCTCACCAGTATTCGTGAAATCAATAGTATTTCTTCGCCGCGGGAACTTGAGACGTAGTGGAAAGTTCGCGTTTTACCGCAGAACGCTTCGCAGTGTTTGCTCAGCAGTGTGAGTTGACGGTACATATGGTCTTGGAGCTGGTGGAAGGTGGAGCATGCTATCGTCGTACACGGGGAGTGTACGAATCGGTGGACAGCGACGCGTGACGTGCGCCGCGTGTCACAGCATTTGTGCGACACGAAGGGAAGTGATGCATGGATGTTTGTTCGTTTTTCTTTTTATCTTCAAAAGCATCTGTCGAAGATCAAGTTTTGTTCATTATCATAAGATAAGAGGGTCAACGATTCTAACGACAGAATGCGCATTCAGAGTGAATGAGTGTACATATTGTTTTATAATTTTCAATGTGAATGGTTATTGTTTATTTGTTGGGTTTTAATTTTAAATGTATTGTTCTCTGTTATGTGTATTTTTTGTGCCATCAGAGGGCATTATTTTTTCAGATGTATTTGATATGTTGTTATTTGAGGAAAGAAACCATCCAAAAGTAGTGAATAAATTAAGATGAATACATTAGAATACAAGAGAGAGATACAGTAACCATTAGAGAATGTGTTGTGATTAACGTAGTAAGATGCAGACCCATGCACGTGCACATAAGTACCTCGTTTGTAGCCCTGTATAGGGCAATCACATAGTCACGCCCAGGGATAATTTAGAAGTAGTATACATTTAGCTAGCTAACGAGCAAGTACAAAAGCTAAGGTAGGTTTAAGGAAGGGTATGTGTGTTAATGACAAGGCGCCCAGATGTGTTTAAAAAAAAAAATAGGAAAATATTACAGGGGCAGAAAGAAAAGAAAATTATGTTGGCAGATCTACGAGGGTTTATTATATCGGAGCCCAACGCGGGGCGTGAATGATAGTGGGTTTATTATATTGGCACCCCAACGTGGGGCGTGAATAAACGGATACCAATGTAAGGTAGCAAGTGGGTCAGCACGAGTTTTATTTGTAGGATTCAGGTAACTATGGAAACGCGTAGCGGGAAAATGATAAGTGTATGGGACACGTCGGACTCTGAAACGGTTTCTGCTCGCGACGAGGGCGTGGATTATCAGCGATCAGAGAAGTTAGAAATAGAAGGGGGGGGAATGTTACGGTTAACGCGCAAGGGGCAGCTATGAGCCAGGCGACAGGGGTGAAGTTCCGGCGGAGGCACAAGATGCACCGGAACCTACCCTTTCTATGCTGTTACGTTTGATGACAGAAATGAGAGCCGACGGCATTCGAATGAATGATAATTTGCAATCTAAATTCGAGGAGGTCGCGGAGCAAAATAGGGGAATAAATGCTACGCTGAGCAGACTACAAAGTGAATTACAGTCTGCGGTGTCGAATATTCGGGAGGAAGTGAGCGCATTCAATGCAGAGACGATCGCGCGGTTTTCCCGATTGGAACGAGACACGAAAGCGGTAGAGGAAACATCAGAAACTCGTTTTGCTTTGCAAGAGGTTTTTAACCAACAAGTTAGCTCAGACAGGCGAGATGAAGTCAGCTGTAGGCACCTTGCAACAATCGGTGCAACTGCAAGAGGCGCGCTTATCCGACGTCAGCAAGGACGTACGGGGATTTAGTGAAATGTCGCTGTGGCACGACGCTCGCCTTGGTCGTCTCGAAGAATCCGTAAATGGGATAGATGATAACATCAGATCTACTGTACAGGGTGAAATTGATAACTTAAAGTTAGCAGGCGCAGGACCATTGAAAGAGATCGATGAAGCGATACTACATAAAATCGCGGAATTAGAGCGGCAAGTATACGCGGCACGTAGGTCGAACAGTAATGGCAATATGATGGGACAGTAATGGCAACGTTGCCAAATTACTTACGTTTCCATGGAGAAAGTAAAAGAGCAGCCATATTCGTTCCTGACCGCGTTAGAGAATTATTTCACAGTAAACAACATTCCGGAAGGAATGACATTACGATTCGTGGAGGAGGCGCTCAGTTCGAAAGCGCAATATTGGTGGCAGGCATTGACACTTATGGGGAGTGGCGTGCCAAATTTCTGGAGAGGTACTGGAATCAACATCATAAATTCGAATTGAAGTACCGATTGATGTCGGAACGTTACCGCAAAGGGGATACCGAAAGTATGAGCGACTTCATCACTCGGAAGGCGAGTGCGTTCAAGGTGTGCAGCGAGGAATTCAACCCGGCTGAGATTATTAGAATCCTTATTAGACAAATGCCGAACGGTATTCGCAATCTCTTATGGAATAACATGCCTAAAAAGATCGACGCATTAATAGAAAGGGTGAGTCGGTTCGATCAAGCGAACGACGAAAACGAACGTGACGTGCAGGACGGAAAGAATCAGAACTCCAGTAACGGTAGTGGCAGTCATCGATACAGGGGGCGACAAGAGAATGAGCGCGTTAGAGGAAAAACCCGGGGGGGAAAGGGGAAGCCGAAGCGGAAGGCCGGGGGCGAAGGCCGGAAGGCGGGGTGGTGCAAGGCCGGTGGAGACAGACACGAGAGCGGAAAACTAGATGCGTTTGGTGCGAGAAGGTGGCTCAATCCAAACGAAAACAACGGAAATGTGACAATTGTGGCTACAACTAGCATCGTGGGGAGATGAGTTGCTCCGGGAAGAAACAACGGAAGGCGCGAGGCCGAGCAAGTGCTTAGTTTTGGGAAATGTATGCTACGGGAGAGATGTTCGGGCACTAGTAGATTCAGGCAGTAGTATTTTCGCAGTATCAGAAGAATTTTGCAAGAAGGTGCAGAAAGAGGGGCATATGTTGGTCGAACTGCCGACGCGGAAGCTTCGTGTTATGGCTAATCGAAAAGCGGCAAATACCACAGGAAAACAAATCTGGTTGGAGTTAGATTTCGGGGGAGTGACCATAGAGGTGGCAGCAATCGTTGTTCGGGGGCAGATCCGTGACGTCATCATAGGTATGGACGCACTGGAGGCTTACCAAGCTGTCGACGTAGGTACAAGGAAAGTTACGCTACGATCGAGAGGTTCTATTGGAGGCAGTTCAATGGTCGCCGAGACTGATGGGGCGGAGGTCGAAGGAAACGAGCTACAGGCTACCATGGAAGAGAATGTGGCAAAGGCCGCGGAAGAGGTCATTGGTCAAGAAGACTGTCCGGTGCGAGCTCGCCAGTTGCTGAGAGAATTCGTTGAAGTTTTTGAGGAGTCGTCGGAGCCGGTGAAGGGCTACCAATTTAGGCTACAATTGAAAGATACTACGCCGTTTACTGCTAAGCAATATCCCGTACCGCAGGGGTATCATGTGCAAGTGCGCCAGTTAATAAAGGAAATGGAGCAAAAGGGAGTTATTAAAAGGGCAATAACCTCGTATGTTATTCCATTAGTTGTAGTAATAAAAAAGAACGGGAGCGTTCGCATTTGCCTTGACGCGAGGAAGTTAAATGCAGTCACGATTCCGCGATATGAAACGCCACCTACTATTAATGAGATTGTCATTAAGTTAGGCGGAGCAACGATCTTCAGCGCGGTATATTTTTCATCCGCGTATTGGCAGATACAAGTGGAAGCTGGATGTCAGCAGTACATCAGGTTCAAATTCGATGGAACCGTCTATTCGTTCACGCGATTGCCATTCGGACTAGAGAATTCGGGAGCGGTGTTGATAAGATATCTCAATGACGTCATTGCAACGGATTTGAAGAACACCATGGTGATGTACGTCGACGATATCATCTTGTTCTCACCTGATTTAGAATCCCACCTAAAGAATTTAAGAAAGCTCTTTAGAATTTTTAAGGAGTATAATTTGAAATTAAATTTAGAAAAGTGTGAATTCTGTCGTCGTAAGGTGCAATTTATGGGGCACGAGATCTCGAGCACAGGTATGAAGATGCAGGAAAGCAAGAGAGCTGATTCGGAACTTGCCGCCTCCCAAGAATGTACGGGGATTGCGCCGACTTTTCGGGATATGTAATTACTATGCGCGTTTCGTAATGAACTATTCGAAGAAGGGGTACCATTATTGCACTTGTTGAAGAAAGGGAGCAGGTGGCAATGGACTCAACAGTGCCAAAAGACATTCAAGCAGTTAGTGGACGCCTTCGAACGCACGCATGTAGTGCAGTATCCTGATTTTCGCCGCCGTATGTATTTACAGACTGATAGTGGGTTCGCATTGGGAGCAGTATTGTTTCAACTGGGCGAATGCCGAGAACAGCAAGTTATCGCTTTAGATAGCCGTACATTGAAAGGAAGTGAATGCTATTTCGGAGTTACGGAACTGGAAGCACTTGCTATTGTTTGGGCGACCCGAAAATTTAGGACGTTAGTAGGGCGTCCATTCACGATTATTACGGACCACAAAGCGTTGACGTTTCTCATGAGAAGCCACACCCACAACGATAAGTTGCTACGCTGGACCTTGTGGCTGCAGCAATTTCAATTTGAAATCGAGTATTGTGAAGGCCGGAAGAACCTGCTTCCAGATTATTTGTCAAGGATAAAGGTAAAAGAGAAAGGGGCGTCTGAGGATGTAGTGGCAGCCATTCGGGTGCGGGAAATAAACCCACAGTGGACAACGAGGGCGGTGATCACGATGCAACAACGCGACTGTTTGGTACGAGAGGTGATGAAGTTGGTTACCGATCAGCCTTATGATGAGAGCCTAATCCGAAAGGACAAAGATAAGAATGTGAACAACTGGAAGATCGACGAAGGCATACTATTGAGAAGAACCAACGGCCCGGAAGAGAAATTCAGAATATGGATTCCGGAGGAAGATCGGATGGAGTTGGCAGTTTCTACGCATGAACATTACGAACATTTTGAAGGGGGAAGATTACCCAGATATTATCGGATTATTGCTATTGGCCAAACATGGGAAGGGAAGTGCGGCAGCTAGCGAGTTCTTGTGACGTGCGTCAGAGAACAAAACAGCCGAACAGACGCTATGAAGGGGAATGGCAAGACATTTTGCCACGAAGGCCCCGGGATTTGTACGCTATAGATCTGTACGGTCCGCTGCCAAAGACCAAGTTCGGCAATCAGCATTTGTTGGTGATATTAGATGTCTTTTTCTAAATTCGTGCAAATCTTCCCGATAAAAAAGCCCCACGCGACTAGCTGCATCCGGCAAGCGTTTACGCTTTATTGAAATGTGTGGAAAACCGGTAAGGATATTCAGTGACCGAGGAACGCAATTTACTAGTGACAAGTAGGGGGTCAATGAATTAAAATGTGTAAAAAATGTGCGTGTATAGTGTTAGACAACACAATGATTCATATGACGGAAAGAAAATTTTCTTGCTACCACGAATAATGAAAGTCGGTTAATAGCAATGTTGATTACAAAGATTTTATCAGCAGAAATGGCTTGCAAACAAGCGAAGGAAGACGCGGACGCTCCGATAATGAACACAGTTTTGTGCTTAGATCCAACTAATTAGACTGAAGTTGGTGAGGATGTGAGAGATCTGTTGGTAATATGGTTAGATCTCTGCCAGCATGCAAAATGGCTCATTTTTGAAACAAGAACGACAAAGTTTCTTCACCTGATTGCTGCCATAAGTGAAACATTTACCGATAACATTGTTTCTCCCAACCAATGAGTGCTTACGAAATCTCGGTGTAGGCCAAGTACGGAATAATGAATTTCTGACAGACAAACCGTCAATGAATTGCTATAAAATTATTCAAACTATCGAGATGGACGCTGATGGTGGTGAACTTTTTCGGGTTTCACTAATCGGTTGAAATGTAAAGAACCGCCAGTAGAGATATATCTACTGAAGCTGTTTTCAGTTGCAAGGCAAACATTGCGGCACTACCACCACCTACAGCAGCACAGCAACGTTTTTTAAGAGTTTATTCTCAAGTTCAGCAACGTCTAGAAAAAATTCCAGAACATTGGAGAGAGAAAAGTACGAATAATAGCCTTGCACCTTTGACCACAACTTGTTGGTATCATTTGCTCTTCCAGTTTTATTGAAATTTGGTTTGTGCAAGAGCTTCAAAAACTGTCAAAAAATTGACTTGAAAAAGGCTGGGGTTAATGATCTAACTTGTATCTCAAAGTGTTGCGACAATATGACAGTTGTTTCTGAAAATGATCTGAAAGGTGAGTTATGAGCTGGAACGAGGACAAGATGAAGCCATTGAATCTGACGAACCAATGGAAGACGACTTGTATATTCTTCAAGATATTAAATAATGCCAATTATTATAAACAATACAATACACTAGAGTAATAGTAATAAAAGACCCACTAATTCCATTATATTGTACTTGGCAGATGTCTATGAAAACCAGGGCCTTTGAATCCTGACCATATCGGGGAAGATGCAGTCCATCGTTTCCCAAAATATTAATTTTCTTTTTCACATTATTAATTATCTACTTTTCTTTTTCAAAATAAAATGTAAACAGATTCACAAGGCGCCATATTTATTTTTATATAAATTCATTGGATGTAAATTACACATAGGAGTTAGTGAGAGAGGGAGTGGCGTGCAGTTTCTGTAAAAACATCCAGGTATATTTTACGCTCTACGCTCTAACGGCAATATCATTGATCCCAGAAGAAAACCTAGTCCACATAAAATGTGGATAATTTTATTCTCTTTATTTTCATATCAAGTTAACATCGAAAAAAATTAGTTGTTTTTCAGTTACATTGAGATAAAGTGAGATAATTCCCTTTTTTCATGTGTTTTCGCATATATATCATCAAATTTCGTGGTGCTTTTCCGGCTAAACGATTTATTGGAGAAAAAATGGTAATGACATCAAATGTAGGTAATTTTATCTTCTTTAAAAAATTTTTTTTTTTTTTAAAATTTATTCATGCTCAGCGACCCAAAAACTCATAGGAACCAAGTATCAAAACTACACCAAAACTTTCCGCTATTTGCCTTTTTTGAGCACCATTTGACTGGACTACTCTACTCAGCTACGAATGGGTTTCCAGTGTGATCGCTGCTCAGGACAAGCGGCACTGGCAAAGTTTCTGGTTTGTTTTCAAAAGACAAAGACTTTTCCTTAGATGTAAAGAAGAATTGTGCTAGAAGTGGTTAAATAATCGAAATATTTTTTGTTCAAGCCAGTATCGCACCGAGGGGGGGGGGGCTCATGGAACTTACTCCCTTCAGAATACGTAATCGGCTAGAGATGCCATTCATCATAAAAACAGTTTTTAATCCCTTTGTCTATAGAAACGAAAGTTGTTCAATATTCCAATTGAAAATTTTCCAACAAAGTTTTTGTAAGAAAACATCAAGTCGGGTGCACAATATACCTCCCTCTCTCTCTCTCTCTCTCTCTCACTCACTCACTCATTCACTCACTCACTCACACACACACACACACACACACACACACACACACACACTACACACACACACACTCACACACACACTCACACACACACTCACACACACACACACACACACACAGAGTTTGTGTTGTTGATGTCGGTGCAAAAATTTATTACATTGTTACAGACCAAATCAATTAAACTCTGTGTGTCATGCTATGGGGAGAGAGTATGTGTGTGCAAGTGTTTTGAAATTCTGGGATACCTATCCTAAGCCTATAGAACTTGAAATTTTGCATACAAATGAAACGTGCATTTTTGACTAGAATTAATAAGAAAACTCACTCCAGGGTAATAAAAAACTATTTGCAAAGGCAACCTAGCTACAAATTTTTCACTGTTATCCCTCTTCGTGGTGAAATCTTGGAAGACTTCCTGCTGTAAACACATGGAGAACGATACTTTGAATGTTTCCGGATATCAGGAACACTGTTCGCAATATCGATAGCCATGAAACTATTGTAAATTTATCATATTTTGAAAATTGAGTTTATATCCGGCGATTTTATTTTGTGTTCGTGGTTTAATGTTTCGACTTTTCTTGTCGGTACTCCCCGGTGCCCTCCCTTTATGAAATTAACGAAGCGTTTAATTCATGGGATTTTGTACTAATAAAGAGTGTTCATAATGATTTATAACTGGTATCTTGTAAATAATGCAAACTCTCGGAACTACATGCTGAAGATTGAGGATATAAAAACACGTTCTTCAAGGTGAGTGTATCTCGTTGCGGTATCCTGATTAGAAAAGATTTTGTTTAAAAGTGTTTGAAAAAAAAAAAAAAAAAGAGAGAGAGAGAGAGTGTTTGTTTACCAAACTTTTGTACTACTAGACTCCATTTCTTGTGGCAGTGGTGGTATACTCCATTTCCTGTGGCAGTTGTAATGCGCAATTATTGGCCAGAATGGAAGATACTTTAAACAAAGAATCAAAGAACATGTACAAGTTCATACACACAAAAGAACGCAATCACACTTTGCCAGCCATCTCTTGGAACAAGAACATAAGTGTTCTTGCAGATTCTCTTGTTAATGCAGACAGTGAAGTCAAAATTTTGGAAATTGAAAACAGGTACACTGACGGACTTACAATTTTTTTTTTATTTTATTTTACGTCAAAAAACAGTTAAAAACTGCGTATGACGTGCTATGGGGAAAAGTGAATTGTGTGCACATTTTCAAAATTCTGTGATCCCTACACTAAGTCATATACTACTTAAATTTTGAATTTTTGAAAGGGAGAAAAAAAACAAAAAACTCCCATGTAATAAAATCTATTTTCAAAGATAAACAAGTAATAAATTTTGAATTTTGAAAAGGGAGAAAAAAACAACAAAAAACTCCCATGTAATAAAATCTATTTTCAATGATAAATAAGCAATAAATTTTGGCTCTTATTACTTCCTGCCGCGACAACATGGAAACGATAATTTGAATAATTGTATTTCCCACTGAATTCTAGAAGACGTGCACAGAAAAAGAAGTTACATTTATGTCCAGAAGCAAAACAAGGGGCCATCTCAGCATTTGCTCAATGGATCAGGGAAACTGGACGAAAAACCTGATCGAGATGGGGGTCATTGACCAGGAAGCTGTAGTACAATAGTTGTTATATGTTGTTTATACTCATTTATACAGTCCAAACGGTAAATAATGCATTATGTATCATTGTTAAAATTAATGTTCCTTTTCTTGTGATGCTCAGTATAGTCTCTAATTGTATAGGAAACAGTTATGCAGCAGAAACGATTTCACTTGGGATTTAAACTTTTCTATTGAATTTAATCGTTTAATCGTTTAGAAGCCATACATATCTAATTTATCAAACAATCCCCGGTTTTCCCCCGGCCGGGCCTTCCTAATGGCCGTTTCTTAGAAAAAAAACCGCGTTCTACCCTCTCCATTGAGAGCTTTCTTTTAAATAGCGTGCAATGCCCTTGACCTTCGAGCCTGATCCGAGGCTCCCAGCCGCGTCAGAATCCATATGTTAGTTTGCTCATCTGAATTTATTTATTTTCTACATTGTTTCATTTTCACTTTACTTTAGAATAATATTGATGTCATTCCAAAAACTTTCTTCTTTTAACAGTTATCGCACTTTATAGCTTCTTTAACAATTATGTTACATTGTACATTTGTTATTTTATGTATTCTTTATTCAAAATTATGTTTCTATTTTCACGTTTTATATTCCAATTTTTCTATTTTGTTTATTCTAATTTAATTTTGATTTACAATTCATTCTTTCTCCTATCTAATAGATGAATCTGCTTAATAAATGCTTGAGCAACGCTGAACTCTTCACCACTATATGATAAATAATTTTGTATTTACAAATTGCAATGAATGAATTAGAGAAATGCTCGCATGCTTATAATAAATATGGTCACAGGATCACGTCATTTTGGAATGCAGTTAATTGGTTCAGTGAAGGGTAGGTTCCGCGTGCTTATGCGTAGGGCAACACCCCGTCATGTGCTCCCTAGCTGTAAATGCCGTAGGAAGATCTTGCACCAGAAACAGTTTCAATGATTTGAAAATTGCGCCACAAGGTACTGGAGGGGAGAAATCGGTTGTGGGGGCAAATGGGCGATCTGTGTGCACTCTACTCGGACACCACTTTCTGAGGAATTAAAAATTCGACCGTGGCGCCATCTCTGAATGGGACACCATTGCTGGGTACCCTCTCAGCTGCCCGCAGTGAGCCGTCTATACCTGTTTAGTCTATGCTACAGATCTTTCCTATAAAAGTGTCTCACCACCTATGGGCCACCCATAACTTCTGAACGGTTCACGATATCGAAGTGCTGATTCCGCTCAACATTGTGGAATCATGGGGCATGCAAATGTGCTGTATGATTATTTATTTATTTATATATACATAATAAAATATATAATAATTTCTGATCAAATTTCTCGAAAACTAAAAGAATTTCAAACAATACCCCTATGACCTATTACTTGTCCCACGATTCCGCATTGTTGAGGGAAAACTGCACTTCGATATTGTGAACCGTTTAAAAGTTATGGGGGTGGCCCATAGGTGGTGGTAGGACATTCTATAAATACCTCACTAGGGAGAAATAAGATATATTTAAAAGTTTTTGATTTTTTTTTTGTGTGAAACTTCGTTTTGTGGATCCTTGATATTGAAAAATCGATTGACGGTAAAACGTCTCTGTCCATGGTGAAAACTAGCGCCTAAACTGGTCAGCCGATTGTGTCCAAAATTGATATTCCCCGATCGATCTGAATGAACTCGATGCATTGAAAGTTTCAAAAGGATATTTTGATTTCTGAGGGTACTTTACATGAAGTCCCAAAAACGTGTTCAATTTTTTTTTCTAAAATGGCACCAAATTTTGTATTAAACGTTGTTCTCTGAAATGGTTTAGAGAATGGATTTCCTCTTCAAACAAAAATTAGAGATTAGCTTTAATAAATATGGTGTATTAATGTCTAAATTAAATTACAAACGTACTTCAGATATTGATATAATAATTTGTACGTATCTTTTTCTGAAGTGAAATTTTGAATATTCCAATAAGAATTTCAATTTAGGCGATTATACATTCCTGGAAAATTACAAATCTTCCATTATTGCAGTATACCGCTGGATAATGAAATCTTCAAAATATATATCTCAATACAGAACTAATACAGTCGTGTGCTCACTGGGAATAAAAGCAAGAACCGTGTGCGAGGAAGGCGTATATACCTGACACTGACATTACGCATAAAATTATCTAAGTAATGTTTCAATATAGACTTATTTAGTCGTAGTAGTCCGTCAGTTGGCTAGCGACCCATTGGAGATGCCCCACAGATTTTGCTAGCCAGAGGTAAGGGGTCGTGCCACCCCTAATTCATTTTGCCTCTCCCTTTTTGTCGTCGCTTGATTGAATGTCTCCACAGTTACTTGTTTTGTAAGTTTTTTAATTTGTTATGCCAGTTCATATTCATAGTTGATACTACTTCCTTTATCCATCTTCTTCGTTAACTCCTTCCCCTTCTGTTGCCATCTGTGAGCCCTAGCATTAAGTCTTTACTTAAATAATAAGTGCTACTTTTATGAGTTTCCTCCATGCCCACAGTTTAAAGCCATCCAGTTTCTTCTTGTGCCTTTTGTTGAGGGACCACTTTCACAACCATATAAAATTACTGGGAATACCATTGTCTCAATCATTCGAATTTTGGTGTCTAGTGATATTCCTGACTCAACGTTTTTTTAGTTTTTCTGTTGCTATTTTCCCTAAAATTACTTTTCTCCCAATCTCTTTCTTATTGGATCCGTTATTAATTATCGGTGAGCCCATGAAATTGTAACTGTGTACCATATGAATTATTTCCCCATCAACTGTCAGATTGTGTTGTCTGCCTGTACACATTACCTTTATTTTCTTAATATTTAGTTTGAGGCCTGCATTTTCGCTGTTTTGCTTTACCATGTTATGAGCTGTGTCAGATCCTCTTTGTTTTCTGCTAAAAGGGTTGTGTCGTCAGCATCGCCGAGGTTGTTAATAATCCTTCCACTGATTCTGATTCCGATTCCCGTTTTCATGTCTTCAAGTCCAGATTCTCTCATTATGTGCTCGCTGTATATCTTGAACAATGCTGGTGACACTTTGTCTGAGTCCTCTCTGTATAGGGACCTATTCTGTCTGACCTCGCTGAATTTTTGCCTTTGCCTCTTGGTCAGCATGCCTTTGATCAAGTCCATGAGGTGCTGTGGTATCTCTATTCTTTGCAAGCATTTTCACAATTTACTATGGTTAACTCTGTCAAAAGCGTTCTGGAGTCAATGAAACATGTATATTTCTCGATTCCTTTCCAGTGTTTTTTTAAAATAATCTTTAGCGTCGTTCTCTTAAGTAGTTTCTTGGTGTTCTTATAATTCTGCAGTGTATTTTTGCCATCTTCTTACAATTTGATGTATCTGTCAGGTCGGTACTGTCCTTTCCTTTACTTTAATATTTCTTATTTCCCTTTTTTTTTGTTTTTTTATTTCCCGCCTTTTCTTGATGAATTTGTATCTTTTCTTGCAGATTTTTGAAATCGGAAATTTAGTCTCTTTATCTCTGCCCGGTCCACTTCTATCTTGGCTTTTTTACAGGCATTGTGGGAATTCTGATTTGGTGTTGACGTTCTTATAAGAAGAAATAAAAGAGGTCTGGACGGCAAAGCCGTCGAAAGCCGGCTATCTTAATAAAGCTGATAAGTTGACGAAGATGACCTCTTTTATTTCTTCTTTTTTACAGGCTTGAGCTGTCTTTAACGTTTCTGTGGTAAGCCATTTAGAGCGCTTCTTGTAGGTCTTTTTGGGAAATTGCGCTAGTGATGATTCCCCTTATATCTGCCCAAAGACGATCGTTTTTTCCCCACTGTGTGATAATACGAGGAACTCATTACCAGGAGTTTCTTTAAATTCAGTCGGCACCTCATCCATGACGACTGTTACCCTCTTTCTGATTTTCTATTTTCCTTAGTTTGAGTCTTAATTTTTGTCATTAGTAGTTCATGGGCTGATCCGCAGTCAGCTTCTGGTTCTGTCTTTGCCACTGGTACTGCATTTCTCCATCTCTGCTTGCCTAAAATGTAATGTCTAATTGGTTTTTTTACTGTCCGTCTAGGGAAGCCCATGTATGTAGTTGATTGGCTGGTTGTTCATACGTTGTGTTTGCTATGTAGAGACTATTCACAGCCCAGAATTCAGTGAGCCGTTCGCCAGTGTCGTTGGGTTTGCCCGTGAGTATAGTCTTTAATTGTATAGAAACAGTTTTGCAGCAGAAAAAATGTTTAACTTAAATTTGGGTACCAATTTGAATTGTTTAATTTCATTGGGACCGCTCTAATGCGCGAACTTAAGATTCTGGAATTTATTGCTAGGTATAACCTAGTTACCGCGTTTGCCATATCCCTTTTCGCTATAATTGCCACTCCCCGCGGCCTTTTATTTTCATGTCCAGAATAATATATTATGTATCCGTCAGAGAAGTGCCCTTGCCCCATCCATTTCAGTTCGCTGATTCCTAAGAGATTAATGTGGTTTCATTCCCCTTTCAATTATAACTAATTCACGTTCATACTTTCTTACATTCCATGTGCCTGTTATAATTTGTGTGATAACGTTGGGTTGTAGTCGGTGTCCTTTTATTTTGTTTATTTGGGAGATGCAGACTGTCCTCTATCTACTGAAACGAAAGGGACCGCCCATGTATACCTTCTGGCCAGAAACAATGACGGTCCATTTCGTCTTTAAACCGGTGTGGATGGCGACCTTTAAAGACCTCTTTGTTCCAATCGAACTCAGTTCTTCGCAAATGATATCCCCGTTTATCCTATTGTCCCCTAAAAATTTGAAGATGTTACATTTGTTTTTTCTGTCCAAGTTGCCTACATATTGTGACGTCGTGGGAACATAACAGCAATGACAGACACGAGCTTTACAACGATATTTACATATTTATTAATAGGTATCTACAAATGAATAGTTTGATCCGTTATGCGCAGACCCTATACCCCGATTGCAGGAACGATCCTTAAAAGATGCAAATCTGCCTGACTCGTGGCCCTCGCCACTCCTCAGCGAGCTTACGCGCACAGCGCAGAGCCCCGGCGACCGCAGTTACCCGTGGAAAAAATGTTCCACAGCGGCGACCCAACCCATGGGTCTACTACATACTACAGGTTGTACATTTTTGGTTATCAGATTTTGTCTACAACGCGCGTTGCTATCATTTATTCTTAATTCCCCTAATATTGGCAAAGGAGTGCGGGTAGGTATTCCGAGAGCTCAAGAAAATGTGCGCGGACAATACCAGGATGAAGCTAACCTGGTACGTTTAAATACCAGGATTTTAAGTCTACAGTAATTAATGATGTGCAATTTAAAGTTCTTTTAATATTTCCTTATTCGATAATTTAAATCTAATACCAGTATTACAAATAACTTTGATATTGGTGAAAACACTGCCGTAAAAACATTAGGGTGACATAGGATGGTATTTTTCTAGCACATGCTATGGCATGTTGGAAATACATGGGTGGGTCCCTCTGATGCACCGATTTTAACTGGTTTTGCGCATCATCAGTTTGCGCCATCAACCACGTGACCACAGCACGGGCACTTCGTTTGAAAAGCCAGACCAGACACGGCGCCATGTTGCATGGAGAAGTTGCGAGAAATTGCAATCGAAATTGTTGAGAAACATTTTGAAAGTGGTGCAAAGTAACAATTTCAACATTAACCAACCGAAACTAATACGAAGGTGTACAAGATGCAATATTTAAAAGAAAAGCTTTATAAATCTGTTTCAATGTCTTGTAACGATGTGATAATTTTGGTATTTGGCTGGATTTAAGATTCCCGCTAATATTGTGACGCAAAGTGCTGGCTGAAGTCGGATACGATGCGTCAGAGCCCCTCCTGTGCCATGGTAGAAAAGAATACGACGTTCCATTTAGTTTATCAATATAAAATGAATCGATATCGAACTAGGTTTAACGAACTTCCTGTACGCCTTTAAACACAACAGTTATAATATGAATAATTTCAGAATTTAAAAATTGAAATTGGTTGGAATTTTAGAAACCGGTTTTTGAAGGTTGATACCGGAATATAGGTTTAAACATTCGGCAATGCTCTAACGCTGCATTTGCTGATTTACCGCCACTGAGACACTAACCTTGTTCCGAAAGCCCTTGTTTGCAAGCTGATTTTGTCGCCAAACGCCCTCGCTTGCATACACCTTTACTTCCACGTATACCAAGTGTTTTCTACTTACGTCTTCCCTGTCCTTCATGCATCTTACGCAACCTTACTCTATAGCACGCATTTAAATCTTAAATCTCAACAGCCTCATCTGCGGCCAACCTCCACCCCAGTGCAACCCAAGACTTATTTAACCGAATTATGATTCATTTTAATGAATTGCTTTCGTTTTATTAGTATACCTATGTATATGCGTTTTTAAATTTTGGAATTACATTCCCGTCATTCGATGGAGCTGCAGCCTCCCGTTGGGGTATCAGTCGCGTTGCCACGACCGGAAACACAAAATAATCAGTCCTTGAACCAGCCGTTGAGTCCTATGGTCTAATCAGCAAACGTGTTGGTTTATACTTGGGTTTTCGTAACGTGGTGCGTGAGGGACTTATCTTCACGATGGAATATGGAACGGCTTTTCGCGTTTCACTTTCTCGGGCGTGCCGCTAGATGACCCTTGATCTGCAGCATTGCTTCATGCGGTCGCGATCATGCGACATCTGGCGGCACGCCCGAGAAAGACGCAGGAGAGTTGTGCCATATTCCATCGTGACGACGAGTCCCTCACGTGCCACGTTATGAAAACCCAAGTATAAAGAAGCCTTGTGGTGTTTTGGGGAATAGAAAGAGAAGGGCAGAAGGCGTTGGAACGCGAAGGAGAGGAACATGTTTATCGAGTAAGATGGACGAACAAGTCAGTAATTGTGAGGAAAATGATAGTGAATTATTGGAACGAGTAGGCGAAGTTGGAATACTGTTTGCGGTTGGAAGGCAGGTGGAACCTTGTCACCGTATATGTATTATACAGAAGCGCACCGAGGCCTATTTTCTTGACTATTTAGCGATCCGTCTGCATACATCTTGTGCTCATGGTGGAAACAGTAAAAATACGGATGCTGCAACAATTTTCAATTAACGCCGTCTTGCTTACAACACTACATTGTTTATGAAGTTGGATTTTTAAGAGCTGATTAAGAATTTAAAAAAAAGTGTTGTTTCTTGATCTTTTTATGTTCCTAGGATTTCAAGGGTAAGTCATTGAAGAACTCGTAAAATTACATAGGTCAACGTTTTAACGATATATGTACATTTCGGGCCATACTTGACATGCTCCAACTGAACTCGTACTTTTCCAGCTTACACATAAATAGCCATGCGTGTGTCCAAAGGGGCGTACTGTTCTGCAACTAACTGCAGCAACAATAAAGGAAAGAACCCTGAGTTATGTTTTTTTACTTTTCCGAAAGATCCAGAAAGGTAAGACGGAAAGTTCATGACCACAACAGAATTATTATTGCCTTAGTTAAACATTATTTCAGAGTTTCATGAAATTTTGTATATTTGCAGATGTAGGAAATGGGTAATCAACTCCAAGAGGGAAGATCTTCGGCAGAAAACCAGTGATTATTTACATAGAAATTGTAGATTATGTAGTAATCACTTTGAAGATAGTCAATTCATGAACTCAATTAAGAATTCATTAATTAAAACTGCAGTTCCAACTCTCTTTTCAATATCTAACTTCACGAAGCATATTTTATCGAAAAGAACACCAGGAGCACCAACGGACATATTTTTATGTAAAAGAAACTCATTGAAAGGTAGATGGAAGTGTTTTTGTTTTCATTTTCTCTCATTTATTAAGTTCATCTTCTTTTGATGTGATGTATTGTTATTCATACCTAAAACATTGCAGACAATGGTAAAGAAAAAGTTTATGACCTAGACGTTTGTGATCCAATCCTCGCATCCAAAATGAATTCAAGTGGGGCTTGTTCTTAATGTCAGGAAAATGCCAATGAAAGAACCAGAAGTCACTGTTAAAGAAGAAGTCAGGAGACTTCAAAATTGCACAAATAAGTGAACTAAGAAACAACTATTTGAAATTAAAACTACAAAGAATAAAAGATGCGCCTAGAAAATATCCATTGAAGAATAGCTTTGAGTTATCTAACACTGCTGCAAATATAGCAAAGAAATGCCTTCAACATTCAACTGTACAGTTTTTTCTCTGTCAAATACAAGTAGGAAATAGGAGTAAATTTGGTGTGAGGTGGAGTGATGAAAAATGTTTGCTTTAAGTGTTCTCTCTAGGAACAAAGTGTCCTATAAAATAATTGCTGAGCAATTTCAGATATCTTCATTGAGAACACTACAGGGCTGGATACTTAATTTAAAAGTCGAGCCAGGTGTTGATAACATCTTGGCTATTATGAAAAAACATGTGGAAACTCTCAAAGAAAAAGAAAGTTTAGTCATGCCAATGGATGAAACTGTCTTCATGAGTTCTGTGTCATGATTGTGTCAATGAAACAATATGGCATTGAAGACTTCGGTCGGGGGAAACTCGCAAATAAAATAGCTAACACAGTGATTACTGATGTGATGATTTCTGGTCTGATTTTCCTTAACTTCCAAAACTTAATTCTCCTAAATTCTGGCGAAAGCACACACTTTTCTGTAGCTTCTAACACTTTCTCGTCCGTGGATCTAGCTCTCTGTAGTCCCTCTGTTTCTACAATTTTCGAGTGGACTGTCCTTGGCGACCTGCATGGCAGTGACCATTTTCCCATTCGGGTCAACCTCCATATTCCCGGTCTGAACGTTGCCCGCCCTTCTCGCTGGCTAATCCACTGAGCTGACTGGGAAACATTCAAGAAAGAATTACGAATATCGGAAAACTGCTCAAACATCGATGCTATGGTTGCCCATTTTAATAACGCCGTCCTCCGTGCGGCCTCATTTGCCATCCCGAAGTCGTCGGGCCATGCACGAAACCCCCTGTGCCATGGTGGAACGCTGATTGTGCCACCGCGGTCCGTGATCGGAAGAGGGCATTAGCAAAACTTAGTAGGTTCCCAACCATGGAAGACCTAATAAATTATAAAAGATTCCGAGCCAGAGCTAGATTAACGATACGGGAAAGTAAGGCTGCGTCCTGGAGAGCCTACATCTCATCACTTGTCGTTCATCCCCTAAACTAGTGTGGAGAAAGGTCCGGCAGATCGGCGAAAGACTCCGTTCGCCGTCTATCTCAGGGCTTATGGTAACTCTCCTAACCTCTCCACAAGAAATTGCTGAAGAAATGGCCTCTCATTACGAACACATCTCCAGCTCCGTACACTATCCTTCTGGCTTTCAAAAATCGAAAAGAAAAATGGAAAACTGTAAATTAGGCTTCTCGAGTCGCGTGGCCGAAATTACAATGCCTTTTTCTCCATGGACGAACGCCTTCGCTTTTGCGAAAGATTCTGCTCCAGGACTAGACCAGTTACATAACCAAATGTTGAAACACCTACCTGAAAACGCTCGTTCCTTTCTCCTCGGAATTTTCAACAAGATTTGGGCTGAACATGCAGTACCAAGGATTTGGCGTGAGGCCATTGTTCTCCCAATCCCTAAAGAAGGAAAGGACAGAACAACCCCCTCAAGTTACCGCCCAATCTCGCTCACAAGCTGTGTGCAAGCTTTTAGAGTGAATGGTAAATACAGTCTGGCCTGGCTCCTGGAACAAAATAATCTATTTACACCTCTCCAGTGTGGCTTCAGGAAGCACAGGTCAACCATGGAACACTTAGTCACCCTTGCTACGCAGATTTCCACTTCTTTCGCGCTACGCCAGCACCTTGTAGCAATTTTCTTCGATATAGATAAAGCGTATGACACCACCTGGAGGTGCGGTATTCTTCGCACCTTGCATACTTGGGGCCTTAGGGGACGGTCCTTTGTTTCTAGAGGTTTTCTTTATCAAGTCTTTCCGCGTCGCCTTGGACGGATCCTCCTTAAAAGGGTTTTAATTTGCTCGTTATCCGGGAGCATGTGAAAGCATCACTGTTCGTTGACGGCTTTGCAATTTTTGCTCCTCCAAGAGCATGCAACTTATTGAGAGGCAACTACAACTTGTGCTCAACAAACTGCAGGAATGGAACGAAGAAAAAGGATTCAAGTTCTCTACTTCAAAAACCACTTGCATGCACTTTTGCAGAATCCATCACCTCCATAAACACCCCGACCTTTTTCTTGGAGAACAGCAGCTTCCATTCGATGAATCCACAACCTTCCTTGGACTCACATTTGACAAGAGCCTAACCTAACGAAAACACATCCGTAAACTACAGGGTGTATCACCTATGAATCTCCTTCGCACTCTTACTGGTAGCTCTTGGGGCGCAGACCGTGTGTCTTTTGCGTTTGTATAGAACTCTCCTCCGCCCTATTTTGGATTACGGATGCATAGTGCATGGTTCAGCGTCTCCATCAACCCTCCGGCCATTAAATACTATACACAATGCCGGCATAAGGATTAGTACAGACGCCTACCGTACGAGTCGCATCGAATGCCTCTTGGCCGAGGCTGGAGAACCATCTCTGAGCCGAAGGTGGGATATTCTGATTGCCTCCTTTGGCGCGAAATTATCCAGTGTTGATACTCCCTCGCGCCAAGCAGTCCTCCATCCAACCCACTTGACTTCATATGCACTTAGACCATCGTTACCCCATCCCCTGGGAGTCCATCAAAACCCAACCCTGTACCCCCCCCCCCGAAACCTTGTTTCCCCTTGGAAACTACACCGGCCGATAATCGATCTTAGACTGTCTAACCTTCCTAAATCCTTAACTCACCCCAGTACATTCTTATCGGAATTTGAGGCGATAAAATCTACGTATCCTGAACATTACTTCATTTTCACCGATGGCTCCTCTCAAAACGGCAAAGTCGGATGTACCTTCTACTGCAGTAGAGCCACGCAAGGTTTAGACTCTTCGTGCAGCGTCTATACCGCAGAGAAGTATGCGCTCTTGGAGGCACTTAAATTTGCTGAATCGATGCCATTAAAGAAAGTAGTGACCTGCAGTGTTTCCAAAAGCTGAATCCATCTCCTTTTCGTCTTGTGACCCACTGACAATGACCATCCAACACCAAATCCATTATCTATTGTCCCGCCACAATATTTTAGTCTTTTGTTGGGTCCCTGGACACGTGGGAATAAGAGGAAATGAAATAGCTGACCAGGCGGCAAAGTCTGCCTTGAAGAAAAGAGAATTAGACATCTTCATAGTCCCCACGGAAGACACTAAGCTCTTTATAAAACGCTTTATCCGCAGTGAATGGCAGAGTGGCATAACTCAGATTTTAAGCTCACGAGAATCAAGGATTCCATTCTTTGGTCTTCCTCATCTCGTGATGCTCGGCGAGAGATCATTTTAACACGCCTCTGGATCGTCACTGCCATTTCTCACACGGTTATTTCCTCCACGGGGACCCACCCCCTATATGCGAATACTGCAAAATAGATCATACCGTGGAGCATGTTTTCTTACACTGTGTTAAGATAAGAGAAAGCCGTCGAAGGCATGACCTTGCTAGCTCCCTAGCGGAGATTCTTAGAAATGACGAAACTTCTCTGCAAGCTTTTTGTGTTTTTGCGAGAGACTGGCTTGTACAGCCTTCTCTGAGAGAAGATGATAATGCCAATTATTGGCTTTTTGCCCGAGATTTTAAACAAAAAACTATCTGGCATTTTTTTGCCAAACCCTGTTATTAGGATATGTTGCTTTTCAGTTTTACTTTGCTTTCTATTTAAATATTTTAATTTCCCTTTGTTAGCTTGGCACTGCAATATTGTGCACTGGTCTTAAAATAATTTGACACGGGCGCAAATGACCTTAGCCGTTGAAGCGCCCTTAAACTCAATCAATGCATTCGTTCGAGTGAACTCAGACCTTTGGTTTGAAGTGTTCTTTGCCAGGAAATCTGTCTTCAGTTATCCCGAAATCGGCCGACCCGGCAGTGAGTTGATGTACGTCACAAGAATTGCATACATCGGCTGTCAAAACCAGAGAGTAATACTATCGTGTAAACCGGCGGATAGCTGCTACTGAAGATTGGACGACGGAAAGCTGCTTCTACGGATTGGACGACGGATAGCTGCTACTACGGATTGGTTTGTGGAATTGCGTTTATTAAGAGCTGGTTAAAATCTTAAAAGATAAATCGTATTATTTTTTGACCTCGTGGTTTGACATTCCTAGTTTAAGTTAGTTCCTTGTTATAGTCCTAATTTAAGTTGTAAATGAGGGTATCTAGGAAGTAATAACGTTTCTGTTGGGAGATAATAAATTTCCGCTTTTCCTTTTTAGGTCTATTGAACAATTAAAAACAACATAACTCAGGGTTCTTTCCTTCATTATTGTTGCATTTAATGGCAGAATAGTGCGCTCCTCTCGACACACGCATTGTTATTAATGTGTTAACTTTAAAAGATGAGAATTCAGTTGGTGCATATCAAATATGTTTCTATGCATGTCAAATGTAAGGTTAAAACGTTGGTTCGATGTAATTTTTACACGTTGTTTAAAGACTAGTCCGTGAAATCTTAGGAATATAAAATCATGAGGTCAATAACAAATACGAATTATCTTTTAAGATTTTAACCCGCTCTTACTAACACAATTTCACAAACAAATCCGTATACTTCAGTAGCAGCAATATACTCTTTGGTAGCAGCTATCTGTCATTTTACTTGGTCTTCACCAGAATCGCTAGCTGAAAGCGCGCGCACCCTAACTAGACGAAAAACAGGCCGAGCTGCTCTGTGTAAATATGTATACTGTGATGTAAACTGATCATGCATCTCGTGTGCGTTATGGAACGTTTATGTCAATTTGCGATTGGCTATTTTAGTGGAGGAATAATAGGAAATGGACGTCAGTAGCACGAAAAGGAAGATTTAATGCAATATCAGTTTGAAGAAAGAAGCTAAAAGAAACCGTGCAAAAAGCGAAAAATAAATACAGTAATACATAATATAATAAAAGTAGTAAGGTTCTTGAAGGTTAGGAGAATATATTTCGTGCCAATTAGGAAATGTTGCTTGAAAACTGCCAACAGAAAGGTCACTAGAACTGCAAGAGGAAGTGAATGAAAGGAATTTTAGAAAGGACAGAGTAAGGAACTGTAAGATTTATACGAGTGGCACTTCGAAAGTTTCCGGAAAGTAGGTTTAAAGAAGAGGAAACTGATTCTTTCCTTCATATTTTCTCGCAGTATTCCCCTCCACCGTCTATAAAGCGGGCCATCCTCTGAAACAATTTTTGAAATGTACGCTATTGTTCTTTCGGAAGCTCAGTTAGAAATGCTTCATAGGCTGTTATTGCATGTTCTGAGGGTCTCAAATCCTCTGATTGTTTCTTTAGCTTTTGGAAATAAAAATAAGTCGCTGGTGGTCAGGTCTGGACTGTATGGCGGTGCTGCAGATGCCTGACAAGGTTCTATGATAAAAATTCTTTGTTTTTTTTATAACTGTCAACTGGCGCGTTGTCATGATGCAAAAGCAGATCACGCACATCTCTTCGGTCGTCTCTTGTGAATGCTCTCGAAGACATTTGGGAGACAATCAGTTGTGTACCAGTGTGCTGTCACTGGCCTTTGGTCCTCAAGTGCAACAGTTGCTACATGACCACTGGCTGAAAAGAAGGAACAAACCATTTTCTTTGCAATGCTCCGCGATCTCTTGGCCTTTGTAGATGCTCTCGTCAGGGAAGATGCAGATAGTCGATTGCTGTTTGGTTTCGGGGTCATATCGGTATATCCAAGATTCATCTCCAGTTACAATATCCAAAATTTGCTTTGCACGTCCTTCTTCAAACTCTTGCAACATTTCTTTACGCCAGTTCACACGACCTACCTTTTGTTCCCGAGACAAACGATGTGGGATCCCTTGGCTGCAGACCTTCCTGGCACCAAGGTTTTCATGCGAAATTCGTGACACTGCGGTGGAACCAATACCCATGGTCTGCTGTATCTGCTGGTAAGTGCAGCGTGGGTCATCCTTCAACATCATCTGCACAGACGAGATGTTTTCTTCCGTCGACGCTGTCTGTGGTCGTTCTTCGCGAAGTTCATCTTCAAGTGACTTTCTCTCCTGCCGAAATCCCGAATACCAATCATAAACAGTCGATTTTGACGGGAAAGAATCGCCGAATGCACTCCTACCGTTGGAGAAATTCCTTACCACTCAGATCAACTTAAAAATCATAGAAAATTATTGCCCGAAAGTGTTCTTTAGACAGATCCATCTCGTAACGAGGCAAAAGAACAGCTGCCTGACTTAAATGAGTCAACAATAAGAAACCAGTCTACCGATCTGATTCAGATAACTAGGAGGCCGCGATGAGACTTCTTAGAATATGTTTTGTCGACGGCACATTTGAAAATAAATTCTTTCCTTTCAATTCCGGAAACTTTCGGAGTGCCCTCCGTATTTATCGCGTGTCATGGAACTGAAGGTTGCAAAGTCAGACACGATCACTGAAAACCTGAAGATTTGTTGTGTAACAATCTGCGAGCATTCTCAAGTATCTATAAAGAGATTGAGGGCCATATTCATAGTCGTCACTTATAGGATTAGAAAATACTTAAGCTATAAGAAGTTACTTTTGATAAGGAAATACTTATACACATTTGGTATTCATAGACGATACTTGTAATAAGTACGATGCTAGCAGCGCCTCGTGTGGCAACAGCGTATTGGCTGTTTCACAGCCACTTGAATCTTGCCAGAAGCGCTCCATCAAACTGGCCGTGAACTATATGCTTGCGTCCGTGAGGTAACCTAACCTACACAGTTTCTTAAATAGTGCTATATCTTAAACAAAGGCTTAAATGGTGGTGAAATCAGGAAATATCTATTAGTTAGAGGTGGTTTTAGCCACCAATGTTACCAAAAAGTGTGCAAAAAAAGGCTTAGTAAAACAATATTTTTTTTCTTAAATACTTGATCGCTGTGCATTTTCAACGGGTTTGACATGTGACGTAAATATCACTTGTTGCTACGAAGAAAGATGCCACTGTAAAAATCCTTACAATCTTTCAAATAGTCGTCCGTTTCCATTTCTTTCAAATTACGACAATTTTCAACGCATCAAGAGAGGGTTCACTTATAGCTATAAGTATTTTCTTATGTGGATGGATAAGTTGCTACTACGAATTGGAAAACGCTATAAGTAACTCCGTAAGGTTTTCCTTATTATAAGTCAAGACTATGAATACGGCCCTGAGGGTTATCCAAAACACATTAGACAGTTACATCTTTGAAACGTGTCAGTCATGATAACTCAAATGTCTGGGTTTTATTGAAGGAACATTAAATACGATTCGAAGAGAGAATATCATTAAAGTAGCTATAAGACCAATTTAAAATATTTTCACAGTCCAAACTTAAGTGTCAATACATTATTTGAACTGTTCTCAGATTATTATTTAAGAGAATTGCGTAGATCCCACTTTCGTTAAAATCCCTGATTTTACGAAAATTGCAAAAATTAAATGTTTTCGGCGTCTTTCAACTACAATTATGAAGATTTTTTTCTTTAAGAAATGTGTTCATCTGACACATCTTCAAATAAGCTCATGAACAAATTTATCAAAAATATTATTATTTTTGACTAATTTTGCGCGAAACTTGTGCAATTTTTAAATTTTATACAATTATTTTCCCCTAAACGGTTCCAATAAAAAACGTTTTCCTCGTATGTAGAAAAGAATTCTAAAGATAGGGATGATGCTCCAATTTTCGTCGGACTCTGTATTTTCGAAAATTAAAAAAAAAAAAAAAAAAAAAAAGATGCAAATTGGAATTTCATGCGTTTTGTTTGAAGCGTTGTCAGTTCGCAAAATCGTAACAAATTGGTTTCAAAGTTCTTAGAATTCATCCCATTGTTGTCGGTCGTGATGTTTGTATGGTTTAGATAATATTCTTATGAAAAGAAATACATTGAAGGAAGGTAATAAATTTAACTTAGGGTTAACAAACACACTTCTTTCCTTTAAGAAGGTTTGATGGCTGATTATGGTATTCAAAAATTGAAAGTTCACGTCAATGTAATCAAAGCAGGCTTGGAGCAAATATTTTGATTTGCTGTATTATGTGCAGCAAATACTGTAACAAATATTCATATTTGTTTATTTATTTTGCTTAGTCAAAAACTGTATGTGACGTATGGGGGAGAAAATTATCTGCGCACGCTTTCTTGAGTTTCAAAATCCCTTCGCAACAATTTAACTATTAATAATTGAAAGATGAAAAATAATAGTAATAATAATGATAATAATAATAATAATAATAATAATAATAATAATAATAATAATAATAATAATAATAATAATAATAATAAGTTCCACCGAAAGGCTGTATCTTTCAAGACATCATGGGGGCCGTGGACTGTTAAATCTTGAAGTTATGTGTCGCCAGCAAGAAAAACAGCTCAGAAATTATTTCACCAACAACGAATCCATGACGGCCATTTGTGCACAAGATCACGGCTATACACCTCTGAAGCTGCTCCAGGAAGATCACAATCCAAGAGTTCCGAAACCTGTGGACCGAATTGAGCAGTGGAGATCAAAGGAACTCCATGGCAGGTTTGCTACTGCTCTTCAAAGTACCTCCATAGATATGAAGAGATCGACTGAATGGCTGAGAACAGCTGGGCTTTTTGGCGAAACGGAAGGATTTGTACTGGCCATTCAAGATCAGGTAGTAGCCACTAATAACTACAGGCGATATATTATTAAAGAGAACATCAGTGACAAGTGTCGCCTATGTAAGAAGGCCACCGAATCTATCCAACATATCTGCAGTGGATGCTCTCAGTTGGCACAAACAGATTATTTACAACGTCATAATAATGTAGCCAAAATCATCCACCAAGCTCTTGCTAAAAGATCGGACCTGATAAAGGAAAGCCTGCCATACTACCAATATCTACCAGAACAAGTTTTGTCTAATGAGAGAACAAAAATCTTGTGGGATACTCCCATTGTTACAGATAGAACAGTGGAAGCAAATAAGCCTGATATTGTCGTATTCGACAAAACTAATCGTAGGGCAATAATAATTGATATCGCAGTCCCACTGGATCATAATCTGCTGACAACTATTGCAGAAAAGAGGAGAAAATATCAGCCACTCTCAGTTGAGCTGAAAAACTTGTACAAACTAATAGAGGTAGATATTGTACCAGTGGTTATTTCAACTAATGGGCTTGTGACTGAAGATTGGAGGATTGTGAAAAAAACTCCATCTAAATGAGTGGCACCTCAGAACCATGCAGAAGGCAGTGTTGCTGGCAACCACCAACATAGTGCGCAAGGTTCTCTCCCTAAATCATTGAAGCGGAACCTGAGTGCACTGGAGCAAGAACTTCTCACCATCTGTCTCACCATATGTGTTGACGTTCTGTCCTTGAGTTATACTTGAAAACTCCGGAAGAGCGTGAAATTTTGAAATATGAAATAATAATAATAATAATAATAATAATAATAATAATAATAATAATAATAATAATAATAATAAATTTAAAAAAGCGAGAGATTAACATTTCAAAAACTAGATATTTCCGTTGCCGAATTATAGAACACTTATTTTTAACGGTAAAGGATTTCAATGTATCGTTATTTTAACGTTATTTCCAATAACATGGGAAAGTATGTGCTTTTCTGGTTCTTCATTTATGTATTGTTTTATGGAGATGTAGGTAAAGGTTGATTCTAATTCTGTTAAATCATTCATTTCTCTATAAAATTTTACAAAAAATGTTGTCTGAATTCTGTAATGTGAAAAAAAGAAATTCTGCTTTCCGATGCATGTAGAGGACAATACCAGAATATTGTTATCACATTACGTGGATAGCCAGAAATTATGCTGTCGAATTTACTAATCTCTTTCCAAACGTGATCTGAATTTGGGACTCGTAACACCAAAGCCCAAGAAACTTCCCAAATGCATTACCGTATCTCTCAAGTATAGTGAGAGCTATAGAACGAACCCTTCGCCATTACGTGTGCATGGACAGGACCGTATTAAAGGACCAGAGAAGTGGTCTTCAAGGCTTTTGTCTTCTAAACCTATACAAAATGGAGTATATTCAAGATGCAGTTGTATGTGCAATTGATGTACATAACAAGTGAGATCGTCCTATGCACACCGACATACAGTGATGCATTTACTCAGTTTCTTCTCTGGAAACAGAAGTACAGTTTTCAACAGTTAAAAATTAATAAACTGCAAACAGCGAATCATGCACCCGTAACAGCTGCGAAAGAAATTGTTTGTGATTTGTTTAAATTCCTTGACGAAATGAGTTCCCTGAGATTGGATAAAATGTTTTCTGATAGTAAATAATTTACCCACATTATGAAAATATAAGAGACTTCCATGTTGAAATATGTGGGCCGCTAAAGTAAATCAGTTTAAAACTAAACGATGTTTCACTACTTGTAAAACTCAATTACTAGTGAGTTTACTATTATATTCTGAAAAAAAAGGGTCCATACGGAAGTTCAAGATTATCTATTTTTCCAAAATTGTATTTGTCATGTAGTAATGTAATATACCTTTTTTTTTTTTTAACTTCCATTGTGGTACAAATTTGATCTTCATGCAACTAAAATATTTGTTTCAATCTTCAAAGTGTGTATGCAGTCTTTGAGAGGAAATATCTCAGTTCACAATATTTCTGTATAGGCCCTTCCAGAAAACTCCTAGAAACTTCACTTGATATGCTGTTAATTTCGATTTTTTTTATTACTGATAAATTTAATTTGTGAAAAGTAGTGATTACAATTTAAATGTTTGTAATCTGCCTTGTATATTCTAATGAATTTGATTTGAAATAGGTGTTCATAAGATGTTCAAGAACACAACAAATAGTGAGTCTGGAACAAGAAAGAAACAGAATATCATTTGCAGAATAGATGATTCCCTGATATCAAGAAGAGGTAAATGTACCTAAGTCTTAGAAGTAGATGAAGAATGAAAACTTTTACACTTCCAAGCTGTGAATATAGGAGCTTTCTGGGTAAAGGGCCTATAGGACTATGGTCCCTTTAGTAAACGCTAACGGCTAAACCGCAAGAAGAATTTTCACCAAAATTGATATTCCCCAACCGATCAGGCTGTCGCGCGGCCCCTTGAATTTGAAACTTAATTTTTTACTTTTAGGGGGTATTTTTATGTAGCCCCTGGGACGTTTTCAAAATTTTCAAAAGAATGGCAGCAATTTGTTGGATTAAATTTTGCCCTCGGAATCCCAGATTTTCGAAAATTGCAAAAATTCAATTTTTTTTTCAGCGTCTTCCTTCTACTACAATTTATTTCTTTATGAAAGGTGTTCATCAGAAACATCTTCAAATTTTTATATATATATATATATATATATATATATATATATATATATATATATATATATATAATTTGTTGCGTCCACTCCTTGACGCAACGCGTCTCCAAGCCCCTTAAGGGGCGTTGAGCGCTTTTGCCCTTGGGAGTAATCCTCCATTAATGGGCATTATTTTTAATATTAGTCCAGTCTCGTCACGTCGCAGTCAGTCAGTGCCTTTTATCCCTTCGGCCAGGGGCTCGACGCCGTTAGATCCCGGGGTTCCTGGCCGGTCACCCAACCACGAACCCGCGAGTCTCGAATGCGCTTAACCTTCGTGACTTCACGGAGCGTAGTAAACGCATTCGGCTAGCGGTTATGATACATTTTTCAAAAATATAAGTACTTTATGCGTAATTTTGCATGAAACATAATTTTCAAATTGTAAACATTGTAATTATTTTCTCAGAAACGGTTTCACTTTTTATTAAATGTTTTTCTCGTACTATGAAAGAACTGTAAAGATAGTAATGATGGCCCCATATTCGTCGCACTCTCGTATTTTCGAAAATTGGAAAAATATTCGGAATTGTAAATTCGAATTTCGTGCGCTTCGTTTGAAGCGTTGTCGATTCGCAAAATCGTAACCCATTGGTTTCAAAATTCTTCGAATTCATCCCATTGTTGTCTGTTGTGATATTTGTACTGTGCAACTGATGTACATAACAAGTGAGGTAGTCGGTGACCATATGTCGGTGACCATAGTCACCGACATACCGTGGTGCATTTATTCAGTTTCTTCACTGGAAACAGAAGTATAGTTTTCCACTGTTTAAAAATATTAAACTGCAAACAGCGAATCATGCACTCGTAACAGCTGCGAAAGAAAATGATGTTTGTGATTTGTTTAATTTCCTTGACGAAAAGAACTACCCGAGATTGGATAAAATGTTTTCTGAAAATAAATAATTTACCCACATTCTGAAAAATATAGGAAAGTTTCATGACGAAATATGCGGGCTGCTAAAGTAAATCAGTTTAAAACTAAACAATGTTTCACTACTTGTAAAACTCAATTACTATTGAGTTTATTATATTCTGGAAAAAAGACCCATATAGAAGTTCAGGATTATTGCTATTTTTCCAAAATTGTAATTTTTCATGTAGTAATGTAATATATTTTTAGAACCCCTTCCATTGTGGTATAAATTTGATCTTCATACAGTTAAAATATTTGTTTCAGTCTTTAAAGTGTTCATAAAATATTTGAGAGGAAATATCTCAGTTC
Organism: Teleogryllus oceanicus; assembly: GCA_964035755.1. Classification (NCBI taxonomy): domain Eukaryota; kingdom Metazoa; phylum Arthropoda; class Insecta; order Orthoptera; family Gryllidae; genus Teleogryllus; species Teleogryllus oceanicus. The sequence goes on from CAXIVR010000013.1 coordinate 55,363,954, forward strand.
ACCATCTTTCTGTATAGGCCCTTCCACAAAACTAGAAACTTAAATTGATATATGTTGTTAATTTCAATAACTTTTTGTTATTCATAAATTTAATTTGTGAAAAAGAATAGGGATTGCATTTTAAGTGTAATTTGCTTTGCATATTCTAATGAATTTTATTTGAAATAGGTGTTCCCAAGATGATGAAGAACCCATCAAATAAAGAGTCTAGTACAAGAAGAAGGAAACAGGCTATCATCTGTAAGACCGACGATTACCTGAAAGCAAGAACGGGTAAATGTACCAAAGTCTTAGAAGTAGATGAGGAATGAAAACTTTTCCACTCCGAAGCTGTGAATATTTTATGCATGTTGCATTTTCATTAGAACATAGAATTGAATATTGTGAGCACAAATTAATCAATATTGCGCCAGTGTCACCACCTGCTATGTATGAAAGAAAATGAGACGCGTCAGTAGGAATCGTATGTGTGTCCTCTGGAGACTAATCAATTTATTAGAGAAGCCAATTATCTGTATATTTAAAATTTAAGTGGTTTTCGTTTAGAAAGAAGTTTTGGAGAAATTATAAAGTGTTAAATTTAAATCACGATTTGAAATTTCACCAAAATGTGAAAATCTTGGTGTTTATTTGTGATGAAAAATCGGAAAATTCAGAATTTGACTTCACATTGGCTCAGATTTCATCTTTGAAGTATTCTCCAAATTAAGTGTTGTGACGTAGAAAGCACTTTTTTCATTAAAAAAAACATTTGTTTCTGATAAAAGTATGTAAATTAAAATTTGGTCTCTCGGCCTCGTGTCGCAACCTATCCTACTCGCAAAATAAAAGGGCACTTTTCCCTCTCATCATAAATAATTATTATTTAAGCCAGGGCTTGATTCCTGAAATTTCAAAATGTGTGGCAGTGTTCCCATTGTTGTCTTGCATCTTGATAACTCTTGACAGATTCTACCAAAAGATATGCAGGAAATCCTGAACGTTTCGAAAAGTAAGTGCCTGAAGTCCGGAACATTTCCAGTTATTTTCCGAATGGTTAAGATTTGGCCGCTCTTCGAAAAACGCTACGAAAACGAAATTCAAAATTTTCGGCCAGTTCCTCTGATGGCGGAATTTTCAAAAATATTAGCAATTCTTTTTACTTTCTCGCTACGGAATAGAGATAAAGTTACGTAATGTGAAAAAACGGCGAATTTCCGGCAAAAAACTCTTGGGCCGTGAGAAACGAAAATGTGGATAAACCCAGTTGCTAAATTTAGAAGAAAAAAAAAACCTAACATGTGGTGTAGCCACAATCCATGTTTTATGGTTCACTGACGCCGAAAAATCGAATGACTGCAAAACCTGTGTCCGCCGGTCTGTCGGTCCGTCCGTCTGTCCGTCCGTCCAAACTGTGATGCGTCTCTGCCTGTGAACAAAGCTAGCGCTAAAAAGTTCAGCCGATTTTCTTCAAAATTGATGTTCACCAATCGATCTACCTGATGTCAAGGTCCCTTGAATTTGAAGCTGATATGTCAATTTTGGGGGTACTCTACATGAAGCCCCTGGGACATTTTTAAAAATTTTGGAAAAAATGGCTCCATCGTTTTTGATTTGTGTGCGAGTGTGAAGGACATTTAATAGAATGGTGCAAGTCTCGTTTTCGTTGAAAACCTTGATTTTTCGAAAGTTGCAAAAGTTCAACATTTTTTCGGAGTCTTCCTTTAATTGAAACATTGAAGATAGAGATATTTCCCTTAATGAAATCTGTTCCTTAAAAATAGATCTTGAAATACTGTCATGTACAATTTTTCGAAAATTTGAGTACTTGTCGTGTAATTTTGCGAGAATGTAAGGTCGTGAAATACGTTCTGTTTTAGAACCACTAGCTTATGTACGAATGGAAACCTTTATCAGTAATTATGAAGGGTTTTCATATTGCCATTATGGAGTTAGAAAATAAAAATTACGGAAATTTCCATTTTCTTATCTTAATGATGTCGCTTCATTCAATGATCAAAACGAAGCAACTATTAGAATATTTTTAGAACTTTCAAAAGCTTTTGACATCATTGAGCTTAACATTTCCCTTCAAAATTACTTTCCTACAGGATTCGTGGTATTGTATTTGATCTTATTTCAAGATCTTTTTTAAACAACAGATTTCATTAAGAAAATATATCAATTCAATATTGTAGTTACAAAAGACGCCGACAAAATTATAAAATTTTGCCATTTTCGAAAAATCAGAGATTTCCACAAAAATCAGACCTGCGAAATTTTTTAAGTTCTTTGTGCTATCCGAGGACACCGTTTTATAAAAAAAAAGTTGAGCTATTTTTGAGGAAATTTTCTAAATGTTGTTGCATGATGTAAAGTACCTCCCAAAATGCAAATATCCGTTTCAAACTTGCAGGAATTCGAGTTCGTTCAGCTCGATTGGGGAATATTAGTTTTGAAGAAAATCGTCTGAATGGTTTAGACGCTAGGCGTTGACCACAGACTGACAGGCAAGCGTTTTGCCGTCAACCAATTTTTTGGAATCAAAATTTTTCTGACGAAAAATCTCTGATTTCTGCCGTTGCATTACAATATTTTCTTTTTACTACGTACGTAGAAAGTCGACTGGGAGAGGTGGCTGTGGGCATCAACTGATGTCACTGCAGTGCCCCTGACCGGGAGGTCCTAGGTTCGAGTCCTCTGAAAACGTGAACATGCTAAAAAGCAGACGAATTACCCCAAGAAATGCAGTGATGTCAGAGACCTACAAATATCCGAAAATCCATTTTAAAAATTAACAATATTAGACAAAAGTTTTTGAAGAAGTAAAACGTGTGCAAATGAAAAAATACTGATACGTTATTGTTTGTTATTGCCTTCGATACGGAATTCGATATAAACTGCAAAACTTACCTGGAACGAAAGAATCGTAATTACGAGGGAAGTAGAAAAAAATTAAAGGTGCTACATGTTCTTTAATGGAGGGCATTATGGGAGGGAAATATGAAAAGACAAACCGAGTCAAGTTAACAACTAGTTAATTAGTAAATAAGTCATCAAGAACAATTTAAATTGGGTAAAAGAAAATCACATATCTACCACGGGCGTTAACTTGTTCTAATGATCTCGAGCGACAACCTGACGGTGGCAGGATTTTCGACACTAGCTTTTCAGCTAGTTCGAATTCAGTTGCTGTCTGAAGGAGAATCCTAGCGGCCGGCTGCTCTGATCGGTAGTTTTTCGTGGTTTCTCCGATCAAACCAGGCGAATGACGGAGCAGTACCCTAACAAACAGGCCACGGACCGCGCGCGATCTGTCCTTCCTCTTCCTTGTCCTATCCTCTCCCCTTACACACACACACACACACACACACACACACACACACACACACACACACACACTAACATGCACTACACTACCACATATTCCGGGAGACCGGTCGGGAGCTTAGAGCTTGTCCCGGCTGGGAGGTGCCCCGTTGGTGGGGGAGTCCTGGTTAGGGGGAGACCCCACTAGCCGACGGTAGGTCGGCGCCGGATCTCGCCATCCAGCGAGGAAAGATCACCGCCATCTCCCGATAAAAACATGCACTACACTAACGGGACTAATGACCAAAGCAGTTGACGCACCCGGAAACACGAAAAAAATCAATCAATCAATCGAGCGACAAAAAGCCCTCGAACCAAAGACCCACGATCATTTGAACGTTTATAACGCCTATATATTAAAATATATAAATGACTATTTTTTTAATGGATGGATAAGAAGTGGCCCAGCGGAGTCATAGCCCCCTCCCCTGTGTGAGGCTACGTGTGCCTACGGTGTTTGCATGTGTGTGTGTGTTGCAGTGGAGGTGGTGAAGGAGCATCAAAAGGCGCCGGCGACGACAACGATAAGGAGGCTGAGGGGCGCGGCAGTGACGATGAGGGCATGAGGGGGCGACGAGGACGAGTTGACGCAGCCTTCGGAGAGGACGACGACGACGACGGCGGCGACGACGGCGGCGGCGACGACGGCGACGACGACGACGACGACGACGACGACGACGACGACGACGACGACGACGACGACGACGACGGTTGTGGAGACGGGATCGGAGGTAAGGTCCGGACGTAAATGCTGTATCAAAAGGAAAAATATGCATGCAGATATGTCTGACATTTGTATAGTATGCGCCAGAAAGAATGAAATATGTTCTAACAATTAACAGATTTGTGTATTCATGAACAATTACAAAACTTTTAATTTTAACAATTAATTTTGCATTTTTGTCCCTACTTAGTATTCCAGTAATCTTTAAAGTCAAATACAAATACTGTTTCAACGAACGAAATACATAGCATTCGCATTCACGTTTGTGAAGTAGGTTTTTCAGGTTGAAGAGACAGTGCATATTAATTGAAATTCCAAGAGAAATATGCCGCATTAAGAACCAAAAATCCAAAAAATAGGAATAATAACTTAAATATTGTGGAAATATGATGCAACAACAAAAAATGCACTAAATATCCACTAAAATCACTGATTTTCTGTTTGATTGTGTTTTGTGGGATTTGATAATTTGCAAATTATGATTAAACAGAATGACCACTTTCTGGAAAACCGGGAAATATAAGGGAGTTTCATTGGAGCTCTGGAAAAATCAGCGAATTTGTTCGTTAAAGATTCGTTAAAAGCCAGAGAAAATTTTGAAAATTTTATAAAACTACATATTATTCTTAAATTAATAGAACAGCATTATGTTTTGTCTAATTTCTGTTTGTTGGTGTCAGGGAAAGTTTTGAGATGATTAAAAAACTAGATATTATTCCTAAAATTATAGAACCGCTGTATTTTTTGTTCAATTTTGGTTTGTTGAGTTTTCATTTTAGTTTATCAGCGAATTAACAAATCAGTGCCAAGTTTGCTTTAATTTTTTCTTTAAATAGTGTTAAATGTTCCACAAATCTTATTAGTGAAAAAGTTTGCAAAATGCTTTGAAAAACCGGGAAATTGGTTTTAGTAAATGAGTAGCTCCCCGTGTTAGAAATATGAATTTTCATAAACTTCCGGGTGTTAAATGGGTGGGGGGGGGTCCTCCATAGACGTCAATTAACCTCTCGTCCTTCTTGTGTTTTAAATGTCCTCGTATTAGTAAATTTTTAACATTTGTCATTTATTTTGTCGCAGATGTTAGCATCTGCTACGTTGTATCGTTTATTGTTTAATTTAGAATAGAAAACATGAACATCCTTTTTCTGAATGCTGACACATGCACATATGATAGAGCCATTGTCAAACGACTACAATAAAAAGGAGTCGCTCAGACCATCTTCATCTGCATTTGGAGAACGCATCTTTTCACTTGGATCGCAAATGGAGAGAAGAAAGAAATAGAGCCGATGTTAGTCTTCTTCTTTGACTGCCGTACACTGATTAGTGCGTAGGCTAGTCTCCAGAAGCCCCTAGCGCCTTCTTGTGAGACTTGTCCTGAGCAAGTATGCCTAGGGAAGTTTGCCATTGCTTACTCTAGGGGCGCTATTGAGCCAATTGTGACGTTTGATTTTAATACCAGATAGCACAGGCCAACATGCAATATCCGCAACCTAACCGCATCCGCATCCAGTAATTCAAATCGAAACTCTGATTGGTGCTAAATTGCTAGAGGATTTAATTTCGCCAGGATCGGCCAAGGCCTTTCCTGGGATCTGTTTTACATGCCGACAAGCCACCGCTTGCCAAGCCGTCGATTTTTGGCACCTCGAAAATCCCCCGACAGGGTTTGAACCCGCGAACTTGTGATCAGTACCCAGGCATCATAACCACTGTACCATCAAAGCTGGTGATATTAGTGTAAATTACATATTTATAAAATAAAAGTGTTGATGCGTGTGGGTTGGTGGGTTGTTTTTTGGAGGAGGAGGTTGTCGTGTATCCTCCCTTTGACATGAACATTTTTACATCATTATTAATATCATTGCAAAAAATGCACATATAATACATGTACATTATCTTACAACACTTTGCCAGATGACATCAAACGATAAAATTCGATAGAAAGGTTTAAATCCCAAGTGAAATCGTTTCTGCTGCATAACTGTTTCTATAGAATTAAAGACTATTATTGAGAATCACAAGGAAAGTAACATCCAATTTAACAGTGATATTTAATGTATTATTTGCAATTCGGACTGTATAAATGTAAACAACCTGTAACAAGTATTGTACTGCAGCATCCGGGTCAATGACACCCATCTCGATCAGGTTTTTCGTCCAGTTTCCCTGATCCATTGAGCAAATGCTGAGATGGCCCCTTGTTTCTCTTCTGGACAGAAATGTAATTTCTTTATCTGTGCACGTCTTCTGGAATTCAGTGGGAAATATAGTTATTTGAAATTATCGTTCTCCATGTCGTGGCAGGAAGTATTCTTCCTTGACGAAGGACATGATGAGGAATAAGAGCCCAAATTTATTGAAAATTTACCTGTGAAAATATATATTATTACATCGGAGCGAATATTTTTGTTAACAATCCTTGCAAAAAAAAACGCTCATTTTCTTTCTGTATTCAAAATTCTAGTAGTATATGGCTTAGAGTAGGGATCACAGAATTATGAAAACGTGCACAGAATTGACTTCTCCCCATAGCACGTCCCACTCAATTTTAACTGTTTTTTGTCGTAAAATAAATAAATAAAATAAAATAAAAATAAATAATAAATTTATAAAAATTAAATAAATTTATAAAAATTAAATAAATTTATAAAAATTAAATAATTTATAAAATGTAAATAAATAAATAAAAACAAATAATAAATGAGTGAGTGGAATGAATGAATTGTTTGTTGGCCACCGTAGTCGGAGGCGTCTGCGTCGTGCGAGTGCCGGGCGCGCACCGAGGCCCTGCGGGAGCGGTGGGGGGCCAGCTGGAGGCGGAGGAGTGCCGGAGGCCGCGAGCGGGCGGCGGCGGCGCGGCCGGGGGCGGCGACGGTGACGGCGGCCACCGCCCCGACGACGGCGCCAACGTCGACACCGTCGTGCTGGGCCAGCCGGGCGGTGAGTAGGGATGGCAAAATAAAGTTTTCCACCGGAAACATCGATATTTTGCTTTCGATGTTTTCTTCACATCGATATTTTGTTGCAAAAACATCGATGTTTTTTATTTTAATTTTTTTATTTAGTTTTTTAATAAAGGGGTAAGCACGTTGTAGAGTAACCTTAAGCCAAAGCAATATCGTTTTGCTTTATCCTCTTTATCACGCTGCACATTTCGCCTAAGCAATATGAGGGAATTTTTGGTGATTTTACTTCTATGGTATACGAATGGAAGTGACTAAAGCAAAACACAATGTTCTTTATTAATTTTTTTCTTTGCATTCCGTAATAATTTTTATTAACATACAATTAAAGTGCTGGTAACCAAACAAAATAAATCCCTTTTAGTACTGTAATTAAAAATTGATAGGAAAATAGCATGTTTATAAGTCTGTAATTAAAACGTCGATGTTTTTTCAACATCGAAACCCCTTTTGTGATGTATCGATGTTTTGGTAAAATTTGCCATCACTAGCGGTGAGTACACCGGTGTGAATGGTGAGTGTGTGCCCGCCTTAGCACACCGACCATCGATCATCTGCGCATGCGCAGATGTTCAAAAGTGATGCGAAACTTAAAGTGCGCATGCGCAGAAGATCTATAGTGCTTTAAAGTTCGAGGGTGCACAAACTCTAATGTTTAGCTACAATACCGGCAGCGTAGAAGCGACTCCTGACAGTTCTCGCGCCACATGCTGTGGTACGTCATGTGATCTACTCTGAAGCAATCGGCTTGCAAGCATTTGTTTACTCTTTTAAGCCAAGGTTCAGCGTTGCTGCACATGTGTGTCGCAGTGGCGATAAGTTTCGGCTTTGGCGAAAGTTATATCAAGACAATGTCAGAGCCTGTCAATAAGTGTTAATGTTTCGAGATTTCATTTATCTCACGATGGTGGTATGGATGGTGCCATGTGCGTAGTACAGTAAAATCTAAACCGGAATCGATCGGGACACAATTCCGGGGGTTTAATTCGGGAGGTTCCCGTTTTATGCAAGGTAGTCCATTTTATGACATTTGTGATATTGACGTTTCTAAACACGCTTCATTGTCAGCTTCTGAGAGCGAGTTGAAAAATACATATCTTACTGGCTGTATTTAGACCTCTTGCTGTCTTTCAATGCACAATGCGTCACAGCCCAGGACTGTGTCTCGCATGGCCCTGAGTAATGCATATCTTGTCGAGGGGTTAAGATTTTCAACGCGGGGCAGGGAGACGCATGAATAGAAGCCATACCCGTACACCTTCCCACGCTCAGAGAATCGAGAGAGAGAAAATTCCCCTACGGCCTATGCCTTGAGAGACAAATGATCCCAAGGTTGAATTCCATTTTGACGGATGAAGCCCCTCTCCTTCAATGTCCGGCTGTCACGAGTAAATCACGTGACACGAGGAGAGAGACTTTAAAACAAGCTTGCGGATCCATTCAGTGCGTTAAGAACATCTCCAACCGCATTAAATTCATAAGAATTTTATAAAGATTTTTTCCCTCAGGACATGAAAAAATGTTCCGTTTGCGCGTTTGCGAAGTTACGTTTTTTGTTGTGTAATGCCATGTTGTGTTGTGTATGCCATTTAACTTCACGGGCAGGAGAAATTTTCCGGTTAAGGCAGGTTTCGGGCGTGTACAAGTTCCGGTTTAGACAGGTTTTACTGTAGTAGGTGGCAAAAGCGCATTGAACTGAGTCGCTTATAGGCTGCTGATTCTGTAGGTGACGTTGAGGATGGAAATTTTTGAATTCATTTTTGAAGTACTGTGCGGTATAAAGATCTGCATCAGGAATAATCGAAGGAAGCAACTTCGTGCCGTATTTTAAACATATCAGAATTATAAAATTAATATTTACTTTTTTCTGTGACAATGTCAATCGGTTTTTCACTTTTCTCCTTTCGTTTTGTCAATTTCTAGAGAAATAGGCTATGATTAAAAGTGCTTTATCTTTTTACAGAAATTGTATTATAATTTCGTAAAAGCGAACTATATATTAACTTTACTGCTACCACATCACATACCTTTTCGCGTTATTTGTAACTTTTACAGTGTTCGATATTTTGAGAGTTCAACCGAAACAATAGCCTATGCCATTTTATAATGTTTTTATTTACGAGGAAAAGATATAAAGAAAAAAATTCTAGCCGTTTTGAGAATTTTTCTTAAATTTCCCACAAATTTTATGCATAATTATGCGAAAAGTTCTCATATTTTGATAAGTTTTTCAAATCTCATTTAAAGATCTGTCGTTAAAGAAAATTGCATTGAGGAAAAAATGTATCTTCGGTGTTGCTGTTGTAGGAAGAGCAGAAAACAACAACAACAAACAGGTGAACAGAGTGATGTTCGGCGTGATCCAAACAATGTGGAACCTGTCTATATTTAGATTTTTGATTTATTATTAATTCTGCAAATAAATTTGAGAACTTGGTGGCAGAATACACTAACTAAATATTACACAACTTAACAACTATACAAAATGTACAAACTTTTCAAATTAACAAGAACATTTCTCCGTGCAAGCTTCAATAGCACTCCACCTCACCACACTTCACCTCACCTCGAGTTTTAATATGTTTTTAATGAGTTGCACTGAGTTTTAATGCTTCTTGCTCACTCGTTTCCCTAACACCCACTACCACACTGTTATAATAATAATAATAATACAATAAGATGATGATGATGAGTTTTATTATACATATACCGCCTGTTAGAACCCTAGAGCGTTGAGAGTCCAGCCTGTGGCTAAAGCTAAGGCCGTGTGTGTGTGTGTGCGCGCGCAGGGGCGCCGCCGGTGTCGCTGCACGAGGCCGCGGAGCGCGGGCAGCCGGGCGCGCTGGCGCGGGCGCTGGTGGCCGGCGCCGACCCCAGCGCCGCCGACGCGCACGGCGACCGGCCCTTGCACTGCGCGGCGCGCGCGGGCCACGTGCTGGCCGCCGAGCTGCTGCTGGCCGCCGGCGCCGCCCTCGACGCCCCCGACGCCCGCGGCGCCACGCCGCTCGCCGTCGCCGCCTGCCGCGGACACCGCGCGCTCGTGCAGCTGCTGCTCGAGGTGGGTACAACGATTTGCCTAAGGGTGAGCCAAAGTGACAGCTAGTGCTGGCAACATAACTCAAGGTTCTGTGGTCGTCGTGCCCTTGAGCCCATTAGACTCACTTCCCGCATTCGTTCGTTTGCAGTTGGCTAACCTGTAAATGGCGTCGACGCTTCCTTTTGTGATGTCCTCGTCCGACAAAAATATAGTGCGCCATGAGAAATAATTGAAAGTAGGAAGTGCAGTGTTATGTGCTCTTCTGTAAAAATTATTTTTTCCTTCATATATTACATTGAATATACTTTTTGTGTGACAAATATTGTTTATTTTAAAACCGAGACTTGAATGTGAGAATGTACTGGTGCACATGTTTCCCGCGATTGTGCTGTTGTGTGGCGAGCTGTGATTGAGAGCTTTCTATTTACATTCGTGGTCGTTAGTTTTCTTTTGCTGATTGTGAGAGCATGTTAAGAGATTTTCCACGTACGTAATTAAATTTAAAAATTTCCCGCACTGCCATACGTGCATGTACCTCAGCGAAACTCTTGAGACTTCTGGATAGTGATGTCTTCACAGGAGCCATAACCAAACACTTTTCAAAGGGGCGTGGTTGAACAGCTTTCACGGCGGAGGGATACTTCTTTGAATTACATGTGATGTTCACTTGTTTAGGAACTGTCACTTTGGCTCATTCTTAGGAAAAATCCTTACATAGTACAGGACAACAGTGTCCAGTTTTCTGGAAAATATGGGAAACCGAAAAAAACCCTGGGAATTTCGTTTTCAAGAAAAGTCGGGGGGGAAATCAGGGAATTGTAGAAGAAACGTTAGAAGCCAGGGAAAACTTTAAAACGGTTATGTAACGAGATATTATTCCGTTAAAAAATAGTCCAGCAAAAATCGTGACTCAATTTTTATTTGTTGTACATTTAAAAAAAAAACAACTTTTATCACGTTGAAACCAGAGAGCTAACCTATAATTATTGGTGTTGTTTCAATTTTTTTTAAATAGTGTGAAATACTCTGCAAATTTGATCATAAAAAATGCACGGGAAAACCGGGAAATTTGTTCCAGGAAATGACTGGCCACTCTGAATGTTATTTGTATAATGAAATAAGTAGTAAAGATGCGTGAATGAGGAAAAGAAGAAAAACCTGCGTGGTAGTCCGGGAGACCCCGCGTCCTAAGCTTCGATTTATTGGGTGTCCTCTGACAGGTCATCAGCTGTTACGGCGCCATCCAATCGGGAGCTTGAACGTCACTGTAGTGACATACAAGCTCCCGATTGGATGGCACCATAACAGCTGCTTTGCGTCAACAGAAGAATAATCGAAGTATAGGCACCGGTGCCAACTTTTCGCCCTGAGGAAAGTCGCAGAATGGCGGCAGAAACGTTGGCACCTGTGCCAAGATGGCTGCGTCTTCCGGACAGCCAAGCAGCTGCTGACTAGCCGCGGAAGCCTACTCTCTCAAGAAGAAAGAAAGTAAACGAACGAACATTGCTTAGTATTAAGAACGACATATATTTCAAGTTAGGTGTGCCAAATTGCTACATAACATTTTTTAAATTACATTTAAGCAAAAGTTAGTTTCGATTTAGTTATTAAGCAAAGCTTAACCGTAAATTGAAACGGTTTAAGCACGGAGAGGATGAAGCGCCCTCCCAGTGCCCCCGAGGTGACGCTGTATTCCATAAAAACATAAAGCGCGCTCCCCCTCCCCTGAAAAAGAGAAAAACAGAGGAAGAGAAAAATAGTAGAAAATATTGAAATGCTACATATTTTTTCTCTCTTACTGAGCGAGGAAGGCTTGACGAGACTGCGACCCACGAAAACTCCTTGCATCGAGATCGCGCTGAAAAAAGAGGCGATTCGAAATTCTCGTAGCTGGGAACCTTTGATGCAAGTAATTAGATACATAAAAGTAATTTTCATATACCTAAAATTAAATTTAATGTACACGTACAGTAACTTTAATGTACACAAGTTAGTTAACAGTCGTATATTACATCTACATTAATTTTAATTTAAGCATGAAATTTAATGTGCATGTACATTAATCTCCCTTTAATGTACAAGGTACATAAATGTACAATCGTACATTGAATTTAATGTAATTTCTGACGGTGTAGCTTCACCGAGACCACTCGGACGCCCCAGTGAACCGCCTTTCACTCGCTGGCTGTCTTTCGGCCATGGGAGCCCACAGCAGCGAGACTCACAAATCCTTCCTCTATCGCATACAGTTGCGTCCAGCGCTGTCGCGCTCGGCCCCCAGAACAGTTTTCAATGTTAGTCTTCAGTCTAGACCACCCGGACGCGCAACTGAATCATTAGTTTTTTTAACCTGGTGTCTGCGTTTCGCCGTCGGAGCCCACAGCGGCAGCCTTCCTCTCTCGCAGTCAGTGACGGACAGCGGATGCCCTACGTGGGTTACCTGGTGTCTGCGTTTCGCCGTCGGAGCCCACAGCGGCAGCCTTCCTCTCTCGCAGTCAGTGACGGACAGCGGATGCCCTACGTGGGTATCACTCACACATTTCTCATGGTCGATTGGGTGCAAAATTCCCCGGGGTGAGGACCTATGGCTTTTCGCGTCTATCCACACCCCCCGCCGAAGCACAAGTAAGCCGATCCTGCCGGAACGCAGTTAGCCCTCACGACAACCTCCCCATTCAATGCCCTGGCTGGGCCCCTCTGCCAGCGCAGAGCTTTTAGATATCCAGGCTAGTGCCGGAGTCCGCATGATGCGCTACTCACATGCGTCCCTCCTATTTGCCCAGGCCACTGCCACGACGAAGCCGGGAGCCCGTCAAGGGACTTGGGGTCCCCTTCCCGTCTCCTCACTGCCTAGATCTTTAGGCTGTTGACGTGAGTATCGTCAGGACCTAGGCTACCCGAAGGGGGGGGGTCCGATATCCCCTTCTGGACTTCTACATGTGGGATCCAGAACGTTCTTGCGAACGTCCCTTGGCCCAATCCAGCTTAAATGTAGGCGTCATTGTCCCAGTTGGTGGGGTATCGGGCAAGCCAGGCAACACGGGCTTTAGCATGTGCCTCTTCGCTGCCTCTATCTCGAGGCAAACGATACGAGTTGCACCGTGAAACATAGGGACAAGGTGGTCCTCTACAACTCCTGTGTCCACCTACGCAGACACGATCCCCCCTGCGAGGGACAGCGGTGGCTGCGTGTGAAGGGCTCTGCCACCTCTGGGTGGCGCCTCCGGCCCTTGGGCCGCTTTCTCACGGAGCGACGCTGTGGCGCCACCGAGAAGCGGCAGAGCCCAGCCCGGGGACTTGTGCCTCCCTGATAGACCAGCAGTAATGTGTGGAGTGGTAGCCTACACAGGGCATCCGCTGTTCGCCACTGACCGCGAGAGAGGAAGGCGGCCGCTGTGAGCCCCGCTGGCTGAAAGACAGACACCCCGTAAAAAAATACTATTCAGTTACACGTCCGAGTGGTCTAGAGTGAAAGCTGCCATTTAAAACTGTTGCCGTGGCGGTGTGCGACTGCGCTGCTGGAAGGAGGAGTGCTCCACTAACCGCCATATGCAGCGCGATTCTCCGCTCGTGTGCACACCTCGGTTTAAACCAATGCTTTGCCTGCACACGCGCCACTCGGAAGCGCTGCTGGGTGGCGTCGAGTGAAGGGACCCTAAGCCCCACAGCAGTGGGACTCCGCCACACGAATGAATACCTCCATTTAAACTAATGGTTTGCCAGCAGGAAGCGCTGGTGAGTGGCGCCGTGTGAAGGGTCCTTAAAGGCCGCACAAGCTGACGGTCGCGGTGCGTGTGTTGCATTGCAGAAGGGCGCCAAGACGGAGGTGGCGGACTCTGAGGGCCGTACGGCGCTGGTGCGGGCGGTGCTGCTGCGGGACACGGCGATGGGGGGTGGGCGGCGGGGCGGCGCCGTGGGCTACGCGGCCGGCGGTAGCGGGGACGAGGAGGGGGCGGTGGCGTCCGCGGGGGGTGGCGCTGCTGGTGGGCCGCGGCGCCGCGCCATGGCCGCCGCCGGCTCCTGCGCCGCCTTCCTCGCCCTGCACGCCGCCGCGCCCCGCGCCGCCGCCTGCGGACACCGCCTCAGCGTGAGTGCCACTGGCCTCCTCCTCCTCACTCCCTGACTATAGATAACTATAGAACAAGCTTTATGCGTAATGATGTGTTCAACAGACTTTCATGTGAGGTCAATTATGCAATGATATTGACTTCTTTGATAATAATACTGTCAAATTTGAAAAGTCACTCTCTCTCTCTCACTCTCTCTCCTCTCCCTCTCCTCTCTCACTCTCCTCCCTCCCTCTCCTCCTCTCCCTCTCTCTCTCTCTCTCCTCTCTCTCTCTCTCCTCCCCTCTCTCTCTCCTCTCTCTCTCTCTCCCTCTCCTCTCTCTCCTCTCTCTCTCTCCTCTCCCTCTCCCTCTCTCTCCCTCTCCTCTCTCTCCCTCTCCTCTCTCCCTCCCTCTCTCTCTCTCTCTCTCCTCTCTCTCCCTCTCCTCTCTCCCTCTCCTCTCTCTCCCTCTCCTCTCTCTCTCTCTCCTCTCCTCTCTCTCCCTCTCCCTCTCTCTCCCTCTCCTCTCTCTCCCTCTCCTCTCTCTCTCCTTCTCCTCTTTCTCTGAATGCAGCTCTAAAACATGAATCTTTCATACCTAAATATGAAATAATCGTGCTTGGTACCTTTCACAGATGCTTGCACGAGTTGCAAGAGAAGGTTGGGCACGCCCTGTATCTGCTCTCTTGAGTCACTGCCTTGAACGAGAGTGCAATGGTGAGGATCATTTGAAAAACCTCCATTGTGCAATAAGAGTTGTCAAAACAGAAGACATCTTGGACACCCTGTGGTTAAATGCGAAAACTGCAACCCGTGCAGCTGTGATGCGGCGAGCCGCTGCCATGGGTTGGTGCTCTGTGCTGGAGAAGACCCTACTTCATTGGAAAAAGTACCCATCGCTTGGGTATTATAAATCATATGGTTTTGGCATGGGTGTCTTGAAGCCAACAAAACGCAGTAATTTAGAGGTAGGAATGTTGTACATTGATGTTTGTTCATTTCGTCTTTCTTTCTTTTGTATGACTCAGACTGTCAGTCAGTGTGTCTGTGTGTCTCTCTCTCTTTTTCTTCTCTCCCTCTCCCTTCTCTCTCTTTGTCTCTCTCCCTGCACCCCCTCTTCTCTTCATTCATCCTATTATTGCTTTTCTGTCTCATGCCTTTAAGCTCTCTTCTGTGACTCCCCCTTCTAGTCCTGAAAATTCTTCTTGAAACCCTTTTCATGGAGAAAAGATTGGGTGGTGGTGACAATAGTTCAAATGTTTTTTGAACCTTCTGTCTTTGTGGAAAATGTGTCTCCACAGAATGCTTGATATTGTAAGTTATTTCATGTACAAGGTTTTTGAAATATTAGTAGTTTTCATGATTTTTTGAAATTTCTGAACTGTAAAATCAAACCAGTATTTGGACTACGCTTTGACTGACAAAGTGGCAAAATGGGGGGGGGGGACACATTTATTTGGAAGATGAGGTATATTGGTCCCTAGGAATCTGAACCTTATCTATTGAATCTCTCACAATAGAACCATAGAAGCACTAGTTTTATATGACTCAGTGATTCCATGTTCAAATAGATTTGTGATGTATGTAAACATTAATGGAATATGTTCACTTTAATAAAAAAAAAAAAGTTAAATCAATTATTTCTTAATACCTTTAAAAAAATGTCAGTTATTATAACACAACTTGTATTGCAATGTTCTAAAAGATAATTTGCTATTTTTGTAATGTATTTAGGTATATTTATCCTTTGGATAAATAAATCTTTAAATGTACATAAATGAGTAATAAATAAAATGAAAGCAACAGAGAGAAAAAATGGATTTTTTTTTTCTTGTAGATCATTGATGCATTGAGAGTGTGTACGCAAGATCTGGCAGCTGCAGAGCTGTTGAAGGCTTGCCCCAGGATTGCTCGCACATATGTTGGCGAGGAGACCATGTGGCGTGCTGCAGAAAATGGATGGTATCATGTGTTATGCAAGCTCATTAAATACGGGGTCGCTGTTGATTCCATTGGACGTGAGGGTTCCACATCCTTGCATATGGCTATTGCCAGGTTAATTCAATTTTCATTTCCGCTTGTGCTGTTAAGTAAATTAGCTTAATTTTATTGTTGTTCACATCTGCTGTTTGTTTCAATATTAATTTTAATCAAAGGATCCCATATACTCAGAAATAAATAAATTAAATAAATACATGTATTTATCAAGTATCATTATGTACTGGTTCTTTGATCATCTGTTAATTGGCTGTAAATTACTAATATTAAGTACCTTGAGTAATGAGACACTGGAATTTATCTCCCTTGTGGGTTTGACCATTAATATTTGTTGGCTAAATTTCATATCCAAAGCTTAGCCAGTAGAATGCAGTTGTCTAAACTAATTATGTTTCTTAAGGACTTAAGGAACTTGGCTGATTGCCCCACTATTCGTAGACAAATTCCACTGTCTGTCCTACATAGATCTTCCAATGTTATTACATCTAACAACCATTGGTTACTAAATAGTGTTCTTTGCAGAATGATTGTCAATGTTAACAAATTTATTTCTAATGTTGAATCAAGCGTTGACGTATTTGTTGATTCTTTAAATACATTAATTACTAACTCTGCTGTTGAACACTTCAAATCACTTCTGTGTAAACCAAAGGACACTAAAAAATTGTTCTAAATTGTTACAAAGACCCTTATGATTTGGTGACAAAATTATTGTAGCGTATTCAAGTTTATATCTAACAATTCCGAAGAACAATATTCTTAATACCTTAACAGAGTTGATCTTTCTACCCAATCTCTTGAGAAAACCTGAAGTTTTATTCACACTAAGTACCAGTTGCTTAATATGCAACTTAAATGAAAAATGACAATAAAATATTACCCCAAGATCTTTAACCCTTAGACTGTTTGGGGTGTTTTTTGACCCGAGGGGCAAAAAAGGTCAAGCAACACCGAAAATTATGCCCATGAACTTCTCCTTTTAGATATACTATATATGTCCAATTTTCCATGTAAACCTTTCAGTTTTTTAAGTTTGTTTGTTTGTTTGTTTTTGTTTTTTTTTGTTTTCTCTCTCTCTCTCTCTCTCTCTCTCTCTCTCTCTCTCTCTCTCTCTCTCTCTCTCTCTCTCTCCCTCCCTCCCCCCATTGGAAATAATTTAATTTTTATTCGGTGGGTCAGTAATGGCACATTTGACATCTAAATTACAAAAAGAAAAATTCTTAAAACTTGTCCATTTTCATGTTGCAGTTTTTGAGTGATAATTTCGGGTATTTGTCTATTATGATTTCATATCTCTGTTTCTAACATTCCCGTGATGGTAAGATAGACATCTATGTATAGTTACAAGGATGTGCTATATTGTTTTTCTGGAAACAACATTATTCTTTCTTTAGTGCGATGTAGTAAATAAAGCAAATAAAAATCATCACTTTCTCAATTAACAATTCTAAATTACATCTGTGCATCAAATGCTTGTAAACTATTGTGTAAAATGTTTGGGGTCAAGGAAGACCCTACAGAATCAATGTAGGTATTGGAGAAACAGTCGAAGGGTTAACAGTACTGACGGTTTTGATTTTAACATTATTGAAATTGCACCTGAAATTAATTTTTTGATATCTTTTTGACTTGCTTAGTGGTGGAAAGTTCTGTACTTGATTAAATTCCATTATTGTCTGTTACATACAACTTAAAACTTTATTAACGACCATACTGATAGCCATACTGGTGCTGTAAACCCCTTAAACACCCTGATTTTCACCTTTTTGAGCTTCTTTTTGAAACTATGGAGTAAGTATTATTTAATGATATTTTGTTTAAGAGTTGTTAGGCCGAGGTGGTGCTCATTCTATCCCATAACAATGTCCTTATCACAAAACATTTATTTGACTCAAAAAGTATGTCAGTCTGAATGTGGTTAATGTGAAAAACACAAAAATAGAAAATTTTCAAATGGCCATAGCTTCATGAATTTTCATCCAAAAAACTTCTAATTGGTATAAAATTAAAAAATTGAAATCTGTACTTTAAGAATTGTGCCACAATTTTTAATTCACTGCAGTCGGCTAATTTGAGGCATGCCCTTGACCACTCTTAAAACTCGCATTTGAGCCGCACTACAATATTTGTTTTTTCATTACTGTCACGATGTGTTGAACTGTTTAAGAATGTTCAATGCAAACAATTTTAAATGGAACTTCAAATTTCATTTGTAATAAACAAGCTCAATTTCTTCTAAACATATTTAACAGATATCTAGATTATACAATTGAGAAATGAAGAACAAAATGCAAAGACTGAGCAAATATGTACAGTACATAACACCATAGTATTAATCATATATGAACATTATCATCATCATGAACTGACCAGGAATTAGGCTTTACAACCTGTTTCTGTTGGTTAAATACATTAAATAAACAATATTGATTAATTTATGTATTAAACTGAAATTGTGTAGTTAGACAGATTCAGGTGCAGTAAGTGTTCTGCCTGTAATTAAAAAAAAAAAATAAAATAACAAAATAAAAAAAAAAAATAATGTGCAGGGGCCACGAGGGATGTGTACATACACTAGCCACTAGCGGAGCATCACTGGAGCTGAAAGATGAGGACGGCTGGACACCATTGCACTGTGCAGCAGATAGGGGTAACAAGCGTATGGTGGAAATTCTGTTGGCAGCTGGGGCAGACCCGACCATCAAGGATCCATTTGGGTTGACACCCTGGGATGTTGCCACTTCTGGGAGCATCATGGCTTTACTCCCAAGACTGAAGTAAAAGCAGGTAAAAGGTGTATGCCATGATTCATAAAACTCAGAATCTGTAAACTATTACTCTACTCATTGTAGGTTTT
Organism: Teleogryllus oceanicus; assembly: GCA_964035755.1. Classification (NCBI taxonomy): domain Eukaryota; kingdom Metazoa; phylum Arthropoda; class Insecta; order Orthoptera; family Gryllidae; genus Teleogryllus; species Teleogryllus oceanicus. The sequence goes on from CAXIVR010000013.1 coordinate 55,382,931, forward strand.
CTAAGGTATTATATTGAGAATATTTATTTATGCACCAAGGGTGTTATAAAGGTTTTAATGATTGAACGGTGACAAAAAAGCCCAAGGGAGTTTTTGCCACCCAAGATCATTAGAACCAGTTAACATACAAGATTTTATTTTTTACCTATTTTGATGATTCAGATTTACTTATTTACTAATTAACTAGTTGTTACCTTGATTCATTTGTCTTTTATATTTCCCTCTCATAATTCTCTCCATAAGAGAACATGTAGCATCATTCAACTGCTTTCATGTTTTCCTCATAAACTCCAAACTCTCGATCTAGTTAAGTTAAGCAGTGTATTTCGGGCTCAATGGGCAATATCAAGCAATAATGTATAAGTAAAAAATATACATGTTTTCTTGTAATAATCATCATTACAACTATGGAAAAAATACTTTTATTTTAAACTAATTCAGTGATTATTACATACACTTCTTGCGTAACTAACTTCACGATGCATTTCCCTCTTTTCATATCACACATTTCATATTATCCTCTTTTATTGATTGAATTGTTGAATACTGTTTCCCTTTGTTCGGTTTACAGTTTTTCACTTTCAAAGAGTAAGTAAACGGTGTAACATTCAATTTTATTTACTATGTAAATTAGGTACGAAATTTCTAATTAAATACGAATAATTAATAATTGTATTTAACTTCAAATAAAACAATGCAAAATGATCAGAATAAATAATATATATTATCCAAATATGATTAACTGGGTGACCAAAATATTTATTAGAATATTAATTATATCTATACAAGAAATGCGATTTTTTTCTTCTTCATACAAATGTAATAGTTTGTTGTGCATGTTGTAGATTTGTTGAAGATGATTGAAAAGTAAGAAAATATTAACGTGTTGTGTGCTAAAATTGATATAAATAGTCAATGAAATTATTTTAAACTATTTCAACACAAGGATGGACTGCTAATCTGGTAATTCTGTGAAATCCCAGAGAGAGTTTTCCTTCAAACAGGAAATTTGTGTGCGAAGATATTCATAATTCTTAATGACCTTTTCACATCTTTTCTGTGTTTTGTTTGTTTTCATTTACATAATGGTAGCCATATTATAAAACATGTATCTCAAAAAGGAGAGAGAGAAAAATTTTGAAGTTTCCATTTCAATCTACTCAATATAACCAACTTTTGTTATCTATATCTTAATCTTTTTAGAATTGTACAGGAATATATAAAATTATATTCTTGTTCTTAATTCATGTTACGTCTCAATGTAGATTTGGTAGTTTTGACCTTGGTTCTAGTCATTTTATGTACTCTTGTATGAGAAACAGATAATGTAAATACTAACGTAGTTGTTTTGTGTGGCTACTTTTTACTGCGAGTTTCAGTATATGCAATTACTGTATAATTTTTGTTTTGAAAAGTGTATGTCACATCAAATATTTTTGTTGGTAGTTCACAAAATTGTATATTTTTTATCTGACATGTGTTGCACCCCAAGCAAGGGGAGATAATGCCTTTTCAGCAATATCACATTTCTGAGTTTTGTTCCAAAGTCATCTCATAAATTGTACAAAACTGCCATCTTCCTTAGCATATTGTATATAAAAGAGATTATTGAAAGTCCTGAAAAAATTAGATTTTGATTGACACTCCATTTATAAAGATTTACTGAATAGAAGAGATGAAAAAGGATCTTTACAAGAGAAATTATGTATGTCTTTTTCGTCATCTGTTAGCCCATAATCCTATTTCTTCAATTGCCAAATATTTTTATACTAAGACTTATTCTTAAACTTTTATTAATATTTCCGTATTCTCTGAGTGTCTTCTGTTTATTCATATTTAAACATTATTAAAAAAGAAAAAAATACATTTTTAAAGAAGGGAATATTGAAAATATAATAATATAAATTGACATAATTTTGACAATCCATTTGGAGAAATATTAAACCATGTACTAAGAATATCCATGAATTTGTTATTAAAAATTAGATTCTGGTATTTTATATTTATTAAATTACTAACTTTTTTTTATTCTTTTCCAGTAACAGATGCAGTGATGAGATTTGTCATGTAATGAGCTTCAGTGATGTGCATGACAAAGAAGGTGATTTAAAAGCGGTGGTAGTTGCAAGAAACAGAAGATGTGTTCAATATCTCACATTCATATTGCTGTGTGTTGTGTAACAAATAAGTCATAACTTTTTATTGGTATCAACTTTGCCCTCTTAATTGTAAAATATGAAGTAATAATAATCATTTAAGAGGGAAAGTTGACAGATGTACAATGTTGGAGGGTGCCTTTTTCCAGTCGTATTGTTCTGGTCTTATTTGTATATATAGATGGCACCATCGAGAACTAGGAGAAACGTTTGTACAATATTGTATATTTAGGAACAAATAATTACATAATGTTTTGTATTTCTATTTAAAGAAAGACATTTATTTTATAAATTGAAATAATGTTAATGTCATTTATGTGGTGAGATTGTGGCTTGAAATTGCTATGTTTGGGAAGTTCCTCAATGTGTCTTGCTTTCATGCCCTTAATCCTTACCCCCGAGTACACACACACACACGTGTATCCAAAGTTTTGTTTAATAAACTGTACATTATATTATGTTGATGACACTTATTATGCTTGTTAATTTAATTTTTTATATTTAGATGCAATTTGGTCTTTGGTGAAGTATTGTAATTTGTTTCCTATTCCACAGTCATTTGTAATATTCATTTTTATGTGCAGATATTTTTTAATCTTTGTTTTCAAGAATTTTTTGTTTTGTTTTGAGAAAGGATCTCATCTCTTCAAAGAGAAAAAGTTCTGCAAAGAAAGATTTTATTTTCTGATGTTTGGCATGGGTTTGAAAAGAAGTGTGTATCTATTGTCTTTGAATTTCTGAAGTAATGTTCAAAATTCTAAATATCTAAACATTTAAAGATTGTGTGAACTGAACTGATTTGTTAATAAATAGTTTATTGATTCATGTTTATAATTGCTGAAAATTGTGTTCCCATTTCAAAGCATTGTTATTCTATATATTGCTAGGACAAAAGTAATTTATATCTGAAGAAGGGTTGAAAAAATAAAGAAGTAAAAAAAACAAACAAAACAGAACTTTGGGGTGAGGGGTTGGGGAATTTCTTTTTTATTTAGTCACACACAATACCAAAGTTCATCATTGGAACAGTCAGCTTGAAATTCATTCAGTAGTGCTGCCAAATATATTTATGGTGTGGCCCAGGATTATTCCTTCTCTCTCCAATTTTAAGATTTCACACTCCTGTAATCGTTGTCAGTAACATACATTTTCATTCATATTATGTTTGGGTAATAAAGTAACAAATGAAAAGTAATATGTTGCAAAGTTGGAAAATAATTTCGCATTTTGCTGTAAGGTTATTTTATACTTGTAAAAGTTTGCGTGTTTTTTTGTTATGAAATTGGAGTTGCCAATAATAGCAAGTGAAGTATTATTTTATTTAATTTTGTAATTACTGTTGTTTTTTTAACTTGATGAATGCATTTGTTGTGATTCAATTTTAGTTTTTATTGAATATTTGAACATCAAAATTAAAAAGTTTTGTTATTTAATTTGAAATAATTGTAAAGAATGAAATGTTTATAAGGGTTGGTTTTTTTTTTTTGGGTTTAAAAAATGGGTGATTTTTATAAGTTGGAGAACCATTCAATTTAATAATACCTTATTTTACATGGCAAAGCTCAGGACATCAGGTCTGCTCTTCCACCTGACTGTGCAGAATCCACTTTGCTCCTTTCTCCATCTACCAGAGAAAGGTATCACTAGGGTGATGAAACAGGCGATTTAAATGTAGCTCAGAGGCTTCTTTTGGACGTTTTACACGCCATAAATTTACCAAATGGGACAGCTGGCTCAACTTGCCCTCTGAAAGAAGGCATATGAAGGATTTTTTTTCACATTTCTAAGTCCATCAAAACATTAGCCAACCCTCATTGGAAGTATCATTTCTGTCCATCAATATTGTAGCAAAACATCAGCTGGATGCAGTCATCTTATCAGGAGCTCTGTTACGACTTTCATTTTGGTATTGAAGCTCCCAATTTGATAACAATGTCAGCAGGTAATCCATCACTATATTTAAATTGGACTATTAAGACAATCATAGAATTGAATGAAGAATCATGGAACACTTTTGAAGACAGATAATTTATTAATTTACTACTCAGACCTTCGACCAAACAAAAATGTTACAAATTAATTTATAAATGAATGAGCAATTGCGATAATGAAAGTACATTTATGTTCTTTAATATCCTTTCATTTTTTTTAAAAAAAACAACCCTTTGTTTGGAACAAATTCATTGTAGTGGGCCTATTGGATACTGGTATTTTTTTACACCTGTATTGGCATGACATCAGATCATGGCAGCTGCCTGGGGTAGGCACTGCCTATACTGATAATTGAGTAGTAGTTTAATACACTTAATGATAATAATAATAATAATAATATGCCTCTTTCAATTTGTACAAGTATTATTCATCCGGAAATGTATTATGAAAATATTATTGTCGTGGCATGTGCCATATTTCCATTTCTAACGGCCCATGCATCATGCGATCAGTCTCGTCGCCTCCCATAGAGAATTGCGCCCTCGTGCCCTCCGGGTAGGCACGTCCGGGTGCTGCCTCGCTTCACACCGTGTTCTGAGAAAAGGCCCTGAAGTGAGCGTACTTCGTGCACCTGCATAGGCGTTGTGCTTATACTGCGTTTTTTGTTTGTTTTTTTTAATACAAAGCTGCCTCTCAATTCCACTCAAGGCCCGTCACCCCAACGCCATTATGGCCCCGTTTTTCGCGTCTTTCTCGGTCGTGCCGCTAGAGTCGCTTCATCTGCAGCATTGCTTTTAGAAAAACCCAAGTATAGCGGCACGACTGAGAAAGAGTGAAAAACCGTGCCATAATGCCACTGTGGTGACGGGCTTTGAGTGGAATAGAGAGGCAGCTCTGTAAAAATCGCAGAATACATAGGCTAGTGAATCATAGATTAACACAATATTATTCATCCATGAGCGAATTCTCTTGCTGCCTGTCCGCACGGAGGACTTCGGTTTCCAGTCAGCCGCCTAGCACGTACTGTTTTATAGATGAGTTAACAAACGAATAAAGTGATTATTTAGGAAGTACTTATTTTTTCGTTTTAAATTAGTGTTGCTTGATTTTTTTATATTTAAATTGATTTTACGTTAATATTATGACAGAAACAGGGAATGAACTACTAAGTACACTATTTTTTCGTCTTAGGGATGTAGAAACAAGACAAATTTTAGACAATGGTCGTCCCATTCTTTCATTGAGAATGGTTGTACATCGTGTTTGCGAGAAAAATGTAAGAAAATTAAATTTTCATGGTATGATTCGCACAAATGGCTGACAGGAAGTGATGGTAAAATTCTTGTTATGTCGCTGCATACCGAGGCTATAACATACAATAATTTTTTTTTACTGTTTGCCTCACGCGACAGTTTCACCGAAAATGTAAAGAAACAACGCTACGCCCAATCGGTGCAGACGCCGCACCGGTGATGCGGCAGCCGGTTTGAATTTCGCGCCCGAGAGAAACATTTAAAATCAATTTTCTTGACTTTTTAAAACTAGATTTGCCATTCTTCTTGAAAGTTAACAAAGAATCTGTTTTTTTTGTAACGGGAGATTCTGGACAATCTCTATATATATCAGAATCATGTGCATCAAGAACAATCAATTCCACGTGCTACTATGGATGAATGTTAAATCTATGGTGTTACCTCAGAACAACATTTATTCATTCGTGGTACTATTATCCTATTACCCTAGTATCCGATTAACCGAGGTTCTGGGTTATCCCAGAAATTGCACTCGTAAATGCATTAGTTGCTTTGCTGCAATGGCTATAGCGAGGTGCGTGCGTGCTATTATGCATGCTGTTTGATTCAGTCTTCGAATATTGTTTCGTCCAATATTTTCATTTGTAACATTCTTACTTGCAGTAAGAAAGTACTTGGACTTCTAGAACTGTACCAGACTCGTAATTCAAGATTATGATACTGATAAATGCGATTAACAAGATATATAACTTTAGTGTAAAGAATGATATTAAAACAGTCTAATTCGTAGTAAAACAAAGCGCCACATGTTATACGTGATTGTTTATTGAACTAATGTAATTCTCGAGCATTTTCATACATATTCTTTGAGATAATGTAATTTCTCTCTGGGCACCGGATACAATATGGCCACATGATCACTTCCTGATCTTCACAAACCTGCATCTTACGTCGTGCACGTGAGATTTGGGTTTTTCGATACCCTTTTAAGTCGTTACGATAATTAGTGAGCAGTTACAATGGTATGTAATATTTTTATCCGATTCTTAATCATTCTAATTTATTTACGCAAAGTGGGGAAATATTTTATTTTTGAGAAAAACATGTTCGGGTGTGGAGAAGAATTTCACGATGTTTCTATGAAGTCTTGGTTTATTGATTCAACAATTATTTAATATGTATTATTTTGCGAAAAGTCCCTCATTTATTAGTATATTGAGTTCATTAGATTGTGAAAATTCACGAATCAAGCAACACGCATGCATGGGGACACATGCGTGTCTCTGACATAATATCATTCAATTTACTGTAGAATGTATAAATTACTGAAGTAACATTTAAGTGGGGAATTTATTTAAAGGAGATTGATCTGATTGTAAATTAAATATTGCTGAATGCGTGTAACGTTTGAGTAGTTTCGTGAGCTCGGAACTCTTTACCAAGTAAGATTACCAAGATGTTCCACTTGTTGGTGTAAATTTTCTAAAAAATACTTCTTTACAGGTGAATGTACCTAAACAGAGACGTACTTACTGCAAAAAATGTAAGAAACATAAGCCCCACAAGGTCACCCAATACAAGAAATCTAAGGAAAGACAGGCATCCCAAGGCAGACGAAGATACGACCGCAAACAGCAGGGTTTCGGTGGACAGACGAAGCCCATCTTTAGGAAGAAGGTAAAGAATTTTGACTAATGTACAATGCCATGGGGATGTTCACTTCATAAAAACGCTAGTAAGAGACCCAGCGTTGCCCGGTTCTTATTCAATCCTTGCAAATGAAGGAAAAGATAAATCATATATAAACCATATATAAAGGAAAAGATAAATCATATATAAACCATGGTGTTTAAGATCATTATTTTTAAAGCAATTGGTTCAAATTTTAATAAAATACTATAATTTTCTTTCATTTTATTTAATAGCATATTGTTATTAGATGTCCTTTTTTAATCTTGTGCACCACAACTGACCTAAAGTGAATCAATTTGGTACCAGTTTTGCTGCAGCACTACTGGGCTGTGTCGAAATATATTAGGACCCACATGCTCTACGTGAGAGGCGAAAAATGGTCACGGTGCATCTACAAACATGGTGTTTAATTTACTAAAAGTTTCCACGTTTGGGTTGTGTTAATCTTTATCAAACTTTACAAAGGACACTGCGACAATCCTGAAGTTTGTAAAAATTTCATATGTATTGATATGCTCCTTTTGTGGTATCGATGTCGGATACATGTAGTTGAATTCTTTTATTAGTATAGATGATCACCTCCTAAATGTGTGACACATTCTTGTAGATCTATGGAGCTTTGTTGGGTGACATTGTAGTGTTTTACAGCAAATGGTGTAATTTTGAAAGTTATTTATATAAATCAGTTGAAGAACATTATGTATTTTCAAAGTACTAAAGATGACCACAATTCAGCTTGAGCTCCTTGCGTTAAATTAAATCTCTGGTAAAGTGGAGAGGTCAGTTATCTATTGGAGATGTAATTTTTATTGAAGTGTGAAGATGTGCCCGAGAGGGTATTTGTTTAGATCCTACCCCTATTCATTAGTCGATTTCTCATTTTTTGACCACGTTCCATCAATTGCACTTTTGATTACACAGCTCACATATCCATATTTTACTAGGTTCATGGAAGTTTTTATTTTACACACTTAGTGGTGGAAGCCATGTATTGCATAGCGTGTCACGTGACTTTGATCTTTAATAAAGTCTTTTCGGCTAATCCCAAGTTTATGTACCTTGGCCTAGGCTTCCTCGATTGCTCTGCCTTGACGTGATCCGATTCTCTTCCAATCGGTGTTCAGGAATGCTATCGTTCACCACAAAGGAATCGTTTATATTATTTTGAGAAACATTTTAAAAGAAATTGTCTTAAAAGTGTGTGTTCCATTTAAAATAAATTCTCTTATTTAAATTAAATTTATTTGTATATAGTGGAGAACATATACACCCCAATTTTTTAAAGATTTGCATAAAATGTTGGTAATTATGCGTTGGACAGACTCATGGATGTTTTATTGTTATCGCGAGGGCCGAAGGCCCTAGCCTTGTCCTCAACTTGAATACGTAGCGAAGAGTCACAATTCTGCACGTGTGAACAAAACGAATCACAAACTGCATTTCTACCGAAAGAAATTTTCTAAAACAAGTGTTTAAACGTTCAGTGTATGAATCATTGACTATCGTTCACAACACAAGAATCCGAAGTGAACAATATATACAGTAGTTTTAAGGAGATCGTGACCACGAAGGCCGAGGTGCATCGTAAACCCGGGATCAACCTTCTTTTCCCAGTTTCAATCGAGTATACTGCTAGTGTTGTAGTAATCTGATTCTATTTGCATTCTTTTCTGTCTTGTTTCTTCTAGAAGTGTGTTGTACGGATCGGTAGATGGCAGCAGTAGCATTGCTTGTAGGTCTTCTATGTAAAAGGTTTCTTTCACTAACTCATATACCAATCTGGAAGGTGCTGTTTTTCCTACCTGTAGCGCTGTTTTAATAAAGCGGGCTTTTACTTTTTCAATATTAAGATCGCTGACCATTGGTTTTCCCATTTATTCTGTATGTAATAATTGGCGAAATTGTGGTATTGATAAGTGTCATGGCCATGGCCATAGTCACCTAAAATTAGTGCTGCCATACATCGCTTTGGTGGCTGCAGTGTCTTTTCCTGTACACGCTGGCTGAATGATTGCAGGGTCATACCCAAATACTTCAAAATTCATTGCTATTTTCAGCGGCTGTTCTTCAGATACAGTGCATCTTCTGTAAAGATTCTTTAGTGATTGAAAATGTAATGATCCTTATTAATGTCACCCAAAAGATAAGATCTTCAGATTTGTAATAATGCAAATCACAGAAATCATTTGTTTAAATAGTTTTCTGGTCATATTGTATGTAGAAAATATCTGAACTTCATGTATGCAACTTGGTTGCACTCGCAATTTCACTTGCTTTTATGCTGAATAACTTTTAAAGCAAAGTTGATACTTTCCTGTGCATTAGCAAGTTGGAAGACTGGGCTCAGGTTTGGCTCGTGCAATTAACATAAATCATCCTTCAGTTTGTGCAACCCATAATTCTACACATTTTATGTGAAAATGGAAAACTTGCCTCTTTGGATGGAAAATACTGATTTTTTTCATCGGGAAAACACACACTGTAGAAATCTAGTTGTTTCCATCTTCCTGTTTTGTCGCATTTCACTGAATCTGCATTACAGTCGCATTGTAGGTTCATCACTAGGGCCCAGATTTTAATGACCTAAAAATCAGCGAAATATGCAAGCATTTATGACCTAAAACCTATATAAATATGACCTTAAAAAATTAAATATGACGCTATACACTGTTTATTGTTTGAAAAATCCTGTTGATTTTTGAAGTATAACAAAAACAAAATTCACTCAAGAACAGATTGTGAGGATGTTACATGCGGTTTGCAGTCGTTGGAACTAACCAACATTTTAAAAAGAAATGCTTATATACACAGCAATATGTTGTAAATTTTTTCTGTCACATGATCACGAGCTCGACCCAACTCACTCCGTTCAAATTCACTTACGTTTCAAATAATGATTTGTGATGTAATTGTTGAGTTTATTTGTGACAATATCACTTGATACATTGTCATGCGAGAGACCTTTTCAAGCTCTTTATTCTTGTCTTCAAAAATATGACATACTATGCATTTTGGGAAAATTTGGCCAAAATATGTCTTTTACCAAAAACGGTCCTTACAAATAACAAATTACTAATTTATGGCAAAATTTGGCCAAAATGACCTTTTACTGAAAACGGTGTAAATATGACTTTAATGAAAAAAATTTTTAAAAAATTCCATTCTAAATTTAAATTATAAAGGTGAAGAAATGACTTGTCATTAAAATTTGGGCCCCATTCATCACTAACCATAACCATTGAAGGAATCCCCTCAAAGATTTCTCTATTCCGCTTATCCCCCCTCCCCATTTTCAATTGCCTGAGAGTTACAAACTTCCTTCTGTTGGGCTGATGAGATAGAACAATAGTGGGTGAGTGGTGATGTGCCCGCCATAATTGAAGCCTTTTGAAAGGACAGTTACCATATTTTCTGTGGGCAACATCAAAATGTTCGGGTAATGATGAATTCAATCGAAGTGAATTAAGAAAAGATGTAATATTGAAAACATTGAGTTTAATCTAGGTTAATTTAAAGAACCAAGATGGTTCGAATTAAGTTTCTTAATTTTCTTCTTACTACTAGATTTAAAAAAGTATTTTTAGTGTTACAGTTCTGAATATTAAGAATTTTTATTAAAACTTGAAGTTAAATTGATATCTCTAGACATGCGCTAAAGAATAATTTGAGACCAAACCACGGTCTTGAAACTTTGATATGAAAATAAATATTTTAACAAATGTCATAACTGATACGTTTAAAAAGGTCATTAAAAATCTGGACTAAATTTTAATTCCAAAGTAAATGTATTATTTTTAAAGGGGGTTTTTTTTAAAAAAAAAAAGGAAAGAAATAAATATTCATTACAATGTTTACAATTCCATTCTTCAAGCGTTTTCTGAGCAGAGCACGTTGCTGATCAGAACTTTACATGGATTCAGAGAGGCTGAATGAAAGTTTTACATCTACAGAAGCAATTATTCGTTAGTTTCTTCCAAAACATAATACTTTTGTATTATATACAATGTTGTTTACGAGGAGCCAGAGCTCAAGTGAATAGTACCGTGTAGCCTGATATAGAAGGGGGTAAAGGGAGCATACTCCTAACCCAACTCCAGAAAAGGGATAAGACAATGATCTTTTCTTTAACGAGTTACGCATGGGGTCTATGAAACACGAGTAAGCACGTGGTTGAAGTTCCTTCTGTTAATGCAAGCGCATTGCGTATTATGTATTTCAGTAACTAAGTTTTCAAGTAACATATATTTCAAACTTCACGAGTGAAATGTTCATTTTTGACCTATAAATATATTAAAATGTAACAAAATATGTAGTATAGATAAAATATGTAAAAAAGTAATTATACCAAAATATGTAAAAAATGTAAAATAAAAATGGTTCCAATTAGTTCAGAATGTCGTGTTAAGTGTAAAAATATTAGTGAATGTAGGTATCTTGTCCCTGTAAAAATATGTATTTACATGAAAATCCGTTCCCTATTTATAAATTATATTCTATAATTATTCATCAGATACTGAAAACTTATGAAAAGTATCCTCCCTTCTACCTTCAATAATTTTCTCGCTTCTATTCGTGCAAATTCCATGCTGAACAAGGGAAGGGCAAACTTACAAACACTACACCAAAAAACACACAAAACATATACTACTAAGCAAGAAACCATAGCTGTTTAGTTTGTTTTGCCATCGGAAAACTGACAGCCAGTAGTGCCAGTAGTGGAGAGTTCAAAATAGAAGTAGTTATATTTTTTATAGTAGATTTTATAGTATTGAACATTTTGTTTGTTTGAATGTTACGTTTCAAAATGTTCCGTTAAGGTATGGAATGCAGAGTTGTGTGACTATTTAATTAATAGATTTATACAGTCGCCTTGTGGGGTTGATACATTTTCTCTAATTGTTATATTTTTTTAATGTTACAAAGAATGTTTATTTTGTCTAGGCTAAAACCACCAAGAAAATCGTACTCAGAATGGAATGCTCAGAATGCAAATACAGAAAGCAAGTGCCCCTTAAGCGCTGCAAACATTTTGAACTTGGAGGTGACAAGAAACGCAAGGTGAGAAAGATGTGTTGTTTAATGTGATCTTGTGAACGAATGACTTATCATACCCACCACGGAATTCATGTACATTGAAAGATCCCTCCTAGTAAAAGCAAATTATAAATAGAGATGTACAATGTAAAAATTATTATGGAAATTAATTTGAATTTGTAAGAGTTAAAATCTTAATTTTTAATATTTAATTTTATATATTCCTGAATTTGATAGGTTTTAATTAATTTCAATTTCAAGCAGTTTAATAATGGTTATGGGAGCTTTATGAGTTAGGACAATTAATAAAATTCAGCTAAAGTTTGTTTTATATTAACTTGCATCAGAGCTGTAACATGTCTTTACACATCCAGTATTATTACCACCTTCATCTCACATGTTACTATTATAACATTCTTTCACCAGTGGAGGTTTTCTTATTATTTCTAATTTTTTCTATTTAATGGGGATTCTAATGTAATTTTTCTTTTTTTTTAGGGCCAGATGATCCAGTTCTAAGAATTGTATAATATCCATTGCTTCAAAAATAAATGAAAAATGTTTCTAAAAGGTTTTTCTTATTCTGCATGCTAGTACCTTGCTTTTTTTATGGAACTGATAGAAAGGAATTTTTTCTCATCTGGGTGGTAAAATACATAATTTTTTGTGTAAATGAAAATATTTGGTTAAATATTGTGATAATAAACAGTTTCACGTTACTGTACTGAAATAATTCGTTATAGTTTTTCCTTCAGGTAAACGTTGCAGAGATCAATTTCTGGAACACCAGAAAATGTCTGAGATCTTAAACTGTTGAAAGTTGGCACAATTATGAACCTACATATCATTCATTCTATGAATCTACGTATCATTGAAACCCATTTTGGAATTGGTCATTTACTTTAAAAAAATATCGTTAATCTTGCATATACATGCAGATGCATTCACATGCAGATGCATTCACATTCAAAATCGAGTAAATTGGATTAGTTCAGATATGATTAATTTATTCATTATAATGTTCAGTTGAAAATGGGTGGGTGGGTGAAGAACGTCACTTTGTTCTATTGAAGCTGGGAAGTTGACAACAATTTCTAGATGTTAGTATAATGAAAGATGGTCTCAAAAGCTTGTTCTCACCCATTGTAGAATTTTCTATACTTAAGTAATGAAGTTCTGTTGTACCTGTCAAATACACTAACTTGCATTACACAAAATATGGTGGATTAGCTTGCAAGTCCTTAGATGCAGGAAAATTTCCATCTATATGGTAAGCTAGCCCTTTCATACAAGTAAATCAGATTTTTTGTCTGCTTTCCACTTGTGGGTTTCAGAGCCAATCGCATTAATATATTGCTTTCAGTCTGGAATGAAGTAATGAATGGAATGTTTTGTATTATTAAATGAACTTGTAAATTAAACATTTAACACATAAATTTTCCACTTATTTTAAATAATTCAGAATCGGGTTTTTACCAAATATTGTTTTCTAATCAAAGCAGTACTTTTTTTTTCCCCTGTGTTTTGTGAAGTCGTAAATAACACCTGAAAGGAAAGCGATGTAAATAGAAACAATTTATAATAATTTTATATTGGGATTTCTTACTCTTGTTTTTGTGTTAAAGTGGAAAAATTGATATGCCATTTGCTTAAAAAATATGCGCTATTTCCCCACGGACATTACGCTGATGGTCTTGAAGCATTTTTATGAAGATAATGTATGCATTCAAAGCACAAAATCAATCAATGTCATTAAATAACCTCCTTGGATATTGAATGTTTTCTTCATGGAGGTATTCATTGACCATTTGATCCTGTGGTCCATTCCAATCATTTTTTGTTATCTGTAGGAATATTTGGGTTTTCCTTTTTTCATTGTTACTTGTGTGTGTTGTGCTAAGCGGATAAATAATGTTCATTCTTGGCTTGTATGATACAATTGTAAGATTTCCATGAAGTCCAAAAATACTAGAACATAATCTACGAATAACTAATCGAAAAAATGTGGAAAACCTGAGAGAAATTATTCAACCCTTTCTTCAGCACCTGAAGTGATAAGGTAACAAAAATGAATTCATCACTGACTTGTGCCATGCGCTGATTGCTGCAAGCATTCCATTTTGAGCTGTAAGTTTCTATTTGCCTGCCCATTTGCAACTATAATGCTTATTTCTCTGCCTGTTTTTAGGTTTTTCCTATTTCTCTGCCTGTTTTTAGGTTTTTAGGTTAGGTTCCTATTTTCGGCTTTTTTTAGTGCCTTCATGTCCAAGCTCTTGTTATAACGACTATTGAATATTAGCAGTAACAAATCCATTGCTGTACTTGTCAAATTTTTGCAACTGCTTCACCTTTACTTTTCCCACATTTTGCCATTAATGTAAGACTATTCTCAGAATTTTGGCACTGAAATATCTTTATTTCATATATGTGACCATGATTTATGTCACTTGCACAATCGTAAAGTAAATCAAGTCTGGAATGAGTATATAAATTCCAACCCTACAAATGCATTTCTTTTTGCTTTAAAAGATAAGTTTAGGGAAAACAGGCTACTGGGCCTCAGAGGCTCATTTAATGGATAGAAGGGTACTCAGAAAAGTTGAAAAATATATACAGGAAAATATTTACAGTGTTAAGAAACGCTGGCTGGGCTGAGGCCATTCAGGTGTGCTGTACGTGTGATAGAAAGATGCAGACTTTCTAACACTTGTTTCCTTTTCCCTACTCTGGACTAGCATTTTGGTATTGCCCCACCTTCTTTCCAGCAATGTCTTGTGACAATTTTTCAGTCTCAGTCCACAAATAGAATAAAATTGTGACTTAAGGAGTATTTCAGAAGAGGTTCTTGGTTCTGAATGCAGATGTTTGTTAAAAAATATGGTGATAAAATAATTGTTTTTTGAAAACGTGCAACATAAGTTGAGAGTATTCAAGAAACGTCATAAATTATTTGAGGAGCGTGTACTCACAAACGCAATAAATTATAAAAGTAGTGGCCAAAATGGAGCTTACTTCTGTGCCTTTAGAAATGGTTATGTAATGCTATTTACACCACAATTTCTCTCCGAATTAACACATTTATCTTGGTTTTTTGTAAAACTCATTGGAAAGCATTGGTGCGAAAATGAAATATTTTTAAGCAATAATTTTTTATTCAAAACTTTAAATGAAATTAATAATTTCTTGCATTGAATTTATTGTATTAGGTAGGCAGTGAATTCATGAACATATCCGAGGTATTACAATACTCTGCCTTACAATATTCTTCGCTAGCAGTTTGCAAGAAAGTAAAATAATTAAAAGTTAACAAATATAATACTGATAGCATTGGCAAACAAATGCAAATAGATCGAAAAATATGTAATAGAATTATTAAACTCTACTGTAGTGTAATAGTGTGATATTCTCCAAATATATAAATGTACTAATTTATATTAATGTGAACGGAAGGGAGCCACTGCAGTGTTACAACCAAGAATGACCATTTATTCGTATGGGATACACATTTAGCCAGTTACCATTGTTCATGCGGCTAGCAAGAAAATGAAAAGGGATAGAAAAAATACAATGTATTTTTATATACATCAAAATTACCCTGTACATACATGCATTACTTTTCATTTACAACTTATTAAACAAAGCGAAATCCTCTATTTGTTTTCACATTTAACACAATTGGGACACAATTTAAAATGAATTATAATTAATAATAATAAAATATAATATAGAAATTGTAACTTTAGTAGCATCCGAATGTGTAGTACCACAATTCATTTTAAGTTCGCAAAGCTTTGTTGGGAGCTAGAGACTGGCCAAATTACCCCAAAAATATTTATTTTCAAAAATTTCCGCATGACTTTATTTGAAGATGTGTTTTTGATCACATTTCATTAAGAAGAAATGTTTTTTCATAATTGTAGTTGTAGGAAGAAATTTTGAATTTTTGCAGTTTAAAAAAATCTTGGGTTTTCAATGAACACGAGATCTGCACCATTTTCTTAAACGTCGTTCAGACAATCCAACAACAAAATTGAATTAAAAAAAAGGAATTTTTTTGAAAATGTCCCAGGGGCTTCATGTAAAATACCCCCCCCATTAATAAATCGATTTCAAATTCAAGGGGCAGATCGCCTGGAGAATATTAATTTAGGAGAAATTGGATTGAATGATTTGTTGATAAAAAGCTGCTAACGTTCACAGACAGACACGTTTTGCCGTCAATCAACATTTTGGTATCAAGGACCCACAAAACATGGATTCTGGCTACATTCATGTTAGAGGAATTTTTCAAATTTAGAAATCCAATTTTTTGTTACAAGGACCCTGAAATAGTATTTCTGTTAAATATTCAGTTTTTTGCTCAGCATTACATAACTATTAGTACTGTGGTAGCAAGAAAGTAAAAAGGTTCCTATTGTTAATGTTATCATTGAGAGATTAAAATTGACAAGTGACTTGAAAAATCAAAAGAATGTATCAAAATGGAGTTTAGATCAGACTATTCTGAATATTTAGCACTATGTGAACCAAAAATAATTTTTTTATTACACAAAACAATACTCTCAAAATAGAAATGTACCTGAAGATTAAAGAACTAAGGGTGAACAAATTTTATCTAAAAAAATATAATCTTCAAATCATTTGTAAGAGGGGGTCCAAAAATTTTTGAACTTTTGCAATTTTTGAACATTTTGAATTAACAGTGAAAATTAGATCTATGCTCCCTCAATAAGAGTATTTCACTATTCTTCCAAGAAATTCAAAGGGAAAAGTTTGAAAATGTTCCAGTAGCTTCATGTAAAGTACCCCCAAAATTAAAGAAATTTTGCAAAATCTCAGGACTTCGTTAGGTCAGATCAATCAAGGAATATTAATTTTGGCAAAAATCCTATGAATATTTCAGATGCTAGTGTTCATGGATGGAAGTTTTGAAAAAAATGGATTTTCCACAACATTTTATAACTTACTCTGTATAACAAATATTGCTCCATGTTTATGTAAGTATTCAAGAAAGTAAAACACAACCGCATTGATTTTCAAGAAAGTTTGCAAACAGAAAACCACAAAGTTCAGATATATGTTTCACTATCGTGATGTAGAAAGCTGTCGAGAGTGATTCTCTGGGTTTGTGTCTGCACGCACATACTGACCATGGAACTGTATTTATGCCCAACACATCAAATATTTAAAAACATCAATGTTAAAGAAAATGGCTTTAATTGAGGCTTTTGAAACATCAATGTCAGTTAAGAAGCAATCCACTTAATCGTAGTGAATACTAAATTGTTGTTTAGCCTACTTTAATATTATTTTTCCCTTTAATCTTTGTTACAAGTGGTACTTGCATGATTTTACAGTTAAGTGCATTTAATCTACATGCATGGAAGGACAAATCACCTGTTTGTGGAGAGTAAAGCAAAATTGAAGTTGATAGATTTAAAAGTAAGAAGATGAAAGTGAATGTTAATGTGAAATGAATTTGAAAACTTAAGTTTAATTATTTGCCAATGTCCAAATGTCACACGTGAATGTTAAAACATACCCCACATTGCTTTTAAATGAAATTATATTTTCGGTTTTCATAAAATATTGTAATCAATTATTTTATTATTGTTTTAAATTGTGCAGTTTCCCAAATTTAATAGTTCTTTCATTTGCAGGTGAATATGTTGACACGACTTAATATGAGTAAAATTCGGTTTCTAGAATGCACACACACATTGCCACTCCTAACTGGCCAGGGCCCACAAGGGACCGCATACTTGCAAGCTAATCCATCTTTTTTAATGCTATGCAACTTTACATCTCAGACATGTAGAGAAGAAAGTCCAGATGACTCGAAATATAGTTGTTTCTGCATGCTGAGTCATAAAGCTTCTGGACAATCACTCCCTGACTTTTCACATTTTCCTCCTTGACTTTTTGATATTTAGACTTTAAGGTGTGTGTTTTGTGTTTCTCTGGTCGTCAACTTTCTTGAGAATCGGTGTGTATGTGTGTGTTTTCTTCTCTCCTTTCTTCAAACAGTTGGCAATTTTCCTATATCCAAGAATTTCCTGAAGATACTGTTCAACAGAGGTGCCAATTGAGTTGCCCAATGCCGAGTTGGTACACAAACCATGTGTGAACCTTAAGGTTCCAGTAGAAAACAGACCCGAATGTATTTCAGTGCCTCTAATTCCAGATTTGGGGAGTTGATCTACAGATTCGTCTCTGTAGACCTTGAAACAATCAGCCAAGCATTCTGCAATTTCAAATGGATCAGTAATTGTTCTCCAAACTTGGATGGTCTTAGGTGATCCAGGTTTACAGGCTGTTTGTTTTCGTATCTTCTCTTCCCACTATCTATGACAATTTGAATCTAATACCTTCTTCTGTGTGATCGGACTGAAGTTGTAAAATCTGTTGGAGAGATCTCGATAAGGCTTTTAGTGCTCGTGTACACCAGTATGCTTCGGCCAAGAACGTTTAGCTGTGTCTCTTGAATTGGAAGTGGTTCCAGCGTTTATCCGGACTTCCGAATGGCAGGCTTTATGCAAGTATGATTTTAGAAGTTTTTGTGTTCCATCACAAAATCTTCCCGGGTTATCACACTCCACCACATCCCAAGCGCTGTTGAACAAAGTCATGCATAATTCAATTGTACTATAGTCTGCTCGTCGTTCCATTTAAATGAGTTTTTCTTGTCCCCTTTTAGTTTTACACATTTCTCCCATTGACTGCCATTTTTGCAACCTAATACGCAATAGACAATTAAGGAAATGCTCGTTTTCTTTAGTGAGCTTCAAAAGGGAGAAATCTAGAGCACTCATGCGGTATATGGTTAAGCCAAATGTTAAATTTAAGCAACAAATCAGGCCGTTTGGTATGTTTTGTAGAGACATGTTTTGAGAAAGTATGTTTATGAGCAAGGCTCTGATTTTGATGACAATATCTTTTCTTTGGTGCATTCTAGATGAAGCGAACTTGTATGTTTATCACGACATATAGGTGATAAAAATATGTAGTTATTGGTCTTTTTTTTTTTTTTTTTTGCCATTTTCAGTTTTTAGGTAATTTTCTGGCCTTTGCGACATTTTTGTAATTTTTTCGTTTTTTTCCTTTTCGTGTATTTGTTAGTGAAGGTTTCGTTAATTTAGAATGACACTCTAAAACAACGTTTTAATTGTATCATCAGTTCATGACTAAATTCACGACTGCAGTGAACTGTTTTCGAACTCTCAAAATTGCACGGGTTTTCGGTAACGTCCTCGACCTTTCAAAACTGTCGGTTGGAAGATCGGAGCTGAGGATTACATTTTCTCCTAAAATAAATAATTTATGTTAAATATAATTTTATATGAATACATTTGATTGAAAATTGTAAAGTTCATTAAATAGATATATTCATGCAAATGTTTTAAAAAATACGTCATTTTCCTCTTATTTTAAGTCGTTTTATAGGTAATTTTCCTCTTATTTTTAAGTCATTTTATAGGACATTTTTAAAGAATTTTTGGATCAAAATCTGAGCCCTATTTCTGTGAGAAAACTCGTGACAGCCTCTACATGACGCATTCGCTAGGTTTCGATCTCGAACCAATTGAACAAAAAATAGTGTGCACACCTAAATATTAAAATAAAATTATTGCGTCGTTGCAATGCGTCTCATAACCCTTCTTGGGCATAGAGCGTATTGGAGGAATCCACCGTTAACTTTTTGTCTCATCACGTCGCAGTCAGTTAGTGCCTTTTATCGCTTCGGCCAAGGGCTCGGCGCGGGGTTCTCAGACGGTCACCAATACAGCAATTTGTGGTGTCTCGAATTGCTTAACTTCCGTGACTTCACGGAGCACAGTTAAGTAATTCGGCTAACGACGATGGCCTTGAGATGATAGTTACCAAAGATCACTCGATTTTGTGAGTGTTAAAGATCTGCAATGCGTGTAATTTGCTCGCTCGAGCATTTCAGCCTCGAACAGCGTATGCTTGAGCATCCTGTGCTCGCCCGCGGTGGGCTGATTCACGGGCACCGGTAATGGCCATTTCGCTTTTGGAATGTGACATCGAGAACAAAACATTGGTGTTTCGAAACAAGGATGTTAAAAATTTAAAAAATCGATTTATTTATTAACACGTTGTTTTGGTTTATTAACATGTTATGCTTTTAAAAGTTCTAACATTTCGGTTCGCGCTGGAAAGAATTGAAGGGCTTAGTGCAAGAAGTTGAAATGATTGAAGGCGTTGTCATTGTGAACGATATTATTTATTTCAATAATAGCAGCTTTCGATGGCTTAGCCATCATCGGTTTTCTGATACAAGGAAAATTTAAAATTAGAATTAACATAGTTATCTAATTTAAAAAACATCTTAAGAAATGACAGGAGAAGTATTAAAGAAAAGAAAGAAGAAAAAAAATTTAATTTAAAAACTTAAGAAAAGAAATATAAAAAATATAAAAAAAGGAAGGTTTAACCGACAGAACAAACTTAAAAATTACAAGAACAATTAACAAAACTGAACTGAAAGCCTGAGCGCTCAAAGTCATCTAAAGGTGTCGGAGCTTCTTCAGTTGGCCGTGAAATGATGCATGGCTAAGAGTGAGACTCCATGCCTACTGCATGCACAAGCATTGACAGCTCCACTAGTGAAATATGAGGGAAAGCGTAGGATGTATCTGGGCCTTGGGGGTAATATCTATGGGAAAATGTGACTTTTCGGTGAAAGTAGTACGTATATCAACGTTCGTTCAGAACTTATCGTAGTATCAATTATTATTTCATTAACTTTCACAAAATTATGTTAATGGAGGTTTTTCTTTCACAAAGAAAAAATAAAAGCATGAAAACATCGAATTTAAAAATCTGCTTTAATGTTTAAAACTTCGATGTTTGTATAAAACATCAATGTTTTGAAAACATCGACGTTGATGTCGCATCCCTGGCCGATCAACTTACGGGGTCGCTCCAACCGAGCATCAAATGCTCGGTATTCAAAGTCGAGCGAATTTCGCTCGTTGTGTGGTGGGGATCTAAACCTTGTCCTACTGGCCTGACATCTAGCGGATGTTTTGTGAACTGCCGCGGCGCTGGAGCAAAATTGCGTCGTGTAGGACTAGTGTGCTTTGCAGTAGAGGTAATGTTTCCTTCGTCATAATCTGCAATTATGCATTTAGTAATAACATTCTTAAAGAGTTTTGTGTCGTTGGTTTCTTATAAATTGTCAAACAGAAATCAACCTTGGCGTATTTTATAAGGCGCTTCCAGAAAGTAAGTTTCCCGTGTTAATAAAAAGAAATCACGTTTTTACAACAAAAAAAACAACAACAAAAACTATTGGAGCAGATAGAACACATGTTGCATTGTTTTTTCACACAATCTTCAACAGAACTGAAACATTTGTCAAGCTGTGGGATCAACATTTGTATCCCTGTGTGGCCAAAGCCTGCAAGAGCGATTTTCCTAAGGATGAGCCAAAGTGACAGCTAGTGCTGGCAACATAACTGAAGGTTCTGTGGTCGTAGTGCCCTTGAGCTTATTAGACTCCCCGCATTCTTTCCTTTGCAGTTGGCTAACTTGTAAATGGCTTCGACGCTTCCTTTTGTGATTTCCTCGCCCGACAAAAATATAGTGCGCTGTGAGAAATAATTGAAATTAGGACGTGCAGTGTTATGTGCTCTTCTGTAAAAATTCTTTTTTTTCTTCATATATTACATGAGATTTACTTTTTGTGTGATAAATATTAATTTTATTTTAAAACCGATACTTGAGTGCGAGATGCATACTGATGGACGTGGTTCCCGCCTTTGTGCTGTTGTGTGGCGAGCTGCAATTGAGAGCTCTCTATTCACATTCGTGGCAGTTTTCTTTTATTGGCAGCCTGTTCCCTGGATCCTTACTGTCACACAATGTCAGCTGCGCTGTAGCCAGTGACGCACGAGTATGAGAATTCAGTCGGTGCGCGCAGTATGGGAATACACGGAATAACAATAAAATATTTGCGCCGTTCTCTCAAAAAAGAAACTTCCATTTTTTTCTTTTCTTAAATTTTCCAGATTTCCTGAGTATCCAAAGAATTTATAGACATCTCACAAATGTCCGGAGGCTGCATTGTTTTGTTTTAGTTTCTGCGTGCGGTGTAAATTAGTATTCTAGGTGTACTATGTAGCTTATTTGTGCATGTCTTTATTCCGTGTGTGTGAGGAAGAGAGAGAGAGAGAGAGAGAGAGGAAGAGGAGAGAATAGGAGAGACAGACAGACAGAGAAAGGGAATGTAGATGGGAAGAAATTTGATTTGATTTTTTCAGGATTCCGGGCGCGTCAACTGCTTTGGTCAGTAGTTCCGTTAGTGTAGTGCATGTTTTTTCTCGGGAGATGGTGATCTTCCCCCGCTGGATGGCGAGATCCGGCGCCGACCTACCGTCGGCTAGTGGGGTTTCCCTCTAAACAGGACTCTCCCATCAGCGGGGCACCGCCCCAGCTGGGACACGGTCTAAGCTCCTGACCGGTCTCCCGGAATGTGTGGTAGTGTAGTGCATGTTAGTGTAAGTGTGTGTGTAAGGGGAGAGGATAGGACAAGGAAGAGGAAGGAAAGATCCGTCCGTGTCCCTGGCCCGTTTGTTAGGGAACTGCTCCGGCATTCGCCTGGTGTTGATCGCAGAAACCACGGAAAACTACCGATCAGAGCAGCCGGCCGCTAGAATTCTCCTCCAGACAGCGACTGAATTGTCGTGTCGAAAATCCTTCCGCCGCCGTCAGGACTCGAACCTAGGACCTCCCGGTCAGAGGCGCTGCAGTGACATCAGTTGATGCACTGAGCTACCGCTCCCGGTATGGGAAGAAAGAGGAGTTGGAGAAGTGAAGATATAAGTAAAAGAGAATTGTCGATCAAATATAAAATTAATAAACATAAATAAATAATCTACTAATTTTCTGCCTGTATCGCGCCTACCGTAACAATTAACACTATGTCATTGCACTCATTTATTGATATATCTAAAAATATTCAACAAACTTTACAATAGTATCCACAGAAACAGTGTTACTCTTCCTTCAGGAATGACAACAAATTTGATGTAAAAAACGGATATTATTACAATTATTCAACAACGCAACTCCAAAGGTGAGGAAAATGAGTATATGTCGTAAAAAACTATTTCTTTGTGAAATACCGAAGATCGGCATACTGGTAGCTGTCTGTGCACTAACTTTCCAACTTCGGTACATCTATTAGTTTTATTTATTTAATCAGTGGACGTGTAGAATGATGTGGGAATCACGAACTCCGCTGTTCCTTCCTCTAATACTTACGCAGTATAGTGAAAGTATTACAATGCTGCGGGGAAAACCGACAATTTTTCGACAGAAAAACTTATTACTGGGTCCTGGTAACGAAAAAAAGGATAAATCGTGCTCCTTATGTGGTA
Source organism: Teleogryllus oceanicus (assembly GCA_964035755.1). Classification (NCBI taxonomy): domain Eukaryota; kingdom Metazoa; phylum Arthropoda; class Insecta; order Orthoptera; family Gryllidae; genus Teleogryllus; species Teleogryllus oceanicus. The sequence continues at coordinate 55,406,403 of CAXIVR010000013.1, forward strand.
AATTACTTTCTCAGCACGTTGTGTAGTCAGAATACATGATTTGTGGGTTCTTGATACCGAAAAATCGTTGGACGGCGGAACGTGTTTGTGGTCTCTTCTAGCGCCAAAAACGTTCAGCCATTTTTTTTCCAAAGTTGGTAATCCTTCATCGATCTAAAGGAACTCGCGTTCCAGCTAGATTGAAACGGATATTTTGAATTTTGGGATTACTTTACCAGAAGCCCCACGGACATTTCCAAAATGTTTACAAAAATGGCTCCACATTTTTTAACTTTGTTTTCGGATATCGTAGAGAACCCTTAAGGGGAGTAACACGGCCGTATACCATCTATGTTAGTTAACCGATTTCGTGCCCAATTTTCTCAGGAACTATTGAAGATAGGAATCTCAAATTTTAGCGTATGCTATTTTGTCGTATCTACTGAACTACAATCATGTGAAATGTGGCAGTGATTTTTATAAAGTTTTTTGTATTACTTTCCAAAATTGCTTCTTTCTATTTTTTTCTTTAAAGAAATATGAATTTAGTGATACTAAATATAGGTCAGTAGTTGTCTTATTGTTACGGGAATGTACTCCGAATTTTGACCAGTGTAGCTTAAATAGTTTTTGAAATTTTGGAACAAATATAATAAAAAATTTAGTTTTGCATAAAAGGACTTTAAGGTGACATGTAACAGAAACTCAGATTTAACAACACGACAATTTAGTATAATCCGTCGCTTAGGACATCTACGTGAACTAAAATATTCCCTAAACTACAATTTACAGTATTTTCATGTTCTGAGAACGTTTCTTAGCCTCTTAACATAGTATTTGAATCATTTGTGTGTGTCTGTCAATCTGTCATTCAATGTTAGGGCTTCCATACAGCATTCACTGTACAAGACGATAAACTCACATTATTGCTAATATTACTGTTATTTGTAAATCTGTTACCACCAAATTTCCGGGTATTTATATAACCCATTTTGTAGTCACATCTGTTCACAACAAACAATAGAATTGATAGAAGAAAATAGATATATAGAAAATAGAACAAATGAAAAATACTAAAATATCAGCTCTTTAAAAAATACTTCCGGCATTTTTTTCTAGAAGCTTTCAGGAGTTGTCACGTTGCAATAAAGGAGGTGCTCAAAGCATGTGGCAAAACTGGGAGTTCACGCTGCAATCCTGACGGTGGAATCACGTCGTCGATTGCATTTATGTCGCAGCGAGCATGTGCGAAAAGTGTACCCCTGAACTGAAAATATGCATACTACGCCTAATTATCTTCCTCGTCGGTATCATCTTTTTGGTGAGATTTTATGATGTAAGAGATTTTGGTTCACGTGTGGTCACATGATAATATTATTATTAATAATTATTATAATTTTTAATAAATAATAACAACATAAATAACAGTTCCCCGTGGTGAAGGTGGTTGCGGCAGCCGTCGTCTGCGCTGAGGCTGTAGGTCCGAATCCTCCGTAGGCATGGACGTATTTGTGATTGTCCCTCCACTCTTACTTATCATCCTATCCCCTCATAATTCATAATTCAAGGCTTAACAACCTTGTCTTACCAAAGGGTACAGACGAAAAGTTGATCCCCATAATGACACACGGTAATATCTCTCCGGGATAGAATATGACTGGGACCTTGGAAGAAAATATAGAATGTTCAGGAAAGGCTGATACACAAATAGTATTAATATTATAATAATTATAATAATATTTAATAATTATATATACTATTTAATAATTATATATAATATTTAATAATTATATATAATATTTAATAATTATATATAATATTTAATAATTATATATAATATTTAATAATATTTATATATCGTGTTATATAACTACCCCTTTTACGGATTAAATACTCAGTCAATGGCATCAAAAAGTTGTCATTTGAAAGTCGGATGTCTCCAATTCCTACATTTCTGAATACGTTGTATAAACAATAACATGAAACAATAGTTTGTCTTTTTCTGTAATGTCGCCATCACGCACAACCTGGCGGTAATGCGGGTAGTATCGGGCCAGGCAAGGCAGCGTAGGGCGAGGATGTGGCAAAGAGCAGGGTGGCAGGGCAGGGCAAGGGTGGGATGACAGGGCAACGGCGAGGATGTGGCAAAGAGCAGGGTGGCAGGGCAGGGCAGGGGGCAGGGCAGGGCAGGGCAGGGTGGCAGGGCAGGGCAGGGTGGCAGGGCAGGGCAGGGTGGCAAGGCAGGGCGGCAAGCCAGGGCAAGGCAGAGCAAGGCAGGGCAAGGCACAGCAAGGCAGACAGAGCAAGGCAGACAGGGCAAGGCAGACAGGGCAAGGCAGGGCAGGACAGGGCAAGGCAGGGCAAGGCAGGGCAAGGCAGGGCAAGGCGGGGCAAGGCGGGGCAAGGCAGGGGGCAAGGCAAGGCGGGCAAGGCGGGGCAAGGCGGGGCAAGGCGGCAAGGCGGCACGGGGCAAGGCGGGGCAAGGCGGGGCAAGGCGGGGCAAGGCGGGGCAAGGCGGGGCAAGGCGGGGCAAGGCGGGGCAAGGCGGGGCAAGGCGGGGCAAGGCGGGGCAAGGCGGGGCAAGGCGGGGCAAGGCGGGGCAAGGCGGGGCAAGGCAGGACGAACTGCGCGCGATCTTTCCTTGCTCTTCCTTGTCCTATCCTCACCCTTTACACATACACAAACACTTACTACACTATCACACATACCGGGGTATCGGTGGGGGGCTTTGATCTTGTCCCGGCTGGGGCGGTGCCCGCTGGCGGGATATATATATATATCTGTGTGTGTGTGCGTGTGCGCGCGCGGGTGTGTGTGTGTGTGTGTTTGTGTGTGTGTATCCCGCCATCCAGCGAAGGAAGATCACCGCCCCTTACTAGGAAAAGGCATGCACTACACTTACGGGACTAATGACCTTAGCAGTTGACGTGTCCAGAATCACTAACAATCAATCAATGTACATTGCCATGATTCAATGCGCTATTTTTTGACTGGGAGCGTCATTTGTGAACAGTGAGTGTGCTGCAATTCCGACGGCCGGATGGCTGGCATTCTTGAATCGAGTGAGTTCGCACGGCCACACAGTATGAAAGCTCTCGTAATTTTCATTCCAATTCTGCCATTTGACACATGTGCGGTTTTCTTCTTTCTTATATCAAAAAACGTTTTTTTCTGCGGCACTACTTACCTCGCTGTGGGCCATGATTAAGAGGATTAGAGGTGGTTTACGCTGTACCTAGAATAACATTGATAGTTAATAAAAATTATTAATAATCATATTAATAGTTAATTATTATTATTAATAATAATAATACACAAATGACAATAAGAAGATAAAAAATTATATAGTCTAAAGCATCAGGATGTACATAAGAATATAATTTTGCAAATATATCATAAACAAAATAAATAAATTAGTTTTTAATTTTAACGAAGTTAATTACTAATTTATTTATAATTAAGAATACTTTGTAAAGTATACTTGGAAAATACTCATCACTCATTCGTTGTCATTTAATATCACTCTTTCGATTATATCGAAAGTTCGGGAGATATGTTACAGTATTTTGTAAGTTTGGTAGGATGCTTTTCGAATTTACCTTTAGAGTTACTGATATAATTTGAAAAATTCACTTTTATCTAATATTAACCCAACCCGATTTTGAAAATGACGAAACACGGTCGTACTTTCTAATTAAATAAGAAAAACATAAACATGAATTTTGAATTCTTTGTATTCTGATAGACTGGGTAAGTCAGGCCATAAACCATGGTTCCGTGAGCAAAAAGAGAGAAAATCATGGAGTGTCAAATTCAACTTCAATCTTTTGCAGATCAAACGTAGGGGAATAGAGGAAGTGTCACGTGTATATTTTTTAAAACGTAATCTGAATGCCTCTAGTTGTGTGCGCTGGCGTTGATAATCTACTCCCCTACTTCTCTTCTCACCAGTATTCAGTTAAACACTACCACACTTCACACTTCAAGGACATTTACATTACAATGTCCCTTACTAGTAGTGAATTTTGTCTGTATTGATGAATGTACTTGTATCTTCCATAAGGCGATATCCTAATCCTTCGCCATGTGCGCTGGATTTGATCACCTAGCCCCCTACTTCTCTTCTGCTCACACCGCTATTCAGATAAACACGACTATATTTCACGCTTCAGAGACATTTATTTTTAAATGCCCTTACTGCAGTGATTGTTGACTAGTGATGAATTTATTTATTTTACGTCAAAAATAGTTTAAAACAGTGTGTGACGTGCTATGGGGAGAAGTGAATTCTGTGCACGTTTTCAAAATTCTGTGATCTCTACTCTAAGCCATACACTACTTGAATTTTGAATACAGAAAGAAAATGAGAGGTTTTTTTGCAAGGATTGTTAACAAAATATTCGCTCCAATGTAATAAAATATATTTCCAAGGGTACATCAGCAAATTTGGGCTCTTATGTCTGTGAAGGAATAATACTTCCTGCCACGAATCATGGTGAATGATAATTTGAATAACTATATTTCCCACTGAATTCTAAAGAGGTGCAAAGATAATGAAGTTACATTTACACGAAGTTACATTTGCTCAAAGGGTCAGGGAAACTAGACCAAAAACCTGATCGACATGGGGTAATTGACCCGGCAGCTGCCGTACAATACTTGTTACAGGTTGTTTAGAATTACACGGATTAATGCTAGTTTCTTTTTGATGCTCAATATTGTCTCTAATTGTATCAAAACAATTATGCAGCAGAAATGATTTTACTTGGGATTGAATGTTCCTTGTATCTTCCCTAAGACGAAACCTTAATGCCTACAGCCGTGTGCGCTGACATTGATCATCCACTTCCTTCTCTTCTGATCACAACGCTATTCAGATAAAGACTACTACATTTCACGCTTCAGGGGCATTTATGTTACAATGTCCCTTAGTAGTGATGAATGTTTTTGTGACTTCCCGAGACGAAATCTAAATGCAATCATTTGTTCGCGCTTGCGTTTTCCCGTTCTTTGGAGTCTTTCTAAGCGATTTCAATCTCTAATCAGATGATTGATTGATTGATTTTTTCGTGTTTCCGAGCGCGTCAACTATTCTGGTCATTAGTCCCGTTTGTGTAGTGCGTGTTTTTTCTGGGGAGATGGCGGTGATCATTCCCCGCTGGATGGCGAGATCCGGTGCCGACCTACCATCGGCTAGTGGGGTTTCCCTCTAACCAGGACTTTCTCACCAGCGGGGCACCGCCCCAGCCGGGACAAGCTCTAAGCTGCCGACCGGCCTCCCGAAATGTGTGATAGTGTAGTGCATGTTAGTGTAAGTGTGTGTGTGTAAGGGGAGAGGATAGGACAAGGAAGAGGAAGGACAGATCGCGCGCCGTCCGTGGCCCGTTTGATAGGGTACTGTTCCGGCATTCGCCTGGTGTTGATCGGAGAAACCACGGAAAACTACCGATCAGAGCAGCCGGCCGCTAGAATTCTCCTTCAGACAGCGACTGAATTCGACCTAGCTGAAAAGCTAGTGTCGAAAATCTTGCCGCCGTCAGGACTGGAACCTACGACCTCCCGGTCATCTAATCGGATGAATTCGACCACATTTCACTCTTTAGGAACATTTAATTTAAAATTTCTCACATGAGTCTCAATTTTTATTTGTGATTTCGATGTGCCGCCTTGTATCTTGCTTAAAACGAAACCTGAATGTCTACAGCTGTGCGCGATGATCTTCATCTACTATTTCGTTGGTGTGTTCGCGAACGATTTTGAGCGCTATTCACAAGGCTTCTACTACAAGTCCTTCTTCGAAGACGAAAAGTTACACGATTTGCTCTGGAATAATGTAAAGCGAAACATCACGCATGTCTTCGAGGAAACGTGTAAAGAAATCGGCAAACTTGCCGATACACGTAAGCGGCATGCCGACCCCGACGAATTTGCTGAAACTATTGAGGCGGACAGCATCACGTTTGGTACACCGCGGAGGTGGGCGGCGGTTTTGCGAGACCGTCAAGCCCGGAGGGTGTCAGAGTCGGCCACAGCCTCCACACACTACGTCACTGGCGCTCCCTCACCTTTCAGTAAGGTGAGCTAAATATTTGTTAGTAGAAGAATAAGTTACGCCCTTTCCAAATTCATTATTAGACCCGTTTGATTGATTGATTTTTTCGTGTTTCCGGGCGCGTCAACTGCTTTGGTCATTAGTCCCGTTAGTGTAGTGCATGTTTTTTTGCGGGAGATGGTTGTGATCTTCCCCCGCTGGATGGCGTGATCCGGCGCCGACCTACCGTCGGCTAGTGGGGTTTCCCCCTAACCAGGAAACTCCCTCCAGCGGAACACCGCTTCAGCCGCACCTTTCAGTAAGGTGGGCTAAATGTTTGTTAGTAGAAGAATAGATAGATAGATAGAAATTTATTCTACAATTGGGAAGATGATGCCCGGTGGCAGAATGCAAAATTACAATTACAAATAAAATAATAGTATATAAAAAAGAAATATAAAGAAAAAAAATTGACTTTGTCATTTCCTATATATGCGTATGGCATTTACATTCCTATACTAACCATTAAAATGCATATACACTAACATATAAATGAATAAACTTACTTATTACTATACTAAACATTACAATGCATATACACTAACATATAAATGAATAAACTTACATATTACACAAATATACATACAAACATATACGCATGTATACATAGACGAAGGAACCCTCACATCACTTCAAATGAAATCACTTCACATCACTTCACTTCGCTGCACTGCATATAACTTTATCTAAATATTAATTGTTCATTACTTTTTACTGTAGACTACGCAAATCGCACCTTTCACTTCACTATACGTTTTCACCCTATTGACTAATTTCCTATATTTGTTTTTTTCTAAAACCTCGCGCTGAGCAAGGAAAGGGGTCAAAAACTGCCGCAGGCAAATCGTTCCAATCTACTATAGTTCTGTTTACAAAGGAGAATTTCCCTACGCCCGTTCTTTGTATTCTTGTTCTAATTTTATATTTGTGATCAAATCTATTTAAATAATCTGGTTTATCTAGCCTTCCCCGAATTTCCTGCCATGCGGAGCAAAATATTTTCTACTCGCCGGGATTCGAACCCGGGTCTTTAAAGTTAACTCGCCTGATACGGTTCTCCCTGTATCACCAGATACACGTTACACAGAATAAGTTACGCCCTTTCCAAATTCACTATTTGACCAGTTTGAAACGTGACTGCTTTTCTGTCCGGGAGACGCCGCGTTCTAGGCACAAGTGCCAACGTCTCGGTCGCCATTTTGCGACCTTCCTCAGGGCAAAGACAATTTTCGCCCTGAGGAAGGTCGCAGAGTGACGGTCGAAACGTTGGCACTTGTGCCTAGGGCGCGGCGTCTCTCGGACTGCCAAGCAGCTACTGTCTCCAGCCGCGAAAGCCTACGCTCTCAGTTTCAAATGTCGTTGTTTTTTGTTTTTGGTTATAATTTTGTTGCGTTTTTTTCGCAACTACGTCTTTTAACCGTATTTTAGGCATTGAGCATATATATTTGGAGTAATCTACCTTTCAATTTGTCTTTTGTCTCGTAACGTCGCATTTAATCATTGGCTTTTATTACTTTCACCAGGATATAGAGTTAGTAACTGGGGTTCTCAGATGGTCACCCATCCAGGAATTCGCGGCGTCTCGAGTTGCTTAACTTCGTGAATTCACGGTTAAGCAATTTGGCTAACGTGGCTGTAACGTTTTGATTCGTATCCTGGCGTATTTCTCTTTAAACCAGATGAAAGGATGTTGACGATTCGTGTTATTCAATAATCGGAAGAGATTGGCCCCAATCAAAGGAGCAGTCAGGACAAAGTTAACATTTTGTGATGGATTCTTTCCCATCAAGCAATCGGGGCGAGAAATAAGAATGTGTACAATACATGGGAATGTAGAATACACACAATTGGTCTAAGCTAAAGGTTCTTTCTTCTTATTTTCTATCTTCTTCTCTTTTCTTTCTCCTTCTTGTCTTTTCTTTCTTCCTCTTCTCTTTTCTTTCTCCTTCTTTTTATTTCTCTTTCGCTTTTCTTTCCCTCCTTCTTTTTTCTCTTTGACTCTTTCCACGCACCAGCCACCTGGTCCTTGCTCATTGCCACTTGCGTCCCCGCTGTTTCTGATAACACATTTGCCAATTGTTATTATGTTCTGCTTTCCAAACCAGAACAATGTGCAATTTCGTGATTGGTTTATATTTTCCAGTAATCTAAAGAGGACATTTCAAATCTTATTGGGAACAAATTTTTTGAGGCGAAGGTTCTTCATGCGGACTTGGGAACCAACAAAACGTCCTACGTCTTCATGTTCTCATCTGACCTCGAGACACGGACCTTTCATCGAAAGAGTAGCAAATCTTTGGTGATCATTGTATTTTTATCAAAGAAAAATCTTTAATAAAAATCAATACGAAAGTAAAAGAAATTTCCCTTGTTGAATGGAATGGAATACGGGAATAATGGAATACGGAGCTAGTTGTAGGTATCCTAACAGAATAGGACTTAACTGATCTGGCTGATGACGCGGCCCTTTGAATTTGAAACATATTATAATTTTGGAGGGTACTTTACATGAAGCCTCTGGGACATTTTGAAAATTTAAAAAATTCAATTTTTATAGTATGAAGGACGATTAAGAGAACGGTGCAGGGCTAAAGTTCGTTGAGAACTCTGATTTTTTGAAAATTGCAAAAGTTCCAATTTTTTTCAGTCTTCTTACAACTGAAATATGATAGAGATTTTTTCCTTAATGAAATCTGTTTCATAAAGATATATTTTAAAGTAACAGTATGTAAATTTTCGAAAATTAGAGTACTTTTGGCGAAATTTTGTGTGAAAATACGGGCAAAAATACAGCTGTTTTAGCACCACTGTTTAACGTTGTACTTAGCTTGATTCTTAAAAAATAAAACTCTCTCTAATATTATTTGACAGATTTGGTGCACCAATCGAAATAATGTATTTACTTATCAACTTTCGAAATTTCTTTAAATACCTTCTAATTCATTTTTTCCTTATTGCTTCACGTGCGTGTCAGTCTTCAACTTCACACTGCAATTATTATATGACTTTTATGATGACCACAGCTAAAGTATCAATATCACTATAGATGTTTTAAAAGCACAAAACTATTACACTGCTTTCTAAATATTTTTAATGGCGACTCACTTTTTTTGCACACACACACTCTCACTCTCTCTTCTCTCTTTCTTTCTCTCTTTCTCTCTCTTCCTTTCTCTCTTTCTTTCTCTCTTTCTCTGTTTCTTTCTCGCTTTCTCTCTTCCTTTCTCTCTCTTTCTGTCTCTCTTTCTCTTTCTTTCTCTCTCTTTCTCTGTACGAAGGCCGGAACAGAAAGACAATGCGAATAGCTCCTGTGCCATGCACTTCGAGGCCGATGGCTGTAGCATCCTTGTAACTCTCTAATCCTTTGGACCGGGAGCGATAGCTCAGAGCATCAACTGATGCCACTGCAGCGCCTCTGACCGGGAGACCTAGGTTCCAACTCCCCACGGCGGCAGGATTTTCGACACTAGCTTTTCAGCTAGGTCGAATTCAGTCGCTGTCTGGAGGAGAATTCTAGCGGCCGGCTGCTCTGATCGGTAGTTTTCCGTGGTTTCTCCGATCAACACCAGGCGAATGCCGGAGCAGTACCTTATCAAACGGGCCACGGACCGCGCGCGATCTGTCCTTCCTCTTCCTTGTCAAATCCTCTCCCCACACCACGTACACTAACATGCACTACACTACCACATATTCCGGGAGATCAGTCGGGGGCTTAGAGCTTGTCCCGGCTGGGGCGGTGCCCCGCTGGTGGGAGAGTCCTGGTTAGGGGGAGACCCCACTAGCCGACGGTAGGTCGGCGCCGGATCTCGCCACCCAGCGGGAGAAAATCACCGCCAACTCCCGCGAAAAAACATGCCCTACACTAACGGGACTAATGACCAAAGCAGTTGACGCGCCCGGAAACACGAAACAATCAATCAATCAATCAATCAATCAATATATTCCTTCGGATGATCTTTCGTACTATTCTCTCTATTCGAACTATTCTGACACAACGCAGCTCGGGCTTTTAGATCCGCCAGTTCTTATTTTTGTTTGCCATTGTAAGTGGTTTTAAGCGAATGGATATCGATTGTGTGCGGTCTCATGTTTCATGTACGAAGTCGTGTCGTAGCATTCTGTCACCAGGCAACATCAGCCCGGGTTTTAGAATTTTGTGTCTATATCTTTTGCATCTATAAATTCCAGGCGGAGCACAAAATACTGGACACAGTCTCCGCGGAATCCTCCGCTGGTGTTGAGATCGACACAGACGAACCAGCGAATTGGTCTTGGACGTCAAGTTTGAAAGGAATGGCTCTTCTCAACAACACTGCAAGTCCCTCCACAGCTGGGTCACGTCGCCAATCGCTTCTTCCAACGACACCAATATACTTTTATGTGTGGCTCTTCCAAAATGGGACATTCTTGTATAAACGTACTGTCTCCAATATACAATACAGTGAGCACTTATATTTGGTAATTAGGCCAATATCTTAAGTTTACATTCATTAAGTTTGCACATTGAACTGTGCGAAGTAGCTTCAAAAAAGTTTGTTTTAGACTGGGTGTTGACACGCCTATTTTTTTTTTTCTTTCCAAGAACGTCTCATAGCGATCTTTTGGGCATGTACATACATATAGCTCCGTATATTTTCATCCAAAATACTTTTAATTTAGATAAGATGCATCCTAATAGTGAATAAAGCAATCAGATACAGCAGTGCGGCTCAAATGTGCGTCATTAATAGTGATGGCGCGCGACTCAATTTTAGCCGATTGCAGTGAAATAGCTAAATTGTGTGAAACAAAGCTCTTAAACAGAATTCAACTTTAATCGTATAAAAATTAAAAGTATTTTGATAAAAAACGTAAAGTTGTCCATATGTGGACTAATGTGGCACACTGAGTCAATAAATAATGTTTGATAATCATAAAATTGTTGCGGGGTTACATTAACGACTACGTATTCGTTACTTTTTTAATGTAGAAAAAAAGGCGGAGAAAAGAGGTGTTTATGCGGTTTATGGTACCTCTAAACCCATTTTCAAAACTATGTTATTGGTGCGGATGTTGTTCTGGCATCAAAAACTTTTTTTTCGCTAAGCTAGCTAAAACAGAATTCAATGGCTTAGTTAAAAAAGTTAGTCATTAGCTTTATTCCTTTGGTCAGGGGCTCGGTGCCGGTAGTAACCAAAGTTCCCGGAAGGTCACCCATCCGGGAATCCGTAGGTCTCGAGTTGGTTACCATCCGTGCATTCTCGGAGCTTCGTGAAGTAATTCAGCTAGCGAGGCCGGCAGCACCCAAGGCACCCCTTTTACACCGAAGCAAATGATTCGTTCCCGCATGCCTAGTCGTCGTGTAAGTCGGTGTCTTACCTCCATCCAGCACAGGAAGATCACCACCATTTCACCGGGAGCGGTAGCTCAGTGCATCAACTGATGTCACTGCAGCGCCTCTGACCGGGAGGTCCTAGGTTCCCACTCCCACGGCGGCACGATTTTCGACACTAGCTTTTCAGCTAGGTCGAATTCAGTCGCTGTCTGGAGGAGAATTCTAGCGGCCGGCTGCTCTGATCGGTAGTTTTCCGTGGTTTCTCTGATCAGAGAGGATAGGACAAGGAAGAGGAAGGACAGATCGCGCGCGGTCCGTGGCCCGTTTGTTAGGGTACTGCTCCGGCATTCGCCTAGTGTTGATCGGAGAAACCACGGAAAACTACCGATCAGAGCAGCCGGCCGCTAGAATTCTCCTCCAGACAGCGACTGAATTCGACCTAGCTGAGAAGCTAGGGTCGAAAATACTGCCGCCGTCACGACTCGAACCTAGGACCTCCCAGTCAGAGGCACTGAGCTATATTGCGGGAGGTGGCGGTGAACTTGCTTTGCTGGATGGCGAGATATGGCGACGACCACTATCGGCTAACGGGGAATTCCCAACCAGATAGCTCCCACCTGCGGGACACCGCCCCAGCCGGGACACGCTCTAAGCTCCCGAACGGTCTCCCTACATGTGTGTTAGTGTAGTGTATGTAAGTGTAAATGTGAGTGAGGGAGAGGAGTAGGAAGGAAAGATAGCGCGCGGTTCATGATCTGATTGTTAGGGTACTGCTTCGGCGTTCGCCTGGTGTTGATCGAAGAAACCACGGAAAAACTTACCGATCAGAGCAACCGGCCGCTAGAATTCTCCTCCAGACAGCGACTGAATTCGACCTAGCTGCGTAGGTAGTGTCGAAAATCTTGCCACCGTGAAGACTCGAACCTAGGACTTCCCGGTCAAAGGCATTGCAGTGAAGTCAGTTGATGCCCTGAGCCATCTATCGAGGTCCTCTCGTAGTGTGTCCTGAACTTTGCGCTCGTCTGTTACAGGTTATCGGTGGAAAGACGAATGGGGCCCTCCACCGATTGCCAAAAGCTTCGATTTCACCCCACTGCATGGGCAACTTCGCGCCATGTACGTCAGGGAGGTTTGGAAACTAGGAATATACGAAGGCTGGGGCAGAAGTCATGGCAACTATTTTTTTTTCTAAAAGAAATGTTATCGGATCACACAATTTTAGTTGCGTGGAAGAAATGCTGTACTAGTGCGTGTTCACAACAACAAATGGCTCTTGAGTGTCTCTATTAGCAATGTGTAATCAGCAGGCTGCGGATATTGCATATTTGCAAGTTTTTTCCTTAGACATAATGATATGCATAAAGCACACAAATTCATTTTTTATTGTTTGGTTGATTGCTTTTTTCGTGTTTCCGGGAGCGTCAACTGCTTCGGTCATTAGTCCCGTTAGTGTAGCGCATGTTTTTTTCTCGGGAGATGGCGGTGATCTTCCCCCGCTGGATGGCGACATCCGGCACCGACCTACCGTCGGCTATTGGGGTTTCCCCCTAACCAGGACTCTCCCACCAGCGGGGCACCGCCCCAGCGGGACAAGCTCTAAGCCCCCGACTGATCTCCCGGAATATGTGGTAGTATAGTGTATGTTAGTGTACGTGTGTGTGTAAGGGGAGAGGATTGGACAAGGAAGAGGAAGGACAGATCGCGCGCGGTCCGTGGCCCGTTTGATAAGGTACTGCTCCGGCAGTCGCCTGGTGTTGATCGGAGAAACCACGAAAAACTACCGATCAGTCGTATTTTTTGGGATCGATGTACAAGTTCTTATAGTGCATATTGTTTCGTATTTATAATGATTGAGCATATTTTTATTTTAAGAGTATATATTTGCATATTTTACATTTTTTATTTCTTTATTTTTTGTTCCTTCACAAAATTCGGAGGAACTTTTAGATGGCTTTCGAGTTTGTCTTATCTGTGTAACTAGAGTGGTACAGTTCATCAGGAAGTCGATCCAAACATGTCCGTGGGAACAAAACATGTCCGACTGAACTCTGTGGCAAAGTCATTCAACAATTTGCTAGGGCCAATACGACGAGTCTTATCAGAAGAAACGAAGAAAATTCAAGAATAAAATCCTGGTTTGAGAACGATGAAAAAGTTACGTGGTATATTACAGGGTGAAACGCATGATGTTGAAAATTAAACAACTAAAGAAATTGAAGCTTTTAAGTATCGTCCCCTAAACTCAAGTAAAGTTGACAGTACATTGTCTGTATGAGAACATTCTTGCGGATAGCAAAAAATGATTCATCAGAAAATTTGGAAAAATGTATTATACCTTCTTGCAATTGAAATTAAATTCATTGTGTATCATTAAACATTTAAATTGTACTATTTTTTGAAACTCATACACGCACTTTTCTCTGTGCATAGTTTTCTTTTTAAGTGCAAATTTCCTATTTTTTAAAGCATAATTGCGTGCTTATTTTCAGGATTTTTATTGCATATGAATCTGCACACTAGTAATCAGTAGTCTGACCACCGCCCTGCAAGGTGAATGTTATGCGTTTCGAACAGCTCTGTTCACCAAGATGGCAGTTGTCCATGGGAGAAATGTCCGAGAACGTCTCAGGGAATGGATGGAAGCTCTTGGGAATAATTCTCTTCCAGAGCAGGAGGGTTTCTGCGATGACGCGTTGCAACCAATGATCTGCAGTTGTGCATGGAGAAATGTCCGAGAACGTCTCAGGGAATGGATGGAAGCTCTTGGGAATAATTCTCTTCCAGAGCAGGAGGGTTTCTGCGATGACGCGTTGCAACCAGTGATCTGATAAGCAACGCACGTGACAGCTTGTGAGTGTGCGGACCGATGTGGCACATGGTATCATCGAGCATTTTTCCAACCGGGCCTTTAGAACGCGTATGCAATGCTTCTGTAATCTTGAGAACCCTTACAAGCTAAAATGCTTTGGAGCATGAAACCAGAACTGTCATTTCAAATAATTTAATAATTACGAAAAACACGATTTTGATGTGATCAATGTTCTTGCATTGAGTTCATACCTTGTCCTTTCATGTATATCTCTCACATTTCCCCGGTGCTTGTAATCTCACCAAAAACCAAAGTTGCCATGGCTATGCTCCAACCCTGTTGTATACATAACATAGATGTATTATTGTTTCGCGGTAAAAAATTTTATATATCGCGAAAAAAATGTAATTTCGGTTTAATTTATTTTAATACAGTTTTTGAAAACTGGTGGAAAAACACACCTTTATTATTATTATTATTATTATTATTATTATTATTATTATTATTATCATTATCATTATCTTCATCATCGTCATCATCGTCGTCGTCGTCGTCGTCATCATCATCCTGTTCACGTCCCTTGTAGAGCAAAAGCCCCTCACATAGTGAGGATTTGTAAATAAGCTAAATAGCTTGTTAATTACTATAGTAGTCTTATTTTCTGTATACTTCTCACTGGCCTCCTTTTTATTCTGTCTAATTAACGCTTCACGTATAGTTTGCTTTCCGTTGTTCTCTTCATTTTTGAATCTCTATTCCTTTTTGTTTGTATTATTTTTTGTATATATATATATATATATATATATATATATATATATATATATATATATATATATTGAGGCTACAGTTGTTGTTCAGTAAAATGAATTTTTAAGACCAGAATTTGTTCCACACTTGTGATATCCTGTTTTCTATTGTGGACTGGGAGCGATTCTTAAAGGATATGGTCTGGCCCAAATATTGGTACTGATCTACATAGTGTAAGTTTTCACCATAAGCTGTTACCGGTATTGTTGACACTTGGTCATTATTTTTGTCTTTTGAGTATTTATCGCGTCAAAGAAAGCCATATATATATGTATATATATGTATTGTAATATTCCATGATTCCCCCCAAGAATAAGGCACAAGTCAAAGAATAAATAGAAAATGCATAACATTAACATGAACTGTAAAAACAGATGAAGGCGATGTCGCGTAGCGATAGTTTTGAGAAGTAAACGGAAAACGCGACAAATTCACAATTGGGACAAGATAGGGCAGTAGCGTTCATGTAGCGAAGTCGTTTGCAAGTTATTTGAAGGAAATCGCATCACGCGTTCGAAAGATATGAACATTTTTGTATAGTATAAATTCCAGCTTGTAAACAGACATGATAGCCATTGTTGTGCTTTAAGGTTCAGTAAATCAAAAGGTGTTTGTGGCGAAAATTAAGAGAACGCGTGAAGCAATACAAACAAAACTTTAAGAACCAACAGAATAAATCATTTAGAAAATTATGGTAACAGTCGCAACGTTGGGAAACTTCGAGGGGCTACGCCAGAACAGAAAATGTGAATTAAATTAAATGATGTAATATTTTGTAGGAGAAGCAACAGCGATCGTGTGATGTTAAAAGAAAAAAAGAGCTGACGATCCGGACACAACAATGACAGAGGAGCGCGGTCGAAGTAGCTTGAATACGGATGCATGTTGAAACGCTCCGCAAAAATTTTTATTTTAATAGAAAATTGCGTTCAGTTTGTGAATAGAGTGAAATATATCGTGTTTAGTAACTGTCGAGTTAATGGAAAGATAAAACGTGGAAGAGATATTTATATATTTCACAAAAACAGTGTTCGCGGAACACTGTCGCCATATTGTCGGTCGCAGTTAACAGAAACTAGTATAGTAATTAGTGAGTAGTTTTAATCAGGATATTCTTCATTTAAAGTAAATTTGTCGTTAACAAACGTGTGTGGAAATGGATGGATGCTGTGGGGAGATGAAATAATGGATGCTACGTGTATACTACGGAGGTGACATGGAACAATGGCGTTACGCGGATGGCCGATTTCTACGAAAGGAAAGTGCAATAACTTTGCGTAATTTAATAGTTCAGATAAATGGGAAGAAAGAACAGACTAGATTTTAATGTACAAGACCAAGTTTTGCGGAAATAATAATAGGCTATATTCAGACAGAATAGGGATGCGCATTCAAGTGTGAATGATTTGTTTTGTTTTTTTGTCGATTGTGTAAATAGTAAGTGTGAATGTGATTTTATGTATTTCAGGTATTGTGTTTTGTTGTTTATTGTATTGCATTTGTGTATGTTTTGTTGTTATGTCTCCAGCGGAGTGTGGAGAGAGTGAAAACCAGAAAAGAATAAATAATGCCGGACGTATTTGGTTCGACAGTAAGCCATATGATATGATTTCGTGATTTTGTATTAAACAGTGACCTACGCCCAAGTGTCCAAGTATCTCGTTAGGCTCCTGTACAGGCCAACCACAGCCTCACGCTCAATAGTTTTATAACATTGAAGGAGTAGCTAAGTAACGGGCACAGTTTTAGATAAAGGAGGCAAAAGTTAGCAGGGCAGCAAGCAAAAGTTAGCAGGGTAGCAAAGTTTATATAGAGTAGAGAGATTCAAGGTATAGTCGTTTTATTTCATATTGTCGCCGCAACGTGGTGCGGTTACATACAGGTTTGGGATAAGTAGGCAAGACGTTCCATTACAGTATATATATGTATATATATATATATGTATATATATGTATATATATGTATATATATGTATATATATGTATATATATTATATATATATATATTATATATATTATATATATATATATATATATATTATATATATCGTACAATGTATATGAGGGAGAGAGAGTGAACGTTACAGCCATCATTGAATGAACATATGTGCCTCAATCCTGTTCCGCAGGCCCTCGGTGGCACCGCTGCTGCTATCGCCGAGGGTCATCCATGATTGCAAGGGCCTCGTAAAGCGTTACGCTGACCCCATCCATAATATTGTTGATGTCATTCGGCTGAATTACGTTGAGTCAGCCGATGGGAGGCTACACGTCGGTAAGAGGAGTCTGCATTCTATTTGTTTTGCTATTTTGCTATAAACCAGGCCTACGGGTCAATGACCCCCATCTCGATCAGGTTTTTCGTCCAGTTTCCCTGATCCATTGAGCAAATGCTGAGATGGCCCCTTGTGTTGCTTCTGGACATAAATGTAACTTCATTTTCTGTGCACGTCTTCTAGAATTCAGTGGGAAATACAATTATTCAAATTATCGTTTCCATGTTGTTGCGGCAGGAAGTATTATTCCGAAGGACAACAGGGATAAGAGCCAAAACTTATTGCGTTTGTATCCTTGAAAATAGATTTTATTACATGGGAGTTTTTTTTCCTTCCTTCAAAATTTAAGTAGTATATGACTTAGTGTAGGGATCACAGAATTTTGAAAATGTGCACACAATTCACTTTTCCCCATAGCACGTCATACACAGTTTTAACTGTTTTTTAAGGAAAATAAATAAATAAAAGTAAACCGATAAATGCCACATTTTTCTACTTTCATTGCATACTTACCTTATTAGAGGGCGACTATTATTTTTGTATTTCCTCGCTCTTCGTGAGGAACTACTTCGTAAGGAGAGAAGTAAGTAGGAGGAGAAAGTTAACTAATTGTGCGCCGAAAAACGGCGAATTTTCGGAAGAAAATCTCTTTTTGCCGGGCCCTGGTGACGAAAAAGTGGATAAATACAGTGGCTAAATGTAAGGAAAAAAATCTCTAACACGTGGTGTAACTAGAATCCATATAAGGTGGGTCCTTGATTCCGAAAAATCGATTGACGGCAAAATGTCAGACCGTCTGTCTGTGAGCAAAGCTAGCGGCTAAACTGTTCAGCCGACAGACGGACGGTCGTTTAAAAATATAGTGGTTTGCGTAACAAGGGTGCGAAACAGATTATTCACGCAATAGTTGAGTTTGTCGTCCGAGTGTAGCGACGAGGACAAAGAGACGAGTCCGGGAATCAGCTCGTGCCCGTATTGCATGTCGTATTTTTAAACGCGCTGTCATCGAAACGCAGTGCATCAAATAATGGAATATGAATTAAATATCAAATAACTAGAAATACCTTTCTTGTACAAAAATAAATGGATTCCGGCCAGTGCCGTAACGCTATTTTTTTATAAATAATAACCATTTCGTCGTCAAGACGAAAGGCAATTGCGAATAGTTTACAGATGTTTCGCACACGCTTCGAGATGTTTCGCACACTGTGAAAAAATTAGCTGTTTCGCACCCGGAAACAAGCACGAGAAACCGTCTTTCGCGCTCGGCGCGTTACAAACTCTATTTCGATACCAAGGACCCACAATCTGACTCTGTAACGTGTTGTAAGAAGTAATGTATTACATATTAGAACAAGATTTATCTCCTTTTACCGCATCAGAGCCTCACAATACGTGTTTTTGGGTGAAAAAAAATCGCCGTTTTTTTTTTGCGTTACGTAACTTTCTCTTTTCTACGTATATTAGTCCGTATATATGTACGTATACGACTGAAAAAAGTAAAAAGATGCTTCGTCGTAGCTTAATTCTTGCATGATCAATTGGTTTTGGATCCAGCATCGAAGCTAGCGCCCACCGCGTCTGATGTGGTGTATTAGCAGAGTGATCAAAATTTCTCATCTGTTCATTGTTACAATACGATCAGCAAAATTATGGGTTAATTCGAATAATAGTATTCAATTTATGTTCATTTTCAAACGGAGAACGCGGGTAATTCTTAGTTTAGGGAACGGTTCGCTCTTTTCGGTTTCGATTCATTCTCTCGCAGTGCAATGGCTTTGTATACACTTTGTTCCCACTAAATTGTAACGCCAAATTACTTTCGGGAAAGATTCGCTCTTTTCGATTTCGGTTCATCCACTCGCAGTGCAATGGCTTTGTATACACTTTGTCTCCACTAAATTGTAACGCCAAATTACTTTCTAAGGCCCGATTTCTCGCTTCGCTCGCCCGGATTCAAGTCATGGCGAGTCCCTCTTCGGCCCTCGCGTTCACTATAAACAACCTTGAGTCTATCCACCTCATAATTATCAATTCACTTTCATAAGAAAGCATTTTAATGGTTAAGTTCGCTCTCTAAAATTAATGAAATTGAAAACTCACCTTAGTCTGTTATTGGGTAAACTTATAACTTTGTAAATTGCATTTTAGAAACACAGTCCGGACATTCACACCCTTTTCCCAAAATATATTTTTGGCACCATTTTATAACATTCATATCCTCATCTTTTCACATATCACCGAAGAAACACCCGCTCAAAACCTCGATTTTGAACATTCTGGTCTCCAGCATTCAAACTGCGCAGTTTTAAACACGTTCGGAAGAAAGAACATTACAAGCGTTTAGAACCGAATTCCACGAACAGTTCACAGTGAAGGAGAGTCGTACCCTAAAATAAGAATTAGCCGAAAACGCTTGAGCGTTGAGCATGTCTGTGAGCCCATATAATAAGAAAACTAGATATTTCTCACGGCGTTTTGTTCTTTGCAACGAGAATATGGTTGTACATATTGTACGTATATACTTTTCCATTTACGATGCTAACGGATTCTTGTTTGTTGCAGTCTTAATGGTGGTCGACTTAATCATAGCATTGCTCAACGGTCTTTTAGGCATAGCGAGCTACATGCTTGCAGTTGGCGCTCGTAGGGTGAGTTGCAACAACAACAACAACAACAACAACAACAACAACAACAATAATAATAATAATAATAATAATAATAATAATAATAATAATAATAATAATCGGATTCAGCCTAATGCTGATCCCCCTGTTTAGTTACATGCAAGACTTGCAACCGGACAAAATGATACCGAGCCCGTGCAAGTGCATGTCCTGCGAGGTTCAATATGGCCTATTTGCGAGAAAAAATTACAACAATAATATTATTGTATATTTAAAAAAAGGTATTCTGCCATGGCTTCGATTTCCTGAGAGTTGACTCGTGTTGAATTTTATATTTTGTATTTTTTGTTGGTTAAACTGGTTAAACGTTGGATTTCCAAGTTTTGAAAATGGAATGTTTGCGGCATGGCACAAGTCAGTGTTGAAATTTCTTCTAGCCTTCACTTTTGGACCGCACTTGCTGAAGAAGGTCTAAATAGTTTTTTTTCACATTTTTTGCATATTTGCATGAGTTGCAGTGTTTTTATGATGTTTACCACCTTTTCACAACACTGGCAAAAAATAAATTTCCAGACCGCCGTGAATCTTCTTCTCCATAAATCCACTCTTTTAGCAATGCACTTCTTGAAACTTTCTCTTTTGGCATTGAAGCAAGCATGTTTAACAGGAACAGCAAATTTACTGATCTGACATGCACAAAACTTGCAAACCAATATAAAATTATGGATGAAAACTTTGCGTATCTTGGGTAATTCTAAAGCGAAAGCCGTGAGCTCTAATTTTGAAGACAGTTGTGTTATTGGTAAGGAACAGATAGCTCACTAATCAATGCGGAGATCGGGAAGACCAGAACAAATTTCCTGTTCTCTGGAGCGCTCTGACGGGCTTCGGCGAAGGAGATAAGGTAATCCGCTCGATGTCAAATTCTCATAAGTCTCTATAAGCAGCAGTGTCCCTGCTCGACGCGTTATATACCGGGAGCGGTAGCTCAGTGCATCAACTGATGTCACTGCAGCGTCTCTGACCGGGAGGTTCTAGGTTACACTCCCCTTGGCGGCAGAATTTTCGACACTAGCTTCTCAGCTAGGTCGAATTCAGTCGCTGTCTGGAGGAGAATTCTAGCGGTCGGCTGCTCTGATCGGTAGTTTTCCGTGGTTTCTCCGATCAACACCAGGCGAATGCCGGAGCAGTACCCTACCAAACGGGCCACGGACCACGCGCGATCTTTCCTTCCTCTTCCTTGTCCTATTCTCTCCCCTTACACAGACACTTACACCAACATGCACTACACTACCACATAATCCGGGAGACCGGTCGGGAGCTTGTCTCGTCTGAGGCGGTGCCCCGCTGGTGGGAGAGTCCTGGTTAGGGGGAAACCCCACTAGCCGACGGTAGGTCGGCGCCGGATCTCGCCATCCAGCGGGGAAAATCACCGCCATCTCCCGAGAACCAACATGCACTACACTTATGGGACTAATGACCGAAGCAGTTGACGCGCCCGGAAACACGAAAAAACCAACCAATCAATAGACGCGTTATAGGTGAGAACACATAGGACATAGATCTTCTCGATCGTTGGACGCGCTGGCAGATTTTAGGCGGTTGTTAATTGTTTGATAAAATATTATCCATCAGTGATTTCTAAAAAAAGTAATTGTAGAAAACAAAATACAGTCAACAAAAATATTGAAAATGCGGAAAAAACAATAAAGACACTTATAGGTTCCTAACGCTCGATTCTGCGTATCCCTAAAATAGGTATTTAAAGGCATTATAAAACCCTCGCATTGTAATAGTCATTTCTGAGGTAAACATTGATAATGGGGTAAGTTTCTTAAAAATACACCCAAAGAAATAAAATAGAAAAAGGCCGGACTCTAGTTACAAGCATTTTTAATGATTAGATATAATTTAAAAATGAAGAGAATAATTCAACAGCTGAAAGGGTTTTATTTTTGTTTCAATGAGCTTCATTCACTAGCAGAATCAACAAAAAGAAACTATCCTCATTATCTTCATCTGTATTTGAAGTATTTTAAATAGTGACTTTTTTAAATACACCTCTTTTATGTATTTAAATATATCTCTAAAAGACATGATGAAAAACTAAAAAAATTATTCAATAAAAAAAGGTATTTAAATAGTGTTTCAAATACAAATATTTAAATACTTCCAATCCTGTCTAGTAATGAGGCTGTAAACGTTCCACGTTTTTCTGGGTCCATAAGAGCGATTATCAAACACATCGACGTGGAAACTGTTTATCTTTATGGAAAATTAGAACGCGACGTTTATACAAAAATTCCAAGAAGTGTGCAAGTAAATGGGTACAAAGTTTTACAGCTGAAGAGCTTGTAACTATCAAAAATAAACACATTATGAGGAAATCTAATTTCGTGAAAGAGGTTATTGAAAAATGGAGAGAATTCTGAAATATCACACATTTTACAACTTGAATGAGGACATGTTGACCAACGACATCGACAAAAATACGTTGAGTCGCCATATGTTATCGTTAGGAATGTTGATATGCGTTTTATCTTTTCGTGTACACACGACAGGGGGCTATTTATTGGTAATCATTTCATGTGATAGATTTCGTGTGGAATCTGAAAAACAACGTGTTGATTTAAGTAATAGTAGTTTGTGCCTGAAATAAAACGGTGTACCTTTTTGCATGTAACTTGACCTAGTTATTGTGACCCAGCTACTACGTATTCGTAATTCAACAAACTGAGCTTGTTATCCAACAAGGTCTCGCCAATACTAGTGTAAGAGATGCATCGCATAAGGCCGGCATTTGTGAAAGGACAGCAAAAAATTTAAGCATTTTTTAAATATCAGCATTACTTTTACATATTTTAAATTTTAAACGAGTTAGTTAAAAAGTTTACTCTGATTTTTCCAATATAAAATCTCTCTTTTAGTATTACATTAAAGTGAAAAATAAAAACACTAATATGTAACTATAAGTAATACAATTTTTTTTTTTTATTTTTTTTTTTTTTTTTTATTTATACAAATTGAATAATTATACAATTTCCTCTGATTTTTTAAATCAAAAAAACAGTTAAAAACTGCGTATGACGTGCTATGGGGAAAAGTGAATTGTGTGCACATTTTCAAAATTCTGCGATCTCTACACCAAGTCATATACTACTTAAATTTTGAATTTTTGAAAGGGAGAAAAAACAAAAACTCCCATGTAATAAAACCTATTTTCAAGGATAAACAAGCAATAAATTTTTGAATTTTTAAAGGGGGAAAAAAAAAAACAAAAAACTCCCATGTAATAAAATCCATTTTCAAGGATAAATAAGCAATAAATTTTGAATTTTGAAAGGAGAAAAACAACAAAAACTCCATGTAATAAAATCTATTTTCAAAGAAAATAAGCAATAAATTTTGGCTCTTATTACTTCCTGCCGCGACAACATGGAAACGATAATTTGAATAAATGTATTTCCCACTGAATTTAGAAGACGTCACAGAAATGAAGTTACATTTATGTCCAGAAGCAAAACAAGGGCCATCTCAGCATTTGCTCAATGGATCAGGGAAACTGGACGAAAAACCTGATCGAGATGGGGGTCATTGACCCGGAAGCTGTAGTACAATAGTTGCTACAGGTTGTTTATACTCATTTATACAGTCCAAATGGTAAATAATGCATTATGTATCATTGTTAAAATTAATGTTCCTTTTCTTGTGATGCTCAGTATAGTCTCTAATTGTATAGAAACAGTTATGCAGCAGAAACGATTTCACTTGGGATTTAAACTTTTCTATTGAATTTAATCGTTTAATGTCATCTGGCAAAGTGTTGTAAAATAATGTACATGTATTGTATGTGAATTTTTTGTAATGAGCTGTTGATACTGTCACCTGATGAATATGATTTCTACGTCGAGTGTTATAGTAATAGACTTCGGCATTTTCTGAAAATATATTCCCGCCCTTGAGCAAGTCATTTTTTACAAAAACCACTGATTCGTAAATAAAAAGACACGGTAATGGTAAAATTCCTAGATTAATGAAGAGACGCTTACATGAATCACGTGGGTGGGATTTGGTTATTATTCGTACAATTCGTTTTTGTAATCTAAAAGTCTGGGAGCTATAAGATGTATTTCCCCAGAATATTATGCCATATCTCAGGTGGGAATGAACATTCGCGAAGTATACACAACGAGCAGTATGAAGGCTGACTGAATTTGCAAGAATTCTGAACGCGTAGCATAATGAACTTAATTTTGTGTTCAATTCATTTAAATGGACGTTCCATTTAAGGTTTGACTGAATTTTCGGATATTTCATCAATTTCGCATAATTGCATATCGGCTACTTTCATTACTGATGCTGCAACTGTAAAGTCGAAGTTCAAATGTCTGTACAGGATAAATAACATTTATATTACAAAATTCCAAAAACTAGAATATGGGAGCAGAAAACAAAAATTCGCCCGAGGGAGGCAAATTACCTTGCAGCGATTCTGGAGATACCTGATTAGGAAAACCCAGCTAACCGAGTATATGTTGACACCGGACCTCACCATCCAGTTGGATCACACCGCCGCCATCTAACACAATAAAACCTCCACAACACTTACGGGAGTAATGACTTTAGCCGCTGAAACAGTAATCAATCAAGTAATCGTTACCAATAATACGAGAGAGCATTTGTAGTACTTCGTACTACTCCCCCCAAATATTTATTTATTTAACGTCAAAAAAGCAGTTAAAAACTGCGTATGACGTGCTATGGGGAAAAGTGAATTGTGTGCATATTTTCAAAATTCTGTGATCCCTACACTATGTCATATACTACTTAAAATTGGAGAAAAAAAAGAAAGCTCCCAAGTAATAAAATCTATTTTCAAGGATAAACAGGCAATAAATTTTGCCTTTATCCATGTTGTATTTATCCATACTGATTTGTAAATGGAAATATAAAGTTGTGTTTACTCGGTTGTTGCAGAAGAATCGAGTGTTCATGCTTCCCTGGATCTGCGTTTCCGGAGTCAGCATCTATGGCAGTCTCCTCTATGCTCTCGGACACGTGATGATGGAGCATGACATGGCCGTGAATGAAGGAATAACCATTGCGCAATTCATCGTAGCCGTCTTCGTCATGGGCAAGTTTGACATAAATAACACTGCTAAGTATTCAAACTAGTGGTGTTACATCTCATACTTTCTCGCATTATTTCTAAGTTTCGCAGTTGTCGATAATTCGGAGAGTTTAACAAAAAAGAAGCCTGCACCATTTTTAATTGTCCTTTGCTGTTTACGAGGAAAGAATTTAAAGGAAAAAATTAGAGCCATTTTTGATAAAAAAATATAAATGACATTTCCTGTAATAAAATCAATTCGAAAATCATATCCAGACTCTTCCGCATTATTTATTTGCAATGATTGCATTTGTGAGTAGACGAGCTTCAAATGATTTTCAATTACGTTTCTCAGTGGTTTTCACAAAACACAGTTTTTCAAACTCAATAGTTTTCTGTAAAAAGAGCCTCAAACTTTCATTTTCAGAAAACTGAAACGTTTTCTCAAGATAGGTTCAAATTTTTCAAAGAAAATTTGCATATAGGACCAGGTTTTACTTTTGTAGCTTAAGATTTTATCTATTCGACAGACCGTAACTATTTACGTCCCGATGGGACGCATATCGACTTACCCTAGACACCTACAGACTTACCTTTCTGACACTAGACACTACAGACTTACTTTCTGACCCTGAAACCTACAGACTTACCTTTCTGACACTAGACACCTACAGACGTACCTGCTGCCTGTCATCTGGGGTCAGCAGAACGCGAGGCCCTCCGCTACAACACATACATAAGAGACAATGGACAATCATGTCCGCGGTAGGACTCGAACCCACCACTCTTTGGACTGAAACGCTGAGTCGGTACACGCAATTAACGACCCGGTTATCGAGGTCGGCTCGAATCTTTCTCCTCTATAATATTCTTGTCGAGTCGCAGATAAGTCAAAAAAAAATGTTTATCTAACATATGACAATTAAAATACATTTTACAGTATGTATTAAATAACTGCTATCCTTTAGTTTTTACACGTTGTTATGCAGTGTTAAAATATGTTCTTAGGTCAAAAGAAATGCTTGTGAGTCACAAAGAAAATAAAAAATTTAAAAATATGCACAGCAGAGAATACAATACATTGATACCATCTGATATAACAAATACACATTTTTGGATTTGCCAATGACCTAGTTTATGAGTGGAGCAGTTTTTCTTTGTTTCCCCAAAATTTCCCTTGACGACTGAAGTCTATTATTCCAATTTTCGTTAGAACAGATGTTTTGTTATCAATAAATAATCTCGTTTTTTTTATTTTCAGTGGGACATGCTGTGTCTCTTTTCCTGATTCATCTCTTCTTCATGAAACTACTTTCCTTAGAGCGCAAGCGTTTGGAAGGATAAACGTTTGAAATTATTTTCTCAATTAATTCCCCAGAAAAGCATTAATGTATTTAAATCCTTCAATTAATAATAATTTTCGTTTTACATGCACTATTTATTTCTTTTGCAAAATCTCTTTCCTTCATATATATACACACATAAAGCAGCGGTACTTGATATATAAAATTTTAGGTTTCGGAGCACTCTCCAAATTAATCATTAATTTAATAGAAATAGTTGAATATTTATATTGTAATTTTAATACTTATTCCCGAAGTATCGGAACGCCGTTCCGTCGCATTTCGCCAGAAATCAATGTAAATAGATCGTCAGATGTGAGTAAATATGACTAAAAAGAGAATATGGAGAGGACATTTGATGCTAGAGCGATGTAAATGGTGAATTTCGAACAAGGAAACAACTAGCAGAATTGGTCTAAACGTTCTTGAGAGCATGCTTGAGTTTATGGATAGTTACGCTAAGTAAAAAACATTTATTGAGGAACTGAAAGTTATAAAGTGAAATGAAGTCGATTCAAGGCTTTGATATAAATTCAAGGCAGTATATGGGTATTCGTGTGAAAATTCACCTACTATTTGAACTTTGGGGGGAAATTGTAAACCGTTGTTAATTGTTTGGTTCAGGCCACTCCATGGTTTTGGCTAATTTAGTTAATTTTTGGTTTGTTTAGTTTTGGCTTTTGTTATTATTCGAAGAATACGAAGTTGAAAAATTATTAAGTATTAGTAGTTTGTTTAGATTTTTGTTCTTTTTGTTAATAAATGTTTCAAAGTGAATTTGAGTCTGTTTATTCGATAAGAACCAGTAAGATATTTAATCAACGGGCAATCTGGCGGGCGGGCGGGCCGTCTGGCGGGCGGGCGGTTTCGTGGGCGCGCGGTCTGGCGGGCGGTTTCGTGGGCGCGCGGTCTGGCGGCGGGCGGTCTGGCAGCGGGCGGTCTGGCGGGCGGTCTGGCGGGTAGTGGGGCGGGCGGGCGGGCAGCGGGCGGTCGGGCGGTGTGGCTAGCGGACGGTCTGGCGGGCGGTCTGGCGGGTAGTGGGGCGGGCGGGCGGGCAGCGGGCGGTCGGGCGGTCGGGCTGTCGGGCGGTCTGGCGAGCGGGCGGTCTGGCGGGCGGTCTGGCGGGTAGTGGGGCGGGCGGTCGGGCGGTCGGGCGGTCGGGCGGTCGGGCGGTCGGACGGTCGGGCGGTCGGGCGGTCGGGCGGTCGGGCGGTCGGGCGGTCGGGCGGTCGGGCGGTTGGGCGGTTGGGCGGTTGGGCGGGCGGTTGGGCGGTTGGGCGGGCGGGCGGTCGGGCGGTCGGGCGGTCGGGCGGTCGGGCGGTCGGACGGTCGGGCGGTCGGGCGGTCGGGCGGTCGGGCGGTCGGGCGGTCGGGCGGTCGGGCGGTCGGGCGGTCGGGCGGTCGGGCGGGCAGTCTGGCGGTCTGCCGGGCGGTCTGGCGGCCTGGTGGACGGTGGGGCCGGCAGTTGGGAGGGCGGGCGGGCGGGCGGTCAGTCTGCGGGCGAACGGTCTGGCGGCCGGGCTGTCTGGCGGGCGGGCGGTCTGGCGGGCGGGCGGTCTGGGGGCGGTGGGGCGGGCGGTGGGGCAAGCGGTCTGGCGGTCGGGCGGTCAGGCGGCAGGCGGGCGGTCGGGCGGGCGGAGGGCGGTCAGGCGGGCAGTCTGGCGGGCGGGCGGGCGGAGGGGCGGGCGGGCGGTGGGGCGTGCGGGCGGGCGGTGTCGGTCGGTCGGTCGGTCGGGGCTGTCTGGCGGCGGGCGGTCTGGCGGGCGTTGGGGTGGGCGGTGGGTGGGTGGTCTGGCGGGCGGGCGTTCGGGCGGTCGGGCGTTCGGGCGGTCGGGCGTTCGGGCGGTCGGGCGTTCGGGCGGTCGGGCGTTCGGGCGGTCAGGCGGGCGGTCGGTCGGGTGGGCGGGCGGGCGGGCGGGCGGGCGGGCGGGCGGGCGGGCGGACGGACGGACGGACGGACGGACGGACGTTTAAAAAAACAGAATCTCCAAATCGATTTTCTGCAGCATTCCGTAGCAAGTCTCATGTTCATTGAAATTCCCGATTTTTTAAAAATTCCAACACTGCATTTTGCGGGCATCTTCCTAAAACTACAATATAAGGAAGAGATTTTATCTCTCAATGAAATGTAGTCCTTAATGACGGACTTTAAATAAGTTCATGTTCAATGTTTCGAAATAGAGGTATTTTGTGTGTCATTTGGCGTCACACACAGTCGCCAGCTACATATTCCCTGCGCTTCGTGAACGTATTATGAGTGGGGAGTCGAAGTTGGTAGCTAGGTAAGTTAGAATTTTTATATTATTTCATAGTTATTTTTTCGTTTCTGACATTCGAGCTATGTGCTTACAAATTAATCTTTTAGAAATGATTTAATACCCATTTAATAATCCATATTTTTGTTCGTGTACCATGGAAAGTATTTGTGTCAATATATTGATGTATTACTTTCAAGCAAACCGCAAACCTTAATTGAAATTTACCCAATTAGGTATTCTCTTGTAAAATACGATGTAAATGTAAGATGAAAGAAAAATCGAAACAAATATGGACGATAAATTTGTACGAATTTTTATTTCACATTAATTTTATATTACCACCGTGCGCTGCCTTGGGGCACAATGCAGAGATAGTTATTTGGGAAGCTCATTGTTGAAAGGCGACAAGATAAGATACGAAACGCAGTTTTATTTGTGGAATTTGTGTTGATATTTGCATGAGAATTATTAATTTTACATACCTAATGTTATAAGATTTGTTTGAGTTTTACCACAAAAGTTGACTGAGATGTGTTAATTTAGACAGAAATTACGGTAAAAATACTATTATGTAACCGTTACAAAGGGCGAGTTATTATACGCTGCTTTAGAACCACTAGTTTTTTACTGTGTTAAGCTTAAATTTGAATTTTAAACTTGACTGGTTCTAAATTTAACGACTATGCGTGTCTTTTGTTAAAATAATCATGCATTTATGAACTTCTTTTTCTCCGGAAAGCTTCAGCCTCAAGGAATCTTAAAGGCTTAAAAAACGGTTTCCTCTCCACGTTTGTAGAATGATCTACCTCAAGTCTACAACTCTGTGTTTATGTATGCAATGCGAATCATTATAGGACTTCGTGAAGTGAAGAATTCAGCTGCACAAAATGACGTCATGTTCCAGAAAATTGGTCTTGGGTTAAGGGGAGTCAACCGCTGCCTCTCCGCGACCTTTGAAAAGCCGCATTTACAAAGTCGCGCGATGGAACAAAGTTTAACGTTAAGAGAGTGAGATGGCCAGAGACCGCGTGGCGTAAGTGGGAGTGAAGGCATATATCCAGGGGCATCCTCAGAAAACTAGGGGCCTGAGGCTATTGATCCACCGCGCTCCTCATTTCAAACAAAACTAGCGGCGCTAAAACAGCTTGTACCTTTTTGCCCGTACTTTCACTCTAAATTACGCGAAAAGTACTCAAATTTTCGAAAAATTGTGCACGATTTTATTTCAAAATCTAACTTTAAGGAACAGGTTTCATTAAGGGAAAAATCTCTGTCTTCATAATTGTAGTTGTAGGAAGGCCGAAAAGTGTTGAAATTTTGCAACTTTCGAAAAATCAGAGTTTTAATGCAAATGAGACCTGCAGAATACACCTAAATGTCCTTCACACTGTTCAACAACAAAATTTAATCAAAATAATGGAGCCATTTTTTCTCGAATATTTGGAAAATGTCCAAGGGGTTTTATGTGAAGTAACCCCAAAATTGAAATATCGGTTTTAAATTCAACGGAAAGCAACATCAGCCAGATCGATTGGGAAACTTCAATTTTGGAGAAAACCGGCTAAACGATTTCGCCGCTAGCGTTGTTCATAGATGGAAAGACGTTTTCTCGTCATTCGAATTTTCGGTATCAAGGACCCAGAAAACATGGATTCTGGATACACCACTTTTTAGAGGATTTTTTTCTAAATTTAGCAACTGGATGTATCCACTCTTTCGTTAACAAGGCCATGTAAAAAGAGTTTTTCTGTAGAAAATGCGCCGTTTTTTCGCACAGCATTACACAACTCTCCATGTTTATTAGCAAAATATTACTGTAATAGAATACATTTTGGAATAAATAAAAATGAAATTGCATTTATTATTGTACAGGTTCGATCATATTTTATGATATTTTTTCGGGATGTTTTATAATTTTTTTTCTAGGCATGCCATCCCTCCCAAATGTGTGCGTACCGAAATATTGATCTTTATATATTAATTTTTTATACTTTTATTTTTCGGTTTATTATATGTATAATAAAATGAAAAACAAAGTCTTATTAGTACAAAGAAAAATAGCTGGCTTTAACGGGAAAGTCTTATTTACTGAAAATAATAATATAGTTTCTTGTTCTGTCTTTCAATATGTGTGTGTGTGTATATATATATATATATATATATATATATATATATATATATATATATATATATACCCGACTTTTTCGCAATACACCTCCTAAATATATTTTTGTTCACCAATTCTAAGGACATGTATTAATTCTTCAGAATTCCTCCATACGGATAACATTGGACGATAATGAGAAAGAATGATTATTGATTTAAAATTTCTACACCTAAAATAAATAAATATCACGAGCTTCTGTGTTGAACAATAAAATTATATTAATTTTTATCTACTGAACAATAAAATTGAAAGGCAGAAGAAGAAACTATACTACTATTTCCAGTTAATATCGCACACGGTTTATGACTTTATTCATATTTATTTACACTAATAACACTGTTTTATTTTTCAGTTTATTATATCAATGCATTAGTGACTTAGCTTCTTTTCTTCTCGATTGTTCTCGGTTCACACATCGTGTCAGCTTCTTCCTCGCATTATCATAACTTCAGGACCCAATTTAATGTGTCGAAGTTCTTGTCCTACTTTTTTCGCAAATACCAATATTATTACATACCTACTCTTTATATTAAAACATTAGTTTGTCGAAAACACAGCCAAAGACGTCCTCTCTCGAACGTTTTTTATCATCCTTTTTTTAAACCTCTTCTCTCTGTCCATTTTTTAACTCCACGCCGATAAATGTCCTAAGGCTTTAACATAACTAATGCTCGTTGTAAATAAACATGTAAAATGATATATTACAAATGGGTTCTGCATGAAAAAATATAATATTTCTTGTGTATACTTGGGTGTCGTTATTAAAATTTTTAATACATTAAAATCATTTTCCGATCAAAAATTTAAATTATTGAACAGATCTCCTACAAGTATACTGGTGACAAAGTAAATGCTATTGCTCTTATTTTGTTGTTCTTGTATTTGACAATAGAATGCGAAGAAACCAAAGACACGCCATGCATTGAGAATGGATCTCGCTCTTAACACGACATTCATTTCAATTAACCATCATTTAAACCCCCTTCATTAGCAGGGTTACCAGATCGACACGATAGAAAGAGCGCATTCTTTATATTTAAGATAAAACACTCGCTAAAAAGTTGCACCTGAAATATATATCGAAAAATCAATCGATATATATATATATATATATATATATATATATATATATATATATATATATATATATATATATATATAAAGATTGATTATTTCGTGTTTCCGGGTGCGTCAGCTGCTGTGGTAATTAGACTCGTAAGAATTGTGCACAAGGGTGAATACAGCCGATTATTCGTATATTCGTTGTATATTTTTGTAGTACACACACACACATATATATATATATATATATATATATATATATATATATATATATATATATATATATATATATATTTACTACAAAAATATACAATAAAATAACAATTGTTTATTGTTTAACAAGAATTGATTAACTTTATGATTTATGATCGACTGGATTCACCCTTGTGCACAATTCTTACGAGTCTAATGACCACAGCAGCTGACGCACCCGGAAACACGAAATAATCAATCAACCCATTATTCCTTAAACAGCCTCCCCCAAAAAGAAAACCAACCGCCAGCGCGCTCTCCGCGACAGTCGAGTCGCCGCCGGTCGGCGCCGCCGCGGGCGCTAGTGGCGCTAGAAAGCGACCGCACCACGCTTCCTTCTCGCGCGCCCCCACGCGGCCAGCAGCACTCACTCACCCGCCGCTCGCTCGCTCCGTTAGTCCACCCGCGGCCTTCGCCACACCATGACAGCAGCAGCGGCGTTCAACACCACCACCGCCTTCTCGCCGGATGACGGCGGCGGCGGCGGGGCGTCCGCGCTGGGGGTGGTGGCGCGACCGCTGTCCCCGCGCGGGGGCCCGCTCATGCGGTTGCTGCTGCTGGCGCCGCCGCCCGCCCCGGCGCCCCCGTCGCGCCCCCCGGCCTGCCGCCCGGCCCGCTCAACACCAGCGATGTGGACGGGTGCGGCGCCGCCGAGATGCTGCCGTCCCTGCACGACTACTACGCCGGTGAGTGGGGCTGGTGGACGATTGATTGATTGTTTTTTTTTCGTGTTTCCGGGCGCGTCAACTGCTTTGGTCGTTAGTCCCGTGAGTGTAGGGCATGTTTTTTTCGCGGGAGATGGCGGTGATCTTCCCCCGCTGGATGGCGAGATCCGGCGCCGACCTATCGTCGGCTGGTGGGGTTTCCCCCTAACCAGGACTCTCCCACCAGCGGGGCACCGCCGCAGCCGGGACAAGCTCTCAGCTCCCGACCGCTCTCCCGGAATATGTGGTAGTGTAGTGCATGTTAGTGTAAGTGTGTAAGGGAAGAGGAGAGGACAAGGAAGAGGATGGACAGAACGCGCGCGGTCCGTGGTCCGTTTGGTAGGGTACTGCTCCGGTATTCGCCTGGTGTTGATCGGAGAAACCACGGAAAACTACCGATCAGAGCAATCGGCCGCTAGAATTCTCCTCCAGACAGTGACTGAATTCAACCTAGCTGAAAAGCTAGTGTCTAAAACCCTGCCGCCATCACGACTCGAACCTAGGACCTCCCGGTCAGAGGCGCTGCAGCGTTTGTACGAGAAAGGATGCGCCACATTCTATTGTGTCATTTGAGAAAGTATCTGCAACATCGGAAGACACAAAGGTGTCGTTCTCTTGTTTTCCGATCTAGTTAACAAACGTTCCAATAAGCGCTTTAGCGTTTATTTTTTTTTATTTTCAATGTCCTTTTCTTCTAAGTGTTGTCATTTCTTTTTGTCAGTGTCAGCGATGTTGACGGGTACGGATCGGTGGCGATACTGCCGTAACTGCACGAGTACTGCGCCGGTGAATGTCACTCATGGTGTGCGAGAAAGATGGTGCCGTGTTGTACTTTTTTCATCTGAGAAAGTTCGCGCAACATCGAAATATACAAACGTCGTATGTTGAGTTGTTTACGATGTAATTGGCAAATGTACTTTAATCACAATCGAGTATTCTATAAGTAAATTGACCGGGAGCGGTAGCTTAGTGCATCAACTGATGTCACTGCAGCGCTTCTGACTGGGAGGTCCTAGGTTCGAGTCCTGACGGCGGCAGGATTTTCGACACTAGCTTTTCAGCTATGTCGAATTCAGTAGCTGTCTGGAGCAGATTTCTAGCGACCGGCTGCTCTGATCGGTAGTTTTCTGTGGTTTCTCCGATCAACACAGGCGAATGCCGGAGCAGACCCTACGAAACGGGCCACGGACCGCGCACGATCTGACCTTTCCCTTCCTTGTCCTATCCTCTCCCCTTACACACACTCTTTCACTAACATGCACTACATTACCAGATATTCCGGGAGACCAGTCGGGAGCTTAGAGCTTGTCCCGGCTGGGGCGGTGCCCCGCTGGTGGGAGAGTCCTGGTTAGGGGAAAACCCCACTAGCCGACGGTAGGTCGGCGCCGGGTCTCGCCATCCATCGGGGAAAGATCACCGCGCATATCCCGAGAAAAAACAGGCACTACACTAACGGGACTAATGACCAAAGCAGTTGACGCGCCCGGAAACACGAGAAAATCAAATCAAATCTGGTGAGGGGGACCGGTGTTTCATCATTTGTACGAGAAACATTGTGTCACATTGTATTCTGTTATCAGATAAAAGTTCGTGCAGCACGGAAATGTGAAAATGTCACATTCAGTTGTTTTCGATCTAGTCCGCAATCATTTCGCATTAAGGTTTTTTTTCTATTTCAGTTCCTTTTTTTTTTTTTTTTTTTTTTTTTTTTTTTTTTTCGTTTTTATGTTGGCGGAAGCGGCGCCATAGGGATGCCGGCGGGGTGAGTGCTACTCACGGTGTGCGAGGAAGACTGCCACGTTGTACATTCTGTCATCCAAGAAAGAATTTGCAACGACGAAATAGGGGAATATCGCAGTAAATTCGTGATTGCCACCAAAATATGTAAACGTGACGTTAAATTGTGTTTCCGATCTAATTAACAAATTTGCTTTAATCACGTCCCTTTGTGTATGCTGAAAGAAAAATATCGTAAAGTAGCATCTTTTTTTTGTTATGTGCTGTTTTTCGCTGTCCTTTTTTATTTTTGTTTTGCCATATCTTTTTTTGAATGTTTGCCATCGATATGTCTGCGGGACCGCGTAGATACAGCCGTCTCTGCCGATGAGTGAGACTCGTGGTTGATTGCTGTGCGAGAAAGATTGTGCGACGTACCGTACTTAGCGTCATCAGAGAATATTCCCGCAACTCGCAGCAATGCAAAGCTCATGAAGAGTTCGATTTCTCATCTGATCCACAAACGTAATGTTTCATTAATTTCGCGTATATATTCTGTTTTTCTTTCCACTTTTCGTTTTTTTTTTCTTTTTCTCATACATTTTCGTGAATGTTAGCGATGTTGGCAGTGCGAGAACGCGGAAATGCTTTCGTTCAATTACGTCGGTGAGTGTGACTCGTGTTTGGTTGTTGTGCGAGAAAATACTCGTGTTTAATCATTTATACGAGAAAGTTTGTGTCATCTTTCTGTCATCTGATAAAAGTTCGTTCATCACCGAAATGTGCAAATTTCACGTTCAATTCTATTTCCGATCCGTTCATCAACCATTTCGGGTTTCTTTTCTATTCTATTTCACTGTTTTGTCAGTCGGCGATGTTGACGGGTGCTGAGTCGCGGAGATGCTGCCTTCTCCGCGGTGAAGTGCAGTGTAATTAGAAAGTTGTGTATTTAATAGTTTAAAATAATTGTGCTGGTCAGCCATAAAATGTAGAGTTGTTTCTATTATTGTTATTATTGCTCGTATTGTTAGCATTTTATTATATTATTATTATTCTTTTAAAATAATTTAAAGTTAAATTTTATGTATATCTTATAGTAATATTTACATTCTGCTACCAAGTTGCAAAAACCTACCTGCAGAAATAATATATCTCTATCTATCTATCTATCTATCTATCTATCTATCTATCTATCTATCTATCTATCTATCTATCTATCTATCTATCTATCTATCTATCTATCTATATCTATCTATATCTATCTATATCTATCTATATCTATCTATCTATCTATATCTATCTATATCTATCTATCTATATCTATCTATCTATATCTATCTAATCTATCTATCTATCTAATCTATCTATCTATCTATCTATGTATCTATCTATGTATCTATCTATCTATGTATCTATCTATCTATGTATGTATCTATCTATCTATCTATCTATCAATCTATCTATCTATCTATCTATCTATCTATCTATCAATCTATTACCTTGCCGCAGAGTAGCACTGGCAGTTGGTTGATGTGCGAGAAAGTGTGTGACACGTTGTACTTTCTGTCATACGAGAAAGTTCGCGCAATACCGAAATATGCAAACGTTACGTTCAGTTCTGTTTTCGATCTAATTGGTAATGTGCTGTAATCACGTTCATTTAGGTTATAAGTAAATTATCGTCTCTTAGCATCGCTTTGACAACGTTCTTCCTTCTTTTGAGTTTTCTTTTATAATTTTTCCTTTTGCCATACCTTTTTGTGAAACGTCAAGTCTGAACGTCAGCGATGTTGACGGGGAAAGGACTCCGGAGATGCTGCCGTCCGTGCCGGACTACCACGCCGGTGATTGGTTTTGTGCGAGAAAGATTGTGCTACGTTGTACTTTTTTGACATTTGAGAACGTTCGTGCAACGCTGAAATGGGCAAACATCACATTAAATTACGTCTCAGATCTGAAAAATGTTTCTTTAATAACTTTCTTTTGAGTATAGTAGTATAAGTAAATCATCGTACTGTAGCATCATTTTAATGTTCTGTTCTTTCTTTTTCTTATTTTTCGTTTCGCTCTACCTTTTTGTGAAATGCCAGGTATGAACATCACCGATGTTGACGGGCGTGGGGCTGCGGAGATACTAAGCCGGCGAGTGACATTTGTGTTTTATTGTGCGGTGTGGAGACTCTTGAGAAAGTTTCTGTCATCTGAGAAAGTTCGCGCAGTGGCGAATCAGGCAAACATTGCGTTGAATTATGTTTCCGATCTAAACGACAGACGTACTTTAATCGCTTTCGCTATTGCGTACAGTTTGGTTTTACTTTTTCTTCGTGTTTCATTGTTTTCTTCTTTTCCGTTTGCAAACGTTTTTATAAACGTCAGCGACGTCGACGATTGCGGGGCCCCGGAGTCCTCATATGACAACGGGAGTACGTAGATTGCATAGACGGCGGTGAATTTGTGATTGATTATTGCCCGAGAAAGACGACGATGTAATGAATTGTCTTGTCACTCAAGACTGACAAAGTGCAATGATCAATGAATTCCATTTGATTGTGCGTGCGAAATATTGATATTGCGTTGTGTGATCTAAGAAAGTTGGCGCAAGTGCGAAATATACAAACATCACATCAAATTCTATATAATTTAATTTGATTTATTTTCGTCACAGGAGAGTAAATGAAGAGAACAGAACAGACGACAATCGATCACTAATAACTTTCTTATTATTATGTTCTTTCTTTTTATCTTTTTGTGCTTCTTCGTTTTGCTAACCTTTTTGGAGACGTCAACGATGTTGACGGTTGCGGGGTTCCTTCATAACTACTGCACTGGTGTATTTCTGATTGATCGTTGCCCGAGGAAGACGATGTTATACTGAATTATGTCACGTGACGTAAGACTGTCGAAGTGCAATGTTCAATGAATTCCTTTTAATTATGCATGCGGAAGATTGGCAACGTTGTGAGATTGAGAAAGTTGGCCCAAGTGCGAAGTATGCAGACATCACATAATATTCTGTTTCCGATCTAGTCGACAGACGTGCTTTAACCTATTCCTTTATTCATTTTTACACCGGAAGCGGTAGCTCAGTGCATCAACTGATGTCACTGCAGCGCCTCTGACCGGGAGGTCCTAGGTTCGAGTCCTGACGGCGGCAGGATTTTCGACTGCTCCGGCATTCGCCTGGTGTTGATCGGAGAAACCACGGAAAACTACCGATCAGAGCAGCCACCCGCTAGAATTCTCCTCCAGACAGCGACTGAATTCGACCTAGCTGAAAAGCTACTGTCGAAAATCCTGCCGCCGTGGGGAGTGTAACCTAGGACCTCCAGGTCAGGGGCGCTGCAATGACATCAGTTGATGCACTAAGCTACCGCTTTCAGTTCGAAGAGTAACATAAATAAATAAATTCTACTAATATACATGAGAAAGATTGCGCGGCATTGTGTCAGTTTAGAACTCGTTTCATACGAAGAGGTGAATGATGTCTCCTCAAATGACGTGTAGTCCATTTATTTGTCCGTAGAGACCATTTGTTCATAATTTTATACCATTGTTCATTCCTCTTTATCTTCTTTATTTTTTCCTACGTTTCACTTGTTTCCCTTTTGGCTGATCGTTTTCACGGCATCGTGACCAAAGTCAGGAATGTTGGTGGTTCAGGGACTGAGGAAAAGCTACTTTCCTTGCATGACTGCTAAGCTGGTGAGGGCGAAAAACAAATGATTTTTTTTTCTTTAAATATACGCGTTGTTATACATCTTAGAAAGTTTGCGCAATGTCGATGTGCAAACAAACTGTAATCCTTTTTCCCGAAAAAAAGCCAACTAATATACATGAAACGCATGTAAGATTTTCAATTCTTTCGTATGAACCTTTTTATGTAATGTTTTATACACATTTCATAAAACTTTTTTTAAGACAATCGCAATGAGAGTGAGGTTTAGCAAAACGTAAAGTTATGTTGGCGACACACATGAACGTTGTATAAAAATATTAGAAATGAAAAGACATAATCAAACACGTTTCATGCGAAGAAAAGGGCAAGGTTTCCTGCAATCTAAACTATTGTTTAGATTCGCTAGTTATCGTGCGTTGTTGTCGGGCAGCCTCAATGAGGAATTGCAGCCCATTCCATTAACGTCGAGATAGTCGTTCACGGAAGCAATGCTAAAACGTGGCCTTTGCAGATTGCTTGCTATGAGCACGTTTTGTTGAGCTCTACTTTTGCTTGTAGAGATAGAAGTAGAGCTGGGGGCGGGTGTTATTATTTTATCAGCAGTGCAAATAAATCAAATCTGATGTTCGTTTACCAATGCAAATAAGTTTTCTTCAACTCGAGAGCGGAGATGTATAGTTTTTCAGATTGAAATTGTCGCGCTTTTTAATATAATAATAATAATAATAATAAAATTATTATTATTATTATTATTATTAGCAGAACCCGTCAGACGTTGTCCTGCTCTCTCTCTCTCTTTTCTCACTCTCTCTCCACCTCTTGCTGTTTCCTTCCTCTCTTTCATCCCTCCGTCTCTTTTTCCTAATTCCTTCTTTCTCTTTTCCCTCCTCTCTTTTTCCGCTTTCTCGTTTCCCTTTCTCTTTCCCTCTGTCTCTCCCTTTCTCTTTTCCTCTTCCTCCTCCCTTTCTCTTTCCCTCTTTCTTTTCCCTCTCTTTTTTCTTCCCTCTCCCTCATTTTCCCCTTCCCTTTTCTCTCTTCTCTTTGTCCCCGTTCTCTTTTCCCCTACTACCTTATAGCCTCTCCTTTTCCATCTCCTCTTTTTCCTTTTTAACTTTTTTTTCCTCTCCCTTTTTTTTTTTTTCTTCCCTCTCTTATTTTCCTCTTTCCACTCTCTTATCCGTCTTTGTCCTTTTTTCCCTTTTCCCCCTCTCTTTCCCTCCCTCCTCTCCATCCTGCGCTCCTGGCCTCATCGGCCTTCCGCGTCACACGGTAACGCTCAACAATAATGAAACTGGGTTCCCATGATTGGGAATTGCATTTAACTGAAGCGCCATCTTCTGTTTCAGCGCTTCTAGTAAAGTTACAAAAACGCTCCGAAGAAAATTTCCGTGAAAACACGTAGAGTGCCAACTGTCATGGAGCTTGGCCACTCGGTCACCTCCCTATGCTTACTCTGTGCCTACCGCTCCGCTGCTGGCCTCTGGCGGAATATATTAGGAACCTGTCTCTTAGCGTCAGGCAATAAACAATGGTCGTGGTGCATCTACCAGCATATTATTAAAAATATTTATTTTCAGAATTTGTGTTGTCTTAATCTTTACCAAACTTTTCAAGGATCTGCGTCATATTCTGAAGAGGAGTCTGTAAATATTTTGTATCTATTCATACACTCCTTTTTGTGGAATCGATGTCGATTACGTGTCGTTGAATTCACTTTTTATTATTATTATTATTATTATTATTATTATTATTATTATTATTATTATTATTATTATCGTTGTTGGAAAAGAAAATCGAAATCAAAATTTTAGTTACATAAAAAACATTTAGATAAGTTTTGATAAAATCTACAATGGAAAATGAAAATACACCTTTTCATGCTCTCCAACCTTCACCTCATTTTTATATGGAAAGTGTTTAAACCTCTTTTGCCAGTCACCGAACGTAGATCATGTCCTTCATTCTGTGAATTCCTGCATTCGTACTTTCGTAACATATTTAAAGTGTTTTTCTTGGAAACTTCATTATTAATCATCAATTTTATGAGTAATAATAGCCAAAAGATTGCATTAAGTAATCATTCAATGATTTTTTTTTATTTTTAATTAGCCTGGACTTGTCTCTTAACAACTGGGTGCGCTAGACCGTTACGCCGACATTGGCTATTAGTTAATGCCTTCCCCGTTTTAATCTTTTTCCATTAAGTTTCCAAGTTATGCAAATTGTTAAAATCTGTTTCATAAAATTACGAAGCAGATAGCTTAAAGAGTTACTTAAGTTTGAGTATATTCAGTGTTAAACAGCACCCATGTATTTTTTTACATTCAAAAATATTTGATTATTTTTATTTACGAAACGGCTTATAGCACGTGTAACAAAAGTAAATGCTGAAGTTTAGTAAATATAATTTCTGTACGGTTAAGTATATATTTGGTTTATGTAAACTAAAACAGTTGACACTTGTTGGCTTTTCCTTTTTTACCTACAGAGAGGTATAACATTTTTTATTATAAACAAAGATGCTTACTGAGTTGTAGTACGCAACTGGAGGTAATAATAGGCGTTGAGAAGTTACGATGACTAATATTCTAATTTTCGACTAATATTCGAATTTTAATAGTATACACAAATAACGTAAAAGTAAGATTCATTTTCCCAATTCAGCATATTTTTCATCCGACTCTTAAATACACCATATTCCTTTTCATTTATTTCTCCAGTCTTTACTGGAAACAAACTGTCGACATTTTCGATAATTTTTACAGGAACATGACAGTATTCTTCCGTTTCATGGGAATAAACCTGTTCAACTAGCAGTATGCAATACTAATTATTAAATATAGGCACTGTTTCGCTGGTGAACGCCGTATTGACAATTGATAATTACAGTGTGTCTTTTTCACTTTGATGCAAGGCAAATTTAAAGATGTTTCGAATTCTCGGGCCAGAGGCCCTCGAGTTTGGAAGTCGCCTTGGGGCAAAAACATCTAGAATTTATGCTCTCAAAACAAAAATAACTATTTTTTGTTAGAGTCTTGATACTCAAAGTGCGTATTAATTATTCTGTTTAAAATATTAGTGTTAAATGTTTTGGCCGACCTGTGTTCTTACAATTTACCTTTACTATTTGTCGATTTGTTATGGTTACCATTTGTCTCATTCAGCAAATTTGATAAACGTATACGTGTTATAATGCGTAAATAATTAATTCAGAAATATTAGAATTTGTCTTTCAGTGCTCTTTCTTTTCTTCCAACCATCTGTTTATGTTCTTGTTTCATAACTGCAGATGTAAGAATAGTTGCAGTTTTTTTTATCGCGAAATTTCTTCATTATTTTTCTTACGTTATGGTAGGCGAGATCACTTAGGTAACTTTTTTGAAATGTTAGGAAATAGCTAGTGAAGGAAAAAATCCCGTTTTTGTATCCAAATTAAAATTATAGACCATTTGGTCTTCGGACGTAACAGAAAAGAAATGAGTACATTCTGAAGTAACTGCAGTGAATTATCACACCGTTATGCAGACTTGGATTGACTTCAACAAATCGTGATGCTGTAGTTACTCGAAGATTTTCATTTTCTCCATATTTTTTATTAAAAATAGAAATTTACATTTGACAGATGTATTGTGTACGCGTAGCTTACTATGTAGCACTATTCAGTGCATGACAACATTCATTTGATTAAATAATCATTAACTAAAATTAAGTGGGGCTTGTAAAGACGTCTTGTTTACTAATATGGTCTACAGGCTTACATTTAATATTGACATTGTCCAAACCTAGAATTATATCTCTTCTGGTACAATATGATATTTTGAACCTGTTATTACAGGATTTATTGACTTCTATTATTTATCAAGGGGCGCATCATCAATCAGATTCCGGAAGCGGTAGTTCAGTGCATCATCTGATGTCACTGCAACGCCTCTCACCGGGAG
Organism: Teleogryllus oceanicus; assembly: GCA_964035755.1. Taxonomy (NCBI): domain Eukaryota; kingdom Metazoa; phylum Arthropoda; class Insecta; order Orthoptera; family Gryllidae; genus Teleogryllus; species Teleogryllus oceanicus. The sequence continues at coordinate 55,448,534 of CAXIVR010000013.1, forward strand.
GTCCAGGTTTGAGTCCTGACGACGGCAGGATTTTCGTCACTACCTTTCAGCAGGTCGAATTCAGTCGCTGTCTGGAGGAGAATTCTAGCGGGTGCTCTGATCGGTAGTTATCCGTCGTTTCTCCAATCAACACCAGGCGAATGCCCGAGCAGTACCCTAACAAACGGGCCACGTACCGCGCGCGATCTGTCCTTCCTGTTCCTTGTCCTATCCTCTCCCCTTACACATACACACTTACACTAACATGCACTACACTACCACATATTCTGGGAGACCGGTCGGGAGCTTAGAGCTTGTCCCGGCTGGGGCGGTGCCCCGTTGGTGGGAGAGTCCTGGTTAGGGGGAAACCCCGCTAGCCGACGCAGGATGTATGTCGGCGCAGGATCTCGCCATCCAGCGGGGGAAGATCACCGCCATCTCCCGAGAAAAAATGCACTACACACGGAACTAATGATCAAAGCAGTTGACGCGCCCGGAAACACGAAAAAATTAGTGAGATCCATTGGGGAATATGAATTTTGGAGAAAATCGACCGTACGGTGTAAACGTTTGGGTTGACTATTGGCGGCCGGCCGGACATACACACGTTTTGTCGTCAACCGCTTTTTCGGCATTGAATGCCCGACGTTTTTCGGTATCAAGAACCAACAAAACATGGATTGTGACAACCAACCTTGTTAGAGGAAGAAAAGGGACATGATTTATCCACTTTTTCGATACCCCCAGGGCCCGGCAACAAGAGTTTTTCTGTCGAAAATTCGCAGTTCCCCCCCCCCGCGCAACATTACAATATTTTGTCTATACTATAAGCATTAGCGAGAAAGTAAAATGATATTACGTATTTGCTTGTGATTACAATAATGCTATTAGAAAAAACTATTGGAAATGAATCCCCGACGTCTTTCGCCTTCTGAAACACACATTGTTATTCATCGGCCTATTTCTGCGTTTGCTGCTCTAAAGACGAATAAAATCCTGCAAAATAAGAATGGCGGATTAATACTCAATGGGGCCCAAGGCGATTGCAAACGAGAGGTCCCCTCCCTCATTTTGATTGTCCGAACCCCCTACTTCGCACATAAAAGTGTAATAACTAATATTTTAATAAACTTTATTCACAATTAAAGTTAGGCACTCACTATTCACTTTCGTTATATTTGTCGTTGAGTTTGAAAGTTGCATTTATGATCTCAAAATGTTTCTGAAATTAAAATATGGTTACAAAATAAAGTATGATGCGTTTATTTATTGAAAAAAAAATCATTTCATGGCCTCTGTCTGTCAGCGGGCCTAGGATTGATTGATTGATTGATTTTTTCGTGTTTCCGGGCGCGTCAACTGTTTTGGTCATTAGTCCCGTTAGTGTAGTGCATGCTTTTTTCTCGAGAGATGGCGGTGATCTTCCCCCGCTGGATGGCGAGATCCGGCGCCGACCTACCGTCGACTATCGGGGTTTCCCCCTAACCAGGACTCTCCCATCAGCGGGGCACCGCCCCACGATCGGTCTCCCGGAATATGTGGTAGTGTGGTGCATGTTAGTGTAAGTGTGTGTGTAAGAGGAGAGGATAGGACAAGGAAGAGGAAGGACAGATCGCGGGCGGTCCGTGGCCCGTTTGGTAGGGTACTGCTCCGGCATTCGCCTGGCGATGATCAGAGAAACTAGCGGGCCTCTGCAATTGCATATTACTGCCTGTTGGATAATCCACCACTGCGACGCAGCAATGATCAGTAGAGACCGGATTTTTATGTAATTACATATTTTTTGTCTTTTTACTTTCCGTTCTCAAAATTATAATCTTCGCGAATCTCGCCGTCTAAGCACAATATCTCATTTTTTCGTTACATATTTGTTTTACATATTTTGCTATTTTCACAAAATATTTCTAATTCTGTACATTATTTCTATTTTGTTAATTTTCTATCTTTATCACCGCATGCTGTCTACTTGAGGTATATTTCGTGAAGAAGCGGTGGATGTTGGCAGTTCGGCGCACCTGCTTCAGTTCTCTGTTTCGTGACCTTTAACCTTAATTTCCGAGAAACGTCTGTGATCGCCGACGTATAATTCTTGCGACGTGTAATGCTGCTCGCTGCGGTGATTGTTTACTGGCCGTAGATATCGCCAGTTTGTACGATGGCTTCTATTGGCCTAATCGGACTGCCAAACTAGGTCCTGCATAAAAAGTAGATGAAGCTTTTACTACTGATTGACTGAATGATTCTTAAAACGTTCTTGCATTCTTTTAAAAAAAATTAAGGAATTCTTTTATAAATGTAATTTCGTAATGTGTTTTACAATTTGTGTATTTTAATATTATATATTATATGTGTCATGAAAGAGATTTATAAAGAGCTTGTAAATGTTGAGCTGTTTTTTAAAATACTAGGTAGACTTTTGTTTAAAAATTTTTATCATGAAAACAAGAGACTGCATTATTTAAATGACATTGTCTACCAACCATTGTAACCAAAAATTGTAAGTTTTACTATGTAAATGGCCGCACCTACTGTCGGCAACTGTAATAGGTAAAGCCTGTTATACAGTTTCAAAATAAATTAAAAAAATATTACATATTATATCTGAGATTACATATTTTTTACATATTCTTATTGTTTTCATTACATATTTATGTACATATTTTGATGTTTCATACTACATATTTTTCCGGTCTCTACTGATCAGTGCTGTGTTGCAAGCGCCAAGATGCCTGGATGGATGTGGCACCGGACGATTGCACGCAAAAGACCGTTCCGCTTTCACGGCCCCCTTCACACTTCCCGCTACCACTGCCACCGCACGGAGAAAAGAAATCCCGACGCGTTCTAGGCAAATGAACACGTCTGAACATGAGTTCCAAAATTCCTGCGCCGGTAGCCCAACTTCTTAACGAAGCTCCGACCGGTAGCGGTAGCTCAGTACATCAACTGATGTCACTGTAGCGCATCTAACCGGGAGGTCCTAGGTTCGAATCCTGGCGGCGGCAGTATTTTCGACACTAGCTCTTCAGCTAGGTCGAATTCAGTAGCTGTCTGGAGGAGAATTCCAGCGGCCGGCTGCTCTGATCGGTAGTTTTCCGTGGTTTCTCCGATCAACACCAGGAGAATGCCGGAGCAGTACCCTACCAAACGGGCCACGGACCGCGCGCGATCTGTCCTTCCTCTTCCTTGTCCTATCCTCTCCCTTACACACACACTTACACTAACATGCACTACACTACCACATATTCCGGGAGTCCGGTTGCTCGGGTCTTAGTCGGCAGCTTAATGGTTGTTCCGGCTGGGGCGGTGCCCCGCTGGTGGGAGAGTCCTGGTTAGGGGGGAACCCCACTAGCCGACGGTAGGTCGGCGCCGGATCTCGCCACGCAGCGGGGGAAGATAACCGCCATCTCCCGAGAAACAGCATGCACTACACTAACGGGACTAATGACCGAAGCCGTTGTTGCGCCCGGAAATACGAAAAAATCAATCAATCAATTAACGAAGCTCCGTGAAGTCAAGGAAATTAAGCTGCTCGAGACACTGCAGGTTCCCGGTTACTTAGAGCTCTGCCTAGCTCGTAGGCATAATAGACAATGACTTCCGATTTTCTTGACGTGTGGCTGACAACTTTCAAGGAGAATTACTCTTCTTTCAATGCCAAAATTGATTGAAACATTTTTACGCAAGTAACGTGATTTTTTTTAAATACCACACAGACACCAAAATACAGTGAAACCAGCTCAAACGTCAACCTCAATTAACCGGTCACCCCAATTTACGGCCACTTTTCGTGGAACCGATTTATTTTTTCATAAGACATGAGTAAATATTCCCCTCCTTCCAGCGGCCATCTGGATAGGCATCCAACGGTCAGGCACATTTCGTAGGGTCGCCTTTATTCAGCGGTCACTTACTGTTCGATTAAAATGTAGTGTCTCGTGAAGGTCAGAAGAGGGAGGCATTGCCATTCAATGGGGAGCTTCAATATCAAAACGTTAAGTATTAAGAGAGCTTCCCGATTGGATGACTGTATTTCCCTCTCCTTCTAGCTTTTGGCTTTACTGACTGACCCAGCGAAACACTGTATACTTAAATCGAACATTAAAGCCATTTTGAGCTATATTCTAACCAGAAGCCGAAAGGTGGTGGAGATTAATGACTGATTGAATTGGTATAAGTTACTTGATTTCACATCTTCCTGAGACGGGACGCAACAGATTACTTCCAAGAGTGACATCCAGAATCACGTATTTCATAGGGGAATCATTTCTGTTTCACCAAATAAAACAAGATTTTGGTAAATGTCACTTGATGAAACAATAAAACCGTTGCTTGGCCCTTTTTACAGCTCTCCTACGGTTTGCTAACTTATGTTTTCCTTCTGTGGGAGATTTGGACTCGCGGCTCACTCTGTGAGCACGAATCTGTTCTGAAGACCTTCGTCAGTGGGACTTGCTGTAAAGTATTTACAGGATGTGAATTGCAACTTCAAGTCAAGAGAATGAATAGCAAGTCAAGATTTGATACTAGCCGAGAGGAGGCAAATGATCCTAGAAAAAATCAACACAGGATTCCAAATTTATTTTTGAGGATGCTTTTTAGTCATTACGCATTATGCATGAGTAAAATTGATGTATACAATATGGTGGAAATTTCTGAATATTATTTTTAAAAAAATATTTTTCGATAAATATGTGTAATATTAACTTGTTTTAAATAATTAATTTTAAAAGTAAATTACATCGCAAACAATGTTAATTTGAACTCAACAGTAATGCGTAATACGTTGGACAGAATTGTCTTTGCTCCTGAATGAACATGGAATAAAAAATAAAACAACCCAGAATTCAAATTCTCTTCACGAATGTCAAGATCAACTTTTAGAGATTTTTTTTAAAAAAAATTTTGCAACCAATTTATTGATAACCTTCGATAACAGTTGTTTTATGTTTGCATCGTGAAATTGTTGAGCTACTTTTATTAAATACAATATATTTGGACTCCATAATCAGATTGTAAATTAAATTACTTTGGAAATACCGTCAAATTTGTATCCTTTAACAGAGGCGAGAATTAGTGACTATTTTTTAAGTTACGGCTGAAAAAACATTCAAAAACACAAGAATATTGTGAACTTGGATTTTTTTAAGTCGTTCGAAACGGCGAAAGACTATTCAAATGCCTTGTAATATCAAACGTGTCAAAAACTAAAATTTACGTGTCAAGAAGACGTCGATGTTTTCGCGGCAGGAACTATTATTCCGAAGGACAACATGGATAGGAGCCCAAAATTTATTGCTTATTTATCCTTGAAAATAGATTTTATTACATGGTAGCTTTTTTTTCATTCAACATTCGAGTAGTGTATGACTTAGTGTAGGGATCACAGAATTTTAAAAATGTGCACACAATTCACTTCTTCCCAAAGCACGTCATACGCAGTTTTAACTGTTCTTTGACGTAAAATAAATAAATAAATAAATATATAATTCTTTTTTAAATATATTTATTTCCTGTTCAATTTTACAAATTTTTCAGGATGATGAATAAATTTATACATAACATTTTTGGAGATGCCAGAAATTAATATCATAATTAAAGATAATTATGATTTTATTTTAATAGTAATTACGAATAAAATTTGATTTTAATAACTATTGATTAATTTTTATAATAAATTTAGAGTTTTAAGAGAAGGTTTTATTGAGTAATAAAGAGACAATTATTTATGGGGGGTTAAAAATAGTTGGGGAAGCGGGAACGAATTCGTTTAATGTGATAATTTTTTCCCACATCGAAATGTTGATGAACAGGATAATCTTTTAAAGAGTTGAAGAATTCGGAAGATTGATTAGTGATGAATGTTTTAATTGGTTCTATTTGTAATTCTTTGTGTATTTGGCTATTGGAGATAACCATTCAGCCATTAGAATTTTCCGTAAAAATTATTTTGAATAGTTTGTATTTTCTTCATGTTTACGCAGATGCATTACACAAATTGGGCATGCATATGTAAGTGATGGTCTTATTATTGCCTTGAATATTGATATACCACAATCTACTCGGAATTTTGAAAATTTATTAGTTAATGGGTAGAATTTTGATATTTTTTGGTAAGTTTTATTTGCAATATTTTGAATATGCGTTTTCCAAGTGAATCGACGATCGAAATAGAGTCCTAAATATTTAATTGGAATATGATTAAGATAGAATTCTGTGCGACTTCCTTCTCGTCCACAACATTCCTTTGTTTTCAAGGATTATCGCGTGCGTGACGCGTTCGCGTATTCCTAGGAGTGTACGCTCTCACTTTCGTGAAGGTGGCATGCGGTTCCTGCCATCACGGCAATGAAACCACGAGAGATTATTGCGATAACTGCAACACACGTCTTGCAAATGAAGTGCAGTCTTTCAAGTGAGATGAATCGTGTGTTTTTAACGAACTCTCTCCATAATCCAACCAGATGCAGCACGGATTGTCGTTGAAGTGAAACGACTCGTTGTAATGGTTCTCGAGACTACGGTTTGTGAGGCGTTTTGTAGGAACTAGTCATCCTGCGGAACTAGGATTCGTTAATCCTTGGTCATAAAAGCTTTCACTTGTAATAGTCAGAACCTAGTACTTATTCGTGATATTGAGCATTGTAGCTGGTGTAATAATAAGCTTTATTTGCTCACTTCGTGACGATTTTTCCTTCTCCTTAGTTTACAAATTATAATTCCTGAAATTCTCCACAGTATCTTCGCTTTTTATAATTTATTTAATTTCACCTCCTCCTATTGGCTTAGATGGCCCAGGGGACCCATATCGATGTCACTTCAGTGCCTATGACCGTGAGATCCCAGGGTTCGAGTCCCGACGGTGGCAGGATTTTCGACACCAGCTTTTCAGCTAAGTCGTATTCAGTCGCTGCTGGAGGAGAATTCTAGCGACCGGCTGCTCTGATCGGTAGTTTTCCGTGGTTTCTCCGATCAACACCAGGCGAATGCCGGAGCAGTACCCTATCTAACGGGCTACGGACCGCGCGCGATTTTTCTCTTCCTTGTCCTATTCTCACCCTTTACATACAAGCACTACACTACCATACATATCGGGAACCGTGGGGGCTTAGAACTTATCCCGGCTGGGGCGGTGCCCCGCTGGTGGGAGAGTCCTGGTTAGGGGGAAACTCCACTAGCCGACGGTAGGTCGGCGTCAGATCTCGCCATCCAGCGGGGGAAGATTACCACCACCTTTTTTTTACCCCGAGTAAAACCATGCTCTACACTTACGGGATTAATGACCTTAGCAGTTGGCACGTCCGGAATCACCAATCTATCAATCAATCTTTAACTCTTGAATGCTACCTGGCGGAGATATCGGGTGAGAGGATATCAAATGGCGGCGGTCGTTGAGGTTGCGTTACTGTCTGCATCTATACTTGGGTTTTTCTAACGTGGCGCATGAGGGTAGTATCTCCAAGATGGAATTCGGCTCGACTGGAGTCGCTTGACCTGCAGCACTGCTTGATGCGGACGGGATCATGCGACATCTTGCTGCAGGACCAAGAAAGACGCAAAAGGTCGTGCCGAATACCATCTTGGACTGACCGGGAGGTCCTAGGTTCGAGTCCTGACGGCGGCAGGATTTTCGACACTAGTTTTTCAGCTAGGTCGAATTCAGTCGCTGTCCGGAGGAGAATTCTAGCGGCCGGCTGCTCTGATCGGTAGTTTTCCGTGGTTTCTCCGATCAACACCAGGCGAATGCCGGAGCAGTACCCTACCAAACGGGCCACGTACCGCGCGCGATCTGTCCTTCCTCTTCCGTGTTCTATCCTCTACCCCTTACACACACACACACACACACACACTTACACTAACATGCACTACACTACCACATATTCCAGGAGACCGGTCGGGAGCTTAGAGCTTGTCCCGGCTGGGACGGTGTCCCGCTGGTGGGAGAGTCCTGGTTAGGGTGAAACCCCACTAGCTGACGGTAGGTGGGCGCCGGATCTCGCCATCCAGCGGGAAAGATCACCGCCACCTCCCGAGAAAAACATGCACTACACTAACGGGACTACTGACAAAAGCAGTTGACGTGCCCGGAAACACGAAAAAATCAATCAAATTCCATTTTGGAGATTCTACCCTCAGCCGCCACGTTAGAAAAACCCAAGTACTGGGCCGCTGATGTGGAGCGTGCATCCAGGCATCTACTCGGCGAGCGACGTGAGTTTCTCCGGGCGCATGCATGCGTGCAGGCCAAGCCTTACGCAAGGCCATGTCACCGCTCCGGAGAATCCTCCCGGGAAGGGCATTGTGTAACGAGGCCCCTTGCCTCACGCCAGCGGGATCCACAACTGCCATCTTCCAGATTATAGTTACTGCTGTCTGTCTGTCGGCGTCCTGGTGTAGCGAGGCTTCTTACGCGGCAAACGAGGACGTGCAGAGTCCGTGATTTGCCATGTGAATCTAGTGCACAAGGAAAAAGCTGTCAATATGTACTTCTTGCTTGTTCGTCTTGTTTCTTTTTATTTATCTTATTTCTTACTTTTTGTTAGTTTTGTTTCTTTCTCTTGTTCTTCTTGTTAATTTCTTTTTTTTCTTGTTTCTTTCAATTGTTCATGTCGTTTCCTTCTTTCTGTTCGTCGTTTTCTTTCTTTTGTTTGTTTCTGTCAATTGTTCATATTGTTTCTTTCTTTTTGTTGGTCTCGTTTCTTTCTTTTTCTTCTTCACTTTTTACTTTTCACACACTACTTACGTAATATGGAGAAAACATTGTAACGCTGCGCCAAAAAATGGGGATTTTTCTACGAAAAATTCGTATTGTAAGTCCCTGATAAGGAAAGTTGAAAATTCTCGTTACTTTGCGTAGTAAATAATTTACTCTAACAATTTGTGTAATCAGAATCTTCGTTTTGTGGGACTTTGGTTTTCGGCAAAACTACTATCTGTCTGTCCCTCTGTGGTCAACAGTTGCGCCTCAATTGTTCACATTTTTTGTTTCCAATATCGCTTCGAACGATCAAGAAGTCCTTGCAAATTTGAAACATGCATGAAAAATGCTGGCGCATGCGCAGTTAAATTCTCCACAGAATTGTCGTGTTACGTCTTTCAAATCAATGATTTGCAAAAACTTCTTTCAACTAAAGACACTATGGGCACTCCTTGTTGAAAGCCAAAGCCATCTAGGTATCGGATTGCATCGTTCGTGAAAACAGGAAATACTCGCTTATCGGCTGCACTGGGATGTTGAATTATTTATGCGCAGTCGGTGTCTTCATTTCGAAGTTCCTTGTCTCTATATTTTCCATGATCCCGCTATCTTGGCGCGTCAGAGCAGAGCGAAAGATGCGTAGTCCATACACACATGAATGAGGAATTGGATGAGAAAGTTAATGAAATCATTTCTCTCAGGACACAGAATCACATCTTGCACGAATCCAGGAAGACATTTCAAGTCTTTCTGCCAGTTTTTCAGCTCTCCCACAACAAACCATTTCGACGCCTTAACTATTATTATTATTATTATTATTATTATTATTATTATTATTATTATTATTATTATTATTAACCAACACGCTAAAGAGGGACGTTTGTAAGTACGACCATGTTTTGTAATTACTAAGACACTACTGACACAGTGTGCTACTACCGGAGAGAGATTTGTCCTTGAGACTTGTATTGAACATTTATGACCAAAGAAAAATGTTTTTAATTTATGATAGAAACAGCAGGCTCGCCTGCAAACCACAACACAGTATGTTATTAATATACAAATACGGTGCAAGTAATATTATTAAGGTGCATTCAATTGAATTCGAGAACGCGTTTTTGATAAATAATGGCTGACGGAATCACCATTTACCACTTAGACAATTATAATATTTCCCAAAATCCGAGATTAGAGTGGATCCCGGATTGACAAAAGTTATTCTGTTATCTAAAATAATATCTTTTGTCGAATTGACAGCGTGGACTCTCGTTCAATTCCTTCAAATATTTTTTACTTCAATTATACTTCTTTTTGCCGACCTTTCATCTATTTCAGTAATCATTCCTTTACCACCCACAGGTACGCGTTCACTCTCCGCTATAATAAAACACTTCTGTATAAAAATCATCCATTACAGTTTCAATATAACATATAAATCATTCATCATAGGTTTTACCTTCGCTCATGCAACTCGCATATACATAATAATTATGTTTGATTTACTGCAACTAAATCAATAACTATATCACGCAGAACACACGTGTGCATTCCTAGCTTTTTACGACAAATCAAGCATATCCAGCAGCAAAATGAAGTATTTTCCAATAATTTCATATCTCTTGTACACTTAATACATTCACACCTGGATGAAATTAAAATAAATATCCAAGTTGCTTTTATAACTAGAGTGAATAAAACTGTCAGAATAATTCTTAAATATGAACATTTCATCTTAGACAATTAAATGTAAATAAGCAAACAGTCCACTTCTATCGTATAGATACGCAGTTCTGTGCATTGATTAAATTAAGTCATAGATCTGTCGTCATCCTCTGATGGCGCGCAGCTGAACTATTGTACATCGATGCACGTGCGAATATGTAGTGTAATGCTACGCGAAAAAGGTCCACAGAAGAAAGTATTTTATAAATATATTAAGGTTTGTGGCTGTAAATCATAGCCTATAGTACTCTTGACCTTCAAAGGAAGCTAAACACAAACGTTTCAACTATATTTGTTCGGTACAAAAAAAGATTATCGCCACGTAACTCAACGCACTTGACTATATTTTAGTATAGATAGTTATGTTGATTCAGTGGTGAGTTGTAGTTGACATTTACATAATTGAAATGATTGAAGGCGTTGTCATTGTCAACAATAGTACTATTGTTGACAATGACAACGCCTTCAATCATTTCAATAGATACTTATGTGTACTGCTATCAACAAAGTGCGTTCTTTGGGACGTTCTGTTGCACGTTTGTACGGTATCGCCCCTCCCTAACATTAGCTGTCATAAATGTCCGATATTGGGTTTCTACATGAAGGTTTTCACTTTAAAACAAAGTTTTAACAAGTGAGGATTATTTTTATGGGACCGACAAGACCAAATTTAATTTATCGTAAAAAAATAACAGTGAAATGTGTATGTAACGTTTGCAACAGAAATTTAACCTACGCACGTTTTCAAAATATCCAGAATCCTTACCTGTCTCTTTTTTTTCTACATTTCGGTGAATAATGAATTCAGTAAACCCTTATTAATATGAATTCCAAGGGACCGAAGTAATCGGAGTTCGTGTTATCCGATTATTATTAATGTATTACTGTAATCGCTTGGCGGGACCCAAGTTTTGTTCGTGTTACGGCGAAATGTTAAGCGAGTTGGTACTAACAAGAGTTGACTGTAGTACCTATAAGTGAGGCTGGATGCATTTGAAAACAAGAATTTTTCTCTCTCCTGAATTGGAACCTATTTGTTATATTATGCTTTGGTCCCTTTATTTTTTAACAGACCTTGAACAGCTAATTTGATTTGATTTGAGTTTTTCGTGTTTCCGGGCAGGTCAACCGCGTTGGTCATTAGTTCCGTTAGTGTAGTACATGTTTTTTCTCGGGATATGCGCGGTGATCTTTCCCCGCTGGATGGCGAGATCCGGCGCCGACCTACCGTCGGCTAGTGGGGTTCCCCCTAACCAGGACTCTCCCACCAGCGGGGCACCGCCCCAGCCGGGACAAGCTCTAAGCTCCCGACCGGTCTCCCGGAATATGTGATAGTGTGGTGCATGTTAGTGTAAGTGTGTGTGTAAGGGAAGAGGATGGGACAGGGAAGAGGAAGGACAGATCGCGCGCGGTTCGTGGCCCGTTTGGTAGGGTACTGCTCCGGCATTCGCCTGGTGTTGATCGGAGAAACCTCGGAAAACTACCGATCAGAGCAGCCGGCCGCTAGAATTTTCCTCCAGACAGCGACTGAATTCGACTTAGCTGAAAAGCTAGTGTCGAAAATCCTGCCGCCATCAGGACTCGAACCAGGACCTACCGGTCTGAGGCGCTGCAGTGACATCAGTTGATGCTCTGAGCTACCGCTACCGATTTGAACAGCTAGGTAGGTTCCGCTGGAAGGTCGTGGAAAAGGTAAATTAGCTTACTAGAGTTCGTGGGCAATGCGTCCAGAGCAACTGGCGTGCGATAAAAATAAGGTTTGACCCCATTTCTCCGAGTTGAGTGGTACCTCTCTGGATACCTGACTTATGATAGACTTTTCGAAAACTCACTTGATAGTCATTGTCCCAAATTTATATTATTTCTCATTTCCTGTACTAAAGTAAAGAAATGATTAATCAAAATTAAATGATTTTGCTTGGAGACATTGCTGCCGACAAGTGTTGAGAAACATTTTGAAAGTGTCATAAAGGGACAATTTTCAACTGTTACGAATAAAAATATTACGAAAAAGATGTACAAGATGCAATTTACAAGAAATTCTTCATATATATATATATATGTCAACGAGTGATAATTTTGGCATTTAAAATTCCCGCCAATATTGTGACACAAACTTATGCCTGAAGCTCATTGGCTGAAGTCTGTTACAATACGCAATAGCTCACCTATCTCTTTCCATCGTGTGCATAAACCAAGGAGCAAATAGTATTATCTTTCGTGCTGTAATCTACAATAGGAGTGCTCCGCGGGGGGTTTTACAACTGCTATTGACTTCGGCCCCAGAGGAGCTGTCATATGTTCAGTGATCATTGGCAACTCTGTTGCGACATCACCAGAAATTAAGCTTCATATTGCATAACGGAGCCTTCTCTCCTTCGTATCTCGGAAGCTAAGAATCTCTTAGAAATTTTAATGAGACTGTAATGTTTCTCACTTCAATGTTTATGTTTTTAATTTAAATATTGTATCTCTTTTTTTGAAGGACCTTTCCTGGTTATCCTTAGTTGTTATTGTCTTATATGGTAAATATTATTGTCTTGGAGCATTGTACATGTATGATGAAATGTAGTTAACAAATGACTGTATATACTATACAACATAATAACCCTTAAAAGACATAATAATTGTCGAACAAGGATAATAAAAACTATTAAAAGAAAGATCTGTAGCAGTTCATTAGAACGTACTCATTAGTTCAACGAATTTGTTAAGCGGTTCGCAGCTTTGGTTGCTTAACGAGTACGCACCTCGTTTAATAAAAAAAATTTTCAGTCAAATTTCCCAAACAATTATATTCAACCTGTTGTTTACTCCCAATACACAATACTTCTTTCATTTTTACTGTTATACAAACATATTAGGAAACAAATTAATTGTTTTATTTAATGCAGAATCATTTAAACAAACGCATCATACGTCCATACCATTCGAGCTTCTAATTTTGAAGTGACCTCTCAATAACAATATTTGAATGTTATTCATGTTAATTAAGTATTAGAAATACAAGATCTCAATTTATTTGTTAATTTATTGTTGTCTTACATAAAGAATTTTCACAAATAGGTAAAGTGTGTGCTTTTCTCGATCCCGTTCTGTCTTCACCTGTCGTACTATCTGGCAAAACTTCACACACACCGATTCTTTCAGGGACAGCTGTTTCGGCGTTTTTATCTGGTTCCTGTTCTTCAGCCATTTCGATATTTGGTACTGTATCTGCGTTCGCTGATTCAGGCACTGATGATATATTCCTAAGTTCTGAGTCGAGTTTCTTCATCCTGATCCTAATTTTTAAGCAGAAAGGCACTAGGCATTTTCTCACCTGTTTAAACAAAAGAAAAAGTACAAACATCAACAAATGTCAGAACAAAAAAGTTAAGTTCCTACACAATATTCTTCAATGCAATTATTCAGTCTATTTATTATGTTTCTTTATAAGAAGAGTTTTTAATTGCAAGGTATCCAATCAAATCTATTCCCAATCAGTAGGGTATCGTTTTTAAATATCAACACTTATTAATTGCACTAAACGTGAATCTCACTTTAGCAATGGTGTTGCTACTTCTCGGAGGTCGCAATGCTGAAGGGCCAAATACTATCTTTCTAACTGACATTTTCCAAACGTAAAATCAAGAGTTTTCAATTTAATTTTAAAAGATTAAAAATACTTCATAAACTATATTTGACCAGAAAATAAATAATTCTCTATTTCCTGCCAATAAGACAGCAGAGAACAAATGTATAATGTGAATCACAAACTTTGAACTTGCTTTTACTAGTTGCCTCCTGCCGCAAAAAATACGGGTCCGCCCGCAAAACGCTTATTCGGGCCCCTTTTATAAAAGTGTATAGCAAACACAAGTAGTGCTGGTACCTTAAATAATAAAAATATCCTTTAAAAATTCGTATTCATCACTTTATTATCATTACATAAGAAATCAATGTTACTGATTATAGTTTTATTGATAAATAAAGAACTTACAACGAACATTGGTGAAGCGGGATAGCACCTTTGCAACAACAATCGAAAGGCAGTTTGTGTGTCGTTTATTGTTAGCAATAGTAATAAGCTTATAACCAATAGTGGAAAAATTCGCCTTTATTATTTAATTTTTTATAAATTAGGTTTGTTTAAAAACCTAAATGAATTGCTCACCTTTATTGATTTAGAAACGGTTACAAAACTACGAAGCGGGAAAAAATCGTTATTTTGGAAGAGCTGTTTTTATTGTATCAATTATCGCAAAGTATTAGAGAAAGTATAAAGTAATTAATATTTCTTACAATCGCAAAATCCTTAACCTAAAAACAGGCCCTCTGTTATAGAGAAATTACTGTAAGAAGGGACTAGTTTGATATGTCGGGAAACAAAACAGTCATGACGGGCATTGGCATTGCATGTGGTTGTATTAAACCCATTTGCAAGCGAGACAACTCCTAACGAACAAACTGACGAATTGAGCAAATGGGCATAATCTGCAGTTTCGTTGCCAACAGAAGCGGTCCAACAGTCCCTTCGTTGAATTGTAGGGGGTTATGAGACGCGTTGCGTCATGACAAAGGTGCAAAAAAATTAAAATAATAATAATAATAATAATAATAATAATAATAATAAATTACTGGAAAATCGACAGACAAAAAGGATATTAAATTATATAACGTCACTTAAAAATTCCACACCTTGGCTAGATGAAATTCGAAAGGACCTCAAAAACGCAAGCATAAGACCAGCAGACATTTTAGAAAGAGGCACCTTCAGACACAAAGTAGACAAATGTGAAGTTATGTCAGAGCAACCTAAACAAAAACAGTACAGATCAAAATGGTCAGAAGGACGTAAACGAGCCTTCTCGGAAAGAATGAGAGCCTATTGGATCAACAAGAAGAACTCAAAGAAAAATTGATCGAGTTACTTGCTTAACGTCTTCCATTTATGAGGAGAATTCTCAAATAATAATAATAATAATAATAATAATAATAATAATAATAATAATAATAATAATACACAAGTGCTGACAGGTCATGGTTGTTTTAAATCCTTCCTATTTAGATTTAAAAGAACATATGACTCAAAATGTGAATTCTGTGGTTACGAGGATGATGACGCCATGCAGACAATATTTGCATGTGTAGCATGGGACACACAGACAAGAAGATTGAACGAGAATTTGGAGACATACATTTCTCCATCAAACATAGTTCGGCTTATGCTTCGATCGGTGGAAAGGTTGACAACAATACAAGAGTTCTTGACTCGTGATGAAAAAGAAAGAAGAGGACTCCCAACGTTAAATGAGGTAAAGGCTCAGCTACCTGCCTGCCTCTCCATGAAGTAATGTCTCGCGACGATTCCGTGGAGAGGCGCATGGACATAAGAAGAGAGGTTTCATTAGTGGGTATACAACTGAGAGTGGGAGTCCCACACACCAGGGATTATACCATCTGAATCCCTGACGGTGCATAATGCAAAAATAGTAGTTTATGCAACTAGTTTATAATGTTAAGCTTTATTGCATGAGTACATGTTTTGAAAACGAGCGACGTTAGGAGCGAGTTTTCAAATTTGTACGAATGCAATAAAGCAACATTATAAACGAGTTGCATACGCTATTTTATTTTTTGTATAACAGCATTATAAATTTACAAGAGAATGAAACTTAATTTCGCGAAACAACTTTCTTCTGACGTCTCGGGTGCTTGGCATCCAACGCCCTCTGGAAAAAAAAAATCAAATTCAAGATGGCATTGTTAACATCCGTGCTAGAAAACGATGGTCGTCTGTTCCGTCTTCTTCTACCTCCCCACGATTCTCTCGCTACTATTGGCTGAATGTGTGATGACGTCATGTCGCATTCAATAATGGCGATGACGTCATGAAGCGTGCGATAAAATACTGGATTATGCACGATTCGGGGTTTCGAAAAGGGTCGCTTATAATGATGGTATACAAAAAAATAAGAAAGAGAATCACTCTATACCTGGGCCCGTGCGCATTGCGGACCTTGTGGGCTCAAACGTTACGCCACAGTTGGGGCCAGATCTCTCCGTCCAGCGGGGGAAGGTCACCACCCCTTCACCGCCATTGATTGATTGATTGATTTTTTCATGATTCCTGGCGCGTCAACTGCTCTGGTCATTAGTCCCGTTAGTGTAATGCATGTTTTCACCTCGGGAGATGGTGGTGATCTTTCCCCGCTGGATGGCGAGATCCGGCGCCGACCTACCGTCGGCTAGTGGGGTTTCCCCCTAACCAGGACTCTCCCACCAGCGGGGCACCGCCCCAGCCGGGACAAGCTCTGAGCTCCTTACCGGTCTCCCGGCGTATGTGGTAGTGTAGTGCGTGTTAGTGTGTAAGGGGGATTGGACAAGGAAGAGGAAGGACAGGTCGCGCGCGGTCCGTGGCTCGTTTGTTAAAGTACTGGTCCGGCATTCGCCTGGTGTAGATCGGAGAAACCACGGAAAACTACCGATCAGAGCAGCCGGCCGCAAGAATTCTCCTCCAGACAGCGACTGAATTCGACCTAGCTGAAAAGCTAGTGTCGAAAATCCTGCCGCCGTGGGGAGTGGGAACCTAGGACCTCCCGGTCAGAGGTACGGGACTGGCAGTTGATGCGCCCGGAATCACTAATCATTCAAAGTGTGGAAGAGGTGCAAGAGGACACAACGTCTGGCGGGTTACGCTAGTTATTCATATTTTGTAGAAAGTCAAGACGTCTTAGGTTTGTTGGAATTTGGAAAGATGTCGGATGGTCAATATTATTCAGTGATTTAATTTATTTGGAGGACTCGGTGATGGTTTTCTTTTTGATTTACCAAATTGTTCGAAATAATATGGGCATTCTTCATAATTTGCCGTGTGTTGATCTTAAAAATGTGTGCATTGTTGAAAGGCATCCTGAGGGTTAGTATAGTTTTTTGATGAATATATCCCAAGTCAACGAATATATCGTGACGGACGATAACAATAGTTTTTTGTATGAGAAAAAAACTTAAAGAGGTTGGGGAGATCCTTGATGTCGCCGTCTGTCTTTAATTGAAACGATGTAGGAGTCCTTTAAGGTCAAGTATTTCCTTTGTTTTTAAGCATTAACAAGTTTAAGTGCTGCAATTGGAATGTGTTCTTGATGTTTGTATAGCCGTGACATTTGCAATCATCCCTTTTTCCGCTGGATAATGTTTATTTTTAAGTGCGTTTGCCATTTCTTGTTCGGTTAAACCAGTCTTTTGGTTTCTTACTACCACTGACATCATTTGTACAGCTCGATCCACCACTACCACCCTGTATGTGTACGAGATCCACACCATACGTTTGGAATTCCATTTTGACTGTTTTATAATTTTCCTTTTGCCATTGAGGTTTTTCATAAGTACTTTCCACTTTGTCTACGAATTCCCTCAGGAAGTCACTTTCACAAAGGTCGAATTAACGTAATCACTTCTGGACAGCGTAATGAGCTATAGAAATGTTATCAGCTAATGAAAAATATAATTATCAACCGAACCGTTGTTTACTAACGCTCAGCTCCTCTAGCAGGCGGATATACAGTCGACTCCGGTTATAATGAACTTCTGGGGACTAACATTCGGCCGGCGGCGCTAGCCGAATTCCTTTACTACGCTCCGTGAAGTCACGAAGGTTAAGCGAATTCACTATAACGAATCTTATGCTATTTGAAATGGGTATGTAAATGAAACGGGACCAGTGACTTAAGCTCGCTATAACCGAGGGTTCATTATATCCGAGTTCTCTATAACCGGAATCAACTGTATTCCGCAGTCGCAGAGCGATGTAAATCTTTAACTGCCATAGAATATGTAAATTAACCTCGTTCGCTGGGGCTTGAATCGACTGTACATAATTCTGTACTCTACGAGTACAATTGAAGGGTGGTTGAGACTTCGCGGTCACATGGTAACGCCAGAGCCATAATCTATGCAACAGCCAATCAGAAGCTTCGGCATTTGCACTGTTGTCACCTCAAAATAAGAAAACAAGCGAATCGCATGCCCGGAATGATGTAGCTAATCAGCTGAGCGACATAACGAGTGTCGAGAATGAGGTTAATTGAGTTCAACTGCGTTGCGTGAGTGGGAATTGAAGAGTTGTATGTGGAAGGACGACAATACACTAAAAAGAGTTTCGAGAAAAATTAAAATCTTTCGCATGTGAAATTTACTGTATTTCCTTTCTCGCTTCGCAATCTTACATGAATTTGTTAACATATAGTTATTTATTTCATTGGGGACGAGTTAATATCTTACATTAATGGAAGTGTAACCCTAATATAAAAAAACAAAAAAACTTACGTCTCAAACGGGTCTATCGTATATTTGTTTCCTTCGTTATTTTCATTTAACATGTTATTTTGTGGACCAATTTTAAACTTGTTAAATAAGATTCTTTATGATAATCTTAGGAATTAAAAAAGAAATGACACATTCTTCTTCATGCATATTTTATGTAAGAAAATTACGCTATAATGAACTGAGTTAAAAAAACAAATTCAGAAAACGATTCTTCATCGTTACACAAAATTTCTTCAGTCCAAAAATTATCTGTACAGTGTAAGCAACAAAGAAAAATAAAATTTTGATCTCATGAGTGAATGTGACTAAGGAATTTTAATACTGCTCGAATTGAGTCTGTCTGGAGGAGAATTCTAGTGGACGGCTGCTCTGATCGGTAGTTTTCCGTGGCTTCTCCGATCAACACCTGGCGAATGCCGGAGCAGTACCCTACCAAACGGGCCACAGACCGCGCGCGATCTGTTCTTCCTCTTGCTTGTCCTATCCTCTCCCCTTATACACACACACGAACATGCACTACACTACCACATATTTCGGGAGACCGATCGGAAGCTTAGAGCTTGTTCCGGCTGGGGCGGCGCCCCGCTGATGGGAGAGTTCTGTTTAGGGGGAAACCCCACTAGCCGACGGTAGGTCGACGCCGGATCTCGCCATCCAGCGGGGGAAGATCACCGCCATCTCCCGAGGTAAAAACATGCATTACACTAACGGGACTAATGGCCAGAGCAGTTGACGCGCCCGGAAACACGAAAATCAATCAATCAATACCGGTCGAACATCGAGCAACCCGAAGTGGCGCGGGAACAGATCGCGCCAATGGTACAGCAATTCAATTTGATGGACTAACGTCGCGTCTACATATTTACGCAACGCGTCTCCAAGACCCTTAAGGGGCGTTGAGCGCTTTGCGCTGGGGAGTAATCCGCCATTACCTTTAAGTCATGTCACGTCACGTCGCAGTCAGTTGTTATAGAAGAATATACTAGAAGTTATTTATATGAATGGAAATTTAATGAACGGCTTATACCGTTCTTTCATGCAACTCCTAAATCGTTAGATCCGTGTGCTGTTTCATTTGTTCCTGTGGAGTGGGTATAGTAGCGCATAGTACGCAACAAAGCGTATTAATTTTAATAATGATATTAAATGTATTATTTACCATTTGTACTGAATAATTCTAAACAACCTGTAACAAGAACTGTCCCTCAGCTTCTGGGTCAATGACCCCCCATCTCGATCAGGTTTTTCGCCCAGTTTTCCTGATCCTTGAGCAAATGCGGAGATAGTTCCTTGTGTTGCTTCTGGACATAAATGCAACTTCATTATCTGGCTGGTTCATCACGGCCGAACGTTGCCAACCAACTCTCGGATGCATTTAAGCTATACATCGCTAACCAGTACTTCAAAGCCAGTGATGCAACGACGAACAACGAAGCGTCTTAACAAAAGGCGTCTTAAAATTAAGTATGACTTAACTAATAAGGAAAATAGTGAAACCGGTCGTAAAATCCTTATGCGCCGCCGGGAGTGCAATCCTAGGACCTCCCGCCGTAGAAACCGTAGTGACCAGTGGCGTAGCTTAAGTTGGCGTCACCCGGGGCAAAACTAAGAGTGTCACCCACTGTATTAAATACAAAAATATATATCTGATAAGTTTATACGTTATTTAATAAAAATAGAAATATAGCTGCACGATACTAAAGATAATTCGTCGATTATTTTATCAAGATTAATGATAATATAAGATAAAGTAATCGCCGAAATCGAGAGTCTAGAACCACTGAAGAATTGGGGCTCACTGCTTATAGTTTCGCGTTTTACTTTACATTATTTTGCTTTGTATTCTCAGTATATATGATTTAATTGCATAGTTATTAAATTAAAATGTTTATATATATATATATATATATATATATATATAATTTTTAAATAAATCATTAAAAATATATAATTCGAACTATAAAATTTTATCATTGGTGTGACCCCTCAACTTGTGTCACCCGGAGCGCACCGCCCCCTGCCCTCTCCTAGCTATGCCATTGGTAGTTTGATTGATTTTTTCGTGTTTCCGAGCGCATTAACGGCTTTGGTCATTAGTCCCGTAAGTGTAGTGCATATTGTTTCTCGGAAGATGGCGGTGATCCTCTCCCGCTGGATGGCACCGAGATCCGGCACCCATCTACCTTCGGCAGGTGGGGATTCCCCCTAACCAGGACTCTCCCACCAGCGGGGTACCACCCCAGCCGGGACAAGCTCTAAGCTCCTGACCAGTCTCCCGGAATATGTGGTAGTGTAGTGCATGTTCGTGTAAGGGGAGAGGATAGGACAAGGAAGAGGAAGGACAGATCGCGCGCGGTCCGTGGCCCGTTTGGTAGGGTACTGCTCCAGCATTCGCCTGGTGTTGATCGGAGAAACCACGGAAAACTACCGAACAGAGCGGCCGGCCGCTAGAATTTTCCTCCAGACAGCGACTGAATTCGACCTAGCTGAAAAGCTAGTGTCGAAAATCCTGCCGCCGTGGCGAGTGGGAACCTAGGACCTCCCGGTCAGAGGCGCTGGAGTGACATCAGGTGATGCACTGAGCTACCGCTCCCGGTGAAATGGTGGTGATCTTCCTGTGCTGGATGGAGGTAAGACACCGACTTACACGACGACTAGGCATGCGGGAATGAATCATTTGCTTCGGTGAAAAAGGGGTGCCTTGGGTGCTGCCGGCCTCGCTAGCTGAATTACTTCACGAAGCTCCGAGAATGCACGGATGGTAACCAACTCGAGACACTACGATTCCCGGATGGGTGACTTCCGGGAACTCTGGTTACTACCGGCACCGAGCCCCTGGCCAAAGGAATAAAGCTAATGACTAACTTTTTTAACTAAGTCATTGAATTCGACTTAGCTGAAAAACTAGTGTCGAAAATCCTGCCGCCGTCAGGACTCCCGGTCAGAGGCGCTGCAGCGACATCAGTTGACGCACTGAGCTACCGACCACTGGGTGATGCACCGCGCCGGTCTCAATCGCCGCCATATACCTCGCAGCCCTTGGGCGTGGTAGATGCACAGCGCCATGAACGCCTGCAGACGGCGCAGGTGGTGCGCGGGCCGGGGTGCAGCACGACGCGCTTGAGGCGCGCGCACGCCAGCAGGCGGCAGTTGGCGTCGCGGCAGCGCGCCGCGTGCGCCAGCGCGGCCACGCAGCGCGCGATCCGCTCCTCCTCTGCTCCTGTTGCTGGGCGGCGGCGCCGGCGATGACGACGGCGCGCGCAGGTCCGCTGCTGTTGCTTCAGGCGCGCCCACGCAGTCACCGGAGACGGCGTGCGGCCTGCAAAGGAATGACACTGGCGATGGGAACCGTGCGTAATTCATACAGCGGCGCGGCGCGTGTTTCGCTGTGTATATATATATATATATATATATATATATATATATATATATATATATATATATTCTGTGGTGGCAGCGGAGATTTTGAGGTATTCCATGATAAAATCTGGGATGAATGAGGTATCAAACCACAATAAAGACTAAATAATTTTACTTCACATAAAATTAGGCCATACACGTTTCAGGAGCGTTCTCCCATCATCAGTGGCTCTATAATATATATAAAATGACATAAAATAATAAACATATGAAAAACAATATCTACAATGAAGCGCAAATTTACTAAATAAAATTATTTCAACAAGGAACTTACCCTGTTAACACAGATTAAACACTTATAAAACCATTTCGAAATTGTCCTCATATGACGCCATCTTGTGCATCGTACGATGTACGAGGGCAGACTGAGGGAAGAGGAAGGAGGAAAACTAAGGATGAGTAAGTAAGTCAATGAATAAATTTATGATGGGGCTGGATCTAAATTGGGATTGCTCATTTAGGCATATTAGGTTGGGATTTTTGTCTAATTTTAAGATTTCTAAATTTTCTAAAATATTTAATTTGTTGCCTTTATTTTCGAAATGTAGAATTTTGATATTATCATCAGGGTCGAAAGTGTGGTTGTTTTGAATAAGGTGGTTGGCAAAAGTGGAGTGCTCTTGTTTAAGTTTCCATGATCTTGAATGTTCATGAAGCCTACATGAAAACTTTCTACCTGTTTGTCCCACATATGCTGAATTACAACTATTACATTTTAATAAATAAACTCCACTTTTTTCTCTTAAGGGTATGGGGGATTTGTTGTTGGGAAATAAATTTTGTAGGGTGTTGAGATTTTTATAAGAAACTTTTATGTTGGCTTTATTAAATATTCTACCTATCTTTTTGGATATGGGACCTACCATCATCAAAAAACTTATCAACCCCTCCATCATCAAAAAAGTTATCAAAGGAAAAGAAACTAAACTTATAATCAAAAAGGCCTTCCCACAAAATCTACCCCCTGAAATCAAACATTTTGTATGTTTACCATAATTAGGTCCCTAAAATGTGAGAATAGTGAAGCTACATTTATGCTAACAAGATTAGATTTCATCTTTGCGGTGTATATAAGTGTGTAATGCCGGATTTACCTTTAACACACCGTGTGAGAACTCACAATCTACTAATGTACGTCAGACACTTCATAAAAACTATTTTTATTGGGAAAGAAAGGCTAAAATCATTTCTCTAAGTATTCCTTTGTAAACCTTTGATTCGTCTTTTGACATGCTTTGTAATTTCGATATTACGGATGCATTCGAAAATATTTAGAATTTTGACCGTATCATGGATATATTAGGGCAAATTAAGAAGGGCATGAACAAGGACAATTTAACGGAATTTCTTGCAAATTTATTTTAGTTTGCAGTTTACCTAGTTATGATATTTGGTGCTATATTTTGCTAGGTTGGACAATCCCCATCTCGATCGGGTTTGCGTCCAGTTTCCCTGATCCATTGAGCAAATGCTGAGATGGCCCCTTGATTTGCTTCTGAACGTAAATGTAGCTTCACTACGCGCACGTTTTGTTGAACTTTCCTTTTGCTTGTAGTGGTAGTAGAGCTTAGGGTCAGTTTCTATTTTGTTAACAATACAGAAAAATCAAATCTGTTCGTTCCTTTACCGTTACAAATAAGTTTTCTATAATTTGGCAACGAAAATATCTAGTATTTGAAATATTAATCTCTTGCTTTTTTAAATTTATTATTATTATATTATTATTATTATTATTATTATTATTTTCATCTTTAAACTATTAATAGTTAAATTGTTGGGAAGGGATTCTGAAACTTAAGAAAGCGTGCGCAGATGATTTTCTCCCCCATACGTCACATACAGTTTTTGACTAAATAAATAAATAAATCTGAGATTAGAGTCGATCTAATACAGAAGCATAGCTACAACTCGGGAACTCCGGTGCAGAGGTTTCAAATCTTTATAGAGGATCGGTGCCCAAAATCGCTTTGCCACGGAGGCCCAGGTGCCGCGAGCCGATTGCACCAGCCTTGCAAGGCCCCTGATCTTGAAATTAATTTAATTAGTTTTTGATTGATTAGTGACTCCGTCCAACTGCTAAGGTCCAGTCCCGTAGGTGTAGTGCATTTTTTCTCGTGAGGTGGCGTTTGAGCTTCCTCCGCTGGATGGTGATATAACGCCCCAGCCGGGACTAGCTCTAAGCTCCCGACCAGTCACCCGGCATGTGTGGTAGTGTAAGTGAGAATGGAAGTAAGGGGTGAGGATAGGACAAGGAAGAGGAAGGTAAGATCGCGCGCGGTCCGTGGACGGTTTGTTTGGGTACTGCTCCGGCATTCGCCTGTTTATGATCAGAGAAACCACCTAAAACTTCCGATCAGAGCAGCCAGCCGCTAGAATTCTCCTTCAGACAGTGACAGAACTCGACCTAATTAACTAGCCAGTGACGAAAATCGTGATACCATTGGGACTCGAATGTGACACCTCCCGATCAGAGACACTGCAGTGACATCAGTTGATGCCCTGAGCCACCTCTCCCGGTAATTTAATTAGTAAAACGGTACATTTTACATTCAGTGAACAATTTTGTACTTATTAGTAGGTATAGTTTTGAACTTTAAAACAGATTTTTTGATATTTGTCAATATTGTTTTATTCCTTACGTATCGTATCTTTGGAGTTTCCGACTGCATGGAAGAGAGTAATACTTTTTATTAATCACTTTCAGCAACGAAATTACTGGCAATATGAAGGTCGGAACTGGTATGCGGCATCAATAGTGCGATTATTTTTATGACAATTTCTTGTGAAAGGCAGATTAGCAAATACATATGAAGTTGAAGCAAGAAGGCGAAGATACTTATCAGCCTACAAAACGATTCTTCGTTGAATCCAGATGAATAAATATTGTGTAGTGGTTTGATGGGAATGCGGCGCTTTCAACGGGTTTATGCAAGACATTTTCAAATTAATATAGCGCGAACGAATCCAAATAACATATATGCAATCAATTCGAATACAATTTTAACCTTTAATTGAAAAATATTAATTTATTATTTTTAATAAAGATTCATCAAAGGGAAACTGCTCAGAAGCTACTTCAGGGTAGGCAACACCTGGCGCTGAAAGCGGTATGCAATGTTTACATTTAATTTATCGTCAAACAGTATATTAAGTATGGAAAAGTGGAAATGCATCATTCATACATTAATTTATTTTACTAACGTTGATGTCGACACATAGGCCTTGCTAAACACATTTATTCTTTTATAAATAACCCAATTCGTATGAAAACCAATATTTGTAGTCGTTTTGATATAGATAAGAAAATATTGTTTTTGTTAAAGATAGCACTGTGCAATCACTTACGTGAAAAAATAAGGCGAGACTACTCAACTAACTGAATTTGCTACGGGAATTAATTCACTGCGGTTTGTTTAGCAATTTCAGGAGAATAGACTTTGGTGCAGGAGACAAGCATTTTCAAAATTCTCGGAAAATGCTGGAGCTAATACTACAGAGGATACTTTAGAATACAATTAAATTAGATATTTCGTGCCGGTAAAGTTTTAATTTCCATTGTTATTATGAGAGTAAATGGGAGAGGAAAGATCGCGGGGTAGATATGAGTTAACAAGCTATTTACGAGATTATTCAACTTATTTTCTTAATGATTAGGGATGATTACCTGAGGTTCTTCCTGGGATTGATTCGATGGAACTGTCTGATCCTGACTTTCCATTTTCTGGATCTATCAGGAAACTTTTCACAGGAAATCCCCTGAATGAAATTGCAGCAAATTAATGCACGTTAGTTATCCATGTATTAATATATTATTAATACTAATGCAGATCTTTGATGATTAGTGTGAAATATAGTTAAAATTCAAAATAAGTTTTGAATTTTAGCTTTACAACTTTTCAATATCGATTTCATACATTTAGTGTTCTTTTCTAAAATTTAATTATCAATTGAATGTTATTTATATCCATAGTCTGACGACACATTGATGACACTACTCACCTTTTAAAGCGCTCTTTTTTGATGTTTCAATTCCTTGACAACGTGATTCAAATCCACTCTGACACTTTCAAGCATCTGGTGTAGTTTAATCGCTGGCAACCAATAAACAATTTTGTAATATCTGTACTTAGAAACTGGTAGCTGAGGCAATGAAACAATTGATCGTTAACTGATTGAGAAACGGACGATTTAAAGGAATGAAACAGATGGAAATATAGTTACCATGTAATATTTCCACGAAGTACGCAATAAGGTTTTTAAAATTCAAAGAACATGATATTGACAGAGGCAAATTCCATTTCATCTGATACAATTTTCAAAACTTCCAATACATCAAACACATTCAAATTACCGATGATAATCATAAAAAAGTTGGTCAATTATTTTCACTCTAACCAAAGACGAGGGTACAAAACATTACTTACATTTAGATAAACTTTATTCTTATTATGCTTTTGATTCTGATTTTATATTGAATATGCAACATCGTATCTCATTTTATACAGTTAAACGGAAACTGTAATAGTACAGACGACAATACAACTTTCAGAAGCATTGAATCCTCTGTAACACATGATTTTTTTTCTTAGATTAACAACGCACTGGGGTCTGTAGATCGTCACATTTCAATTTTGCCAAGTATGTGTAAGAAACGACCTAAGAAATGACTCAATAGATCATGGGGTTTGCCCCCCCCCCCAATGATAAATATTCAAAAATATAGCTTTTACCAGATTTATTTACCAACAAAAGTCATTCAATATAACAGGTATCAATTTTATAAATATTAACTGAGTCAACAAATAAAAAATACATTTTATATTAAGCACATAAAAAATTCTTTATAGAAAAACAAGTCGGCAGGGCATTATATATTACCACTAGAGCAGTGGTAATTAGTCGGCAGGGCATTATTTATTACCTCCCAGAGAAACATTTTGGGAGCGTGTCTGTATGCAAGGAATTCTATTTGAATAATAACACTGTTCTGTTCAAAACTGGTCAGGGTTAGGCAATTGGCCATGCACTCAGGGTAAAAATGAAATAAATACGATCAGATGCAGCAGAAAAATATCTGTGTAAATACAGCGTAAGTTTCAGATACGTAAATCATCATATTGTTCAATATCTTTCAAAGAAATTTGAATTTATCTAGGTAGAATTACTGACAATGAGTGATCTAAGATGTTTGTTTCCTTTACAGAACAGTGGTTACGTCACAATTAACTAAGCACTCCCCAACTGCCTAGTTTTTATCTTTCAGAATCTTATTGTAGAGCGATGGAATCAGATAAGGTTCTTGCAGTTGGAGATTCGTAGAATATGCCTTAGAAATGATTATGATTCTACCTTTTTGCCAGAATTCAACGTAGTATATTCAGCTGAAAATGTTTTTGAAATAAGTCGTACTTCTTGCTACGCTCAAAATTAGTTTACTTTGCAAGATAAAGATTATTCCACTTTCGTAAAAAAATCTGACAAATCTCTGAACAAAATGAGTAATCGTTCCTTTGAATCCGTTGTTGGAGGGCGAAACATTGGTTTTCTTGGCGAATTTCGCGAGAAATAGCAGATTCTCAATTTTATTAATTTGTTCAATTTACGCACTGAATGAACGTTTCTATACGAAATACAGTTCCTATACAGAATACAGAAGCAAAGATCGAATCGTAATTAACAAAACCACAACTAGATTTGAAATAATAACAAATGGACTATGTCACGACGATGTGCAAATTCTTACAATTACCTGGGATTTCAACGCTGACGCATTACAACATACACGTGGCTGGTGGCTCACCCGAGTATTCAGATAAGCAGATTTACTCCAGTAATACAGTGATATTTTATCGATTCTAAGAAAGGAATAGGACCAAACTATTCCAAACACATGTTCCTTTATTATTATAAACAACATAATAAATTTTGAAATAATAAGGCACATTCAAGAAAACAAAGTAAAATAAACCTTTCCAACTTTATTGTCGGACACTAAAATAAACAATATAAATAGAACAGGAAACTAAATTAATACTTTGTTACATTATCAAAGCTGTCGACTTCTACCTGACGTTCGAACTTTATTGGCAATCTCCTGATTCTACATTCCAATTCATTCATTCTCAATGGCGGTGAGTTTGACTGAGAGGGGTTCCCAGAACAGTGATTGTACAACAAATATTCCTGCACCAAGTATTACTTCTTTTTCGGGTCAATATCTTGACAAAATTTGACAGTCCTTGTCTGCCAGGTTGTCAGCATATTTATGCAAATTTCCCTTCAGAATTTTCAGATACTGATGTTTGTGCATGGTGTCATGTTGTAACGTCGTAGCATTTTAGTCATCGGACCGCACAAGGCGCGGGCCGGCGCGTGGGAGGGGGTGGTCCAGATGTCGGGCTGGCGGTGCAACCGGAGCGGTCGTCCACATCTTCACGCAACGCGTCTCTCAGCCCCTTAAGGGGCGTTGAGCGCATTTTTTGGAGTAATCCCCCTTTAATTACTAAGTCAAGTCTCGTCACGTCGCAGTCAGTCAGTGCCTTTTATCCCTTCGGCCAGGGGCTCGACGACGTTAGATCCCGGAGTTCCTGGCCGGTCACCCAACCAAGAACCCGCGAGTCTCGAATTCGCTTAACCTTCGTGACTTCACGGAGCGTAGTAAACGAATTCTGCTAGCGCCGCCCGCCGTTTCGAGGGGGCAAGCCGGTGGGGGCGTGTCTGGGAACATCTGGGGGTCAGCTACCGCAGAACGATGTGTGAGAACAGATCGACTGCAGCTGGTGGCGAATCCCAATTTGCGACCGGCCCGAAACTCTGTAAAGAGGTGACGCTGTCCGCGGGTCTTCAGCCCCGCTGGTAGGAGATACCAGGTTGAAGAAAACTCCGTTTGCTGACGATAGATCAGCGTCGGATCTGGCCATTCAGAGGGGGAAGACTACCGCCACCTCCCGGGCAAAACACGCACTACACTTATGGAACTAGTGATCATAGAAGTTGAGGCGCCCGGAATCACTAACAATCAATCTAAAACAATTGTAGCTGGAGAAATACACAAGTAATAGAAAGAGTGCGTGGCTGTCGCGGACTGGTTGTAAGTTGTCTATCTGAATGCGCGTTCATGCGCGGACCAGGAGCGGTAGCTCAGTGCATCAACTGATGCCACTTCAGCGCCTCTGACTGGGAGGTCCTTGGTTCCAGTCCTGACGGCGGCAGGATTTTCGACACTAGCTTTTCAGCTTTTCAGTCGATGTCTGGAGGAGAATTCTAGCGGCCGGCTGCTCTGATCGGTAGTTTTCCGTGGTTTCTCCGATCAACACCAGGCGAATGCCGGAGCAGCACCCTAAAAAACGGGCCACGGACCGCGCGCGATCTATCCTTCCTCTTCCTTGTCCTACCCTCTCCTCTTACACACACACTTACACTAACATGCACTACACTACCACATTCCGGGAGACCGGTCAGGAGCTTAGAGCTTGTCCCGGCTGGGGCGGTGCCCCGCTGGTGGGAGAGTCCTGGTTAGGGGGAAACCCCACTAGCTGACGGTAGGTCGGCGCCGGATCTCGCCATCCTGTGGGGAAAGATCACCGCGCATATCCCGAGAAAAACATGTACACTAACGGGACTAATGACCAAGGCAGTTGACGTGCCCGGAAACACGAAAAAATCAAATCAACTTCACGCGCGGGAACAATAAAACGAGAGCCTGGCTGCCGAGTGTCGCAACGTGATCTGCCGCGGCGCGCGAGCAAAATCGTCTCGTGCAGGTGGTGCTCGTGCTAGTGGCAACCGCGATGAATTTTGCCCACTTGCACGTCTTCGAAACCATTGCGCGGTTCAGTGCGCCAGAGAAAGTTCGGCTGGATCTCGCTAACTCCGGTTCGACTCGCCGCCTCGCCTTCGCCAACGACACCGCCGTCACCATCGCCGCCGCCACCGCCGCCGCCCCGCCGCCACCGCACCGCTACCGCTACCGCACCGCCCCGCCGCCGCCACCGCCGCCACCGCTACCGCTACCGCCACCGCCACCGCCACCGCCACCGCCACCGCCACCGCCACCGCCACCGCCACCGCCACCGCCACCGCCACCGCCACGCCACCGCCACCGCCACCGCCACCGCCTTCACCTCCGCCACTGCCGTCGCCGCCTCCGCCTCCGCTCCGCGCGCCGCCCCGCTCCGCTCCGCCGCCGCCACCGCCGCCGCCGCCGCCGCCGCCACCGTCGACCCTCCGCCGCCGCCACTGCCGCCACCGCGACCACCTCCGCCTCCGCCGCCGCCACCGCCGCCGCCACCACCCCCGCCATAGCCGTGGCCGTCGCCACCGCCACTGCCGCCACCGTCGCCGCCTCTGCTGCCGTCGCCTGCGAATCAGTTCGATGACCGGGCGAGCTTCTCCGAGAGGTCATGACGCAACACTTAAGGCGCCGGCAAACCAAACGCTTATTTAACCCCCAGCGGCGCCACAGGGCGAAAATGAGCAGCAGTTGCTTTCCAAAAGCAGCGATACTTGATTTTGCTATTCCGCGTGTGAATTTATTATCAATAGCGTTTAACAATACATTTGATATAACCCAATGAGGGCAAGATACGCAGAGAAATTAAATTCTGACAGCCGGTTGCTCCAATCGGTAGTTTTTCTTGGATTTTCCAATGAATCCCAGGAACTATCGGATGTGAATTGCATTGCACGACACTGAGCTCAATCGCAATTACTTGCAATAATTATTTTTCATTACATTTGTTTATTTTAATGAAGGGAAAAATAATAAAAAAATTCAAAAGTAAATATTGCTTGTAAGAAACACAAAATTAAATTGATATTCTCCTCCAACAAAATGTACTGTATATACACGATAAAAAAAGTTTTCAAATCGTTTATGTGATTAAATAAGTATCAAGCAAGTCAATAAAATAAGTATCATTCGTATTTTAGTTCGATTGTTTTCCTAAAAACGTGTAGTTTCTGATGTACGGAAACCGAGTGTTTTACTAGGAACTTCTGATTAACGACGCCATTAGACTACTATCACTTTATATCGTTATCTTATAGCGTTTTTACCGCCTAACAATGCGTGGGGTGACATAAACGCATTATGCACATGCGTGTAATATAAAATAGGTCATCTTTAAATCGTCAGAATGCGTTTAATAAAGACATTTATTTATTTATTGATGACCTGAAAAACATTCTGTTACAGCTGAGTTACACAATGCAACAAAGGGTTAAGAACGTGCGGTATCCTCTCAACCGCGTAAAACCGATAATTTTTTTAAGGGAATGACAGCTAGGGGTGCGCTGTCGATGTGGGACGCGCAACTGATACGTTATTGTGGGCGCCCAGCCCAGATCCCTGAAATGACACGTTCGCTGTCGTTCAGTTGTGGCAAATAAGTTATTTATTAGATATTTAGTACCATCGAGTTTAAAACTCAACATTAAAAAATAAAGATTGAGTTTTTCGTGTTTAGGGTTCGTCAAATGCTTCGGTCATTAGTTCCGTTAGTGTAGTGCATGTTTTTTCTCGGGAGATGGCGGTTATCTTCCCCCGCTGGATGGCGAGATCCGGCGCCGACCTACCGTCGGCTACTGGGGTTTCCCCCTAACCAGGACTCTCCCACCAGCGGGGCACCGCCCCAGTCGGGACAAGCTCTAAACTCCCGGCTGGTCTCCCGGAATATGTGCTGGTGTAGTGAATGTTAGTGTAAGTGTGTGTAAGGGGAGAGGATAGGACAAGGAAGAGGAAGGACAGATCGCTCGCGGTCCGTAGCCCGTTTGGTAGGGTTCTGCTCCGGCATTCGCCTGGTGTTGATCGGAGAAACCACGGAAAACTACCGATCAGAGCAGCCGGCCGCTAGAATTCTCCTGCAGAGAGCGACTGAATTCGACCTAGCTGAAAAGCTAGTGCCGAAAATCTTGCCGCCGGCAGGACTCGAACCTAGGACCTCCCGGTTAGAGGCACTGCAGTGACATCAGTTGATGTACTGAGCTACCGCTACCGGTTTAAAAATAAAGGAATTCTATATTTTAAGTTTTAAATTATGTTATGTAAATATTACATATTTAATTATGTAATGTTTCTAGTAATTTACATAACGATCCGCATTTCAAGAATCGAAGCAAGTCTAGCAGCTACGGAAGGGAAGCATCCATCAAGGAAATTATGCAATGGCCATCCAAGAACGGTAGCTCTTAAGCCGTAGAAATTGTAATCGGATTTTCTGACGAACTGACCGGGAGAGATGGCTCAGGGCATCAACTGATGTCACTGCAGGTCTTCTGACCGGGAGGTCCTAGGTTCGAGTCCCGGCGGTGACAGGATATTCTGCACTAGCTTGTGAGCTAAATCGAATTCATCTTCGCTGTCCGGGTGACGCCGCGTAGTGGGCTGAGAGGCCGACGTTTCGCCTGACATGTCGAAGGCTTCATCAGGGTATTGACAAGTCAATAGTGTAAGTCAATAGTGTAAGTATATTGACAAGTCAATACCCTGATGAAGCCTGCGACATGTCAGGCGAAACGTCGGCCTCTCAGCCCACTACGCGGCGTCACCCGGACAGCGAAGAAGTCACCGACTCGAGCCGCGGAAGCCTACGCGTACATTTGATAAATCGAATTCAGTCCCTGTCTGGAGGAGAGTTCTAGTTTCCGGCTGTTCTGATCGGTAATTTTCCGTGTTTTCTCCGATAAACACCAGGCGAATGCTGGAGCAGTACCCCAACAAACGGGCCACGGATGGCACGCGATCTTTCCTTCCTTTTCCTTGTCCTATCCTCACCCCTTACATCCACACACACTAACATGCACTACACTACCACACATGCCGGGAGACCGGTCGGGAACTTGGAGCTTGCTCCGGCTGGGGCGGTGTCCTGCTGATGGGAGATACCTGGTTGAGGGAAAAACCCACTACCGACGATTGGTCGGCGACGGATCTCGCCATCCACCGGGGGAAGATTCCCGCCACCTCCGGAGAAAAAAGCGCATGCACTACACTTACGGGACAAACGACCTAGGCTGTTGACGCACCCGGAATCACTAACAACCAACCAATGATGAACTGGGCTCGTGATCCATTGCTTTGCACGACTCGATATGATGCAGTAATAACTTAGAAGATCGATTTCACAAAAAGCATTACAAAGCGAACTAAACTTGATAATTACTGAAAAAATACTTGTTTGATTAAAAATCACTCAAGTTTTATAAACACAGATAAACTTGTCGGACTTGGGAGAAAAATGAAGGTGAAAGGCAGTTGTTTACTCGTTACCCGTTGTTCCTCTAACAAGCCTATTGAATATCTCGGATTAAACTTATATACTAAACTGAATTGGAAACAGAACGTAGACGAAAAAATAAAATAAAAACTACTAAAATTAAATCTAAAATTAAAATATCTCGGATTAAACTTATATACTAAACTGAATTGGGAACAGAACGTAGACGAAAAAATAAAATATAAACTACTAAAATTAAAACCTGTAATCTACAGAAACGGCCTAATATCATATATGAATGAAAGTGTCCGGGCTGGTAGGCCGTGGTTCAGTTGGCATTGAAGAGCCAAACATCGTGAAAGTCTACGATGCTATGAAATATCATATAACTTTTCAATTACAATATATAAAACCATTCTAAGACCGTTACTACTGTATGTTTGTCCCATCTGGATAAAGTTCGCAAAAAACATTTAAAAAATTACAATTCATTCAGAACCTGTTTCTCAGAACAATAACCAATGCACCATGGATTGTCGCCAATCATCTTCATAAAGAACTCAACTTAGAACTCGTTGAACATCACATCACATACCTAGCCTTTACTTACACTAATGTACACCTGTAATCCCTTCCCTTGAAACCTATAGACTCGCAAAAAATCCTTACCATACCAGAATAAAAAATAGGTATCTCTACAAAACCTCCGAATCCGAACCTGAATAGAAGACCCAATAAAGCATTCTCAACCTTATCTTAGATTTAAGTCTTAGAAATTAGTGCTATATATAAGTTAGCACGTAAATCTTTCAAACACATGTGAAGTTGAGACAAACTGACCTATGTACAAACAAGATAAATCAATAAAAAAAGTCGTTCCACTAGAGACCAAACACGCAAATAGTGCATCCTACGATACATAACAATTTTTGATGAAGCATACCCTGCGACGCGGCAATGGAGACCTAAATTCGAATGTGCAACTTTAAAATCAAGGTGGCGTTTACCCCATATTTCGAATGTTTCAACCCATTTCTTTCATAACCCTTACAGAAAAAAACTCAAATTTCCGATAAAGAATTTCGTGAAAAGTTATGTAAAACTGTCTACGTAAGTTTTGCCGTGAATGTTGTTTTTTCAAATGTTTGTCGTGTTCCGCCAAAATAGAATTCTGTCACGTCACAGAGCCCAGCGAACTTTACGCCTTCTTTTGTTTTAAAATGTTAGTTGTGAGTAACGTGGAGGCTGAAGAACATTCGTATTTAAAGACTTGTAAGACTGTCACATGACGTAACCGCCAAAGACAAAAACATTACGACGCGTAGTAAAATTGGACAAGCATTGTCCGTGCGAAACATGCTTGAAGTTACCTCTCTTGACACGCGTCGTCGAGACCACTGAACATTGTTTATTTCAAAAATAACTGGTGAAGGAGAACGCATGTAGAGGGTTTGTCTTGTGTGGCGAAGATTTGGGCAAGAATGAAACTTTTTCGATCTCCCTCATTCATGTTGTAAATTTTATTTAAAATTATTGTTATCAAATTTTCATGTGATTAATTATAATTCACCAATGCAAATCAACCCTTTGAATATTTTAGAGTAATTATTGGATTCTTATTTTTATTCACACAAAAGCTTTGTAAACCATATATGTATATTAATGGGTTTCCTTTCTAATAATTTGCGAATCATTTACAACATTAATAATACTAATGATACAACACTAATAATACAACACTAATAATAAAACACGTGTTTATATTGCAGAATAATGAAGTATCGCTTCCAACATTTCATCCAATTGTAGTAAATATATTAATTAATTACAATGAAAAAGTAGCGGCGCTACAACAGCTCATACTTTCTGGCATTATTTATAAATTTGCAATTTTGGAAAATTCAGAGTTCACCGAAAATGAGACCCGCGCATATTCTTTTAAACACGCCTTGATCTATTGACTAAAAAATGTAAAAAAAAAACTGGAGCGATTT
The DNA here is from genome assembly GCA_964035755.1 of Teleogryllus oceanicus. Taxonomy (NCBI): domain Eukaryota; kingdom Metazoa; phylum Arthropoda; class Insecta; order Orthoptera; family Gryllidae; genus Teleogryllus; species Teleogryllus oceanicus. The sequence goes on from CAXIVR010000013.1 coordinate 55,483,870, forward strand.
TTGGATAAAAGTTAATTTTTTTAAAAATTACCTATATTTCGTGCCAAAATTTCACAAAAACTACTAATATTTATGAAATATTTAACATTAACCTATTTAAAGATCTGTCTTTAAGGGACAGATTTCATTAAGGAAAAATCTGTCTTCAATATTGTATTAGTAGGAAGACGCCCAAAAATTGCACTTCTGCATATTTCAAACCATTAGGTATTTCAACGAGAGACCTACATCATTCTCTAACCGTCCTTTATGCTATCCGAAAACGAAGTTTGATAAAAAAACTTGATGCCACTTTTGAGAAAATTTTGAAAGTTATTTTGATGCTTCTTGTAAAGTATACTCAAAACTCAAAATATCCGTTTGAAACTCCCAAAGCCTCGACTTCATTTAGACTGATAGGAAAATATCAATTTTCAAGAACTCGCTAGCGTTGATGGCAGTCAGACAGACATACATTGTCGTCAATCGATTTTGCGGTATAAATGACCCCACCGGGAGCGGTAGCTCAGTGCATCAACTGATGTCACTGCAGCGCCTCTGACCGGGAGGCCCTGGGTTCGAGTCCTGACGGCGGCAGGATTTTCGACACTAGCTTTTCAGCTAGGTCGAATTCAGTCGCTGTCTGGAGGAGAATTCTAGCGGCTGCTCTCATGGGTAGTTTTCCGTGGTTTCTCCGATCAACACCAGGCGAATGCCGGAGCAGTACCCTACCAAACGGGCCACGGACCGTGTGCGATATTTACTTCCTCTTCCTTGTCCTATCCTCTCCCCTTACACACACACATACACTAACTTGCACTACACTACCACATACTCCGGGAGAGCGATCGGGAGCTTAGCGCTTGTCCCGGCTGGGGCGGTGCCCCGCTGGTGGGAGACTCCTTGTTAGGGGGAAACGCCACTAGCAGACGGTAGGTCGGCGCCGGATCTCGCCATCCAGCGGGGAAAGATCACCGCTATCTCCCGAGAAAATACATGCACTACACTAACGGGACTAATGACCCAACCAGTTGACGCGCCCGGAAACACGAAAAAATCAATTAATCAATTAAATATAAATGACCCACAATACATGGATTTAGGCTACACCACGTGCTAGAGGAACGTAATATATTTAGCAACAGGACAACTCCTTTCTGAATTATCCTTCTGTCGGATCTTTTCTCTACCTCCAGGACCCTCTGTACGTGTAACGGGTCAGATCTTATCCTGTGGACGTGGGGAAATGGCTTGACAAGCGCCAAGCGTCATGTGCATATTTTCCCATTACACTTTTCCCATAAGTAACATTTATTAACATTAGTTTCTGATTAAGTTTACTTTACGTCATATACCTAAAATTAAGGCAAATGTAAACAAATGATTTATTTAATTTATGCTTCCCGATTTGAAAGGCGACTGAGTGAACGTAAGGATCGTCCTGAATAGGACATAGCTTGGTAAAAAAGACCGCGGCTTTGTTGGGGGTTGAATCCAGATCCCTCGTCATGACAAACGTATTTCCCATCCACTGCGCTGCCACTGCCTCTGATAAGTATTATAAGTTGAAAACGCGGCTAAACAAGGCAGGTGTAAACGCAATCCGCAACACACTACCCTTTTAACTCTTATTCCCTCTTTGTTGCCTCTCAGTTGCCTCTCTGTTGCCTCTTTGTTGCCTCTTTGTTGACATTGATCATGCGTAACTTAAATGTGATGTACCCCAGGGCTTAAAAATTTTGTTTCCGTTTTCCACTCTTCTTTTGTTCCTCACGCCAATATCTACAAAATGTGAGATATTTTGGGAGCTCCAATTAAATTTTTGTGAACTCAGGTTAAACGAATATCCCCCACTGCAGTGCGTTGGACAGGGAGGTCCTAGGGTCGAGCCCCGACGGTAGCAGAATTTTCGATACTAGCAAGATAAGGTAAAAGTGAAATGGCTGGTGATGATTTTGATATAACACGTATATAGGACGTTATGTTAAGGTTGGATCTAAACATCAAACCTACTTTTTTGGTATCGGTTTCAGTGGATTCAATTTGTCCTGAGTAATGATGTTTCGTAGCCATGTGACAAGTTTTCACGAATTTCTTGTGATTTCATTTTTCGTATTGTGAACTTTTTATCGCAGGAACAGAAAAAAACATGATCTGCTCCCGGATTTCTGGAGCTCCAAGATCTCTAACATCTGTTTCTTTTATAACACATCTTGAATAATTCACAAGCGTAGTTACTACAAATAAATAATTGAAATACCCTCCGTTGTAATCCGATTAAACATTTCCTAAGTGGTTAACTTATTACATGTCTACGCAACAAATTCTTCGCTGCATTCTAATTGACACACCTACCTCTTCTATTCAAGGTGAAATGTGCGTGCCACCTTTCAAAACTTTCTCTACTTCATAGTACGTAGAAAGAGACATGGACTGGACTTCCTGAGCAACACCCAACAGGTTGTTCGTACGAACTGCGATACATCTTTACATAAAATTCGATGAAGTGTTTATGAAAGTGTCTAGGAAGCAGTTGCGTGAAAATTGAACAGTTACGTAAAACGATTAGAGACTAAACTTTACTTCATGGCGCATTCCGAGAGTTCAAGACTTCACAGAGAAGGAGCAGATCAATTTTCAAACGGAACCAATTTAAACGCTTAAGTCAATTTTCAGCTCAATCGACATTAGGTGCAAAAACAACGTGTGTGTGTGTATATATATATATATATATATATATATATATATATATATATACACACACACATGTGTGTGTGTGTGTCGGTTGACCGGTCGGGGACTTAGACCTCGTCTCGGCAGATGCGGTACCCCTCTAGAGGGAGATACCTGGAGAGGAAAATCTCCGCAAGGCGCCGAAGTCGGCGCCGTGTCTCACTACGAAGAGGGGAGGAGTATTACAACCTCCAGTGATAAAACACACACTACATTTAAGGGAATAACAACACTAGCATTGACATCGGGAAACTAGTGCTCGGAAACATTGATCAATGAAACATGAAATCAAATATTTCGTTAGCTTCGTATGGACTTTGGCGCAATAGCCTCTGACGAAGCCTGGGCCTAGAAGGTCTCCGAACATTTGTGTTACTAAAATTCTTATATAATGTAAATGTGTATGTAAAAGAGGAAAGGATAGGATTAGACAGAGGATGAAAAGATCGTCCATGGCCCGTTTGTTCGGGTACTGCTCCGCTTGATTGATTGATTTTTTCGTGTTTATTCGTGTACCGTCGCGTCGGCTAGTGGGGTTTCTCCCTAACCACGAGTCTCCCCCCAGCGGGGCACCGCCTCAGCCGAGACAAGCTCTAAGCTCCCGACCGGTCTCCCAGAATATGTGGTAGTGTAGTGCATGTTAGTGTAAGTGTGTGTGTGTGTGTGTGTGTGTAAGGGGAGAGGATAGGACAAGGAAGAGGAAGGACAGATCGCGCGCGGTCCGTGGCCCGTTTGGTAGGGTACTGCCCCGGCATTCGCCTGGTGTTGATCGGAGAAACCACGGAAAACTACCGATCAGAGCAGCCGGCCGCTAGAATTCTCTTGCAGACAGCGACTGAATTCGACCTAGCTGAAAAGCTAGTGTGGAAAATCCTGCCGCCGTCAGGACTCGAACCTACGCCGTATTCTGGTCGTCTCAACCTGAGAAGTGAGTTTTCTCATTGTCACACAGCGACATATACTGGGACATTGCACATTTTAATCTTGCCCGACCGGGACTCGAACCCGGGGTCGCGTCATGGAAAGCGAAAACTCTGACCAGTAAGCTATGCGCGAGGGCACTTTGTTAGGTAATTCCAGTTTATAGAAGATGAACGTACGTGAGGAAGACTTTCTTTCTTCCCTCCCCTTCCCAGAGAAACCACCGTCGCTACGAGAGTTAATGTGCGGATGATTCGGTCTTTGCAAACCGCGCGCACGCCCGCCCGTCCACCCGCGGGCGTTCGTGCTCGCGTACGACCTTGCGGGCCGGGCGAGGGGAGAGCCCGTCAAAGAGAAAACGGCCCTGGCCTTGGTCAAGGCCCCGCGCCGGGCCACGGGCATTCTCCCGCACGCGCTGCGTGCGACGGCGGCAAAGGAGTAAACACATTAGCGCGCGAGGTGAGCAACGACCGGTGTTTTGGACTCGGGGAAAGGGGTGTAGAAGGCAAGTGATGGCACGAGAGGCTAGTAATTCTATTCTCTAACACTACTTGGCTGAGGTGGCCCACGCATCAGTATACGCCACCGGGAGATCCTAAGGTTCGAGTCCCGAAGGTGGAAGGATTTTCGACGCTGGATAGATAGCTAGGTTCAGCCGCTGACTGGACGAGAATCGTTGCAGCCGGATGGGTCGATCGGTAGTTTTCCGTGGTTTCTCCTAACAACACCAGGCGAATTCCGGAGCGCTACCAGAACAAACGGGTCACGGACCGCGCACCATCTTTGAGTTCCTCATCCTAGTCCTTTCCACACTACTTACACAATTCACTACCATGCCTTACTACACTTCCACCCAGGCCTGGAGACCAGCGCGGATCTATGAGCTTGTCCTAGAGGGTGTGGTGTCCCGCTGATGGGAGATACCTGGTTGGGGAAACCCCGCAAGTCAACGATCATTGACGGATCTCGCCATGCGGTGGGGAAGAACGCCACAACCTCTCGTGATATACACACATACTAAAGAAAATAGCAGTTGACGCTCCCAGAAACGTATCAGCTCGGAAACAATGCGTTAGTAAAAATTAGTTATGGCAAATAAAATAATGCTGTTATGTGTTAATGAGATGTAGTATTTATCTAGTGTGTCACTCGCTGCATTTGATTATTTTCAGCACTAGCAATGTTGCTACTCAGGCGCTTTCGGGAGGAGCAATCGAGCTGTCTACTGTGGTCGGTACTTTAGCATGGTTTCTCCGTTCAACACCGGGCGAATGTCAGAGCAGTACCCTAACAAAGGGCTACAAACAACGTAGGATCTTCCCTTCGTCATCCTTGGTCCATCCCCTCCCTTACATTCCCACAATCCGCACAATCAACACACACAATCACATAACCATACGTACATAATAACATAAACCTACAACCACATTCACATACATTCATACGAGACTCTCACATGTAAACACATTCCCACATTTTTAGGAGATAGGTGAGGTGATGACCATGAGATCGATTATCTGTTCGAAACTTTTTAGTAAATAGATAATAATGATTGAATGTCTTTTTAGCCAGTTGTCCTCAATATATGAAGAAAATTGGAATAATCATATCAGTTGGACTGCCATTATAACATTACATTACTGATCATTGTTTTCATGAAAACATAACAGCAGGCCGATAGTTTTACGTCTGGGAGAGTTGTTTTTGGTGATGGAGATTGTTTGGGTTCTTCAAAGAGTAAGAACGAACTACGCCAGGAGAGTTTCTGAAATTCCTTTCTACAGCATGTTTTCATTGGTTTGTTTATTTTCAGAGAATATGAATGGAATCATCCTACAAACCCGTATCAAGATGGAAATCTACGAAAAGTAAATACCTTGAGAACATACCAACTACGAGGAAGTTACTCACTACATTTGAAAGAAAGCAGAAAAATTGACGACAAGGAAACCGGATTTGCTTTTACACTGTATAAAATATACAACAAATAAATAATATGAAGAAATTTACATCGCGTTGAAATGGAAATGTGTCAAAAATGTGTAACATCATTTTTCGAGTGTTTCATTATAAGGCCTGCGTTGGTATGATCTATTTTTTAGGTCAAAAATTAACATGTCGATCTTTCGAGAAAAACAAAATATAACGACCAGCGGCAGAACCCATTTTATGAATGTACTTTAGCCGCCTAAAAGGGAAATTTGAGACCCTAAAATACCGAAGTCTAAATATGTCACTTATTTGTACATATTATCGTTTATTCTGTCTGAAAACAACAACAACAGTAAGCAAAATTTTTGCAACTTCTTTTGTAACCTTCCATTCCGCTGCATGTGGCATACATGTTTCGCAGCATTTATATTCTTCTCAAAGTTTTGGTTTGGAAACCTGTATTTTTAAGTTCAATGAACTCCCTATTACTACTTCTTGTAACCTCCTACACATGCGTAATTTAACAATTTGGCTCTGCGTGATAATGTAAAGAAATATATCTAAGACGTCAAGCAATATTCTTGGGCATTTGTCAGCATAACCGTGGTGAATAATAGTTGATTTGTGTCCGCATTGTGAAGTTATTCTCGATTAAAAATGTCAGTATACGAAGCTAATTCTCGTCATTTGCGGGAGGATGTTTTTGCTTCAGTACGAAGAAATCTGCAGCTTGGCTGATCTAACGCTCTCAAATACTTATGGAGAGACCTGTGATAGTTAAAGAACGTATTGTGAGTGGTTTAAACGCTTCAAGAACGGAGATTTTGATATCAAAGATCGGGCATTGGAAGATATGGCAGCGGACGAAAGGTTTTAAAAGATGCAGAATTGAAGGCATTCCTTCATGCAGATTCGTGCCAAATGCCAGAAGATTTGGCAGGATCATTCGGACTGACTAAACAAGCCATTTAAAAACGCCTCAAAGTCACGGGAATGATTCAGAAATTAGGAAATTGGGTACTCTATGAGTTCAAGTCAAGAGGTATTGAACGGCATTATTTCGAGTTGCTTGAAAAGCAAAGTCAGAAAATATTTCTGAATTGAATTGTAACTGGTGATGAATGTGTTAATTACGAAAACCCTACACCACCAATCATTGTGGGTTAGAGTTTTGGTATATTTCAGAATTCTCACAGTTCTAAGGTTGGTGGGACCAGCTCTGCGTAGTTTATTTTGAGATGTTAAAACCGAAAGAAACAATCACAGACGATTTGTATGGAAAGCACTTATTGCGTTTTAGCCCAGCATTAAAAGACATCTGCCGTAAAGCAACGAGAGACACGATAAAGTGATTCGTCAGCGTGACAATGCTCGACCCCATGTCACGAAGTCGGTCAAAACTTTTGTTTTATTTGTTGCGTGTTCCAAATTGACACAACGCGTCTTCAAGCCCCATAAGGGGCGTTGAGCGCTTTGCGCTGAGGAGTAATCCTGCATGAACTTGCGCGGGAGTAATCCTCCATTATCTTTGTCCGTCGCAGTCAGTTGTCAAGAGGACCGCCAGATAGCTCAAATAGCCATAGGTGGCTATAGTCAATGCTTGATTTCGGACGGAACGCGACGGAACGACGTTCCGGTACCTCCGATTTAATTATTAAATTATATTATAAATATTTAACTGTTTCTATTAATTTAATAATTAATTTGGAGCGCGTTCCGGAACCTAAATTTTTTGTAAATCAAGAACTGGCTGTAGCTATAGCTAAATAGTTATAGGTCGAGTTCAGCCGCCATGTAAAGGAGAATTTTAGTGGCAAACTGCTGTGTCTTGTGGTTTTCCGTGGTTTCTTCCATCAACTTTCTTTTGCTTGTAGTGGTAGTAGAGCTTAGGGTGAGTTTCTATTGTGTTAACAATAGAGAAAAATCAAATCTGTTTGTTTCTTTACCGTTAAAAATAAGTTTGCTATAATTTTGCAACGAAAATATCTAGTTTTTGAAATGTTAATCCTCGCTTTTTAAATTTGTTGTTATTATTATTATTATTATTATTATTATTATTATTATTATTATTATTATTCATCTTTCAACTATTAATAGTTAAATTGTTGGGAAGGGATTCTGAAACTCAAGAAAGCCTGCGCAGATGATTTTCTCCCCCATACGTCACATACAGTTTTTGACTGTTTTTGATTAAATAAATAAATAAATAAATAAACAAAACTCTAGGAGAATGCTGAAGCTGTATTCTGGGAATCGGGCCACGGAATGCGCGCTATATTTCCTTCCCCTTCCTTGTCCTCATCCTCACCTCCTTACACACACACACACACACACACACACACACTTGCATACACTACCGTATCGAGAGACCAATTAGGAGCTTAGAACTTGTCCCGACTGGGGCGGTGCCACGTTTGTGGCGATACCTGTAAGTGAAAAATCCCTCACTTTGTCGTGCAGGTCGGAGCCAGATTTCACTACTGCGGAAGAAAATTACAACTACCCCGTGATAAAAATATGCACTACGTTTACGAGACTAAGGGCCATATTCATAGTCGTCACTTATAGGATAAGAAAATACTTAAGCTATAAGAAGTTACTTTTGATAAGGAAATGCTTATACACATTTGGTATTCATAGATGATACTTATAATAAGTACGATGCTAGCAGTGCCTCGTGTGGCAACAGCGTATTGGCTTTTTCATAGCCACTTGAATCTTACCAGAAGCGCTCCATCAAACTGGCCGTGAACTAGCATATGCTTGCGTCCGTGAGGTAACCTAACCTACACAGTTTCTTAAATAGTGCAATATCTTAAACAAAGGCTTAAATGGTGGTGAAATCAGGAAATATCTATTAGTTAGAGGTGGTTTTAGCCACCAATGTTACCAAAAAGTGTACAAAAAAACGCTTAGTAAAACAATATTTTTTTCCTAAATACTTGATCGCTGTGCATTTTCAACGGGTTTGGCATGTGACGTAAATATCACTTGTTGCTACGATGAAAGATGCCACATTCTTTCAAATTACGACAATTTTCAACGCATCAAGAGAGAGTTCACTATAGCTATAAGTGAAGGCTGGACCTTCCTGATAGCTATAAGTATTTTCTTATGTGGATGGATAAGTTGCTACTATGAATTGGAAAACGTTATAAGGAACTCCTTAAGGTTTTCCTTATTATAAGTCAAGACCATGAATACGGCCCTAATAATCATTGCACTTTACGCACCGGAAACACAAAATAAATTAATCAATCAACCAATCCATTCATTCATTCGTTGTAAATGTTTTTCTTTCGTTTGGCTTTAATTGTTATGAAAATCAATCAGTTGAATCTTGAATGAGGAAAGATTCTGAAGTGACACACGATCTTTGTTTCGGAGAAAGAAACCCATAGACCCGGAATCAGGTGGAAGGGGACGCAATTGGACGGCTCCAAACGGAACCGGCGGAACTGAAAATGGAGTTGAAATGTGAAGCTTGATGGGTGGGGATGCCCCCACCATGTCACAACACAATACGCTCATAGTTTACGTAGGATTTGTTTCCCCACAACCCGGATATAACACATATTTTGGCGTAAGTACCTCAAGGCATTGTGCCACCCAGGTCGTCCAGGAATGGCAGGGTGACGCTTAGAAGATAATATCGTGTTTGGGAATGCTCCACCAGCCATATCACGCAAACAAACTTCGTTGCTACACATATCGGCCAAGACATATGTCGGAGTTTGTCTCTAACTTTGAATGATTGATTGATTTCTGGTGATTCCGGGCGCGTCAACTACTAAGGTCATTACTCGCGTACGTGTAGTGCATCTTTTTGCTCGGGAGGAGGCGGTGATCTTTCCCACTGGATGGCGAGATCCAGCGCCAACCTATTGTTGGTTAGCAGGAATTTACTTAACTACTAGTGAGAACCCGTCAAAATTTGACGGTGAGATCTGAGATAAATGTAAAATACTGTGCCCAGACTAATGTTCACAATACCTTGCATTGTTTGGATCTTCAGGGTATAACGAAGACGTATGGCCCATGACCAGGTGGCAATGCAATATCGGCACCAAATGACACAAAAGAAAGAGCACTATTATACTGACGGATATTATTTCTTAAGTTTTTTATGTGTGATCATCTCCTACGAACAACTTTGATTTCTTCTGGCATATTGCTCGAAGATGAACTTATTTTCCCATTTAAGCAATACAGTAAACTCGTTTGCAGAATTTCTTTCATATGGGAAGTATAAAGCAGAACAAAACTGACATTTCATAGACAATGACCCAACAGAAAACGAAATGACCTCACTATCACGAACATAGTCTAAGTTTCTCTTTCCCTGCTTCCAGTCAATGTACTATGTTTGCGTCTTTTGGGGCGCGTGGGCAACGATTCGGAATTCGACATAACCTGTGAACAACTTCACTACTTCAGTACAACCGAACAAAACCCATAGTCCAAATGTTCTCTACAAAATACACCACAAATTCACTGAAACAAAACCTTGATGAATTGTAAACAAATTCAACAACAAAACAAAACATCAAGCAGCGCCACCATAAGCAGCGTGGACTCATATCTATCCACTCATATACATCGATTTTGAAACAGCCACCCTTTGGAAGTAAACAATTGACTATTGATAAGCGTACTATTAAAGAATGATTTCATTAATTAATTTACACCGTAAATGTTGGTGAATCAACACAAACACTATCTGGTAACACATCTAGGGATCATATTCTTTCATTTAAAAGAAAAAAAATACAACAATCGGTTCAGTAGAAGCTCTAAACGAAGCCATGGCACAATACTATATTTTTTGAAATATATAGATGTATGTCCGACTAGGGGGACCGCTCTTCAGCCGGTATAAGCTCCAAACTTCCGACCGATTTCATGGCACGTGTGATAGTGTAATGTATGTAAATGTTTGTATGTGTAAGTAAGGACTGAGAGTAAAACAAGCCTAGGGATGGCAAAACACATCGATGGTTTTAAAATATCGATATATTAACATCGATATTTTGCTTTCGATGTTTTCTTCATATCGATATTTTGTTGCAACAACTGCGATGTTTTTTAAATTTTTAATTTTTAAATTATGAGGTTTATGCACGTTGTAGAGTAGCAGCAATCTACTGTAATATCGTTGTTTTTCGTCATCCTCTTTATCACGCTGTACATTTCGCCTGTGCAATCTGAGGGACTTTTAGGTGGTTTTACTTCTTGGTGTATGAATGGAAGTGACTAAAGGGTTAAGTAGCGAAACACGATGTTCTTTATTGTTAATTTTATTCTTTACATTCGATAATAATTTTTATTAACATACTACTAACATGCTGGTAAGCAAACAATAAAATTTATCCCTTTTACGTACTGTACTAATTGAAAATAGATAGGAAAAATAACATGTTTATTAGTCTATAATTTAAACTTCGATGATTTGAACATCGATGATTTTTCGTCGATGTTTTAATCGACATCGAAAACCCGTTAGCAATGTATTGATGTTTTAGTAATTTACCATCACTAGTCCCGCCCCACCCGTGTAAGCTGTAAGCCGACGAATCAGTGGTTTTTGTAAAAAATGACTTGCTCAAGGGCGGGAATATTTTTTCAGAAAATGCCGAAGTCTATTACTATAACACTCGACGTAGAAATCATATTCATCAGGTGACAGTATCAACAGCTCATTACAAAAAATTCACATACAATACATGTACATTATTTTACAACACTTTGCCAGATGACATTAAACGATTAAATTCAATAGAAAAGTTTAAATCCCAAGTGAAATCGTTTCTGCTGCATAACTGTTTCTATACAATTAGAGACTATACTGAGCATCACAAGAAAAGTAACATTAATTTTAACAATGATACTTAATGCATTATTTAGCATTTGGACTGTATAAATGAGTATAAACAACCTGTAACAACAATTGTACTACAGCTTCCGGGTCAATGACCCCCATCTCGATCAGGTTTTTCGTCCAGTTTCCCTGATCCATTGAGCAAATGCTGAGATGCCCCCTTGTTTTGCTTCTGGACATAAATGTAACTTAATTTTCTGTGCACGTCTTCTAGAATTCAGTGGGAAATACAATTATTCAAATTATCGTTTCCATGTTGTCGCGGCAGGAAGTAATAAGAGCCAAAATTTATTTTTTTATCTTGAAAATAGATTTTATTACTGGGAGTTTTTTTTTTTTAAACAAAATTTATTGCTTTTTATCTTGAAAATAGATTTTATTACTGGGAGTTTTTTTTTCCCTTAAAATTAAAATTTATGTAGTATATGACTTAGTGTAGGATCACAGAATTTTGAAAATGTGCACACAATTCACTTTTCCCCATAGCACGTCATACGCAGTTTTTAACTTTTTTTTGACGTTAAATAAATAAATAAATAAATAAATAAATAAATAAATAAATAAATAAATAAATAAATAAATAAGCCCCGGAGTGGTGTACCGACATATGTGGTAGTGTAGTGTGTATAGGCAAGGGGTGGTAGTAGGTGAAGGAAGAGGAGAGAAAGATCACGCACGGTCCGTGGCCCGTTTGTTAGGGTACTGCTTCGGCATTCGCATGAACGTGATTGCAGAAACCCTGGAAAACTACCTATCAATGTAGCCGGCCGCAAGAATTCTCGTCAGACAGTCCGTTTGTTGTGTTTGTACTGTTGCAGCATTTTCCTGGTGCTGATCAAAGAAACCAAATTGTAAAACCAAATCAAAGTAACCAAAAGGAACCAACAAAATGAACAAAATGCTCGCTCGCAGCCAACACGTTCCCTTACGCTGCATAAAGGCAGTTATGGAAAAATGGCCCAAACAGGTATTCAATTTGCTGTAGGAACATCGGCATTTATTGCATAACTGCAGAAAATAGACTGAATCAGGAATCAGTTCATTCTTATATTTTCTTGTTCCGAACAAACACGTTTGTTCCAACTATCGTATCGTTCTGGGTTATAGGAGCTGACAATAAATTACGTAACGTAAGTTTGGAGTATTTTGAATACTCTATATTAACAACCGCTTGAACCTCCTAAAATAATTACGTAACTCTTGCGGCACCCCATTTACAATAAGTAATAATAAATTACATAGCAGTAAAAGCAATTCGTATTAATTTTAAAATCCAAATTAGTTGGCAAAGCGGACTGCACCTAATAAGTAGAGAAAAGCTATAGGGAACAATTCGTTAGTGAAGAAAGGATGTGTAGGCGGGAAACATACTGACAACAAGCCATGCACAGACCGTCGTGAATGCATGTAAGAGTTTACTGCACCAATTTAATGTCAATACGATAATGTAGATGAGTTTTTAATATTTTCTTCGTAATCGAACATATCCAATCAATATGTCAATATTCAATATATCAGTATAATCAATATATTAAATTTCAGCAGCTTTAATGAAAAAATATTTGTATTTATTGTTACAATTCATGCATTATAATTGTTTATTTACTTATATTTTTAAACATTTAATTTGTTAAGATTTTAAAGAATTAATAAGAGAACGAATAAAATTATTTCAAAAATGTTGAAACATTTAAAAAAATATATTAACATTAGAAAATACATGCTAAATTAACACCCAACTACCCATGTGTAGTGCAGCATAAAGCTGCCTCGACCCCTTCCCCCTTTAGCGTTACGTAAATTACGGGCGTCCCCTAGTTGCGTTTTATTAGTGTACCTTCAAGTTAGTCCTCGTGACATAAGCCGTCGCCCACTGTGTGGTAGTGGCAGCCGCTCTTGGTGGTACCGTCGGAGGCGTCTGTACGTTGCGGCGGTTCCGCTTTCCCCTCTACCACCACCGCCACCACCCACCCCGCCGCCGCCGCCGCCCCCCCCCACCACCACCGCCACCACCACCGCCGCCGCCGCCGCCGCCACCGCCTTCTCCGCGGACATCGCGTCGCAGCTTTCTCCCGTTGCATAACGGAGGCGGTGGCGTGCGGCCGCGGGCGAGCACGGCCCCCTGGGCACCGCTGAGGAGTCAAAGGCTTTGCGTTGTCCGGTTTAACCAACGAACTTGAATTATGTGGAGAGGAATTATGTGCGCTGCGGGATGAAGCACTTAGCAGAACTGACCGTAATGTTTTCTGCCCTATGGCAAAAGAAATTAGGGTTGCATTTGGTTCTTGTTGAAAGGCAGACGTTTTCGGCGGTTTTTTATGAGGGGGGGGTGATTTGTTAGTAGATGTGCGTTATTAAAATACAATATATATATATATATATATATATATATATATATATATATATATATACTGGGATAATATAGTTTCATTTTGTATAGGTAATAGGTATACATTTAAATTAAATTAAACATTATTTAAAGAATTAAATAAAGACGAAAAATTTGAATAATTCCTATAATGTTTTGTAAATTAAGCCAACTAATAAAGGGACCGTATATTAATGTATAAATTTAAATAATTGTTATTAACATTTGTAGGCACTAGTTAAACGTTTTGCGGGATATTAGTTAAAATTATGAACACTTTTAACTTTACTAAAATATTTGTGAATTTCCAATATTTGATCTCAAATTACTGTAAAGCACATTTGCATAGAGTAATCAATTTAAAGTTTTAATAATGAATATTAATAATCAGAACTGTACAACACAAAGTTACAGTTTTCTAAAATCAAAAGTTACTGAGAAAATAATACAGAGGTATAATCTGCAGTACGATTTGTGGTATAACGAACAAGTCAACTTAAACCTGGTTCTTTTGAATGTATCTGGTCTAAATTCAACGTCTTCAGATGCTTTTCGGTGGACGAGGCAATTACACACACTCTTACCGATGTTACCCCTAGAAAACATCCTGTCTGTCCTTTCAAAAAGCTTCAAATGTGAAGGGCACATGGCCAGTACAGATTTCTGTTGTTGTTTCTAATTGGGTTTAAATCGAACCCCGACTATTCCGCAGGCAGTTCAGGGCACAGGATAAATTGAAGGACGCCGTGGCCACCATTGTACTGGAAAATCTGCGCCCGGGTTTCAAATCTGACTCTGTAATTACGCCCGTTTTTATCACTATCTTTGTTTTTGGTGAGTGTGACAGAAATAAAAATATAAAATGAAAACCAAAACATTAGCTGTATATGGATAATATTTAGATAAATATATTCTATGCTAGCTGTAATTTTCTTTAACAATAAAATATCCAATTTCCAGTGAAATATCAACATTTACACGTAATTACTAATTAATGAACAACAAAAATGTTCCGCTTATAATACTTCGTACTGAAGAGTTAAATTGTGTGAATTTGCACAATGAATTTGAAGTTGAAGCAATCTAATTGTTCGTGCACTTAATATATGCCAGACAACTCTTACTATGTTATATCAAGTTTATTTTCTTGCAGTTGAATAATACATACGCCAAAAGAACTTATCGTTATTCTAAACAACTAACTTGTTCCTATCAATGTCACAACCTGAGGTCCGGCCTTCAAATTACTCCGCGACAGCAGCGCTTTAGTTTGATTCTATTCCTACATCGAGATACCCAGATTTCCACTTCCATGGCGGCCTTCAAATTACTCCGCGACAGCAGTGCTCTCATTAAGCCTAGTTTAATTCTATTCCAACGGCTTTGGTGCTGTCATTACTAGGGATGGCAAAAAAACATTGTTTTCAAAACATCGATGTTTTCTATCAGAAATATCGATATTTACATAGAAACATTGATATTTCGCTTTCGATGTTTTCTTCACATTGATATTTTGTTGCAAACATCGATGTATCGATGTTTTGGAAAAATTTGCCATCACTAGTCATTCGCGCTGATTCGCACGAACCGGTTGTAAAAATGATTGTTGTTTGCAGAACCGTGTGTAAAAATTATTGTAGTTTGCATTACTAGATGTAAAAATCAATATAATTCGCAGAACTGGTTGTAAAAATTATTGAAAATTTTAACTCTAAAAAATTTTTGATTGGGACGATATCACAAGTGTAATCATAGGCTTCCACGGCCAGTGAAGGGCAGTACAGCCCTGAAGAGGACCGCGATATGTCGGTCGAAACGTCGGCACCTCAGCCTTGGACGTGGCGTCACCCGGACGGCCCAGATCAGGATATTCACAAAATCAACCAGCTTTGATATCACTTTTGAAATCTTCAGAGAGAATTTTAAAGGTCTTAAGTTACCGCGCATTACAATTTTTCTGTAGAGGCATGTTATCTCAATTAATTTGCCTTTTATCCTAATGTAATAAAAAAAAGTTATTGAAAATCATTGGAGAGAACCGATTCAAAAAAAAAAAAAAATCAGCACGTCAGCACTGGTGTTGCTCGATTTAAACACGGAACAAATTGAGATCTGATCATCTGGGCCGCGGTTATTCAATCGGGAACTTTCAAAAATTAGTCGTAACGAACCTCCCGATTGAATAACTGCATCCCAGATGATGAAACTTACCGGGAGCGGTAGCTCAGTGCATCAACTGATGCCACTGCAGCGCCTCTGACCGGGAGGTCAGATGGATCTCGCCATCCAGCCAGGGGAAAATCACCGCCATCTCCCAAGAAAAAACAAGCACTACACTAACGTGACTAATGACTGAAGCAGTTGACGCGCCCGGAAACACGAAAAAATCAATCAATCAATCGATCGAAAGAAACACAATGAATAAACATTTTTATACAATGTGTTTCCAACAATTTTGTCAAAAGTATCATTTTACGCACGACGCATAGAAATTGAGTTATTTACAAAGAACTTTTTTTTTTGTTTTTTTGTAACCTTAAATATCTCGAAAACCGTTCGTCGTAGAAAAAATGTAGTTATTGAACATACAATGCTTAGGAATCAGGGTAATTACAAAAAGTGATATTTTCTCGATAACGTTCAATCAGTCTATTATTATTATTATTATTATTATTATTATTATTATTATTATTATTATTATTATTATTATTATTACAGTATTCCGCGAACTAATATTTATGTATAGATTATTTATTATTTTTATTGATTTCATTTCTTAAAAATGTATAACTTTTTACATTTTTATGTAACAATTTTGTAACAATACAGAATCGTGAAAATATAGACGAGTTTATGAAGTATATGTAACAAAAAATGTAAAAAAATCGTTGTCAGATGATGTTACAGTAACTGCAACGCAAATTTAGAAAATTTGATAAATTCACGTTAAGACGGAAAAGATGGACATTTACAATATTTGTGAAACATTGACCTCTGTGGCATTACATTCTGAGTGTTGTAGAAATTATATTAGGGAAGATTCGATTGAATAGTCAAACACCTACATCTCAGCAATACTGAAGCTTCCGAAAGTCAACAAGGGTCAACAAACAGGTGAAATTACCGTCTACCCATCCGGTAACTCAAAGTTTAAATCGGGTTAACTATCAGAAACAAATTTATTTGGAAAATAATTTTCACCATCAAAGTCTGGGTTGTACTTACAGGAATAATGTTTTGGTGACAATACCAACTTTGTCACCAACACCTGACCGACTGTTGAATACTACCTTCTGTAATTTGAAAGAAAGATTGCGGTTATGATGAGCTGGACTGCGTATGCAAAAAAGTAGGATTACAGTGTTTCAGTTTTTGTGGTCATTGCCATGGACAATCATGCCTCAGTGCGTCTACGCCCGTTTCAGCCCGTCTAAGCACGTTTCAAATGATATTTATAGCAATGTGACATTGATCTTGTTTGATAACTTATTGAAAGGAATTTCTTTCGGCATCGAGGTCAATGACCCCATCTCGGGCACGCTTTCGTCCAGTTTCCCTGATCCATTCGGCTAATACTGAGATGACGCGTTATTTTGGTTCTGGGCATAAATATATCTTCAGTATGCGCTCGTTTTGTTGAGCTCCCCATTTACGAGTTGTCGTAGGAATAGAGACAGGGGTGGGGCTTGCTATTCCGTATTGTTAACAGTATTAGAACGTCAAATCTGTAGTTCGTTTACCGGTTGAAAATAAATTTTCTACAAATCGGAAGCTAAAAGCCTTGTTTTTAAATGATACAAGAAACATATTTTGTTGGTAGTTAATCACACAAACATTATACCTCTCCCCCACACCCCCATATAGAACAGTTTTTATGTTCCTTGACGAAAGTAAAACACATTAATTGGATCAAAATTATTTTTTAATATCCTATTACAAAACATGTTTTTCTGAGTGTTTAAAATTACGAGGGGCAAAGCGCTTTAAACACAGCATTGCAATTTACGCTATTGGCATATACATACGTAACAATACTGACATTTAAATGTTTAAATGTTAGTTTTGCATATCTTACGTTTAAACAATATAGTATTTTGATCGAAATTCGAGCGAATGTTCGTTATAAGAAATTTCTCTCCACGTGTTAATTGGCAAAAAGTGATATTATTCTACCCACTACTTTTGACACATATTGAAAAATCTTGTACAGTGGTGATTCCGTAACGCATGCGGGTATCCCCATCCAGGTATCTCCTATCAGCGGGGCACCGCTCCAGCCGGATCAAGCTCTAAGTTCCCGACCGATCTCCCGATATGTGCGGTAGTGTAATGCGTGTAAGTGTGTGTGTGTGTGTGTGAGAGGGAGAGAGAGAGAGAGAGAGTGAGAGAGAGAGAGAGAAGAGAGAGAGAGTGAGTGAGAGAGAGAGAGAGAGAAGAGAGAGAGAGAGAGAGAGTATAAGTAAGGGGTGAGGATAGGACAAGAAGGAGGAAGGAAAGATTGCGCGCGGTCCGCGGCCCGTTTGTTAGGAGTGCTCCGGCATTCGACTGGTGTTGATCCGAGAAACTAGGGAAAACCACTGATCATAAAAGCCAGCCACTAGAATTCTCCAAACAGACAGAGACTGAATTACACCTAGCTACGTTGTTAGTCTCGCAAATCCTGCCTGTCGTGTCTCTGCTGTGAAACAAGCAATGCGGGCTCCTAGCTAATCTCTGCCGGTTTTATTTCTTATGTTTTATTTATTATGTATTTATATATCTACACCGCGAGAGATGGCTCAGGACATCAACTGATGTCCCTGCAGTCCCTCTGATCAGGAGGTCCTAGTTTCAAGTCCCGATGGCGGCAGGGTTTTCGACACTAGCTTTTTAGCTACGTCGAATTCAGCGGCGTCTGGAGGCGAATTCTAGACGCCGGCTGCTCTGATCGGTAGTTTTCTATGGTTTCTCCGATCATCACCAGGCGAATGCTGGAGCAGTACCCTAAAAACGGGCCACGGACCGCGCGAGATCTTGCCTTGCTCTTCCTTGTCATATACTCTCCCCTTACCCGCACTTTCAGTAACATGCGCTACACTATCTGACATGCCGGGAGACCGGTCGGGGACTTAGAACGTGTCGCGGCTGGGGCGGTGCCCTGCTGGAGGGAGATCCCTGTTTGGGGAAAACGCCGTTAGTCGATGGTATGTCGGCGCAGGATCTGTCCATCCAGCAGGGGAAAACCACCACCACCTCCCGAGCAAACACACGCCCTACAGTTACGGGACTAATGATCGTATTAGTTGACGCGCCTGGAACTACTAGCAATCAATTCATCTAATATCCAACACTCAGAGCCCCCAAAAAGTCCCAGAAAGTTAGTTAATGCCTTATTTTATGTGGCGAGACTCGGGCCATCAGGCCCTCTCTTCCGTCTAACCACGCAAATTTCGATACGCTCCTTTCACCACCTAGCGGAGAAAGAAGGTATTATCTTGGGCGACGAAACTGGCGGATCTCAATTTTGCTCAGAGGCTTGTTTTAGGCTTGAGGGTCTTTTTACATGCGGTAAATCGACTACATGGAACAGCCGGCTTTACTTCCCCTCCGAAGGAAGGCGTACGAGGGATTTTTTCGCCCCTTAAAAATGCACGTCTTCGATCGGGAACCCGCAAACTGGGGTACAACAGTCCGGTACGCTGACCGTTATACCACCGAATAAAGACCACCGTTGTACCACCAAGTTGCGCCGTGTGTGCTCTCCCTCTCGTGCATAGGGATGGCACCCCTGCGTGCGGTCGCGCCGTGTGCCATGCGACGCGCGGGCTCGTGCGTTTAGTAGCGTCCCAGCGGCCGAGCTGCCTGCCTGCTCAGCGGCCACTTTCCCTCCTTGGCTGTAACGGACGCCGCGCCCCCGCATTCCAGCGCCGGCTGGCGCTTCTGGGTGCGCGGCGTGCGCCAATTGACGCACAGTGGACGCCACTTGTGGTCACGGTTAATGCTATCATTTGGTTAATGTCGTTTGATTAATGATGTCATTCGGTTGAAGTTTTATTCTGTTAATTATCATTCTGTTGATGTGATCATGGTTAATGATATCATACGCTTGATATTGTCCGATTAATGTTATCATTTGCTTAATGTTATCATTAATTAGTTATCATTCCATTAACAGGGAGTTTTTGTACCCTCGAACGTTAAGCATACGAGATTACAGTCGATTGCTGCCCGGTAAGGCGAGCAAAAACTCTCTGATGTTACCATTCGGTTGTTGTTATCAATCTGTTGTTATCGTTCCGTTAAAGTTATCATACTTGTGATGTCCCGCAAGGACTGATATTACAACATTAAAAAATGTATTTATTGTTATCATAATTGCATAATTCAGTGGTATAACGGTTAGTGTATGGAACTATATATCAAAGTTCGTGGGGTCAAATCCGAAAGAAGCGGTGAATATTTAAGGGCGAACAAATCTGTCGTATTCCTTCCTTGAGAGGGGACGTACAGCCGACTGTCCCATGATGTAGATTTACAGCATCTAAAAGATCCTCAAGACTAAAAGCAGTTTCTGGACTACATTCTAGTCGTCTGTTTCGTCGCATTCTTTCGCTAGATGGCAAAAGGGTGGAATTGCAGGCCTAATGACCTGAGTCTCGCCACGAAAAATAAGGTAAATGAAATAAATGTATTAATTCGTTTTACGTTTGATTATTTTCAAACACATTTAAATTACGCACAGTTATGAAATCTCATGGGAATAAATATTATGAACTCGACCACCGAATATAACGAGAAACGAATTTCGGGCTGTGAATAAAATCGTCAATACGCCTGTTTGGCGGTCAGCAGACAACATATTTAAAATAGTTACGTCGAAAAACTCGCAAGAGGCAGTAAGAGAGTGACGAGAAGAAGAAAATTGCGACGAACCTGAGTAGACAACTCAACCTACGGACCAAATGAGCCAGCTATAAGAAATATTGTGACGTGGTATTCGGGATACGTCAGTTGATTTCCAGAAATACATTATTATGAGTAGGGGATTTACATTAACGGAATCCTCAGAGATAAACAAAAGTAGATATTAATCGAGGATTTTTTTAAATTATAGAAACTGTTCCTAACATTTATTTAATAATTTTTTTATTTTTTAATTATAAAAACTGTTCCTAACATTGTAATGTAGTTTTAAATTGTAATAAATTTTCTTGTGTTTGTGAAGTCTAAATGAGTAAATGGATGTGTTGCTTCTAGTAAACTTGTACAGAAGTAGTTTTCTTTTTCAACTGATACTTTTCAATTTGAATGTTTCTTCTATTGTTATCAATCGGCTAATTCAATTATATTGTCTGTGGCACGAGGTGATAACAACAAAGCGGTGTCCAAGGGATAGGAAGTGCGCGCCACTGAGCGTGTAATAATTATCGCAGTCGTTCTTAGATCGGTCTGGAAAAGTTTAGTTCTATCTATAAGGTAAAATGATTCTAATTAGATTTACAAGCCCCGTCCTCCTTGCCCAGGGACGGGCAGTATTTAAATACTTGTATTTGAAATATATTTTAAATGCATTGTGAATTTGAAAAACTGTATTTTTAATTTTTTTGGACACGTATTTTGGAGATGTAGTTAAATACATATAAGCGTTGTATTTAAAAAAGGAAATACTTAAAATAGCGGTGTATTTAAAAAAGAAATACTTAAAATACTTCATATACAGATAAAATAACGAATATAGTTTATTTCATTTTTTTGGTTCTGCTAGTGAATGAACATCATTGAAACAAAAATAAAAGCTGTGGAATTTGAATACTATTCATTTTTAAATTATAAATCTAAATCATTAAAAATACTGGACAATTATCGGACAGCAAAAAAATGCATTTATTCCCTATAACTACAGTCCGGACAATGCTTTTTTGTCAATTTTATTCTGTGAATGTATTTGTAGGCAACTTACCCCATTATCAATGTTTACCTCAGAAATGGCTTTTGCCATCGTGGACTCAGTGCAGCATTTGTACGGATATTGTTTGTAAGAAAAATAGTAATGTGGTGTGTTCTAAGTGCAAGTAACTTAATTTATTGTATGTTGCATTTTCAATAAATTTGCTGTGATTATTAACTCTAAAATTGTATAACTTAATATTAATTATGTGACCTAACAAAAATTTTTCAGAAATGCAAAAATAGAAACTTTTAAAAATATTAAAAAATATCTTTTTATTTAAAATTTGGTTTTTAAAAGTGGTGCATTAAAGGTCTATAGGTTCGCCAAATTGGGGTTTATTGTCTGATGATTTGTTTGAAAAAAACTGGTCGCTTTAAAAGGAAATTCCGCTTATTTAAGTTAGACTTGTAAGTTATTGTTCAGAAATTATGACTGTTAATTAGTAATTTAATAAATTTTTTTTATATTTAAATACTTATTTACGAAGTATTTTGACGAAGTATGTAAATACTAAATTTAAAGTATTTTTCCCAACCCTGTCCACTCCATGAGCGACTACGAGCATCCCACTCCGCCCCACAACCGTTCATACCGGGAGCGGTAGCTCAGTGCATCAACTGATGTCACTGCAGCGCCTCTGACCGGAAAGTCCTAGGTTCCCACTCCCCACGGCGGGAGGATTTTCGACACTAGCTTTTCAGCTAGGTCGAATTCAGTCGCTGTCTGGAATAGAATTCTCAGTAGTTTTCCGTAGCTCTGATCGGTAGTTTTCCGTAGTTTCTCCGATCAACACCAGGCGAATGCCGGAGCAGTACCCTATGAAACGGGCCACGGACCGCGCGCGATCTGTCCTTCCTCTTCCTTGTCCTATCATCTCCCTTTACACATACACTTACACTAACATGCACTACACTACCACATATTCCGGGAGACCGGTCGGGAGCTTAGAGCTGTCTCGGCTGGGGCGGTGCCCCACTGGTGGGAGAGTCCTGGTTAGCGGGAAACCCCACTAGCCGACGGTAGGTCGGCGCCGGATCTCGCCATCCAGCGGGGAAAGATCACCGCTATCTCCCGAGAAAATACGCGCATATCCTGGGGAAAACATGCACTACACTAACGGGACTAATGACGAAAGCAGTTGACGCGCCCGGAAACACGAAAAAATCAAATTAAACAACCGTTCATCTTCTTTCGGTAGTTCTGTTTTTTTTGTTTTTGTTTTTGGGAGACAACAGCAATCAGACACGGAACGTGTTCTTCCTCTGCCGAGGGGAGAGATATGTCACCGATCTACTCGTCGGCTTGCGTGGTTTTCCCTCATCTAGGTATATCCCATTAGCGGGACCCCATCCCTCCGAGACAATCTCTAGGCTCTCGACGTGTGTGGTAATGTAGTGCGTTCAAATGTGTGTGTGTGTGTGTGTGTGTGTGTGTGTGTGTGTGTGTAGCTATGTTGCCCATATGCAGGAGAAAATCTCCTTCCTCCTCTGTTCTCTGAAAGGAGTTTGGACTGATTATTAAACTCTGTCTTTCATTGTTTCAAACCCCAACTTATAGATTTCCTTTCTGTTTCAGGTGAGTTTTCCAGTCCAATCATCCAGTCCAGTGTTTGTTGTTGCACTACCGTGAGTATTACAATAAGTTATAAACTACGAGTAGTTTAATCCTTGTAATTATGTAGCACAAAAGGAAAAGCTGTCGAAAAGTTACAAAAGAAAAACTACATATGTACTATATGTAAATCAACCCCCCCCCAAACAAATGCATGTCCGTCAATAATTATTCACAAAAACTAATGAAGTGGAGGAAGTTTACGCATTTTGGAAGAATATAATCATTATTCTCCACGAACACAGAGTTATACGTGTTTCTGAATATGCAATTGGAATGTTTTATATTTACTAAGATCTGTACGTAAATGGTGTGGTGGACTAAGGTAAAAAATTCCTGCTACGCACCTTTACTTAAAAACCTTACGGATCACTTATAATTATAAAGAGACACATATGTCAGACGATCTATTTAAAACGTCGTGGACGACTTTAACAACGTGGATGAGTATTACTTGAAAGAACAACCACAAAAAGTGATTGAAATAAAGAAAAACAAGATAATTGGTGAATAACATTTGATAGTTTGATAAATACAAGAATACGTATGCCATTTTCTTAGATATTACTCTTGAGAATTGTGTCAGAACGAATGCGCAAAAAATATACTCGTTTCAGAAAGAGAAATAAAGTGTATTTTGTATTTTTGAAATTGTGCGATATCGCCAAAAGCAGAGGATCGAATATTTATAAATTTCTTAATATTATTTTTCGTTTAGTTGACTAAATAAGCTCATTAATTCCGTCAAAAATCGTTGATTAATAGCACGCGTGCAATTAAAATTCCACTGTGCTATTAAAATAACACACCTACCAATTAGAAAAGGAGCCAAATGGTTTAATTAAGAAACTATAACACAGACGTAGCCAATGTACTCGCAGTCGGCCATGAAACACGAACAAAAATGTACATCACATAAAATACATGTACATTACATATAAAACATTTGATTTTAGATTTACGGATGTAAAAAATGTAAACGTCAATTGTGTTTACTAGTTCTAAAAAGTCTGCTGTAGCAAAACAGTGTCAGAAGTAACTAGGTTTCCTTCAATATTTATACATGTTGTATTCTCTCTCATACTTATCTTTACTTTTCGTGAGAAGTAATGTCTTCATGACTTTGTCAGCTTCTAATATTTTATCCGCAATATGTTCAGTACCTTCCATTTGTAAATATCTCGTGGAAACAAAAACAATGCAAGACCCACTAAAATATATCTTTTTAGAAGAACTACTGCGTCAAGAAATGCATGCCACGGGTGGAAAGCATGTGCTTGAATTTCTTATAATTTGAATTATTCGTAAATGGAAACGGAAAACTATTGAATATAACTGTATATAAAGGCGTACAATTGCACTCATAGTCCTTAAGAAACTTGGTATACAGATCTTGAACATACCATTCATGCAATTACGAGTATACCTTTCTTTATACACTCGTTTTGATGGTTACTATAATTTCACTGTTACTATATGATTGAGTTTTAATTTTGAGTTCTAATTAAAGATTTATTGTGGTATTCTCCCGCTATTTTTCTGAAACTTTGTACCTATTCGTAATTTACACATTGTTGCAAGTTTCCCCTTGGCATAAGGGCAATTTAAAATTAGAGTAACAGGTAAAATTTGGTAGAGTATTGAGTGTTATTAATCACATTTAGCAAAATCTGGAGGACGTGCTTCCCATACAAAAAAGTACAAAGGCAAAATGGTTACTTATTATATTCATTAACAACAGCATACCAATGGTCTTTCCGTACCCGTAAAACAAGAGGGTGAAGTCCAGAACACATTGCAATATATTTAAAATACCATTTTTAAATTTAAGAACACATGATGCATATATTTGACAATATATTGCAATCATTTTCTGCATGTTCGTGTTAAAATACTTCTAGTGTTTGAGGTTTGGCAAGTGCCAGTAGCGTGACGTTCGGGCCTACCAGGGCCCGCAAGTTCGGCAATCTTCACGTGCCACCATGAACCTCGCCATTACAAGATCTGATCATACTGCCATCGCCGTAATCGTTTTATGCACAAAAAGAACAGAGAAGTTATGTAAATAGTCTTGAGTTCATGCAAAGTCCACGTTTACGACGTGTTACGTAGCCAGCGTAACTTGCATACGTATTGAGCTTCTTGTCGGACTTTCGAGAACAGCAACGCCCTTTACACTCCTGCTTCTTTGTCGGCCTTTCACCTCGAGGACTTTGCAACGGAGAAGAAATAGAGAATGTTTTCTCTTTTTGTTTAATTGTGTACACACCCGTACGTACCACAGAATAGTATTCTCTTTGTTATTTCCTATATATACATATACAGGAAAATAACTAGCGGGTGAATCTAGCAGGGGAAATATCAGCTATATCTCGGGATATATGCATGCACTACACTTACGAGACTAATGATATTTGCCGTTGATAGTGTGTGTGTGTGTGTATATATATATATATATATATATATATATATACACATATATACACACACACACACACCAGCGTTTCTCCATCTCTCTCTGTATCGATTTGTCTCTGTACCGGTTTAGGTGGTTCAAGGCATGAACTAATATGACTGCAGTGCTTCTGACAGGAAAGTCCTAAGGTTCGAGTTCCGACGGTGGAAGGAATTTCATCAGTAGCTACTAGCTAGGACGACTTCAGCAGCTGTCTGAAGGAGGATTCAAGCGGTCGGCTGTTCTGATCAGTAGTTTTCCGTGGTTTCTCCGATCAACACCAGGCGAATGCCCTATTAAACGGGCCACCGACCGCGCGCGATCTGTCCTTCCTCTTCCGTGTCCTATCCTCTTCCCTTACACACACACTTACACTAACATGCACTACAGTACCACATATTACGGGAGGCCGGTCGGGAGCTTAGAGCTTGTTTCGTCTGTGGCGGTGCCCATCTGGTGGGAGATACAAGGTTGGGAAAAACTCCATACCTGATCTGAAGGGCGGCACCGTATCTCATCGGACTGGTGAAGTCCGCCTCCTTTCATGTTAAAAAACATGCACTGCCGAAACTAATGACTTTAGCAGTTGTCGCGCCCGGAAACACTATCAATCAATCCATGTCCCTCTGTATCCTTTGCCTAACTGCCTTCTCCTGTATCTCGAGTGTCCTGGGGGAGTTGGCTCTGGAAATCAACTGATGTCAATTCAGTGCCTCTGCCTCGAAGGTCCTACGTTAGAGTCCAGATGGTGGCAGGATTTTCGAAACTAGCTACATATCTAGGGCGAATTCAGTCGCTGGCTGGAGGAGAATTCTAGCGGCAGACTGCTCTGATCGGTAGTTTTCCGTTGTTTCTTGATCAACACCAGGCGAATGCCGGCGCAGTACCATAACAAACGGCCCACGGACCGCGCGCGATCTTTCCTTCCACTTCCTTGCCCTATCCCTACCCCTTACTTACACACACAATTACATACAATGCACTACTACACATACCGGGGTCTGAGATCATGGCTCGGTTGGGGCGATACCCTGCTGTGGGAGATACCTAGTTGGGAAACCCCCGGAAAGTGACCCCGGAAAGGTCGGCGCCGGATCTCGTCATCTAGTGGGGGAAATCTCCACTATCTCTCGCGATAAATCTACGTACAAAACTTACGGGACTATTGACCTTAGCAGGTGACGCCCGGAAAAATCAATCAATCGGACACAAGGGCTTCTCTGACAATGATGTTTCAGGCACAATGTGGTTGCGTCTGAACTATCGCAGTCGATCGACTCACGAGGAAGATGTCGATGCGAACGGCGTAGGTGAAAGTACGATTAATTGACGAAATGCGATATGAATACGGAATATTCTCGAATACAATCGCCTGGATGCTCGTTACTGTAATATTCGTCAAGATTGCGCAATTCACATCACCTTAATCGTACGTCTGGAACACACCTCATAAAAATTCATGGTTTGTGAAACAGCACTTCATAATCCACGTTGCACATCCGCATTGTTAATGCCAGTGAAGATTTACGGTCTTTGGAATGTCTCTTTAATTCTTATAATTCTTTTTTTTTTTTTTTCAACTCTTTCATTTCATTTTAACACTTGCTTTCCTCTTCAAAAACGAAAACTAAATATTTCACGGAAAAACAATTCTTGGATAACACAAGGGATTAGGACATCTTGTAAAAACAAGCGAATTCTTTCTTTCATTTCTAAACGTCATGACGTATCTCAAGATTTCCTTATCTACTTTAAAAAATACAAAACATTGTTACGAAAAGTCATAAGGCAGACCAAAATCATGAAAAACGATCAGGATATTTTGAATTCAAATAATAAAACAAAAGCAATGTGGAATATAATAAAAAATACTACCAAATCAACTAGAAAACCCGTAGAGAATGTTGTTTTAAAATATAACGATATAAATGTGAACGATCCGGCAACATTGGCTAGTCTCTTTAACCAATACTTTTCGAGAATTGCTGCCGATCTCACTAAGGGTCTTCAGGCACAAAATTCAAAAACAGACAGTTCACCCAAAATTGTAGACACAATGTTCGTTTCCGAAACTTCTTCTTATGAAATTCTCAAAATAATCGGTAAACTAAAAAATAAATATTCGTCCGGTTTAGATGAATTCCCGGATTCTTTGTTAAAGACTTGTGCGTATGCCATTATACACCCATTAACTCACATATTTAATGCATCTTTATGCACTGGAACGTTTCCAGATATTTTCAAAACAGCTAAAATTAAGCCGCTTTTCAAAAAAGCAACAAAAATGAAATTCAAAATTATCGGCCCATTTCTCTTCTACCAGTCTTTTCAAAAATATTAGAGAGACTTTTTTACATACGAATGGAAACCTTTCTCACTAAACACGACGCGCTTTCAGATTGCCAACATGGATTTAGAAAATCAAAATCAACGGAAACAGCTATATTTTCTTTTCTTAAAGATGTCGCCTCATCATTGGATCAAAACGAGGCACCTATTGGATTATTTTTAGATCTCTCAAAAGCTTTTGACGTCATTGATCATGTCATTTTACTTTCAAAATAACCTTCATATGGAATTCGTGGTATTGCTCTAGATTGATTATGTTCGTACCTTAAACAACGATCTCAGAGAGTTGAAATACCTTACTGGAATGATGGAACATTACGTACGCACCTTTCCGACTCTTTGCCCGTTGCATGTGGAGTTCCTCAAGGATCAATTTTAGGCCTTATTCTGTTCCTACTTTACGTAAACGATATGCCCTCGACGATTCGAAACGGAAGAACGGTTCTCTTTGCGGATGATAGGAACCTCCTTTGCAATAAAGAAACAGTAAATAGTACAATATCAGATGTTTCAAATTGGTTCCGAAATAACAAATTAATAGTGAACGAAAAGAAAACGGTTTTAATGCAGTTTTCCATTTCAAATAAACAATTCTGTGCCCCATTGAAAATGAACAGTGTACCATTGACTGATGTTAAGGCAACAACATTTTTAGGTCTCTCAATTCAGTCAAACCTTAAATGGAACGTCCATTTAAAATGAATTGAACACAAAATTAAGTTCATTATGCTACGCGTTCAGAATTCTTGCAAATTCAGTCAGCCTTCATACTGCTCGTTGTGTATACTTCGCGAATGTTCATTCCCGCCTGAGATATGGCATAATATTCTGGGGAAATACATCTTATAGCTCCCAGACTTTTAGATTACAAAAACGAATTGTACGAATAATAACCAAATCCCACCCACGTGATTCATGTAAGCCTCTCTTCATGAATGTAGGAATTCTACCATTACCGTGTCTTTTTATTTACGAATCAGTGGTTTTTGTAAAAAATGACTTGCTCAAGGGCGGGAATATATTTTCAGAAAATGCCGAAGTCTATTACTATAACACTCGACGTAGAAATCATATTCATCAGGTGACAGTATCAACAGCTCATTACAAAAAATTCACATACAATACATGTACATTATTTTACAACACTTTGCCAGATGACATTAAACGATTAAATTCGATAGAAAAGTTTAAATCCCAAGTGAAATCGTTTTTGCTCCATAACTGTTTCTATACAATTAGAGACTATACTGAGCATCACAAGAAAAGTAACATTAATTTTAACAATGATACATAATGCATTATTTACCATTTGAACTGTGTAAATGAGTATAAACAACCTGTAACAACTATTGTACTACAGCTTCCGGGTCAATGACCCCATCTCGATCAGGTTTTTCGTCCAGTTTCCCTGATCCATTGAGCAAATACTGAGATGGCACCTTGTTTTGCTTCTGGACATAAATGTAACTTCATTTTCTGTGAACGTCTTCTAGAATTCAGTGGGAAATACAATTATTCAAATTATCGTTTCCATGTTGTCGCGGCAGGAAGTAATAAGAGCCAAAATTTATTGCTTATTTATCCTTAAAATTATTGCTTATTTATCCTTGAAAATAGAGTTTATTACATGGGAGTTTTTTTGATTGTTTTTTATGGGCACACATTCACTTTTCCCATAGGACGTCATACGCAGTTTTAACTGTTTTTGACGTAAAATAAATAAATAAATAAATAAATAAATAAATAAATAAATAAATAAATAAATAAATAAATAAATAAATAAATAAATAAAATAAATAAATAAATAAATAAATAAATAAATAAATAAATAAATAAATTAATAAATAAATAAATAAATAAATAAATAAATAAATAAATAAATAAATAAATAAATAAATAAATAAATAAATAAATAAATAAATAAATAAATAAATAAATAAATAAATAAATAAATAAATAAATAAATAAATAAATAAATAAATAAATAAATAAATAAATAAATAAATAAATAAATAAATAAATAAATCTCTTTTCATTTGTACACCCGTGTTTGATCAGCCACAGTCAAGTAATGTGAATAACTAACAAATGGTAGAATTGTTAACGGTCCAACGTTTTGATTGTATGGCCGTAATATATTTAATCTCATCACTTTAATTTCTAGATAGAAAAATGTGCCGTGGCTCTGAAGAAACCTAGAGAATCATGAAATTGTTACTATCAACGTTTAAAGAATATTCAATAATCTCTGATTATTATAGTGAAAATGAACCATTTTTTTAGTTTTCTTTCTAGAAGATGCACATGCTTTAATATAATATACTACAATATCTAATATAATCATATTAAAAAATTATTAAACTAAGCACTTACCGATCTAAATTAACAAATTTTAATTTACTTCCAGTTTTATACGAAGAGAAACATCTTTCCCCAATTATGATCAAAATTTTATATTCACTGTAATGATTTGAAATGTTGGAATTGCCATAGTTTTAATACTAACATTATACATTAATTCCACTTACAATGTTTCATTTTCGTCATCCCATTTTTGGGCCAAATTTTATTCAATAACCAGACCTGAGTTTAAAACTCCTAGTCATGTGAACGAGAATACACGATCCAGTGATGACACTCTTGTTCTCGGAGAATTCTTAAGTCAGTAACCCGTGCTTCTCACTACGGTGTAATTCTATGGACAAGAGGAAATATTCGTGTCAAGCACGGGAGTTGAAACGATTCCTTTCGCTCTGTCCACTTCACTCGTTCACTTCACTCACTCTTACTATCTTGGAGTTATCCTCAAGCAATTTGAATAATATTTGGTATACGTCTGTCATTGAATCTGAAAATAACAACATCGGAGTAAGAACTCTCCAGCACTCCATAGGGAATGATGGGAGAAAGATGACATGCAAAAACTAGGGTGCTACAACAACACTTACTTTCTTGCACTGCTTGTACCGGTTACGTAATATTATAATACTACAAAACTTGTACTCATGCCACAAAAGGTTGACCAAACCGCTTTACGTTTGCCCAAGCTGGAATTGGACTCAGGTCGGTCTAGCAAGAATTTAATAATGATGGAAACTTATCGTGTACCACTTATCGTGCATTGAGTTATTCATTTGCATACATGGTTATGGATTTGACCTGTTTAGTTCAATTTATTAAGTGATAACGCTGACATTGTCTTTCACATTTATTATATATTCACTTCTCATTTGGTTCATGGAAATTAAAGAGTCTGACATCCAAGGTTAGAATCCGTGCACTGTCGAACATTTGACGTAATCACTACTCCAACGACCTGAGTCAGCATAGCAATCTTCCCGACGCTTTAAAAAGAAAGTTGTACTCTTGCATTTTCAAAAATTCCGAGTTTTTAATGAAAACTGACCGAATTGGAGTAAAAGATTAAGAAGAAGTTTGCAGATTTGAGAAATTTTTCTTCAAGTAATTTCTAAAACTTGGCATACGAATTGTTCGTAATGTTACTCAAAATTAACGAAAGCTACTAACATTTTCAAAAAACAAACATGGGATATTTCGTTATGAAAAAATGTATGGTGGATTCAAAAATAATTAACTATGGCAATTTTCAAAAATAAAAACTTTTCAACGAAATTGGACCCGTTTATAAGTGCACTTTCTTCTGTTGAAAAAATAGTCAAAAATTTGGAATTATTTTTAATAAATGTTGGAAAATTTTAGGCTTCTTATAAAGTACTTCCAAAAATTAAAATATCAGCTTCCAATTCAAGGGGCAGCGACATGAATCAAATAAATTGAGAAATATCACATTTAGTAAAACTCTTTTGAACGGTATAGGCGTTTTATTGTTCGCAGACAGACGTTATACCGTCATACGATTTTTCGCTATCAAGGACCCACCAAGTGTGAATTCCGAGTAAACAGAATATTAGAGTAGGTAATTTAGTATAAATATGAGCAAGAAATATCCATTTTTTTCATATGAGAGTCGCCCAAAATAAGATTTTCAGTCGAAAAATAAGTTTTTCGCTGCAGCATTTCGGATCTTTCTCTATATTCGTACTATGTAGTGGTATGCTAGTGATTACATTGATTTGATGGTAGCGAACATGACAGAATCTGAAGGAACAAGATACAACGGAGAGTGCGGGGGGGGGCAGTCGGACCGGGAGAGGTGGCTCAGTGCATCAACTGATGTCACTGTACTGCCTCTGACCGGGATATCCTAGGTTCGAGTCCCGAATGGGGGCAGGATTTGCGACTACATACAAGGACTACATACATAGCTGGGTCGAGTTCAGTCGCTGTCTGGAGGGGAATCCTAGCGGCCGGCTGCTCTGATCTGTAGTTTTTTGTGGTTTCTCCGATCAATATCTGGTGAATGCCGGGGCAGTACCCTAATAAACGGGTCATGGACCATGCTCGATCTTTCCTTCCTCTTCCTCGTCCTGTCCTCATCCCTTCTTACACACACTTACAGTCACATGCTCTCCACTATGTCCACTTTATGGTCAGGCGGAAGAGCAGGCTAAATGGCCTGAGCCTCGCCACCAATAAAGACATTTATTTATTTATTTATTTATTTATTTATTTATTTATTTATTTATTTATTACTATCACACTTGTTGGTAGACAAGCCGGGAGCTTAGAGTTTGTCCCGGCTGGGGTGAATTCATTTCTTTCCTCTCTAATATTAGATCGAGATACATTCTGGACAACACGAAGTAATCATCTAGTTATTTAATGCCATCTCCATTGATAAATAAATCGATGACGTGTTTATAAGACATGAAGAATATTTTATGTGAGTATAACATGCTTAGGAAAGTAGGCGGTTTGGTATAATTTTTATGATACGTGAACATGACACATGAACGCAAAATTCTGTAGATGTTTCATGGGAATTTACTCCTCTGAGCTGAATGAATCAGATTTAAGACGAAAAATGTGAACTTTGGGAGAAAATAATAGGAAAAAACGAATGGCAGGGGGCAAATGCAATCTGCAACATTCCTTACGCTTCAGTAAAAAATTATTATGAATACGTGTATTAGAAAACAGGCGTTCTAGGTCCTTAAAATAGATTTTTGATCTTTTTTGGGTCACAATTTACATTTATTATGTTGCACTGTACAAAATGAGATCTCCAGGTTTTGGTGATTACATTATTGGTTTTGGTGATTACATTATTGGCAATTTTTGGGCATGGATCATAGAGTCAAATTGGTAGACGAGTGATAACAAATGTTCAGAATTTTGAAAATATGTATAATTATTGTTGACTGTTTGATCGTCTGCACAATTTATTTGGACACTTTTTAGGTTTTTTGTTTGTTAGGCATATTAAAATGTTTATCCACTTAATGGACTGGCCTTAAAATGCTTTAACGAACATTTCAAGAACTGGCTGTTTGATGCATTATTTCGTGTTTCCGGCCGCGTCAACTACAATGGGCTGTAGTCCCGTAAGTGTAGAGCATGTTTGTATCACGAAAGTGTCACTGTTCTTCTTCCGGTGAATGCTGAGATCCGTCGCCGACTCACACGCCAGGTCTCTGAATTTTCCTCATCCAGGTATCTCTCGCCAGCGAGGCATAGCTTCAGACGGGAGAAGCTCTAAGCTCCCGAC
This sequence comes from Teleogryllus oceanicus, assembly GCA_964035755.1. Classification (NCBI taxonomy): domain Eukaryota; kingdom Metazoa; phylum Arthropoda; class Insecta; order Orthoptera; family Gryllidae; genus Teleogryllus; species Teleogryllus oceanicus. The sequence goes on from CAXIVR010000013.1 coordinate 55,517,655, forward strand.
ATGTTTGGCAGTGTAGTGCACGTAAGTGTAAATGTATGTAAGAGGTGAGGATAGGAAAAGGAAGGAAAGATCGCGATCCGTGGCCCGTTTGTTGGGGCTTTCGCCAGGTACAGATCGGAGAAACCACGGAAAACTGCCGATCAGGTCAGCTCACCGCTGGAATTCTCCTTCGCACAGCGACTGAATTCGACCTAGCTATGTAGCTAGGGTCGAACATCCTGCCAATGTCGGTAATCGAACCCTAGCACCTTCAGATATGAGGAATTGCAGCGGCATCAGTTGACGCTCTGTGCCTCGTAAGCAGTTTACTGGCAATCTGAAGTTCGGTTCCTGTATGAAGCTGTTTTCACTTTTAATGGTTTAAAGTGCGGAAGCAAGTGCAAAGTGTTTTCACCAGTCAAATTATTCACAATAGATTCTCGTAATACGCAACATCAATCTGCCAACAATTCCCTAACTACCCCTTGCTGTTGTAACTCAGGTGCATGCAAACAGAGAGGATTACACGGACTCTAGTGAGAGGTGTGCTCTCCTTCGTTGACCCGAGGGGAGAGTGAATGTAGGTACGTAGTGGCGCAAGTTACGAAGCCTAGGAAGAGATTCGCGGCAGTCAGGGCTCTTGCAAACTTTCGCTTCCGTATCGTTTACACTTTATGGAATCACAAACCTCTGCATTGGCTTCCAAACTGGCTGCCAAGTAGGGATTGTCAGATTGCGAGATATTTGGTCTAAAAGTCGTTTCTTAGAAGGAAGTTCGCTCCAGCTCGCTCGCTCGTGGCACATAGCGAAGTCGCTAGCATTTAACCACTGAGGTCCGGGTTCGATTCCCGTCGAATCTCATGTGAAATTTGTTCCAACAAACGAGTTTGGCTGCAACACAAGGGCTAGTCCAACCCCTGTGAAGTGTCCTAAATCCTACCCATATCCTTATTCCTTTCCAATTCTGGCCGCTGGGTCGGTTGCGGTAGCTCAGTGCATCAACTGATGTCACTGCAGCGCCTCTCACCGGGAGGTCCTAGGTTCGAGTCCTGACGGCGGCAGCATTTTCGACACTAGCTTTTCAGCTAGGTCGAATTCAGTTGCTGTCTGGAGGAGAATTCTAGCGGCCGCTGCTCTGATCGGTAGTTTTCCGTGGTTTCTCTGATCAACACAAGGCGAATGCCGGAGCAGTACCCAGCCAAACGGGCCACGGACCGCGCGCGATCTGTTCTTCCTCTTCCTTGTCCTATCCTCTCTTCTTACACACACACACACTAACATGCACATATTCCGGGAGACCGGTCGGGAGCTTAGAGCTTGTCCCGACTGGGGCGGTGCCCCGCTGGTGGGAGAGTCCTGATTAGGGGGAAACCCCACTAGACGACGGTAGGTCGGCGCCGGATCTCGCCATCCAGCGGGGAAGATCACAGCTATCTCCCGAGAAAAAAACATGCACTACACTAACGGGACTAATGACCGAAGCATTTGACGCGCCCGGAAACACGAAAAATCAATCAATCAACAATCAATCAATCTGGCCGCCGCCGGGTAGTGACACAGGAGTGCGTAGATGGAGGCGCGTACGCGGAGATGCTACCTGGCGGTCCTCTTGACAACTGACTGTGACGTGACGTGACATGACTTAAAATAATGAAGGATTACTCGCGCGCATATTAATGGAGCTTGGTGTTGCGTCAATATTAGACGCAACAAATTTAAAAAAACGTTCGTCTAAATGTACTTTTGTAAGAATTGCATTAATTTCATTGATATACCGTGGTACTTCTGATAAGAATTTTAATGTTAAACATTTTTATTTTGTGTAAGGGAGTTCATTATAAAAATTAATTTTAAACATAAACAGTTTTGTACTTCCTCCTTTTACAGATATAAAAATGTACACGAAAAAGTATCGAAACATATATGTATTTAATGTTTTTGTAATTCATGTCAAAAATAGGATTAATTATCATCAATCTGGTTCATATGTCGTAGCGATTCATGTTATGCCGGGAAGGCAGTAGAGTAATTCACAGTATTTCACCCCGGTGGGTGCCTTGAAATCATCAAAATTTTCTTTTCCTGGATATCATTCAGAATAATCTAAAAAGATTCGACTAAAAATAGTGCCAATCGATTTATCTTACCTAGGAGAATCGACTGAAATATTGATCACCGCTGGAGGTGTCTTAAAACTGCAACCCCCTTTTTTCAAGAATTATTTCAGAACTTTGTGTAAAGATTCCAAAAACCTAATTAGTTCCCCAGCAGTAGATGGAGACGCAAAAATGTCACTTCTCTGGTTGGCAATGGTGTATGGAAAATGTGGTATAGTTTTAACGGACGTACCCATGAAGATTACCCAATTATCTATAGACTTACAATTCACCTTAACATCACCAGAGGGTCAACGATAGTTGTTAGATTTTTGTAGGTTTCAACCTTCCTATGAAGCTAAAATTCATATCTATTGCTTATAATGGGCAATATAACAATAATAATAATAATAAAATTTAAACGGTGGGACCCCTTGGCAATCGACAGAATATTTAAATCATGACTTCTGACTTAAAACTGCTGTGTTATTGTTGTGGATTTAATTGTTGTCTTATTTGACTGGCAAAGCTGAAGAAGATAGGGGTTGAAGTTATTTCTTTTCTGACTCACTTGGTTATTGGTGAAACACTATTATAGGAAAACCTAGTTACTTGTAATTTTTCGTGAAGTTCTTTCATTTCTCTTCTTTTATTTTCTTGAATACTATGTTTAATGTGTTTGCAAAAAAATGATTACTTTAATAAAGATAAGGTATTTGCAAAATTGTTTATAGTAGGAAACCTTAAATTATGGTCCTATGTAGTTCTCACAGAAAGGTGAGTTTACTTTAATGAAATGCTTCCAACATGTAATTTCATACAACCAGTAGTTTCTTTATCTTCTTATTTTTCTCTCAGTTTTTTCTATTTGTCTTCAGTCTTTTATCTTATACATTCATATTAGTTCGTTCGCCAACCCAAAATATAAAAATTTGAACTGTAAATTTTTGCAGATTTAAAACAATTTACTTAATATTTTATGTCATATTTTGACACGTTTCCGTACTCCCTAATAATTAATCATAACATTTCATAATTGCTTCGCCAATCACCTTACCATTACCAGCCCCAAATGTAAAATTTTAACTCATCTTTTGCAAATTTTGTACGTTTTCTTGACATTTTTATGGAATATTTTGGCACGTTACACTCTCTAAAAATCCGAATCCCTAAACGTAACATTTCATCTTTTCCTCACCGATCGCCTTGGCTATTGTCAACACAAACTATACAATTTTAACTGAATAGTTTTGAAAATTTTGTACGTTTTTACTACATACCGTATTTACGCGAATCTAATGCGCACCCCATATTTGAAACTTACAATTTAGAAAACAAGGGTTTGTGTCGAATGTAATCTACATCAGTGTCAGAATAATAGGTACGGTATTTTACTTTAATTTACGTAATATAACAACGACTTTATCGTATACATAAACAATCAGATTAGAGAATTGAAAGTTCCCTAATGTTCGGTGACACGTTTTTTAAGAAGAAAATTAGTGAACGTGAAATAAGAAAAGTACACATTCAAAATGAACTTATTAATACAATAAATAACAAGCATGATTCACCACTAGTTCCTACGGAACGAATTTGCCCTCGAATCTAATGCGCCATAAATTCTAAAGCGCACCACGATTTCGAATACTGCATTTGAAAAAAAAGTGAATGTTCATTCCCGCCTGAGATATGGCATAATATTCTGGGGAAATACATCTTATAGCTCCCAGACTTTTAGATTACAAAAACGAATTGTACGAATAATAACCAAATTCCCACCCACGTGATTCATGTAAGCCTCTCCTCATTAATATAGGAATTTTACCATTACCTTGTCTGTTTATTTACGAATCAATGGTTTTTGTCAAAAATGACTTACTTAAGGGCGGGAATATATTTTCAGAAAATGCCGATGTATATTACTATAACACTCGACGTAGAAATCATATTCATCAGGTGACAGTATCTACAGCTCATTACAAAACATTCACATACAATACATATACATTATTTTACAACACTTTGCCAGATGACATTAAACGATTAAATCGATAGAAAAGTTTAAATCCCAAAAATCTTTTTCTCCATAACTGTTTCTATACAATTAGAGACTATATTAAAAAAGTAACATTTTTTTAACAATATACATAATACATTATTTAACATTTGAACTGATAAATGTGTATAAACAACCTGTAACAAGTATTGTATTGCAGCCTCCGGTTTTTTGACGTGAAATAAATAAATAAAGGGCACATTAATTTTGCGTAAATACGGTATTTTATGGCATATTTTGACACGTTATACTCCCCAGAAATCCGAATCTTTAATGATGACTTTTCATCTCTGCCACGCCGAACGCCGCAGCTATTGCCAACACAACAGTGTCGCTGGCATTTGTTACGGTGTAGTGTTGCGCGAGAATCGTGCGTGTGCAGGCGTCGTGGAGTAGTTGCTGCAACACTGAGGCGGAAGACGACACGGCCGAAGTGCCACCTACTCTCTTCTCGTCGTGACTTTCTATTGCGAGGAACTACACTTTTTTTTAAGAAACATTTTACTAGTCGACGCGAAACGAAAGTAAGTTTTCTGTAGACTGTTTGTGTAGTGTTTCGTGTGCGTTAGGGGTATTATCTTAGGTACGAGGATTTTGAGTGCTTTGGAATTTACTTGCGAATTTCCGTTGTCTGTGTGGCATTTAGAAAGACTGTTTCACGACTTAATTCATCAAAAGAAGAAGGGAGAGGGGGAAGGACAAAGAGAGGAGCTGCGGAAAAACAACAGATAAAGAAGAGTAGTAAAGGGGAAGTAGAGGAATAAGAGAAGAGGAAGAAGATTAGAGAAGAGGAAGAAAAAAGTAGGAAGGGGGAAGAGACAAGGAGAGGAGAAGAGAGGGGAAAAAAAAAAGTAGAATAGTAAGAATAGAAGAAGGGGGAAAAAGTGGAGGAGTAGAATTCATTTTGCTTGTGCAATAATCATAAACATTTGGCAAAACTATATATAAACCATTTTATAAACAAAATGTCATCAAAACAATATATAATGCTTTTATGAGAAAACGTTTGAGGATGTGATAATTAATTAACATTAATTAAAACTCCCTTTTACTGTTGTCTTAAATAGAAGAAAAAATGCCACCGGAGGCGTCACGTAAACCTGGAATTTAGAAATCGGATAAAATGCGTGTAACTCACGGAAACCTCTTCCGATTCACAATATGAAGTACATGAGGTCTCGTTCAAGTTACATTTTCCCCGGATTCTTCAAGGACATTTTACGAGAACGAGCGAAAAAACAGTAGCTGTGAGGAAGGGGAAGTAAAAGCATCACAACGCGTTCTTTTTTTCATTGTATTTTTTTAAATGAGGTGGTTATACAACGCTCAGCCATACGGCTTTTCAGTTGTTAGGGGCGAGCATTTTCAGATGAAAAAGATGCGAAGGGAATGACTACAGCGGCATTCCATTAAACATAGAATGAAGCAATGAGAATATTATAGTGGGGGAAACATATTGTAGTCTGTTAATGGGAGGAGAAACGCGTTCTTGGTGGCTTTTTACGAACGGAGTCGAGGCACGATCCGAAACTTGTGTACCGCTCAATTAATTACTCTCGACAAAACGAATCGATTGGCAATACTTTTAGTATTGCATGTTAGTGTAGGAGTGTGGGGGTGAGGATAAGGCAAGGAAGAGGAAGGAAAGATCGCGCGGTCCGTAGCCCGTTTGTTACGGTACTGCCCCGCCATTCGCCTGGTGTTGGTCAGAGAAACCACGGAAGACTACCGATCAGAGCAGCCGGCCGCTAGTATTCTCCTCCAGGCAGTAACTGAATTCGACCTAGCTGAAAAGCTAGTGTAGAAATTCCTACCGTCGTCGGGACTCGAACCTAGAACCTCCCGGTCAGATGCACAGACAGGCAGTGACATTAGTTCATGCCCTGCTTCATATCTCCCGGTGTTAACAGACGGAAATGCATGGGCTGTTTTACATATGACTTTTTACAAAGATCATTGTGTGTGTAGGGGTAAATATTGGACATTTTGGCTGAATGGACTCTAAAACACTAGTCATTTTATGGCATGTTTAAGGAAAAGTATGGTTTAGACTTACAGATGGAACGTTAGCTTGACACAACTTAACGTAATATCTTCGAAATGAACTTAGCAACATGGTCTAGGCGGCTAGAACTCAGCGGAAAACCATTCCTTCTGCAACATTGTTGACTGAGAGGGTCTAGAAAGAAATATTCCACAAACTTAAATATTACTTATTTGAAGATTCTCTTAAGAAAAAAAAGTTATCCTGTTGACGTCCTTATTTCCCTTTCCAAACGAGTTCCCCGATTGAGGAGATTGAGTTTCCCCGATTGAGGGTTTTCTGACGACAATATTATTTTTGTTTTGTAAATAACTTAATGGAGCTGACTCTGCTGACGTCAATAAAGGTCTTTTGTCATAGTGTCCGTAGTCCAGTGGTTTTGTATTTTCAATATAATATCTTTCACACATGACTAAATATACTCCGAAATGGAATTTACCGTAATGTCAGGTTTAAAATATTCTGTAGCGAAATATAAAAGATTTTTTTGTATTTAATAAAATATTTTGAATTTATACAGGGAATAATTTCAAGCTCTTAGAAGACACTAGTTTAGGAGGATTTATATTAAAAATGTTAATTCATATAAGTAGTAAGCTTTAAGAACAAGACACGTTCTAAGATGACATAAGTGACAAATTGCTCTATTCCTTTGCTTTTTCAAAAATTCCAAAAATTTAATTTTTTACTTGTCTCTCACGTCAATAATATTTTCATTAGTGGCATTTTCTTCACATAATTATATTTATGGGTATATGTGTTTTAAATAATGTCAGATAAATTGTTCCCGAAACCTCAAACAATTTTCTGTGAAAATAAGCTCAACATTATCGCATTTTCAGAAACGCTGGAGGTGAATTTTCACAAAAATGGCTCCAATTTTTTCTTCAAACAGGTCCAGCAGAGAGTACTAATTGCACAGTTTAATATGACGTAAAGTTAATTTTAGTGTATTTTTTGTTTTTTCAAAAACTACACAAATAACCTTTTTTTGAAATATCACTCACGCCTTTAAATCACATTTTCAGAAAGTTATAAACAGTATTGCACCTGTGAGTTAATGTGCTTCAAATGAATGCAAATAAAGTTTTTCAAAATCTCAAAAATGTTTTGAAAAAAGAGCGTCAAATTTCGCATTTACAGTAACGCCTAAAAGCTATTTTCTTAAAATCTGCTCTAAATTTTTCAATAAAATTTGCTATTTAGGGCAAGTTTTAACCTTCTTTAAATTCTTGAATAATATTTCGGTTCTACTGTTAGAAACCGAAAATTTGAAAAATTCAACAACAAAAAATGCTTTGGCGGTAGGGAAGGGGGGTGAATTATTACTTTAACACGTAAAAGCTTTTGGCGCGGTAGATTGCAGCTGGTAAGAGGATGGGGCATGACCGAAAAGCCAATCCACACTTAGGAAATTAGAAAAACTTTACTACGAGAAAGTCTGAGCCGTTCTGTAACATCACTAGTTGATATTGATGTGCAATCAAAACGTTGTAGCTAAGGAGGAAGAAAAAAATCGCCTAATACAAGAGTTTGGAAATCGAAATCAGCAACTGGACGTAAAAGCACAGGTCGTCCGGAGAATTATCGGAGTTCTGGGATTTGTTCCGCAATTTTTTTATAAAACTTGGGTTAACTCTCAGATCATTCAAAGGAGTGAATTAGATGAGTAATAATAATAATAATAATAATAATAATAATAATAATAATAATATATAATATATTAATATAATAATATAATAATATAATAATATAATAATATAATAATATAATAATATAATAATATAATAATATAATAATATAATAATATAATAATATAATAATATAATAATATAATAATATAATAATATAATAATATAATAATATAATAATATAATAATATAATAATATAATAATATAATAATACTGTGTCTATTTCATCATTCATCATTATAACTTTACCCCATCCTCCAGGGCTTACAACCATGGGGTGTCAAAATGAAATCTGCATTAAATTGTAAGAATCTCCCCTACAGAAAGTCACATGCGCCTACCCCGATATTTCAGTGGGAGCCCCTACGCATCGCGTAGCCGAATTGTGGCCGATTCGCAGAAAAAAATCTACATATTTAAAACAACAGGGGTTTTCGTCTAGAAATAATTTTGAACTTTCTCTTCAACCAAATTTCGTGATTATTAACACTTGTGTAGAGAAAAAACATCTCAAATTTATGCTCATTAATTATAAATATTATAATGAGCGCTCATCACCCTTCATTTGTTCATTACGCCGTTGCTGAAGTTTTCGTATAGTGCGTCTTCCAATCAAATTTTCTTATTTCTTTAAATGAAAGCTGATGAGCCCTAAATGTGTTATCATTTACTCTTATTAAGTAGATCTGTAGTACAAGCACTACATATTTATAATATTTTAAATTTAAAACACTAGACGCTTATATGCGCTCATTTGTTCATTACTTCATTTTGTTATATTTTTTGCAGTTTCGAGCTATTTGATCTCGTTTGACGCTGAACGGTTCTAAACAGTTAATGAAGTAACAAGAAATTAATATGATGGTAATTCGTTGTGTTCTATGCTTCCATCGCTATGTGGAAATATTCATTCATTACCGTGAATTTGAAACTGCAACATTGTGTTCTGTACTGAGTTGTTGCTTCAGACTGGGCTGTCAAGTGTTCATTAATCCAAGAAATACAGTTACTCGGCGCTGAAAAAGGGTAGAGGAGATTGTTTTACGAGGTGAAAGGGTTTGCAATTGTGGAGTGGAAAGATCGTTAAGTTGGAAGCATTCTTACAAAGTAAAACGTAATGGGCGCGTAGAATTTAAAAGAACTAAATACACTACAGAGACAGTTAAGATGAGTGATGCAACCAGTTCAATTTTTTAATCCAATGGGTTTTAATTTTCTCTTTTGTGCTGACATTTTTATTAAAGCCCAAAATTTATGTAATCTCATAAATTACATAAAGATTCTGAAATTCGATGAAATGATCGGCTGTCGAAGATCATTTTCGTCAAATGATAAAAAAATTACTGTATATTTTTTAATACACTACTTAGTATTGAAAATGAGGGTCCTTAAATGAATGTTCATATATTTTCTCCATTTGCACAAGTAAAATTGAATTTAAACCAAAAGTTATAATAAAATTTCCAATTTTTTAAAAAGGTTTTTTTCTATATTCTATTTAAAAGTAAAAATAATAAGATTGTAATTTTTAAAAACATTTTATATTTCATTACAAAATACTGTTCAATTATATCGTCAATCTGATGAATCAAGTCATTTATGGTTGTTATTTGTTATAACAATCCATGTTATGCCGGAAAGGCTGTAAAGTAATTCATAACTGTTCACCAATTAAAATAGATTCATCCAGAATATCCGAAAGGAACCGGCTAGAATTGTGCTAAATGAATCGTCTTGCCGAGGGAAATCGAATGAACTATTGATCTCACCTGAATGTGCTTGAGTTCTTCAAAACGCGTTTTAGTTTCATAAAATCCTCCCAAGAAGCTCTTTTTCAAGAAATTTCTTTGAAGCTTTTAGAATGTTACGAAATCTACTGAATCATGTTCCCGCAACAGTGTACGCATACATGAATGCCGTGATGGATTGAACGCCAATTAATAGAGCTGCAGCTTTATTGCCATCCATCAATCGTCACTGATCGTTGGCCTCTCTCTTGAGGTAATTTAAATATGAACACTGTAAGTTACACATAAATGTATTATTTGTGAATTCTTGTAACCAATATCAATCGACAAATATTACCTTTTCCGCTTCTACGGATGACGTGTTCCTTACCGTAGAACCACCGATTAATTTTCTGAAGCATAATCCCCAAGGTTTTGCCAAAGTTTCAATATCTTGAAGTCGCTACTAATTGGGTCTAATTGGGGGGAAATCGAGGCAAGTCGAATGATATTTCATTGGCTTCGATAAGTGGACCGGAGGAATCCAACACTGAGTGACGGGCAGACGTGTGGACGCAGGTTATTCGATTACTACGAGATTATACAGGTGCCCCACCAACTGTGGGCCACCCCCATAACTTCTGAACGGTTCACAATATCTGACTGCAGTTTTCACTCAAAAATGCGGAATCATGGGGAAAGGATTTTTCGTGTTTCCGGGCGCGTCAACGGCTTTGATTATTAGTACCGTTAGTGTAGTGCGTGTTTTTTTCTCGAGAGATGGCGGTGGTCTTCCCCCGCTGGATGGAGAGATCCGGCGCCGACATAACGTCGGCTAGTGAGGTTTCCCCCTAACCAGGACTCTCCCACCAGCGGGGCACCGCCCCAGCCGGAACAAGCTCTAAGCTCCCGACCGGTCTCCCGGAATATGTGGTAGTGTAGTGCATGTTAGTGTAAGTGTGTTTAAGGGGAGAGGATAGGACAAGGAAGAGGAAGGACAGATCGCGCGCGGCCCATGGCCCGTTTGTTAGGGTACTGCTCCGGCATTCGCCTGGTGTTGATCGGAGAAACCGCGGAAAACTACCTATCAGAGCAAGTGGCCTCTAGGATTCTCCTCCAGGCAGCGACTGAATTCGACCTAGCTGAAAAGCTAGAGTCGAAAATCCTGCCGCTGTCGGGTTTCGAACCTAGGACCTGCCGGTCAGATGCGCTGCAGTGACATCAGTTTGAGCTACCGCTCCCGGTTCATGGGAAAAGTAATACGCAATACGTAATAGTGTGTGTGTATATATATATATATATATATATATATATATATATATATATATATATAGAGAGAGAGAGAGAGAGAGAGAGAGAGAGAGACAGGTAGATAGATAGATAGATTGATAGACAGACAGACAGACAGACAGACAGATAGATAGATAGATAGATAGATAGATAGATAGATAGATAGATAGATAGATAGATTGTTGGTAATATTTTTCGTTATCGAGAAATTTAATTAGTTTTAATTTTTTAAATGAACTATATATTTTTATTGCCCGCAATGGATTGATCATAAAAAGCGGAATACAATAATGCTTAATAGTTAGCAATTTAATAGTAATTTGATAAAAATTAGACTTTCTGACATGTGATTTTATATTAAACATAACGGACTCGGCGCCGTGAAGGTCGCCTTTCCCGAAGGCAGAAGTTGCGAGGGCTGCTGTAGGAAATCCGTACAGGAATCTGATTGTCCATTTTATTTAAAGTCACATGTTAGCATATGTAATTTTATATTACAATTCATATCAAAATATTAACATATAATACATCATTGTATTCCTCTTTTTATGGTCTATCTATTGCTCACGAGGAAAATTTATGGTTCTATTTAAAAAATAAAAGATGATTAAATTTCTCAAAAATAAAAATATTTCAAACAATATCTGCACGGGATATTACTTGCTCCATGATTTCGGATTGTTGAGCAAAAATTGCACTTCGATATCGTAAACCGTTTAGAAGTTAGGGCGGTGGCCCGTGGTTGGTGGGACATTCTGTAGAAAGATGGTTTAATTTCATCATGTTAATGCCGCAAAAGTTAATGGCATACCGAGGAGTTACGAGGCATGCTATAGCCACCCGTTCCCAACCTTGACATCTTACGGACCATTGTACTTGATAACATCATGCAAGGTCACGCTCATCGCATTCATTTCAGTCCCCACGTCCCCCAAAAGCCTAATTCTCACGCACGCAATGGAAGCTTCGGCACCTGTGAAGGAATGCAGCAAGACGTTTTAGCAAAGCGCCCATTCATCTGACAGCAGCCGACTCACGCAAGTCCACACTTTCTCCTGCATGACTTGGCACAACGGGGAAGTCCGAGTATATCGTATGCGTGTTACTGGTTGAAGAGGCTCAGGGTATCGCTGATGTCACTGCTGAGCCTCTGACCGGGAGGTAACGAGGTTCGATTGGTTTGTTTTTTTCGTGTTTCCGGACGCGTCAACTGCTTTGGTCATTACTCCCGTTAGTGTAGTGCATGTTTTTTCTCGGGAGATGGCGGTGATCTTCCCCCGCTGGATGGCGAGATCCGGCGCCGACCTACCTTCGGCTAGTGGGGTTTCCCCCTAACCAAGACTCTCCCACCAGCGGAGCACCGCCCCAGCCGGGTCAAGCTCTAAGCTCCCGAACGGTCTCCCGGAATATGTGGTATTGCATGTTAGTATGAGTGTGTGTGTAATGGGAGAGGATAGGACAAGGAAGAGGAAGGACAGATCGCGTGCGGTCCGTGGCCCGTTTGGTAGGGTACTGCTCCGGCATTCGCTTGGTGTTGATCGGAGAAACCACGGAAAACTACCGATCAGAGCAGCCGGCCGCTAGAATTCTTCTCCAGACAGCAGCTGAATTCGACCTAGCTGAAAAGCTAGTGTCGAAAATCCTGCCGCCGCCAGGACTCGAACCTAGGACCTCCCGGTTACAGGCGCTGCAGTGACATCAGTTGATGCACTGAGCTACCGCTACCGGTACGAGGTTCGAGTCCCGACGGTGCAAGGCAGGATTTCCGACACTTGCTACATACGAAAGCTGAATTCAGTCGCTGTCTGAAGGAGAATTCTAGAGGCCGGTTGCTCTGGTTGGTAGTTTTCCCTGGTTTCACTGTGCCGGAGCTGTGTCCTAACAAACGGGCCACGAACCATGCACAAACTTTCTTTCCCCTTCCTTGCACTTTCCTCTGCTTAATCACACAGACATACACTTATATGCAATACTTGTAAATAATACTGTTGTTCTTATCAACATATTCCCATAGAAATTTTGCTTCTGTTTATTACCATAGGCCAAAATATTTCTGTATTTTTAAGTACAATAATTTCCGAAATATTTCTTCAATTGATTTTTTAAATTTGTTAGTATGCTGTGCTTGATTAGGGATCAAAACAACTTACTGTTATCAACATTATTATTATTATTATTATTATTATTATTATTATTATTATTATTATTATTTTAAAAAACGCAAGACAGCGATTAACGACCTATTGACAAAACGATTACAGAACATCAGAAAAAACGAATCAAGAAGGGGAGAAATAAAATACATTTCACCTCAAATTCGACTCTCTGTATATTTATTTGTGAATTAATTAAATATACATCTATAATGTTACATGATATACATCTGTGTGTATACATCTATAAACTACCTTATTGTTTCAAATAAAATGGTGCCCTTTCAATATTCAATTTTCAAAATTGTTTTATGTTAATTTTATTTCATTAGAGTGCATCAAGGACGATGTACGACCTGTCTCTCAAGCTAGAGTCGAAAATCCTGCTACTGTCGGAGGCTACGGTCTACCGTAATTAGTACTTTGTAATAAACGCTTTCCTACCGGGAGCGGTAGTTCAGTGCATCGACTGATGTCACTGCAGCGCCACTCACCGGGAGGTCCTAGGTTCCCACTCCCCACGGCGGCAAGATTTGCGACACTAGCTTTTCCGCTAGGTCGAATTCAGTCGCTGTCTGGAGGAGAATTCTAGCGGCCGGCTGCTCTGACCGGTAGTTTTCCGTGGTTTCTCCGATTAACACCAGGCGAATGACGGAGCAGTACCTTACCAAACAGGCCACGGACCGCGCGCGATCATTCCTTCCTCTTCCTTGTCCTATCCTCTCCCCTTACACATATACGCACTTACACTAACATGCACTACACCACCGCATATTTCGGGAGACCGGTCGGGAGCTTAGAGCTTGTCCCGGCTGGGGCGGTGTCCCGCTGGTGGGAGAGTCCTGGTTAGGGGGAAACCCCACTAGCCGACGGTAGGTCGGAGCCGGATCTCGCCATCCAGTGGGGAAAGATCACCGCCCTTTCCCGAGAAAAAACATGCACTACACTAACGGGACTAATGACCAAAGCAGTTGACGCGCCCGGAAACACGAAAAAAATCATTCAATCCAATCCATATAAAGAAAATCCTATCAATTCACATTGTGTTTTGTATTTTTTAGTGTTTCTTAGTATTTGTTCTAGTGTTAGTATTTCTTAGTCTTTCAATTTAACAGTATTTAAACAAAAATTTAAACATACATGTTTAAGTAAGAATAAAGTAATTACATTGAAAAATACTACAACTTAAATAATTTTAATTTATTTAATATACAATATAAATGGAAATGCAGAAACCAGTAATATTCCATATTACAAATATTATCCAATGATGTACGACACAACCGTTATGCCAATATTTTGCGTATAATTTAATCATACATCACTTTTTTACATTTGTTTATTTAATTTTAAAAAAATCAGTATTAAATGTTTTTTTTAAGAAAAATAGCCCTTCGGGAACCCTGGGCCCGGTCCCTTCGCGCTCGTGCGTTAACACGGCACCGTGTGAGGTGCGATGCCTGGTGACGGGTCACGTAAGGCGCGGTGCGTTACGTCGTGCGTGGGCGAGCGGAGGTTGCACCACGGAGAGCGTCTGCGGTGAAAGGGGCCGATCTTTCCGTTGCGCAACGTCCTGCGCACATAGCAGCCCAGCGCACGTGTGATCCAGTTGCTCCCTTGTTCTCGGGACACCGCAGACGTCACCGCCATTGTTTTGTTTTCGTTTAATTTTTTGTTTGTTGCGTTGATTGGTTACACAGGAACGCACAAAAATGTTATCGGACCCAAAGATTGATTGATTACTGATTCCGGGTGCGTCAGCTACTGAGGTCATTAGTCCCGTTAGTGTAGTGCGTGTTTTTTCATCGGGAGGGGACGGTGATTGTCCCCCGCTGGATGGCGAGATCCGGCGCTGATCTACCCTCGACTAGGGGTTTCCCCAATCAGGTATCTCCCACCAACAGGGCACCGCCCAGCCGGGACAAGTTCCAAGTCCCCGACCGGTCTCCCGGCATGTGCGGTAATGTGGTGCATGTTAGTGTAGGTGTGTGTAAGGAAGAGGAAGGAAAGATCGCGCGCGGTCAATGGCCCGTTTGTTAGGGTACTGCTCCGGCATTTGCCTGATGTTGATCGGAGAAACCAAGGAAAACTACCGATCAGAGCAGCCGGCCGCTAGAATTCTCCTCCAGTCAGCGACTGATTTTGACCTAGCTGACATGCTAGTGTCGAAAATCCTGCCACTGTCCGGACACGAACCTGGGACCTCCCGGTCAGAGGCACTGCAGTAACATCAGTTGATGCACTGAGCCACCGCTCCAGGTCGGACGCAAAGACTTGAGACATGTTTCTCTATGTAGAATTGCGCCACCATCCTCCAGTTTTTTTATCGCGAAAAACTACAGTAAGTTTGCACGGATGCTACAGTAAACTGATGCATCCTGATTTTCTATTCTGTCCTTTCTTGTTACTCCTAGAATTCAGTGCCCAATTTTCATTACCAAATAATCCACAGGGTACTGCCATCACTTTATAAAACTTAAGCAATGTTTCCCTCCTAACTTTGCCTTTGGTGGTTCGTTTAATCATGTCACACATCAGATTGCATTTTTCAATCTTCCTGCTCAATCTGCCTCGCCAAGGTAATATACATCACATCCTAAAAATCTGAAGGTGTTGACTTGTTCTTTTATTCGATCTTCCAGAACGAATTTGCATCTTAGAGATTGGAGTGCTTGGAATGCCATGGTTTGGATATTCTTAAATCATACTACTTTGTTATTTTATGGAGTTCGTATAAGACTCTCTATAAGTTGTCTTCGTCATCAGCAACTATAACTTGGTCATCAGCAAAAATAAGAATTTTAATAAAATTATTCCCTTTAAAATCGTCTACTATATTAAGATTTAAAATATGTTTCTTCCACTCACGTACCACGTTGTCGAGATATAAATTAAACAGTACTGATGACAGAGAACGCCCTTGCCTAAGAACCCTTTTTCTTTGATCCCGGTGTATAAGCTGATAAGTCATAAACCCATAATTTTACAGGAGAGCGAAAGGAAGTGTGGAAGTTTTGTTTTAATACCATTAATCCATGATTAACATCATTAGTTTAGAGTCGTTTTCTGCTCCCCTGTAAAATTAAGTTTTTTTGACTTATCAGCTTATTCTCCGGGGTCAAAGATTTATGGTTTCCTGTATATCAGTTCCAGATTTTAATCTTGCACTAATCTGCGTACCTGAGTACAAATTTCAAATAGTTTTAATTAGGTGGAGTGGTATACTCTTGTCTCCATAAAATGTACATTTCCGTAAAATTTCCAACATAAAATTTCAGTGATTTTCGCTTTGTATTGATATTGTCAATATTTTATTAACATAAATATTTAACCTAATGAAAATTCTTAATAATATAAATTTTTTTTCAGAAAGTGATTGCATAATGCTGAATAAGACTTGCGGTTACTAAATATTATTCAAAGACTCTTCTTTCCAAAAACTACTAGTTCTGGAGAGGAAAGTATGAGAAATATTTAGAGAGCGTTTAGCACATGCGATCTCAGAAACGATGGGATATTCAAGATAGGAAATAAAACGCGTATTATATTTAATGAGATGTAGAAAGACCTCGTTTGGTCACGTTTTTAAAATGTCGAAAAATAATGAAAAAGAATATAACAAAACCTACATTGAAGTAGAGGTGAACATGTATTGCAAGTGGAAGCCCTGCGTGAGAAAGTCAAAAAATTCTAGGTGTTACCATATCCCAGAATTTGCATTGAAAATAGCAAAACTTGGAATTTCCTTACAATTTTGAATTAATACAAAAATGTTAGCCAGTGTTCGTGAACAGGTATTTTGCAAGTGACTTCATGAACTGTACAATGGAACACTCCAGTATATAATAAACATGCCGACATTAATTTTGTCAACTATCTTCGAAGCATATATTTGACTTTCTATACAGATGATATCGTATTCGCAAGGTTAAAGTCTATTATTAATAGTTAATAAAATGTTGCTTATGTTTCACTTCCAGTCTGCTAGTGACAAAAACATTATCGAAAGCTCTCCCATCGCCAGTAGAAATATATCATTTCTTAAATTCTGTATTTTATTAGATAAAAAGAAATAATATCAAATATTGTACATGATAAGAATTTGTATTTTAATGGTTTTATTGAATGTTTTAATGGCTACTTGAACATTTTTTCTGTTACAGATAACTTGTAATTAATTAATTTGCGAATATTTTGCCTATATATATGTTCTTGTAGTCAGCTCAAGAAATGTTAACATTAAGAAGGTCATTGCACTTGTAATGTAGTAAGTCATTCATCGTTTAAAGGAGACTTCTCAAAGAATGCTAATGAATGTTTACACCTAATTCATTCATAGAAGCGTTAATAAGTGGTTCGGCTTTCATTCCAAGCTTCAAAAATTAATTAGTTTCTTTTCTCTTGGCTAAAAACCCGGAGGTCATTAGAGTCCACTTACTGACTTAATACTACATTCCTGCTGTTGTGTTTAATGGAAAAAACACTTGAAAATATTTTGACGAAGGAAAAAGTGAATATAAATGTGGCCGGACCGCATTCTTTTCACCATTTCAATGTCATGATCAGTTTGGTTTGTTTCCGCATATGTATTCGGTTGTTTTTGAACTTCTGATGTCTTTATATTTCTCTGATGTAAATTGTGAACTAAAATCACATGAAGTTGTGACCGAGAATATTACACTCTTTGCTTTATATATGTCACAAATAATATCATAAAATCAAGCTAAGTAGGCTAACGATAGTTGATCCAACAAGTCTCTGGATGTTTAGAAAAGTAGTGTATTGTACTTTACAAAATTTAGCAGAAGCATACGTATTATGCTCTCATATATATATATATATATATATATATATATATATATATATATATATATAGAAATTACTTTGCAGTCGTTTATATGGTTATTCCATTTTGTTAATAAAACGTTGGCAAGGTTGATCTCTTATGGAATTGATTGAATAGGCTCAAACGAACCTTTTCGTACGTATTTTTTTCCTCTTGTATGATATTCCGATAATTCGATTACACGATTATGAGTAAAAAATGGAAATCGTCAAGACACATCATTTAATCTAAAACAGAAGATTTAAAACTTTAACTAATACAGAAATACATTCATGTAAAAATACATTCATGTAAGCCTCTCTTCATTAATCTAGGAATTCTACCATTACCGTGTCTTCTTATTTACGAATCAGTGGTTTTTGTAAAAAATGACTTGCTCAAGGGCGGGAATATATTTTCAGAAAATGCCTAAGTCTATTACTATAACACTCGACGTAGAAATCATATTCATCAGATGACAGTATCAACAGCTCATTACAAAAAATTCACATACAATACATGTACATTATTTTACAACACTTTGCCAGATGACATTAAACGATTAAATTCAATAGAAAAGTTTAAATCCCAAGTGAAATCGTTTCTGCTTCATAACTGTTTCTATACAATTAGAGACTTATTTATGCTTATTTATCCTTGAAAATAGATTTTATTACATGGGAGTTTTTTGTTTTTTTTCTCCCTTTCAAAATTTTGCTTATTATTTTTGAAAATAGATTTTGGGATTTTCCCTTTCAAAATTCAAAATTTATTGCTTATTTATTTTTGAAAATAGATTTTACTACATGGGAGTTTTTGTTTTTTTCTCCCATTCAAAAATTCAAAATTTAAGTAGTATATGACTTAGTGTAGGGATCACAGAATTTTGAAAATGTGCACACAATTCACTTTTCCCCATAGCACGTCATACGCAGTTTTTAACTGTTTTTGACGTAAAATAAAATAAAAAATAAAATAAAAAAAATAAACAAACTGTTAATGATCGTGTTACTTGAAACTTTCTCCGCAGTTTGCATTGTACACAAAATGTTGTTTACTAGTAATTCCGCTCGCGTCAACTGCTAAGGTCATTTGTCCCGTACGTGTAATGCCTGTTTTTGCTCATGAGATGGCAGTGGTCTTACCGCACTGGATGGCCAAAACCGGCGCTGCCCTACCGTCGGCTAGAGGTTTTTTCTTCACATACAGGTGTTCCCCATCAGCGGGGCACCGCCACAAACGGAACAATTCCTAAGCTCCAGATCGGTCTTCCAGCATGTGTAGTAGTGTAGCTCATATGAGTGAATCAGTGTTTAAGGGATAGGATAGAACAAAGAATGGGAAGGAAAGATCGCGCTCGGTCCGTGGCCTGTTTGATAAGGTACTGCTCCGGCACTCGCCTGGTGTTGATCGGAGAAACCACAGAAAACTACCAATCAGAGCAGCCAGCCTCTAGAATTCTCCTCCAGACAGCGACTGAATTCGACCTAGCTGACAAGTTCGCATCGAAAATCGTCGGAACTCGAAACAACGACCTCCCGGTCAGAGGCACTGCAGTGACATCAGTTGTTGTCTAAGCCACCTTTTCCGGTCATTATACACGATTTTTTGTGTATTTTAACTCTTCGTGAACCAGATGCGGGTCAATTCCCATGGAAATTTAAACTTGTGTAAATTTTTAAACAATGAAAAATTAGTTTCCTCTAGTTGCATTTGCTCTAGACTCTCTAGTTAGGTGCTTAGAGATTGTCACGTCCGGGTGCGATGTTTGCCAGGGATATATCGTAAGAGTTTAATAATAAAAAACTAGTCTACTATGATTTGTGGAAGTAAAGATAATAATAATAATAATAATAATAATAATAATAATAATAATAATAATAATAATAAGTTGTCATTAAAATAGAAAACAGAATCAGAGAAGATTTGTAAATACCAAAATTTGGCAGCAGAAATCGAACATGGTTGGCAACTGAGTAAGGTTGAATAGTGCCAATAACCATTACAGAAGTGGTGACGGACCGAATTGCTTCAGGTCTTACACAAATAGGAGCTGCATCAAAAAGAATCTGCGTAACCATCCAAAAAGCTTTAATCCTGCAGACTTGCCATATTGTGCGAAAATTCTTAAATTGAACGACGGGACAAAGATGAATTAGTTGAAAGTGTTTCCTCAGATCTGTCATAACCAGTTGCATTTTCCAGAGCCTAAAACAGACATATGAACAGATAAATGGTTCTCAATGCTTACTGAGAAAATAAATAATAATAATAATAATAATAACAATAATAACAACAACAACAACAATTTCATTTTTCAATTCGTGCTATCCGTTTTTAATATTCTCCAGCACGGCAAATAAATAACACGTAAAGAATATCACATTATCTTTCTCGTGGGGCATTGACTATGAACATAACATGACATTACCACGTTATTACAAGTTCTATCAAGAATAAACTATTACATAAACTTTCTCCATTCTTCAGTTCTGATTTTTTCACGTCTTACACCACTGTCATAAAACAAGTCATACGCCCATAAAGCAAGGGGAAAGTTCTCTTATATAATTGGCTAACAGCTTTACTACTGTGAACATTTATAACCACTTCATTTGTCATCAGAGCGAACAAATGACGCTCGGGTGTGCGGAGAGAGAGAATAGGCGACAATCGACGAAAAACAAAGTTGATATATCCCAGTTGATTGTGGTGTCATTTGTTTTCGCGCCTGTGTGACTAATAGAGCAGTTAAGTTCGAAGCCGCTGGAACATGACACGCGTTGTTATAGAGCGCTAAATTTGTAGAAGTATTTAAACGATGAGCAATTAATCTATGGACAAAAGCGCGCTTTGGAGTCCCTGGGGAGAAAATGACGCACGTTCTTCATATTAGCAGGACGAGGTGCGTTAAATGAGCATCGCTACAAGAAGCTCATTGGCTTTTCCCGAGCTACTTTTGTTAATTAGTTTTATCGCGACATCTCGGAGAGATCACGTCCTGGGCAGATAAAGTGCAATAATTCTAATTTTGTTTCGATGTTGTTTATTCATTGTTTTCTTTTTTTTTTTTAAGATTATTTTTAAGTAATAATGTAATGGGGATTATTTTATACTGATATTTAGTAAAATTTAAAACAAAAACATGCAAGATTAGGACAATAGTTTGCTGCACGGACATGAAGGCGCCCAAGACAGTAGAAAAAATAATGAGGTCCGTAGACGAGGTTTTAATTTAGAATGTCTCAGTCTATTGAATAGATTGTAAAAGATTATTTGAGATAAAAAATCTTGATGTTGACTGTTATATTTTCGGAACAATGTTCTCTAATGGTTTAAAGCAGTCACGCGCGCGCGAGAGAGAGAGAGCGAGAGAGCGAGAGCGAGAGCGAGAGAGAGAGAGAGGGGGACATAGAGAAATAAAGCAAGGGAAAGAAGTACACAGAGTAAGAGAGAAGCCGACAGACACAGGGAGAGATGACGAGACATGAAGAGAGCAAGAGTGAGCGAGAAAAAAATAGCGAGAGACACAGCAACAACGATAGCCACAGCAAGAGAGGATCGAAAGGGGGGGGGGAAGGAACCACATTCCATAATCAGGCAGTTTATACTGCCACAACTTTCCGGCTCACAACTTTCCTGAACGGCAACGAAAGCGTCTTTCTCGTCTCATCCCGTGTCCTACATGTCACAAAACTCATCTAACACGTGCTAACCAACGTGTAACGGAGCAGCCTTCACTTTTCGCTCCATCGCCCTCCTGGTTTGCAACACCCTCACCCCATTCCCATCTCTACGAAACACACACACACATCTGACCGGCAAGTCCTATGTTCGAGTCCTGACGGCGGCAGGATTTTCGACTCTAGCTTTTCAGCTAGGTCGAATTCAGTCGCTGTCTGGAGGAGAATTCTAGCGGCCGGCTGCTCTGATCGGTAGTTTCCGTGGTTTCTCCGATCAACACCAGGTGAATGCTGGAGCAGTACCCTACCAAACGGGCCACGGACCGCGCGCGATCTGTCCTTCCTCATCCTTGTCCTATCCTCTCCCCTTACACACACACTTACACTAACATGCACTACACTACCACATATTCCGGGAGACCATTCAGGAGCTTAGAGCTTGTCCCGGCTGGGGCGGTGCCCCGCTGGTGGGGGAGTCCTGATTAGGGGGAAACCCCGCTGGTTAGGGGGAAAATCCTGCGACTGTCGGGCTTCGAACCCTAGGACCTCCCGATCAGAGGCCTGCATTGAACATCAGGGAGCGTCAACAGTTTCGATCATTAGTCCCGTTAGTGTCATGCATGTTTTTTCTCAGGAGATGGCGGTGATCTTCCCCCGCTGAATGGCGAGATCCGGCGCCGACCTACCGTCGGCTTGTGGGGTTTCCCCCTAACCAGGACTCTCCCACCAGCGGGGTACCGCCCCAGCTGGGACAAGCTCTAAGCTCCCGACCGGTCTTCCGGAATATGTGGTAGTGTAGTGCATGTTAGTGTGTGTGTGTATGTGTGTGTATGTGTGTGTGTAAGGGGAGAGGATAGGACAAGCAAGAGGAAGGAAATATCGCGCGCGGTCCGTGGCCCGTTTGGTAGGGTACTGCTCCAGCATTCACCTGGTGTTGATCGGAGAAACCACGGAAAACTACCGATCAGAGCAACCGGCCGCTAGAATTCTCCTCCAGACAACGACTGAATATGACCTAGCTAAAGAGCTAGTGTCGAAAATCCTGCCGCCGTGGGGAGTGTAACCTAGGACCTCCCGGTTAGAGGCGCTGCAGTGGCATCAGTTGATGGCTTGAGCTACCGCACCCGGTGGAAGGTCTTGGGGATAAAGCCCTTCCACACCAAACAGTCGCGAGATGGGGAGGGGAGTTTTCAGCGAGGACGCGAATTAACCAGTGATTAGGGCCGCACGTGACGACCTGCGAGTTTGCGGATTTATGTGGCAAACGGTAATCAAACCTTTGCCTAATAGGTTCTTCAGAATGGTACATTGTGGTGTTTTTATTGTTTTTTTTTCGTCCTGACCTTGACGCAACGCGCCTCCAAGCCCCTTAAGGCGCGTTGAGCGCTTTGCAGTGGGGAGTAATCCTCTATTAATGTGCTTTATTTCTGGAGTAATCCTCCGTTACAATAATCTCGAGTCAAGTCTTGTCACGTCGGAGTCAGTGCCTATTATCTCTTCGGCCAGGGGCTGGACGCCGTTAGATCCTGGCCGGTCACCCAACCAGGAACCCGCGAGTCTCGAATTCGCTTAACCTTCGTGACTTCACGGAGCGTAGTAAACGAATTCGGCTAGCGCCGCCGGCTGGTTTAGTTGTGAGTTGTAGTTGACATTTACATAATTGAAATGATTGACGGCGTTGTCATTGTCAACAATACTAGTATTGTTGACAATGACAACGCCTTCAATCATTTCAATTTTTAGAATGGGTTTGTAATGTTTGTGGAAGTTGTTCTCGTAATTCTTGGAACTTGAACTCAGAATTGTCACTTCAAATACTTAATAAGTCTGAGAAACCCAATTTTGGTTGGTTCTTTAATGTCCATGCACTTAGTTATACCTTGAGCTTTCTGTGTATATTTCACATTTTCCACATGTGCTCGTATTCTCACCGAGAAAAAGAAGTTGTCATGACTTAAACCCCAATCCTCGTAGAAACTATTAACATCAGTGAAAGAGTTTCGTATTTGCTAATGAAATATCTCCGGTTTCACCCGACTCCTGGTGCATTCCTCAAAATGAGAGCTGAAGAAACTGTGCGCTGGTACTGAAGTTTCATACACTATCCAGAAGCAAGGCAAGCATTATCAGCATTTGTTCAATCGCTTCTGTCAGGGTGGCACTGAAATAGATGGTGTTATTGCGGGAGGTACACTGTACTTCACATTGTGATTCCAAGTGGGTCGAGCTTTGTTTTCGAGGCTGTTGGGAGGCGCTCGTGAACAAACAGGGAAATTTGTTGGGGGATGCTCCAGGCCAGGGGTTGGTAAACTCCGACTGACGAGGAGGAAATTCAGCACGTCGCTGTTTTCTACGAGTCGCGATATTTATTTATTACTTGTTATACAAATAATGTAAAATAACATTATTTCACAGAAGACAAAATCCTGTACTATGAAATTCTTCGAAATTTCGAAGTGCAAAACCGGCTGTTGTGGATCAGTGGCATTAACAGTTGCCGCTGTTGTGTCTGAGACCCAGAAGTTCCAGGGCTTCGGAGTCCCGATGATCCAGGATATCCACATTACCTAAATATTCGTAGCTAGGTCGAGTTCAATCGCTGTCGGGAGGAGAATTCTAGCGCGCGGCTGCTTTGATCGGCGGTTTTCCGTGGTTTCTCCGATCAACACCAGGCGAATTCCGGTGCAGTTTCCTAACAAACGGGCCACGGACCGCACGCGATCTTTGCTTTATCTTCACCCTCTACGTCCTCTCTACATGTCCGCATCGCCCCCCCCTCCCGCCTGTTTCGTCTGACCCTCCCCATGACTTAGAACATCTTACAATGAGACCCTCTTGCAAAAAGAATCTCCTATAAAGAAAATCCTTTGTGCGAGAACGTCCTGTATTACTAAGTTCAAATAAGCTGTTGGAAAACTAATCAAACTGTGGCCATGTTACAGATGTCAATGATTATTAAATATCCAGAATCTTACTAACTTCTAATGCCCACAGAAATTGGAAGAATATTTTGCGGCATTCTCGCATTTGAGAAATGCTTATTGTTTTGTTAGATACCCAAGAAATTGGGGAAAGTACAAAATCTCTATAATGCACGTAGAAGTTGAAAGAAACCTATGCAGCGTTCGGCCATTTGAGAGATGACTATGGTTTTGTTAGATACCCAGACCATACAAAAACATTATATGTCGATTTTACTGAAAAATACAGTAGTTGATTATGTTATTCCTCAATTTCTCATACCTGATGTTATGACTATAATTTTAGTCAGTTTGTCACTGCTTTCGTCAGAGCAGACGTCACACGCGAGGAAAAGAGAATCGTCAGTATTCACGTGTTCAGCTTCAGAACATCCAAGGTTTTGCTGATCCTGGGCCTAATTTTCCACACATATGACACTTGAAT
The DNA here is from genome assembly GCA_964035755.1 of Teleogryllus oceanicus. Taxonomy (NCBI): domain Eukaryota; kingdom Metazoa; phylum Arthropoda; class Insecta; order Orthoptera; family Gryllidae; genus Teleogryllus; species Teleogryllus oceanicus. Next base: position 55,542,608 of record CAXIVR010000013.1, read on the forward strand.
TTTTGCTGCTGCAGGCCACTATTGTTACTTAAATGCATTGAGGTTTGCAGTAAACTAATTTAAACACATTTATTTTACGTATTAAGATTTCGTATCTGACTGTCATTACAATCAAAATGGTTGTTGCTTTTGTTTGAACCCTCGTAGTTTTTCCATTACATATTTTTTCAGCAGTTTTTTTGTTGTATAGATAGGATACCACACATTAAATTGAATAACAGAAGTGACATGTTCATTAAAACTTTTTAATTATGAAAATTACTAAGTTTTTTTTTTCGAACCTCACGGGTATCCTTAACGTGTATATGAGAGATGTATTTCACGGATTCAAAGCTTTAAATTATTTAACAAAGTTTCTCAAAATCTCAACCATTTTCGAGTGTAAGCTAGAAATAGTGCCATCTCAAAAACCTCTCAAAAAATTTCTGTAAAACGACCTTCTGTCGAAAATTTCCACACCAAAAATGGCTTTTCTGGTCAACAATATTTCGATAGTTCCAGTTGGATTAAACTGAGGCCCAAAAAGATACGAAAAAAGTAGAAATCTCTGCTATTAAAATATATTCATTAAACGTTATCATAGTGACCTCCCAATGAAATATTATCAAATTTCGCTCCTGGCCTTCATTATTGCTAACAAATGTTTCATGACTTTTGTACTGTCATTCGAATGTGTACTTTACAAATAATGTTTGCCTATCCCTGCCCTAGGAGGGGGCTGCGGTGACGGCGATGGCGGGTCTCACAGAGAAAGTTGTAACGTATGCGTGGGACTTTGTATGCTAATGCATGGAAATTAACCTCGTCCCTTGTCGCGCCTGGTGGCAGGCTCCGGGGCGAGGTCACTTTGGCGGGGTCAAGGTCGCAGCGCAGGGGATGCGGAGTGTGATGTGCCTTCAGCATCCAGGTGGTGACGAGGTGTTAAGTAGTGTTGCCAGACCTAGAGTATTTACAGCAATCCAGCCGAAGTAACTCTGCGTTGCTTGGAAATTTATTTATCACAATTGCGTAATTAGTAGGAAAAGGAATAAATTCGAGCTGGAGGAATTGGGAATATGGAAGGAATTTCATTTATATTGAAACAATGGCGCAATTTGTAACAAATTTAGCCCCAGTTGGCGCGCCATTTGAAACAAACTGTCTGATTTAAATTTTTAATTAAACATCTCCTCTGCCCTTCTAATATTAATTCAACGTAACCCGTTCCAAATTTATAAAAGAATATGGGCGCCAGAAAAATTACTCAATCATATTAAAATTAATCTTCAACTGCTATTTCCATTAACTTAATATCCAGCTAACTGGGTCTTATAAGAAATAATCACTATTGCCTACTAATAGCCGATTATTCGATCTGCCATCTGTACAGAGTGGCCGAGGAATCTGAAAAGCAAATATGCTAGCTACTCATTTGCTGGAATTGGCTAAATGAAAATCATATTTTCTATTCACAGAAACGTGTAAGCTTATTCAATTTTCATTGTTAACAATACGAAACTTTCGGTCATGGCCAGTCTCAAACCTTATATTGCAGTATCCATCTTCGCATGCTATTGACCGATGTCGCCGCGTAGAACCATTTTCAATTTTTTCCCGGTGTCGATGGCTCCAGGTCCAAATACCATCTTCTTTTCTTCCGTTCTGGAACAAGTGTATTCAAGTCACTGATCCTCACCACCTCATAAGTTGATAAGACTTGATTAATTTTTCTTTTAAACGTTCCCAGTTCTTTCTATGCGTATACTTAAAATATTAAAGTTCAGCAAATTATTATCTGCATCAAATACTCCCAGTCCTGTTGCCGACAAATTCACCTAAGTTCACAATTGTAGCTGCTGCACTCCAAATATTTCCAAGTTCCAATTTCCGCACCTTCCACAATATTCTAAGTCCGACAATCATACGCTCCAAAGTAAATGTTCACAATTCCCAAACTCCCAACATCATTGTCTACACACGATCCGCACGGCACCACGGCATGAGTCGGAATGAATCCATATTCCACTCTTTCAGCCCATCAAAACTCGGTCCGTCTTTCTACTGTTTCTTGTCAGAAAAGGTTCCATGCCTAGTCAATCCCTCAATTACGTACAATTTCCACTAGCCGCGCCCCAGACTGTCATTGCTTTCTCAGCCAATCCCCAAACAGTTTACTTTATCAACTAGCCGCGCCCCGTGATTCAAAGCAATGAGGATTGTTGACCTTGACGACAACTCGTCTACCGTTGCTATGCCGCCATATTTGCCTATGCCTATCCTTACCATTCACCCTATTAACAATAAATGTCCCTCAATACAACGTCCCACATATTGGTGTGTCACAATATATCCGCCCCGTCCTATCCCGACCCGCCTTGCTATTTCATGCCGCGCCCCGCCCCGCCCGCCCCGCCCGCCGCGCCCCGCCCCTCCCCGCCCCGCCCCTCCCCGCCCCGCCTCGCCCCACCACTGACCCCCCCTGCCCCGACCCTGCCTCACTCCTGCCCCACCCCTGCCCCACCCCTGCCCCACCTCTGCCCCACCCCTGCCCCACCCCTGCCCTACCCCTGTTCTGTTTATTCTGTTATCAATCAAATACTGTAATAAATCAAATATTTTAACGAAAGCAGTCATCACAAATACCGCAATATCATGGTACAATATATACACAGAGCAACAATTCTTACCATTAACGCCACACGTGAAAAGCAAATATTTAGTAGAAAGTGGCCTCTTCCTTCAGTGCTTGCTTCGAATGCCATGGCCTGCGTCGCAAGCAGTGATGCACTAGAATTCTTCTCTCGAAACTTTTGCACAAAATTCACATTGGGAAAAACTTTAAACAATCCCAAAAGAATTCGCTCTCGATATCCCAAAGACATGTTTAAACCCCCATAATTAAATATGTAAATCTTCATCCCAATGTATGTATAGAGTGTATCTAGATTTAAGAATGTATAATGTATGTAAAATGTGTGTATTGTATGTCGAATTGTTTAGTTGTAAGTATTAGAAATACAAGTATTAAATCCTGAAATTAGCTAGTAGTAAGATACAAGAGTGCCGGCCCGGTGGCCGAGATCGCTAAGGCAGTAGTGTCGTAGTGATCTCGGACCGAAGGGTCGCGGGTTCCAGTCCCACCTCGGGCATGGTTGTATTTGTGTTCGTCCATCTCGTTTCATCCACATAGTTTCCATACCGTTAACAGCAATAGTGGTCGCTAATGACCTTAGATGTTGAAGCGACCTTAAATAAACCAATTAAAAAAAATACAGGAGTGAGAGGTTGTATGCTGAAACGTGAATGCCCAAACGTTATGTATTACAAATAAAAATGTACAAACCCCTGAAAGGCAAAATGCCGAACAGGAACAAAATAAATTAAAAAAAAAGAACCTTTTGCATTTCCAAGGCGTACGACCGCAGCATCTCCCCGTAGAATGCAAGTAATGTGTTGCTCAGAGAGGTGTAGTGAGTGTGTGATTGTGTGTGTTGCAGCGATCAACGTGGCGGGGGCGTGCCTGTTCACGGCGGGGGCGCTGGCGGTGGTGGCGACGCTGCTGCTGTACGCGGACACCCTGCGCCGCGCCCTGCCCCGCGGCCCGCCCGCCGCGCGCGCGCCCACCGCCTTCGTGCTGGCCGTCTACCCGGTGAGCCCCCCCCCTCTCTGCCTTCTCTACCCTCGGGCTGCGTCTCTCGTTTCAGACTCTGAATCTTCTTGCCCTTTTCTCCGTCATGCTTCGTGCTGACCGTCTACCCGGTGAGCTTCTTCTGCCTTCTCTACCCTCGGGCTGCGTCTCTCGTTTCAGACTCTGACCCCTTCCCCCCTCGGGTTGCGTCTCTCGTTTCAGGCTCTGGCTCTTCTTGCCCTTTTCTCCGTCATGCTTCGTGCTGACCGTCTACCGGGTGAGCCACCCCGCCCCCGCTCCTTCTGCCTTCTCTAACCTCCGGTTGCGTCTCTCGTTTCAGACTCTGGCTCTTCTTGCATTCTTGCTCTTCTTGCCTGTCTTGCTCTTTCTGCCTTCTCTACCCTCGGGCTGCGTCTCTGTTTCAGACTCTGAATCTTCTTGCCCCTTTTCTCCGTCATGCTTCGTGCTGACCGTCTACCCGGTGAGCTTCTTCTGCCTTCTCTACCCTCGGGCTGCGTCCTCTGAATCTTCTGCCCTTTTCCGTCATGCTTCTTGCTGACCGTCTACCCGGTGAGCTTCTTCTGCCTCTGTCTACCCGGTGAGCTTCTTCTGCCTTCTCCACCCTCGGGTTGCGTCTCTCGTTTCAGGCTCTGGCTCTTCTTGCCCTTTCTCCGTCATGCTTCGTGCTGACCGTCTACCCGGTAGCTTCTTCTGCCTTCTCCTCGGGTTGCGTCTCTCGTTTCAGACTCTGAATCTTCTTGCCCTTTCTCCGTCATGCTTCGTGCTGACCGTCTACCCGGTGAGCTTCTTCTGCCTTCTCTACCCTCGGGCTGCGTCTCTCGTTTCAGACTCTGAATCTTCTTGCCCTTTCTCCGTCATGCTTCGTGCTGGACCTTCTGCCTTCTCACCCTCGGGTGCGTCTCTCGTTTCAGACTCTGTCTTCTTGCCCTTTCTCCGTCATGCTTCGTGCTGACCGTCTACCCGGTGAGCTTCTTCTGCCTTCTCTACCCTCGGGCTGCGTCTCTCGTTTCAGGCTCTGAATCTTCTTGCCCTTTTCTCCGTCATGCTTCGTGCTGGCTGTCTACCCGGTGAGCTTCTTCTGCCTTCTCCCCCCTCGGGTTGCGTCTCTCGTTTCAGGCTCTGGCTCGTCTTGCCCTTTTCTCCGTCATGCTTCGTGCTGACCGTCTACCCGGTAGCTTCTTCTGCCTTCTCACCTCCCGGTCTCGTTTCAGGCTCTGGCTCTTCTTGCCCTTTTCTCCGTCATGCTTCGTGCTGACCGTCTACCCGGTGAGCTTCTTCTGCCTTCTCCACCCTCGGGTTGCGTCTCTCGTTTCAGACTCTGGCTCTTCTTGCCCTTTTCTCCGTCATGCTTCGTGCTGACCGTCTACCGGTGAGCTTCTTCTGCCTTCTCCACCTCGGTTGCGTCTCTGTTTCAGGCTCTGGCTCTTCTTGCTCTTTCTCCGTCATGCTTCGTGCTGACCGTCTACCCGGTGAGCTTCTTCTGCCTTCTCCACCCTCGGGTTGCGTCTCTCGTTTCAGGCTCTGAATCTTCTTGCCCTTTTCTCCGTCATGCTTCGTGCTGACCGTCTACCCGGTGGCTCTTCGCCTTCTCCACCCTCGGGTTGCGTCTCTCGTTTCAGACTCTGAATCTTCTTGCCCTTTTCTCCGTCATGCTTCGTGCTGACCGTCTACCCGGTGAGCTTCTTCTGCCTTCTCCACCCTCGGGTTGCGTCTCTCGTTTCAGACTCTGGCTCTTCTTGCCCTTTTCTCCGTCATGCTTCGTGCTGCCGTCTACCCGGTGAGCTTCTTCTGCCTTCTCCACCTCGGGTTGCGTCTCTCGTTTCAGACTCTGGCTCTTCTTGCCCTTTTCTCCGTCATGCTTCGTGCTGCTTCGCCTTCTCCACCCTCGGGTTGCGTCTCTCGTTTCAGGCTCTGGCTCTTCTTGCCCTTTTCTCCGTCATGCTTCGTGCTGACCGTCTACCCGGTGAGCTTCTTCTGCCTTCTCCACCCTCGGGTTGCGTCTCTCGTTTCAGGCTCTGGCTCTTCTTGCCCTTTTCTCCGTCATGCTTCGTGCTCGCCGTCTACCCGGTGAGCCACCCCGCCCCCGCTACTTCTTCCTTCTCTACCCTCGGGTTGCGTCTCTCGTTTCAGACTCTGGCTCTTCTTGCATTCTTGCTCTTCTTGTCTGTCTTGCTTTCCTTTTCTCCACCATGCTTCGTGCTCCCGGCCCGCCCCGCTCCTTCTTCTGCTTCCTACCCTCGGGTTGCTCTCTCGTTTCAGTCCCTGGCTCTTCTTGCCTTCGTGCTCTGCTTTTCCCTGTCTTACTCTCCTTTTTTCTGCCTTACTCTCCTTTTCTGTCCTGCTCTCCTTTTCTCTGGTTTCCTCTCCTTTTTTGTCTTGCTCTATTTTCTCTGTCATACTCTCCTTTTTCCTGCCTTGCTCTCCTTCTCTCTGCCTTACTCTCCTTTTTTGTCTTGCTGTCCTTTTCTCTGTCTTCCTCTCCTTTTATTTTCTTGCTACGAAAAAGAGAGGAAGTTATGCTCCATGGAAAAAACAATAATTTTCGGCAGAAAAACTCTTATTACAAAGGCCTGGTAACGAAAAAGTGGATAAATCCAGTTGCTAAATTTAGAAAAAAAAAACTAATACGTGATGTAGCCAGAATCCATGTTTTGGGGATCCTTGATAGCGAAAAATCGAATCTGTCGTAAATTATCCTTAAATTTGGGGTGTGGTTTCAGATTTTTGAATTGATTTTGTGGTAAATTTTCTAGGTGGGCGCTGCCAGTTTTAGACTAAATACAGCAGCACCCACGATTTTGAACGAAAAGAGCCTAAAATTCGGGAATAAAGCTATGTAATTATTTAACTACCTAATTGTGTGTCTAATCGCGTAGCTAAGTAATAGTCTAATTATCCAGCTAATTACACAAGTTCTTAGTGCACTGCATATTTCCCCACATATTCTTATGCCAAAATACTTCTAGGGATCAGTCGTTTAATTTTAATTTTATCCAAAATACTTTATTTTGGATAGTGTGTAAGCATTTTATTTTGTCATTACAATCGAAATTGAACTCAACAATGATAGAAACTACACTGTCTATCCTCTGCTGTCTCTGACCGGGAGGTCCTAGTGTTCGAGTCCCGAGTGGTAGGATTTTCGTTACTAGGTAGATAGCTGGGTCGAATGAAGCCGCTGGTTGAAGGAAAATTCTAGTTGCCGCCTGCTCTGATCGGTAGTTTTCCGTGTTTTCTTTGATGAATTCCAGACGAAAAAGTACCGTAAGAAACGGCTAGGACAGTGCGCGATCTTTCCTACCTCTTCCTAGTTATATCCTCCCTCTTACATACACACTTACAATAACATACACTAGACTACCGCACCGTGAGCGCTAGCTCAGTGCATCAACTGATGTCACTGCAGAGCCTCTGACCGGGTGGTCCTAGGTTCGAGTCCTGATGGCGGCCGGATTTTCGACACTAGCTTTTCAGCTAGGTCGAATTCAGTCGCTGCTTGGAGGAGAATTCTAGCGACCGGCTGCTCTGATCGGTAGTTTTCTGTGGTTTCTCCATCAACACCAGGCGAATGCCGGAGCAGTACCCTACGAAACGGGCCACGGACCACGCGCGAACTGTCCTTCCTCTTCCCTGTCCTATCCTCTCCCCTTACACACACACTTTAAACTAACATGCACTACACTACCACATATTCCGGGAGACCGGTCGGGAGCATAGAGCTTTTTTCAGCTGGGGCGGTAGCCCGTTGGTGGGAGAGTTGTGGTTAGGGGGAACCCCACTAGCCGATGGTAGGTCGGCGCCGGATCTCGCCATCCAGCGGGGGAAGATCACCGCCATCTCCCGAGCAAAAACATGCACTACACTAACGGGACTAATGACCAAAGCAGTTGACGCGCCCGGAAACACGAAAAAAAAAACCATACCATCCTATCCTCCGTCTTACATACACACAATAACACACTGAACTATTGCACGTGACGGGAGATCAGGCAGGAGCTTAAGAGTTTGTGTCGCCGGGGGCGGAGTCCAGCTTGATTGGTAACCCCCCCTAGCAGGAGTGTAGTTCGGCGCCGGATCTCATCATCCACCGTTGGATGAAGAGCGCCACATTCCATTATAAAAACATGCCCTATATAAACGAGACTAATGGTATCAGCAGTTGACACTCCCGAAAACACGAAATAATCAATCAAGTACAGTCTGCTGTTTTCGTTCATTAGTTCTCTTACGGGCAGATTTGTTGCCAATACACCCCGTGATAAAATAATGCACTACAATACGGGAATAATGACAATACCACTTCACGATCACGAAATAAAAAAACAAAGTACGTTGCTGCTCTCATTCGTTCCAATTATTTGTTCTCTCTCCGGGCAGATTTGTTCATGGAGACCGTTAAGTGATACGACTGCATTCTACAACCACTCCTTGATCGGTAGTGGTGACGTTTCATTTCCGGTTTACCGTCGTTCTCCACACCTTTCTCGTAATGCCTACAATGTTTCTTCCTTGCACACCCAGGTTTCGTCAGTGTGTTTGTGCGTTACTTTCTCCAAGGTGTGCCTCAGGTACTTGGGCACTCGGGTCTTTTAAGACCGTGCATCGGGATCTGCAATTTCCTTGTGTGATATAATGTTACAATGTACCACGTAATGAGCGTGAAGTATGACCCAACAATTCGTTCTTTACGCTGTATGAAATCTAAAGAACAAACACCTGTCTTACCCGGGTCTCATTATTTCATTTTTGATTCGATGAATTGATTTTTGCGAGAAACTTTGGAACCCCATGAGGGGCAATTGCTTACCACTGTGATGCAACAACAAAAAACATGAATTTCAAAGCGAAGGACAATATATAACTAAAATCCGATAAATATGGTCACGAACTAAAAGCTATTTCGTGCTGAGCGAAAGAATATTAATGATAAATTTGAATGATTTTTTTGAACGTTACAATAATTTTAAGTGTATTTTTACCTGTTCTTGGATGCCATTTTCGTAAAGACTCATTCTTTTTCACTAAGAACTGAACATTATCTCTTCGCCTCTTGCAAGTATTGCATGTTATTTTGCAACCAAAATGACATTAAATATTAATTAAATCGATCCATTTTAATTTTCCAAATTGTTCCTTAGGCTGGGTCAATCCCATTTTCTTGATGTTTTTTATCAAGTTTTCGTTGATCATTGAGCAAATGCTGAGATGGCCACTTGTTTTGCTTGTGGACTTGAATGTAGGTTCACTGTCTGTGCACGTCTTCTTGAGTTCTGTGGGATGTTGGTGGGAAATTTTGTGATTTCGTCAACGGTACATCGAGTACTCGTCCTGTATACTCTTACAATACTAAGTCGCTTGTGAGACTTGACACAACTGCTTGTAGGTACTTGTAGTCATCAACTTGGTGTAAAAGCGTTGAGATATGGTTGAGGTAGGGTTGAGGTAGGGTTGAGATTTCGAAGCCCAAGAAACCATGCATAGATTGTACTTGTCTCCCATACGTCACATACAGTTATTATTGACGTTAATTAAATAAATATAACGACAGCTTCTCAACAAACAAATTATCGCGAGATTTCTGTAGCGGCTTAGTACCGACCAATACAATACCTCAGACAACAACCTTGAGCGATAAACAATACTACTACATTTTTGATTGATTAGTGATTCCGGATGCGTCAACAGCGAAGATCATTTGTCCCGTAAGTGTTGTGTATCTTTCCTAGGGAGGTACCTAACCAGGTGTCTCCCACCAGTGCGGCAACGCCCCAGATGAGACAAACTCTAATTTACCTACCGGTCTCCCGACGTGCATGGTAGTGTAGTGCATGTAGGTGTGTGTAAGAGGTGATGAACAAGGAAGAGGAAGGAATGATTGCGCGCGGCCCGTAACCCCTTTGCTACGGCACAGCTTCGGCATTCGCCTGGTATTGATCGCAGACACTATGATTGATTGATTGATTTTTTCGTGTTTCCGGGCGCGTCAACTGCTTCGGTCATTAGTCCCGTTAGTGTAGTGCATGTTTTTTTCTAGGAAGATGGCGGTGATCTTCCCCCGCTGGATGGCGAGATCCGGCGCCGACCTACCGTCGGCTACTGGGGTTTCCCCCTAATCAGGACTCTCCCACCAGCGGGGCACCGCCCCAGCCGGGACAAGCTCTAAACTCCCGACCGGTCTCCCGGAATATGTGGTAGTGTAGTGCATGTCAGTGTAAGTGTGTGTGTAAGGGGAGAGGATAGGACAAGGAAGAGGAAGGACAGATCGCGCGCGGTCCGTGGCCCGTTTGTTAGGGTACTGCTCCGGCATTCGTCTGGTGTTGATCGGAGAAACCACGGCAAACTACCGATCAGAGCAGCCGGCCGTAGAATTCTCCTCCATTCCCCCCCCGGGCCGAACCAAACCTCCCGGCGTGGTCGCCTTGAACCACATCGCCCGATATTACTACGTAAATGAGAGGGGAAAACTTTTGTCTTTGTGTCCATCCACCTAACACAACGAGATCCACATCAATACAAAAGCCTTGAAAAACACGGGGTTCTCCAGTCGCTCAAACCGGGAGCGGTAGCTCAGTGATGTCACTGCAGTGCCTCTGACCGGGAGGTCCTAGGTTCGAGTCCTGATGGCGGCAGGATTTTAGCTTTTCAGCTAGGTCGAATTCAGTCCCTGTCTGGGGGAGAATTCTAGCGGCCGGCTGCTCTGATCGGTAGTTTTCCGTGGTTTCTCCGATCAACACCAGGCAAATGCCGGAGCAGTACCCTACCAAACGGGCCACGGACCGCGCGCGATCTGTCTTTCCCTTTCCTTGTCCTGTCCTCTCCTCTTACACACACACTTACACTAACATGTACTACACTACCACATATTCCGGGAGACCGGTCGGGAGCTTAGAACTTGTCCGGACTGGGGCGGTGCCCCGCTGGTGGGAGAGTCCTGGTTAGGGGAAACCCCACTAGCCGACGGTAGGTCGGCGCCGGATCTCGCCATCCAGCGGGGGAAGATTACCGCCATCTTCCGAGAAAAACATGCACTACACTAACGGGACTAATGACCGAAGCAGTTGACGCGCCCGGAAACACGAGAAAATCAATCGATCAATCAATCCAGTCGCCCAGATCTGGTTGCGGTCGCCCGCGGGGCGTTGAGGGAAAGGGCGGTGCGACGACTGGGCGTGGACGTTACAGCCGAGCAGTCTCCGCTGCAAACATAGACGGCGCCTCCGCCAACGCCCTCTGCAAACGACGCCCTGTGGACTCTTCCTTCCGCTCAGACGCCAAGGCCGTGTGTGCCCAAGGCAACGCCCACAGCACAGAAGGGAATTTCGCCAAAAAAAGCGCACAAAACCTTACACCGTTTTCGGAAAAAGTCGGGGGTTGTGTGGAACTAAACACAATCAACAATTTAATCGTCTGACTCTAGTACTAGGGGGGTCAGGGATCCCCGATGATTGTTTTTGGGAAGGTGAAAGTAATTTGTATAGTTTATGATGTGATTATTATAAAAAAATTATGCATTTTATCAAACGTTTTCGTTATAATTTGAGTTAATACAGGGTCTTTGCCTGTGGGAAAAATTGTTTTGGGCTATTCAATCTAAAATTTTTAATTAATGATACATTTTAGGAAGTTTGTCAGTTCCTAGTATATTATTGTTTAATATATTTCTATACAGCGAAGATTTGTTGGTCTTTATTTCACATAAAAATGTAATAGATGTTTCATTAATATGCAAGAAATATTATAGTCTTTATTTGAAGAGTCAATTTGCAATCAATAATATTTTAGTTTAAATCAATGCACATGTCAGTTATTAGTTTGATCAATTGCTTAATTTGGCAAAATCTTCCAAAACACCAATAAAACCAAAGTTTAAGGCGGTTTGCTCCAAAGACCCTCCGCACCTTCGTTAATCCTTTTGCCAGGGATTCCGAAAGGGGTCAATATCCACCCATGGGGCGAGAGATCAATGATCTTTAAAGGGATACTACGATGATTGGGGTTCCGAAAACCAAACAGGTGACTAATCAGTATAATGTAGGACAAGAACGCATTTATTACATACACTATTAATGACGATTATAAGTATTTATTTTATATTTTATGTGTTTCTAATTGCCCGTATCATCTAATAATAAATAACAATTTGCCCCTCTTTTGCTATTTTACAACATTCATATGAATAGAATTGGAACATACGTGCAACTAGAATCTACGATTTTGTTTCTGAAAATTTGTTTGTATTTGTAAAATTTAAAATATTAGTAAAAGATAATAAAACAAAGCTAATAATTATTTTCTAACACATTTGTTCTTATTCTTTGTGTGCTTATATTTAAGTCTGATATCTGACATTATTTTCGTTACGAATGTATTATTAGGAAGCATGTAAGGAAGTTGATGAAATAAACGATCCTTTTAAACGGGAAAGATGAAAGAAAAAGTTAGATAAAGGAAAAAGACGGAGGAGTTTAAGTCAGCCGTGTTTTTCATTTATGTATAAGCCGAAGTTTGCTTGGGGATATTATGACCTCACCGCGAAAAAGAACATAGGTGTGAACCCGGGGGGAAGGGACACAATGAGATCCCCGGAAATTTTGAAAGGTATCAAAATAATTAATTTCCTAAATATGACTAATTCTTTATTTTCCTGGTTTTTAAGCTGCCAGTTTGGGAAATTGATCTGGATATTTGGGAAGAGGCTCTCCAAATCATCATGAAACCGTGAAAATGGTTATATCATAAAATCAATTGTATTATACTTGCTTTTTAAACGTGGCATCTGAGGGTATTATTTTGAAGATGGAATAAGGCACGACTTTTCACGTCGTTTTTGGTCCTGCCGCAAGATGTCGCACCGTTTCAAGCAGTGCTTCAAATTAAGCGACTCTAGCGGCACGATCGAGATTGACGCGAAAAACCGTGTCAAATTCCATCTTGGAGATACTACCCTCAGTTGTGTCGTGAAAAAAACGTAGTATATTTATTGGTATCGTTGAATTGTGATTCCATTTTCCAGTAGTATTCTTCACTTCAGGCTTAGGCTAATACCTGTTCCGTCCTCACAGTTTCTCTCCATTTTTCGTATTTCCCTACGTCTATTCTTCTCATGGTAAGTAATAAAAGCCGCCTTTGAACCTATTATCACTCGTTCTCACCGCACCTCTTTGTAAAACGTTTTGTTTTTCCTAGTAAATTATATCAAAAAGGGGAGTCCCCTCCTCTTGTTTTAAGTCTTTGAAAGTCTATTATCACTCATTCTCACTGCATGTCTTTGTAGAACGGTTTGTTATTTCCTAGTAAAATATATCAAAAAAATCTAACGAAAAAGGAGGCTCATAAATGTAGTTCCCCATCCTCTTGTCCTAAGCTGCGCATGGCTATGAATTCGAAACAACTTTCACCTTTCACTGTAATTGGCACTCATACCGCCTAATAGCAGTGTGAGGGTGTTTCCTATCATTATAGAACGCCGCAAATACGAGCAATAATCCATTCTGCTACTCGTGTGCTATACTATGATAAAACTGTGTCGCGAATTTATGGCAATCAGCTGGGACGCGGTTATCCAATCGATTCTGTCACAACTTAATTTTTTTATATTGAATCTCTGGACAACCGCGTCTCAGCTGATCAAAAGTCAATTCGCCCTAGTTTTAATCGAAATATAATCCCACAATGACTGCGAGATCAGACATTTTGTATTTTTTCTGTTGTTGTTTATATATTTATTTTACGTCAAAAAACAGTTAAAACTGCGTATGACGTGCTATGAGAAGTGAATTGTGTGCAGTAGAAGTAAATTGTGTGGAGTATTGTTGCCAGTCGCCTTAATAGATTTTGTAGGTAACAAATTAAGGAACTTTTTTTCTTCAATTATTACTGTATCGGTTTTGTGTGTAAAAACTAGGGCAAACAAGTTTATTTGAATGAATTAGTTTTAAACTGAAGCTTAGACATTTTTACTGATGACTACTTTGTAGGCTTATCACGGTTCTTGGTCCACGGTTCCAGCAGTGTAACTGAGCCGATTTCTTTATTGGGAAATGAAATTATTTCTTCTACCATTCAAATATATTTGTGTACCATTCATACCATTAAAAAATAACATGCCTGTAATTTTGTGATGATTTTTCCAGTTTTCAATTTTGACTTTCGGCTCAGAAGTACGCGTAGGCTTCCGCGGCTCGAGTCGATGACTTCTTCTTCGCTGTCCGGGTGACGCCGCGTAGTGGGCTGAGAGGCCTCTCAGCCCACTACGCGGCGTCACCCGGACAGCGAAGAAGAAGTTTCGGCTCAGAAGTTTGACGTTTTAAATATTTTAACTACCTTCAGTTTTTTCAGTCAGTTATATAGCCATTTGTAACATGAAATAAAGCGTATTCAGTTCATAATTCCTTGTTATATAAATAAAAAAACTAAAGCATCATAATTTATTCGCAAATTGACAAAGCTACAGTGATACTCTTTTGAAGTATCGCAGAAGCTTCGCAGTTGCATAAAATTCTGGAGCTAAGTGTTTGAATTACACGCTAGATTTCACTTGCCACGAAAATGACTTTGCAAGATTTGGAAGTTTCTCCGATGACATAGCCAATGCGCAACGTTTAAGACATCAGCAACTTAGAGAAAAACGAAAAACAGGATTCCCGTGACCTAGAGCGTTAAGAATAGTTTTTCATGGATTATTTAAAACTTAAGGAAACCGTATAAAAATGGATTATTTAACGAATATTGCAACTCTTATTCACTTCTAAATGTGGCGTATTACTGGATTTTTCTGAAACTGACGAGTGTAACGTCTTTCTTGCAATGCCACGCTTAACTCTTTCGTTTATTAAGTAAAAACGACACAACTCGTAAAGATTCTTAACCTTCGATGTTTTCAAGTATCATTGTTCGTAAAATTATTTTTTGTATACCATCATTATAAACGACCCTTTTCGATACCCCGAATCGTGCATAATCCAGTATTTTATCGCACGCTACATGACGTCATCGCCATTATTAAACGCGACATGACGTCATCACACATTCTGCCAATAGTAGCGTGGGGAGGTAGAAGAAGACGGAACAGCCGACCACCGTTTTCTCGCACGGATGTCAACAATGCCATCTTGAATTTGATTTCCAGAGAGCGTTGGTTGTCAAGCACCCGAGACGTCAGAAGAAAGTTGTTTCGCGAAATTCAGTTTGATTCCCTTGTAAATTTATAATGCTGTTATACAAAAGAAAAATAGCGTATGCAACTCGTTTATAATGTTGCTTTATTGCATTCGTACAAATTTGAAAACTCGCTCCTAACGTCGCTCGTTTTCAAAACATGTACTCATGCAATAAAGCTTAACATTATAAACTAATTGCATAAACTACTATTACACACACGTTGGAACACTCCACGAAGGCTAGAGCTGTTCTCCCTTCAATTTGGAGGCCGCCTCTGCCTGAATGGACTCTCAGCTTCCGATTGGGTTTTAGGAAAGCAACATCCACAACAAAACATCGATGTTTCGAATTATCAATATTCATGTTTCCCAAATCGACGTTTAAAAAACATCGACCCAAAACCATCGATTCTTGATTGATAGATTGACCAGTGATTCCGGGCGCATAAATTGCTACGGTTGTCCCGTAAGTGTACTACATGTTTGGCTTCGGGAGGTGGCGGTGATCTTCCCCCGTTGATGGTGAGATCTGGCACCGATCTATCGTCGGTTAGCGGGGTTTTCCTTAACCAGGTATCTCCCACCAGCGGAGCACCACTCCAGTCGGGACAAGCTCTAAGCTCCCGACCGGTCTCCCAGCATGTGTGGTACTGTACTGCTTAAGTAAGAGATTAAGAAAGAACAAGGAGTAGGAAGGAAAGAATGCGCGCGGTCCGTGGCCCATTTGTTAGGGTACTGCTCCAGCGTTCGCCTGGTGGTGATCGGAGAAATCGCGCAAAAATTACCGATCAGAGCCGCCGACCGCTAGAATTCACCTCCAGAGGCTGGATTGGACCTATCTATGTAGCTAGTGTCGACATCCTGCCACCGTCGGGTCACGAACCTAGGACCTCCCGGACAGAGGCAGTGCAGTGACTGCAGCGACAAAAGAGTCAAGCGATTTTGAAAAACATTGTCATCTATGAGATGTGGTTCCGAGAGCAGTAGTTTAGTGTATCAACTGATGTCACTGCAGCGCCTCTGACCGGGAGGACCTAGGTTGGAATCGTGACGGCGGCACGGTTTTGGACACTAGCTTTTCAGCTAGGTCGAACTTTTTCGTTTCCAGGGACCGGGAATAAGAGCTTTTCTGACGAAAATTCGCAGTTTTTCGATTCACGATTACATATCTTTCTCTTCTTACGAAGGACCTTCATAAGGGCGAGAAAGTACAAAGAAAGTCCCTTGTAGCTTGTGGTTGACTCCCGATGCGAACACGCCATTTTACCTTATGGTGTTATGATGTTTTAAAAGGGTCTGTTAAGAAGTGCCAAGTTAGTGTAAAGTTAGTGTTATTCGAAATAAGAAATCGAAATTATGTACTGTTTTCCAATATCTCACGCGTTTTTGAACGATCGTTTTCGGCGACTGCTGCGCTATCTGTTGAGGAGTGAGCGAACGAAGAAGGCAAGTTCGTTCACTTTCTACCACTTGTTGCGCTGTTACTGTATGATCGTGTCTTGGAACGCAGGATAAATACTCTCATTGAATACGTTTAGCTAAGGTAAAGAACTTTTGCCCTGTGACTACAGAACTGTTGGAATATTCTACGGAACTATTGATTGCAATACTAAGAAATTATTAATTACAGGCTTACAAATCCGGAAACTGCCACAGAATCTGGGCTCGCATTTCCTCGCGTTTCATCAATGGTAGATTTCTGTCCCGTGACATTTTTATAGGTTTTTTCAGTTAAAAAAAGTATTCACTTGTGTTTTTTATGTATTTTTATCAAATTGTGTCAATTTTCGTAAAACATATAATCAAGATTTTTTCAAAACCGGTTTCCGATGTATTTTTAAACGTTAGATGCGGAACATAATTCATACAAAATGAGACTTACATACTTTTGAATTGTTACTCACACTATGAATACTTTATCGAATGTCTCTTTCGTTATTCATGCAAATTTCAAATGCATTTGATGGTTTAGTGTATTTGTGGATAGAAACACTTCAAATAGTTGTTGATGGAGTTTCTCGAAATCTCAGACGTTTTCATGATAAGTCTGAATTTGTATTACGAGCAGCATGAACTTCGAAATAAAACAAAATTATTGATTGTAAAGCTATTTTTTGTATTAAATATTATTATCGAGGATACGGGGTGAGCCACGTAACTTTAGCACCTCCTGTAATTTTTCAACGGTTGAAGTTATTGCAATGAATTTTTCAGGAAAGTGCATGAGGGAATATAGCTAATTGATGAATGTATTTGTTTCTATTTCATCACTAGTATTTTAAGAGATATTGAGATAACTTTGTGCTTTTCAAATGGAACTATACATATTTCTTTACTCTATCAAGACTAGCGTAAACAGACGAATCTAATGTTATACATATTGTCGTATGTTAGATAAGTATTTTTTGAGTAATTTTGATATTTTTGCGACTCGTATGAGTCGCCAAAATCAATATTACTCAAGAAAATGCTTAACTAACTAGGCAATATGTATATCATTGGATCGTCTTTTTTACGCTCGTCGCGATAGACTAAAGAAATATACATAGCTCTATTTGAAAATGCATGTAGTTGTGACATCCTGTCGTTGTGACGGCATGTCGTCGTTGTGACGGCATTTCATGGTGACGGCATTTCATTGTGGACGCATATCATTGTGACGGCATACCATTGTGACGACATATCATTGTGACGGCATATCGCGGTGACGCGCACGAGTATGGCGATTGCGATCTACTGCGCAGTACGTGTGAGAAAAGTGTGTGTTTATAAGTGCGCGTACTTCGGCGACACCTTTAACCCACTGGCGCGGTGATCGCGAGGCAGATGGTGACGGCGTGTGGTGCAGGTGGTGGCGATGGCGAGCTACTGCGCGGTGATCGTGCCGCGCGCGCAGCTGCTGGCGGGGGGGCCCTGCTGCTGCTGGCCCTGCTGCTGCTGCCTGCCGCAGCTCGACTTCCACAAGTGAGCAGGCCACGCTCGACTCTGACGCCTCACCCAGCGCCTCGTTCGTTATCTTCATCTCCTCCTCTATCGCCTTCTCCTCCATTACTCCTTCTCACTCTTCTTATCCTCCTTCTCCTCCTTCATCTCCTGATCTTCCATTTTATCCTCATCCTCCTTGTCCTCTACGTCTCCTTTTCCTCCTCTCCTCCTCCCCACTTCTCATTCTTCTCCTATTTAACTTATTCCCTCCTCCATTTCCTCCTTTTTATAATCTCCTGTTTCTCCACCATCTCCTCCTTCACCTTCATCTTCTCCATTTCTTCATTCTCTTCCATCTTTTATTATCTCCATTTTTTCCATCTCCTCCCCTTCCACTTCATTCGTTTTCCTATTTCCCATTATTCCCTTTTTCTTATCTATCATCTGTGAAAATTTTAGCCACCGATTGATCTGATTGGCAGTTTTCCGTGATTTCTCCGATCAATTCCAGGTGAATTCAGGAGCAATACCGTATCAAACGGGCCACATGTCACGTGCGAACTTTCCGTCCTCATTCTTATGACTTCCTCTCTCCTGTGATGACTATGAGTCTTTGGTGTTCGGTGTTTGACATAAAAAATGTAATTTAGTTCTTGTTCAATAAAAAATGTAACATGTCTAAAATATATTTTCTAGAAATAATAAATCTTATTTTCGTTGTTTACTGGCAACGTGATTGTTGATAAGATGAAAGGCAAAATACGCTTTCCTGCTAAATTAAGGGTAAATGACTTTTATCACTCTACCGCTCAGTAGCTAAAATGTCAGTTTTGCCGTGTTGTTCCGCGAGTGAGTGACACTGGTGCGTTGGTGCGTTGCAGGACCAACGTGCGACGCCTGCGGCTGCTGGTGCTGCAGCTGCCACTGGTGCAGGCGCTCCTGTACATGGTGCTGCTGGTCATGTGGGCTGAAGAGGAGGTGAGCATCAGGATACGAAATACGCTCGAAAGCGCTGCACGTAAACGATTTTGAAAAATAAACTTGATATTGGGTCAAAAAGTAGTGAGAATGGCACAGAAATGTCTCCGCTCTCGAAGATTCACATGCAACGTAACTACTGAATGTGTTTATTTTAAGTTACAAAATGAATGGTAAACTTCATTTTTGTTCTTGATAAAAATACGTGTTAGTTTTGTATTGTGTTTTAAGCGATGGTCTGGAAATCATATTTTAATATATTATAATGTACATAAGAAAAATGTGTGCGTATTTTATCATACGATTTTTTACACTCTTCCTTTTGACGGACAATTTCCAAGTTGAAGCACTGAATATGTCCGAGTGATGCACTGAGTATGAAAATTCAGCGCATTACAAGAGTAGGTGGAAGTCATACGAAGTTTTTGCATCTCTGCGTCAAAATTGAAATTGATTCATATTTTTTCATTTCTCGGGTTCTTGGGCATCTAATGAAATGATAGACACCTCTCACAACCCAGAAGCTGCTTGGTTTTTCTTTTAATTTCTGCCCGCATCGGAAATCAGTAATATAGACACGACCGTTTGTGAGGCGGCGACACTGCTGCAGAGAATATACCATGCGAATAACATTCATTATGAACACTTCATTAACATAGCATATTACTAAAAAACACAACAGTTCTTTGCTTAACCAGAATATCACAGAATTCTCTTCATACGGTAACATATGAATAGCCAATATTTAATGACGGGCGCCCTCTTCCTTGGAGCCTTTCTCTCGCGTGGCGTCCGATGTGTCGTAAGCAATGACGCGTGGAGTATGTAAACTTAGACGATACGCGCAGTATGAGAATGGGTGTAATAGCACCATCAACCATTGTTTAGTCAGATCGAAACAGTTTTCTGGATTTCACCCGAGTTCCTAGGTATTTAACAAAATCATAGACACAACTCACATGACCAGAAACGCCAAATTTTTTTCTTTCAATTTCTGCGCGCGTCGGAAATCACTAATAGAAATTTACGTTTTGTAGGTTATAGGAAAGAGCAATATACATTTATATTTAGTAATAGGTTATACGAAATCGATAGTATTTATTCACATTTGGTAACAAGTTATAGGAAATCAGTACTATTGATTTATATTTAATGATATAGGAAATCAATAATATAGATTTAAATTTAATAATGTGGGAAATCAATAATATAGATTTAAATTTAATAGTAAATCAGTAATATAGATTTATATTTAATGTTATAGGAAATCAGTAATACAGATTTATATTTAATAGTATAGTAAATCAGTACTATTGATTTATATTGAATGAAATAGTAAATCAGTAATATAGATTTATATTTACCGATATGGGAAATGGTGTTGCAGAGCCTGTACCAGGTGAACTACATGTACGTGCAGCCGGTGGTGGTGGTGAGCATCCTGACGGGCGTGTGGGCGCTGAGCATGGCGATGCGCGCGCTGGCGCAGCCGCTGGAGGGGCGGCGCTCCAAGGCCAAGTTCCTGGCGCTGCAGGCGGTGCTGCTGCTGGCCAAGGCGCAGGGGCTGGCGGCGCGCTCGCTGGTGTGGGCGCACGCGCTGCCCTGCCGACCGCCGCTCTCGCCCGCCGTCTACGCCAACCGTAAGCGACGGCCGCGACCGTTAACATTACTGCGGGGTTAAGGGTCGTTCGGGTTAACGTTTCGGATTAACGTTACTGCGGGGTTAAGGGTCGTTCGGGTTGGCTAAACGAATCGCACGCAAAGCACGAGCGCGCCCGTTAACATTACTGTGGGGTTAAGGATCATTCAGGTTGGCTAAACGAATGTACGCAAAGCACCCGTTAAGGGCAAGGTTATGGTTCAGTGGGTTGGTTGATTGATTGATTTTTTCGTGTTTCCGGGCGCGTCAACTGCTTCGGTCATTAGTCCCGTTAATGCATGTTCTTTTTTCTCGGGAGATGGCGGTGATCTCCCGCCGGATAGCGAGATCCGGCACCGACTTACCGCCGGTTAGTGGGGTTTCCCCCTAACCAGGACTTTCCCACCAGCGGGGCACCGCCCCAGTCAAGACAAGCTCTAAGCTCCCGACCGGTCTCCCGGAATATGTGGTAGTGTAGTGCACGTTAGTGTAAGCGAGTGTGTAAGGGGAGAGGATAGGACAAGGAAGGGGAAGGACAGATCGCGCGCGGTCCGTAGCCCGTTTGATAGGGTACTGCTCCGGCATTCGCCTGGTGTAGATCGGAGAAACCACGGAAAACTACCGACCAGAGCAGCCGACCGCAAGAATTCTCCTCGAGACAGCGACTGAATTCGACCTAGCTGAAAAGCTAGTGTCGAAAATCCTGCCGCCGTGGGGAGTGGGAACCTAGGACCTCCCGGTCTGAGGCGCTGCAGTGACATCAGTTGATGCACTGAGCTACCGCTCCCGGTAGGAAGGCTGTAGGTGATGTAGGTTGGTTACGGGTGTCTGCTCTAGCAGTAAGCCCTGCGCGCGTTCCTTGGGTTTAAAACGCGGTTAATCTGTCGACGCCAACCATTTGTGCTGCCCCTGAACCCGTTTTCTAGAATGGCATTCATGATTTATCTTAGTATTTGCTGAAGATTCGTGATTTAAGCATGTTTTACCTCCTCTATGCTAACCATAAGACCTGCTCGCATTCCTCAGGATTAGGTGCAGGGTTTTGGTGATTCAGGTTGGTTCGTTCCGTTCGCACTAACCTGGTAAAGCTGCCCATGCGTCAATTTCTTTAGAATTAGCATAGGGTTGTTTGTGATTAAATTTGGTTTAACCAGTACGTCAGCGAAACGCTCTTGATTAAATGGTCATTTCCATCGTGTCTTGAAAGAGCTCGAGGTAATTAGTAATTACAGTTAATTTAGGTTGTCTAAGCCAACAGTAATTTGCCGCTTTGATGAACATTCAGATTCCCACTTGAGGTTATTTGTGATCAAATTTTCTTTATGCTGCCCACAAAATATTACTTGCCATCCGCAAGACCGTGCCTGTCGTTTCTTAGGATGGTCTCAAAATGCAATGCGCTGGTTTAAGCCTTCTACGTGGTAAGACCATGCACATTTTAATGCAGTCAATATTGAATAATTAAGTTAATCGATAACGGTATATCTCTCGGGCAAGTTTTCTCCTGACTGTTCATGCACCTGAAATGCTCCAGTGCATTATGAGTTGCCTATCGTTCAGGGGAAATTTTGTACTTTAGGCGTACTATAAGGGCGTTTAATACTCAGTCGATTAACTATTTCGTTTAAGTTCTCTATCGCGACGTCTCGTGGTTGTCGCTCAGTTCTTGTCCTTAAAGACTAACTTACAATGCTGGTAACTCCGTTGTCTAAAGGTTGACTCAAAATAAATGTTGCATACTTATCGAACACGTAAAGTGTCGAAAATGATCAATTATTACCAACGAATGCATAGGAAATCTCATATAACAAAGTTACACATATGCCATTGCCCCTACATAGTAGGCAACTTATCTTGCAGTGGTGTATGGCAGGAACATGTTCTGGTGCAATGAGCGCTTGTGCCAAACACGGTGTAGAATAAGTTTCCCAGCTGTCGGGCGTGCGATGTTCAAAATTGCATACGTGTAACTTCGATAAATTGGGATTTCTCACCACATTTTCATTTGGTAAAAGTTATCATCTTCCTAAAAAAAAGTAATCACTTTCGACTCATCACGTGCCCTAGAAGATTATAACAGTTTTCTGAACTACGGTATATTCTTCACCCAGTGCAAACAAACGGTATCTCTTTCTCTCCCTGCTTTCTCTTTTCGTTTTTCATCTGTTTCAATTCTCTTTCTCTTTTTTATTTTTCTCTCTTTTACTGTTTACTTTACTCTTCCATGTTCTCTTTCTCTTTTCTTTTACTCTCTTCATTCTCCAGCTGTCGAAGGTGCAATGTTCACAATTGTGTAAGAATAACTTTGCTAAATGAAATTTTCCATCACATGTTCATTTGACAAAAAGTGATCATCAGTGACTCTATATGCCCTAGAAGTTTATAACAGTTATTCTGAACCACCTGTATTCTTCTCCCAGTGCAAACACCCTTATTCACTTTCCCTCTTTATTCCTATTTCCACTTACTAGTTCTTTTTGTTTTGTCTTTTTCCTGTACTCTTTTTTTTCTCTCTCTCTCTCTCTCTCTCTCTCTCTCTCTCTCTCTCTCTCTCTCTCTCTTCCTTTTCTCGTTTTCTCTCTTTCTCTTTGCCTCTTTATCTCTTTGCCTATTTTCTTTCTTATTCTGACGCAAACGTTCGTGCCAAACGCCAGTGCAGAATACGTCTCCCAGCACTCAAGGGTGCGATGTTCAGAATTGCATATGTGTAACTTCGATAAATGAAATTTCCCATCACGCGTTCATTTGACACAAAGTGATCATCAGTGACCCCCGCTCTACATGCCCCATAAGTTTATAACAGTTATTCTGAACCACCTGTATTCTTCTCCCAGTGCAAACACACTTATTCTCTTTCCCTCTTTATTTCTCTTCCTACTTACTAGTTCCTCTTTTTTCTTTACACTTTTTATTTTTCTCTTTCTTGCCTCTTTCTCTCTTTTCCTCTTTTCTTTCTTTTCTCTTTTCTCTTTTTCTTTCTCTTTTTCTTTTTCTCTTTCTCTTTCCTCCTTACCCTTTCTCTTTTTCTCTTTCTTTCTTTTTCCTTTTTCTCTTTCTCTTTCTTTCTCTCTTCTCTCTCTCACTGTCTCTCTTTTTATCTCTATCTCCTAACGCGCGCGTTGTGCTGTTCCGCAGTGGTGTACAACTCGTCGATGCTGGCGGAGATGGTGGTGCTGAGCCTGGCGGCGCGCCACCTGTATGCCGGGGGCGCCCCCCCCCCGCCGCCGCCCCCCGCAGCCCGTCTTCGTGATCAACCCCCGCCCTCGCCCGCCCCCGCCCCCGCGCGACCTCGACGCCGCCGCCGCCGGACACACGCGCGCGTAACGGGAAACGCGCGGCGTACCACAAGGGCCTGCTGGGATGGCAGTTGTTACGCGGAGAATACTCTCTTTACCTTCAGGTTGAACCAGGTTTAATCTCTTTGAAACAACTGGTTTTAACCGTAAACGGGTTTTGTTCCTTCATCTTTGATTTAAACTGGTGGTTATAACCGTAAACGGGTTTTGTTCCTTCATCTTTGATTTAAACTGGCGGTTATAACCGTTCAAGATAACCGGTTATTAAAGTAACTGGGTATAAACGAAAATCGCTTTTTGTTTTGGTTCATCTTTTGTCATAGGATAAAATACTTGTGCACAACAATGTTATTTACATTGTTACACGGACAGAATAATGTATTTTTACATAATAGAGAACAATTCAAAGATACAATTTTACATATTTTGTCCAAATATTTCAGCTATTCCTTATACGCATATGAATATCAGTAAAATGCTAAAAAAATTAATTAAATACCGTTTGGCGTGGCCTGTGTTAACAGTGTTAGCAATTTATCCGCATTGGAGAAAATACCACCACATTCTTCATACAGATTTATATTTTCTCTAAAGCCAGTTTCATCCAGTTTTTAATTTTTAAAATGGTTCTAACCGTCATAGAAAATGATCGAAACGCTGAACCCGACTCCAAAAACGTTTTACGGTTACTACCGGTACTGCCATCTCTAGCGCGTATTTCGACTGAGGAAACGGTGGTATCTTTAGGAGGCAGAAGGTGTACCTATTGTACAGTGGTTCAGATACGAAGACTTGACAATCGAAAGGACACTTTAAATGTTTGAATGACAAGGTGACCGCCTGGCGGCCTGTTTTAACGTCCTCTCCGGCGTCCAATTCAAATTCAGGACAAGCATTCGGTATTGGTTGGTGCTGTTCAAGTACTATTAAGCCCACTCGTGCCAGTGTGAGGCCAACTGATAACAACAGCGTGGCATCTGTAGCAAGTTGTATTGCTAAGAAGTCAGGCTTCGGGAGATGCTTCCCCTAAGCAACGAGATACAAGCTCAGACTTTGAAGTTTGTACATTATGGGGTACATATGTAATTCTTTCTATCTTGGCGCTACAACACCGAATGTCGTCTGCAATTGAGTGTATTGGCGGGTCACCGTAACTAGACATGAACTTTTCACTTCTGGGCTTGGTTGCCATGTGGAGACGTTATTAATACGGGCGTTGTAATCGAATAGAGGAACTTGAGGTAGTTCTTTTATCGAACAATAGAAGTGCTAGTCTGCTAATATACTTCTCCATGGTTTGACCGCTTAGGGGTGCCCCAAGGGCCTATGCGTGAACTTGAAATGCAGTTCTCTAAATGCAAGGGTTTCAAGGGATTTAATATAAATTCTAGAGACACAAGAGAACACATATTTGTTTACGAAGTATTCAAGGTGTTGTTTCATACGCTGGGTTCCTGGAATATGTTGGTCTAATGTTATTTGCGACCGTTCACTCGTGCGCTGCAGTCCTGAAAATTTGAACTACTATCAGACGTACAAAACTTGAATCCGTCATTGAGATATCCACTCCTAGATAGTCTTCATGTTGTCTCTGTAGCTTGAGACATCACTTTCAGTCGCTCCCGGGCAAACAAAGGATCTTTAGGAATCGACGTTATGGACACTAACCTTTTAAGGGTGCCACAGAAGCTCAGGATACAGGTTAAAAATATATCTGAATCCAATATATCAGAATGACTGTCTGACTTCAGCTTTATTGTCTGAAGTTCAGTGCAGTTTTGTCGAAAATCCTATGGAAGGATTTGTGATCCTAGCGTTTTGCGAGTTGTATGTTCATGCAAACGAGGAAATTCATTGAATTATTACAATAACTTAAATGAACTCGGAAAGTCTTGAAGGCCTAATGTAATTCGGTCATTAAACATAAGAGATAATCTTATGAATTGTTACCATTTTGTTTTTATATCATTTACAATAATATTTATAATTTGTTACCGTTGTCTAGAATGACTTAGATATTTCTACGAAATAGTTGTTTGCGAATTTCTAGTGATATCTCGAGAAAAAACTCTCATAATCATTTTTAAAAACTTCAATTTTCTTTTATCAAGAAAATGTTCACTTTCATTTCAATTCTTGAAAAATCCAACTTCCATTTGGATGCATTTTTGTATTGAGATATTTTTTTTAATTGATATTTATTTTTTTATTTTTAGCGTCAATAACGCTTTTTACAACCTTTCTTTCGAAATGTTCTTGTGCATTTCCGGAAAATTAACAGGTATCGTACACTTAAATATTATGTAGATGATGAAGCATTTATGTTATTAAAATATTGTCATACTTATCTTGATGGTAAAAAATTGGTAAAAACCCTTTCATGTCAGCATTCTGTATTTCAAAGAGGGAATTTAACTCTTTCCATGTGTGAAGATGTTTTTTTAGTCTAGGAAGTTGCATAGTGTGTAATGCGTGAACCGAGAAAATTGAGGTACAAACAAAAAATGAAATAAAATTTTATTCCAGAAATATTGAATTTGAATTTGTTTAAAAGTATTTCACTGATAAACGCTTTTTAAAAAAAGAACAGATTTCTTTCAGTATTATCTGCTTTTCTTCTATTCCAGAAGAATAAGCTACTTTGCAGCTATCTTAATGTAGTTTTGAATTGTTAATTTTATTTTTAATATACTATTATTTATTTCAATATTTTTGCAATATCATCATGCACGTCAAATCATTTGAATCATAATGTAAATCGAATCTCCTTTGAAATATACTTCGAATATACTTCTTCCTCTGATTTCGTTTTAGAATGCTTGAGGTATGTTAGTGAATCCAGAACCGAACCATTTGTAAGATATAAAATAAATGCGGAATTATTTATTGATTAGTCAAGGTATGAATGTGTATGTGGACACTAAAAGGTTACAAAACAGGGAATTTATTTCATGGTCTAATTGCAATTTCATCTACGGGTAGGTAATATCATCGGTTGCGAGAATGCAAGTGAAATTATGAATATTGTTCTTTTATGTTAATAGATTCTGGCGTCTATCACGGTGCTTTATTTACTTTACTACCTGATGGATTGTATAATGAAAATGTTATATTTTGTATACACATTTTGAAATAAATTTCATACATTACAACCTTTATTCTTGTTTTTAATTATACTCTTCTACAACATTGGAATATTGGGGTAAGTGTTAACTTTTTAGGATGCAGCCTTTTACCACCTTACAGGAAACTTTCCAATTTTCTCCTTGCAAACAATTTACGCTTGCGTATATTAGTCTTCTGATAGATTTTTACCGTAGGTAAGTATATCGTGTTTTGGGGTATTTTTCTTTACGGGTATTCATATTGAAACAAATTGGTGTTTTTCTTAGTTGTAAAAGACATCACTTGTGCTGTAATTTGAACTCGTTCACACACTATTTTTCAATATTTAAAATTATTTTTTATGATTGTATTTTTGAATGTGTAATTTTTTGCCAAAAATAGTGCATAAATGTTCAAAGTTGTTCAGAAACTTTGAAATCTACTCAAGAAAGGTGACTAATTTGGACTTGAACAAGCCACAAGAAAAAGGCGTCAAAAAATAAAAAATCGGTCGAAAATGCTGAAAAGCAAACAAAATGACCCTGAAAAATGCGATTAAGCCTGAGATTATTCCTTCTCCAATCACCTCAAAATCATTTTAAAAATACAAGAATTGTCTGAAATATTTTGTACAAGAATAATGTTATACGTAAACTCAATGGATAATGGAGCCCAAACCAGCTGTTGGTATTCCTTCTTGGTTTAGGCTTGGTACTATATTTTTGTATGAGCCACTATTTTTTTCTGCCATTTGATGGCTGCATCCCAGTGCATAATGATATTCATTATGATACAGATTTAATTATGTTACAGGTTCTTGACCAATCACGGAGAAGTTTACAAACCAACTATTGACACTTAACTATTGAGAATCGTTCTTCTTAATGTTTCTTTCTATTATGTGCATTAAAATTGCATTTAAAATTATATTATGTTTTTCAGTTTTAATTTCTTATATTTAGTAATTTTTACGAGGAATATTATTTTAAAATAAATTGAACCGTAATTTTACTTTGATCCTATTTGACTAGTGCAGTGGTAGTTATTACAGGGAACATTTAACTGACGTGAAGATCATTTTTTTAAATCATTTATTACCTGTTCAATTGCATATAATTTTTCAGGACTTTGAAAAATTTACATTGAACATTGTGGGAAGATACCAGAGCTTTATTTTGGTAAGTAATGTATTTACCAATTTTAAAAATAAGTAAATTAAATAAGTAAAGACAGTAAAATAAGAGTTATTGACATGTGTGAGGGGTATAATACAAGTTAGAAAAGATATTTAAAAGTTAAGTTGAGAAAATATTGAATTAAACCGAATTATTTACATTTAGGGAGGCACAAAACGTCTTTGGACAAAGTGTAAACGAATACGAAGAGCAGAATAATTTTGACCTAGTGTAAAGTGTTGAGAGGCAGAAGAAAGTGGTAATGTATTAAAGAAATTTTGAGTTTGGTTAGTTATAAATGTTTTAATAGAGTCAAGTTGAAGCTCTCTACGGATTTGTTTATTTAAAATGAACCAATCTGCTTTTAGTACTTTTCTCAGGAATTTATTATGTATAATTTGTATTTTCTTGTTAGTAGACGAGGCATTTGATTCCATTAGAATTTCAATTAAGGAGTGATATGTAATTTAAATCAGTACTGAAATTACTTGCCACGAAGGGAAGATGGGAGAATATTTCTTATTAAGGTTTGAATATGAGGTATAATAGAGGAAATTATTTGTTGAACTATGTTGGAAACTAAATAGGAATATTTTGAGATGTTTGTTTTTTGTTTTGTAAAATTTGTATGAGATTTATGTATTGTATGAGGAGATGTGTGTATTATAATAATTGTAGAAGGTTCTTGTGTTGTATAAATGATCAAGGGGCAGAGAATTGTGTTTGTTTAATGACGGAGGTGTAGTGAATTGCTCAGTGTGTAATATTTGTGGGTTTGGAAGACGAAATTGATTTGATTTTAATAAATCTTTGAAAGTTTTGCAACCTCTGTAATTCGCAGTATGCTGCCCGCCACAATGGACACAAACAGGCTGAGTTGATTTAGGAAATGGGCAATTGGAATAATGATGATTTTCTCTGCATCAAATATGAGGTGTTAATCGACAGTTTGCTTGAGTGTGATTACATCTCTGGCATTTTTTTCATTGCAATGGGAGATTATTTATAATTTTATCTTGGATTTTAATTATGTAATGTACGTTATTAATAATTTTTCTAGTTTAAAAAATTTTGAAGTTTCACGGTTTTTCATTAATTCTATGGAACAAATTTCTATTAGACCACGTTGTTTATTTTACAAACGATATACTATTTGTACTGGAAAATGTAACCTTGTCAATTCATTAAAAATTATTTCATTACGTAACAAATTGGAACACCTTTAAATATGACAATAAAAGCTTTAGGATCACGGTATGAAAAATATTGAATGTTATTAGTGTCACAAAACTTTTTAGTCTCTGAAATCATCGATATTTTGAAAGATAATTTTTACATCATTTTTTATTGTTTTCGTTGCAAAATCCTGTTTAACTATATGTTGGAGATCTGTCAGAAAGTTTGTAAAGTTATATACATAGGAAACAATTATTCGTAGCATGTTATTGGTTTGAGATTCATCTTAAGGTTCTTGTAAATTTGATAGTGTTGGTAAATTTGATAGCCGTTCTGGATCCCTTAGAGTGTCTCGCGGAAGCCAGTGTGTCTGCAGCTGGCCTGGTTTATGAACGTTCTTGTGAATACGAAAGTGTGTCGAAGATCTCTCATTATTGCCAAATATAGCAGGGTAATGAAGTTTTAGATATAAAAAAATGTATTTGTGTGAAACATGTCGAAGCAATAGTGCTTGTTGCAATGTGCTGGAGTCGAACTTAAGTGCCCAGTGAAAATCAAAGCCAGAAATACGTGCGCGGGAGGTGTATATGCGCGGACACGACGCATAAAATTGTGTAGTAGTGTTTCAATATATACTTTTATTTCACTTAGTTTAAATTGATTTGATTTGCTTACATTTTTATTATGTATTCGTATTTTGAATTTTGGAAATTACATTACCGTCATTCGATGGAGGTGCAAGGTCTCTTGGAGCACCAGCCGCCACTGGGGTAGGGTAGGGAGCTGTCCGCTAGATGGCCTTGGCTGAATGCTGCACATCAACTGCCACGAAACGATTCAATGTAAAATTTAAGATACAAAAGTTACCTTAAATCATAGAAAAAGTACCGTATGAAACTCGTTGTAATGGCTATTAATACACTCATGTGAAGTTTACGATACTCACTCGTTCCCCGCTCGTATCGTAATATCACACTCGTGTATTAATACATCATCGTTTCTTAATGTACTCTAGTAATTGCATATTAAAAACATAATAGAAAGCAAGTAGTAGCATTATTTGGAAGATGAATCGTCGCGCTGTTCAAGAACTATGAATTTGATTAAGGCTACAGTTTGTTTACTTTTTCTCACATGCATGCAATGATGCATGTAACGGACGTATGCCATATTTTGGAAGGAAAGAAGCATGCAACAGTGCCGGCAACATTCTTTTATTTCTAGTAGTAACCGGAGTCGAGAATCTTGTGGATAGTTGTTCTCAAAAGATCAAATAGTATTCACATTTTCAAGCAAAATACGTTTACAAATTTACTTACGTATCAACAAACAAAGCAAACTTACAAATTTCGTTTATGCGTTTCTACCGCAATGGAATTATTGAAGTTCGTTTGTTACAAAGTCAGCGTTCGAATATTCGTTGAACAATTGTAGAATACGATTCTACAGTCTTTTTACTACATCCTTTTCTAGAAAACAGAGTAACTCCCAATTGCTTGTATTTGAGAAGAATGTTTTTGTGATGTATTTTAGGGGGGGAGTCATACTTACACATTATATATTTAAGTACAGGATATATATGCGGATATAAATATATATCTGGTATATATTTTCTCGATATATATTTTAAATAATATTCTTTTTTAAATATATTTTTGTATTGTAATT
Organism: Teleogryllus oceanicus; assembly: GCA_964035755.1. Lineage (NCBI taxonomy): Eukaryota > Metazoa > Arthropoda > Insecta > Orthoptera > Gryllidae > Teleogryllus > Teleogryllus oceanicus. The sequence continues at coordinate 55,573,357 of CAXIVR010000013.1, forward strand.
CATTACACTAGTTCGATGAAACGATACGAAATATATTTCAGTCGAGAAAAAATCGAAGTCAAGTAGAAAGTGAGAAACAAGTGACAATGTAAAAACGTGAGACCAATGCATCGTGGCATTGGTGTTCGGGTCGATGACATATTCACAGAATCCTCCCACCATCCTTCATCATTCTCTCCGGGTGCCAAGAAAGGGCTGAACCCCAAAATGAAGCCTATTCAAAATACACATCTCACCGGAAGCAGATCCCTTGTCGTCCCCAACGAGATATCCATTACAAAACCTACAGGCAGAATCTCCAGGCTATTTACATAGCCCGTGTTTCGTGAAGGGGGAGTTCAGCAAAGTTAAATGAGCGACATACCCAGAGGCAAGAGTTCACCAAGTCTAAAATATATACATCCTTCACTTTTTCATGCTAATGAACCAGCTCTGCTCCGCTCCATTCGACCGGTAGAATTATGCGGTGCTCATTGTTTCACGGTTTCAAAAGCGTATTGTGGCGTCGGGCGTCTTTTGTCATCCGCGACTCGCGTAGTTCCCGCGTTCTCCGCTCGCCGCGCCACCGTCAAGCGCGCCGCCGCCACCGCTGCCGTCACGGCCTCCTACCAGCCAGCCCGCGGGAGCTCTGTATTGCACCTGCAACGCGGCGGGTGGAGGAACATGGCTGCTGAGCTGTAGCGTGCTGGGGCCCCGCTGCGTTGTTGTTTTTTTAACTCGTGTTTCTTGTGAGTGTCCGTTGTTGACGAATAGCGTGTCACCACCCGTGTGCTCGGCGAAACCGCCGCGGAAATAACGCGATAGCAAACGACAGCGAGAAATCTCCAACTCTAAGATTGCAGTGTCAGGGTCGTCGGGAGTGTCAAGTCAGGTGAGTTGAGTGACATCGTGACGTGACAGTCGTAAGCTCCCGTCGTGCTGGCGACTTGCCGGAGTCCGCGTGTTGTGTCGTGCTGTGTGGGAATCGTGCCGGGTTATAAACCCGCGTTGTCGCAGCTGCTGGCATCTCGCGGCGAAACGCGGAAAAGTGTTACGTGTTGATTGTTGTGGCGACGACAGTCGACCGATATCGAAGTCTCCCAGTCTGTTCGCGGCACGTGTGCGTGTGTGTGTGTGTGTTTGTTAGTGTGAGGTGTATCGACCTTTCGTGTGTGGTGTCCGGTGTGTGGAACACGGGTCGATCAGTCAACTGTGCGTGTCCGGAGTTGTGCTCGACGACACTTCATCGCCAAGCCAAGGTGAGTGCCCTGTTACCTTCACTTGTTCGTTCTATCTGCAATTCATACTCCCGCCGCTAGTGTGTATCGTAGCAACCGCTCTGGTCCTGCGTTGACGGTGCACTGTCCCACGCGGTCCCACGCAGGTCCTGCGGCAGTTTGTTGTGATTTGAAATGGAGCCGCATTGCGAAAAAAAAGTTGTGGCAGCGTTTTGCCGCAGTACGTGTTACGGTCACTGCGGACGCAAATCTATCGAGAGGGAAATGGGAGATTGAAATAGGGAGAATAAAAGAGGCCAACGAATGGAAAGGGGGTCGGAAAGCAGAAAGAAATTAGAACAGAGATGGAACGTGGGTCGATTAGCGAAAGTTGTAATTGATGGATTTAGGATTTTTTTGGCTCTAAAATCCCTAATTGTAGGTGGCTACAAGAGGTTCTGAAAATGCTGCTGTGTAATTTCTTAAACAGATGGTTCACCTGGACCATCATATTTAAAGAATTCTGAATCCTTAATTTTCCTAGATTATAACAAACGTGCATTAGGATAAGTGCTAAATGCAAATAGCCACATTCATTTCACATGTGTGTGTGTGTGAAGTTTAAATGCGTGGCAAATACACTTAATGTTTTCATTGTGCAACACTGCCAATCACATCTTGAATAGGCAGTTTGTATAAAGTGGCATGAAAATAACTTTTCTTGCACAAATTTTATGTTAGTTAAAACTGTTTGGTTAAAAACGCGAGAATTAATACATATATGGGACAAATAACATGTGCAGTTCGTAGATTGTTGTAGGGGGAAAAATTCTTAGATTTGTTCCTCGTTTTTTAAACTTAATAGAACACGGCTATTAAAAATTTATACTTCATAAATTATTATTTATATTGTTACTTTTTTCTTTGTTACTTTTTTTCTTCTGCGTTGTTTATTCCGTAGGTTTTTATTCACATGCAATAACAATATGCGCGATGAAAACGTTTCTTTATAATGTTAATACTTTTTTGCTTCCAATGTTGTCAAGAACTTAGCTGGTTTATCGAGAAGAAGGAAAAGCAAAAAAATGGAGAATCAAGAAAAAAAATAAAGTTCCAATCGTATGTCTATATGTCCGAAAATGAGTAGTTACAAGTTCCCCACATATGACTTCAGGTAGTTCTTAAAGCTGAACCACTAAAGCGAAAAAATAATTAGTGATTCATACTACCTTCACGCAAAATACACACACACTTTAAAAATTAAAATTTATAATAATGTTGTCTATAGACAATCTAATTATTGACAAATTACTTAACATTTAGATTAACTGGTTACACATTTTCACATAAACTTGTAAAAATTGTGTCAGGTTTGCTGATAGTGATTTGTGCATCAATGCAACACAATTTTTTCGGTACTTTTTATTTAAATGAAATGATTTACGCGAGAAAAATTCAGATTGTAGTCATAAGCGAACTCTTTTAATACATAAATGAATATTTAAGGAATTTTTATTATTGAAAAGATATGGAATTTCTAAAAGTAGAAAAATATGCTGTCTGTGACGGTTCTTTATATTATTACTACAAAATATTATTTAACTGATTTGCGTCTCCGTAGTTATCATCCTTAGTAGAAACGAAGAGACTATCTGGAGACGATTTCATGAGTTCCGTGCTACAGCACGATAGAGATAGATCTCCTTATTTTAAACTGACATATTAGTACATGAATCATGATTGAGGTAAATTAAGGTAAGAGCCCCCCCCCCCTCCATCAAATAATCACTCACTATCTGGAGACGATTTCATGAGTTTCGTACTGTGCCTCATCATTTTAAACTGACATATTAGCAGATGAATGAGAAAAATAAAGCCAAAAGGTCCCCACCAAATAATCACTCACTACTTGGAGACAATTTAATGAGTTCCGTACTCCACCTCCTCATTTTAAACGGAGATATTAGTAGATGGATAACAAATAGATCAACGAGTATCATTGGCAGCATTCCAAATCAAGTATTGAAAAGTATTATTTCATATTTTAACTTTAACAAAATTGTGATTTTAGGAATTTTTCATCCACGAACAAAACTTTGAAAACGTCAAACCCATAACATCGATGTGCGAAAAATATCGGTTTCAATACATCGACGTTTAAAATACCGATACTTTTATACAAACATACATGTTTTGGAAACTTCGATATTGATGTCGCATTCGTAGTGCCGAAAGGGATACGTAATGGTGTACGTAATGGTCGCTAGATCCGTAATGATGAGGATTCAAGCCCATCGATTAACTCCGACAGGGTGAGGATGTACCACTCCCGCAACTTTTCTTGAACGATGACCTTGTTTCCCCCTTCCACCAGCTCTAAACAGTTGAAACCAAAAGCTCGTAGCGAGCACTGATGACAACATTGCAAGCATTAAAACTTCGTTGGCGCGAAACAGAAGCTAGTCAAATCTAGTTGCTTTCATAGTAAAGAACTTCTGTTCAGCTTTATTACCATTATCTAAAGAAAAGACTGAGGTAGGTCCAGGTTCTTCAAGAAAGGCACCTAAAACTTCTATCTAGTGGCCCTGCTATTGCCTACCAAAAGCGATGACCTGGCCGCACACGTAACAGATATGACTTTGATTTTTCCAGAGGTTGGTATTACTGTAAATACTCTGGTGGTAGACTTTTCTTTTAAATTGGTTATTTTAAGGTCGCATCAACATCTAGATCATTAGCGACCACTATTGGAGTTAAAGGTAACTATGAAGATTAAACAAAATGGTGATGACAAGGGGTGAAAGGACGAACACAAATACAACCATGACCGAGGCGGGACTCGAACCCACAACCCTTCGGTCGGAGATCTCTACGACACTGTCTTAGCGATCTCGTCCACCGGGCCGGAAGTAAATTTGTAACTTTGTAAATAATAACCCCCTCCGCTCGCATTTCTTCAATCCATCGTTCAAGAAAAGTTGCGAGAATAATACTGTGTGTTCTGTAAGGCTGGCCAACTGGACGGAGTTGTGTGATGGCTTCGAGTGGAAGTGCAGTAAGAAAGAGCCTATTCACACGCACATCTGTTTTAAATCTGTTTAAAAGGGGGCACAGTTCGCGAGAAGCAAAATAAACAAATAAATAAACATACCGGATGCGGTAGCTCAGTGCATCAATTGATGTCACTGCAGTGCCTCCGGCCGGGGGGTCCTATGTTCGAGTCCCGACGGCGGTAAGATTTTCTATACTAGCTTTTCATCTAGGTCGAATTCGGTTGCTATCTGGAGGAGAATTCTAGCGGCCGGCTGCTCTGATCAGTAGTTTTTCGTGGTTTCTCCGATCAACATCAGACGAATGCCGGAGCCTAATGAACGAGTTACGAACCGCGCGCGATCTTTCCTTCCTCTTCCTTGCCCTAGTATCACCCCGTATACACATACTTACTCTAACATACACTACACTACCACACATGCCGGGAGACTTGTCGGGGTCTTAGAACTTGTCCCGGCTGGGTCGGTGCACGGATGGTGAGAGATGTCTGGTTGGGGAAAACTCCACTAGTCGACGGTTGGCTGGCGCCGAATCTCGCCATCCAGTGGGGGAAAATCACCGCCACCTCCTGATGAAAAAAACATGCACTACTCTTTCGGGACTAATTACCTCCGTAATTGACACGCCCGGAATCACTAGTAACCAACCAATCAAAATAAATATAAAATGTTCTCATTTTTCCTTGGAGGCTTGTTCAACTTATACAAAGCATGAAGATATTGCAGTTTGGTAAATTTTATTCATTTATGCGTTTTTTCGCAATTTCAGAGGAAGGATCTAAAGAGACATGCCTACTTCCTGCCTTTCCCTTCCCCCTCCACATCCTTTCTTCCTCTCGCCACCCCTCTCCTCCCTCTTTCTCCGCTCGCTTCACTAATGTGCATTGTGTCCTCTTCTTTAACCGAAGATTTTTGTTAAAAATATCTTCAATCGTTTGCCCTGTTATGCCGAGTGTGTTTTGAACAGGTGCCTAGATCCTACAACTCATTACAGGTCAATTCCTTCTAAATTTGCTTCTCCCATCCACCCCTGCTAGGCTAAACGGTCTGAACTATTCGAACCATCAACTAGATTCGATGCTAAAGAGGGAGAGGAAGTTAAACCGTCTGAACGATTCGAACGATCAACTAAATTCGATGATAATAAGGGAGGGGAAGTTGAATGGTCTGAACCATTCGAGCGATCAACTAGATTCGATGCTAAAGAGGGAAGGAAGTTAAACAGTCTAGATTCGATGATAAAGGGAGGAGTTAAACGGTCTGTACGATTCCAACGATCAACTATATTCGATGCTAAATAGGGAGAGAAAGTTGAATGGTTGAAAGTTGAATGGTTGAAAGTTGAATGGTTGAAAGTTGAATGGTTGAAAGTTGAATGGTTGAAAGTTGAATGGTTGAAAGTTGAATGGTTGAAAGTTGAATGATCGGCTAGACTCGATGCTAAAGAGGAAGAGTAAGTTGAGCGGTCTGAACGATTGGAACGATCAGCTAGATTCGATGAGGGGAAGAGAAGTTAAATGGTCTGAACGATTCGATACATACGTTTCGAAAAGCGTTATGTTTTCCCCTACATATACTGTAAAAGAAATAGAACTTTGACATATACTGTAAAAGAAATAGAAAAATTGCATGATATTTACCATTCTTAAAATGGTTTTATTTACATGAAGATGCAGGTTCAAATTCAAAAATTCAAAATGACAAAGGTCATTAGGTAAATATTTAAACAAACGAGTTCTAAATTGTTTCCCATCTAGTGTTCTTTAAATTTGACTTCTGTTTTAACTTAAACGTTTGTATGAAGTTAAAAACGTATTGTTTTATAGTCTTTGTCTTTGCATTGCAAGTTATTCTTATTTTTACTTTTTCACATATTGCTTACGTAGTATAGAGAGAGTATTATAATACAACAGGGAATACACGCGATCTTTTGTCAAAAAAATTCGTTTTGTGGGCCCGAGATCCCGAAAACGTGCACAATTGTTACCATAGGTAGTAAATAACTTCCTTTATCACGTGTTGTTAGAATCCACCTTTTGCTGACCCTTAATACCGACACCGATCTGTCAGTCTGTGAACAAACGCTAGTGGCCAATTTGTTAGGGTACTGCGGGACATTCGGCTGGTGTCGATCGGAGAAACCACGGAAAACTACCAATCAGAGCAGCCGGCCGCTAGAATTCTCCTCCAGACAGCGACTGAGCTGGAGCTGGCTAAGTAGGTAGAGCTGGTAATCTTCCCACTGATGGGGTCGAACCCTAGGACCAGAGGCATGCAGTGAGTCCCCTAAGCCGGTCATTTCCCGCCTCAAGGTTTGCGTGCACGCGCGCGTGTACGTGCGTGCATGCGTGTTTTTGTGCACCACGCGTGTCGAGGTGAGCGTCCTAAGGGTGGGGTGAACCAAGATGCACGAAAAGTTGGAGCTGTAGACTTGAGCGTTGACGCACAGAGCTGTTTTTACAACTTCCCTTCTTTGTCTCTTTCTTTTTCTTTGTCTCTTTCTTTTTCTTTGTCTCTTTCTTTTTTCTTTCAACTTCAAATTGATTCTATAAAATCAACTTCAGAATTCTATAAAATGTCAGAGTAGTGATAAAATGGAATTTTGGGATTGAATGATTCTGGAAACCCGAGAATTGTTCCTATATCTCACTTCCTTTTTGCCTTCTTTGTTTCTCTCTATTGTCTTTCTCTCTTGTCATTCTTCTCTCCATCGTCCTCCCCTCTTTCCACTGCTTTCTTCATTCCCCTCCCTCCCCATCCCTTTACGTCTTCCTTTCTCTCTCTCTTTCTCTCTCTCTTTCTCTCTCTCTTTCTCTCTCTCTTTCTCTCTCTCTTTCTCTCTCTCTTTCTCTCTCTCTTTCTCTCTCTCTTTCTCTCTCTCTTTCTCTCTCTCTTTCTCTCTCTCTTTCTTCTCTCTTTCTCTCTCTCTTTCTCTCTCTCTTTCTCTCTCTCTTCTCTCTTCTTTCTCTCTCTCTTTCTCTCTCTCTTCTCTCTCTCTCTTTCTCTCTCTCTTTCTCTCTCTCTTTCTCTCTCTCTTTCTCTCTCTCTTTCTCTCTCTCTTCTCTCTCTCTTTCTCTCTCTCTTTCTCTCTTCTTTCTCTCTCTTTCTCTCTCTCTCTTTCTCTCTCTTTCTCTCTTTCTCTCTCTCTCACACACTGTTTCACTGACACCCACCCCTACACACGCACGCAAACGCACATACACATAAAAGGGCACCCGCGTAGAGTGCCAACCTGACTGTACTGCTCTCGGTGCCAAGTCAGCGCGTTGACGTCGCTGTGTTGTGCAGTCGCCCGCTCGCCCTGCCGCTGGCGCGCTCTGGCGGGTCGAAGCCCCGCGCGCGCTTGCTTTGCCCTTCCGGTGCGCGACGGAGCGGGCGGAGCGCGGGGCTGCTGCGTTCCGCTGGGCTGCGTTTTAACGGTTGCATCGTGACCCGCGCTCCTCCGCAGCCGCCCTCTCACGGTCTCGCATCCCCTGGCCTACGCTTTATAATAATGAACAAAATGATTTATAATAGTTAATATTACTATAATATAATATATAATATATAATATATGATATATGATATGATATATGATATATGATGTATGATGTGTGTGATGTGTGTGATGTGTGTGATGTGTGTGATGTGTGTGTGTGTGTAATGTGTGTAATGTGTGTAATGTGTGTAATGTGTGTAATTGTGTGTAGTGTGTGTAGTGTGTGTAGTGTGTGTAGTGTGTGTAGTGTGTGTAATGTGTGTAATGTGTGTAGTGTGTGTAGTGTGTGTAGTGTGTGTAGTGTGTGTAGTGTGTGTGGTGTGATGTAGTATTCATTTTAACGGCGGCGATGGTGAATCGGTTAGCGTCTCGGGATGTTATACCCGAGTTTGCGGGTTCAAACCGTGGATTTTAGAGGCCGAAAAAATCCTTCGTACGCCTTCCTTCGGAGGGGAAGTAAAGCCGGCTGCCCCATGTTAGTAGATTTACTGCATGTAAAAGATCCTCAAGTCTAAATAAAGCCTCTGAGATAAATTCAAATGTGTGTCTATTTCGTCGCGCAAGTGATACCTTCTTTCTCCCATGGTTGGTGAAAGGAGTGTAACGAAATTTGCGTGGTCAGACGGAAGAGCCTCGGAGCCTCGGAGACGGAGTCTCGCCACGTAAAATATGGCATTCATTCAGTATTATAAAACATGTAAGTGTGTTTATTTAATTATACATACGGTGTCTCACCAACTAAAGGCCACCGCTATGACTTCTAAACGGTTGACGATATCGAAGTGTAGTTTTCGCTCAACAAGGCGGAATCACGGGGCAAGTAATATGCAGTGGTGATATTGTTCGAAATATGTTTAGTTTTCGAGAAATTTGATATTTTTTGATTCTTTAAAATTAAACTAATTTTTTTCTCTCATAAGCAACGGATAGATCATAAAAATAAGAATGCAATTATGTATCATAAGTTAGAATGTTGATAGTAATTGAAGCATAAAATTAGACTTTTCGATTAGTGATTTTAAATTAAATGGACAGTCTTTCCTGCAGCAGTCCTTGCAACTGTCGGCTTAGGGGAATGTGACCTTCGCGGCGTCGAGACTGTTCTGGAGAAAGGGGGAGATTGATTGATTGATTGATTGATTTTTTCGTGTTTCCGGGCATGTCAACTGCTTTGGTCATTAGTCCCATTAGTGTAGTGCATGTTTTTTCTCGGGATATGCGCAGTGATCTTTCCCCGCTGGATGGCGAGATCCGGCGCCGACCTACCGTCGGCTAGTGGGGTTTCCCACTAACCAGGACTCTCCCACCAGCGGGGCATCGCCCCAGCCGGGTCAAGCTCTAAGCTCCCGACGGGCCTCACGGAATATGTGGTAGTGTGCCTGTTAGTGTAAGTGTGTGTGTGTGTGTGTGTGTAAGAGGAGAGGATAGGACAAGTAAGAGGAAGGACAGATCGCGCGCGGTCCGTGGCCCGTTTGGTAGGGTACTGCTCCGGCATTTGCCTGGTGTTGATCGGAGAAACCACGGAAAACTACCGATGAGAGCAGCCAGCCGCTAGAATTCTCCTCCAGACTGCCACTGAACAAAAGATTCGATAATTTTGATAAAATTCATTAGTAAAAGAAATAATTACATTTCTTCCTTTAGTAAGCAAAATAATTATATTTTTCTATTTCGTCTCTTTTATTCCGACATATTTTTGCGAGGAAAAGTTTGTACGATGTAGTGTACCGTGTTCGAGCCGGTTGGCTCGGGGCACCTCTTTTAATTTCGTTTCCTTTCAGCTTTCGCGGATTCCTCCTCCTGCATTTCCTGCGCTAATTCCCTTTGGCTCGCTCGCTGGCGCGCCGCGTGGCAGCCGAGGCCTCCCACGGTCCCACGCGCGCACAGTGCGAGCCCAGTCGCTCAACTGCTCTCGCAGGATTTGCGCCGCTCAGGGCTAGCAGTGCAGTAAGGCCTCTCCTCTGCGAACGCCACCGCGTTGAGAGAGAGAGAGAGAGAGAGAGAGAGAGAGAGAGAGAGAGAGAGAAGGAAGGGGAGCGAATAGTTAGAAGAAGGGGAGGGGGAGGGTGCGAATAAAAGAGGAAAGGAAGGACGTAATGCGAGAAAAATAGGGAGATAATGGAAGAATGGAAGGGTGTGAATGAAAGGACGCGCATGGAATGGAAGAAAGGACGCGCATGGAATGGAATAGAAGAACGGGGCCCATGAACTGGAATGGAAGAACGGGGCGCGCATGGAAGGAAAGGGAAAGGAAAGGGGGGGAAGGAAAGAGAAGGAAAAGGTTCGATGAAAAAACAAATTGACATGACCCTAATGAAAACTTTAAATATGATCCATGTGCCCTAACCGCGTGTGCTGTATGTGTGAGGTTTTTGTTGCCGCGTGGGCCCACTGCGGGCGCTGGCGTCGTGCTCGGCGGGCGCCTCCTTCCGGTGTCTCCCGTAATAATACATCCGCCCGCTTATCCGGCGCGGGGATCGCGCGCGCCTCCGGCATGCGTGCGTGCGTGCAGGAAGGGTCAGCCGCGCCAAGAGCTGCTATCAGACGAAATCCACGCTGCCAACGACCCTTCGTTGTTTGTTTAGGCAGCGACGGGGAAAGGAATTCGTACGAAAGCAGAGCCCAGATAATGCTTCTTGGCTGATGTGGAAGGACATAGAATTTCTGAGAAAGTATGTGATACTGGAGTTCTGAAAGTCTAAATATTTAAATATTTTTCTTTTTTGTTCTTCTTATCATCTTCCCTCCTTTCTCTCTCTTCCCTCCCCCCTTTGCTTCATCGTTCTACCTCTCCCCCTTCGTTTCATCTCCCCCCCTTCGTTTCATCTCTCCCCATTCGTTTCATCTCTGTCCCTTTGTTTCTTCACCCTCTTCCTCTTCGTTTCTTCATCTCTCTCCTCTTCCTTCTTCATCTCTCTCCTCTTCGCTTCTTCATCTCTCTCCCCTTCATCCTTCTTCATCTCTCTCCTTCATCCTTCTTCATCTCTCTCCTTCATCGCTTCTTTATCTCTCCCCTTCATCGCTTCTTTATCTCTCTCCCCTTCATCGCTTCTTTATCTCTCTCCCCTTCATCGCTTCTTTATCTCTCTCCCCTTCATCCTTCTTTATCTCTCTCCCCCTTCATCGCTTCTTCATCTCTCTCCCCCTTCATCGCTTCTTTATCTCTCTCCCCCTTCATCGCTTCTTTATCTCTTTCCCCCTTCATCGCTTCTTTATCTCTCCCCCCCTTCATCGCTTCTTTATCTCTCTCCCCCTTCATCGCTTCTTTATCTCTCTCCCCCTTCATCGCTTCTTCATCTCTCTCCCCCTTCATCGCTTCTTCTCTTTATCGATTCTTTCTCCCATGATCTCTCCATCCTCTCTCTCTTTCTTTCTCTCAGTGACTATTGTTTTATCGTAGTTAAATTTGTTTACTTGTTTTCAAAATTTTCAACAATACGTAGTAAAACTAAGAAGTGCATGGTTTCGCTATATCAGGTCGAAAGAAGAATTTCACGTACCTGTTAAAAAGATGTGCTGTCTTGTAACTCTTCGCCATTCAAGTGGATATGATACACACGGTTCATTGTGCAGATGACAGCGAACATCATGGGCTTGCCATTTTTGTCGGTTTGTTATTATGAGTAAAAACATTGGAATGTAAATCAGAACTATCAAGAGAGTTCATTGGCATTAAAGATGTGCCGTGTAGAATACGAGCTTGAGTGCGAGCCTTGTCTCCCTCGTAGAGAAACCGTCCCTCAATTCGGTCGCTCTCTCCACGTGGTATGCCCTTCGCGAATGGCAGCTAATTGGATTTTTTGGATGGATTGATTTTTTCTTGTTTTCGGGCTCGTCAACTGCATTGGTCATTTGTGCCGTTAGTGTAGTGCGTGCTTTTTCTCGGGTGATGGCGGCGATCTTCCCCCGCTGGATGGCGAGATCCGGCACCGACCTACCATCGGATAGTGGGGTTTCCCCTAACCAGGACTCTTCCACCAGCAGGGCACCGCCCCAGCCGGGACAAGCTCTATGCTCCCGACCGGTCTCCCGGAATATGTGGTAGTGTAGTGCATGTTAGTGTAAGTGTGTGTGTAAGGGGAGAGGATAGGACAAGGGAGATGAAGGAAAGTTCGCGCGATTTCCGTGGCCCGTTTGATAGGGTACTGCTCCGGCATTCGCCTGGTGTTGATCGGAGAAACCACGGTAAACTACCGATCAGAGCAACCGGCCGCTAGAATTCTCCTCCAGACAGCGACTGAATTCGACCTAGCTGAAAAGCTAGTGTCGAAAATCCTTCCACCATCAGGACCCGAACCTAGAATCTCCCGGTCTGAGGCATTGCAGTGACATCAGTTGATGCACTGAGCTACCGCTCCCGGTGGCAGCTTATTGGTAATTCTAATGAATTCGATTGTCGCCCGTGGATCCACAATTGACAAATACTGAAGAAATGCTGCCCAAATAATATAGAGCGTAGGACGCTTCCCATGAAGTTCGCGCTTTATTCCTTCAAATTTTGTTCCAAGGCCTCCTGGGTATGACAGTACGAATGTGCACCGCCTCCGGCGACGGTGGTGGCTCAACCGAGCGAGGCGTCTGCACCCTCGGAACGGAAAGAAAACAAAAGCGACGCGTGCGTGCGTCTCGAGCATAATGACTCCTCTTAAGAGTTCCATTCCGGTGGCTAACGACGGACCCCGTAACAAGGTCTGCAGCCAGGTCCGAGAAGGACAATGGCTTTGCGAGAGCCGCCCAGAGAGTGCACAACTGCGGATTCCGTAAACAAACTTGACACGAAGTGAAGTGAGTACTTCGTTCTACATTTGGGAACAAAACATAACTGGCGATACTTGAATTTATGTTGTGATGGTGTATTGAATTAAATGGGTGGATAATCATCGGGTACGTGTGTGTTAAAGTATAATATAAAATAAATTTTAGAAAATAAAATAATATGCAAGAAAAAATAATAAGGCTTTTTAACAGTGCAAATTATTTGCACTGTTACATCTAATTTTCACGCGAGAAAATTCATTCCTTTTTGTAATAATGCTGTACAATAAATTCTGGAAAGTGTAGTTATCTGGTAAGAATACGAGTTTTTTTCTAGATGACTTAACTTGAAATTGAGCTTCAATTTATTGGATAGCGATTACTTAAATGCTCTAAATTACTTGTTACAGGTTGTGTTTTTTGTTTGGTCTTGATTAGTAGTCTGTTTTAGTCTTTTGGAATTATATGGTAAGTTAAAAATGTTACCTAGTGCATTAAATATTATTATTAAAATAAATATTTCTGTTATTTATTTATTTTTATGTCAAAAAACGGTTGAAACTGCGTATGACGTAGTATGGGGAGAAGTGAATTCTGTGCAGATTTTCAAAATTCTGTGATCCCTACACTAAGGCATATACTACATGAATTTTAAAAATTTAAATTAAAAAAACAAACTCGTGTAATAAAATCTATTTTCAAGGATAAATAAGCAACAAACTATGAGCTCTTATCCATGATGTCCTTCGTCAAGGAATAATACTTCCTGCTACAACAACATGGAAACGATAATTTGACCCGGAGGCTGCAGTAAAATACTTGTTACAGGTTGTTATACACATTTATCAGTCCAAATGGTAAATAATTCATTATGTATCATTGTTAAAATTAATGTTACTTTTCTTGTGATGCTCAGTATAGTCTCTAATTGTACAGAAACAGTTATGCAGCAGAAACGATTTCACTTTGGATTTAAACATTTCTATCGAATTTAATCGTTTAATGTCATCTGACAAAGTGTTGTAAAATAATGTACATGTATTGTACATTATTTCTTCTTATAGTAAGAAGAAATAAAAGAGGTCATCTTCGTCAACATGACCTCTTTTATTTCTTCTTAAGAGAACGTCAACAACACCAAATCAGAATTCCCACAATTCTTATAGTAAGTTGTTGAAACTAACGTCTGAAATGTAATTCTTACGTCTGTTGAAATTATAAATATGTTTTGAATGAAAATATGTTCCTATCCCAAAATATATCAGTTTCGACAAGAGCAGAAGTAGTTGAAGCTGGAGCAGTTCTTCGCTGTTGGGAGATACCTAGTAGGGAAAAAATCGCTAGGCGACTGGTGGGTCGGCGCCAGATCTCGCCAGCCAGGCGGGGCAGATCATTGCCGCCTGTTGCGATAAAACGTGCTCACCTGTTATTTGTGAACAACTTTGTATACGTCAGTGCGTACATTTTTATGTCGTACAACACTCGTATTATGACCGGGAGGTCCTAAGTTCGAGTCCTGACGGCGACAGGATTTTCGACACTAGCTTTTCAGCTAGGTCGAATTCAGTCGCTGTCTGGAGGAGAATTCTAGCGGCCGGCTGCTCTGATCAGTAGTTTTCCTTGGTTTCTCCGATCAACACCAGGCGAATGCCGGAGCAGTACCCTACCAAACGGGCCACGGACCGCGCGCGATCTGTCCTTCCTCTTCCTTGTCCTATCCTCTCCCCTTACACACACACTTATCTATAGATGATAACAGAGGTGCTAAATTGTACTAACATATCATACCTTACTATGCCAAGTTACAAAGTGTTAACAATGTTTTGTTTACATACAAGCTTTTAGGTGTTTTTACATCAATAAATAGTGTATACAAATGAAACACATGAATAGAAGTTTACAAATAAGTTTTACCTTGTAAATGAACACACGTGTCATTAGTAAATTAAGGAAATAAAATTAATGATGCAGAATTCTTCATTAATTAATACCTTGTTGTAGCTATAACATAAAACTTACATCCGAGATATAACAGCTGCTTTGACAGCAAAAAGCATGGCTTCAATTTGCTGCAAAAATGGCAGCGTTTCAGTCACTCTATGTAAATAAGAAATATATTCTAAATCGTTGGTGTAAACGCAATGTCCTGCAATCGTTTGACACGTATCCATTTACAAAAAATCTGTGATTTTAATTGTGATGCTTTATGTTCTTAAGTGCGGTTAGGATTTCTTGGCATAGATTTCTACAAAATACTGTAACGTCGTGAGTAGGGATCTGCACCACAAAGAAACAGACACGAGTGGGTATTTACAACTTATTTACAATAAATTATGTACAGGAACTAAAACCTCACTCTAAGGCGTTTGTCGGAGCTACCTGCAGCAGCCCCCCTCTTCCAACACGCGCCTTGCGGCCGCGCCTGCGCCTGCGATTAGCCAACTCGGCCGGGTCGCAACTTGGCACCTGGTGTGCCTCGGCAGACAATCTGCCCCGAAGTATCGAGCATACTTCACAGTGCTCGAGACTCGAACACGTGCCTACAGTTACACGTGCCTACAGCACTTCCGCGCCAGACTTGGCCGGACAGGTTTTGCGGTGTTTTGCCGCGAGGAAACCAGAAACGTTATCCAACCCAGGGCTTCTGCCACCGCCCTTATATATGCTCGAGTCACATGACTTCCTGCGTCATCTTTCCCCCACGCACTCGTCTTGAGGCGCCTGCTTTTTTCGTTGCAATTTGCACCCGGCACCTCCAAGCCCTCTCCCCTTTTGGACTTTCCCTGCAGGGTTGGCCTTTGTTCGTAGCCTATTTTTGGCTCCCTCATTCCCATACCTTGCAACTTGTCTCTCTGGAGCAGGGAGTCAAGTGTATGACGCTACAATACATGTATAAAGCTTTTTAAATAGTAAGCAATTCAGTGATATTTTGACAAGCATGTTTAACTCTGTGTTTTGGGTGAATACATATTTGTATTGTTCCAGAATTTACAAATACATTCTTACATTATGTAGTTTACAGAAAAATCTACATATTGTGTGTGTTTGTGTGTGTGTTGTGTTCCTTACATACAAAGTATACGTGTTATTTAAACGTAGTAGATCTACTGCCATTTCTGAATGATTTGCTTATCCGAGGACATGGTCACAAATTTTTCGTTTCTAATTCTATCCACGAACACGTTTCAGTCCAAGTGTCGTGTAATTCTATTTGCGGAGAAAAGTTTCTACGAGAGACTTTCAACTACAGGATATTTTCTGTGATTCTGGGAATTAATGTTTCATTCCATTAGGTCATTTTTTGCATACTTTTTTCTCGGAAAACAGCCAGAACTTTCCCTCTTACTTTTAAAACCCCTACATGTTGGGAAGGTCATTTTGAATATTAATCTCTCTTGTCACAAGTTCTTTCGTTAAATGGCGAGTTGAAATATTTTAGTTCTATGAAAATGAGTGAAATCATTTAAGACCTGTTTCAGACTTTTTGTTCTCCGAATGCAGAGATGTAATTGGACGTAGTTATGTAATACAGATAAAACGAAAAAGTTTCGCGTTGGAGCTGTAGTTTTATTGCTCGAACAAAATGTGCTTTTATTATATTTCAAAAGCACGGTCAGTATTAACATTATGACGCGCTCATTCATATCAATTACTTACTACGCAATAATTTGTAATCCGCACGGAGTGTATTTGGGAAGAAATTTTGGGAGACAAGACAAAAATAATTCAATCTAATAAATTATTCTGAGAAATAAAAACGCGAAACGTCCTCCCTTTCCACACCCACATTCACAGTCGATGATTTTCAGTTTAAATAGATATAAAAAGAAGTGCAAGGGCCGGCGTCCTACAGGAGTCGAGAATTGTCTGTTTGTCTGTTTATTTACGAATCAGTGGCTTTTGTCAAAAATGACTTGCTTAAGGGCGGGAATATATTGTCAGAAAATGCCAATGTCTATTACTATAACACTCGACGTAGAAATCATGTTCATCAGGTAACAGTATCAACAGCTCATTACAAAACATTCACATACAATACATGTACATTATTTTACATCACTTTGCCAGATGACATTAAACGATTAAATTCGATAGAAAAGTTTAAATCCCAAGTGAAATCGTTTCTGCTGCATAACTGTTTCTATACAATTAGAGACTATACTGAGCATCGCAAGAAAAGTAACATTAATTTTAACAATGATACATAATGAATTATTTACCATTTGAAGTGTATAAATGTGTATAAACAACCTGTAACAAGTATTGTATAGCAGCCTCCGGGTCGATACCCCAATCTCGATCAGGTTTTTCGTCCAGTTTCCCTGATCCATTGAGCAAATGCTGAGATGGCCCCTTGTTTTGCCTCTGGACATAAATGTAACTTCATTTTCTGTTCACGTCTTCTAGAATTCAGTGGGAAATACAATTATTCAAATTATCGTTTCCATGTTGTCGCGGCAGGAAGTATTATTCCGAAGGACAACATGGATAAGAGCCAAAATTTATTGCCTTTTTATCCTTGAAAATAGATTTTATTACATGGGAGGTTTTTTTTCTAAAATTTAAGTAGTATATGACTTAGTGTAGGGATCACAGAATTTTGAAAATATGCACACAATTCTCTTTTCCCTATAGCACGTCATACGCAGTTTTAACTGTTTTTTGACGTTAAATAAATAAAAAAAATTCGAGAAGGGGAAAATGAGAAAGGGGTCGGATATCCTGAGGTCCGATATGAGAAGTTCTAAAGAAATTAAAACATTACCGAATATTCAAGTGCGGTAAGGATTTATATTTAAATACAAATAGTTATTTATGAAACGAGTCTTTTAATTAGTCCTTAAAGACTATTAGAGGACGTGTTACATACAATGTTTTTTTTATTTCTAGTTCTTCAAAATAAACATTTAACACTTTCGTGAGTTAAGAATTGTCATTACTCTGGATGTTCTGTTGCAAGGGTGGTTGGCAGAGGGTCTTGGTACCGTTTTTAAATAATAATCGCGGAAGTGCGCGGAAGGACAAAAGAACAGAGGTGGACAAATGAGGACAAATGGGGACAAGTGGAACAGAGAGCGAAAAGGAGAGAAGGGCAAGGGGACAAAATGGGACAATGGAGAAAAAATGACAATATTCGAAAAGGGTTATCTCCGTCTGCATTTAACCTTCCTGCCTCGTCCTTAAAGACTAATTTAGAGGACTTGTTACATAAATAACTATACTTAATGTTATGATGTACTACACCTTCTTTCCAAACTAGCTTTATTAACAGTAAATATTGGGTAAAAAGTATCCGGTTGAAGCATGACGCTTGCCATGCCATCTTCACCCAACTTTCAAAGTCATAATAAGACCATCTAGATACTCGTTACACTGTACAAAGGACCATGGAATTGGGTACGAGGAGAAAGCTAAATGAAAAGGATTCCTATCATCCTCTAAACCCTAAGCAGGTTAAAATTACATTACACCTAGTCCAAGGATAAAAAAAATTAAGCTACCTTAAAGCTGAACCTGGTAACGGCCCAGGAAGAGATGCGACATCGATGTTTCTAAACATTGTTGCTCAAAATTAAAACATCGATGTTAATATATCGACCCCAAACCATCGATGTTAATAAACAACGGTGTTTTAAAACTGGATTAGTTGCAATTGAAGTTCACTCGGGGTAATTTAATTTGAAATTCCCCGAGTCTCGTTGAAAGTGTCTCGTTTATTAATTTTTAATTGAGATTTAACTCACAAAAAAAGTCAAAAAATCATAAAGACATTAACCAAACTCGATTCGATAATTCAACAATAATATAGGCTTCTTTATTGACGAAAACTCTGTTGTATTGGTCATTCTGGACTGAAGAATATTCATTTTATGATTATTCGAAATTGTATATAGAATTTTGTTTCGATGGATGTTACGATTACACATCAAACACAAAACATCGATGATAAAGAAACGGCTTCAAAATATCAAGGTCAAATTCATCCATGATTTTATAAAAACATCGTTGTTTTGTAAACATCGACATTGTGTCGCATCCCTAGATGAATGCCGACATCTCTCAGCGCGCCGTTTCAAATCTGGTTCTGCCCCCTTTAGGAAGGTTCTGAATCCACTCCGGTTCTCGCAGTCACCGCCGGGTCCTCTGAAGGTCGCTTCTGAAAAGCGAGAGGGTGTGGTTCACTCTACTCCCAGTGCAGCGGCTCCACGCCACGCCACGCCACGCCACGCCACGCAGAATCCAGCGCAACTTGTTATTTCCTCTAATTAGTCTTCATTCCCGAGCCTTTGTCAACGGCGTCCGTTGCTAGGGTAACGCAGTCTCCGCGCCTCACGCCAGATCGCGCAGCCGGCAACTCGAACTTCCTCTCCCGGCCGGTAGATGGTGTTTTCGTATACTTGACGTTGTGGAGTGGTGCTTCAGGGTTTTTTTTCTGCTGCTTTGAGGGACTTCGCGCGAATGTGAATATAACCGTCGTTTGAGAGAGTTTGTTTGAAATTTTGTGAGACGAAAACAAGCTTTCATAATTCGGCGGAGCGGCGTGAGAGGGAAAATTGAAGTGGTTCGCAAGGGATGAGATCAAATTAAGTAGAGATGTATATACAATTTAATTATCTTAAAATAATGCTCGTTTGACATTGAACAACTTTAAATTAAATGTAATTTCATTGCTCTGTTCATATTCAACTTATATAGTGTTGCAAGAAGTATACAAACCTACAATGTATACTGACCTACAAATTCGTAGTTAAAATTATTAATTTATAATTATTATTACTACTACTTACATGTATTAAATATTTTATTATTATTATTTTATTTCTCTATGTTTTATTGTTTCCTAATGATTGTGTCTAAATTCTTGAGAATTTATTTTTCCAATGAGCATCTAATGAATCTCCCATCATGATCAGGTTCTCGTCCATTTTCTCTGATCCGCTGAGCAAATTCTGAGATGATCTCTTGTTTTGTTACTGTTTTGTTAACAGTAATTTAGTTTTTCAAATGTTGCTATTCTCGCTTTGTTGGTACTACTTTTATTCATCATTCATGGTTATATGTTCTTCATATTTATGGTTAAAAGATGGGGAAGAGATTCTGGAGGTGAAGAAAAATAGCGCAGATCGTACTTCTCTCCTGTAGGCCAGGTACAGATTTACTGTTTTTTGGACAAAATAAAATAAAATCTGTCTGTAAGAATGTTTGCGGGAATAAAGTATTGTATACCCATTATACCTCTCCGAGCGTCATATCAACAAGAAATTTACATTCTAATAAGTGATGTTTTTGAAGAACTTTATGAAGAGTGGTTCCGAAATGTAAGTTTCCTCCTTCTCATATACATTCAGGGTCCACCCCAGTTACAGGATGATTTTTTTTCCCTTTTTCTGGCTGGCACGATGCGCAGCCATGTATCTTTGACCCCGATAATAAGCTGATAAGTAAAAAAAAACTGAATTTTACAGGGGAGCAAAAAACTGCTTTAAACTAATGCTATAAGTAATGTATTAATGATTAATGGACCTTCGTTTGAATACCATTAATCCCTGATTTCATTTATTTGCAGGTTTTTTGCTCGCCTGTAAAATTAAGTGTTTATTACGTATCTGCTTATTCACCGGGATCAATGAAATTAGCATGTAATTATATTGACATTTGTTCCTAATGTATCGTTTAACCTTCAACATTAAGTTCAGAAAACTTACGTGTAGCAGATCGTTCACTGTATCACTCCATATTATTGCGATTTTATTTCTAAACTTTCCACTAAAACGTTATTTTTGCGGAGTGATAGCACGAGTAATTCCAGAAGGCCGCGATGAGTTTCTTGCGATGCGGGGCGAGGGAAGCGGGGGCGAGGGAGGGGAAGGAGGGAAGCGGGGGGGAGGAAGGGCGAGGGGAAGGGGAGGGGGGGAAGGCGAGGGAAGGGGAGGGGGAAGGGGGCGAGGGAAGAGGGCGAGGAGGAAGAGAGGAAGGGCGGGAAGGGAAGGGGGCAGAGGGAAGGGGGCAAGGGAGGAAGGGGAGAGAGGAAGGGGAGGAAGGGCAGGGGGGAAGCGGAAGGGAGGGGAAGGCGAGGAAGGGAAGGGGAGGGAAGGGGGCGAGGGAAGGGAGGGAGAGGAAGGGAAGGAGGGAGGAAGGGAGGGAAGGGGGCGAGGAAGGGCAGGGAAGGGGGCAGGGAAGAAGGAGGGAAGGGGCGAGGAAGGGGGGAAGGGGCGAGGGAAGGGGGCGAGGAAGGGGGAAGGGAGCGAGGGGAGGAAGAGGAGAGGGAGGGGGCGAGGGAAGGGGCAGAGGGAGAGGAGGGGGCGAGGGAAGGGGGAGGAGGGAGGGAGGGGGCGAGGAAGGGGCGAGGAGGGGGCGAGGGGCAGGAAGGGGCGAGGGAGGGGGCGAGGGAAGCGGGGGCGAGGGAAGCGGGGGCGAGGGAAGGCGAGGAGGGGGCGAGGGAAGGGGGCGAGGGAGGGGGCGAGGGAGGGGGCGAGGGAGGGGGCGAGGGAGGGGGCGAGGGAGGGGGCGAGGGAGGGGGCGAGGGAGGGGGCGAGGGAGGGGGCGAGGGAGGGGGCGAGGAAGGGGGCGAGGAAGGGGGCGAGGAAGGGGGCGAGGGGAGCGGGGAAGCGGGGGAGCGGGGAAGCGAGGGAGCGGGGCGAGAGGGAGAGCGAGGGAAGCGGGGCGAGGAAGGGGCGAGGAAGCGGGGCGAGGAAGGGGGCGAGGGAGGGGGGCGAGGAGGAGGGGGCGAGGAGCAGGGGCGAGGGAGCGGGGCGAGGGGAGGGGGCGGGGAGCAGGGGGCGAGGGAAGCGGGGCGAGGAGCGGGGGCGAGGGAGCGGGGCGAGGAGGGGGCGAGGAAGGGGGGCAGAGGAAGGAGGGCGAGGGGAGGGAGGAGGGGAGGGGAGCGAGGGAGCGGGGCGAGGAAGCGGGAGCAGAGGAAGGGGGCGAGGGGAGCGGGGGCGAGGAAGGGGGGCGAGGGAGCGGGGCGAGGGAGCGGGCGAGGGGCAGAGGGGCGAGGAAGCGGGGCGAGGAAGGAGGGAAGGGCGAGGAAGGGGGCGAGGAGCGGGGCGAGGAGCAGGGGGGCGAGGAGGAGAGGGAGGAGGGGGCGAGGAGGGGAGGGAGGAGGGGGCGAGGCAGGGGGCGAGGGAGGGGGCGAGGGAGGGGGGAGGAGGAGGGAGGGAGGGGCGAGGGGAAGGAGGGGCGAGGGAAGGGGGGAGGGCGAGGGAGGGGGCGAGGGGCAAGGAGGAGGGGGCGAGGAGGAGGGGGGCGAGGGGAGGGGGCGGGAGAGGGCGAGGGGAGTGGGGGCAGAGGAAGCGGGGCGAGGAGCGGGGAGGAGGGGGCAGAGGGAGCGGGGCAGGGGAGGGAGGGAGGGCGAGGAGCGAGGAGGAAGGGGGCGAGGAGGGCGAGGGGGGCGAGGGGAGCGGGGCGAGGAGGGGCGAGGGGGGGGCGGGAGGCGAGGAGGAGGAGGAGCGAGGGGAGGAGCAGGGAGGAGCGGGGCGAGGGAAGGAGGGAGGGAAGGGGGCGAGGGCAAGGGGGCGAGGGAAGGGAGGAGGGAAGGGGGCGAGGGAAGGGGGCGAGGGAGGGGAAGGGGAGGAAGGGGGCAGGAGGGGCGAGGGAAGAGGGAGGGAGCGAGGAGGGGAGGGGGCGAGGGAGCGGGGCGAGCAAGGGGGAGCGGGGCGAGGAGCGGGGCGAGGGGGGGGCGAGGGGAGCAGGAGGAGCAGGAGGAGGAGAGGGGGCGAGGGGAGCGGGGCGAGGAGGGGGCGAGGAAGCGGAAGGGAGGAAGGGGGCGAGGGAGAAGGGAGCGGGGGCGAGGAGCGGGCGAGGAGCGGGGGGCGAGGGAGCGGGGGCGAGGGAGGGGGGCGAGGAGCGGGGCGAGGGGAGCAGGAGCGAGGGAGCAGGGCAGGAGGAGGGAGGGGGGAGGAGGGGCAGGGGGGGGGCGAGGGAAGGGGGGCGAGGGAAGGGGCGAGGGAAGGGGCGAGGGAAGGGGCGAGGGAAGGGGCGAGGGAAGGGGGGCGAGGGAAGGGGCGAGGGAAGGGGCGAGGGAAGGGGGCGAGGAGGGAAGAGGAGGGGCGAGGGAGGGCGAGGAAGCGGGGCGAGGGGAGGGGGCGAGGGGAGCGGGGGGAGGAGGGGGCGAGGAGAGGGGCGAGGAAGCGGGAGAGGAGGGCAGGGAGGGGCGAGGGAGCGGGGCGAGGAGGGGGCGAGGGGAGGGGGCGAGGGGAGCGGGGGCGAGGGGAGGGGAGAGGGACGAAGGGAGGGGAGCGGGGAGCGGGGCGAGGGGAGCGGGGCGAGGTGAGGGAAGCGGGCGAGGGGAGCGGGGCGGGGTCACTAACCGTTAGGTCTTGGAGCGGGGGAGAGAGCGAAAATTGATTTCGCAGGACACCTGCGCCTGCACAGCTAGCTCTTTGGGGACCATCGCCGAGTTAAAGACGTCGTCTCAGCCACGAGCATCACTGACGTGGAACGCGGAGGTCGCATCCGACCTAAAATGCATACCCCCCCCACACACACACACACATACAGACATTTCCAACGGGAATGGTATAAAGCCGGGTCGATAAAATTTTAAATGGGGTCAGTGATGAAAAAAAGATCTAAAGCCGAATACGCACTTGCGTCTGGTCGATGTATGAAAATCATTGAATTGCAAAACAATGGAGCGTATTATTAATTGATTAAAATTTTTTATTTGTAAAAATTTAAAAATATAATTGTACAGTAAAATAGACATTAATTAATAAATTAATTACTTAGGTCAAAATTTTATTTTTTTATTCTTGAGTAAACTGTTATCAATTCCCTTATTTGCAATTATTTGTGTTATGATTATGTTGTATGCTATATATTATAGAAAAATCTCATGGAGGTGGATGAAGGAAATATTTTTTTTGAAAGGGGTCGATGTAAGAAAAAGGTTGGGAATCCCTGGTTTATTACTAATTTCCAATGCGCATAGTAATTGAAAGAAAATTATTCAGCCTCCGGCCTTTGCAGAGATAACTATGGTTCCGTTAGACTCAAGAATTCAGGGAAAATACATAAAACCTTACTAGGATATAAATGAGACCTGGATGAGAAGATGGAGGTGTGGGGATAAGGGATGGAGGTGAGTGGATAAGGGATGGAGGTGAGTGGATAAGAGATGGAGGTGTGGGGATAAGGGATGGAGGTGTGGGGATAAGGGATGGAGGTGTGGGAGAAGGGATGGAGGTGTGGGGATAAGGGATGGGGTGTGGGGATAAGGGATGGAGGTGTGGGGATAAGGGATGGAGGTGTGGGGATAAGGGATGGAGTTTTTGGGATAAGGGATGGAGGTGAGGGGATAAGGGATGGAGGTGAGTGGATAAGGGATGGAGGTGAGGGATAAGGGATGGAGGTGAGTGGATAAGGGATGGAAGTGAGTGGGTAAAGGGATGGAGGTGAGTGGGTAAGGTGTGGGAAAAGGAGGGCGTGAAGATGAAGTTGGAGAAACGGGAGTGAAGGTGGGCAGACGCTGCGAGGCTAGGTCCGCCGGGCGTGCTGGGCGGGACGCGGCGCGGCGCAGCTGCGAGCTGCGACCGTAACGCGCCGTGGCGCGGGGCGAGGCCCGCGGGGCGGGTGGGTGCGGGGAAGGACATTACGGGCGGTCCCCACAGGGCGCTTGCGAAGTTGGGCTGCGTCGGCGGCGGCAGAGACAAGTGCGAAGTTGCCGTCCCGTGCGGCCTCCGCCGTCCGTCACCGGCGCATCTGCCTCGGCACCTCGCCACGCCCCTTTCACCCCTTCCCGCTTCGCCCGCTCCTCCCAACCCCACTATTCCCCGTCCCTCTATTCTCCGCCACAATCCTCCCCACACTACTACTCCCCGCCGCACTATTCTCCGCTTCACTTCTCCCCCCCGCCCCATTCCCCACCTCACTATTCCCCGCCACACTCCTCACCACACTACTCCTTCCCCATTCCATGCCACGTCACGTCTCCCCGCCCCGCTTCCACCCGCCTCTGTCCCCGTCCCATTCTTCCCGTCTCCCTCCTCCCCGCTTCTGAGTTCCTCTCCCCAACATTCCCCCATCCCCCCCCCCCTTCCAAATTGCCCCTCCCTTTCGTTTAACTCCTCTCCGTAGCTTTTCTCTCCGTCCCACTTTTTAATTTTTAATTACATTTTAATTTACATAAAAAATAACACATTTGTTTTCAATTAGCTAAACTGAAGGCTGTATTTTATTGTATTCATTTTGTATTAATATTTGTTAGTTACCTATCAGTTTAGTTTTTTAATACCTATACATTTTTATTATACATTTTAATTTTTCATAATGAATGTTTACACAAATATCAAATTACTTATAACAAAAGAAAACAATTTTTTTAAGTTACTCGTGAGTAACTTGACTCGTGTGTTACTCGTGAATGAGAACGCCGTTTCTTTCAATTTATTTCTATTTTAAGTTTTTTCTTGATAACAAACTTTAGAACCGCTGCTTGACCCGAAAAAAAGGTCATATCAATGGCACGAAGATATATTCTGTGTACTTTTTTAGTGATTTTCCGAATATATTAATCTCGCTCAGCGTATCAGAAATCTCTGAAACAGCTGTTTTGTCATGTTCAATCACAGTCTTTTTTGTTATGGAAAACGCTCCCACCTAAAACATTGCAGGTAAGACTAACGAACGTGAATCGCCTCGTTTGCATGACGTATTAATTTCCTCGAACAGGAACAGTTGTTCTTCGCACGCTGCATGTCATTTTTTAGGAGAAGCTTCATTAATTTTGTTCGACGTGACCGATCACCCTGCATCATCGAAACTGTCAACCTCTATGAAATATCTTTTTTGCGAGATTGTTGAGCCCTATGTTAATAGCAGTATCAATGCAAAGATTTGAGTTGGTCTCTATGCTGTACTCCTTGACAACCCGCAAAACAAAATACGTAGTACACTCACCTTTTTCTTTTGTCAGCCATTCA
The DNA here is from genome assembly GCA_964035755.1 of Teleogryllus oceanicus. NCBI lineage: Eukaryota > Metazoa > Arthropoda > Insecta > Orthoptera > Gryllidae > Teleogryllus > Teleogryllus oceanicus. Next base: position 55,598,759 of record CAXIVR010000013.1, read on the forward strand.
CAATAAGTATTTAATGAAGCAAATATGATTTTTATGCAGCATATTTTGCCACGGTCCCGAAGTACTCCTTTTTATGGTAATTCATGGCCTACCAACTGTATGGATTAGATTCGTAACCTGTTCGTATCTCGTAGATAGAAATTTTCATTCCACTAAAAAAGGAATGAATTATTTAATATCAAAACTTATCAGCGTTACAAATAAAACGCTGTAAATGAAATGAAACTAACTGGTACTTAGTTGCAAGATTGAAAGCATGCTTCTATAACTAGTTTGTAAAGAAGTCAAGTCAAATACCGCATCCAATCAAAACGTTTATCGGCAGTCCGCTTTTGACCACCGTTCACTTGTTGAGTTTCTTACACAGTTTACACAGCGATTTGATTATTTGAAATGTATTTTTAAAGCAAATAGCATTTTACCTCTTGTAGTTAGTCCAAAGATGGTCTGCCAAGTCTCCACAATTAGAATTCTTAGAATAATAAACATTTGAAAATTGCGATAACTTGCATACTATGACGATGGGCAAAAATTACCTCTGTTTTCTGAAATTAGTATTTTAGAGGATTTTTTATTTCAACTAATAAGTCTTTTTTACCTTTTTACGTCACTTTTAATGCATTTTTGCATATTTAATCGATTTTAACATTTTTAATACTACGTTAAATAATATTTACGAGATGCAACACATGTTCTTCAAAGAATTACTAAGTAGCCTATTCGATTTGTTCGCTCAGAAATTGTTTTGACAATCCGTTGTATGTAATTCTTATGACGTAGTATATCAGCGCCATTGCCGGTTCGGTCGATTTCGGAGTAACTCTAAAGACAGAGATTTGCTGATAAAGAACAATCCAAACCAGAAATTTTAAGCAGAGTTCACTCGAACGAATGGAAGAAGCCTCGATTACATCAGTAACGTATTCAACAGCTTGGGTTGTTCATCCAAACTGGTTTTGATAAGACTTTTTACGTCATTTTTCTTTGATTTCAGTGCATTTTAAAGCATTTTAAGAGCATTTTTGGATCATTTTTGGCAGTATTTTAGGTCATCAAACTCCGCCCGTAGTTATGTAATATTCGAGAGTATATTGTATTTTTGATAGTTTGAGCACGATTTCCCTCAGCACGAGTTTGAGCACGAGTCCTCAGCATGTCAAAAATTTAAAAATTAGACTAAGTAAATATGGTTAATATATTAAGTTTGTAAAATTGTATTTGGTAACATGTTAATATTTTAATGTTGTTTGATGTTTGTTTTGTGTATTTTTAAAAATTTCTTAAAAACGCTACCACCGGAAATATTCTATGTATTCCTAAGTAGCAAAATAAATATTCTATTCTATTCTATTTCTAAACGAGGTTTCAATTTCCGGCTGGTAGAATTAATGACGCATACGATTATGTCGTGCTTGTGTACCCAATGATGAAACTACCCCACAGCCAAAGTGCAAACCCTTAATAGACGAAGTGTAATGAGAAAGCGTATCCCACGCTACCTGTGGGGGGCTTTAATTAATTAAGTAATTAAAAAACCAATTAATAACGAATTCCGTTTCATACTAACTCGTTCCGTAGACATTCTCCTTCAAAGCTGCTAACCTCCCCCTTTGCATGGCTCGAGGATTACCAACCCCTGTCTCGCAGCGGGGTTGCAAGAGATATATCTTAAGCAAGAGCTCACGGCACTAAGAAGATTTCAGCAGTGTAGTTAACCCTGCAGATACCCTGGAGACAACGTTCCATCAGAGCAGAGGGAGGAGAATCCCAGAAGACGGAGGTAGCACTTTCCATGTTAACAAATACAGATTACTGGAGGGCAGCGCTGGGTAATCTTTTAGGGCAGCATTCTCGTGCAGCTGCTGCTAGGTCTCTGCCGGATGTCACATTTCTCCCCTACCCGTGTCACGCATAGTTTCTCTGACAGTTTTTAACGCAAAATGAATGCAAAAATATATGACGGGGTAAAAGTTTAAGGAGGTTCAGGTGTTGTTGTCACGTCTATTTCTTCCGTTTTTCCTCATAACCGTCAGGGTTTATTCCTTTTTTTTGTTTCCACTCTTCTGTCTCCCTCCCTTTTTTTCCTCCTCTTCCTCCCCTCTTCTCTCCTCCTCTCTTCCTCTTCTCTCTCCTCCTCTCTCCTCCTTCCCTCTCTCTCCATCACTCTCTTCTCGCCTTCTCTCTCCCTCTCGCCTTGCCTCTCTCCCTCTCGCCTTGCCTCTCTCCCTCTCGCCTTGCCTCTCTCTCTCTGCTTTGTCTCTATTCTCTCTCGCCTTGTCTCTCTCTTTTGCCTTGTTCTCTCTCTCTCGCCTTGCCTCTCTCCCTCCTCGCTCTGCCTCCTTCCCTCTCGCCTTGCCTCTCTCCCTCTCCTTGCCTCTCTCCCTCTCTGCCTTGCCTCTCTCCTCTCTGCCTTGCCTCTCTCCCTCTCTGCCTTGCCTCTCTCCCTCTGCCTTGCCTCTCTCCCTCTGCCTTGCTCCTCTCTCCCTCTCGCCTTGCCTCTCTCCTCGCCTCTCCTCTCCTCTTGCCTCTCCCTCTCGCCTTGCCTCTCTCCTCTCGCTTTGTCTCTCTCTCCCTCTCGCCTTGCCTCTCTCCTCTCGCCTTGCCTCTCTCCCTCTGTCCTCTCTCTCCTCTCTGCCTTGCTCTCTCCCTTGTCTTCTCTCTCGCCTTGTTCTCTCTCTCGCCCTCTCTCTTCTGCCTTCTCCTCCCTCGCATTCCGTGACATGTGCTCTCTCCCTTACTATCTCTTCAGACTCATGTTCGCTCCCCCGTACGTCTCTCTGCCATCCACTCACACCCCAACTTCAATTTTTCGTCTTTTTACTTTTAACGTTGATTATCTACTCACTTCTGATCAGTCCATCATCTCTTTTCTCTCCTGACTTATTCTTTACATCATGATATTATCGCCAAACATTTATAGTTTGTTTTCTACACCTACGTAGCGCAAATAATACCAGGCACATTTTCGAAAAATCTGTTTTCTAATGTTTTTTGTAACACTTTCCTCAATTCCTGTTCTAAGAAAACTCCTTCCATTTTATGTATCATGAAAACCTAGGCCATTCTTTACGTTCACATTTCTAGAATGTTTATATTAGTCTCTTCTAATTATTTCATTGCCATTTTATCTAGTTTTATGTATCGGTGATCATTCGTTTTACTCCTATCCACATTATTCTTCATTAACTCGTTTTTAAATTACAATTATTCATAAGAATTATGATAATTTTTCTCTCTTTCTTTACGTTCAGCAGTACTTTCCACTCCGTGTATTAATTACTTTCCAGGAGAGGTCTGTATAAAATTCTTCAAATATGTTCTTGAAATATGTCTTGGTCTCCTGTAGTTATTCTCTTCCTTCGCCTTTTCTTATGATTTCTTCTTCCCTCTACCGCTGTCTTCTGTCTTAAATTTTACAATCCCTCTAGGCATAGATTTGGAGCAGATTCTGAGATAAAGTTTCCCCTTTATGAGGAAAGTCCGATTTCCATAGTACTTCAAGCGAAACGAGAAGTCTTCTCCCATTTTACATCACGCTTCTCTCTCTCTCTCTCTCTCCCTCTCTTTCTCTCTCTTTCTCTCTCTCCCTCCCTCCCTATCTATCTATCCCTCTCTCTCATTCACACACACATACACACAAAGATACACTCACACATACATAGAGAATTTCTAGTAACAAATTAAATTTTTATATTAATTACTAGCTTATTGCTCGGCTTCCCCCCACCCACCGGGTATTTATTTCACACGGATATTAATTAAGCAGCTCGTCTTTCCTGCAGGCCCTACCTGGCGTACCATGGTCTTCCCGCTCACACCTCCCGCCCCGCCCTTTCAGCCCCTTGCACTGTGTTCCGTCTCCACCGCACGCCCTGCCCGTCCTGCCATGGTCCACCTGCCTACCCCTCCTGCCCATGCAGCCTCTGCCTCTATTCCGCTGATCTACTCTGCCCACCTCACACACGCCCTATGCGACTTACCATGCTCGTCCTGCCCCCACTCACTTACACTCTCACCCGCTCTGCCCCTCCCACTCTATTCCTCATTTCCATCCCTCATCGCCCTTTCCCTCCCTCTCCCTGACGGCGGCAGGATTTTCGACACTAGCTTTTCAGCTAGTCGCTGTCTGAGATCAGCGCCATTTCCCGAGGAAAAAAACATGAACTACACTAACGAGACTAATGACCAAAGCAGTTGACGCACCCGGGAACACGACAAAATCAATCAATCAAACTCGCTCCCTCCCTCTCTCTTCCTCTGTCTCTCCTTCTGTCTCCCTTCCCTCTCTCTCCTCTCTCTCTCTCCCCCTCTCTCCCCTCTCTCCTCTCTCCCCCCTATCACTTCCTCTCTCCCTCTCTCAGCCCCCTCTCTCTCCTTCTCTCTCCCTCTCTCCCTCTCTCCCCCTCTTTCTCCCTCTCTCCCCCCTCTCACCCTCCCTCTCACCCTCTCTCCCTCTCCCCTCTCTCCTTCTCTCTCTCCCCTCTCTCTCCCTCCTCTCTCCCCCTCTCTCTCCCCTCTCTCCCCCTCTCTCCCCCCTCTCCCCCTCCCTCTCCTCCCTCTTCCTCCCTCTCTCTCCCTCTCTCTCTCCCTCTCTCTCTCCCTCTCTCTCTCCCTCTCACGCACACACACACACACACTTCTTCCTCACGTCTTCACATCCATTCTCGCTCTTGCGTTCGCTTTGTTTACTTCCTTTCGTTATCTTGTTATTTTTCATTATTTTACTTCCTCTCCTTTCCCACTATCTTAATTTTGCTCTCAAGTCTCCAAATCTATTTCCGTCGCTCATATTCTGTCTATTGCTTTCCCGTTTCTCTTTCTTTAATTCTGTCTCTCTACATATTTTCTAAACAATTCTATCTCTATATACTACCTTCTTCGTACCTTCTCCAACTTCATCAGCCACTCTCTATGCCTCATTTGTTTCCTTCATCCGCTCACATACGCCTGGGCCGAGGCTGCATGCTGCGGATGGCCGTCTATTACCATATTACTTCAAGCAAGACACGAAGAGCGCCTCGAGACGAGGCTGGCACGCGCCGACTTATGGGTACAAAGACGCGTATTTTAATGTGTTCTACAACTTTTTTAAAAGGATCTTCCGCCAGAGGTTTCAACGAGATATTATCCGAAACGCATTTGGGCACCGCCCCTCCCCGCTCCGTGACGCCACACCGAAACCCCTCCAGCTCCACCAAGCTTTGCCCGGCGTTTTCACCCCGTGCTTTCTCGCCACGTACCTTCCTGTCTCGCATGTCCCGCCCGTCCCCGCCCGTCCCCGCCCGTCCCCGCCCGTCCCCGCCCGTCCCCGCCCGTCCCCGCCCGTCCCCGCCCGTCCCGCCCGTCCCGCCGTCCCCGCCCGTCCCCGCCCGTCCCCGCCGTCCCCGCCCGTCCCCGCCGTCCCGCCGTCCTCGCCCGTCCTCGCCCGTCCCGCCGTCCCGCCCGTCCCGCCGTCCCGCCGTTCCCGCCCGTCCTCGCCGTCCGCCGTCCTCGCCGTCCCTCGCGCCGCCTCCGTCCGCCGTCCCCGCCCGTCCGCCGTCCTGCCCGTCCCCGCCGTCCCGCCGTCCCCGTCCCCCCTCCCCGCCGTCCCGCCGTCCCGCCGTCCCCGCCGTCCCGCCCGTCCCCGTCCCGTCCGCCGTCCGCCGTCCCCGCCGTCCCCGCCGTCCCGCCTCGTCCCCGCCGTCCCGCCGTCCCCGCCGTCCCGCCGTCCCGCCCGTCCCGCCGTCCCCGCCGTCCCGCCGTCCCGCCGTCCCGCCCGTCCCCGCCGTCCCGCCGTCCCGACGCCCGTTCCGCCGTCCCCCGCCGTCCCCGACCGCCCCCGACCGCCCCGACCGCCCCGACCGCCCCGACCGCCCCGACCGCCCTGACGCCCCGACCGCCCCGACCGCCCCTGACCGCCCCGACCGCCCCGACCGCCCCCGACCGCCCCCGACCGCCCCCGACCGCCCCGACCGCCCCTGACGCCCCCGACCGCCCCCGACCGCCCCGACCGCCCCGACGCCCGACCGCCCCGACCGCCCCGACCGCCCCGACGCCCCTGATCGCCCCGACCGCCCGACTGCCCCGACGCCTACGACGCTCCTTGCAGTTTTGCCCGTACTGCCACGTCCCGACTTCAACCACTCCGCCCCATCCATTTCCGTTCCTTCCCGTCACACCCTTTCCGCCTCCACGACGTTTCAGCCCGCCGTCCTTCCCCCCTATTTCGGCGCGCCCGTCCTTCGTCATTCCACGAGTCTAGCCACTCCTCCGCCGGCCTTCTCTATGCGAGCGCACAGGACGCTACAAGTTGATGCAGCACGAAAAGTTTGCCGGTTGCATGTAAACCACATACGAACAAATCAACCTATGCGTCTCTTTGCATTTCTCAGAAGGGGCATTGGAACTTGAATGCACTTGGGACGTCGTGGCACAAAAGTTCTGGGAGAGTGAATTAAATTTGCTCAAAATGAAATTTCTGCTATGTGCCGCAATGCGGCGTCATTTGTCGCTTGTCTTGGAGTGACGACAGGACATCTAGTTCTGCTCAACTCCGATCCATGTAGTCCGTGTGTGCCAGGATTCTTGATGGAGTGCAAAGTTGAAAAAAATTGTAGTGAACTAAATTTGATCAAAATTAAATTGATGCATTCAAATTTAAATGAGCATCGCTTAATTCTTCTATTATGTCTGGCGTCCTACTATAAGATTCGCAGCTAGTCGGTATATTTCGAATCTCGTACTCATGTCTGGAATTTTCTCTATAAAACAGATATGGGCTATGAGACAATATGGAAACTGCCCTTCCCTTGGTCACCTAAGAAAGGCAATGAGATGTGGATGTCGAGGGAAAGTTTGTGCATGGTCAGTGACCTGTTAACATCCATGGGACTGAATTGGAATTGAATCTAGTTCAAGTAGATACGTTTCATTTCTCTTATTTGAAATCGAATTCTTCTTCTTAAACGAGGACACGGAGAAAATGATAAATAAACGTAAATATAAACTCGGATGTAAAAATGGTTGAAAATTGTGTGTATTTTCTAAAATTTTTATGTAGTCTCTAATTGTATAGAAGCAGTTACGCAGCAGAAACGATTTCACTTTGGAAATAAACTTTTCTATCGAATTTAATCGTTTAATGTCATCTGGCAAATTGTTGTGAAGTTTTTGTAATGAGCTGTTGATACTATCACCTGATGAATATGATTTATTTGAATCTGTTATGTGATCTTTTTGAACATGTTTATGCACATTTGTGCAAAAAAGCGGGAAAAAATCAGATGAACTAAACTCTAACTATTCACATCATCCATTCCTGCAAGTATTTTTTTACGGCCATTACAATTTTAAATTCGCAATATTACCCGTTCATATTCCGTAAGGAGGTACAATGCAAGGTCATGGGGTGTTGGGAATTTGTGGACGGGAGTATAACATTATCACCTTCTACGATTCATTGTTATGGCCAATGCAATTACTAGAACAACGTATTTGAACAAAGCTATGCATGACATTTAGACATTTTCAACACATGTAAATAGATTGCAGCGCGAGCGATGCCACATTCAGCTAGAGTTAAGGTGTTTTGTATCCAACAAATTCTTGAAAGAATGCATGTATAATTAGATTTCATAGCCGCAGAAACTTTGTGGCTTGCGTATGTCATAGAGAAATATTTTAGCAACTAAGAAAAATTTATAGCAGACAATGTAATACGCAGACGGACAATTCGTCTCCGCAGACGAACAATTATAATTTTTGTTTGATAATGTAACGTATTGTACGCTCCACTCAAAATGGCGGCGCCAAAGGGATTAGAGACGCAAGGGCCAGGCAGGATGTAAGAACAATGCGGTATTGGAAGAATTCCGAGAGCTAGGAAAGGGATGCCCAAAATACGGGACAGCGCATTTTTGCCGCGTGCCAAAATTTTAACCGGGGAAGAATTCCGAGAGCTAGGGAAAGGGATGCCCAAAATACGGGACAGCGCATTTTTGCCGCGTTCAGGTCACGTGGGTGGGGCTATAATAAGGAACGGAGAGCGCGGGGGTGGGGTTTGTCGAGCTGAGTGGAACCCTCGTGCGAATGCACAAACTTGCGCCCAGGGTGGTGCGAAGCCGAGCGAGGCTCGTCCGGCAACCCATGTGTTGGGACGCCGGGGTGGAGATTTTCCACGAGTGACCTACGTCACGGGAGCCACGTGCTGTGTGCATAAGGTTCGCTGAGGAGTGGCGCGGGCCACGAGTCAGATTACATTTTTAAGGATCGCTCCTGCGATCAGGGGAGTAAACGTTTCCCAAGAGCTAAAAGTAACTTAAATATTTATTGTACATATTGTGAATAAACCTGTACATATTTATCATTGAAGCTCGTGTCTGTGTTATTGTGTATTCCCACGACGTCACAATAATTATCAAACAAAAACCCGCTAACTTTGCTTCGTCAACTGTAACACTCGGTGACAGCAGCTTGCCACTGTAATTATACCTCCCACAGCGGTTGAATTCGCATAGCTATATAACAAGTGTTGAAAATCCGCCATCTTCAGACTCGAACACCTGGATTGATTGATTGTTAGTGATTCCGGGAGCGTCAACTTCTATGGTCATTACTCCCCTAAGTGTAGTGCATGTTTCCTCCTGTGGTGACGGTGGCGGTGTTCTTCCCCCGCTGGATGGCAAGATCCGGCGCAGACCTACCGTCGGATAGCCGGGATTCCCCTTAACCAGGATTCTCCCACCAACGGGGCACCGTCCCAGCCGGGAGAAGCCCATAATCTCCCAACCAGTCTCCCGGAATATGTGGTAGTGTGTGTAAGGGGAGAGGATGGGGCAAGGAAGAGGAAGGACAGATCGCGCGCGGTCTGTGGCCCGTTTGTTAGTGTATTGCTCCGGCATTCGCCTGGTGTTGATCAGAGGAATCACGAAAAACTGCCGATCAGAGCAGCCGGCAGCTAGAATTCCTGCTACCTCATGGGGACTGGAACCCAGGACCTCCCGGTGATAAGGACTGCAGTGACATCGGTAGGTGCCCTGAGCCACCTCTCCCAGTCGAACACTTGGACCTTCCGGTCAGAGTTCATACAGAATGAGAGGCAATTAAGGCTGTGAGCTAACTCAACCGTGTCTAAGCTGAAATTCGACAATTGGTCGTATATCAAATTCCCCCATTCCCCCTCAGCAACCATTCTTTTTCTGAATCCCGCCTGTAAAGCCTTTGCCTAAATCTTTTGATGTGTACATTTCGCGTTATTCGCGGCCTGGCGCATTTCCCTTTCACACAAACGCCAACGTCTCCGAAAACACAACCGGTATCGGTAGCTCAGTGCATCAACTGATGTCACTGCAGCTCCTGTGACCGGGAGGTCCTAGGTTCCCACTTTCCACGGCGGCAGGATTATCGACACTAGCTTTTCAGCTAGGTCGAATTCAGTCGCTGTCTGGAGGAGAATTCTAGCGGCCGGCTGCTCTGATCTGTAGTTTTCCGTGGTTTCTCCGATCAACACCAGGCGAATGCCGGAGCAGTACCCTACCAAACGGGCCACGGACCGCGCGCGATCTTTCCTTCATCTTCCTTGTCCTATCTTCTCCCCTTACACACACACACACACACTTACACTAACATGCACTACACTACCGGGAGACCGGTCGGGAGCTTAGGGCTTGTCTCGGCTGGGGCGGTGCCCCGCTGGTGGGAGAGTCCTGGTTAGGGGGAAACCCCACTAGCCGACCGTAGGTCGGCGCCGGATCTTGCCACCCAGCGGGGGGAAGATCACCGCCATCTCCTGAGAAAAAACAAGCACTACACTAACTAAGACCGGGACTAATGACCGAAGCAGTTGACGCGCCCGGAAACACGAAAAAAATCAATCAATCAATCAATCAACCGAAAACACAAATGATATTCCTAATGGGCAGCGACGTCTATTGACGGAAACGACGTCGAAAACGTATGGGCGATCTTCCACCGATGACAAATTGCCGAAACGCGGCGGTTGCAGTAGCATTACCACAGCGACGTGACAACACCGGGAGTCACGAGAGAGGCGCAAAAAAAGATGAAAGAAAAAAAAAGGTGGAATGGAGGAAAAAAAGACGTGAATCGTCAGTTCCGGGAACGCCCGCCGTCGGCGCTAGCACCGTCCAGCGAAAAGAGCGCGCCGGCGGTTTCCGCGAATCTGAATAATTGCATTCAACTGTCTTTTGTGGGCGAAGTGTAGCGCCCTCTATTCTCTGTGCAGGCGGACGGGGCTAAAGCGATGCGCAATTGTTCCGTGCGATTAACGCCGGGTGCCGACTAGTCTTCGCGTGGCCGTGGATTTTTTTTTTTTTTTTTTGTGTATGCTTCGATAAAAATTCTCTCCATGCGGCGTCCGAAATGCTGTTGTTGAATTAGATGTGCTTTTGCGATCGGTAATTTTTTATTACAGGCGCCGAATGTATTCCGTGTGGTGTGGTCAGAGGAATTTCAATAAACGCCTTCATTCACGTCAGTGGGTTTTGATTGCTGACGGGTGAACTCCTGAGAGCAGAAGTTAGTGCATGTTATATCCCTGGAGGAGGCAGTCTTCCCCGCTGGGACGAAGATACGGCACCGAAATACGTCAACTGGCATGTAATCTCCCTGGGGCAATTGCACAGATGGGATATGCTCCCAACATGTGTGGTAGTGTAGTGCATGTAAGTAAAAGTGTGTGTGAATAACACTTACGTGCACTACACTACCACTCAGGTCGAGAGACCCGTCGTCAGCTTAGACCTTGTCCTGTTTGAGGCGGTGTCACGCTGGTGGGAGATACCTGGTTGGGGAAAACCCTATGTGCCAACATGGAGGTTGGCGGGGATCTCGCCATCCAGTGGTGGGGTTATCACCGCTACCTCCAGCGATAAAAACTTGCACTACACTTACGAGACTAATCCCTTTAGCATTTGACGTGCCCGAAATTCATCAATTGAAGAATTAATCAATCAGTTGAAGCGGCCTGCTTGTTGCACAACTAATCATTTACTGGCATGTTCGGCAGCTACACGAATTTCTTTGACTGCGTAAGTGCGTATCTTGCCAAATACCTGTGCATTCAGAGTTACCCCTTCAGAGCAGGGTCAATTATTGCATGTGTAATTTCGTGATATAACATCTCCCAGAACAGGAGTATTGGCAAAAAGAAATAATCTTCGACCTTCCGAGATGCACTAGAATATTGTAACGTTTATTCGGAGATACCCTAGATAATATGTAATATGCAAGTTTTCTTACACACTACAAAGGTTGGGGCATAAATAATTACCTTTTTTTGTGATAATGCGAAAAAGGGTGGGAAATGTGTACTACACACATGAAAGGACAAGGCATGAACTAAGTGCGTGGACATTTAATAATACACAATAATTGTTTTTCTCATATTCATTAAGGTATTTGAAATGAAAGTACCGGTTTCATGTTCCGAAGAATTGTAGCTTATACGAGCTCACAACATTCCAAACGCTTTACACACTCTTTCTAAAGGACCAATTAGGCAGATCGACGAGTACCACACGTGTCACATAGGTCCAAACACTAACAAGTCGTCACGTGCGTTGCTGATCACGGGTTGCTACGTGTCCTCTCCTAACCATATCGCGACTGTCCGGTATGGAAGGACATTATTCCCAAGACCTTCCACCAATTAATTTACCGTTACAAATAAGTTTTCTATAACTCGAAAACGAATATATCTAGTTTTTGAAATGTTAATTCTTTGCTTTTTTCAATTTATTATTATTATTATTATTATTATTATTATTATTATTATTATTATTACTATTACTATTTTCTATTTTTCATCTTTCAACTATTAATAGTTAAATTGTTAGGAAGAGATTCTGAAACTCAAAAAGCGTGCACATATGATCTTCTCCCCCATACGTCACATACAGTTTTTACTGTTTTTGACTAAATAAATAAATTCCCTGTGACATTCTCGGGCATTTTTCCATGGAGAACGGCTATGTTGGTGTATTGGCGCTGGTAGAAACGGGCTACATCTCGCACGGCGACAGACAGACAACTGATTTCACATTTCTCTCTTTGCTAACAAAGACACAACCAACTGTTATTTGTACAGCATTTCTGTTACACAACAAATAAAATTGTGTGATACGATATGATTTCTTTCAGAAAAAAGTTACCTTGACATCTTCCCAAACCATAGGACATTCACCATGAATTTATGCACACCAGCACATTTTCTTTTGAACATTAAAACATACTGCTTTGGAAAGTTGTGCATCCAGTAAAACATGTTACCATAGTTTCAATATTTGTTTCATTATTTTCATAAATTCAAATCACTTCCATTCCCCAACCTACCCTCCCCCAGCCCATCCCTTCACTCCCGCTATCCACCCCTTTCCTATCCTCCGGCCGCCCTGACTCCCCGACGATCACGTCTCCTCTACAGGAGACGCACACCCGTCCTCGTATAAAAAAGGAAACTTCCTCGCGTTTTTCTTCCGAAACGACGCGCAAAAACGGAAACTTGCGTCGCTTCCGCAGCTTCCAGAACTTTCCCCGACCGCTTCCTTTCCATTCATAGGCTGGGACGCGTCTCTCGTCGCGCCAGGAAAAATGTTTCGACGTCTTCCTATACCGCCCCGGCCGTTTGATTAATGCGTGGACACGGCCCGCCGATTACGCCCGTCACTTTTTTCCCCATTGTTGCTCGGCTTTCCTCTTTTTCGAAAAGTTTCTGCAACAAACGACGGCTGGACAGTTCGTAAAGAGCTCGGTAATGGTCACGTCATAACTGAAAAATACGCGTTCTGGCATCTATGGCCATGAAGTGCGTCTGGTTTGGGAAGTAATCTGGCTGATACGTAACGATCGTCAACCACTGCCAAAGGATGTGGATGTTTATGTAGGTGTGCTCAGAAAACTGTTAGTTGCACTAATTGAACCATTGCGAACATTCCGCCATTGCATAAATACGACAAAATATGTCAACGAAAATGGCACTTCTTACGGGACTAATGAACATATTATTATTAACATGATGATGATCATCATCATCAGTGACTGCTTACTATCTAGTAAACATTAATTATAATAATAATAATAATAATAATAATAATAATAATAATAATAATGTTTAAAATTTTAACACGTGTTCTGGTTTAGTACAAAACTTTTGACAAAAAGGTGTTATACGCTGTTATTGCATAACGGTTGGTATACATTACATAAATCCATTTGTCATTAAAAATCATTTAAATATGACGGAACAGAATGTGGAATACTAGAAGGATATTTACTCAAATAAAATAGTAGCTGTGATTTCACGAACAAATTTTGTTTTTTTATGTACTATCAGACCCTGGAGTGTCACAAAAATGTTCGGTACATGAGAAAAACCGATTATACCTCTGGGCATTGGGATGCTTAAAAAATGAAGTTAAAAACAGCACATCCTCTTTTTTCTGACTATCAACCTGTTTTTTCTATTGCTCTTAAATTGAAATTATGAACACCTAAGAATCTACATTTCTTCAAATAAACAAACGTTTCAAATTTTGGTGCTTAAACTGGTACGCTCTCACTTCACCTTTTCTGTGGAGCAATCGAACGTACTTCTGAATTCGGAACTTGCGGATTTCCTTTTTAGGATCTCTCAGAAACATTGGCTTGAATCCTTGAGCTCAATTTTTTACAATATATTGTAATGATTTACGATCATCCAAATCCATTATCATTTCCTTTAAATGAAAAAAGAAAAAATATCAATAGAATGATATAATTATATTTGAAGAGACAAATGACGGCATCGCCGCGCACGAACATTTTTAAAAAATTAAATGAATGCCGGAAGAAAGGGAAACGTGAACCAAGCATTTGATAGAGCACAATTTTTGAAATCGTTTGAAACAACAATCGTCAAAATCGGACCAGGGGTTCGATTAATTTCGAGAATTTTAGTAATCGTGCATTTCGGCGGAATGAAAAAGAATACGTAGGCGCCATTGTTGCCGTGAAGAAAGTAATTACAAATAGTGTTTTTCGTAAATATTAAGAGAACGCCTGAAGGGAACGGGTTAGAATTTGGCAGAATAAAAGACCAAAAAATTATCGAAATTTTTGAAAGTAGTCACGATTTTGGAGGACACCTAGGAGGCGAGATAAAAATTAAGTGCTATATTTTCATTTAGAAAAATATACGAAACAAGAGACATTGTTATGACGTCATGAGAAGATAGCAAGCTGTGATTTGCAATATTTAATTAAATAAGGCATTAGAGGCGAATCAGACGTTACGGCAATTATCGTAGAAGTTTTCGGACACGATGTAGAAGCAACCACAGGTCAGGGAAACGCCGATAAGTAAGAAGAATAAATATTTTTCGTTATGCTATTCGGCGCAATAAGCGGGCTTTTGTTCAACGCGAAACCATATAAGCTGGAGGACAACAATGCCCGTCAGTCAGAGGGTGATGAAGTTTTGCTCGGAGCGTGAACACGAGATCCGTGTTAGAGGTTGCAAGAATTGTAATTATTGTTACGAGTTTATAACTTAAAAACATATTATTTATTTGACGGCGCGCAAACCGTGTAAAAAACGCGCTCGTAAATTGATAAACAGTGGCGATATAAGAGAGTTTTGTTATTATCACGATGTAAACAATATATGTCGGACATTTTGCGTGTTGTGTTAAATAGCACGAATGCCAACGCTATTCTGATTTGATATTAAAAGGGGGAATGCAAGTAAAGTTTTCCACGAAAATAACATTGTGTATCGGCGCATATATCATTGTGTATTGTAGTGATTTTGAACATTCGGCGGGAGTTGTAACGCGGGATAAGCCGAAACAGTCATAAACTTGCGTGTGCTAAGGCGAATTCCGCGGTGATGAAGAAAGTTTCGCGCGATGGTGATGTCCATGGAGATGACGGTGGCCGGAGCATAGCGGTCATTGTGCACTGATGGGGCGCGAGTTGGCAGCTGGCGACGAACGTGACTTGCGCCACACACCGCGGTGCCGAATCAACAAACAGGGAAGTGCAATGACGAATTTGTTTTGGTTACTACGAAGACGCATTCATGTAGAAGACCAAGTAATGTTAAACTTGTATAGATTAATAGTCGATAAGGCAATAGTTCAGAATGCGCATTCGGTATGAATGAAAGTTTTGTAAGTTTTTCAGGGTGAATGGGTTGTCTTTTAATTTTTGTGTCAATTGAATTTTTTTGACGTCATTGAAGGGTATTTTGTTTTCTTTTTGTTTACGTGCTTATTGTCATTGTTTAATGAAAGGAAAGAATCAGTTAGCAACAAGAGAGAAACGGATAGAATAAAGCACGATGAACACCGCTGCGTTTATCAGTAAAACCTCTGAATGACGTGTTGTGATTTCTGGTAATTAGATGCTGACCCACGCGCGCGTTGCGCGAGTACCACGTTTCGGTCCCTGTATAGGGGCCATCACAAGTTCACGCCCGCATAAATTTTTAGAATTATGAAGTTAGCTTGTAAACGGGCATATTAAAGTATAATAGAGAGAGTATCCGATTTTGTTACAATATACATTGCAAATTACTTCAAATGGCTCTGGCTTTTTCTACAATTTTTCATAATTTTATAATATTCTTCAGCTATTTCAATAGTCTCTACTTGTATAAACAATTTCGCAGATTCGCAGAGCAAAGTTTCTATCACATTGATTAAATGAATGCCTCCTTACTGGAAAAATATGTTCTATTGTTCTACCTACTGCCTTTGACAACCATAGACTGAACATCTTTATGTACTGTTCTTATTTTGCCCCCACATGAATCTGAAAACAATACTATTTTAATAACCGTTGGATATTTCTTTATTTTATTTCCGATGAATTGAAATAACAAAGAACACACTGAATTTAAATTTTTTGGTGACTCGCTTTCTAAGAAACAAAAAAATGTGCTGCTCCCGACATTATATTTTTCTTCCATTATTTGTTGACGTCGAATCATTACTAGACCGTATAGTCTCATTTATCTAATCAAATTCTGAAGTAAACACTTCAGACCCAGACGGAGATCGTGAATGAGACGCCAATATTTTTCCTTTGCTTACACTGCCCTACACACGCACAGCACACGCTCGGCATCGCGCTCAAACAGTGAAGTTCCGTATTATGCAAAATAGCGTAATATCGGACACCAAACAATTCTCCTGTCCTCTAGAAGCAACGTAGACAATTAAACATGATATCTCCGTGTTGAGGGGGAACCCTGAATTCTCAAAATGACGTTTATGCAATAACAGTGTAAATCGACTTATGCTCTTTTTTTTCTAAGTCTTCAATTATTATAAATACCCGATCAACGCCGGGTACTTCAGCTAGTCGTTGTGTACTTTAGAATATTTCTGAAAAGAAACTCGTTTTAAAAAATTCAAATTCCGAAATTCTTCAATAGCTAAATGTTACAAACAATAAGATGTAGAACATCATTATTTGCCTATGATCTACAACATTACGCAACCCGCATTCCGATACCTCAAGCTTGTTTCGAAGGAGGTCAAATTAGATGATGTAGCCTGTATATAGAAACACTACCTAAAATATTATTAATATAATAAAAAACCAGACTCAATTACGATTTTCCCTTCGAATATTTCTTAATCGGTTGCAGATATTAAGTTGCAGTTGTCACTAAAAGGGTATGAACGCGATGTACACATATGATAATGTATAATACATTAAATTATAATACGTCTTTATACCATGGCAACAAGCTTGAAAGAGATACATTAACCTTTAAACATATTCCCCTATTACATAGTGTTATCTGTGATATAAAGTGCTAGAAGGTGCTATTGCTAGAAGGTGACCTGTATTTTATTTGTTCGGTTAATGATGGTTCATGACAAATCGTGATCAAATATTGTTTACAAATTATGGGAATCTTGCCTTCAGAATCGAATTGGATACAACTTAACTAAAATACGAATACGAATTTCGAAGTGAACTTTTTTCGCATTACACGTGATATGTTTTTGCTGTGTTCATTGTGCAAAGTGAGTTAAATAATTAAGAAACAATTCAACGTTCCATTTAACATGAAAGGAATGAGTGAAAGGAACACGACGAAGGCCTCAGACTGATATATTCTGCGAGCTTAAAAGACGCCATGTGGCGTGAAGGTTCGCTCTACTACTAATGTGCTTTTCTTCCTTCATTTCGCCATGTGCCCCTTTATCCCCTTTTATCTGCCATTCTTCATTCCGCCCCCGTCCGCTGCCCTTCCTTGCTGCGAGGAGAGTCCCTCGCCGCCTCCCATCCCGCGGCCGATCCATCACCCTCGACCCGTCACCCTCCGCTCCGCCCCACCCCGCCCACCCGCCCGCCCCGCCCTTCCATGCCCGCCCCGTCCGCTCCGCCCCGCCCCTCCCTCCCCACCCCGCCTCGCCCCGCCCGCTCCGCCCCACCCCGCACCGCCCCTCCCTCCCGCCCGCCCTACCATCCCCTCCGCCCCGCCCCGCTCCGCCCCGCTTCACGGAACAGTGGGCAAAACGCTGCCTCTGCTTTTTCTAATTATTGTTATTGCTGCTGCTAATCTCTTCCTTTTCTTCTTCAGGCTTCTTTTCCCTTCTCCTTTTCTTCTCTTTTTCTTTTCCTCCGTTCTGTTCGTTTACGTTAAAATTTGGATGTCAAGTCCCTCTGTCACTTCTTTCTCGTTTCTTCACCCCTCCTTGCTCTTGTCCTCATCCTCCTCCTTCTTAAATCGCCCTTCTGCATACTAATAACAAGATCACAAAGAGCTCGCACTCCACTGTGCAACGGTAGTATGATATGGAATGGTGATTGATGATGATAGATGAATGACAATAAACGTAAAGATGATCAGATGGGTTCCGTGATGGTATGAGAGACCAACAACTACGCCACAATCACTCATGCCTTACGGGGGTTGGAAAACTTAGTCTTCACCTTTGAGCCCTACAGTGCCTAAACTCTCTTGAAATGACCTTTGATGCGAAGAAAGCCACATCAGAGACCTCTCTACTTTGGGATGCTTTCCCGAGGCATTAAATCGATTTAAATTCTGGTCCAGTTTTGGTTTTTGTTATTAATGAAATTAGATATTAATGAAATGTCGGTTTCAATATTTGATAACGAAGTACCTCGCTTTCGATTTCACAGGTGTAATGGCTCTGTGACAAAATCTTTTGTCGCCCCAGCGTTACTGATTGGGAGTTCCTATTCAGCGGTTTTTACAGAGCTAGACCTCAAGGTCACTGAAGGCCCGTCACCACGGTAGCATTTAGGCACGGTTTTTCGCCTGTTTCTCAGTCGAGCCGCTAGAGTCGCTTCGTCGGCAGCACTACTTGATACGGTCGCGAGCATGCGACACCTTTTTCATTATAATTTTATTTGTATTTGATTGACATTACATTGTTCAGTTTACATTAACTGCGCAAATGTTTGATGGTCTTAATCTATCTAATTCTAACTTAAAGTAACTTTAAAACTATACACATTTACAATTATACATATGCATAAAAAGGTATAGCGGGAGAGGAAGCACGTCAGATAAGTATTATTGCAGGTTTGCGAACATTTTATAGAAAGAATGAAGGGGATTTCTGTTATTAATTCTCGTTGAATATTAGTTTTTTTTCTAAGTTTATGGGATGATGCTTGTATTTGAGGAACGTTAGTGTAAAAATTGTGTGCAAGATAGGATATTTGGTTTTTTATTGTGTTTATATTTAATCTTATGCAGTTGGTTGTTCTGATGAACAAGGTGCTTTTGTGATTAGTCTTAAGATTTTATTTTGGATCACTTGCATTTTGTTTAGATTTGTATTGGCAGCATTGGTCATGCAAATGGGACAAGCATAAAGTAGTGTCTGACGGATTATTGATTTGTAAAGTAATAGTGCATTAGATGTGGAGATTTGACTGTGTTCATTTAGTAAGGGTTGTAGTTGAATTAGATTAGTTGTGACTTGCTGAATTTTTACCTCTATATGTTGCTTCCAGTTGAGTCGCGTATCCAAGTTTGAGCCCAAATATTTTATTGTTTTATATGTTGGTGTCAAATTTATGGTGTGGTTATTTATGGAGAGTGGAAGAGAGTGTGTGAATGGTTTGAATGTGAATATTGTTGCTACAGATTTTGTTGAGTTCATGCGACATCTAGCGGCAAAACTGAAAACGACGCGAAAAACCGTGCGTAAATGCTACCATGGTGACGAGCCTTCTGTTGCCTTGAGGTCCAGCTATGTAAAAAGCGCAGTATAGGGTTCGAATGAGAATGTGGCGGATTTTCGACACTAGCTTGTTAGAAGAAGTGAAGTCAACTTCTGTCGGGAAGAGAATTCTCGCGGCCGACTGCTTCGGTGGCTAATTTTCCATGGTTTCTGCAATCAATATTCGCGAATGCTGGAGAACTCCAAGGGACGGTCCGTGGAGTGCGTGCGATCTGTCTTCATCCTTGCCCCCCTTCCACACATACACTTCGATGCACTTCACTACCACACATGGCTGGAGAATAATCGGGAGCTTAGAGCTTGTGTCGGCTGGGACGATGCCTGCTAGTGGGACAGACCTGGTTAAGGAGAATCCCCGCAAGCGGAGTGTAGGTCGGCCCCAGATTTTTGTGACTTTCTACTCTTTCTTTCTCTCCCTCTCCCTGCCTCGATTCCCTTCGCCTGCCCTCTCTTCCCTCCCACTCCCTCTCTCTCTACCCCTTCTATTTCTACCTATCCCTTCTCCTCCCCTCCTCTTCTTTTCCCTCTTCCTCCCTCTTCCTCCTCTTCCTCCTCTTCCTCCCTCTTCCTCCTCTTCCTCCTCTTCCTCCTCTTCCTCCTCTTCTTCCTCTTCCTCCGTCTCCTCCGTCTCTCCGTCTCCCTCCGTCTCTCCGTCTCCCTCCGTCTCCTCCGTCTCCTCCGTCTCTCCCTCTCCTCCCTCCGTCTCTCCGTCTCCTCTCTCCGTCTCTCCGTCTCCCTCCGTCTTCCTCCGTCTCTCCTCTCCGTCTCTCCGTCTCCTCCGTCTCCTCCCTCTCTCCTCCTCTCCCTCCCTCTCTCCTCTCCTCCTCCTCTCCCTCTCCCCTCCTCCTCCTCCTCCCTCCCCTCTCCCTCCTCCTCCTCCTCCTCTCCTCCTCCTCTCCTCTCCCCTCCTCTCCTCCTCTCCTCCCTCCCTCCTCCTCCTCCTCTCCCTCCTCTCTCCTCCTCTCCCTCCCCCTCCCTCCCTCTCCTCCTCCCTCTCCTCCTCCCTCTCCCTCCTCTCCTCCTCCCCTCCCTCTCCTCCTCTCCCTCCTCTCCTCCTCTCCCTCCTCTCTCTCCTCCTCTCTCTTTCCTCTCTCCTCCTCTTCCTCTCTTTCCCTCTCTTTCCTCTCTTTCCCTCTCTTTCCTCTCTTTCCCTCTCTTTCCTCTCTTCCTCTCTTTCCTCCTCTCTTCCTCTCCTTTCCTCTCTCTCTCTTTCCTTCTTTCCTCTCTTCCTCCCTCTTTCCCTCCTTCCTCTCTTCCTTCTCTTCCTCCTCTTCCTCTTTTCCCTTCTTTCCTCTCTTCTCTCTTCCTCCTCTCCCTTCTCTTTCCCCTCTTCTCTCCTCTCCTCTCTTGTCCTCTCCTTTTCTTCTTCCTTTCTGCCCTATTCCGGGCCAGTGTGTCCGTTCCCCATGCCTCTCGTGTTCGCTTCCCCTCGGCGCCCGTGTCGCCGACCGCCGACGCTGTCGCCCCTGCCTCACTCGCACCATTACTTCCCCGCCCGCCTCCGCCGACGCCATGCATCTCCTTCCAGAGCCCCCTGCGTCAATATCCACTTCGCCCCGAACGATCGCTATCTGCAGCCCCGATCTCATTCCGCAGCACGTGCGCTATTCGTCTTCTGCGCATGGCGCACGACCGAAGAAAATCAGGCTGCAGTCCGAGACAACTGGACACTAATACTGCGAATATCGATATTCCACATTCTATGACTAATCATGGTTTTTAATCTTCCGTCACATTTACGAAAGAACCTTGTATTTCGTGTCTTTCTGTAACGTTTGGGAGATACTGTAGGTCCTGTAATAAAATTGGACATCAGATCTTCGAGGGTCTGATGTGTAGTTCACCGAAGCAATAGATCTTGTTAGATAATAAACTCCGACGACAGCTCGAATTTGTACAAAACTTAAGGATATTAATTGAACTTGCATTAGAATAACGATACAAAGTGGTTTATTTAGAAAAATAACATAGCGATTTAACACTTAACCAGTTAAAACCTTATAATTTACTTTTTAACATAAAATAATTTGAGGTTGAAAACGTCATACATGCAAGTACTTTTATTGGAAGAATTGAGAGTACCCACATAATTCAAAATACTTCTGTCTTTGCATAAAAAAATGCATTTAACTAATTGAAGGGAAGAAGTCGTTTTGAATGCGTTATATGGTAAACGGAAGCATGCCTAGACTGGAATAATGGGCTGTGAACCGTTACAATGACTGAGAAGGGGCGATCTGGGGCGGGAGAGATGGGGCGGGGAAGCGAGGGCGGGATGAGGACGAGCCGTAGCTGAAATGGGCGCAGGGGCAGCTTATAACGGGGAATTCCGTTGACGAGACGGCGCCAGCAGGGCGTGGAGGCGACGAAGCGGCGAGACGCCAATAACCACAAATGAGTGCATTAAAGAGAGAGAGAGAAGAAGCATACAGAGGGGAGACAGACATACAGAGAGGGAGACAGACATACAGAGAGGGAGACAGACATACAGAGAGGGAGACAGACAGAGATTGAGGGAGACTGAGATTGAGGGAGACTGAGATTGAGAGAGAGTGAGATTGAAGAAGAGTGAGATGAGAGAGTGAGATATGAGAGAGAGTGAGATTGAGAGAGAGTGAGATTGAGAGAGAGAGTGAGATTGAGGGAGAGTGAGATTGAGAGAGAGTTGAGATTGAGAGAGAGAGAGTGAGATTGAGAGAGAGAGTTGAGATTGAGAGAGAGAGAGTGATATTGAGAGTGAGAGTGAGAGTGAGAGTGAGATTGAGAGTGAGATTGAGAGTTGAGATTGAGAGTGAGATTGAGATGAGAGTGATATTGAGAGTGAGATTGAGAGTGAGATTGAGAGTGAGATTGAGAGTGAGAGTGAGTGAGATTGAGAGTGAGAGATGAGATTGAGAGTGAGAGAGTGAGAGTGAGAGACCGGGCAAATGGACGATTTGGTGCTCGCTAGGAATGTCATAATATCGACACTAACCGCCGTCTCAACCAAACACGTGGTCTGGTTACGTATATGATACTCTCATTTTCTATTGAGCTGATCAATATGTTGCTAAATTAAATTTGCTACGCCGCAGAGAAAATATACTTTTAAGAATATAGTATACTTCTATATTTCAATCATATTAAAAGATTATTCATATTATGACGTGTGCTTCATCTTCAGATTTAGAGTACTTGAATATTCTTCAAATACAGCAGTATGTATATTTAATGACTTGGAAAGGAGAATGTTAACATTAATTTATAACATTAGCTAATTGTGTGAACGCTCAACCATAGGTTTATCAAATGTACCGAAATGTAAATGGTTTTTCCTTACTTGTTTCCGTGGTTTTAGTTGATTTAAAAAGGTCAGAAAATATTTCGAAAATGTGTGGACAGACTAGAGACATTGCGGAGAGCGGGAAAAGCGATGACGGAGGGCAACGGGAGCGATGTCGTAGGACGTCGGGAATGACATCGGAGGGCGGTGGACACTATGTAGGCCGTTGGAAATATGTCGGAGGCGGCGGGTTGGGAGGGGCCGGAAGGCGTTGCGGCGGGGGGGTTGGGAGGGATGTGGGAGGTATTGGGAGCGATGTCGGAACGGGTTGGTAGCGATATCGGAACGGGTTGGTAGCGATGTCGTACGGCGTTGGGAGCGATGTCGTACGGCGTTGGGAGCGATGTCGGACGGCGTTGGGAGCGATGTCGGAAGGCGTTGGGAGCGATGTCGTAAGGCGTTGGGAGCGATGTCGAGGGTGGAGCGATGTCGACGGCGTTGGGAGCGATGTCGAAGGCCGAGGGGGGGTGGGCGGGGAGGGGACTCGTGGGCGTGGGCGTCGCGCGGCGCCGAGCGGGCCTCGTGCCGTCGGGGCGTGGCGGCCACGGCGGCGGGTGGGTCGTGCGCCGGCCATCATTTGGCCATTTCGCCGCGCGAGAGGGGAGCGTTGCCCCTCGTCTCGCCCGCCTCCCTGTCCCCTCGCTCGTTGCTGAACGTGTGGGCTCTCCACTCAGAGCGAAAGATCGCCACCGTGCTGGCAGGCAGTGGAGGACACTTTTACAATGAAAATGGGCTCAATGTCTTCTAAATCAGTCGGATTAGAATTCAATGTTATGATTTCAATTCAATGTTACAGGTACACTAATTTTTATCTTTTTAAATTACTATTTTGTTTTTTTTTATAATAGCACATTTTATTTAAGTTTGGTTCCTTTACGGAGTTTTGATGTCCATTTTTTGTAACTGTAACATATCGTTATTAAAGCCGGTGCACAATGTACTGTCGTCGAGGAAAACTCTGGTAATAGAGTGTTGGGCAGGAAAGGGCATGGAAGGGCAGCGAATGGACATTGAAGGACTGGACAGGGCATTGAAGGACTTGGCAGGGAAAGGGGGGGGGAAACGGAGCGCAATCAAGGACTGGGCAGGGCAGTTAAGGACTGTGCAAAACAGAGAAGGATCGCACAAGGCAGTGGATGGCTTGGCAGTCGGACTGAGCAGGTCAGTGGTGTCTGTTCACCAGCGTACCGACTGGAAAAGGCGTGTGGATAGAGGATCGGATAGCGTTGGCAGTAGAGATGGGCTTAACAGCTTTTCTTCAATAGCTGTTATCACAAAAACAGCTGACTCGTAATAGCTGTTATTAATAACAGTTGAAATATGACAGTCTCATGACCAGCAACCTAACATGACCGACTGTAAGAGTTGAAGCAATTGTAGCGACTGCTAAGAGTTAAACCACGCAAAACGAATAACGTTAAGCTTGCACCACGAATAACGTTAAGCACCGTAAAGCTTGTGCAGCTACCTTACGGCGCTTCCTAGCACTACTTTCCCTAACATGTTTGGACAGTAAAGCAGCTGATATGAACGAGACTGGATGAACTGCCAAGGATGAATAGTAATTCATATAATGTGTAGCGAATGTGTATAGAATATATAATATTACTAAAATGAAAGTGATTCGGGTTCAGATTGCAAATATTCTTTCAAATATGCAACTTGTGCATAGTGAAGTGACGAGTGCCAAAAATAATGAGAAAAACAGTGTTTTTGCTTACCTATAGCTAAAGTGTTAATGACTGTCTAATATTAAGTATTATAATGTGAGTTATTTGACCGTAACTCATTTTATTTTATTGGACCTAGGGAAATATTAGTTGATCTCACATAAGCAGCAATGAGACAGAAATAAGTTAACATATTGGACGGACTTAATTTAAAGGACAAACATCTTGTTGTAGTGTATACAATAAAATATAAAAATAGTGTGGCACATGGTGTGTAATAATGACGCATTATAAAATAATGAATCTATAATTTGAACACTGGCAAATCATGATTGATTAGCTGCAGTGAAGCTGTTATCGTACAAAATGATTGCCACAAAAGCTTGAGCAGTTCGGATTAGGCCCAGTAGGTTGCAGTTCTAAGCATTTCACCCGATACCAGCCAATAACAGGATAAACGAAATAACTGTTTTTCGCGTAACAGTTACGAAACGTTAACGGTTAATAAATAACAGTTTAGCTGTTAAGGACACATCCCTAGTTGGCAGTTGAGCACGGAGCAGTCGGGAGATTTGGCAGACGGGCGGGAGGGTGACGTGAGGGCGCGGGCGACAGCGCGATGTGGACACCACGTGCGGTGTGGGCGACAGGACGCCACCGCAGGGGAATCGTATGAAACGGACAATAACAGACGCGACCGCACGCAGCCCCTGCGGTCAACGCGGCCCTAGACGGTTTTCTGACTCCCGCTTTAGGATACTTCCCATCTGCGACGTAGAGAAAATGGAATTCACATTGCTTGGCGACAACTCGTTTTTTCAGTTCTTGGCATTTATCTGCCTGCACATTTCTTTGCCCGCGGTTGCGAATCAATATGGCGGAACTGCCTGCACATTTCTTTGCCGCGGTTGCGAATCAATAGGCGGAATGCCTGCACATTTCTTTGCCGCGGTTGCGAATCAATATGGCGGAACTGCCTGCATTTCTTTGCCCGCGGTTGCGAATCAATATGGCGGAACTGCCTGCACATTTCTTTGCTCGCGGTTGCGAATCAATATGGCGGAACTGCCTGCTCATTTCTTTGCCCGCGGTTGCGAATCAATATGGCGGAACTGCCTGCACATTTCTTTGCCCGCGGTTGCGAATCAATATGGCGGAACTGCCTGCACATTTCTTTGCCCGCGGTTGCGAATCAATATGGCGGAACTGCCTGCACATTTCTTTGCCCGCGGTTGCGAATCAATATGGCGGATACTTGGAGACGCTGAAAAGGTATGTCCTTGTTATAATCTGCAATGAAAAAGACTTTTCTACTATTAGAGCAAACCATTAGCTTTGAGCTCGTAATACAAAAGAGCATTGAAAATGACATTTGGAGTTCAATATGGCGTACAGTTTGAGATGCCACATCGCTATGGCATACAACTCCCTCACACTTTGTCTATCTAATGAACAATGTACAAGGAGAATTAGCTGTGTACTCATACTTAATGCCATAGTTTTTTTTCGACGCATTCAAAAAATTGTGCAGCGCAACCCAGACACCGACAGTCCGCCATACTTGTGTTTCTCTGTTTCTCATAATGCTGGCTAACTTCTCAAAAAATGTTAGCTTTGAGCTTATCATATGTGGTTTTTCTTGCTGGCTCCTGGCCTACAGGGAATTGTATGAAACTGACAATAACAGACGAGACCGCATGCAACCATTACTCTCAACGCGGCACTAGACGGTTTTCTGACTCCTCCTTCCGGATGCGTACCATCTGCTGCATGCGGCGTAGAGAAAATGAAATTTACATTGGCGACAATTCGTGTTTTCAGTTTTTGGCATTTATCTGTCTGCAAATTTCTTACCCGCGTTTGCGGATGTATGGGTAATATGTATTATGGGAAAGGAATAAACAATTAATGGGACTCTTGAGGTTAGTAATTTACATTGAAAGGTAAGGAAGTTGTCGTTTCCATCACTAGACGGAGAGTTCCCGTACGAAGCTGATGGTTGCGTCTAAGAATCCTGTCGTGTCATGGAAAGTCGGGTGATATAAATATTTTATGCGAGAAGTCAATCGTGTGACAATTTGTCCGTGTGATATACAAATTTAATTGAAGATAAGTGAGAACATAATATGTATTTTCCGCTGGCACTGAAAAGATACGCTGGGCACTGCAATGTAGAAAAATTACGTATTGACAGTTTATCTGAAACTCCAGATATTTGGAACAAACTACAGCAACTACTTTATTAGATTTATTGCCAAGAAAATCCATAGAAGGATATTAAAAATAATATATTCTATATAATATATTTTGAATTTGGGGATATCGGAAAATAATAATCCATGTTACAAAGAATTTTAATTTATTGTACTATGAAAATTTATGTTAATAAAAACAATTTTCAATCGGGTATCTCCCCATCGGGGCACCACCCCAAACGGGATAATCTATAATCTCCAGTCTTGTTTTTCGACATGTGTGGTGCATGTAAGTGTATGTGAACTTGTAAGGGGAGAGGATAGGTCAAGAAAGAGGAAGGAAAGATCGCGCGTGGTCCCAAGATTTACTAGGTAGTGTCGAAAATCCTGCTACAGTCAGAACTCAAAACATAGAACCTCCCGGTCAGAGGTATTGCAGTGACATCAGTTGATAACCCGAACTACCCCCGCGAGGAAGACCGAGAGAGGTAGCTCAGTGCATCACCTGATGTCACTTCAGTGCTCCTTGCTGGGAGATTCTAGGTTCGAGTTCTGACGGCGGCAGGATTTTCGACTATTTTCCGGCCAATTCAGTGCTGTTGGAGGAGAATTTAGAGGCCGGCTGCTCTGTTCGGTAGTTTTGGTTTCCCCGGCGGAGGATTTTCTTTTTTCTGCTGATTCTCTGTCCTTGCACACACCAGGCGAATGCCGGAGCAGTTCCCTACCAAACGGGCCACGGACCGCGCGCGATCTGTCATTCCTCTTCGTTGTCCTATCCTCTTCCCTTACACACACTTACACGAACATGCACTACACTACCTCATATTCCGCGAGACCGGTCGAGAACTTACAACTTGTCCCGACTGGGGCGGTGCCCCGCTGGTGGGAGAGTCCTGATTGGGGGAAACTTCAGTAGCCGACGGTAGGTCGGCGCCGGATCTCGCCATCCAGCGGTGGAAGATCACCGCCATCTCCCAAGAAAAAACACGCACTACACTAACGGGACTAATGACCAAAGCAGTTGACGCGCCCGGAAACACGAAAAAATCAATCAATCAATCTGTGTTCTGGGGGTGGCCACCTTGAGAACAAGACGTTGCATTGGAAGGAACCTGTGAGGTTGCGGGCCGAGCAGGGAGAGCTAACGAGGAAGGAAGGCGCGGCATCAGATGACGAACTGGGGAAAGGGGAGCTACGGGTGGGGAGAAGAGGGGAGGAGGGGAGAAGTGGGCGGGAGACAATGGACGATCGTGCAGGAAGGGCGTTCGTTCGCGGAACAAAGATAGAACCCCCCCCCCGCCATCCACTACCTTAAGTGACAAAAACAACTGCAGACTCTCTTCCCCACTGCCTCGCCGCTAACCTTGGGCAGAGGCCGCGTACACAAAAACATGCCTCAACCGCACCCTTCGTCGCATGGTTACTTTAAGAAACGGGTTGCTGTGAACTATAATTTCAATTGGATGTGAGTTAAAAAAAAAATATTCGCATAATTTAAATTGGGGGATTTACTTTCTATTTAATATCGCTTTCACTCGCTTCCTGACCCTTTTACTTTCCCTCCTCGAATGAAAAAGTGCCTACTCTAAACTGAGAAGTGCAAGGTCATTTTATGAACATCTGCTAGAGATCTGCAGCGTTAACTGTCCGTCCTGGCTGCTTGTCTCTGACCTCTCACCCTGCCGCCTTGACAGCGTCCCTTGCCGCCCATTGTCACTGCTTGCCCTCATTGCCCATAATCTGCCCGTCTTTAATGCCCATACTCTGCCCGACGTAAACCGGGAGCGATAGCTCAGTGCATCAACTGATGTCACTTCAGCGCCACTGACCGGGAGGTCCTAGGTTCGAGCCCTGACGACGGTAGGATTTTCGACACTCGCTTTTCAGATAGGTCGAATTCAGTCGCTGTCTGGAGGAGAAATGTAGCGGCCGGCTGCTCTGATCGGTAGTTTTGCGTGATTTCTCCGATCAACTCCAGGCGAATGCCGGAGCAGTACCCTACCAAACGGGCCACGGATCGGCGCGATCTGTCCTTCCTCTTCCTTGTCCTATCCTCTCCCCTTACACACACACATTTACATTAACATGCACTACACTACCACATATTCCGGAAGATAGGTCGGGAGCTTAGAGCTTGTCCCGGCTGGGGCGTTTTCCGCTGGTGGGAGAGTCCTGGTTAGGGGAAAACTTTGCTAGCCGATGGTATGTCGGCGCCGGATTTCGTCATCAAGCGGGGGAAGATCACCTCCATCTCCCGAGACACTAACTGGACTAATGACCAAAGTAGTTGACGCGCCCGCAAACACTTAACTTCCCGTACTATCGGCCGTCCTCACTGCCCTTATTTACTACCCATTCTCATTGCTCATACTCTGCCTGTCCCCTCTGCCGTCCTCTTCTCTTCCCGCCCTTACTTCCGTCCCTCTGCCCGTCCCTGTGCCCGTCCCTCTGCCCGTCCCTCTGCCCGTCCCTCTGCCCGTCCCCTCTGCCCGTCCCCTCTGCCCGTCCCCTCTGCCCGTCCCCTCTGCCCGTCCGCTCTGCCCGTCCCCTCTGCCCGTCCCCTTGCCCGTCCCTCTGCCCGTCCCCTCTGCCCGTCCCCTCTGCCCGTCTCCTCTGCCCGTCCCCTCTGCCCGTCTCCTCTGCCCGTCCCCTCTGCCCGTCCCCTCTGCCCGTCTCCTCTGCCCGTCTCCTCTGCCCGTCTCCTCTGCCCGTCTCCTCTGCCCGTCTCCTCTGCCCGTCTCCTCTGCCCGTCTCCTCTGCCCGTCTCCTCTGCCCGTCTCCTCTGCCTGTCTCCTCTGCCCGTCTCCTCTGCCCGTCTCCTCTGCCGTCTCCTCTCCCCGTCTCCTCTGCCCGTCTCCTCTGCCCGTCTCCTCTGCCCGTCTCCTCTGCCCTCTCCTCTGCCCGTCTCCTCTGCCGTCTCCTCTGCCCGTCCCTCTGCGCCTCTCTCCCGTCCCCTCTTCCGTCCCCTCTTCCGTCCCCTCTTCCGTCCCCTCTTCCGTCCCTCTTCCCGTCCCCTCTTCCCGTCCCCTCTTCCCGTCCCCTCTTCCCGTCCCCTCTTCCCGTCTCCTCTGCCCGTCTCCTCTGCCCGTCTCCTCTGCCCGTCTCCTCTGCCCGTCTCCTCTGCCCGTCTCCTCTGCCCGTCTCCTCTGCCCTCTCCTCTGCCCGTCTCCTCTGC
This sequence comes from Teleogryllus oceanicus, assembly GCA_964035755.1. Classification (NCBI taxonomy): domain Eukaryota; kingdom Metazoa; phylum Arthropoda; class Insecta; order Orthoptera; family Gryllidae; genus Teleogryllus; species Teleogryllus oceanicus. The sequence continues at coordinate 55,628,335 of CAXIVR010000013.1, forward strand.
CCGTCTCCTCTGCCGTCTCCTCTGCCCGTCTCCTCTGCCGTCTCCTCTGCCCGTCTCCTCTGCCCGTCTCCTCTGCCCGTCTCCTCTGCCCGTCTCCTCTGCCCGTCTCCTCTGCCCGTCTCCTCTGCCCGTCTCCTCTGCCCGTCTCCTCTGCCCGTCCCCTCTGCCCGTCCCCTCTGCCCGTCCCCTCTGCCCGTCCCCTCTGCCCGTCCCCTCTGCTCGTCCGCTCTGCCCGTCCGCTCTGCCCGTCCCTCTGCCCGCCCCCTCTGCCCGCCCCCTCTGCCCGTCCCCTCTGCCCGTCCCCTCTGCCCGTCCCCTCTGCCCGTCCCCTCTTCCGTCCGTCTTCCCGTCCCGTCTTCCGTCCCGTCTTCCCGTCTCCTCTGCCCGTCTCCTCTGCCCGTCTCCTCTGCCCGTCTCCTCTGCCCGTCCCCTCTGCCCGTCCCCTCTGCCCGTCCCCTCTGCCCGTCCCCTCTGCCCGTCCCCTCTGCCCGTCCCCTCTGCCCGTCCCTCTGCCCGTCCGCTCTGCCCGCCCCTCTGCCCCGCGCCGACGCACACCTGCCCGCCCGCCGCGTCCGCCGCGCCTCGTATTTCGTTACCGTTGTTCTGCCGGGGTCGCGTGGGGCGGCGCGCGGCTGCTTCCTGCGGTGGCGGTCGCCCCCGCGCGCTGTGTTTCGCCGCCGCCCTCGCTAATGGCGCCGCAACCCTTGCACGCCAGCCCTCGCAGCCTCCCTCGCCGCCTCTTCGACGCCACTTGGACGAGACCGGGGGGGAAGTGTGCGCGGAGACGGTTGGCAGGCGTCCGACGGCTAGTGGGTGCTATTGTTGTTTTGGAAGGGTAGCATAATGTTAGTTGATTGATTGATTAAAACCGGTGGCTCAGTGCGTCAACTGAAGTCACTGTAGCGCCTCTAACCGGGAGGTCCTAGGTTCCCACTTCCCACGGCGGCTGGAGTTTCGACACTATCTTTTCGGCTAGGTCGAATTCAGTCGCTGCCTGGAGGAGAATTCTAGCGGTCGGCTGCTCTGATCGGTAATTTTCCGTGATTTCTCCGATCAACACCAAGTGAATGCTGGAGCAGTACCCTAACAAACAGGCCATGGACCACGCGCGATCTTTCCTTCCTCTTCCCTATCATATCCTCACCCCTTACAAGCACTTACACTAATATGCTCTACACTACCAAACATGCCGGGAAACCGATCGGAAACATAGAACTTGTCGGGTCTGGGGCTGTGCCCCGCTGGGGGAGAAACCTGGTTGAGGAAACCCCGATAGCCGACGGTAGCCCGGCGCCCGATCCAGCGGTGGAAGATCACCGCCACCTCTAGAGAAAAACACGCACTACACTTACGGGAATAATGACTTTCGTAGTTGACACACCCAGAATCACTAACAATCAATTGATCAATCGAGTGATTGAATGATTATTTCTATATTTTCTAGGTGCGTCAATTGGTATGGTCGTTGGTGCCATAAGTATATTGCATGTTTTTTCAGAATGAGGAGGTGGTGGTGGTTTCCTTTCATTGCCGGATTGATCCGGCTCCGATCTACATGCCAGCTTACTACGGACAACATCATTCACGTGTCTCGGTCGAACAAGTCACCGCCTCTGGCGGGACAAGTTTTAAGAGTCCGATTGGCATGTGTAATGGATTTTTGTGTACGTGTGCGTAAGTAAAGGGTGAGGAAAGGACAAAGAAGAGGGAGAAAAGATCGCGCGCGATCTGTGGCTCGTTTGTTGGGACACTGCTCCGCCATTCGCCTGGTGTTGATCCGAAAAACTACCATACTAGCGATCAGGGCATCCGGCCGCTAGAATTCTCCTACAAAAAGCGGGCGACATAGATGTTTAGTTAGTGCTGAGAATCCCATCACCCGTCGGGACTTGAACCCTAAGCTCTCCCGATCAGAAGCACTGCAGTATCTTCAGTTGATGCTCTGGGATACCTCATCCGGAGGCAATGGTATTAAGCGGTATATTCGCATTGGTTGGGTATGGACAGTGTTTGAGCATAAGGTAATATATGGACCCATGGGGGGGGGTATGTGCGTGACTGCTATATGAGTATTGGCTGAGTAGGAACTTGAACAGAAGAAGCTTGAGCACAAAATAAGTATTCATGTGGCATTGAACAATACGAGTAGGGGTAGTGCGGAGTATACGAGTAAACGGCAAAGGAGTATGAAGTCCCGCGGGTGGGGTATGGGCATGGGATGTTTATGGTTCGAGCAGTATCGATTGGTTTGTGGTCCTGATCGATTTAATGGCACAAGCTGTACGAGTATATGCGCTTGGCGGGTCATGGAGAATTGGCAATAAATGAGGAAGAAAGAGGAAAGTACATGATCTTAGCAGAGCAAGGGCGTGACTGATATATGCCTATGGGCGAGGTATAAATGAAGGAGAGATGTGAGTGGTTCTACCACGAGGGGGCGGGTTCTATCGGCGGCAGTGCGGGGAGGGGATTGGCGGTTGGGCGATTGGTTGGCTTCGGTTGGGCGATGGCGGCTTATTACGAGATAGGATTTTGGGATGATTGGATATTATTGTAGAGTTGAAGAAGAAAGAGTGGGAAATGAAGAAGATGAAGGAAATAACATTGATTGTAGATTGATGAAAGCTATGAAGTGGATTTGTAGATGGACGGTTGGTCAAACTATAATGAAGTGCGAATAATAGGAACGAGACAAAATAACATGGAGAACAATTGAAAGGGAGTAAGAAAGCAATAGAAAGGGCAATAAGGAAAACTAAGTCGAGAAAGTATCTCAGCAACGCGGACATTCAGGACGGATCGTTTGTCTACGACGCGGAGAAACACCCATAGAATGATTAGGATGGACACCATTGGATATTGGTGGTTCGAATCCCGACGGTTGCAGGATTTCCGACACTAGCCAGATAGCTAGGTCGAGTTCTGTCACTGTGTGGAGGAGAATTCTATCGGCCGGCTGCTCTGATCGATAGTTTTGCCTGGTTTCTCCGATCAACACCAGGCGAATGTCCGAGCTTGCATACAGGCAACGGACCGCGCGCGATCTTTCCATCCTCTTCCATGTCCTTATCTCTCCTATTACTCATACACACACTCACATCCACTACCCAACTACATTTGCAGGGAGACCGGTCGAGAGCTTAGGGCTTGTCCCGGCTAGGGCGTTGCCCCGTTGATGGGAGACACGTGCGAGGAAAAGCCCCGCTAGTCAATGGTATGTCGACGCCGGATCTCGTCATCTTTCGGGACAAGATCACCGCCACCTCCTGAGGAAACAACATAGTTAGCTTGTTAGTTAATGCCTTATTTTACGTGGCGAGATACGGGCCATCAGGCCCGCTCTTCCATCTGACCACGCTAATTTCGCTACACTCAATTCACTGGCTCAGAGGCTTCTTTTAGGCTTGAGGATCTTTTACATGCAGTAAATCTACTACATGGGACATCCGACTTTACCTTCCCTCCGAAGGAAGACGTACGAAGAATTTTACACATCATACACTCCACTAACGGGACTGATGACCTTAGCAGTTGACGAGCCCGTAATCATTAGTGATCAATCCATCAACCAGTGAAGAGGAAAGGTGACACACGGACAGATGTCCGACCGTATGTACGTCCTATACGGATGAATGACCGACTATATCGGAGGATATGATGCATCAACTTACATGCCGATGGTAGCTACGAGTGTAATGATGCCTGAGGAGACGAGAATGCCATGTACTGAAAGGGGCCGGGGTCATAAGCCCCACCCAGGGCGACCGCTGGCAAAGGCGAGGGAGGCGGAAAGGATGTGGGGAAGGGGGAGGGGAGGGGAGAGTGGGTTGGGTTTCCTTGGCGACACATGGCCGTCTTCCGGACGCGCTCGCTTGCCCCGATCGGCGACGACGCCGGTTGATTGCGTTTCCGCTTCCGGCAAGGGCGGGCGGGCGCCGCCCTGAAGGGAGCCTTCCCGCCCTTTTCTGCCCCTCTGCCGCCCCCCTCCGGCTCTAAGTGGCCCGAGGGGAGCGAATTACGTCATCACTTAAAGGCGGCGGCGGCACCGGCGGCGGTGCCGGCGGCAGCGACACGCGCTCGCCCTGGTGGAGGACAGGCGAAGGGAGCAGCCGCTGCTCGGGCGAGGGTGACCAGACGCTACTCCCCCTTCGCCAAGACGGATGGCGCACGGAGTGAAAGGCTCGGGGAGTAAGGGCTAGAGCAGAGATCGCCAAATAGTCTGTCACGAGTTACTAGTAGCTGGTGATATAGTTATGTTAATATGTTATGTTTTGCGTGCGTGCATTAGTAACTTGCTAGTTTGTAGTATTAGTAACTAGTTTGATGAAAATTGTTATTTTCGTCCCAATTTCTTTTGGTAGTTAAACAGAGAATTTAAAAATAAGTAGAATTCAAAGAGATTGGCTAACCTGGAGTATCTCCACCCAGCTCAAATGGATTAAGAAGAGCCATTGGCAACTGTCAGACTAATGTGGATAGTTTGAGGAAATTTCGTGTTTCCGTCCTGGTGTCTTTTTGGTAGCCTACAGGATGGTTTGAAAACGGAACTGTTGCTCAGAAACTCCCACCACCGTCGCCATCGCCCATTGGACGAGGGTGTTCTGATGCCCCCTTCCCCAAGACGGATGGCAGACGGAGTGAGAGGTTCGGGGAGTAATGGCTAGAGCAGAGATCGTCAAATAGTCTGTCGCGAGTTACTAGTAGGTGGGTGGAGGTTATATATGCTATGTTTTGCGTGCGTGCATTAGTAACTACCCAATAGTTTGATGAAAATTCTTATTTTCGTCCGAATTTCTTTTGGTACTTCACTGTAGAATTTAAAAAGCTAAAGGCTCGTGGAGTAATGGGTATAGGAGACATCGTCAAACCGTCCGTCGCGAGATACTAGTACCTTATGACGTTATTGAGGTTATATCCGTTATGTTTTGTGTGGGTACTCTAGTAGCTTGCCGATATGAATAGTTTGATGAAAATTCTTCTTTCTGGCTAAATTTCATTTGGTAGTTCACTGTAGAATTTAAAAAGCTAAATGTTCGTGGAGTAACGGCTAGAGCAGAGGTCAAGTGTCACTAGAAGCTCGCGGTGGAAACGTTTCGATAGATTGCTGTCATTCGCAGATTAGCTAACCTGGAGTTTCTCCACCTGGCTGAAATGGATTAAGAAGAGTCGTTGGGAAGTGTCAGACTAATTTGGATAGTTGGATGAAAGTTTGTATTTCTGTCATGGTGTCTTTTCGTAGCGCACAGGACGATATAAAAAAAAGGTACAGTTGCTCGGCTGCCAGACGCGACCCTCTTCGCCAAGACGGATGGCGGACGGAGTGAAAGACTCGCGGAGTAATGGCTAGAGCAGAGATCGTCAAACCGTCCATCGCGAGCAACTAGTAGCTTATGATGCAGCTGAGGTCATATCCGTTATGTTTTGCGTGCGTGTATCTGTAATTTGTTAATGTGGTACTTTGATGAAAGTTCTTATTTCTGTGTTAATTTCTTTTGGTAGTTCACTGTAGAATTTAAAAAGCTTAGGTTCGTGGAGTAACTTCTTGAGCAGAGGTGGAGAGTCCCTAAAAGCTCGCGGGTGAAAATTTTCGATAGATTGCTGTCACTCGCAGATCGGCTAACCTGGAGTTCCTCCGCTGAACGCAGACGGATTACATTAAAAATATATTCCACTGATTTTTATAGACAATCGCATTTATTACAGTTCTACGGGCATTTATATTTTCATAGCATTATTTATTCAAATATTCTGCAGTTACAATAAATCACGTTATGAAATGATAAATACCTGTAGAATTGTAATAAATTTGATTGTCTATAAAAATCAGTGGAACCCTTTTTTAGTATAAGTTACAGACAATCAATACTGCTACTATTGCAGACGGATTAGTCAGGAACAGCCGGTGGCAGCTGTCACTGTCAGACTAATGTGGATAGTTTGATAAAAGTTCGTATTTCTGCCCTGGAGTCTTTTTGGTAACTTATAGGACGATTTAGAAACGAGAGAAAGTGTTTGCGGCTGAGAAGTCGGGATGCGTAGAGGTTCATGTGAGAAGGGCTGCAGCGTTGTTTCTTTATTTATTTATTTTACGTCAAAAAAAACAGTTAAAACTGCGTATGACGTGCTATGGGGAAAGGTGAATTGTGTGCACATGTTCAAAATTCTGTGATCCCTACACTAAGTCATATACTACTTAAAGTTTGGGGAAAAAAAGCTCCCATGTAATAAAATCTATTTTCAAGGATAAAAAAGCAATACATTTTGGCTATTATGCATGTTGTCCTTCGGAATAATACTTCCTGCTGCAACAACATGGAAACGATAATTTGAATAAATGTATTTCCCACTGAATTCTAGAAGACGTGCACAGATAATGAAGTTACAATAATGTCCAGAAGCAAAACGAATGGCCATCTCAGCATTTGCTCAACGGATCAGGGACGTTGTTAGTGGCGACGGGGGCATTGTACTTGCCATCTTATTTACTACGCTCGACGTAAACTTACTTTGATGACTATTTCAGTTAGGTGCTTAATAAATTCCTATTTCATTCAGGTGCTTGATGATTCGGGTCCAATGATAAGCAAACTTTATTAAAACTTCCACCAATCTCAGCTTACAGTAAATAATTCAAATTTTCCCGACAGCTATTTTACCGCTATTTTACGCTATTTTAATTCACGCTATTTTAACTCGTCTTTCATTTCTCAAATTTATTTACTCTGTAAATGTGTACATTGCATTGTTCTGTGAAACAGTCACGAAGTATTGAAGCCAATATTTAGGAAAAATTTGGGGAGTAGAATATGAGAGAATAAGCGATTCAGTGCCCCAAAATATTGTGTAAAAATAACAAAAGCGTTTACAAACAAATGCTGCAATTCTTCTGAAAAAGAAATTCATATGAAATTTAACCACTATCATTAAATAAAGAGATATCAAACATTTTCGATGACTGAACCAACGATAATTGAATGTGTTTAATTGATCATTTATTTAGGTATATGTTTTATGTTTCTTATAAAGTTGCGTGATGTTTTACTTGATTTTTTCTTCTTGTAAGTTTTTTTTTAAAAAAGATGTTTTGAAATACAACTGAAATATTTAGAATTCGTTTTCTTAATACAATTTCCGTTTATTTCAAGGAATCATTCCATGAGTCAGTGATATTAAGACGTTTCATACTCGTATTGAACTGGAATGTTAAAAAGAAATAATATTTTCGACCTGTGTTTACGTTTGTTAACGTATTTAGTTTGTTAACGTGTTCAGTTTGTTAACGTATTTATTCGCGAAGTGGCAAATTTCACTCATGCATTAGAAAGTCGAAACGACTCTTGAATTTACCTAGAATTTGTGATATTTGTTGGAGCACTTGTGATATAAGTTATGATAATAAAAATGGTCGGCAAACAATGGGTAACTACAGAAAAAACTTTTCAACGAAAAATAATAAAATACATTTCTATTACGAGGAAGAATTCTACTTATTGGGCATTATTCCATTAGAAATCAATATATTTGCCTCATACTACTTCGTTGGCGTTGTAACTCATACGGCACGTCTAGATTGATTGTTGCCAATAAGGAATGTCCCATTTGCACACATGATTTCCGCATTGCATATGTTTCTTTTTGCGAGGAAAACTGGTACAAGATGCCAAGTGTTTCTTTTCAATGCGTGACTTGGCAGATGCAGGAACTTACATTGTACAGTTGGACAACTGCCATTACGCACTTCATTGTGAAATACGGGAGGGTTTTTTTTCTGTTGTCTCTGATTTTGTTCTCAGAATTCTCTAATCCTCCGATTGTGCCTTAATGTAGTTGTGACTACCAACACTGATAGCGGTGTTCGCAAAGAGTAAAGATAAAGCCTTACGGTGGTTGGAAGGTGGCGAGTTCGATCTCGGCTTGTTTTAGTTTAACGTGCTTAGCAACATTAATCAGGTTATTTATGTTTGATATTACATATATCTGGTTATTTATAAATGAACGATCAGTAAATATTGAAATTATAGAGTAAAAACTTGAAAACATTACTTAGTATTGTTGGTAATTTGTGCTTGTTAGATTCCTGGTTTTAGTTAAAAATTAATTCATAATTCAAAATATTTGTCTTAAAAGCGAATATCATTGAGCTATGATTACGTAGGCTTCCGCGGCCGGAGTATGTCTCTTGGTTGTCCGGGACAAGCCGCGTCGATTGTCTAGGAAGGCCACAAGATGTTGGCCGAAACGTCAGCTACGAGCAAGTCGACGCGGCTTGTTCCGGACAGCCAAGAGACATCATTGAGCTATCTTTTGTTTTTGTTGTTTAAACAAAACGTCTTTTGTTTCAGAGGCGATTAGAGAGCCTGGCGTAACTCTTAACATACCGTAAAACGTGTGGATGGCAACTTGGTAAATCAATTTGACGAAATTAAGAGATTAATTTATCATTGCAGAATGTTGTTGCAGTTTTGGAAAACATAGATTTTACATTAAAAGTATGTAGCTAACCATGCCATGAGTCGTAAAATCTCAAGAACAATTTGTTAAAGATGTTACATGTACCATTATCATTCGCAGAATCCTTATGGAGGACGTTTTATAGGGGGATGAACGTCAGTCAGATATAATTCGATATTATTTTTTTTTTAATTTAGTAATTTATATAAGTTAGACAATTTGTTAATAAATGTTGTGCACTTCTTTCAAAGCAAATTTGATTTGGGATTTTTAATAACTGGGACTTTTGAAGGGCTTAGAGCATGAAGGTGCTACCTATATTTTTAGTTTTGTCGCCACAACGACTTTTCTGTTATTTTCCTATTAGTTGCTTTGCTATTTTTGACGAAAATCACAATATTTGTCATATAAAAAAGAAATAATTTCCAGTAATATAAAAAAAGTTCCATGCAAGTTTATTAAATCTCAAATATCCCCTTTGGCCATTTTCTGGGATAACCACTTCTTGCACTATGCCCTTTTTTTACTTACGGAAGATACCTTATTTTAAATTCCTTCCTGGCTGGTAGTGACACAGTGGATGTCGTACGAGTTAATACTTCTGTATTTTCGGGCTCTGAAATCAAATTTCCCTTCGGAAACAACTGCTAAACATCTGTTTTCAAATAAACAAATTTCCAAACTCTCTGTCGTCTTTGGCGAACGCGAGACAAATCTCGGCAGTTTCCTGTGTAACCTCCGCAAACTGTTCTATTGAACACAGACGTCGGGAAATCGATGATAGATTGACAAATGCATAGCGCTCGAAGGGAACAGACAGGCCTACAAACGTTCTGACAGCGAACATGTTGACGGACAGAAAGAGAAAGAGATGTACGCTCATGCCGGAGGGCGAGAGTAACAGAGGGACAGCTCACTGTGGCTCGAAAGACGCATAAAGCGGGCAAAATTCGAGATATCAGTAGACTTCCATCTACAACTATTTGGAAGTTGGTAGGGTGGTTGTTAGTGATTCCGGGCGCGTCAACTAGAGAGGTCATTCGTCCCGTAAGTGTAGTGCATGTTATTCCCCTCTGGAAGAGGCGGTGATCTTCCCCCGTTGGATGGCAAAATCTTGCGCCGACCAACCGTTGACGAGCGGGGTTTCTCCACAACCAGGTATCTCCCAGCAGCTGGGCACCGCCCAAGCCAGGACAAGCTCTACGTTCTCGACGGGACTCCCGGCATATTCACTCTCCAGAGCTGCAGATTGGTCTACCTTCCAGCAGCAACACAGCATATCTTCAGTACAGTATTACACCAACGATTAACAGAAGTGTGAATGCAAAAATGATGCATTTCATTAAACACGGAGAAACTTCAAACTTATTGACCTCTACACCTGATGTTTTGAGCCGTACCACTGTTGTAGCCCACAAACGATATAAGCCGGCGGTGCTAGCCGAATTAGTTTACTACGCTCCGTGAAGTCACGAAGGTTAAGCGAATTCGAGACTCGCGGGTTCGTGGTTGGGTGACCGGCCAGGAACCCCGGGATCTAACTGCGGCGAGCCCCTGGCCGAAGGGATAAAAGGCACTGTCTACAAAACGTGACGAGACTTGACAATATTAAAAAATTGCACATTAATGGAGGATTACTCCCCAGTGCAAAGCGCTCAACACCCCTTAAGGGGTTTGGAGACGCGTTGCGTCAAGGTGTAGACGGAACAAATTAAAAAAAAAAGTAAATATTATTTAAGGCAGATATTTGTGCCCGCTCACTTCCCACTCTGGAGTCACAGCACGTTGTATTCCGTTGGTGCGGGCGTCATCGGGGTTGACAGAATAACGTCGACGTTAGCGTAGACGGAGCGAGCCGCCGCCGTGGGCCGATGTCAGCTCCACGGGGATCTCCAAAGCCCCCTGCGCACGAGACGAGATTTCGCCTGCCTCCCCCACCCGCGCCTCCCGCGCGATCGCCGCGCCGCCACGCGACGCCCGGCGCAACCGTCACACGTCGCGTTTTTCCATTTCCCCTCCGTCAACGACTGTCACCGAGACGAAACTCGACGGTGTTGCGATTTTGATTTTTCCAAATTCTTCGGTGGTATAACGGTTAACGTATCGGGTTGTTATACCCAAGGTTACGGGTTGAAATCAAAGCGGTGCCTTTTTAAGAGAGAAATTTTTGAGGGGAAGTGAAGCCGGCTGTCCTAAGTTGTAGATTTACTGCTACATATAAAAGATCCGCAAACCAAGTTTATAGAAGGCAGATATTTGTGCCCGCTCATTTTCCATTCCGGAGTCGTATTCCGCTGGCGCGGACGTCATCGAAGTTGACAGAATAACGTCGACGTTGGCGTTGTCGGAGCAGCCCAGGGTGGGCGTGCCAGGCAGGGCGGTTAGGGCAGCTTCACAGCGATCTCCAAAGCACCCGGCGCACAAGACAAGAAGCCGCCATGCGTTGCCCGACGCAACCATCACCCGTCCCCGTCGGGTGACGCGACGTTTTTCCTTTTCCGCGTGGTCAATGACTGTCAACGAGACGAAATTCCCCGCTTGATAGATTGCGCTGCCATTTTTAAACCTCTTAACTCTTTGGGGGTAAACGGTTAGCATATTGGGTTGTGCCGCAGGTTGCGAGTTCAAATCAAATCCATGGATTTTAAGGGTGAAAAAATTCTTCATACGCCTTTCTTTAGAGAGGAAGTGTAGCCGGTTGTCCCATGTTGTAGGTTTACTGCATGTTAAAGATCGTCAAGCCTAAAAACGTTTATCGAAGGTAAATATTTTTTCCGCTCATTTCCCACTCTCGAGTCACAGCTCGTCGTATTTCGCCGACGCAGACGTCATCGGGGTTGACAGAATGACGCCGACGTTCGCGTTGACGAAGCAAGTCGCCCTGGGCGCGAGGCCGGGAAGGCTGGCAGCTCCACGGGGATTTCCAAAGCTCCCTGCGCACGAGACGATATTTTACCGCCCTCAGCCCTCTTTTAATAAATATAGAACTATTAAAGAGCCATTAAAATATATTGTAACGAATATTGCCGGCATCACCACGAACTACCTGTATGCGCGGATTGCGTCATCGGCCGGCAGCCCTCCAACTAGCTAGTCCCAGAGGGTTCTGAGCGTATCGCAAAGTCCAGAAAATTCTCGACGGCGCCCTTCGACTATAAATACGCGGCGGCCGGCGATCACGTCAGTCTTCAGTCCGCAGTGAAAGCTGAGCTGTGAAGTGAATAGCAGTGCAGTGATTGTGCTCAGTGACGTGAACTGTGGTCAGTGCATCGAACTGTGGTTAGTGCTTAGTAATGTGTGACAGTGTAAGAGAAGTGAACAGTGTAAATAAATAATCAAGAGAAGTGTGACGTGTAAAGAATAATCAAGTGTTTTCAGTGATTGTGTTAAGAAACAAAATAAACGTTTTTATTAAAATAATACCAGAGTTCTCTAGTATTATTTTGTGGTTTCTAGGAGTTTCACCCCTGAATCGTAACAATATGTTAACTTTGAATTTATCATTTAATATTACATGTTTCAAATAATGATTAATAATAATACAAAATAAATAATTTTATTGGCATTTAATTGAACTCTATGTAAAGGAAAACTTCACGTCCAATAATTCAAATCGGTAGGGGCCCGCAATGCATTCATCCGACCGTGCACCCGTCCCGTTCTCCCTCACATCTCTCGTGGCCGTCAATCTCCCCTTGACGCCGTTGCGTCCCCTTCCCTTTCCCTCGTCTTGACGCATCGCCGTGACGGCGGCCGAGGCGGCGGGGGACTCGTCCAGAAAGCAATAACGCGTGCCGTCAGTCCGCGTCGCCATGCGGCAAAGCAGGGGAGGGAGGACGTCATGCGTGAGCGGGCCAAGATTGATTTTGTTTCCGGTCGCGTTAACCGCTGCGCTCATTAGACTTGTGAGTGTGGAGTATGTTATATGCCGGGACGTGGCGGTGTTCCGTCCTGGAATGGTAAAGATTGATTTTGTTTCCGGTCGCGTTAACGGCTGTGCTCATTAGACTTGTGAGTGTGGAGTATGTTAGATGCCGGGACGTGGCGGTGTTCCATCCTGGAATGTGAAGTCCGGCGTCGACCCCCCCAAAACATCTGTTTGTGTTTTCCTCAACGAGGTATCTCCCATCAGTGGTACTGTGCTCTAGACGGGTTAAGCTCTAAGCTCCAGACTAGTTCCGGGAGCGGTCACTCTGTGCGTCAACTGATGTCACTGCAACGCCTCTGACCGGGAGATCCTAGGTTCGAGTCGTGACGACGGCAGGAGTTTTGACATTAGATAGCTAGGTCGAATTCAGTCGATGTCTGGGGGAGAATTCTAGCGGTCGGCTGATCTGAGCGTTAGTTTTTCGTGGTTCCTCCGATCAACACCAGGCGAATGCCGGAGTAGTACCCTAACAAACGGGCCACGGACCGCGCGCGATCTGTCCTTTCTCTTCCTTGTCCTATCCTCTCCCCTTACACACACACACACACACACACTAACATGCACTACACTACCACATATTCCGGGAGACCGGTCGGGAGCTCAGAGCTTGTCCCGGCTGTGGCGGTGCCCCGCTGGTGGGAGAGTCCTGGCTAGGGGGAAACTCCACTAGCCGACGGTAGGTCGGCGCCGGATCTCGCCATCCAGCGGGGGAAGATCACCGCCATCTCCGGAGAAAAAACATGCACTACACTAACGGGACTAATAACCAAAGCAGATGACGCGCCCGTAAACACGAAAAAAACAACCAAACCAATCCCAGTCAGAAGAATTTCAGTGGCATCAGTTGATGACCGGAACCACTTCAGACGGTATACTGAGTTTAAGTTTGGTGATACCTTGTAGATAGTAATCGACGACTGGTACAGTGAGGTAGGTTGTGGTCGAAAGAACATGGGCAAGAAGAGTTCACACCACATATTTTTTTTGCATTTTTATTATTTACTTTTAATTAATGCCGTACGTTATTCTGAGGTAGGTTGTGGTCGAAAGAACATGGACAAGAAGAGTTGATATCACATATTTTTTGAATTTTTTATTATTTAATTTTAATTCTAATTAGATTATTTCTTTTATGTACTACACCCAAGGGTGAAAGAACCAAACAAGTATATTTAGAACTTACGTAGTAGACATTTTCAACGTACTAATATGTTTTTAAAATACATTTAACCCTTTTATGCCCGAGTTTATTTATTTTTTACATGATTATAATTTTAGCAAATAAATATGATATAGGTGATATATAGTTATGTTCTAAATGAAAATTGTAATTTTTTCTTTTAGCTTTTTCAAAATATGGACTGTTCCAATATTGGAACACCAGGCACAGACGGGTCCAGAGTTTTTCAACAAGTCAGGTCACATCTATAATATTTTTTCTTTATTTAAAATATAAAAAATACTACAATTTGGTTATTTTCTATATCAAAATTAGAGTTAATTATTAGTATGGAGTATGAAATAGTTTTCATGCAATTTTGTGTTTAAATTTTTGAAATCGATTATTTGTGTTCTATTTACATGCACATCTTCCTTGTTTTGTGGTTATTGAAATCCAGTGTCTTGTACTATCGAATCCCTCAGAAGTTAATATGCGAAATATCATTCGTTTGCTAGTATTGTGTCATGAAAATATTCTCATGAATGCACTCATCATAGTGTCCAGAGCCAATATTACTCTCTAGTTGTCTCAGATGTGAGTCTTTCAGTTTCACTGAATCGCATAATTAGTGCCTCACTTTCTGATCTAAGTTGGGTTCCACGTTTTTAAGTGTGCTGCCTATCTTCATCCCCGCTGTCCTCCTCACTGATACATCGTCTTGAGGCATTATAAAGATAAATGCACTGAAGTAAACATTATCTTCCACCAATATTGCAATTATTTGTTCTCTTGTTAATAATCTAAGAAGAAAAATATATTAGATGATTTTTGAAATAATAATTAATGGTACCATTCATGCCTGGTGTTCCAATATTGGAACATTTTAGAAAAATTGTTTCCAGCTCAGCTAAATTGTAATATTTTAAAGATATTTGACTTTACTGATAAAAATGTAATGTCATTTAACTATTCTCATAGGAATAAAGTTTAAAGAAAAAATGTAATACGATTTTTTTCACCTTGTATCACTCATAGTGCGAGCAGTGAAACGACAATTCAATAAACACTCTCCGTTCTGAGTGCAATCTAGAACAAATCAACTCTTGGCACCATCAGGAAATTCGATCCCTGTTTTAAGTTCTAGTATTATAATGAAGTCTCCAAGTGCGTTCCGCAATAAGGAGTCAAAGACAAATCCACTGTTGGCTGTTCCAATAATGGAACACCGGGCAAATATGGGTTAAGCGTGGACTACGCCAGATTCAACTAGTCTCGATCTCCGACCAAAAATTATAGGTCCTCTCGCCCGTCAGATGAACGTAACAAATCCTGCTTCCGATTAAGATTGGTCGCTTCAAAATCCGACCTCTGGAGTTTTATAATGAGATGGTTATAAATCAATCTTGGACGCCTAAATTCGAACAAGTTCACATGTGTACTTTTCGTTAACGTGTTGGTACAGATGAGTTAAACTGTTTTGAAATATTACTTCCATATATATTACTTCCCTTAAGTTAGCTCGATCCTTTCAGTAGAATCAAAAATCACTATAAACAAAATTAAAGGCTAATTATAGGATAATTAAGTGCCCTGTTCGCAAATTTAAGGCTTTGCAATTTTTTTACACATGAAACCGCTAACTACAGGAAAAGATAGCAGAATCCATTTTCAGAACAGTAAAAAAGTAATAAGAAATATAAAACAATCATCAGGGAATTAAAGTTAATAAAGTGCCCTATTCACGAATTTAAGGCTTTGGATTTTTTTAAAGCATGGGTTCTTCTAACTATAGGGAAAGACAGCAGGACTCACTTTTAAAATACTAAAAAGCTAATCAGAATTTAAAACAATCATTAAGGGATTAAAGGCTAATTAAAGGCTCTTAAATTAGATCATTTAAACATCAAAAAGTAAATATGGAAATTAATAATATACAATGTTAAATTAAAGAAAGATCCTAACATGAGAAAGAACAGATCTTTTGGGAGATGGGATTTAATTCTTGTAGGAGCAACGCTTGTTTTACCCAGGTTAAAGTGACTGGTGCAAGGGGAAGTTCGGAGATTGGAAAAGAACTTGGACGGCAGTAAGGAAATGTAATTGATAATTCCTAGTTCTCTATGAAGCTGTCTGTTGGTTGTACCAATGGGCATAGGTAAGTGTACATATCACTTTATTCTGGAAAATTAGCAAGGCTTAAAGATTCTTGAATGTGAGTATTCTAATGTTCCACTCGTACATCAATGGCAATTTTAGTGCAGATCTACGCCCTTGTGATAATCGGGCTATGCACTTTTTTCTGCATCCAACTCCAAACCGGTCTGCCATTTTTGTACAGCTTTATGCCCTGGCTGCGTCGGTGAAACACACGTTTTGAAAGCGTCAAAGCAGAAAACCTTTTGAGTGACGGAAAAGTGCTTAACTATGTAACAAAGTTTTTAGAGCTCGCGTGTGGCATTTTTTTGGACATTCGCTGCCGTAGAGTCTGTCACAAACGTCGACAATTCTGGCTTTCTAACTGTTTCAAATGCGAGTTGCCATGCAATATAAGAATTTTTACATTTTTATACAGCAAAAATAGCATCGAGGCCGATATGAATCGACTTGAGACTGTTTTCACAGCTTTATATTACTTGCACAAACGCATAGAAATATATTAATAAATTTAATTCCATGCTAATAAAAGTATGTAATATCGTGATAAAAATCAAATGATCTTTTTAAATAATGTTTTCAAATCAACTAACGATCATTTTGTACTTTTCATTATCCTTTTCTCAGATTATGTTTTTCCCCTCCCATCTCTGTAATTAAGCATGTATTTATTATTTAAAGTAGTGAACTTTAGCAATTCATATCTCTATCACTGGAAACTATTTAGTTTTTAATGAAATAATAATAATAATAATAATAATAATAATAATAATGAACACAAATATATCTATAAAGACAAAACAAAAATACAAAGTATGAAAGACCTTTCGTTAACTTCTTTGCTACAAGGGGGATTAGTTATTCGGGTTAGTTATTTAGCTACAAATATGCACAATATTCTTTGTTAATATATAAATTTAAAAATTATTACAAATAATTACAAGTTATTAAACGTTAACTTAATTATATATTAAACACAAGTAACAATGAAATATTCTGCATTGAAAGTATTTTAACGAATAGACTGATAGACACTTGGTCATTTTTAATTGGAAAAAATTTTTAAAAAAAAGCATTTATAAATTTAATTAAAATAATTTACGAAGTAAAACCAACTTGTGGTGGGGAAATGTGAGCAAACCTGGCAACTCTCCCTTGACGACCGGCGCTATAAAAGAGCATTAAGAGATGAAGACAGCACCTTGTGCAATGAAAATAAGATCTTTAAAATTCCACCGTTGCGTTGCGTGCCTTTCTGCCGTTTGCGTGCTTAAGGACACTAGCTATTAATATCCATCATTGGTACTCCAAGCTCGCACCCTATCCAACCAAAGAACTGCTCGTTGACGGCACTTCTGTGTCTGTTTTAGGACTCCAGATGGCGCGAAGAGGAATACCGCAGACGTGTTCTTGTCGACTCCCCGAAAATGATATAAAATGCAGTATTTTACTTACCGTTTTCAGATCTTTTCATCAAACACCTGAAAAACGTGATGTCAAGGCCCAACATTTTTTTTGTAACAAAAATGAAGAGTTTTTGCGCATTGTTATCCGCACGTAAAGTAAGTCATTTTTAATATCCACTAAAAAAGACGGTTGCCAAGACAACTGACGTGTTATCGCGAAAAAAAGTGCTTCATGCACGGAAATATAACGAGGTAACAGACGTATCCCTTAGTAAATGTTCCTCTTTAATATATTGCTATTCCCCGAGATATCAAACACCTTATTTCAACATAAAATTAAAACTTTTTCAAATATTATGATTTGTATGCAGTTGTACAAAAATATTATACACGTTTCGTGACCGAAGTTGGTGTATTTCTCTTAGTCGAGATTGTAGTAACTTTATATTGACCATGTAAAAAAACACCCGGGCACATTTAATATCAAAATAACTAATTCGCACGAAGATGGCGTTTTATTGTCATAAACATGAAGAAGAGAAGAAATGAAACAAATGAAGATTTGTAATAGAAGATTTTACAGTCGATAGTAGAAAATATTTTGTTTACTTTTTGTTAGGAAAATTATTGTTTCTTGCACGATCCCCATAGCTTTGTACAACCATCACTGGATCGCGGAAAAAAGCTTGAAATTAATTTTAAAATATTTGTTTCATCCACGAGAAGGCCCTTGTTTTCTTTTTAATTATCGAAGAATTAGAACAATTAACAGACAAGTAAATATTATTTAGTAGTATCATTCAGCATACGTAGGTGTCTTCAGCCGTTTCATGGTGTAACGAATTCACTACTCAGTATGATATGTTAGATTGGAATCCCTTCTGACGATACTGACAATGGAACCAATGAGTCTCTCGCCTACCACCCAAGCCACGCCGCCCCTCGCATCGCTCGACGACCGTTCTGCATCGCCTGTCCTCCCCCGGGAGCGGTAGCTCAGTGCATCAACTGATGCCACTGCAGCGCCTCTGACCGGGAGGTCCTAGGTTCCAACTCCCCACATTTTCGACACTAGCTTTTCTGCTAGGTCGAATTCAGTCGCTGTCTGGAGGAGAATTCTAGCGGCCGGCTGCTCTAATCGGTAGTTTTCCGTGGTTTCTCCGATCAACAGCAGGCGAATGCCGGAGCAGTACCCTACCAAACAGGCCACGGACCGCGCGCGATCTGTCCTTCCTCTTCCTTGTCCTGTCCTTTCCTCTTACACACACACTTACACTAACATGCACTACACTACCACATATTCCGGGAGACTGGTCGAGAGCTTAGAGCTTGTCCCGGCTGGGGCGGTGCCCGGCTGGTGGGAGAGTCCTGGTTAGGGGAAACCCCACTAACCGACGGTAGGTCGGCGCCGGATCTCGCCATCCGGCGGGGGAAGATCACCGCCATCTCCCGAGAAAAAGACATGCACTACACTAACGGGACTAATGACCAAAGCAGTTGACGCGCCCGGAAACTCGAAAAAACCCAAACCATACCCAACCAAGTCTGTCCTTCCACCGTCCTCATCCTTCAGACTAACTTTCTCCGCCTATCTCGCTTTCCAACATCATTTCCACTCATTCCCATCGGCCCTTACTTCCATCGTGGCCTTATCCCGCCCAATTAATACATATTTTACTACTTCTACAGTTGCACGACACGCATCACTGTACCCTCGCCGCCCACTCTCCTCCTCTTAACTCATCCCAGCAACCCACCCTAACCCTCCATCCCATCCCATCTTACCCCCCATCCTATCTCACTCCTTCAACTCTTCTCCCATCCGGCCCTCCCACCCGTCACCGGTCTCTCCTTTCCTTCCACCCTCTATCCTCCTCTCTCCCCCGAACATCCAACCTATCCTCTACCATCGCTTTTTCCTCCCCCCTCCCCATCCTCCACCTTCTTCAACCCCTTCCCCCTCCACCCTTCCCTCCCACCCTCAAACTCCACCGAACCCAACCCGCCCCTTCCCATCCTCCACCTTCCCCTTCATCCGTTCCACTTTTTACCTATCTGTCCCTCCCACCCTTCTCTGATTCCTTCCACCTCTCCCCCTCCCACTCTCTGACCAGACCCACGCCATTCGATCCCTTCCACCGGGAGAGATGGTGCTCGGCATCAACTGATGTCACAGCAGTCTCACTGACCGGGAGGTCCTAAGTTCCAGTCGCGACGGTGGCAGATTTTCGACACTAGCTTCATCAATTCGGTCGCTGTCTAGAGGAGAATTCTAGCGTCCGGCTGCTCTGATCGGTAGTTTTTCGTGGTTTATACGATTAACACCAGGCGAATCCCGAAGCAGTACCTTAACAAACGAGCCACTGACAGCGCGCGATATTCCCTTCCTATTCCTTGTCCTCTTCCCTTATTCACACACATACATTAACATCCACGGGACACATGCCGGGAGGCCGGTCGGGAGCTTAGAGCTTGTCCCAGCTGGGGCGGTACCTCGCTAGTAGGAGATACCTGGTAGGGGAAACCCCGATAGCATACGGTAGGTTGACGCCGGATCTCGCCATCCAGCGGGGAACATCCCCACCCCAAATAACTACAATTACGGGACTAATTCCCTTAGTAGTTGGTGCGTCCGGAATCACTAACAATCAATCAGTCTTTCGATTCATTCCCTCACACCCTCCAACCCGCCCGTCCCGTCTCCAACTCACCCTTTCTCCCTCCGACTCGCTCCTCCCCTCATCCTCCTTCGATCCACCCCGCCGCAGCCTCCGAGCGTCCCCGCCCCTTCCACCATGCCCCGCTCCGCCGTCGCCCCGGAGCCTAAAAGGGGCTCGCATCGGAAAAGGCTCATCTGCCGTCAGCTCTTGACAGCGCCTCCGGGGGGTGGCGGCGGTGCCTGCGGGCGCCTCTCTACCCCCACCCCCCCCCCCACTCCACCCCTTTCCACCCATCTAGACGGCTGTCAGCCAGCCAGCCGACGCCCCGAGATAAATCTCCTTTTTCCTTGCACCGAGAAAAAAAATTAATACAGTGGAAAAATTCCGGCTCTTGGGGTACACCTGAATTGGACATCTCGTGGTCCACTGCGGCGTGCGATCTGAATGATTCTGCGTGCCAGTGATCATTGTCAGTAGTATCATCACCCCTTCGGAGCGACCTCTAGCGGAGAGATCTGACATCTATGGGATGAGATTGTGGGGTTTTGTCTCTCCCAGGCAGATTCCAGCTCTTTCTATTGCTCTGTCAATTTCTTCATTACTTCTTGTTTCATCTGAGTCTGACCACTTGACCTATTATTCCCGAAAATAATGAACCGCTTTTAATTCTAAAAAACTTGTTCTTTCGATCTGCTTTCACATCGTCTCAACTTGGAAGACTGTCTTGCAACGTTGAAGATGTCTGTCCCTGGCCAATGTCGCCGCCGTTTCCATGGCGACTGCACGAGCCTGACCTTTATCGGCGAATGAACCGCACTTTCTTCATTTGTTTTACGAGTCGCCTGCCCTCGAGTTCTTAAGAGCTGCTGCCACGAGTGAGTCCAGGCGGAGTTGTGACAAAGGCATGACGTCTGAAGGCGCGAACACGCAACCCGTTGAACAAGAGTGTTCGGCGGGTTGCCTATACACATCTTTCAGGCGCGTGCGTTTGTCTTTCAATTCGGGTTCTGGGTTGTTAGGTCGAAAGTCGCATGGTTACAATAGTCCCGCTATAAAAAATAAGTAATTTCAAACGCCTAATATTTTATGCAAATTTCCGTAATATAAAAGAGACAGTGTCATTTATGACTCGACGGGTCCAGTGTTACAGTACCAGTGATGCATTCTCGACACAATCTACAACTCAGACCAGAGGAGAAATTTAGCACCCGTCTCCTCTGAACGGTAACTCTCCAATAGTTTCTCTTATCACTTTCAGTCGAATACCGGTACAGTACTTTAACCAGAGCCTTTTTTATTTAATTTATTTTGGATTGAACCATACAAAGATCAATGTTTAATACACTCTACATGTGTTATGACTGCTCACATCTATTTATCATTTACAATAATCTTCCTATTAATCTTAAAATACAAAGTACATTACTACTAGGGTGTTAGATGTATACTATTTATGTGATAACTCTACTTTGGGCCGAGATCTGAAAATTTATTTAGGAATGTATGAAATGCGAATTTGTTTTTAATGTCGGTGCTGTGTATGGATTTTGGCATAGTCTTAGGAAGTTAAATTCAGTATATTTAGGATGTTTTGGAAGAAGTGTTTGGATAAAAAGAATGTGGTTGGTTGTCGGTTCTAACTGGAATTTTTTATGAAGTTGTGCATTGGAGATGTATCATGGAGCATTCGAGACGGTGCTTTTTTTAATTCTATTTGGCAGCGCTGATCTATACTGGGCATGCATATAAAATCGTAAAATAGTTTTGTAAAGCAAGTAAGCGGAATTGTATGGTAATTTAGCAGATCTATTGATTACTGGTCTTAGTTTCTGTAATTTAATTTTTGTTTGTATAACTTTATTGTCGATGTGATTTTTCCAATTGAGTCCTTTTTTTAATTTTTTTAAAGGAAAAGACCTAGTCATTTTATGGATTTGTTATGAGGGTGGCTTTGTTCCGGTTCTTGGTTCAATGTAAGGGAATTGGGGGGATGTAAGGTCTTAAGAAAAATATTTTGGCAGATGTTTTTGATAGGTTTGATTTTAATTTTGTTTTTGTCTGACCAACTGTCGATTTTATGTAGATATAACTGAAGATTGATTTTTATTGTGTTTATGGTGGGACCTATTGAATATATAGCCGTGTCACCTGCAAATTGAGCTGTTTTTATATTACTATATTTCGGTAGGTCTCCTACGTACAAGTTATAAAGAGCGGAAGATAACGGGCAACCTTGGAGAGGGCCTGCCTTGACCGTTTTTAGTGATGGTTGTAACGGCAAACGTTCTAACGTTGAGAAAGCTTGAAATGATTTGAGTAAGATAATTTGGAGTGCCTATTTCTTTTATTTTGCAGTATAAAGCTTGGTGCCATGTTCTCTCGAAGTCCTCAGAAACGTTGAAAAAGGTTGTTATTACGTGATAGTGTTTTTTAAATGCTTTATAAATGTTTTCAGTGATTCTGCGTAGTTCAGGATGTCTGGACACTTTTTCGGCGAATACCATTTGCTCTACAGGTATGGTCTTTGTGTTATGGAAGTGGGTTTTTTAATCGTTCAAATATTTTTTTTAGTATTTTAGATAGATGGGAAGCACACTGACTGGGCGGGAATTGTTGGTTAGGGATGCATTCTTGTTTGGTTTTTGTACCGAAAGAATGATTACATGTTTCTATACATGCAGAATGACGCAGCCCTTATACAAACGACTCAAGAATAGCGCGCCATCGTTTCTTCCTCATCCTTGTTCCTTCCTATCACTGAAATGCAAACACACACACGCACGAACGCACACACGCACACGCACACACACACACACACACACACACACACATTCTCACACACCGGGAACTGTGGCTCAGTGCATCAACTGATGTCACTGCAGCGCCTCTGACCGCGAACCTCCTAGGTTCCACTCCCCACGGCGGCAGGATTTTCGACACTAGCTTTTCAGCTAGGTCGAATTCAGCTGCTGTCTGGAGGAGAATTCTAGCGACCGGCTGCTCTGATCGGTAGTTTTCCGTGGTTTCTCCGATCAACTCCAGGCGAATGCCGGAGCAGTACCCTAACAAACTGGCCACGGACCGCGCGCGATCTTTCCTTCCTCTTCCTTGTCCTATCCTTTCCCCTTACACACACACTTA
Source organism: Teleogryllus oceanicus (assembly GCA_964035755.1). Classification (NCBI taxonomy): domain Eukaryota; kingdom Metazoa; phylum Arthropoda; class Insecta; order Orthoptera; family Gryllidae; genus Teleogryllus; species Teleogryllus oceanicus. The sequence continues at coordinate 55,651,237 of CAXIVR010000013.1, forward strand.
CACTAACATGCACTACACTACCACATATCCCGGGAGACCGGTCAGGAGCTCAGAGCATCTCCCGGCTGAGGCGATGTTTCGCTGATGGGAGATACCTGGTTTGGGATAACCTTGATAGTCGACGGTGAGTGGCGCCGAATCTCACCATTCAGCGGGGGAAGATTACCGTCTATCATAGACAAAAACATGAACTGCAATTTCGGGAATAACGACCTCAGTAGTTGACGCGCCCGGTTTCACTAACAATCAATCAATCAAGTTTCACAAACACACACATTCATTCACATTCACATACATACATCATAATATACATACATACATACATAATACATACATAGATACATACATAGATACATACATAGATACATACATAATACATACATACATACATACATACATACATACATACATAGATACATACATACATAGATACATACATACATAGATACATACATACATAGATACATACATACATAATACATACATACATAGATACATACATACATACATACATACATAATACATCATAATACATACATACATACATACATACATACATACATACATAGATACATACATACATACATACATACATACATACATACTCGTACACGCGCGCGCACACACACATACACACAGAAGAGTACGCTACCACTCATGTCTGGAGACCAGTCGGGAGCTAAGAGCTTGTCTCGGCTGAGCTGGTGCCCCGCTCTTTGAGATACGTCGATGGGGAAATCCCGCAAGGCACCGTTTAGGTATGTGCCGTATCTCACGTTCTAGCGGAAGAGGAACCTGCATCTTCTGGAATAGAATATCCTTGGGGCTAATGACCACAGCAGTTGACGCGTCCGGATACACAAAATAAGGATTCCATCAAGACTTTCATGTATCTTCGTGCCACCATCGGAACGGATTTTCATGTCGTTTCACATCAAACAATTGGCTAAGCATAACTTTAGGAACGTCCGTAATTGCATTTCTCCTTCTCCACTTCCTCGTTAGTTCATTATAACGTATACTTATGAAAAATAGTTAAAATAAAAGTAAACAACTAACGGAGCATCTTAGAAAATTGATGCCCTCTGAATTTGTGTTCAGTAAGTATTGAAACTAAAATATTATTAAACGGATATGGTTTTTGCCTTCCTATGTAAAACTTGCCAAAATGAAGTTTCAAGTCATGCTAATTGGTATGTTGATATTAATTCTTATTTTATTAATTTATTAACGAAACATAATGAATAAATTTCTGGTCATGGGGGAAAGTTCTTAAAGAGATACGTTCAGTTAAGAAAATTAAGGGCTTTTGCCCCGGGGCCACAGAAATATTATGAAATTTATTAAAAAAATACAATTTAATTATTGAAATTGAAATATTTGATTGCACTAATGGCTTTACATGACTGGTTTCGCGGGTTTCGTCAGTATCCTTAAATCATTCACGAAATGGCATCCGCCTTTGCTCTAGAAGCCGGTTTTAACACTGACTACGAAGTGCATTCTCCAGGTTTCGACCATTAGACCTCGTGTGAAAGAGTTCACTCATTGAAACCATACGATCCCACATAGCAGCCAATGTGTTAATTAAGTTCAATGGCCTACCGAGGGTGGTGGAAGGGAGTTCATGCAACTTCTGTCCTCCCCAAGAAGCCATTTATACAAATTAAACCATTTAACTTTTACTAATTTTCCGTACTAATAAAAGTCATTCAATGTATAAATTGAACTCGATAAATAAAAATTTATTTTCTATTCAGAATGAATGAAAAATTCTTTATACGAAAACATGAAGTCGGCTGAGCATGATACCGCACTCCCTCCCATAGAGAAGATTATACGTGATGTGTAAATTTTTTGACGTGAAACGTTGGTACGGGAGCTTCATTTGCTAAACGATTCGACCTACAGTCTTGATTGATTTATTGATTATTTTGTGTTTCCGGACTCATGCACTGCTCTTATGTGGTTATGAAAGCTGCTAGTACAGATATACTAGTATTATATTACGTAAGATCAGTGGCGGCTGGTGCGGAATATTTTTGGTGGTGCAAATTAGTAGGGAGTTTGTGCACCTTCGAACAATCGAATGCACTTTCTTCTTCTCATAGGAAGCTAAAGATTTGCATCACTTTCGTGCATCTGCGCAGGTGCAGAATATCGAGATTGCAGCCTATTGCTGCTGCCTAAAACGTGCACAAACTCCCTAGAGATGCGACATAAAATACAAAAAATATAAAAAGTATTAACAATTTTCAAGAACTGTTGTGGAGACTTTATAGATAAAAACTGATAATTGCTTGAATACTCAGGTTGAGTCTAACATGTTTACAAATGTATATGATTCAGTACTTTATAATTTCAAAACAAATTTAATATAATACATATCAGGTATCTTATGTATTCTGTTTAATTATTCCGCCAATTGACTACTATTTCTCAATAGTTGTTTATCCTCCCTACTTATTGTTTTTTATAACATATGCTCGTGACTAAAACCTTCATAAATTTAATCAAAAGGTAATCTCCATATGAGTTTATTGAGTAATCTTATTAAAATGTTATCTTTTTGGAGTACAATATTTTTGTGATAAATTTGTTTTTGTGATATATTCACATTGTACAAACAACTAGTTATATTAGTAATTTCATTATTAACAAATTACTCACTAAAGATAATGCTCTAGGTTGAAGTTGAGAAAAAGTAACCCATAATAATGATAATAATATAATAATAATAATAATAATAATAATAATAATAATAATAATTAATAATTGAAATAAATCATTTCCATTAACTGTTCTAGGTCTGTACAAAAACAAAGAGACCAAAGCAGAATATAGAAATAAAGACGAAGAAACACATAAACACTTAAGATAAATCTTGTGTGCCCATCGAAGTGACGCATAACATTTTTACCTTGAAACGTGTGTAGAGCGCATAAGTAATTAAAATAAGTCATTGTGCTGCCCACTCCACTCTTTCCGCGGGAGCGTTTTCGTCGTTCGGAACTAGTGGCGGCGGTGGTGACTGGAGGAGTGGGGTTGACACGGCGCCCACGGCCATCCCCTGATCGATGGACTCGGAGGGATACTCTTTTACTTATATTCTATTCTAAAAAAAATCAATATATGAATTAACAACGGTTCGTTCAAAATATCTAATGTTAACGTTATAAAATATAACTAAGTCAAGAAGTAAAATTACATCTTACATTCAACATAAAGAAAATTCTTTATAAGAAAACCACAAGTCGGCTAGACACTCTAAGCCTCCCCCCCATTCCCACGCCCTCAGAGAAAATCTTCACTACCCCACCGATTAGGTTATGTGTATATTTTTTGACGTGAAAAGACGAACAAGTAATTGTAATATGTGATTGTGCTGCGCGCTTCACGTGACTCTTTTCGGGCAGCGTTTTCGTCTGCGACAACTGTGGCGCCCACTATCATCCTCAAATTGAATGTCCGCGTCGAGACGCCAATGATACGTATTAAAAATGCAGCAAAATAAAATTATTTTTCAAAAACTTCAATATATCAATTGTTAACGTTCCAAAAAATATATCAACGGATAAAAACATTTTATATTCATCATAAATGAATACTTATTTATCTTCTTAGTCGTTTGATTGGCCCTCAGGCGGATCTGACGGCGCCTAACTTCTTCCACTCTTCACTATTGTTCCAAGTCCCAGGAGGTATCTGCCATCCAGCCATTGTCTTCTCTATGTTGTCTCCAATCAGGTCGCGACCGGCCTCTTTTCCTTTTTTCTTGCGGTTGCCAATCCGAAGGTTTCTTTGGGAGTCAATTGCTCTGCATCCTTTGCACGTGTCTAAACCATAACAGTTATTAAATTTATTATTTAAACAGTTATTAAATATAATATTGTTATAATTATTTATAAGAAGTCATAAGTCCATTGGACATATTAAGCCAACCCATCCCAACCCCGTCTCCATGCCCATCCCCATGCCCATCCCCATGCCCATTCCCATGCCCATCCCCATGCCCATCCCATGCCCATCCCATCCCTCCCATGTTCCATCCCTATCCCTCATCCTCATCTCCTATCCCTGTCCTATCTCATCCTCATCCTCCTATCTCTTCATCCTATCTCGTCCTTATCCTGTCCCATCCTCCTATCTCCTGTCCATCTCTGTCCTATCCTCTCCATCCTGTCTCTATCCTTCTCTGTCCTATCTCTCTCGTCCCTATCTCTGTCTCTATCTCTCGTCCTTCATCTCTCTCCCTTATCTCTTGTCCTTATCCTCTCCCTTATCTCTGCCCTATCCTCTGTCCATCCTCTGTCTCTGTCCATCTCTGTCCTGTCCTATCCTTCCGTCTCCTTTCATCTCTGTCATCCTGTCCCTCATCTCTGCCTCTATCCTGTCCTATCCATCCTTCCTATCCTGTCCCGCGATCTCTTGTCTCTATCTCTTGTTCTTATCTCTTGTTCTGTTCTCTCATCTCTGTCCCTTGTCCTATCCTCTGTCCTTGTCCTATCTTCATCTCTGTCCCTGTCCTCTATCTCTGTCCCCATCCTCTGTCCCCATCCCCCGTCCCCATCCCCGTCCCCGTCCCTATCCACATCCCCATCTCCATCCCCATCCCCCAGATAAGAATCCCGGATGCGCCCCCAATTAAGTTATGAGTATATTATTTGCCTTGAAGCGTGTGTAAAGACGCATAATTAATTAAAAATCTGTGATTGCGCTGCCCGCTTCGTGAGACTTCTTACGCGGAAGCGTTGTCGTCGTCGTCGGCGTCCTCAAAGGCTGGAGGTGGTGTCTGGAGGGGGAGAGGGGTTGTTCGCGGCGCCGTGGTGGCGCCCACGGTCATCCTCAGATCGATGGACCGCGGCGGGGCGGGGCGGGGCGGGGGCGTGGGGGCGTTGATGGCCGTCGGCGCCTGCGGGACGCATGCTGAGGCACGCGCGCTCCCTCCCGCCGCCCCCGCCGCCGCCGGGCCGCCGCCGCCGCCCCGCCGCGCCCCCCGCGCAAGACGACTGCCCGCCGCCTAAACGCAAGGCCACGGTCGCGATTGCGTCCGCGATGCGCGGTTGGACTCGCGGTTGTTTTTTTGCCTGCTCTTGTCTTTGGGGCTTTTCTTCTCGTTCGGTCCGGGAGCGGTGCCTCTGTGCATTAACTGATGGCACTGCAGTGTCTCTGACCGGGAGGTCCTAGGTTCGAGACCGAAATGTGGCAGGATTTTCGACACTAGCTGGTCGGGTAGATCGAATTCAGTCGCTGTCTGGAGGAGAATTCTAGCGGCCGGCTGCTATGATCGGCAGTTTTCCGTAATTTCCCCGATCAACTTGGTGAATGCCGCAGCAGTTCCCTAACAAAAGAGCCACGGACCGCGCGATATGTTTCCTTCCTCTTCCTTGTCCTATCCTAACCCCTTACACACTCACATTAACATGCAGTACACGTCGACACATGCCGGGAGATTGGTCGGGGACTTGTCCTGGCTCAGGCGGTGCCCCACTGGTGGGAGATACCTGGTTGGGGAAACCCAGTTAGCCGACGGTAGGCCCCGGATCTTGCCATCCAGTGGGGAAGATCACCGTCACTTCCCGATGAAAAACATGAACTACACTTACGGGCCTAATGACCTCAGTAGTTGACGCGCCCGGAATCACTAACAACCATTCAATTAATCAACTCTCTTTCCGACGCTCTTCCAAGATTTCGCTCTGTTCTTTGCTTTCCGTCTGCACTTTGCTTTCCCGTCTGATTTTTGCCCGTCTGATTTTGTTTTCCGTCTGCCCCTTTTTTTCGCGCACCTTTTCGTCTGCACTTTTTTTTCGTCTGCCTTTTGTTTTTCGTCTCCCTTTGTTTTTCCCCCACAGTTCTTTACTTTGCCCCGTCTGCATTTTGCTTTTTTCTGCCCCCGGTTTTCGTCTGCACTTTGTTTTTCGTCTGCACTTTGTTTTTCGTCTGCACATTGCTTTTCGTCTGAATTTCCCTTTGCTTTCCGTCTTTTTTCTGTCCTTCGTTTGTTCTTATCTTTTGCTCTCCTATGGTATCGTTTTTGTCATATTTTCGTCACTACTCTTCTCGACTCGTCTGTTCTTCTCATCTTTTCGTCTCGAATCTACTCTTCTCATCTTTTTGTTCTCTTCTCATTTTTCGCCTCGTCTCCTCACTCTTTTTCTGATCCTCTGTTTTTGATTCTTGGCAGGAAAGTGTAGCTCTTAATTATAATATTACATTAATTAAAGTTGTCCACCACAATATGTGTGAATACATATTCTTGGCACTTAGTTTTGATCATTCTTTTTCAAAGGGTCAATCGGGCAGCAATTACGATGTACCAATAGTGAACAAAAGAAACCCGCTTCACAAAATTTAAACTTCATTATATTTTAAAAGAAAGAATTGAATGCTTTACATTGTTGACGTGCTTTATTTAATAACGATTTTTTTATTTAATTTGTGGATTCGTACTTTGCAATTAATTGCATGCAATTTGCATCACTTGCTCTCTGACAACATAGACCAGACGTAGTGTTGTAGCTTCTCGGACCGTAAGATCGCGGGTTCGAGTTCCGCCTCGGGCATGGTTGTATTTGTGTTCGTCCTTTCATCCCTTATCATCACCATATCGTTTCATTTCCACATTTACCATAAAGTTAATTCCAGTAGTGATCGCTAATGCCCTAAATGTTGATGCGACCTTAAATAACAAAAAAACAACAAAAAACAACAGACCAGACATGGGGGAAAGAATAATCCTACACACGAATTTCAAAACATTTAGTCAAAATCGTCATTTGTCTAAATGACGTCAGATAAACTGAGTGCGTACCTATTTACTATTGTGTAATTGCTATTGAACTGATTTGTTTGTACAAAATGAAAGAATATTGTGAATTTCCCTGCAAAAATTTTGAAAATCAAACCCAAAACTGCAAACTTGTTTTCAATAAAATTTCGAAAATATATGAAAATGTTTGTGATATAATTGAGAGTTATATAAACGTGTAAATAACACTGTAAATTCGCCCCGAGGATTTTAAAGCCTTTCCCTTATACATCGTTTTTTCCCCAAAAAAAGTGGTACTGCCACTAAAGAAGCACATAGTATGTCTTAAAAAAAGGTGATACGTAACAGTAAAATATGAGTTCTTGGTGGCAAGTGTATATTCACGGGAACACTCAAAATTGCAAATTTCATGTCAATTAAGAAAAATAAGGTTTATAATGAGTTAATTTACTTATTTTAGCATATATATATATATATATATATATATATATATATTTGCAGTTAGGATTAATTTCAAAAAATAGTGAGGTAAAACTGGCTCTACGTCTTAGCTTTTGCTCTCAAGTTTCATGTCTGTTGTTTAGAGCTAATCAATCTTGTTCAAAGAATGTTCTCTATTATAGCAGCTTGCATTGACATCAGAGATATGTAGCCGACCAATTCCGTTTCCGAAAAATGGGTTTGGATAATTTAATTTAAATATACAAACTTGAGTAAGCATTGGAATTCTTTGAAGGGATTTTTTTAAAATATATATAAATTCCAAATAAATTATGTTTTAATGAAATGAGAGCTGAAAAATCGACATTTCTCGATTGATTGATTGATTTTTTCGTGTTTCCGGGCGCATCAACTGCTTTGGTCATTAGTCCCGTTAGTGTAGTGCATGTTTTTTCTCGGGGAGATGGCGGTGATTTTCCCCGCTGGATGGCGAATCCGGCGAGATAAAATCGGCTGGGGGGATTTCCCCTAACCAGGACTCCCCACCGGGGCCGGGGCCCCGCCCCCCCCGGGACAAGCTCTAAGCCCCCATTGTCCCCCGGAATATGGGTAGTTTTTTTTAATGTTAGTGTAAGTTGGGTTGAAGGGAGATGATATGACAAGGAAGATGAAGGACAGATCACGCGCGGTCCGTGGCCTGTTTGGTGGGTACTGCTCCGGCATTCGCCTGGTGTTGATCGGAGAAACCACGGAAAACTACCGATTAGAGCACCCGGGGCCCCCCAAAATTTTCTCTCCCCAGACGGCGACTGAATTCGCCCCTAGCTAAAAAGCTAGTGTCAAAAAATCCTGCTACCGTCGGGACTCAAAACCTAGGACTTCCCGGTGAGAAGCGCTGCAGGGACATCAGTTGATATACTGAGCTACCGCTCCCGGTGACATTTCTCGATCATTTATTGATCAGAAACGTGAATTAAAATAACCGTCGCTCGGGATTTGCATAAAAATGGTTCACACCAACACCAATAACTACGCTTTCTTCAAAAGATTTGGGTAAAGAATATAAATTATAATCAAACTTACTAGTTTCATTGAAGATAAAAATGAAAAATGAAATGAAATTGAAGAATGTGTTAATCAGATAATAACAAACTGAAGTGCATCGCGTTGGCCGGAATTCATTTATCACAATCATCTGTTAAACAGGAAATTCATTTATCACTATCATCTACTCCTGCCCTTAGTGTAGAATAGAACTCACTTCAGTGATTTGCCTACTTGAAATAAAATAAAACGAAAGCCAGTAAGGCTGTTTAAAAAAAGTGCGACACACGTAGTGAAAGTGACTTTATTTTGCTCATAATATTGCCCCACTCGTCCTCCTACCCCGACATTTTCTATTCGTAAAATAAAATAGCACCTTTATCACTCGTATCATTAATAACAAATTTCTTTAATGAAATCTGTTTTTCAAAATGGATCTTTAAAGGTTAGACAATACATCTGATACCTCCTTTAGTGGTGCAGAATCAGGGCACTCAGCAAGATTTTGGGGCGAAGGTTTTGGGTTCGAGTCCTCTATGGGGGTTTTCACCCTGTGAATATAGTGTTATTTTACACACACCTCATACCCTATCTAAGCCATAATCGAACAAACCATAAGATACAAATGAATATGGTTGTGATCATGGTCTATGTGGGATGTTGTCATTTCATCTTCATCGCTATCCCTCTTTACAAAATGGAAGGCAATGGCAAACACCTCTGTGACCACCTGCCCACTGAAGCATCTCAGCCTTCTCCCGCCTGAAATCTCACCGCCAAATCACCTCAGTGCATCAACTGATGTCACTGCAGCACCTCTGACCGGGAGATCCTAGATTTTGGGTCCCGACTGTGGCAAAATTTTCGACGCTAGCTAAATAGCTAGGTCGAATTCAGTCGCTCCCCGGGGGAAATTCTGGGGGCCCGGGCCCGTCTGATCGGAAGTTTTCGTGGTTTCCTCGACCAACCCAGGCGAATGCCGGGAAATTATAACAAAGGGGCCCAAAAGGACCGCGCGCGATCTGTCCTTCCCCCTTCCTTCCCCTATCCCCCTTACACACACACTTACACTAACATGCACTACACTACCACTTATTCCGGGAGAGCGGTCGGAAGCTTAAAGCTTGCCCCGGCTGAGGCGGTGTCTCGCTGGGGGGCGATGCCTGGTAGGGAGAATTTCCGGGAGCCCGACGTACGTCAGCGACGGATCTGCCATCCAGCGGGGAAAGATCACTGCCATCACTCGCGATAACAACATGCACTACACTTACTGGTCAAATGACCTTAGAAATTGACGCGCCCGGAATCACTAATCAATCTCATGTATACCCCCTCTCAGAAATGGCGATCCCTTTGTGGGGCCCAAAAATCTGGCTTTTCCACAGCTTGGACAACCACCCGGGGACACTTGATTTAATCCTGGCGTCGAGGCGTATCCCCCTTTATCGGCTTTTGCCCCAAAGTTTCAGACACGCCCCCCTTCCTCCCCCCTCGAAGATTTTCCCCCCTGGTTATCTCAAAGGGGGGCGGGGAAATTTCTGGGGTCGGGGACGCTGCCTCGCTAACGTGGGCGGGGGGTAACGGGAGGGGGGGGGGTGAGAGGAAGTAAGAGGGGGTACCAGGAGAGGGACAGAAACGAAACGGATTGGCGCGGGGGAAAAAGGGGACCCACCCCGCCAAGACTGGGGGCCTAAAACCCCGTGGCGACGAACCAAGGGGCAGGGGTCACGGGGGTGTGACATATTTTATCGAGTTCTTTACCATGAAAATAAAAGTCTAATTTATTATCTAATATTGTGAAAATTTTGGGGAGATTAAATTAATGGTATTGAAATTTTTGTTTTTCAAAACTTTTTTAAAAATGCTAATTTTTCAAAAGCAAGGAACACTAATTTAATAAAAATTTTTAAAACAAATAATGCATTTACATAATATACACATTTCCTATCAAGCAAATTGAAATTCATGTTCACGTATTTAAAAACTTGTATTTTGACATTTTACCCCTTTTTTAAAAGGAAATGCAAGAATCACACATTTTATTACGCATTATAAAAATGTAACGCCCTTTTTTCTATATGAGCAGGTGCATGCAAACAGTGTTTTGTTAATCAATTAAAAATCATTTGCCGGGTGTCCCAAGTAGATTATCATTAAAAAAGGTATTGTTAATATTGTTTAGACTATTTGAAAAATTTGGGTCCAATTTTATAGTGATAATCGGTGAAAAGGAACTGGGAACCCCCATTAAAATTTTTCCCGAAAATATAATTGTCTTATTCTTCATATTTTTTTAAAAAAGTTATTTTTTTCTGTTACACTGCTGAGAAGTTTTATATATATACCCTTTCCCCAGTATTTTTTTATTTATTTATTTATTTTGGAAATATACAGGCAAAGTACAACTTGATATGGCCTGAATAGGCGCTAACATAATTAATTATTTTCAACATATCACATTGCATATATTAATAGCAAAAAATTGTAATAATTGATATTTTTAATAAATTAATAATATAAACAGAAAATTTTTTAATTTTTTTAATTTGGGGAAATCACACTAAAGTTAAAAATTTTTTTAAATTTTTTTGAAAAACCCAAAGTAGAAAAAAAAGAAAAAAATTTGAAAACCTTAAAATGTTACGAATCAATTTTTTTTTAAAAAGATTGTTAAGAAAGAAACAAAACTTGTTTGAATAAATTTTTAAAGAGATTGAGTATTTATTTAAAAAAAATTTCAATTCCGGGACAATTTTCCAATTAAAATATTTAAGCGGAACACAGTTTTTCCCGAATCGTATTACCCCAATTTATGTTGGGTTTTTTTTTTAAGAAACAGTTTCTGGAGTGTTTATTTTCGTTTTAAAGAAGTTTTCCCCTCTGCAATTCAAACACCCGGATACCTTGACAGGGTTTATGATATTGAAGTAAGAAACGGTTTTATTCACGGGAAACACACCGTCCTTTTTTTCTAATGATTAATTGTAAAAATTTTACCATTGTAAGAAAACGCATGACAAATAATTTGTGCTCATTAAGATTCCAATACTTGAATGCATATCAAACCCGAAAAATACATTTGGTTTTAGATCAACAGGGAAAACAAAAAGAGATTCAATGAGACCCAAAGTTCTCAAATCTGAAAACAAAACCAGTCTTTATTATTTTTACGAAATGAAACTTCAACCTTTTTAATAATAAAAAAAGAACTGTGTATTGTGCTCAAATATCTTTCAATTAAAATAGTGCAATATTATTCGAAAAAAATTTCTGAAAATTATAAAAAAAGTCAGTTAAAATTTTTTTATTAATTACAAGTTTAAAAAGAGTAAAACAAAAAATTTTGTAATTTTAAAATGAAATAAATGAAAAAAAACAGTGTTACATAAAAAACCCCAAAATTAGTTAAAAAAAGGCATGTTAAAAATCACCCCCTTCACGCATATTAGATTTATAAATCCATAGCTAAAAAATTTTAAAAGGGTTTGGGAGGACAATACCCAAACATCCCCTTTTATAGTCAACAACCCATCCCCTTGGGCTCTTTCATTAAAAAAAGTGCACGGGGCATGCTTTAAAAGAAGGTCTTTTCTTCATTTCTGGGGATGGGGGGTGGGTAACTGCAAGAGATGTCCGTGCGAAAGTGGCAGTCCCCGGACCCGGAAGGTGAATAAAATTTTTGCCTCGGGCTTAGAGCCACGGATGACCAGAAAAGGGGTCTTATGACCCTTGGAGTTTAAAAAAAGTTCTGCCACTCTGTTTGCACTCAAAATGCAACTTTGGGAAAAAATCTTGGTAGAAAGAGTAGATATTACCAAAAAGATGTTTTTCTGGCTTCCTCGGGGCCCAAACACTACCTAGTCAGAGGTTTCATTTCCATTATCCCCATGGCCAGGGAAAAGGAAAAAACCAATTTCAAATGATGGAGAATTAAGGATATCTTGATGTATTTGATGTTGGATATATGATTCAAAAACACTAGGAGAAAAAAGGGGAAAAATGGACAAAGGGCCGGCCGGGGTTGAAGGGCCGCGGGTTCCGCCTCGACATAAAATAGTGTTCTGATGCCCTTACGTATTCCCCAAACAGAAAACCCCAAACATAAAAATCACAGTGGTCGTTTTTGACCTAGATTTAAAAAAGAGACTTTAAAAAATTTTTAAAAAAACAACAACTTCCAATTGTCAAAAAAAATTTTTACATATTTGAATTGGGAACTTAAATTTCGTTGCCTAAAAAAACCCTAAGGACTTTTTTCCCTGGGCAAAATAGTATTATAAAACAGAAATTTATTTAATCAAAAATGAAATTTTCATATATGGCCCAAGCTAATTCGATTTTATTTAAAACCTTAAATTCATCTCTCTCAGATATTTCCTACAATATTGCAATGATATTCATTGAAACCAATACATATTTTATTCCCTTTTCTATTTCGTTGGTAAAATAAACATTTTTTATTAAACTGAGTACCACTGAATTTAATAATGTTTTTTCATTACAATATTTCCATAGTTTTTTAAGCTGAGGAACAGTGACGGAAAAAAATTTGGGCCTAATATTGAGTTAAGACTTCATTAAATATTTTACTTTATTTTACTTTCCCTCGAATCCCACCCTTTAAAAAACAATGATATCAAGTAAAAATGGTATTTGGGGGTTTTGGGAAGGGAAAAACCCTGGCTTTTGAAATCACGAACCCCAAAAAAAATATTTCCAAAAAGACTCTGCGAACATGTATTTATTTTTAGACTCGTTTTTTAGGAAAAGGACCTGTGTACGCATGGTACCGAAAAAAAAATTAAAAAACTTTTGACTTCTAAATCAATGTATTTTTTTTTCAAAATTGATATTATACTAAAGGTTATTGGGATTTGAATCCAATGAGAACCCAATATTTCTGGAGGGTATGTTACATTATGCTCATATTGCATTTTTGGGAAACTTTCGGGAAAACGAACTCTTTCTTTTTACTTCACTTTCTTTTCAATACACTATCCGTTAACAAATCTTAGTAAATGTCCCCTTTTTATTAATATCTCTGGGATTTTTAATTTTAAAAATTTAAATAATCTGTTTAAAATTTTCCCATGAACTCTTTATTTTTCTTCCCCGGTATAACTAATTCTACGAATGAAGTTAAAAAAAATTTATAAATTTTTTCCCAAATTTAAAAAAATTGTTTTGGGCAGTAAAAAGATACAAATTTTCCGAACGCATAACCCTAAATTTTCTCATATATTGATCAATTGCACTTTCTTCTTAAGGAGTAGAAAATTTAGTAATGCTACGCGAAAAACGGCGAATTGTCTGCAAAAAAACCCATATTACACCCCCTTGGGGAAAAAAAATGGAAAAATCCATTTTGCAAATTTTAAAAAACCCTCCAAATCGTGGTAGGCCAGAATCCATTTTTTGTGGGTGGTTGTGGCAAAAAAATCGACTGACGGTAAAATGTCGGGTCCGTCCGTCCCGAACAACGCTGGCGGCTAAACCGTTCAGCCGATTTTCACCAAAATTGTTTTACCCCAATCGATCTCTTGATATCGTAGCCCCTTAAATTTGATACCGATATTCAATTGGGGGAAAATTATTTTTCATTGAAGCCCTGGGACATTTTTCAAGTGTTCAAACAAATCCCCAAAATTTTTTTATTACTTTTTTGGGTTGGATAGGGGGAAGGCATTTAAGGGGAATATTGCAGGTCTCATGTTCGAAATTGTTTTTTCGAAAAGTATTCCTACGTAAAATATTGAAATTTGAGTTTTTTCCCCTTGATGAAATTTTTTTCCTTTAAAAAGATAAGATCTTTAAAAAGATCATGTGAAATTTTTTCGAAACTTTTAGTTTTTTCAGCATAAGTTTCCAAAAATTTGGGTGAGAAAGTACGCGCTGTTTTGATCACTAGTATTTTTTAAAACTGTCCTACTTCTAGACATTGGGCCCTTTTCTCGAATAATTGAAGTTTTTTTTCCAGTTTTATTATGACAATGTGGAAATTGAAGTACGAAAGGGGGAAAAAGTAAAATATTGTTTTTTCTTTTATAGAAAAAAGTTCGCTTTTCTATTAAAATATAATTATTATATTAATATATTTAATATTCCCCAAATTATACATTTTTTATTATATTATATATCACAGTAGTATCAAAACTTAAAAAGGGGTTTAACCCCTGAAAACGAAAAAAAATATTGAAAAGATTATGTTCTTTTTGCATAGGTTTTATTATATTTAACTACTTTTTTAAGTGGCAAACAGAAAAACCCTTTAGCCGAATGGGTTTAAAGTCATAGGTACGCTTTAGCTTCAACGTTGTGAGGGCGAATCCCGAAAAGGGGATTTTTCTTCTGTTATGGTGTGATTTGTGTAATATGTCCCAAAATTTTGTAATTAATATTAATTTTTGAAAAAACTTAGGGGCCCTAAAAAGGGCCAGTTTTTTGTCCATCAGTACGACGACCGAAACCTTTCCTTCTGTACTATCTGACCGGAGGCGCTGGTCGTCCCATTTTTGAGGAACTCCCAAAATATTTTTGAAAATTGAAAAAAATTAACTTTTTTAAAATACAAAAAATTGGGAAAAAAGAGATCTTACTGGTTGAAAACTCTTTTCCCAATTCATGTAATAGATAATTTTTTGCGGCAGGAAGAAATATTTCTGTTGTAGTACAATACTTCGTTGTTTTCTTTTAAGCATTATAATTTCCTTTTGAAACAATCAATCAACCATTTGCAGATAATTAAAATATTTTTTAGCATTATATATTCAAAGTTACGTTACAAGTTTTCATGAATAACAATTCAAATTTGTCCGGGAAAATTTTCCCCTTTGTTTGTTAATGGTTTTAAAAAAACACATAGTTACTTTTAAAAACTACCGGGGTTTTGTATTTCAGACTGGGTTTCCGAGAGTTACAGTTCAGTCTTATCGCGTAATTTAGATCACCTTTAAGATATGGGGGGGAAGATAGCAGTTCCCGGATAAAAGCTACTTCGCGAGCCCTACACAAAAAACATTCGAATCGAAATATTTCTAACTAGAATCAACTTTTAGAATAGTATCGCGCTGATGATTCCACATTCTTATCAAAAAATGTGGGGGGGTTTTCTGTAACCTGGGAAATAAATGTTGTACATCCTTTAAAAACAATAAATTTCCCCAAAATAGAATTCATTCTACAACACCCTCAACGGGGCCGTAAGGAATTTTTGTGATAATCCGTGGGTTAAACCAGTAGATAGAGGAATGGAAAGGATCAAATCCCGCCGAATATGGGGGTTTTTTTGATGCCCAGAAAATTAATCACTATCACCAAAAGAGACATTCCAAAATTTTGCAAAGGGGGAACAAAATTTTTTTTGTAAACGATAATGGATTATATTAAGATTTGTGCTGGTATCTTGTATTCCCCAAACAATTGACGAAACGAAATTTGGAAAGATAGCTAAAATATTAACAGTGTCTCAAAATTTCAATATCATTATCATATTTTTTTGTAATCGTTAGAAATAATATGAAAAGTCTGTACCAAGTTGTATAATCACTAGTAATTTAAAATTTTAAAAGTTCTAGAAAATAATCAGAATCCTTAAAAGTCTTGGGGGTTTTTTATAAAAATTTTTCAAAAAAAGGGAATTTCTTCGTTCTTTTTTTAATTGAGAAAGGAATATGTCTTTTTACACGTTTAACAAAGTTCCTTAGAGACTATTACGAACTCATTAAAATTTCCATTTTGTGTTTGTGCCCTTTTTGATAAATGCTAAAGAACGGGATCCCTTAATTGTTTGTAACAATTGATAATTTTATTTTTTTTTGGGCTTCCCTTTAAAATTTTTTAAAGTAATTTTGGGGAGGGAGAGCCACATTTCAAAATGTAAGGGAAATCCAAAACATAATAAAGTAAAAGATTTGACGTGGGCATTGAAAAAAAATCAATATTTTTTTATCATCTCCATTTTTAAAAAAAACAATGTTTTGATACGGAAACTTTGGGGGGGTAGACTGAGACTAAGGCGAGATTTTAATCAGTCCCAATTTCACAAAGAAAATAAGGAATTTTAATTTTTTTAGTTATATCCAATGATTATTCGATGCTTTTTTTAGGTGATCCAATGAAAAAACCTGTCATTTAGTCTCAATATAGGAAAAAAAAAAGGAGGCAAAAATTTCCAATCTCAAAATGTCCGGGGTAAAGTGGGTTTTTAAATCTAAAAATTTTTATTATAAAATTTTAAATATGATAACGGGGGTTAGATAAATAAATATATTATCCGGGATTGTTAAAAACATCAGTTCCCTAATATTGCATTTTTTCCCGAAATTGTACTCTTGGGGAAGAATATGCTTAGAGGGAAAAAATGATTTTATTAAGGGCTTAAATGTTACCTCAGAGAAAAAGGAGAAATTACAGAACAAATTTTCGTATTCAGATACATTAAGGCTTGCAGGTCCCGAAAAGACCAAAACTCCCCTCTGGGGAGCTGGGAAAACGTTTGACACCGGGTTTTTAAAACGGAGGTATTGAGGATCGAGTTCCGGCGATTTTTTTTTCTGTTCCGCGTTCTGTTTTACCTAAGTCTGAGAATTAAAAAATAAGAATGTTTTTGGGGAAAAAACTTGTATTTATTTATTGCTTATAAGATCTTTTTGAACTTTTTTACTATATAATGTGTAATTAGTTTGATCCCTTTTATTTTAAAAAATTTTTTAAAATGTTATTTTTTTATATTTAGTTAGTAAGAATTTAACCTAACCTTGCTTGGAATTAAAATAGTGAACGTTTTTACATTTTTGCATTTTACTTCCCAAAAAAGTTTTTCACAACTCTGTTTACTTTTTTTGGAAATGAAATATGGGGAAAAGTTTATCCCTTTTGTTAGTGATATCCATATTGTGACCTGATAACCTATTAATTGAGTAATTAAAAAATGTAATTCCCCTTTGGGCAGGAATCAAACCCGCATCGTTCGATTTACGACCAGTTGTCCGACCACTCAGCCTTGAAAAATTTTTTTTACAGTTGGGGCTTTGGGGTCGTGTATTTCCCCCCGCATTTGATATTTGTCACCGCTGTCATCATTTTTCGTAAGTCAATATGAAAGGAAAAGGGTTTGGGCCTTTAAGTAATTGATATCAAAGTTGTGACTTTTACACAACGTCGTCCCAAAATTGGAAAATTACTCGTTTTTTCTTTTATTAGATAAATAATTCATATTTTGCAATATGAAACATTTTATGTTAAAAACACCTTGAAATGACAATAGTAATGCAGAAAATTTTTAGTACTGTTTTTTTTTCTCACCTTTTTGGGAAATGCTGTAATACGTTTAGATGGATTTTGAACTATGATAATTCGTTATCTCAGCACAAAACAAAACTTGTACTTTCGTTTTTACTTTTCGTATACCCCACGAATATACGTAGTATAAGTAGTATATTCGTATGGACGTATATACGTAGATATTCGTGCGTATCGTAGTATACAGAAAGTTATGTAATTTCAGCGGAAAATCGATTTCGCGATTAAACGGTAATTTCACGTTTTGGGTCGAGAAAGTGGTTTTATCCCCCGTCCCTCCATCCCCGTCTGTGATCACTACTTAACGCCTAAACCACACGTACGATCCTTTCCAAATTGAAGAAACCCTGTTTTTTTTTGGCTGTAAAGGGAAACTTGGGAAATTTTTTTAAAAATCTTTTAAATTTGGGGGACTTTAAAGGGAAAAATTTCAATTTTTTCAAAATTTTTCAAAAAAGGCTCCTAATTTTCTGGGGAAGAATAAGAAAATACACTTAGAAGGATGACATAGTTCCCAAATTTTTATGGTTAACTCTGAATTTTCGAAAATTTTAAAAGTTTGAACATTTTGGGGCGTCTTCCCCACAACTACAAAATTGAAAAAAAGATTTGTCTTTTAAATGAAATTTGGTTTTCCCTAATTTTTTCTTGCAAAAATCATGTAGGCTTTCTTGAAATGATGGCATTTTTTTGCAAAAGTGCAAACAAAATTTAAAATTTTAAAAAATGGTTTGAAATGCAAAAATGCAATGAAAAACCCTTTTCTTTTTTTACCCCATTAAAAAGTTTCCCAAAAACCCATTTTGCGAAATCCCTACTTTTTTTTTCTTTCGTTGCAAAACATTCCTGTCTTCAGCTAGCAAAAATTTTAAAAAGTATCACTCCCTCAACACATCCTAATATAAAAAAATTGTATAAGTGATCAGGGGTGACGTCATGTAGTTCAGGTCTTGTTTAAGGGAAATGGGAAAACTTTTTGTTCCGTTTGGGCCTGTTCATGCAACTTTTTTTTTACTATTTTGGGTTTTAATTAAAACTTTTCCTTTTTAATAATTTAAAGGGATGAACGGTTGTCGTTTGAGAGTTTTCAAAACGAAGAAGGGGAATAGTGAAAATTTTTATATAAAGAAAAAAATTTCCCAATAACACAGAAAAAAAGGGGTTTATTTTTTTATAAATGTGAGTAGATGAACAAAAAAATAATAACTGCGTAATGATAGGTGATTTTTTTTGAAGCCCAAAAAATGTTTTTTTTGGGTTCTAGTAATTACTTGAGAAATGGATTCTGAATGTCGGGCCGGGCGAAACTTGTCCGCTAGCCCAACGTTATCACGTCAAAAATCTCATGGGCGAGGCGATAAGGGTTGGGGCGGGTAGGGGCCGGGGCCTGCCCGGGAAAAAATTTCGAGAATAGTACTGGGAAATGAAACATTCTTAAGTAAAAATTAACTATTTTATAATTCCGCAGATTTTTTGCTTTCTTATTGTCTCTTAAAAGGTAATTTATTTAATTTTTAAATTTTCAGTTTTGGGGAAAAACAAGAGTTTGAAGACAAAATTCGTAAGATTCTTAATTGATTTTCCGGGAAAAGCTTCTCGTCTGTGTTGGTAGGGGCAATCCTTAGGTGCGTGGGTTCACAATGAGGAACGCGTGTTCAAATCCCCTACGATATCAGCGGTTTTTACTTGACGAGCAATGAAAATATTTCCTAATAACGATGTCGAGAATGTTCTAAACTTTTTTCTTTTCAAAAAGATACCATTACAAAACTCGGGGAAAAAATTTGATGTACTTTAATTTTGGGCGTTTGCCAATTTTCCTCCCCATATTTTCCTGTTTTTTAGGCCGTTTTTGGTTTTTTTCATTGGTACCTTTTTCTTCCCAACCCTAATACAAGTATTACGTCCTTTTTAATTAACTTTTTTTTTGTGTCTCACTGTTCTTTTTTCAAGGTTTTTTAGCTGAAATTTTTTTTTTGCTTTTAAAAATTAAAAAAATGCTTACACTTCGCTACTACCAAAATATGAAGAACTAGAGGTGCTACAGAATGGGGGAGACCCTTTTTCGAGCAAAAAGTTTATAACTTCCTTTTGTGGACTGGTTTTAAGGTTCTTTCCAGCTCACCAAAAGGGTTTTTGCCGTTCTCTTGCCAGCTGACATCTATCGCCGCACAAAAAAACATTTTTTTCAATTTTCTCAACTTTTCGATTCAAAAAAAACTCTTTTTTACAGGAATCTATTGAGTTTTTTAAAAAATTCCCCTAAAATCATTTGAAGCACTTTTTACTCACAAGTTAAATAAATACAAATTTTTCAAATGCTCATATTAACAGCCCGGGGAGGTATTTCAAAAAAATTTCATTTGTGTAATTTTTAAAAACAATAGAATAGAGCAATATCTCGTTTTGTCATCGGATATCTGATTTGGCATTTTAAAAAAAAATTTAAAGAAAAAATTTGGGGTTTTGGGAAAAACTTGTTTAAATTTTAAATTGCAAATATTTTCCCCCTATTTTGGGAAAACCCCCAAAAATTTAAAAAAAATTATGACCTTATTAAAAATCTAAAATAAGCAACACATTTTTTGAAGCAAAAAAATTTTATCTTTTTTAATTTTTTTAGGTTTAGTAAGACGCCCAAAATATTCAAATTTTTGCGATTTTTCAAAATTCGGAATTAACCTGAAATTGAAAATTCTACCTTTTTTTAAGCGTATTTTGCTATAGAGTAAACCCGTCTAAAGAAATTTACAGAAAAAATTTGGGGGCCTTTTTTAAAAAATGTTAAAATCCCGGGAAAGGGTACAAATAGTCCCCAAAAAAATTTAAAGAATGTTTTTTTAAAATCGCATGGGTTCAGCTCAAAGGGGAAAACGACAGGGGTTTTTTCCCAAATTTTGGAAAAAAACGTAGATGGTTTTTGGCGCTAGAAATTGTATCAGACGGACAGACAGACATTTTTTTCCAATTTTGTTTTTTATCACGGATCCACAAAAATGGAATTAATGACTTCACCGCGTGTTAGAGGACTTTTTTTTTAATTTAGCAACTTTTTGATTCAGTTTTCGTCACCCCGAGCGCGGGAATGATTTTTTTGCAGAAAATGCGCAGTTTTTTTGCGCAGCATTATATAACATTCTCTATAATACTCATTACTCTTTTATACGTAAGTATACGAGAATGTAATATGAAATTTTGTTAACATGCGTCACGCAGGGTAAATTTTTAAAGGGAAAAAGTTTGAAGTTGAAAAAAAAAATTTTTGGTTTTTTAAAAAAGTATTTATATAATAAATATTCGATTATTAGTTGAAGTAAATTATTTATCATGCCCCTTTGCTAACATTCTGAAAGGCTCATTGTTGTGAATGATATTGATTAATAAACAAGTCCATTATTAAATATTCTTCCAATCATTCATTCAAAGTATTACAAAATATTTTTTCTAAACCATTTTCCAAAAGCGGATCCCAAAAAAAAAAGACTCAGGGGCATGCCCCTCTTCATCCTAGAAAATATTCTTTCTCTCTCCTTTAAAGAACTAGTGGTAAACTAGTAATGAAGGGTGAAGATGAAGATCTTTTTTTTTATATAATATTATTTCATCAGAAAAAAGTTCTTTTCCCCCCTTTAAATTGACGTTGAAAAAAACTTGTTTCTTTTTTTAAGGGGACACCCAATAAGTCATGCCAGACTTGTAAAACAAAATGTTGAAAAGGTTTGATTAGTGCATAACCCCAAAAAACTAAAAAAAGTTTTGGATATCTTTAAGACTTTGAGAACGGGTGCAAAACCTTTTGAATTCATACATAAGCGATTTCCGCTTTTTTTGGGGTCAGGGATCATTTAAAAAAAGGGGAGAAATAATTTTTTTTTATCTTAAAATTTAATCCAGAAATTTAAAAAAAACATAAAAAAAGGGAGACTCAAAATAAATAATTTTAAAATGAAGACAAAATGGTTGTAGGGGGAAAACTCGATATGATTAGAGCAGAAATAGGTATATTTCCAGTAGGAAAGGAATTTAAAAATATTGGAGTGATTATTAGAAGGGGGTCTTAAAATTTTGGGTTTTTTAAAAAAAAGCTAGGGAAGGCCAATTGTTAGTGGGGGTTTATAATATTTTAAAAAAAAAATTTTTTGGAAAAAAAACTAAGAGACAATATAAAGAAATTTTTGGGGAGCTGTGTTACGTATGAATCGGAAATTAGAATTAAAAATGATGCAATAAACCCCGGGTTTAAATGCTATGAAAAAGAATTTTTTTGGGGAAAGATGTTGTCAGATACTGTTTGGGTAGAATACTAAACGAAAGGGTTAGAAGATAATAATGATTGAGAGGCAAGGGCGAAAAAAGAGAATCCCAAAAAATAATGGTATGCTGGGAAGATTTGACAGAATATCAAAATTATCTTTGAGTGAAACCCTTTTGAAAAAAGAAAACGAGGGGAAAGGGCCCAAAGGGAAAACTTTAAAAATTTGTCATCGATTTGACAATGAAAGGGGAGAAGAATAGAGGGGAAAATGCCTGCCGGGAAAAAAAAACATTGGGGTGGATTGCGAAAAAAGGCATTAGAACTGTAAAAAACTTGCTTAAAAATTAAAAATTTAAATTTCCTTAAACCCGATAGGGAAAAATACGGTGAAGAAGCCTTGTTATTATGTGCTAGCACAGAAGCGGGGCAATTTTTTAAGGTCTTGGGGAAAACCAAAAACCAAAAACAAAGTAACGTTCTTATTTTTAAAAAATTAAATGAAAACAAAGAAAATTTGATTATTTTCTAGAAGGGGGCCTTTTGATCAAATTTAGATATTCCTATTTGGTATTTATGATATTTTTTAACCCTTTTTCCATTTTATCGGCATGATAGCTTTTTTAATGGGGAAAAAATTTTCCCCAATTGACAGGTCGAAACGTAAATATTGTATTTAGGTAAAAAAAAGATGATTGAATAATGTTTTCGAAAAATTGACGGGAGTGAAGTAAAAAGAGAAAATTATCAGAATAATTATAAAATAGTTATAAAATTAATTATCAGAATAATTATAAAATAGTAAATTCATATTTCTTGTATGTTGCACCAATGAATAATGTCAATTCCACAATTAAAAACTATTTTTGATCCACCAATAACATATGTGGGTTTTTTAACCGGAAATCTTTCGCTTTACGGCGATAAATTTAACCCGCGGAAAAATGTTCGGAGTTTATCGACGAATTACAAAATTAAATTTCAATAGCCAGGGGGACTTACAGTATTCCAAAAGGGAGATTTTTTTTAAAACCCCGACATTTTTTTTCATCATTTTTTCCCCTCATGGGCCCAAAATTATTCTCAAGTTAATTTGGGAAAAATCTAGTATCACTTTCGGAATCCTAAGACTTAAGTAAAAAAGGGAAAGCAATGGTGGCCCTGAAGATTTTGGGTTTCGAAACCCCAAAAGCGATAGCATAGATTTTCCTTCTTCCCGACCTTGATTAAAAATGGTCGCCAATGTGCGACCAAATGCCAATGAATTATAAATTTGAGGTTATTTCGTTATTATTTAGATTTTCTTTGTAAAATCGTCTCTGCGTGAGATATACTATATACGAACACAAACTATCAATCAATGGGCAGTACATTTTAAAACGTTACATTGTAATATAGTAGCAATGCGTTTCAACAATAATAAATATTGTAGTTATAGTTTTAAAATTCAACCTTAATTCATATTATAGTACTTTAATTAAATTACTTTATAAATATTTATAACTTAAATGAAATTTTTCCCAAATAAAAAAAATTAATTGCTTATTTTGTTTACAATATTTATTAACAATTCATTAAAAATTATAAATATGCAGTGCAATATTACTGAAGATGCGTTAGTGAACACATCCAATTTTAAAAAAAAATGTATGAAAATAAGAAAATTTTTTTTAAAAAATTGGTTTCATTTTCTAACGATTATCGTGACACAGATTTCCGAAGTTTGACAATATTTTGAAACATTATTAACAATTACAATTTTGAAATAATTTATGACAGGAGAATCTCTAGTGATTCTTAATGGATTAGCAAAAACAGTGTTTGCATAGGTCTGCTTATCTAGAAGAAGTGGGTGTAACATTCCGATGACGTGTAAAAAACTTTGTGTGCATTGCTCGTCTCTCGAAAATAAAAATATCGTAATGTAAAAATATACTTGCTATAATAATATAAATATATTAATTTCATTGCGGAAATCATACATAAATTACATGTAAGTAATATATTGATATGAGTGTGTGTGTATGTGTTTTGTGTGTGTGTGTGTGTGTGTGTGTGTTCCTCCAATGTTCACGCAATAGACAAAAGCTGGTGTTTCTACCTTTGCAAACATTAAGATATTAAAATGTTATATAAGAGTCATATGTCGTTTTTGATTCTCACGCAAAAATCCTCAAAGACTAGGTATCACATATGATTTTTAATATTTGCGGTAAAGAACTCCATGTAAAATGCAATCACCCTAACGTTAGATTGAAGAGGTAATTAATTGTGATCCCCAAAACAAAAGATCAAAAATCATTCATTTGCTTACAGCTGCACTTACCAATCATAATGTCCGCAGTAGAAAACTTTCATTGTGAGTAAATGAACTTTAAATACTTTAAGTTTCTTTACAATAGTATTTTACATATCAAAACTATTTTATTACAATGTTAATATCCGTGACCATATAGTATTTTTTATTTGGGTCATCTGAGAAATTGATGATGAAGTATTTCACAACTGAAAGCTGCTATCTCGGAGACGTGTTTGTGAAACTGACTCTAAAACATTTCTTTATGTTATTAATTTTTCTAATAAAATAACTAGGTTAGACAATGCATACAATGCAAATTATTTGCATTTTATATTAAATATTACAATAATAAACGACGAAATGTAGACATGGAGCTTAATAGTCGTTGTCCAGTGTTATTTTTTGCAAAAAACCCGTTTTATAACAGTTTTAAAATATGTTTTTACTGGGAAATTGCATGCCTTTATTTATGTAATTAAATGTATAAACAAAAATTTATGTAAAACTGTTGGTTGATTTAATATTTATATTCAAATATTTACTATAATATAACTCGCCATCACCGCCATTTTGTAATGTTCAAGATTAATAGTCCCGCCTCCCTGAAATGAAGCTAAAGCGGATTGGTCAGCTCGATCCCGCAGGGCGGGGCAGGGGTCGGAAAACTCTGGTAAAGTTCGGCTCAGGACATCGCCCATTTTTTGTGCAAGCGAGGGTACACTCAATACATTGATTATTATTAGCGCACTGTTACTTTGCCATTCGTTCATTTCGTCCTACTAATTTTTGTTTTAATTACTCATTAATGCTTTCACATGAAACGGAACCCAAGCAGGCATCCATAACTCTTGCTCGCAGCTGCGGCTGAGGAAGGACATCTGATTTGCAGAATTTCGCGTAATTTGTAGACGCAGCTCTCAGCTCCATCTTTTCATTAATAAACTTGGCAGGAAAATTAATGAAGTCTAGAAAACGGCATCCGTAAGCTCGAGCTAAATGAGATTTTCTCTGGTGATTCATTACTTCTGATCAGAGGTGTGCAAGTGTGCTTTTTGGTCACGCCGGTTCTCGACTTGGCGGGTTACTCGGTTCACTTCTTATCTGATAATGGACCTACGTAAGGTAATTGAATAGTTTCAAGTCTTATTCATAATCTAAATATGTCTCGTGCATTGTTTTAAATTGTTGTACTGTTTTAAATTGTCATACTCACTTGATCGAAAAGGACAATAAATGAATAATAACAATTGAGAGAAGAAGATATAAGCCGAAAATTAAATAGATTTTATAACATGTGTGGGACAATAAGAAGAACATTAAAAAATAAGACTTTAAAACCACGCAACTCAAATTCCACAAAGCAAAGGCAGTTCCCATGCTAACTTATGCATGCGAAAACTGGACCATAAATAAAACAGACAGAAGAAAAATAGAAAGCGTCGAAATGAAATTCTTACGTTCAGTAGCAGGTTGCAAATCTTAGATAGACAATATAATGATGACATCAGAACCGAACTGAATATATTCAATCTGATAGACAGAATTAAATTGTTTAGGTGCAGCTGGCATGATCATATCCAACGCATGCCTCCAAACAGAATTCCCTTATTAATGTACTAGTATAATCCTAAAGGAAGAAGAAATGTATGCCGCTCCTTAACAAGATGGAGAGACTCACTCTCTTGATGTGTAAACAGACCTTAAGGCCAAAATCCATGAAGAAGAAGAAGACAATTGAGAGATTGTTGACTCATTACGGAAGGGATCACTTATCTAAAAATATTCTTTCATAAAAGTAGAATTTTTAAGTAAAGAGAAGCAATCGCACAGAATGAAGACTACTTGGTTCGCAAGTTCTCTTTCATACTAGAGAGATTTCCTAATTCTAATAACAAGAAGATGAATTTCGAAATTATTCCATTAGTAAATCAGCTTGACGTTTCCTATCAATATCAGGGAATTCTTGATAACTTGTGACGTTGAGACTAAGATGATTAAATACGTAATAAATGATGTTTGTAATATAAAAGAAAAATCATATCTGACAAGGAAATAAAAAAAGAAAAGAAAATACTAATTAGTAAAAGTAAACACTAATTGCTAATGTATCATGACTTATGTTTAATCTCCCTGATATATCTTTCTCAATTTTGGGCATCTATAATAGATTAATAAATTGCCATAAAAATAATAAATTGATTTAAATATTTCACTGCTTTAGGTTCATTCTGTAGAACAAAACGTTCTAATTACTTTTCATAAACAGAGCTTAAATTATTTCATTTTTTTGTGAAACTTGTTTCTCGTTAAGTATTGCATTGTATGTTATAAATAAAAATTTTGCAATTAATTTCTACTTTGTTTTATTTTAACATTAAAACAATTTAAAAATGTAATAATAATTAATTTTAAATATCCAGGATTTTTTGTTCAGGTAGAGAGCTATTTAATATATTCCTTCGTAGCCATTCACAATAGGTAAGTCTATCCACTTGACTGTCTTCCTTACTTCCCCGTGATACAATGCAGCCGCTACTTTGAAACAAAGCGAGACCTTATCGTTAAAGGGCTTTTTGGTCCGATGGAGTGGAACGTAAGCACATACTCGGTGAGAACGAGCCGAGAGGTTAGGGGTAAGAAATTGGATTTGCGCCTCCGCAAAAGCACTTACCGAAGCCGCATTGGCGAGCTGAAGCGTGTAAATCAGCTTCCAAACTCCCGCATGCTCCAGCTCGCACGAAACACGACGATGCAAAGGGTACGTCATTTACATCTATTGAATAGGCCATTTTATGGGTTCTTCATATCCCCAAAGTGGATTTTTCTTGCTCGTATACGTAGATCCATCTTTTGACCCTTGGCACAATCAGATCCACCTTTTGGCCCTTGATGCCGAAAAGGTGTTTTTCTCGAAACCTCTACTCGTCGTTCTGTCTGATCGGGGGCCGTAGCTCAGTGCATCAACTGATGCCACTGCAGCGCCTCTGACCAGGAGGTCGTAGGTTCGAGTCCTGACGGCGGAAGGATTTCGACACTAACTTTTCAGCTAGATCGAATTCAGTCACTGCCTGGAGGAGAATTCTAGCGGCCGGCTGCTCTGATCGGTAGTTTTCCGGTTTCCTTCCGGAACCGCAGCAGTACCCTACCAAACGGGCCACGGACCGCGGCGCGATCTGTGCTTCCTCTTCCTTGGCATATCCTCTCCCCTTACACACACACTTACACTAACATACACTTCACTTCCACATATTCCGGGAGACCGGTCGGGAGCTTAGAGCTTGTCCCGGCTGGCGGGAGAGTCCTGGTTAGCGGGAAACCCCACTAGCCGACGGTATGTCGGCGCCGAAAAAAATGCACTACACTAACGGGACTAATAACCGAAGTAGTTGACGCGCCCGGAAACACGAAAAAATCAATCAATCGTTCTGACTTGTCCACACTAACGCCCAACGGTTCAGAATATTCTCTCTCTCTCTTTTTTTTTCAAAAACTGTTCTAATTGTTTTTGCTCGAGTAAATGAGCATGCACAAAAAAAGTGCAGATCCAATTTTCATTAAAACATTTGAAATTTCGTAAATACCAAGAAGTTAAGAACAAAGGTGGATTCGTAAGCTTTCAGACCGGAGCAATTTGGTACTTCGCTGTCCGGTATGTGCAGGTTAGCTCAGAAGGTGGTCATAACCTGATGGCTGAAACACCAACTACAGCGACTGCGACGCGATTCAACACGGACGGCCAAGTACAAACTTAAAAATTGTTTCACCGCTACCTCAATTATATTATTAAAGATAATGATTTTCTCTTAATGCAATCATTTATTTAGAATTAGGTCTTTAAATAATGTCACGTATAATTTTTGAAACTCTTAATAGTTTTCACATTTTGTTGTGGAATCCTGACAATTTAAAAAAAAAATTTTCGTTTTCAAATGTTTTTGTTTAAATGAATTTCTGCTATTCTCCGAATTAACGATATTTGCTTAATAGCCAATTTTTATGTAAACCTTCAAAATTTCAAAAATTGTAAAAGTGAAAATATTTCTCGAAACACCAGTTACATTATTAATTATAGAGATTTATTTCTTAGTGAATATATTCCAATATTAGATCTTTAATTATTTCGTACACTTTACTCCAAATATTAGTCGTTTCCGCATGATTATAATTAGAGAATTTTGAATCTTGGTGGGAATGTGCGTTTTTGATCACCCTTTCTCCGATTGTTGCGCACGTAATGTACACATCCAAAGAAGTATTTAATATAACGATGACCAATTATTGATTACTTATCTGCAAACTTCTCTGTGATAGTGAAATTTCTGTACTATAATGAACTTTTATGTAATGACTACATTATGCAACTAGCTGCAGTCATCATTAAAAATTTAATGGGAGTAGAAATATTTTAATTTGTCAGTGTTATTTAATGTGTTCATGTTATCAGAATTGTTTTATAATTTAATATCGCACTTAATCCGATCCGGGTCTTCGTTTTAACTCGCAATTAGTAATACAGTAGAATTAACCTGTCGTCAGTTTTTTTTCTTTTTCTATTTATCGTTATATAATAAATTATATTTGTTTGAATCATTAATAAATAATACTTTGTGTTTATTTCAGGTAAACATCCTTACTGCAATTTCTCACTGTCATATTCAACATATGGTGAGTACTGGACTTAAATATTAATTTAACATGTGTAATTAGATGTTGACCCTTTATAAAAATAGTAACGGAATATTATTGCGTTTTTGTACCAATATAATAAAGTTTATTTACGATCAGATTTTTTTACTATCCCTGACTGAATTGTAATGTCTTTCGAGATGTTATGAGATGCATACAAACAAAACTTGATTTAATGCAGGGATTCCCATACGGGTCGGTATAAACTAAAATGTCGATGACATTTTAAAGGGGGAATGAAGATCGAGGAGGTCTATATGCGAATATGGACGGGGATTAATAGGTGTAATCAAGATCCTATTGATTACAAAAAAATATTAAAGGAACATTTTAGTTAATATTTTTCAGATTTAATGCAGTAAAACAATAGTAAAATACAAAAATGCTCTCGTTGTTTTGTATCGATCTCGTTGTATCGATCATTCATAGGATGAGGGACGTAGCTAGGCTGGGACGTAGCTAGGACGTGCAACCAGTGCACCGCACCGGATCTCCAAAAGTAAAAATAAGCATTTTAAAATAAATTAAAAATAAAAGGACTTCCGCAGACGGATATCGACAAAGAATAAAATAAATCGCATCCCAGGCATATTTTCCCTATTGCACCAGCCGCATTCTTAAACCAATTAAATTTCAAACTCTTAATTTTAGGTTTATTGCAGATAGGAGCCCCTTTTGACTTTCTGCTCTGGAGCATCCGAAAACTTAGATACACGAAGTTGAGATGTTTAGAAAACCCAACAAATTATAACTATTTATTCGAAACGATATTATAACGCAAAAAACTACTGCATATGCATGGAGAAAACTAAGGGAATTAAAATTTGCTCAACATTTTGTAACTTTTACACAATAAAAAGTATTAAACACTTGTTAATAATTCGTTGATTTCAAAATTGAATGTTTCCTGTTCTTTTTTCAAGTGTCAGGCACAAATTCATACAGTTTCTTCGAAATGCATTTCCTACGAAGCTATTTAGTTCCGTACATTGGGAATCACGTTTGAAGCGAAGAAACCTTTTAATCGTCCTTTGTAAAACGTTGCAGTAGTTTCGCAGTTGCAGTAGTTGAGCAATTATTGAGTTCCCTACATAGGGAATCATAGACGCAATGTGAGTTTGAAGTGACGAAACTGTTTAATCGCCCTTTGTAAAATGTTGCCTTGGCACAGTCGGGGCGGTTTTAGCAGAAGCAATGAAACCTGATTCATTCCGCCCCCGCCCCCGCCCCCGCCCCCGCCCCCGGGCCAGCCAGACGCCAGACAGCCAGTTTCCCCGGACGACCGGGTGACGCAGGGAATGAGTAAGCTTAAGCTTTTGCGAGAGAGTGCCGACTGCGTTTGCTCAGGGCATCAACTGATGGCGATGCAGTACGTCTGAAGAGTAGGGAGAGGATTTTTATGCTCTAAAAAATCTTCAAATATGCTTTTTGACCTAAAAATACCTACATTTTTTACCTAAAAATTCTTAAATATACTTTGATATGTAATTAAATATAACTTTGATATGTAATTAAAATTAGCAACATATAATTTCCTCCATTAACCTTTCTTGATAAAATTCAGAATCAGCTTGAAATGAAAAGATGGATTATATTATGTTTGCACAAAAATATATTTTGCCTCGCGGGAGAAATAATTGAAATAAATATAAACCGTAGTGAAGTGCATTGTGTGCCTTGTTAAATTTCTCCTGCCTGGTTTAAAAAACATACGATATAAAGAAATGTCCTACATATGCATAAGTAATGTTTCATCTATAGAAAAGAAAAAAACGCAAACTGTGTTAAGCTCTTTGTAACGATGAATGCTCACAAATAAATAGATCATATGAAAAGTTACTATTTTAACGAAATATGCAAAATATGCCCTATAATTACATGAATATGCAGCAACAGGAAAATGTCCAAATAGAAAAAAACAATAATCCTCGCGATATTACTGTCAGCCCCTGGCTAGGAAAACCCGACATCTGAGAGAGAAAAATCTGCCCAATTGCGCCAAATGACTGTGTGGTGAAAAAAACGTGAGCGGTGAAAATAGACACCTCTGACACCTTGGCTGATAATTTCAAAATAGCTGCGCGAGATGTTTAAAACTAAATAATCCAATACATAAAGCCTACTTATCAAGAGATTTCAATACTTGTACAATTTGTTTAAACAAGTGACACGATGTATGTCTTTTTAATGGAAAATAAAAAGTGGGTTTTGTCATGTTTTCACAATAGTTGCAAGATGTTCAATACCACTACACTTGTGCGTGGGACATATGTTTTACAAGCCATTAACATTTGAATTGTGGGAATTCTGATTTGGTGTTGTTGACGTTCTTATAAGAAGAAATAAAAGAGGTCATCTTCGTCAACATACTAACTTTATTAAGATAGCCGGCTTTCTTCTGTTTCCTCTGGGCACAGCCGACCGACTTTTGCCGAAAGCAGCGAGGTAAGCAAAGCGGCTCAACTTATTATTCAATTATTTCTCCATCTTTGTAATAACATTTGATATCAATTATTATTACTATCCCCCATTTCTTAATAT
Source organism: Teleogryllus oceanicus (assembly GCA_964035755.1). Classification (NCBI taxonomy): domain Eukaryota; kingdom Metazoa; phylum Arthropoda; class Insecta; order Orthoptera; family Gryllidae; genus Teleogryllus; species Teleogryllus oceanicus. The sequence goes on from CAXIVR010000013.1 coordinate 55,682,572, forward strand.
ATATATATATATGTATATATATAAATTTTGTTTTTCTTTCTTTTGAATATGAGAATGTATATTTCTTCACATATATTTATAATCTGCAATTTTATCTGCTACACGTTCCTTAACTTTTGCAACATATAATGTCTTTCTTTATTGATTTTTTGTTTAATTTGAACTGCTACTAATCCTCCCGCTGCATTTCCTTTTTTTGAAATTGCATCTGCTATCTGTAACTAAATACATTAGATGTATCCATTAATTGTAATTTAATTTTCTATCTTATTGTGTATTTACTTATAATTTTGTTATATCTTTCTGTATCTTGTAGACTGACGATGACGGCAAAGCCGTCGAAAGCCGGCTATCTTAATATAGCTAATATGTTGACGAAGATGACCTCTTTTATTTCTTCATCAACATTTGTACATTTTTAGGAAAATGTGTATACTATTGATGATTTAAGCAACAAAAAGCATCGCATGCTCCAAATCTTCCCGGGAGAAAACGAATTCCGCCCATTGGGCGAAATCCCGCAAAATAAAATTTCTTCCGGCACGTCGACGTCCTTTTTCCACACACTATGGCATCCCCGCCTCTGATCGAGAGATCCTAGGTTCGAGTCCCGACAATACAACTTTTTAAACTAGCTTGATAGCTAGGTCGAGTTCAGTTGCTGTCTGGAGGAGAGGCAAAAGCCGGAGTCTCGTTTACAAGCCGCTATTGCATATCGAAGCGTCAGCTGCTGTATTATAACGTATATAATACATAACATACATGTGATATACAATTGTATTATTATTATACGTATGTATCACATACGTATTACACACACGTATAACACACACGTATGTATACACATACACGTAATATACACATACACGTATGTATACACATCGTAGTATACACATACTATATACATACACTAACGTATTTTACATACACGTATTTTACATACACGTATTTTACATACGATACGTAACGTATTTATATACACACATACACATATGTATCCACATACGTATATATACACATATCGTATGTATATACATAATCTCAATGTCTTTGCCAGTAATACGGAAAGATAAAGGTCGGTGATTACCACAACATACGCTAATGACTTTCTACAGGAATTGGTAGAAGGACCATCAAAACATGGTTTCTGGCTACACCACGTGTTAGAGGATTTTTTTCTAAAAGCAACTGGAACATTTTATCCACCTTTTCGTTACCATGTAATAAGAGCTTTTCTGCAGAAAAATCTGCAGTTTTTCGCACAGTACATAGCCTCCTCTCTACAGCGAAAGCGGTACCGATAAAGTAAAATGTAACACAGTGGAATTGGAAACTAAACACCATCTGTCTCAACTGCTTTAGCCTTAGAAACGACACACTGGCAGTCTGCTCCCTGTATATCGCACAACTGCTTTTACTCGTCGTTATAACGACCTTCGTCTACCCTGAATACCTCGTGTTAGGTAATGAAAACTTCATCTAACTTTAGTTCGAAGTATGCTTCATAGCTGCAGGTATTTCGGTCTTTACCCACACACTTTGGATTCTGAGAACATTAACTGGGTAATTCGAGAATTAAAATATTGGTAATTTATCCAAAACACACACATTAAACATCATGTTTTCGTTAAATCGAAATAGTGAAGTTCTGGCATTTGCAACACTCATTAATATTTTCATTTCCGTTACAAAATCAGGTCAAGTTGTTTTAGTTTATAGCGTGAAACCGTCTGTTATTAAGAGATGATGAAGAAGAGAGAAAACAAAAAGAAGTTAGGACTACCGAAAACATACTAGATATAATCGTGCTTTCCAAGAGAGCGTCGACAGTAAGATAGGAAATAAGGAAGTTCACAGTTCAGTAGTTCCACACACATTTCATTTGCCAGAAAGCCTATTTCTGTGCAATTCGAGTCAATCAAGAAGAATATGCGTAGGATGCATGGTTTTAGTCTCTCCGTTCGAGATCGTTTCGATGTTTTCGGTTTTAAACGTCCATCCAGACTACACGTTGTGGATCCGGAGAGCAATAAAAGCACAGCAATGTTTTCAATTAATATTCAATACGAGTTTTAAAAGCTTTAAAAGCCAGGAGGTCGCCCAAAGTTAGAGAGAGAGAGAGGGAGAGGGAGGGGGCAAGAGAGAGAGAGAGGGAGGGAGAGCGAGTGCGTATGTGTCTGCGTGCACTCACCCAACCGTTGAGACCCACACGCTCTTACTTTCACTCACCGCCAGCCGAACAAAACCCCAAAATGTTGGCCAAAAGTTGAGAATTGTGTTCGGTAGTTGAAACTTTTGTTCGGCTAAAATTTGTGTAAAAATTTATTATGTTAAAACTAAAGAAAAAAATAATGCTTATTTACACAAAAATCGGTTTTAATTTCAATGGTTTTTAATTGAAGGGGACCCGGAATGAGTTTTTGGTTTAAAATTTCCAAATTTTCATTCGCGTTTTTTTTTCAATCTTTAGACTTCTGTTTGTAATGGTTGTTTAATCGTGTCAATACGTTAACTATAAGTATTTTTTTATTTTTTTTCCTTGACTGAGCTCCAGTGCACACAAGTACATTGGCAGAAAAAAATTAGTCAAGTAATATGTAAGACGGAATCGATCGGGACGCAAAACATTCTGATTTTGGGAGGTTTCCGTTATATGCAAGGTGGCCCATTTTATGACACTAGTAATATAGGCGTTTCTGTCTTGAAAGTAGTAAATTACAGGATATAACTATCAAAGTTCATTAACATACAAGTATTTATAGAAGAAATCACCAATAAATGAATATTAAACACTCATTGTCAGCTTCTGAGAGGGAGTTGAAAAATACACATATTACTGGCTGTATTTAGACCGCTTGCTGTCTTTCAATGCACAATGCCTGACAACCTAGAACTATGTCTAGAACCCCATCTCGATCAGGTTTTTCGTCCAGTTTCCCTGATCCATTAAGCAAATGCTGAGATGGCCCCTTGTTTTGCTTCTGGACATAAATGTAACTTCATTTTCTGTGCACGTCTTCTAGAATTCAGTGGGAAATTCAATTATTCAAATTATCGTTTCCATGTTGTCGCGGCAGGAAGTATTATTCCGAAGGACAACATGGATAAGAGCCAAAATGCCTTTTTATCCTTGAAAATATATTTTATTACATAGGTGCTTTTTTTTCTCTCTCCAATTTTAAGTAGTATATGACTTAGTGTAGGGATCACAGAATTTTGAAAATGTGCACACAATTCACTTTTCCCCATAGCACGTCATACGCAGTTTTTAACTGCTTTTTTGACTAAAATAAATAAATAAATAAATGTCTCACATGGCCTTCAGCAATGCATATTTTGTCGAGGGGTTAAGATTTTCAACGTGGGAAAGGGAGACGCATGAATAGGAGCCATACCCGTACACCTTCCCACGCTCAGAGAATCGAGAGAGAGGGAATTCCCCTACAGCCTACTCCTTGCTACAAACGAACGCAAGATCGGATTCTACGTTGACAGCTAAAGCCCCTCTCCTTCAATGAAGAACTTCAATGACTAAATCGCGTGTCATAAATATAGAGAATTTAAAACAAGCTTGCGGAAGGATTAATTTCATTAAGTTCTCCTATTGCATTGATTCATAGGAATTCCGTTTTATAAATATTTTTTTCTCCTGCAGGTCATGAAAAACCGTTCCGTTTCCGCATTGGAGAGGTTCCGTTTTATGTTGTGTAAAATGCCATTTAACTTCACGTTCGGAAGAAATTTTCCGGTTAAGGCAGGTTTCCGCCTAGTACAGATTCCGGTAGAGACAGATTTTACTCTAATTGGAGATGATAAATGCAGTAAATTTGTTAAGGGGCATGAACATTTTGAACTTATTGATATATCTATTTTATTTTTTACTTTATCAGAAAATGTGTTATGCAAAAATTGTTGCACATCCGGCTTGAGTTAACTGTAAACTTTATTACGATAATTGTAAGTTATGGTGCAGGTCTCTTTTGATGTCTGAAATATGGAGCAATTTTCACGTAAATCTTTTGTTAATATATAAGAAACATTTTTCAGCTTCTAATTATGAAATGATGCCGGAATTTGTAGGATTTATTTATGCAAATAGTATACATAAGCGGTTTTTTTTTTTTTATTCAACAAAATGGATTATTTTTAGGAGGAAAAATATAACATTTACAAAGATATTGTATCAAAAAAAATTTTTAAAAATTTTTATACGGAGTTGTCCAAATATTCATATCTTCCTCTCGTAAAAATTTGAATTCCCGAAGTTAATCAGGTTTTTGAGTAAATGTTCCTGAAACATCAGCTAATTTAACATTAGTGGGATACGGCATTTTGGGTTCCATTAAATAATTTTGTCAGCGTCCTGATCTACTTACTGATTCTGATCTACTGATCTTACTTACCACTTCCTCCTGGTCCATCATTTAAACGGAAAATGTTATTAGGTTTTATTCTCAACCGGCCGGGCCGGAGCGGTAGCTCAGTGCATCAAGTGTCACTGCAGCGCCTCTAACCGGGAGGTCCTAGGTTCGAGTCCTGTCGGCGGCAGGATTTTCGACACTAGCTTTTCAGCTAGGTCGAATTCAGTCGCTGTCTGGAGGAGAATTCTAGCGCACGGCTGCTCTGATCGGTAGTTTTCCGTGGTTTCTCCGATCAACACCAGGCGAATGCCGGAGCAGTACCCTACCAAACGGGCCACGGACCGCGCGCGATCTGTCCTTCCCCTTCCTTGTCCTATCCTCTCCCCTTGCACACACACACACACTTACACTAACATGCACTACACTACCACATATTCCGGGAGGCCGGTCGGGAGCTTAGAGCTTGTCCCGGCAGGGGCGGTGCCCCGTTGGTGGGAGAGTCCTGGTTAGGGGGAAACCCTACTAGCCGACGGTAGGTCGGCGCCGGATCTCGCCATCCAGCGGGGGAAGATCACCGCCATCTCCCGAGAAAAAGACATGCACTACACTAACGGGACTAATGACCAGAGCAGTTGACGCGCCCGGAAACATGAATAAATCAATCAATCAATCAACCGGCCGGACGGTTACATCGCGTAGCAGAGTGGCGATTCCAGCGGACTGCTCATTCTGCAGTACCTCTGACCTGAAGGTCCTAGGGTTCGAATCCGGACGGTAGCGGACTGCTACTTAGCTAAGTCGAATTCAGTCGCTGTCTGGAGGAGAATTCTAGAGGCTGGCCGCTCTGATCGGTAGTTTTCCGTGGTTTCTCCTATCAACACCATGCGAACACAACATCCCTATCAACACCAAAATAAATAAATAAATAAAATAAACACCATGCGAATGCCGGAGCAGACTGATTAATATTCATCAGTGTCCCTTAAAACATGCAATACCCTGAATAGATTTCCATATCCACGGTTTAGATAATTGTATAAAATTGTAAATAAATCTTTGATAATTTTACATATACATAAAATCTTGTTTTCGTAATTAATAAGATCACTTTAATAGTGTTCGCGTATGAAATGTAACGAAACGCGTATGGAAAGATCCAGCATTAAAAGCATTGAGGTGACACGTAAGATACTGGGAATATTAACTTACTGATACCACATGACACTAACTCAACTAATGATTCTAAAGCAGTATGTACTCTCGTCCGTACTTTCACGCAAAATTACGGGAAAAGTACTCAAATATTAGAACATTTTTACATGACTTTCTCGCAAAATTTATACCACGTGTTAAATCATTTTTTTCTAAATTTAGCTACTGCGTTTCTTTTTTTCGTTAACATGTCACTGTAATAAGAGATTTTCTACCGTAAATACGCCGTTTTTTCGCGCAGCATTACATAACTTTCTCTCTACTGCGAAATCTGTAGAGAGAAATGAAAAACATCAGAACCTTCTAGGGATTTCAACCCACTCAGACTTTTAGTCTGTGTACATGGATAAACCTTTTCCAAGCCATAGTGTCACGTGGCTGGCTTCTTGTTTTCTTTTGTTTTTATTTCCTCGTCTTACTGCGTACTTACGTTGTAAGGAGAAAGTGTTGTAATGCTGCATCAAAAATCGGCTATTTTCCGACAGAAAAGCTCTCACCTATAGGATCGAAAAAGTGGGTAATTATTGTTCATATGTGCGGTAAATTACTTCCTCTAACACGTTATGGACTGGACGCCGAAACATTGTCGAAGGTAAAATATCTGTTTGTCCATCTGCCTGACGTGGTCAATGCTGGCGCCCAAACCGTTATGACAATCTTCTCGAAATTCGAATATTGCTTGATGGTTTTGCTAAAAATCGAGACTGAGAATTTGAAACAAATGTAGATCTTTCGGAGTACTTAATATTGAAACCGTAAGTTTCAACATTTTCTCAGTTATTTTTGATTCACCTTTTCGTCGGATAGTGCCTAGGTTACTTAAAGTGCTTAGGTCTATTTTCGATAAGATCTCAAAATTTTGGAAAATTGCAAAAGTTCAATTTTTTCGGCGTCTTCTTATATCTCTAATATTGAAGATTGATTTTCCGTAATGAAATCTTTTCAAAAAATTACAATGAAAATAAGATCAAGTGCATTTTTTAAAAAAGTAATTTGCATACTTTTCGCTTTAATTAAACAAATTATAATTTTAATAATATAATACGCTCTAAAAATTGCAATTTGCTTTGAAGTCCTCAATTTTCAAAACTACGAAAGTTACTAATAATGGAGAAAATTAGCTGTAGTAGCACCACTACTGTTCATTTTTGGACATTTCCGCTGGTTGCCTTCCAATTTGTAATCTGAGCGTGACCCACCGATTTTCCTCACCGTACCGTTGCTCCTCTAGTAGCATGCCTTCTATTTCGTCTTCCTCTCATGCATATCACCCCGCCGCGGAGGGGGGGGAGGCAGTGTGGGTCGGGATCACGCGAATCCCTGCCTCTTCTCTCCGGTTTCCCTTCCCATTGCGCCCGTCCCTCGGAGACGTCGCTCACGAGTTTTCTTCCGGTGAGGCGGGGCGGTGTTCCCCAGGGATGCGACTGCGGGCGAAGTTCCAGGCGCGGGGAACACGGGAGAGGAGAAAGGCGAGAGGAAGGAGTAGCGGAGATCTGGCACCGCTACCGCAACTTTGTATTCCGGTGAGCAGCCGTCCCCGCTGCCTCCGCAGTTTCTGCCGCCAACGACGCCCCCGCCGCCCTCGCCGTCGTCGCCGCCCCCGCTTACCCGCCGTCCCCCCCCACCCTCCCCCATCGCCCCCCGCCACCTCCGACCCTCCCCTTTCCCCTTCCCCTTTCCCCGCTTTCCCCTTTCCCCGCCTTTCCCCCGCCTTTCCCCCCGCCTTCCCCCTTTCCCCCGCCTTCCCCCCTTTCCCCCGCCTTTCCCCCACCTTTCCCCCACCTTTCCCCCACCTCCCCCCCTTTCCCCGCCTTTCCCCGCCTCCTCCTTTCTCCGCCTTTCCCCTGCCTTTCCCCGCCTTTCCTCCGCCTCCGCCTTTCCCCGCCTTTCCCCGCCTTTCCCCGCCTTTCCCCGCCTTTCCCCGCCTTTCCCCGCCTTTCCCCGCCTTTCCCCGCCTTTCCCCGCCTTTCCCCGCCTTTCCCCCGCCTTTTCCCCGCCTTTTCGCCCGCATTTCCCTCGCCTTTCCCCCCGCCTTGCCTCCGCGCAGAGGCCCAGGCTACCCCTACCGTCCCAGCCGCCTCCGCCGCTACGCGTGCTTCGAGGGCTCTGTTCGCGAAAGATGCGTTGACAGTCACTTTGATGTTCGTCGCGTAATATGCAGCCGACTTCAGTTATAGAGAATCTCTGGGGACTAGCCTTTTCGATTGACTGTATCAGAGGTTCTGTACATTGGAGGTTTTCAACACACAATACTATTAGATTTATTTTTCCAGAGGTACGGTAAAATATTCAAACCACAAGCTGAAATTTTTTAGTATATTCGGGTTTTCTTGATATGTTACACATGGTCTACATATTCTGTACACAAGGATCTTACACTCTATGCAGTCTTAGTACTATTGTACTTACCTTTGCCTCTTGCTATGCCTCGTGTCCTGTTGGAGCACCTTCTTAATTTTTGTATCCTATTCATCACACCCGCATTCTTGTGGAAGATCTTTTCACAGCATTGTGAACTTCCTTGTGCTCCGGTTCCATGAAGTCTTCAGGCTCGACTGAGCCACAAATGCTAAGCTAGAGCAGTTCCATCAATCCTTTTCATGTATCATAAATGTCGCATAAGTAACTCACGAAAATATCTACATGCAAACCCTTACACTATGCTATCAGTACTACCGAAACAGTCGTTAGTCCGTTCGTTTAGTTTCTTTCGGTTCAGTTTCTTTCGTTTTTTTTTTTTTTCGTATCGGTCGATCGTTACCTGACTGCAAAGGAAACCGTTCAGCAACCGAAAAACGCCAGAATGTCGGACCCCAAATCGTCCGAATATTCCCATATTCTCACAGCTCCCTTTTTAAACATTTACGAAAAGCACGCTCCAGACCATCTCTATTATTTTAGATGGTTTTGGCATTGCAGAAGGCCTTGATTCTCTATCTGATTTCCGGCGAATGGGACAGACATATGCAAAATAATCAGATCGTTTGCCTGACAGTCGATGTTGTCGGATGCCGTCGGAATAGGTCGTTCGAGTTCGGTATGACCAGTTTCGTTATGTGTTTGAACAAATTCGGGACATCGACGCAAACTTCGAACGACCGCCATCCAAAATTTCGTCCAAAATCTTCTCCGTTGTGATAGCCTACATGAATTCGTGTCACTGAGGGGAAAACGTTGATTTAAATTAACATCTAGATCATTAACGACCACTCTTGGTGTTAACGGAATGAAGATGAAACTATATGGTAATTATAAGGGGGGAAAGGACGATCACTAACACAACCATGCCCAAGGCGGGACTCGAACCCGCGACCCTTCGGTTCGAGATCACTACGGCACTACTGCCTTAGAAATCTCGGCCACCGGACCGACTAAGGTCGAATTTCTAATAGGCATTTTGAGATGGAATAAGGGGCTCCGTAAGTAATACGTGATTGCGTCAGATATTTGGTCGCGTGTAGAATAATCCATGGACATTTGTGTTAGTTTCATAAACATTTCTCGTGAATCCGGAATGAATTCTTCCTTAAGTAATAAGATTTGGGAAAATGTCATTTGCACCAGCTGTTTCGTTCATGGATGAATGGCCAGGGCCACATTAAATATTCTTCGTACAAAGTGCTTCCAATTTCACATGGGCGCTTGCGAGGTCGATTGTAATTCTACACTTCCAGTGAAATGTTGATGTTTATGATGTATTTTTAGTATTTCGAAAAGTCAATGATGTTTAGATCTCAAAGTGTTATGTGAGATCATGGTCTTCGTTCTTGTCTCCTTGTCCTCCCTCCGTGTCTTCTTGTACTTCCAAACAAATCTCGGTAAATCGGAACCGAATCTCGTTGACTCGAACATCGATAATGAATTCTTTGATAATTCGACTGCCTCATTCCCCATGATTTTCATCTCACGTTCGTATTAATTGCGTTTGCGTAGTTGAACGTACGAGAAGTATCTTGGTAACATATATTTTCTCACCTTCCTACGTAAGAAGACGTAAAGTGTGTAACATATTGTAATTGTGCACCGGATATTGGCGGTTTCTTCCAGAAAAAAAATCGTATTGCTGGGCCCTCGAAACCAAAAGGTGGATAAATACCATTCCTGTGTGCAGTAAATTTCTTCGTTAACATATTGTATATTGAGATCCTTGCTTTTTCGGTCCTTGCTTCCGAAAAATCGATTGACAGCAATACGCCCGTCTACCCGTCTTTCGCCAACGCTAGCGCCCTAATCGTTCAATTTTGATATTCCCGTATCGATCTGAACGAACTTATGGCCCAACGATTTTTTATTTTGGTAGATACTGCATTTGAAGCCTTAACATTTTCAAAATTTTCTCAAAAAATAGCCCCAAATGTTATTAAACTTTATCCCTGAATAGGTAAAGGACGCTTGAGAGAATGGTGCTGGTTTAATTTTCGTTGAAATCTCTCAATTTTCAAATATCGCAAAATTAGCAATATTGCGAGATAGTATGTGCTGTTGTAGGATCACTAGTTTTAAAATTCCAGGGCGGCTGCACTGTGCACCGCGAGGTCTTTACCCATGTAACAAGATACTTCGTACGCTGTAGCGACAGCTCTCCTGAAAAGTCCGGCCTCTGGCTCCTCATCGAAAATTTAATTCCGCTCTCAACGTGGGGGCGGCGGCGTCGGGACGTTGAAGAAATATTTGCAAAAATTCCTCAAAAAAGTACTAATTTTTTATTAAACTTTGTCCTAAGAAAGTGAATAAAACGCTTAAAAGTATGTCATTGGTCCCACTTTCGTTGAAATCACTGAATTTTCAAAAATCGCAAAGGTTCAAATTATTGCGAGAAAGTATGTGCAGTTGTAGCGTCATTATAATTCGATTTTTCTATAGTTGCTGATGACATTACGTCATTGTCACCCTTCTGCCTTATAAAATGAATCCTTTTATAAGCACATTTTCGAGGCCATGAGCCCGGAGAACGACGTGGCGATTAATTAAAAATATTCATTGTATAAGGCAAGAGGTGTAACGATGGCCGAATGTCATTGGCCACTGTAGAAAAATCGAAGTATACTTATAAAATTTCTGTGCGGTTGCACTGTGCACTGCCCGGTCGTTACCCAAACAACAGGTTACTAAATAAGCCGTCGCGATCACACTCCCACGTAGCACAGCCACTCGGCCCCGAGCGAAAAATTATTCCTCCGCCCTACGCGAGCGCAAAACGCATCCTGTTCGGGAAGTTTAAGTAACATTTTCAAAAATTTCTCAGAAATGGCTCCAATTTTTTTATTATTTCTTCCGGCGGAAAGCGTATAAAATGCTTGAAAGATTAGCATATGTTTCAAATCCATAAAATTTCTGAATTTTCGAAAATCTGCTGTTGTAGCACCAGTAGTTACAAAATTCCAGTGCGGTTGCACTGTGCAGTCCTTACCCAAGCAACATGGTACTTAATAAGCCGACGCGACCGCGTAGCGCAGCCACTCGGCCCCGAGCGAAAACTTAATTCCTCCGCTCTACGCGAGCGCGGGGCGCGGCGGCGTCGGGAAGTTTAAGTAACATAAAATTTTCTCACAAATGACTCCAAATTTTTTTATTAAATTTTTTCGACGAAAAGCGTATAGAGCGCTTAAAGAAGGCATATTTTTATATCCTTAAAATTTATGAATTTTGAAAATCGCAAAAAGTTACAAATAATGCGAGAAAAAATGTGCTTTTGTAGCACGAGTAGTTACAAAATTCCAGTGCGGTTGCACTGTGCAGTCCTTACCCAAGCAACATGGTACTTAATAAGCCGACGCGACCGCGTAGCGCAGCCACTCGGCCCCGAGCGAAAACTTAATTCCTCCGCTCTACGCGAGCGCGGGGCGCGGCGGCGTCGGGAAGTTTAAGTTATTTCGTAACAGGTGGCGCCACCGCCGCGCCGGGAGGTGTCGGAGGTCCCTCATTCATCACGACGTTCATTAGCGAACGGACGGAATTTCCGGGTGGGAGTCAGCGGAGACAGAAGAGAAGCTAAACGAGGGGTGCACGGATTCGGCAAATTTAACGACGTTAATTGGGAAGGATTACGGGAAAATACAGTGTTACCTCAAGAACTCAGCCTTGAACACTCAAATTCCATAATATCTCGAAAATGTTGTACCTGAAACGGTTGTAGTACGTAGTCATGACTCCTTGAATCACACTTGTGCTGAGTGTTCACTCGTCGGAAATATCGTGAACTTCAACCATACGCGCTGTCCATCAGCAAACAATTATTAATTGTACTAAAGAGAACTCGTGCATCTGTAAATCCCCATGCCCTCGTAGTATTACTTATGATAATAGTTCCCGGATGGGAATTAGTGGAGAGCACTGAAAGGAGATGGGAAGCTGAACAGTGGATACAATGGAGATTGGCAAAATTAACGACGTTAATTGGAAATGATTACAGGAAAATGCTGTGTTACTTCAAGAATTCGAGCCTTGAATGCTCAAATTCCATAATAACTCGAAAATATAGTACCTTAAACGTACCTAGTACACATTTGTGGCTGTGTCACTTTTGTGCTGAGTGGCCAATAAAAGAACTCAACTTCAGCCAATACTAATTTGTCTATCAGCAAACAATTATGATGAATGATGTATTTGGAATTTAGGGTCAGATTAATCTGACACACGCCTGCTAGCGGTGTACTCAGACCTGGGCCCTGTTTTTATGTATCAGTCCACGACTGAGGGGAAGACAATATGACGAATTCCCATCTCCGAACCTAACTGAGCCTACCTCAGCTTTTTTTCCCCTCACAAATAAACGGAGACAATTTGTATTAGAACGCTGCATCGTCATTTTTGCCCGGGGTCGGGAAAAACAATTATTAAAATCTACTAAATATTACTCGTGTACTGACCGGGAGGTCCTATGTTCAAGACCTGACGGCGACAGGATATTCGATACTAGCTTTTCAGCTAGGTCGAATTCAGTCGCTGTCTGGAGGAGAATTCAAGCAAGTTGCAGCAAGAGTTGCCATTGTAAGGCAAGTTGCAGCAAGAGTCGCCATTGTAAGGCAAGTTGCAGCAAGAGTCGCCATTGTAAGGCAAGTTGCAGCAAGAGTTGCCATTCTTTGCTTTCGTATTGGATGTGAACGAATCATTTTGCTACAGACGGCGGCAAGTTGACAACAAAGTAATGACCGGCGAGCAGAACGTTGTTAAGGAATGCGAGTTGCTTATCGATTTCCTTCCGTTCGCCATTCTTATTTTCCTCGGAATAAATATGGCGGATCCGTTGAAAGTAATTGAAATCAAGACGTGCTTAATAAGAACCGTTCTAATTAAATGAAACGATGTATTTACGTCGAGAAAATGCTAAAAAAATCGAAGAAAGTAATGAATTAAGGCGAATGTAAACAACAAAGTTTCCAATTCTTTGCCTCAGTTTCCATTAAGAGCAGAACCCAAGACGTTTAAGTCTATGCCAATTATAGGCATGGGAATAATAGAGCTGTCTCTTGGCGCAAGAGCGAAGTCGCTCGCCTTTCACCAAGGAGGTTCGGGTTCGATTCCCGGACAACCTCATGTGAAATTTGTTCCAATAAAACGAGTTTGGCTGCTTCACTAGGACTAGTCCAACCCCTGTGAAGTGTCCTAAACCCTGCCCCTATCCTTATTCCTTCCCATTTCTAGCCGCTGGGAAATGACGCAGGAGCGCTCAAGAGAGAGGCGCGTACCCGGAGATGCTACCTGGCGGTCCTCTTGACGACTAACAGACTACGTAATGGAGGATTACTTCCAAAGACATTGACTTTAAAAAAAATATAAATAACGGAGGATTACTCCTAAGCTCTCAACGTCCCAATGGGGGTTATGAGACGCGTTGCGTCACGACGAAGGCGCAACAATAAAAAAAACACAAAACGCGTACTCACGTAGTATTAACGACAATAGAAGTGACACTCGATGAAAAACTGCGCTAAAAATTTATTTTAATGACGGAAACCTTAATATTAACGTTTATTATATTTCTTCGTGTAAAATTCATTGCGTGGCGTGGATTGATGAGCTTCTTCGAGATAGGAAACTGTAAGTTCGAATTGGGCAACCGTTTTCAACTTTAACAAAGGTAACTTGTGCATATGCGTTTTGAGATTTAAGTTCGGTTTTTCCTGAATCAGCCTTGAATTTTTTACATATACACCTATTAATTACAAGTATAATTACCTATTAATAAAATAAATAATTTTTTTTACATATTTACGATTTAATTGTGATTTGCGTTTCACTTCATTAATTGAGCGAGTCCGGTTCACGACATAACAAAAAATTCTGAGGACTACTGCAAATTCTTCTGTCAATTCAAGCAATACATACTTCGAGCAATACATACATACGTACGAGCGATAACATACATTCATAACACGAGTAACTCCCAAACTTTCTCAGATTCCAGAGACGAAATGAACCGATTGATCAAGACGATGACGTCACGTTTTACTTCGAGAATTCTCTAGATCTTGGTTACTGGATTCATATGAGTAATAAATAAATATTTTTTTCGTATTTTTTTTCACTTTTTAAGCACATATAAATACATATTCTTCGGTTTTGTGGTACATAAAGTCTACGGCCTGCATTTTACAAAATAGATTATATAACTGACAGAACTACAATTTGAAATTACGCAATTATGTTAGCTTACAAAGCAACACGTACAAATTTCTACACCACGTTGTTGATTTCCTTTTTATTCAGACGAAACGTCCTCCGTGGAGAATGCCACGTAGTACACGAACAAACTTGACCCTTATCTCACGTAATACATTTTCCAACTTGTTGCTTCCGAAATATGAAAATGTTTTGCCTTGGAAATGAAGAGCAGTCAACTTTAATTTAAATATTAAATTAATGCATGTTTTTCTCCGCATGCCGAGCTCACGAAACCAGTTGTACATTCTTTGGCCCAATCTCCCAAAACAGCGCATCCGCCAAGAAAGTCGTGCTCGTTGCTCAGAGTTTTGTAGTTGAAAGAGTTACAAGAAGAATGGAAACTTTTTCACTCTGAAAAATAACTTCCATTTTGTACAGAGCTAAACGTTTAGAGAGAGATATTTTATTGTTTTGTTTCTAGAAGCGAAAATTAATAAATTTAGTCTCGCGAAGTTTGGGTCCCTGGAAACAAAAACATTTAAGCAGTTCTTCGACCTACTGTAGTTGAATTGCGGAAAGAAGGCTAAAATGTGCATTGAAAAGAAGCCAGATTATTAAGATATTTCGAGTTGTATTTGTACGTGTATTTCTATACATCAGTGTATGTATGTGTGTATTTTGCATACTTGTATACTTATATATTTATTTTACAATTATCATTTTTCAGCTTCGAAACTAACTGCAATATCAGAGATTAAGAATTACTTCCACTTACTCAAAAAACAAGAAGCGTGAAATATTGAATATTTTTCACCACTAAATTGTCTTAGAATTTATTTCTGACTTATTTAAAAGATGCACGTTGCTTCTACTAAATAAGAAACCTTCGTCAACAAATTACTGTATGAACGTTTTTTCTGCAGGAAGGTAATTAAAAATTTTTGGTTTAATAAGATTTATTTATAAGAGTTATTTTTTTTCGTGCTCAGTAAAGGGAATGTATTCAAAAGTGTTCAATTTTTATCTTTCTTTCTTTTCCATTTTCCTCTCGATAAGTGTAATGAAGTACTCTTTTACTGAAAGTCGCTGTTCGTTTAAATGAATGGGATTCATTTAAATTTAGAAATAGTCATTTATGCACCAAGGGCTTCTTCATAAGGGCCCTAATGATCAAGCTGCGACAAAAGAAAAGGCCATTGGCCCGAGAGCTTTTTGTCACCCGAGGAATCGGGAGCGGTAGCTCAGTGCATCAACTGATGTCACTGCAACGCCTCTGACCGGGAGGTCCTAGGTTCGCGTCCTGACGACGGCAGGATTTTCGACACTAGCTTTTCAGCTAGTCGAACTCAGTCGCTGTCTGGAGGAGAATTATAGCGGCCGGCTGCTCTGATCTGTAGTTTTCCGTGGTTTCTCCATCAAACCAGGCAATGCTGGAGCAGTACCCTATGAAACGGGCTACGGACCGCGCGCGATCTGTCCTTCCCATTCCTTGTCCTATCCTATCCCCTTTCACAAACACATACACTAACATGCACTACAATACCACATATTCCGGGAGATCCGTCGGGAGCTTAGAGCTTGTCCCGGTTGGGGCGGTGCCCCGCTGGTGGGAGAGTCCTGGTTAGGGGAGAACCCCACTAGCCGACGGTAGGTCGGCGCCGGATCTCACCATCCAGCTGGGGAAAATCACTGCCATCTCCCGAGGAAAAACATGCACTACACTAACGGGACTAATGACCAAAGCAGTTGACGCAGCCCGGAAACATGACCAACAATCAATCAATCATCCGAGGCCATTAGAAACAGTTATCGCCCGTGGTACATACAAGATTTTATTTTGTACTTCATTTTACATTTCAGATTGACTTATTTACTAATTAACAGGATGTTGACTTTATTCGGTTTGACTTTTCATATTTCCCTCCCATAACTCCCTCAATAAGACAACATGTAACATCATTAACTGTTTTCATATTTTCCTCATAACGATGATCCTATCGATCGAGGAAAGTTAAGCACAGTATATCGAGATACATATCAAAATCAATAGCAAGCAATAATGTATCACTAAAAAGTAAAATTATTTTGAATCCTTATTCTAAAAATGTTATCGTCAAACCGGGCGAGACTCTGGGACATGGGGTGAGAATATGCCAGGCTATGTTCTTGAGATATACGCATTCTATTGAAAGGTATACGAACTTTTCTGTTTCTATCATTTACAAATAGCGTGGTGATCCTGGAAAGTCGGGCTTTATAAAATTTATTCATTTTCGCGCCAAGTGCTATGCTGAATTTCTTCTCATAATTAGTGTGGGATTGCTTATTCAGTATTGTTACTATTTTTGTGTTTGCTATTGACATGTTAACTTATCTTGATTCTTTTTCGAGACTACGTATTCTTTCCTTCAACACATAATTTAAATGTAATGATAACAAACTTATAATCCATTTCTGTTCAATATGGGATTAATACGGATTGAAAAACAGAAACAATCATTACGTCCAATAGTAGTCTGTAATCGACCTCTTTAGTGTTTTCACAAAAGACAACGCTTCATGTCACCACGAAATAATTTTCTCTCAATATCCCTTCGTCTCATTTTGACTTGTCAAACCTCTATTGATTACCGTTCGGTAGCGACATTTTCCAGTATTGTGAAGAGGACTTTTTTTTCTCATATTTTTCCCCCGTCGCCTTTTAGCGTAGGGTGGCATCTTCTGATAATTTTCGTGCCTTTTCTTTTTCCTCGATTTCTTCGCCCTTCAGAGAAAAAAATTAATTGGGGGACAGTCGAACTGGAAGCTTTCCTCTCGATTTTTCTTCTCGATCTCTCGTGCTAGCGAGAGCCTCAGAAACTTTATTCTCTGACGTTGCTCTTTTGATAATCAGTTTTCAACACCTCATCTTCAGCTACGGATTCGGAGAGGCGACCAGTTGCAGAAAAATGTGTTCGGTCCTGTTCAACCTTAGAGAGGTGGCTCAGGGCATTAACTGATATCACTGCAGTGCCTCTGACCGCGAGGTCCTAGGGTTCGAGCCTCAATCGATTAATTATTTCGCGTTTGGGCGCGTCAATGCCAATGGTCAGTAGTGCCGTAAGAGTAGTGCATGTTTTATCGCAGGAGGTGGCGGTATTCTTGCTTAGTAGAATGAGGATATCCGATGCCGACCTACTCGTCGGTTTGTAGGGTTTTCCTCATCCAGATATTTTCCCCTCCAGCGGGGCATCGCCCCAGCCGGGTCAAGCTGTAAGCTTCCGACTGGTCTCCCGGAATATGTGGCAGTGTAGTGCATGCTAGTGTGCGTGTGTGTGTGTATGTGTGGTGTGTATGGGATTAGGATAGGGCAAGGAAGAGGAAGGACAAATCGCGCGCGGTCTGTGGCCCGTTTGGTAGGGGACTGCTCCGGCATTCACCTGGTGATGATAGGAGAAACCACGGAAAACTACAGATCAGAGCAGCCGACCGCTAGAATTCTCCTCCAGACAGCGGCTGAATTCGACCTCTCTAGCTAGCTAGCGTCGAAATTCCTGCCACCCTCGGTATTCGAACCCATGAACCTCCCGTTCAGTGGCACTGCAGTGACATCAGTTGACGCACTGAGCCACCCAAGCTGATCGCCAACTGTGAGTTTTTTTATTATTATTAACACAATGAAAATTTAAAATCTATTTCAATTCGAAATAATAAGTAAATATGATAATTCAAAATAAAATGATCAATGAAACAATAAATTACAGAAAAGTCCTCCATTGGTACTTTCCAGGATCAATATACAAAGACTATAGCATAAAAGAGAAAAAAATTAGAATAATATGAACACAAAACGGAGAATTATTTTTGTTTTGTGTATGTCAATGTCAAATATTAAAGCGGTAAGGAAGTTGCAAAGAGGAGGTTCTATTGAGGCGAGATATTTCTTGGCTATTGTCTAAAAGGTTTAGGGCTAGATGGTTTGGATGGTTTCCAGGCGTTTATTGTTGTTTAGGCTAATTTCTTGTATCTTCTCTTGAATTGTTTGAATATTGAGGTCTCGATGGAGTGCTGCATTAGACATGTACCAAGGTGCTGATGAAATGACTCTTAACATTTTTGACTGGAATCTTTGAAGAATTGATAAGTTTGTTCTGCTGGCTGTGCCCCAGATTTGGATTCCATATGTTCATACAGGAAGTAGGATGGTTTTATAAATTAGCAATTTATTTTCCAGGCTACAGCTTGGATCTGTAGCCAATAAGGTGTGAGTTGGTGTGGTAGAGAAGTGCATGTAAGTATATACGAAAATAAGGGATGATGATGGGAAAGGGATGAAGAAAAAGAGATGGCGCGGACCAATATGCCACTCGGATGCACCACTGAATTTGTTTTTTTTAACCTGTTAGTTGAAACCATACTATGTTATTATGCCCTGAAAAGTGTGTCCACAAATACAATATGGGCCGTTGTAATAATGAAACCCACAACAAAAGCATGCGCTACACTTACGGGACTAATGACTGTAGCCGTTGACGCGCTTGGAAAAACTACTCAATCAACCGCAGTTGGAACATACAGCTTAGAATTGTGGGAATTCTGATTTGGTGTTGTTGACGTTCTTATAAGAAGAAATAAAAGAGGTCATCTTCGTCAACATATCATATGTTGTGAAGTGAACATGATATGTTGACGAAGATGACCTCTTTTATTTCTACATACAGCTTATCCTTAATTCATTCATCCACACCGGAAGTTGTGCGAGTGGAGGTGCACGACGTATGGGTCGCACCGCCATCTAACATGTGGCCAGGCTCCCTTCCTCTATTAACAGGACCCTTGAGCTACGCTTGTGCAACAATAACCGGCTTGGGTTCACGAGGAACTTGGACCGATTGATGGTGAGCCTGTACCGCGGTGCGGCACCTGAGCTGATATGTCTCTCAGCCTGGAGAAGGGCATGTCTGTTGACATACCTGGAGAACGGGAAACAATTCAAATGTGGAGAGAAGTTAGCCTAAAAAGAGCCCAGTTTGACAGGCTGGAAAACAAAAGTCTTGCTCGACGATGCCATTCAGCGGGGGAAAATCACAGCCATCTCCCGAGAAAAGAACATGCACTACACTAACGGGACTAATGACCAGAGCAGTTGACGCTCCCGGAAACACGAAAAAATCAATCAATCAATCAATCAATAGAATCCTTGTTTTGTATCCTTGATATCGAAAAATTGATGATGATGATGATGATGATGATGATGATGATAAAACATGCGGTATTATAAGAGATTGTGTCGAAGGCATGTACAACCGGCCCAACTGCAACAGAATGCATTAACAAATTGAGCATATGGACGTAACTTGCAGTTATGCTGCCAGCAGTAGCTGTCAAAACGGATCTCTCTTAGAGTAATCTCTCTATACAAATGTATGTATGTATTTGGCGTTATTGAGCCGGCAGTCCGACTTCGCCGGACAGCTACCGGTGTCCCACACGCCTGGATCTAGTTAAATTCCTATGCTTGGGGGTAAGAGCGACATGAAGCGAACATGACGTATTCTCTTCACCGTAACTAGCAAGATCCGCCTGCTTGAGCTTTTCTTCTTCACACAGCTACAAAAACTGGGACGATTTTAAAGGAAAGCTACAACTCTATGTTTGCCTCGATCTGGAATCGAATCCGGGACTACAGCACGAGAAGCTAGAACTCTACCCGTGAGCTATGCCAGACGCTCCTCTATACAAAGAGAAATAAAACAAAAATACACAAGAATTTAAATGTCATTCATTCAGCTCACTTTATTTTACTGATAACCAACAAAGCGAAAAGTTTACCATGAATTAATTGTGATATGAATATGATAGTAACTTAAATACAACAGTTACGAAATATATGCAATAACTCAGGTCCATTTATTCCATCTCCAGGGCAAACAATTCAATGTTATTATACTCCAAGAAGTATGTCCGCAAATTCATATGGATTATTGTAACAATAAAGCAGACTCAAAAGAATTTACACGAGTGATTTATGTTCAGTTCCCTACGAAATTAAAAGTACCTAACAAATATTTTTTCAATCTACCTCAATTGTTGCTTTTCTCATTGCAGTTCTCATTTAAACAGTCGTGCTAAACCGTTTGAATGAAATGACATCAATTTGTTGGACTAAAAATGTATAATACCATAAAGAAAGTCAACTGTCGTATCAGTGTGGTTGAACATTTTGAGTAACATCCCCATCACAAGAACCTCAATAACACGAACTTCGATAACTCGAAACTCTTGATACATCCAATGGCTCTTACTATCTTTCATCTTACTTTTAAATATGAATATTTTTATGCCGGAAGAATTCGATAATCGATCTTCAACAACTAAAAATCTTTGATGTCTATAATTTTCTTTTTTTTTTTGTATTTATTCTAAACTTGAACCTCTTAAAGCAAATATTCTTTAACTATTTTCTCTTGTTCATCTGATTCGTTGTATTCAGAATCCTCGTGTTGCTATTTATCCATTTTCTATTGTATTCCACTTAGCCTGTAGTAATAAGCATAAACGCTGTGCTTTAACCGGGAAAAAACATCTGAAGATGGTAACTTCGAGTTGGTTCTCAGCATTGTCTTTAGGCTTTGCCGTGTAAACGTTTCTAAGTCGTTTACAGCTGTTCCTGCAGGATTCTCAGGCTCTCTTTAAGGTTAGTGTGCTGCTAGAAAGTACAATGGGACATGCAATGAGGGTGTCCGGCCTGATGTTTAACCTACTTTAATTAAAGTGATTCTCATCGGGTTATCCGTATTGTAATAGTATTCTAAATTTGCAAGACTACTTTTTTTACCTTAAAATGTGTATTAGAAAATAAATAATTGTGTGGAACCTAAGGAAGAATTTGAAAAAAAAATCCTTTTAGGTAAGAATGCAATACATGTGTTCTCCTTTTTTGCAAAAGTATTTTTCTTTTATGGAAAAAGTGTTGGAATTGTTATAGATTCTTACATTTATTTACACAAAGTAATTAATTTATATTAAGTAATTAGGTCTACATTCGGTGTAATCGGTCATTAAATGATACGCTAAATAAGTAGCGAGAAAGTAAAAACGATTCCTTTTTTTCTATGTATAAGAAACTGACACAACACCCGAAAGGGTATTACCTGCTCGATAGTACACCAGTTCGTCAAAGAAATTTAAAACCGAAAATCCTTGTGGAATTGTGCAGCGTACCGCAACCTTTTCAGCTGTATGTTATTATTCAACAATTACTATTTTTAAAAATTGTCATTACTCAAAATATTTTATTTTTAAAACTACGTATTCTAAAATGTGCTTTTTGTCATTTAAAGGTCTGCAATTGAGTGAAGTTAGGAAGAAAACACCCAACCCATAAGGATAAATATTATTGATTATTGTATGAGTGTATTCACAATGGTATATTCAGAATATATTTTATGATATATTCAGAACTTACGA
This sequence comes from Teleogryllus oceanicus, assembly GCA_964035755.1. NCBI lineage: Eukaryota > Metazoa > Arthropoda > Insecta > Orthoptera > Gryllidae > Teleogryllus > Teleogryllus oceanicus. The sequence continues at coordinate 55,704,198 of CAXIVR010000013.1, forward strand.
ATCATCTGCTTGGGGAGCCCCTGCAATATCCACCTCCGTAACCTTAATGTAAATACTCCGTTGTAAACTAGTAATGACAGTACAACTTTTCGCACAGTACGTATTTTTCGCATTATTTGTCACAATTCTATTGTAATACTAATTGAACCCACAAAAGCATTTCTAACTCGCAATATTTTTCCCTCGCTGGGAATTGAGTTCTCATACTTTGTTTAGTCTCTGAACGTATCTACTATTCTAAATGCCTCACACTTCAACTCATTAAGTACTGTGCAAAATCGCCAATTGGAGTTATTGCTATTCATGCTTGCTCCTCTTGCGCTAATTTTCAAATGTTATGTCTGAAGAAGCAGCAAAAATTTTCTTTTGCGATTTTCGAAAGCTCAGAATTCAAAGTAAATGGCAGCACCTCTTTTACGAGCGTATTTTGCTCCAGGCGAGAAACGAAGTTGAAAAAATATCTGGGGTCATTTTTTAGAAAATTTTGAAAATGAGGTTTAATGTAAAGTCCTCCTATAAATCAAAATAAACGTTTCAAATTCAAGGTGCCTCGAGTTCGTTGATAAAATTGATCGGGCAATATTGATTTAAATAAAATCCTATAAACTTTTTGAGGCGCTAGTACTCTCCTCAGACGGACGTTTTGCCGTAAATCACATTTTAAGTATTAAGGTCTCACAACATGCTGATTTTGACCTCAAAACCTATTCGAGTAAGTAATTGACTACGTATATAACCAAGATTTATACACATTTTCGCTTTCAGGGACCCACAAGACATATTTTGTGGATCCCTGAAAACATACAAAATCTCGACTTTTCGTTGCAGCATTCCCGTACTTCCTCTTTGTTGCATAGAAATGTCATTGGCGAGAAAGAAAACCCTCTTACAATACATTTTTGAATTTCCAGTTAAGTTTTCATTTTAACATGGGAACATTCTGGAAAGTATACATTGGTACTTATAGTGAGCGTGTGAGGAAACGTGTAGGAATCATTGGATAAAGTTCGAGGAAAAATTTTATATTAATTCTTAAATTATATTTGCATTGATCACTTACGTCCTAGTTTACAAACTAGATACGAACGAATTAATCTAAGTTTACTTTGTCTTATATTCTTACTTATATTAACACCTAGTTCTTGATTTATAAAATTTTAGGTGTCGGTATGCACCCCCAAGTTAATTATTCATTTAATAGGAATAGTGACATATTTATAATATGATTTCATAGTTTTTCGTTAGGTACCGGAATGCCGTTCGTTGCGTTCCTCCAGAAATCAAGCCCTGCTTAATTCTTAACACTATTTACAGTATTTACACTGTGCAGCACATACACATACATTTATAAACGCATACACATACATTTATAAACGCATACACATACATTTATAAATGCATACACATACATTTATAAACGTATACCCATACATTTATCATTTATAAAGATACCATACATTTATAAAGCATACACATACATTTAAAGATACCCATACATTTATAAAGCATACACATACATTTATAAACCATACACATACATTTATAAACACATAAACTCATATAACCACTATTTACACTTTCACGCTGCATTTTATCCTGGCCTTCAAGAGCCCTCCACAACTCCTCCTCTTACGCCGAGGGTATTGTGGTATGGGGGCGAACAGGGGTATGTGGGGTATACGCGGGAAACATGTGAGGGAAAGGGTTCATTCATACATACATCCAAACATACACGCGTAAATACATAGACAGACCAAGGAACCCTCGCATACATACCACCCTGCACCTATTCATTCACATTCAGATAAACATTAATAAACATTTTTTCCCTAACACTACAGTGTAATAATATATGAGGATCTTCCGATAATGTTGTGCAATACTTCAATCGGAACATGTTGAAGAACGAGTGTGGAAGTGGTGGGAATATGTGGGGAACGTGGTGGGAAACATGCGGGAGGTGGGAGGTCCGGGTTCGATTCTCGGGACAATCTCATGTGAAATGTGTTGAAATTTGTTCCAACAAAACGAGTTTGCCTGCTTCACAGAGGCTAGACCAACCACTGTGAAGCGCCATAAGGGAGGGTCACCAAATTTTTTGCCCGCGGAAGACGTTCAATTAAAGGAGGACATTTTACATTTTTATACTCCACGATGTTTAGACAATGTACTCAACAATTTCAAACCATTAATAGTCTTTAAAAACCATAGTAGACTTTGCGTCATTCAAAATAAAAGCTTTCGATTGGAGAACTTCGCTCCCACAATGGCCTTCGTTATCCATCAAACAATAAGTATAAATAAATTCTATATCACAATAACCCCAATGATATATTATGCAGGCTATTTATTTGAATAAAAAAGTAGATATTCAAGACGTGAAATCCCTTTAATGAATTAACTTGAAATTATGCCAGTATTACTTTCAGTTCAACCGGACAAAAAGAAGGACCACCCATGTCAATTTAATAAAGGAGGGAGGACAATGTTAAAAAGAGGAGGTCGTCCTCCGAAAGGAGGACAGATGGCAACCCTGCCCTAATCCCTACCTCTGACCTAACTCCTTCCCCATTCTAGCTGCTGGGTATAGAAGAATTGTCCTAAGAATGAGCGAAAGTGACAGTTCTTTAAACAAGTGAATATCACATGTAATTCAGAGAAGTATCCCTCCGCTGCAACAGCTGTTCAGCCACGCCTCTTTATCAAGTGTTTGGTTATGGCTCTTGTGAAGACATCACTATCCACAAGTCGAAGAGTTTCGCTATGGTATATTCACGTACGCGAGTCCGGGAAACATTTCAATTTAAATACGTATGTGAAAAACCTCTTAACATGCTCTCACAATCAGTAAAAGAAAACTGTCACGAATGTAAATAGTAAAAAAAATTATTTTAAGCCGGAAACACGTGCACCAGTGCTCATCTCCCATTTAACTCTCGGTTTTCAAATAAACAAAATATTTATCACAGAAAAAGTACATTGAATGTAATGGTTGTAGCAAAAAGATTTTTGTTTACAGAAGAGCACATAACAGTACACTTCCTAATTTTAATTATTTCTGGTAGTGCACTGTATTTTGGTCGGACGAGGACATGACAAAAGGAAGCGTCGAAGCCATTTACAAGTTAGCCAAATGCAAACGAACGAATGCAGGAAGGGAGTCTAATGGGCTCAAGGACACAACGACCACAGAACCTTCAGTTATGTTGCCAGCACTAGCTGTCACTTCGGCTCATTCTTAGGCAAATCCCTCTATAGTGATGCAGGGGCGCGTGGTGGGAGGCGCGTACACGGAGATGCTACCTGGCGGTCCTCTTGACTAACTAAGAATCGTAATGGTGGATTATTCCCGATAACCGACTGTGATAATCCAAATAGAGAATTACTCCTCGCCGCTCAATGCCCAAACAAGGGCTTTGGACACACGTTGCGTCGTTTAATACGCAGCAAATTAAAAAAAAAAAAAAAAAAAAAAGAGAGAGAGAGAGAGAGAGAGAGAGAGAGAGAGAGAGAGAGAGGAGAGAGAGAGGGGAGAGAGAGAGAGAGGGGAGAGGAGAGAGAGAGGGAGAGAGGGGAGAGAGAGGAGAGAGAGGAGAGAGGGAAAGGAGAGGAGAGGAGAGAGAGAGAGAGAGAGAGAGAGAGAGGGAGAGAGAGGGAGAGAGAGAGAGAGGGAGAGAGAGAGAGGGAGAGGGAGAAAAGTAGCTTTCTAGAAAATCATGCGTTTGAATGTTCTGTTACATTTTTGGAGATACAGCTCTTTCGGATTCCCCTCCTCACAGCGTGTATGAGTGGTTAAAAACGAGACGAATATATGAGTGTAATTTTAGTCGAAACCCTACAGACTATACTGGACGAATTCTAAAATAAATTTTTAAATTTTGAATGGAAAACGTGTTTTGAGGGTTTTCAATGCACTGATGTGAAGCACAGTTTATTACTGTACTGCCGTTATTCCGAATTGATTAAAGAGATAGGCAATAATTAAACCTAATTTTGAATCATAAAAATAAAATGCACAAGTGGAATTCGAAATCGAAACGTTGTCCTGAGGAAAATTAATTATATTAGTATATACATAATATTGAACTGATATAAAAATTTTTAGATATAATATCAAAAAATATATATTTAGGTCTATTAAACATCAATTTCTTCAATCTTCCTTAATAAATTAGGTGTTGAAATATCACTGGAACCAGAAAAATACATATTCCAAGCTTTCTCCGATCATAGGAATATTTGTGCTCCAATGAAATGGCAACATTTGAAACACGTTTCGTTATTTCGCCTCCATTTTAGCACTCCGACTGTGATTTTTACATTAAATTAATGCAATGGTGCGTGAACCGTTTGTACGCACATCAATTTATCACAAATGAAGTGACAAGACCACTAAATACGAGTTTAACTCGGAAAGGAGTCAGTGAAAAGAGCAAAAGAGCGTTCGTTGTTAATTCCATTTTGCTCGTGAAATGGTAATATTTTGACATTACTTTGGCAGTTTGTTTGACGAAAGAGAACGCATTAATTGTGGGTAAATTACAAAATCGTTTTGACAATTCTGCGTGTTAGGATTTTATATGAAAATTTATTACGAGAGGTTGTTTTTTTCGGAGTAGGTTTGCGTTAAGTTCCTCTTGCGAGTTTCCGCTGTCATCCGGTCCATAAAGCCTAGTACACAATAGCCACAAAGTACCGAATTTTGTAAGGGACAATTGCGAGACACTGCCCTTACAGTGTTGTGATACAACAGGGTGCTTTTGCGCCACGCGTAAGGTAGCGACGTTATGCACTAACAGTCACGTGACGGACCTTGAAATCATAACGTCTTACCTTATGCCAAGGTACGACCTTATACCTTCATAAATCTTTGACCTCGGTGAATAATCTGGTAAGTAAAAAATTTATTTTACGGGAGCAAAAACATTAAAACTAATGCTAAATCATGGATTAATGATATTCAAACAAAACCTCTCAAAAATAAGTTTTGTTTGAATATCACCTTCGTTTAATTATCATTAATCCCTGTTTTAATTCATTTAAACGATGTTTTTTGCTCTCCTGTAAAATTAAATTTTTATTACGTATCATCTTTATATCACCAAATCAAACAAATCAAACAGATCAAATAAATAGTGCACACCTGTAGGAGTCTCTACGGTCACCTTACAAACGCCAAAATGGCCGCCTAAAAACAGGAAACGTTGCATTTTTCCAAATCTGATAAACCGATTCTCCTATGTAAGGTAGATACAATTATTCTTTACCAATTCCACAACGCTGGCGAGAATTATCGGAAAGTGTTAGAAAGAGAAGTTGAAATCATATCCACAGTTTAGGTTATGTCTTACGCTCATTTTAACGCTAACGCTATCGAACGCTGTTTTAAGAGCGCCCCAAAATCTTATAACTCCGCGCACAGTGTAGATTTGTTGTAGTACTCTTGACTTGTATCGTACTTTAAATGTCTCACCACTAACCTACACTCTTTCGTATATTACGGAACTTCTTTGACCAACGCTTGAAATACTTCTTTTGTTATAATGCATAACGCAATATCGCAATGGCTAAAACTCATCTCAACGTTGTTCACTGACGAACCTATAAAGTCGTTAGTCACGTGATCAATAGAGTATAAGAATGTCTCTTTATGCCTGGCGCCAAAATTCTCCAATGTTCCTTGCAGTAAAAGCAAAGGATTTTTTTGTGCTCTCGCCTAAATTATGATTTAATTTTGTGGATCTTTTTCTTCATCTCCTGAATGGATATAGTATATTAGTTTTATATAGACTCCATTGCTTCAATCGTTTTCTCTTTTTTATATTAAATAGAACACGGAAAAATGTCGAGAGACAACCCAAAGACAAGTCCTGTAGAGGTTTTACTCACAATGTTGAACTTCGGCACTCGCTATGTATGGGTTTGGCACTCGCTATGTATCGGTTTGGCACTCGCTATGAATGGGTTTGGCACTCGCTATGTATGGGTTTGGCACTCGCTATGTATGGGTTTGGCACTCGCTATGTATGGGTTTGGCACTCGCTATGTATGGGTTTGGCACTCGCTATGTATGGGTTTGGCACTCGCTATGTATGGGTTTGGCACTCGCTATGTATGGGTTTGGCACTCGCTATGTAGGGGTTTGGCACTCGCTATGTATGGGTTTGGCACTCGCTATGTATGGGTTTGGCACTCGCTATGTATGGGTTTGGCACTCGCTATGTAGGGGTTTGGCACTCGCTCTGTAGGGGTTTGGCACTCGCTATGTACGGGTTTGGCACTCTACTAATTAAAGTATCTTATCGATATTAGATGGCGACCACTTCTCCAAATCACGCATGCCAGAGACTCATCAAATCGCTTTGCGTGAACCGCGTAACCTCCCGTAAAGTCCCCATGGATGCCCTGGGTTCATTCGGCTGCGGCCACCCGGCGCGCCACCGGCCACCGCCGTCGTCGGGGGCAGTCGGTGTCTCCGGCAGGTGCGCGCGCCCTGCCGCCGCCCCCTCAATCAGGCGACAGCGCTCCGCAGGGGGTCGGGACCCCTGGCGGCCGCGCGGCGGCGAGGCCCAGGCCCGCAGTGGGCGACCGGCCAGGCGCCCGGGCAGTAGAAGCTGTGCGGACTACTGCTCCACACACAGTATTGTGCAGTACAATGTGCGTGTACAATGATTTTACAATTGTGTATAAGATTTTAAAATTGTGTAAATGATTTTACAATTGTTCAAATGATTTTACAATTGTTCAAATGATTTTACAATTGTGCAAATGATTCTACAATTGTGTAGTTTTTTTTCGTGTTTCCGGACGTGTCAACTGCTTTGGTCATTAGTCCCGTTAGTGTAGTGCAGGTTTGTTTCTCGGGAGATGGCGGTGGTCTTCCCCAGCTGAATGGCGAGATCCGGCGCCGACCTACCGTCGGCTAGTGGGGTTCCCCCTAACCAGGACTCTTCCACCAGCGGGGCACCGCCCCAGCCGGGACAAGCTCTAAGCTCCCGACCGGTCTTCCGGACTATGTGGTAGTGTAGTGCATGTTAGTGTAAGTGTGTGTGTAAGGGGAGAAGATAGAACAAGGAAGAGGAAGGACAGATCGCGCGGTCCGTGGCGCGTTGGTAGGGTACTGCTCCGGCATTCGCCTGGTGTTGATCGGAGAAAGACCGGGAGGTCCTAGGTTCGAGTCTTGACGGCGGCACACACACACACACTTAACAAACATGTACTCCACTACCACATATTCCGGAAGACCGGTCGGGAGCTTAGAGCTTGTCCCGGCTGGGGCGGTGCCCCGCTGGTGGGAGAGTCCTGGTTAGGGGGAAACCCCACTAGCCGACGGTAGGTCGGTGCCGTATCTCGCCATCCAGCGAGGGGAACGTCACCGCTATCTCCCGAGAAAAAACATGCACTACACTAACGGGACTAATGACCGAAGCAGTTGGCGTGCCCGGAAACACGAAAAAATCAATCAATCAACTATCTTTCGCTTACCTTGCACGGCCTCAGGGCCCACCGCACGCCCGAGCGAGGACGTCTCAGCACGCAGCCCCGCCCCCACCACTAACGCCGCTGCGACAGCGAGGCCCCGAACAGAGGACGGGCCACTGTCCTCATTAGGGGCGACCCGGCGACCGACTCCCTCCCAAGACCTCTCCAACCCCGTCTTCGGCCTCGCCGGCCCAGTAGATTAACCCTCCCGAGTCGCCCAGGTCGATAAGCAGAATAAACTCCACGTTGCCGCTAATCCTGCCCGTTGTTTGGGTATTACCCTCGCCCGCCGAAATACTAAACGACGTTACCGCTGCTGAGACAGGATCAACGTAGTTTGCGGAATTGTGCGGACAGAGAAGGAGTTGGGAGTACTTAATATGCTTTTTGAATAATTGCAGTCGTTTCACTGTCACGTCGTTTTTGATTAGGTTTGGCTTTCTCGTGTTTCCGGGCGCGTCAACTGCTTTGGGCATTAGTCCCGTTAGTGTATTGCAGTTTTTTCTCGAGAGATGGCGGTGATCTTCCCCAGCCAGATGGCGAGATCCGGCGCCGACCTACCGTCGGCTAGTGGGGTTTCCCCCTAACCAGGACTCTCTCACCAGAGGGGCACCGCCCAAGCCGGGACAAGCTCTAAGCTTCCGACCGGTCTCCCGGAATATGTGATAATGTGATGCATGTTAGTATAAGTGTGTGTGTGTGTGTAAGAGGAGAGGATAGGATAAGGAAGAGGAAGGAAAGATCGCGCGCGGTCCGTGGCCCGTTTGGTAGGGTACTGCTCCGGCATGCGCCTGGTGTTGATCGGAGAAATCACGGAAAACTACCGATCAGAGCAGCCGGCCGTTAGAATTCTCCTCCAGGCAGCGACTGAATTCGACCCAGCTGAAAAGCTAGTGTCGAAATTTCTGCCGCCGTCAGGACTCGAACCTTGGACCTCCCGGTCAGAGGCGCTGCAGTGGCATCAGTTGATGCACTGAGCTACCGCTCCCGGTTTGTTTTTCGTGTTAGCAAACATTCAACAACGAATAGCACTGAAAACATTAAAAAGCGAAGTTAATGAAGGACTTGATGTCGTCACCAAAGTTCAGATATCAAGAGATGTATCTTCTGCTGCCAGATATTTTTTACACAATGGGAGACCATACAATCGCCGTCGAAATACTAAACGACCTTATCGCTCCTGAGACAGGATCGACGTACTTTTGTGAAATGTGTGCGAACAGGGGAGCCAGGAATGCTTAATATGCGTTTTGAATAATTTCAGTTTTTCACTATCTACTGTTAGTATATATGCAACAACGAAAAGCACTGAAAACATTAAATAGCGAAGTTAATGAAGGACGTACTGTCGTTATCCAATATCAATACCAGGATGTATTTTTTGCTGCCGTTGGTTTTACACAAGGAGAAACTATTCAATCATCGCCAAAATACTCTCACTAAACGACGTTACTGCTACTGAGACTGGATCAACGCAATTCGCGGAATCTGGCCGGAGAGTAGGAAACGGGGACGCTTCAATGGTGAATATGATGCACTTACTATCGTTATGCAAGTTCAAATAATATACCTATTCTCCGCTATCCAGCTGCTTTTATACATTGAGAGACTATACAATCACCACCGTAATACTAGACAGTGTTATCGTTACTGAGACAAAATCACGTTGTTGGCGAGATCTATGAAAACATTAAAAAACGGGTATACGTAGTAAGTATCGAGTGTGAAAAGCCTATTTCTCGTTATCGTCATTCGATGGTTGATTTAAAGCCGATACGCATAGTGAAGTAGCAAATGTGCTACCATTTTAGGAAGCCATGAATCCCACCTGTAAACTACTGGATAATGGTGACAACACTGATCTTATTGATATGTTTGGATCAATTAAATGGGACTACTAGAAAATGGTGTTTTTTCACATCCGATACTTTACAGTCGACGATTTGTTTTCGTTAACAATCACTCTCGCTAATTGTGGAATAGGAGGAGGGCGCAGCTGATTGGAAAGGATCGTAAATCATACAGGTTATGTCCTCTTTCACATATGTACAATGAATTGTACTGTAAAATTTTTACTTTTTTGCCTTCTATCAACTTACGTATTAAATAGTAAACACTATTGTAATGCTCTGATGATGGATGACTATTTTTCGGCCGTAAAAGTTGTATTCTGGAAAAATTTCCAAGGTTCTGATAACAAAAATTCTAACACATTTTATTCCAAGAGTGTATGTAGTGCATTACTTCCTCTAACACATTGTATTGTTACAACAAAATGTACAACATAAAAACCTTCTCCGTGAAAAAACACGTACATGTGACCACATTCATGGAGATCCATTACATGGTGTCGGAGTTTATCGAACTCGAACAAACCATCATCCATTTTTATATATATACCATTATTTCAATACATTCGATTCATTTTGTTTTTTTTAAAAAAATTTTAAAAATTTTTTTTAACTAATGTATTAATCATTTTAAAAAATGAAGTTTCTTTTAAACGATTTCATATTACTAATTCTGATTATTAAAATAAGTTAATTTTAATGTTACATGTAGGAAAAAATGGGGAAAAGAGAAAGAGAGCGAGGGAGGAAAAAGAGAATGATTGGCGAGGGAATCATTCTCCACAAAAATTCGTACTTGAAAGCAAGGTTTCGTTTTTATCTCACTGTTTTGCAGATACGCTTGCGTCTAATAAGTATTAGACTGATCGTCGAATGTCACTCTTCCAATCATCTTTGAACTTGTATTAAAGCCCGTGGTGTAGTCTGCATTCATTAATTCTTTCATATCTCTACTGTGAATAATAAAATCGCGATTCACTGTTTCGCTTTGTCGCTATTATTTGTGGTCGCTCACCATCTCTCTGCGTAATGGTGCCAATGCTATATTGGAATGTCTTTTTACAATGTTCCACACGTTCATTTATTGATTTTACTATAAAAAGATTTAGAGTCTGATGCAATGTGTTTCTCACTTCTCTCTTACTCGTTCCCTTTTATTAATAGAAGTCTCATGATATAAAAAAAGGAAAAATACCGATTTACTGAATTCAAAATTCTCTTGTTTTCTTGTCCACGAAAGTGAGCGTTTGGTTTAAATTCAAGCTACAATAATACGCTTAAGTACTTATTGATACATTGAAATTTTTGTCTGGTGGCTTTGGCAAAATCATTAAAGTCTTTTAAAATCTTCTCTTTCATTTTCAGGTGAGCAATGCTTGCGTAGGCGAAAAGACGGATCAGCATTTTTCGCAGTTTACAGCCGTAGATTTTCGTTCAAGGGGTGAGTATATGGAAAGATGAATATAACTCTCTATAGAAGTTTGATTCGTGTGATGGGGGCTAGTTCAATTCAGTGATATAAAATAGAATTCTTCCCTTCTTTTATTAAACTTTTCCCCAATTTCCGATGGACTCATTTTTATATTTTTAATTACAACATAGTTTTATTAACTCGCAAATTCACATAGACAATTGTCCAGATTATTTTCTTGTCTAGGGTATTCTAACCTCAAATAAAAACACGTGAGAGGTGACTGTCCCGTTTTCCTCGCTGGCGTTGCAAGGGCGCAGGGCAGGTAGATGGGAGCGGGTCGGGGCCTCACAGGTGCTTCTTGTTGGGGCCTGAGCTGCAGCCGGCGCCGGCGCCGCAGGGCCTTGCGAAGGGCGCGTCCTTCTAGAAGGAGGCCGGAAATCTCGTTCTCGCCCAGGGTTCCTTGCACCCCCTCCCCCCCCCCCCCCCCCCCCTCCCCCCCTTCCCCCCCCCCTCCCCATCTCCCTCTCCTCCCTCCCCTCCCATTCTTCCTCCCCCTCTCCTTCCAACCCCCACTCCTCAAAGGAATGCGCTTTGCCTCGCCTCGCCGATATTGAGGAACAAAATAATTAGACCTTGGATTTTAGGACTATTTCCTATAGGCCTATTTACTTCCTTTAAGAGATTATGGAAAATAACTTCAGATGTTTACGAATCATGAAAAAATATATCTACTGAAAGCATCTAATAGTGCTTAAAATGTCCTAAAACGGCGGTTGATGCCTAATTTATTTTTTTATTTTCCCAAAAACAAGTAATGTTGATGAATAATCATACTTTTATTACTCACTTTACTTTCGTGCCTTACTAAATTCTTCGTAAGAAGAGGAAGTTATGGAATCGTACACTGCAAAACGACGATTTTTTAAAAATTTGTTTTACCGAAACGTAAATAATTCCCTGATTTTCCCGAAATTTGAATATTACCTAATTGAATACTCAATCGACTACGCACCGAACTGTCTCGCCCAACACAACGAACATAAGCAGCTCTGCATGTCAGTTAAAGATGTTTCACTCTCTTCTCCGATCAGCACGCATTCTTTAGGTAATTTGACCCATTCCAAGTGCAGCTGCGCTGTTGACTGGTTGAGAATGAAAAGTGTTGCAATGAATGAAATGAAATGTAATGAAAGGAAAGGAAAAGAAATGCAAGTGAATATAGTAATATCTTGTAGCCATAATCGTAAATGTTAAAATACTTGACTTGCCTGTAAAATAAAAAGTGTCTGATTTAATCCTTTTGTGATAAGTTTTAGATGCCAAAAATATAACTTTTCATGTCTAATTCATGTCAAATGCCTAATTTAATCATTTTGTACCCTATTTTAAGAACTTACTTAAAATTGTGAATGCCTTTAGTTAGTACAGAAAATTATTAAAAACTTTGTTTCTTATTATACCGAGTGAGTCACGTAACTTTAGCACCTCCTGTAACTTTTGAACGGTTCAAGTTATTGCAATGCAGTTTTCACGAAAGTAGATGAGGGAATGGGGCTATTTAAGTTATTTATTTATATTTTAACACTTGTATTTTACGAGATATTTGAGGAAACTTTGTGTTTTCAAATGGAATTTATTCATTTTTTTCATTCTATCATGACGAGCGTAAAAAGAGGAATTAATGATATACATATTTTCATATGTTAGATATGCATTTTTTTAGTAATTTTGATTTTTTGCGACTCATAATTAACGGATGTTTTGAAAAAAAAGGTCACGCAGCCTCCACCAGCAAAGCGCGCTCGGAGAAGGGGAAGGATCTTGTATTTGAAGATAGAAATATTCCAAATATTCACAAAACTGTTGCATTTTTTCCTGATTATAATCATACCTTATGAAAAAAAATAATGCAGGAAGATAATGCTAATAACTACCCCTATGTTTCTATCGCTAAGTTATTATTATATGCTTATTAAGATTAAAATTGTTTCCTCGAAATGTGCAATATTCTTTGTAGAGTCTTAATTATTTATCCTTATTGTGTTTTGTTTCAAGATCCCATTAATATCCTGCGATGTAAAACCCCTTTAATGGAGTTGAAATAATAAACAATTTTATTACAATACATACTTATGAAAAAACTTTATTTTCAATCCTTCAATTCCTTAAATCAACGAAAAACAAAAAATCGGAAATCGCGGAGGGATGGAAAGCAGAGTTCAGAAGAAAATTGCAACAGTTTTGTGAATATTTGGAATATGTTATGAAATACTAAAATCAGCTTCTCTTTCCCAAGTGCGCGTCTGCTGGTAGAGCGCTGCGTGGTCTTGTGTGGAGGGCTGCGGCGTTCAAAATATCCGTTAAACATCAGACGCAAAAAAAAAACAAAATTACTCAAAAAAATGCTTATCTAACATGACAATATGCACGATTGAATTCCTCTTTTTACGCTCGTCATGATAGAATGAAAAAATATGTATTGTTCCATTTGAAGAAACAAAGTTACCTCAAGTATCTCGTAAAATGCAAGTTATAAAATATAAATAAATACACTTATCAATTAGCCCCATTCCCTCATGCACTTTCGTGAAAACTCATTGCAATAACTTGAACCGTTCAAAAGTTACAGGATGTGCTAGAGTTACGTGACTCACCCTGTATATCAGTCATGGCATCTGGGCGTGCTAAAGCTCCATGATTCTCCCCCCTCTTTGAATGCTTCACTGCTTGTTTTATGTTTGTTCTCCGTCACTTTAAGATATTAAACTTTATAAATGGTCTAAGTTTTATCGGCGGACATAGGTTACATAGATAAAAATTTCATTGTGTTACTATTTACTGCTAACGTACAATGCCAAACTATTTAAAAACTTGTTATAACAATATTATTGAAACTGCTACCAACGTTTGGGGAAACAATATGTTTCCACCCTCAGGCTTTTTTAAATCTTGCATACTCTTCCATGAGATGCTAAAGCACTTTCCGAAAAACTACAGTTACTGGTGTTGGTCATTTCGTTGTGCAAGTTGTGATCAAGCTATCCTAAGCATTTTGAGTGTGAGGTTGTGGCTAGCGAATCGCAGAGTGCGAGGTTTCAATTTTAAATATTGACTGTTTTTAAATGCAAAGATTAAGGAGTGTGAGTAAACACAGTATAAAGTCACCATCCGACACATGTGACAGCGATTATATTACTACATGCGATGCACAACGTTTCTAAGTTAAGTTGGATATCAGGATATCCTACTAATATCTGCTATGCATGATTCAGATGAATACAAATTGTATCTATTACATTTTAAGAGACATTTTAAAGTATATATTCGCAGTTATTCGTGATTGTACTAGAATTTGTGAACAGCTCGTTTCATGAGTCTTGGAAAATACTACTGCACGACTTGAAAACATTTTTGAGTTTCTGATTTTCCGTTTAGTGAATGTATAGTACTTCTTTTTTCTACCGTTCTCATATGTGCGATGTAATCGCTTGGGTTCAGTATTCTACATGCCCCAGTTCTAGCTTCATATTTTGCTTTTTAGATTACATACGATACGACAATGTTACTTAATTGTATATAATAGTATATTATGCCATTAATTTATAATATTAAGCTTTATAGGACGAGTATTTTTTTTAAACGACCAAAGTTAGCGAGTTTTCACATTTGGGTGCATGTTTTGCACATTTGTGGCATTTTTGCACATTTTTATGCAGTAAAGCAACATAATAAACAAGTTGCATTCGTTATTTTTTGTATAACATTATAAAGGGGGTAATGGAGTAAGATATGCAAATCTACGGCGGGGATAAAAAGGTTTTATGTTGAAAATCGTATTTGGAGTGAAAAAAAAACAAAAAAAAAAACACGTTTTTCACCAAGTTTACACTGAGTACTTCATACAATAAAAAAACATGTTTTTAGCTACTTACATGTGGTCGATTTTTTTATAACCACATTACGCATATGGCTGTGGATTTAAATTATACTTGCGTTTTAATATAGATGATAAAGATAATTCGAAAATTTTTCAGATATTTATATCCGATTTTGACCCTTACAATCAACATGCAGGAAGGAAAAAATGAAAAAAATAGTTTTTTCCTTCATTTTTTAAGAATATCTCATGTTCTGGCACATCATAAAAAGGGCTGGATACAAATTGTAGCCCTGTAAATTCTTTAAGTTTCCCAAAATTTCAACATTTTATCTTATAATTTGCACCCAACAGCTCAATATAAATAAAACTGTAAATTAATTATCGTTTTTAATTTTTTTTTTTTTTTTAAAATTAAAAAAAAAATTAATAATAAAATTATAATAGTAATAATAAACAAAATTGAAAGAACAGTATGATAACCTATTGTAATTTGAATATGACACGAAATTATATGATATGAAAAATGCAATATCATATCCCGTTCCTTCTTGTGCTCGCTTTATCCGCCGTGCCTCCCTTACACCCGTGACCTACTCCTGCCTTTCATCCCTCTCCTTTTTCGTGCCAACTACACCATCGCCTTGCTCACCGTCCTCTCTCTCTCTCTCTCTCTCTCGTCCCCTCCCCCTTTTGCTCCACCCCCGCCCTTTCCTCCCGCTGCGGAGAAAGTTGGCGCGAGTAGAAGTTTGCGGCTTCGGAGTCGTGTGCTGCTGGGTGGCAGGGGTGGGGGGGCGAGAGAGGGTGGTGGAGGGGGGGCCGACCGCGGAAGACATCTGAACGTGGGAGCCAACTCCCCGCTGCAAGTCGCGAAGAGGTCGCACCATGTACCGCCCGGGTCGGCCGGCGCGCCGGCGCATACATAATGGCCCCGGCGCGGCGCGGCGCCCGCTGCCACCGCACAAAGATCGGGAGGGGCCACGCGAATTCAAGGAGAAGGTTTAAGTGGCGTCCGTAAATTACGGAACACGAATGTGGAGTATTTGGAACAAACCGTTTCCTCCCTGTAACGCACCTGTAATTCACATCTTAATAATTACGAAACCATTGAGACACAACCCTCTAATTACATAACTAAAACCAATTATATAATTGTAAAATCAGTTTGTATTGATTAATTGATTAGTGTTTCTGGGCGCGTCCACGGCTATGGTCATTAGTGCCATAAGTGTAGTGCATGTTTTATGACGGGAGCATACATAATGGCCCCGGCGCGGTGCCCCGCTGGGGGGAGAGTCCTGGTTAGGGGGAAACCCCACTAGCCGACGGTAGGTCGGCGCCGGATCTCGCCATCCAGCGGGGGAAATCACCGCCATCTTTCGAGAAAAAACATGCACTACACTAACGACCAAAGCAGTTGACGAGCCCGGAAACACGAAAAAGCAAACTAAACTAGAGATACCTTACTGGTACAAAAGTAAATGGATTTTAGTCAGTGTTGTAACACAATTGTTTGTAAATAATAAACAACGACAAGACGAAAGACAGTTGCGAATCGTTACAAATGTTTCGCACACGCTTCGCTATGTTTCTCACACTGTGAAAAAAGTAGCTGTTTCGCACACGAAAAACAAGTACGAGAAACTGAGTTTTGCGCACGGCGATTAAAAAAAATTTTCCCCCCTTTAGTGATAAAGAGGTTTTGTTACTTCATAATAATTATCCATTAAGAAAAGTCTTCGACCTTTTTAAACAAAATAAACCTATGTTTATTTTTGTTTCTTTCTTCACTTATCGGCTTTCACTATTAATCTGTCTCTTCGGTGTATGCACATTTTCCGATAACCACGTACATTTTCGTCAAACAGGCCATAATATAAATTTTAAAACGTTGGTTGGTTTCTAACTACATTTGTGTGCAAAATTCTATATTCCCTTCCCACACCCCTACTTCAGCTGGTAATTTGAAACCAGCAGCTCAAACGGGCTTTTAAAGACTTTGTATTTCCAAAATCCGATTAAGGAAACTTATTAATTCTAAGTGAACGAATCCTACTACTGAATCACTAATCCATCTCAATTAGTCGGTTTATCTTTTTTTGAGGGATTCACCAGATTAGAATCATGATATTACCCTTCATCTGCGATACATCATGTTAAATGAAATTCTGCTGTTAAGTAATTGGCGGGACTTGAGCTGTATTATGTGGCAGTTCAAAATGGCTTTGCGTGTTGGAAGCGAAGCAGGTATAATAAGTGAACGGTTAACTGCAGTCTCCCCACTTGTGTAAGTGCAAAGTAATGCAATCACCCTAAGTCGTAATTCTAAGTGGATTGTCGCGCGATAGATTGATTAGTGACTTTGTTAATAAAATTTGACGAACAGAAGAGAAGCCACCTGACGCAAAGCAACGTGTCTGGAAGATAAGTAGGGAGGGGAAGGGAAGTAGGGAGGGGAACGGGAGGTGGGGATGGAGAGGAAAGTGGGGGAGGAGGAGAAAGTGGGGAAGGAGAGGGAAGTGGGGGAAGGAAAGTGGGGGAGAAAGGCGGAAATATGGAGAGTGGCGGAAAATGGTAGGGAAGAGGGGGGATGGAGAGGAAATGGGGAGAGGGAAGGGGAGAGGGAGAGGGAAGTAGGGAAGGAGAGGGAAAGAGAGCAAGAGTAACAGCGGGTTATGTTGTCATGTGTGTCCCCATCAACCCTATCATCGGGATAAAAGACCGTGGATAAACAAGCAGAACGCTTCGTCCGGTTTGGAGGTCATCGCTTCTGTTCGAGGAGTTTGGGGTCCGGTTTGAGGTCATCGCTTCTGTTCGAGGAGTTTGGGGTCCGGTTTGGAGGTCATCGCTTCAGTTCGAGGAGTTTGGGGTCCGGTTTGGAGGTCATCGCTTCTGTTCGAGGAGTTTGGGGTCCGGTGTGGAGGTCATCGCTTCTGTTCGAGGAGTTCGGAGTCCGGTTTGGAGGCCGTCGCAGAAAGCTTCGCCCGGAAGAGGAAATTTAAGTGGAGGTTTCTCAGTTCCTCGGAATGTGGGTTTTCTGCAACAGTAAGCATAATTTGCTCAATTTATTTGCAGTGATAACTTCTTAGTGTTTTAAGAAATTGATAGGACTGTACTTGGGTTTCTGTAACGTGACTGATGACAGCTGATCAGCTGTTACGGTTTCATCCAATCGGGAGCTTAAACGTCACCATAGTGACGTCATCGTGATGACGTTTCAGCTCTCGATTGGATGACATCGTAACAGCTGATGAAGTGTCATCGGCCAGGTCAGAAAATATATGTAAGTTGTGAATCTCTAAGACGAGACTATTGTAATGAAATTGCTATCTCTGTTGTTGAAAAAAAAAACAATCATTTCTCAAAAGAAGAAACGGTTGACGGGAAGTCGATGGTATATCTGTGACTCTCTGAGGGCTGAGACGTCACAAAAGTGAGGGATGGGGATATGGAGGTAGGGGTTGGGGACGTGTGGTGGGATAACGACACGTTGGAGGGGTGCAACGTGGTGATGGGGATGTAGGGTGCGAACTGTGCATTGTGTACTTTCTTACAGCCCATTTGTACATACCCGGATGTAATTGCGATTTCTCAAATATTATTATTACCATTATTCACACTTTCTCTTGCTTTAGCAGGAAAATCTATGACCTGTCCAGTTGATGTTACAGGACTAGGCTCGGACTGCGCAGGAAGGAAATTCATTCTGACCTACATGAATGTCACGCATTTAGGAATTTCCTGACAATATGACATGTTTGAAGAAGGGTGGCTTTCTGGGCTTCATCAGAAGATATTTTTGATATCTAAATTTTCCAGATTTCTTTTCATGTTCCTGGTGACGACTCCTTCAACGGATATAACCATGGGGAAATGGGAGATTTCATGCAACTTCCAAATGTTTTTTAATTCAGTTGCCAAGTTCTCATATTTTCTGAATTTTTCTACTTCGGACTTCCGCAGGTTGTGAGTCAAAGGGATTGCAACATCGATTGTAGAGGCTGTTTTCTTTTCTTTGTCTATTATGAGGATGTCAGGGCGGTTATGATCAACCGTTTTATCCGTCATAATAGGCCGATCCCAGTATAAGATGTGCGTCTTCGTCTCCAGCACAGCATCTGGTTCATACTTGTAGAACGCTGGAGCATTATTCCCCAACATTCCAAGTTTCATTCCTCGTTCTCGGTGAGTTTTGCCACTTGGTTATGTCTGCCTTAATACTGCCTGTTCTCTCTGACAAAGTACTGCATCCAGCCATTATGTGCTCGATAGACTCTCCGTTGTTACCACATCTTCTCATTTGTCGATGCATTTTTTTAAAATTTTTTCATAGTTTTTAGTTTCTTATTACTCTATCCTGAATTGCTGCTACAAAACCTTCAGTTTCCGGGTACAAATAACCATTGCTCAACCACTTTAAGGACGCTGATTTGTCAATCACAGGGTCCAACAGAGAATACTAGACCGAAATATATGAAAATATTTGAAAATACTAGACCGGATAATAGAATAATAGAACGCCGGAATACCATAACGATGTTGTGCTGTAGTTAACTGGTACTGGAATCGTAGACACCAAGTCGCGCCCCGTTCTTGCGGTGCCAGCTCGTTCGCCGATTGTTTCCTCAGAGTCGAAATCCAGGCTCATTTCGCTCCGTCAGAGCGCTCTGTGCTCGTGACGGGCGAGCCGTCAATGGTATTATTGCTTTGGGCTCGGCACGCACCGCTGACCTGACCACTGCCCGCCTCACCCTCCTTCCCAAACTCGCCACACCAGCTCGTCCATTTAAGTTCCATCTACCTTCCCCACGGGCGTCCATCCACCCACCCACCGCCTGCCAACCCCCCCCAAGGACCACCCCCGCTCACGCCGCCCCACCCAACACCCGCTCACCCACCCGCTCACCCACCCGCTCACCCACCCGCTCACCCACCCGCTCACCACCCGCTCACTCACCCGCTCACCCACCCGCTCACCCACCCGCTCACCCACCCGCTCACCCACCCGCTCACCCACCCGCTCACCCACCGCTCACCCACCGCTCACCCATCCGCTCACCCACCCGCTCACCCACCCGCTCACCCACCCGCTCACCCACCCGCTCACCCACCCGCTCACCCACCCGCTCACCCACCCGCTCACCCACCCGCTCACCCACCCGCTCACCCACCCGCTCACCCACCCGCTCACCCACCCGCCCACCCACCGACCCCGACACCTCCTTCCACATCCACACACTCATGCCCGCCCACTGCCCGCCCCACCTCACCGTCCCACCCACCCACTCGCAGCG
Source organism: Teleogryllus oceanicus (assembly GCA_964035755.1). Classification (NCBI taxonomy): domain Eukaryota; kingdom Metazoa; phylum Arthropoda; class Insecta; order Orthoptera; family Gryllidae; genus Teleogryllus; species Teleogryllus oceanicus. The sequence continues at coordinate 55,724,115 of CAXIVR010000013.1, forward strand.
CAAAGGTATCGCTGGCAGGCCCATTGCGGCACGTTCCACCCACGCACGCCAATAACCGCACGCGGTAACGGCTCGTGCGCCGCGCCCATTCAGCCCGCGTCACTTATCTTCGCGCGCTTTGCGCAACCCGATCGGCGGCTGGTCGCACTGATTAAACGAGAGCGGCGCTCTGAAGGGCCGAAAACGAGCGCCAAATGCGGCCACTCCGCTGTTGGCCAGGGTTGCTCCCGAATTGTAGGTGATGGGCATTAACGAGATGGGAGATCCGTGAGAAAGAAATGTTCTCTTTGTAGAATTGTGGCTATTCACGTCATTAGGTTGATGAACAACAAATAGCGGACGCTGTTTATAACCAAGCGAGACTGTTATTTTATTATCGGCCGTGTCACATTCAATACTTTTCGTTATATTGTCATGAAAACAAGAAATAGGCAGAAACGTTTTCAGTCCCTAGTAAAAGCCGTTCTTTTATTTATTTTTTATTTATTTTACGTCAAAAATCAGTTAAAAACTGCGTATGACGTGCTATGGGGAAAAGTGAATTGTGTGCACATTTTCAAAATTCTGTGATCCCTACACTAAGTCATATACTACATAAATTTTGAAAGGAAAAAAAATCCTCCCATGTAATAAAATCTATTTTTTAGTACTTTTTACGTTTAATTTTTAGTACTAGTGATAAAAGTGAGACGAGACTCAAGTGTTCAGATACATTTGTGAATGCGAGAAAGGAAACAAAATATTTTCGTCTGGCCACGTCAGCTACTACTAATCTTATTGTATCATAAAGTGATATGTATACTTGCATTAAAATAAAATAGAGTCAATAAGGCTGTCTAAAAAATAGTGTATGACGCACGTAGTAAAAGTGTTTGTATTTTGCACTTGACGCATCCATCTCGTGTCGCAAGCTTTCCTACTTCCAAAACAAACCTCGACCTGGCCAAGGTGGCTAAGGGCGTGTACCGACTCAGCGCTTGGGTCCAAAGGGTCGCGGTTTCGAGTCCCGCCTTGGGCATGGTTGTTTGTCCCTTGACTTTGTATGTGTTGTCGCGGAGGGCCTCGCGTTCTGCTGACCCCAGATCAGAGGAGCCCGCAAGTGTGTTTGTCTAGTGTATGGTCAAATATGCGTCCCATCGGGACGTAAAGGGTAACCGGCTGTTGGCTAGATAAAAGCCCTAGAAAAAAATATAAATAACTAGGGAACGGAATTTATTGTAATAAAAAATGCAAAATATGTACATACAAATGTACTTATTTTTTCCAAAATATGTAAGACAAAACAGACAATACGAATAATAAAATTTATTATTGTGTTTAAAATAGTCCTCTATAAGCATTTTCCAAGCATAGAACGTGGCCAATCAGTTCTTACCAAGCATTCGGAGTTGCTGAAAGTAGGTTCTACCTCTACTGAAATAATTCTACACTAGATTTCACCACACACAAGAATTTTATTCGAAATACAAAATACGTTCATAGTATATATTACAATGTTTACGAGAAGCCAGGGTTCCAACGAATAGTAGTACAGTGTAGCAAGTGTTGTATCGCGAGGCAGGGGTTTACACCCCTACAATCGAACAACGCGTAAGGCAATTTTCAATAAAGAATATTTGTTAATTTTCGATCGAGTAACGAATGTGCTGTTTGAAACATGAGCAAAATCGTGGTTGAAATTACTTTCATTCACAGAAATCCGCTCATTCTTGACTCCGAGTAGGCAGTAAGCGAGGGGTGTGTGGCAATTATGGCGAAGATATGGTTGTCAAGATGCCCAGTAGCATTACATTTGATTTTTAAGAAAGATGATTCCGTAACATATAATGCAAACGCGGATCTGAAATGTTCCATTTCGACTTATAAATATATTAAAATGTGACGAAATATGTAGTAGTATGTAATGTATGTAAATATATGTATTTATATCAAAATATGTAAAAAAATATGTAAAATAAAAATAGTTCCAATTCATTTAGAATGTCTTGTGAACTCAAAAAAATATGATGGAATGCAGGAATCTAGTTCCTGTAAAAACACGTATTTACATGAAAATCCGTTCCCTATAAATAACTATTCTTAGATTTCGCACTCCGTCTTGAGCTGCAACTCATCTGTCTTGATTGTTCTTAACTGAAGCGATTCTTATGATCCATAACGGACGCCTGCCGTTATGAGCGGCTTTCCGTTTCTGTGGTTGCTTTAAGTCAATGTTTTCACTCTACAGAATGACGAAAACTTTATATTTGATTAGCAGTTTCTTCACAACATGTAATGCGTACGTATATTTTCATTAACATTAATGCCATATCAAGAATATTAAATGCACAGGAACCTCGATAAGTCAAACTCCGCTAACTCGAATTCCTTTGTAGTTCAAGTTTCCTTATATCTCAATATATTTTTATATCAACTCCCTTGTATAAAATTTCTTTATATCTACAATTGCTTTGAATTTGCATTAACTTTCAACCGAAGAATTACTTTTTTGTAGGGACTGCCTTGAATTGTTTCAGATTTCGAATTCTTTCCTACCTCAAATTCTTGAACGTCTTCTGTTCTTTGTGCTTTGCGCAACTTGGTGAAGAAAATGTTATAGTGGAATGTAAATTATGGAGAAACCATCTCTTTAGGGTGGAATTGAAGTGGTCAGGAGGCAAACACAGTTCTTGTGTAGAAATTGTATTAATACAAAACTTGTTGCACTCTTGTAACAATATTGTACTCTTGTAAGCGAATCATCTTAATATTAAATCTTTAATATTTCGAAAAAATACAATAACAAATCAAGTAAAACCAAAACCAAGAAGCACACACTTACTTATTGTATCTCCCAACGAGCACAGTCTTCAGTTCAATATATTTTATTACTGTCAAAGTGAGTTTCCTAAATGGTCAGATCGACAGGCCTGCTCAGATCGACAAAAGCACTGCCGAGCTACACCTTTCTTAACAGAGCTGACGAGGCTAAAATTTAGCTCCAGTTGCTTCTTCAGTTGAGTGGGAACGGCGCCATCTCTACACACGACATTCACATTATAGAGTAATGGCTTCTTGCCTCTACGATTCTAAAGCAGACGCGTAGGTTTTACGATCACTATGATGCACGAGATATTAGTGTTACATTTTTTTCTTTCGTTTCTTGTTGTATCAAACAACCCCTCTCTAAGAATCTTTAACCTTTCGACCGCTGTTCGGAGTAACTCAGTTACCCCAACGTATCTTTTTTTTCTGATTGATTGATCCATCGGCTTGCGGATTTTTCTAACCAGGTATCTCCCACCAGCGGGGCACCACCACAGCCGGAACAAGCAGTAAGTTTTCGACTGGTCTCCCGTCATGTATGAAAGTGTTATGCATGTGATTGGGAGTGTGAGTAAGAGGTGAAGATGGGACAGATAGGTGAAGGGTTAATGAAGTGTCACGTAAAATGTTTGCGCATAGAAGAGCTATCTTTTCATCCAAATAACAACATAGAAATAAAGTTCATCGCAGGGTCATGTTAGTCACCCTAAAGCTCGGGTCTACCACAGATGCGGTCGTTGCATTGGCCTGAAAGCAGCCTTGTATATTCCGATCTGTTTAAGAACATTTCGACTAAGGAGCGAGCGATGTTGACGGAAAGTGCTGTTTCACATACTATGCTGGTGGTGGAAGCTCCCAGCTGGGGCACATGTGTTTATACTGCTCTTCCCAGCACTGCCTCGTTCCTGGAAACATCAAAAGTAGGGGTCGCCGGACTTAATGGGCAAGCATTTCTATTTTTCGTGCTCTTTCCTCGCTTTCCCGAAAACTTTATTTTTGAATTTTGTCGGTCCACAGAAAGGGTGTCATAAAAATCGATTCTTTAAAAATAACGTATTTATTACGCAAACAGAAACTCAATCTCGTCTCAGAAAAAATCGTATCTAAATGAATGTCAGTTTATTTGTTGCTAACAAGAAATGGAAACTAAGCATTACTAATATCATCTCAGTTGTCGATGTGAAACATATTCCACTTCTACATAATGGTGCATTAGGAAACTTGTTTATGTTATGCTTTAATGCATAAGTACGTTTTGAAAATAAACGATCTTAGAAACTATATTCAAATTTCTAGAAATGCAATGTCACAAACGATTTACATACGCTATTTTTTGGTATAGCATCATCATAAATTTATAAGGGCACCAGAATTACTTTTGGAAACAAATTTCAAAAGCAGTTTTGGAGTTGGAAATCTAGTTGGTATTATGTCACGCAGGGAGAAAGATCAAGGAGGTCGGGCTTTGAGGTCGGGCTTTGAGGTCGGGCTTTGAGGTCGGGCTTTGAGGTCGGGCTTTGAGATCGGGCTTTGAGGTCGGGCTTTGAGGTCGGGCTTTGAGGTCGGGCTTTGAGGTCGGGCTTTGTGGCCGGGCGTTGAGGCCGGGCGTTGAGGCCGGGCGTTGAGGCCGGGCGTTGAGGTCGGGCTTTGAGGTCGGGCGTTGAGGTCGGGCTTTGAGGCCGGGCGTTGAGGCCGGGCGTTGAGGCCGGGCGTTGAGGCCGGGCGTTGAGGCCGGGCGTTGAGGCCGGGCGTTGAGGCCGGGCGTTTATGTTTTTTAAAATGCAATTTTATGAACGATTTCTTGCAGGAGGAAAGGTCGTTTATAATTATGGTATACAAAAAAGGAAAATGTAACTAAAAAGAATATTACTTAGAAGTAAGTATGCATGTCCGCTATAAACATTTAGCCACTAGTAGAAAAGGTTATTTCAGGCTATGAATAACATGCTAAAAGTTTGAGTTTTAGCACTAATACTAAAAATAATACGATCCTCAAATGTTCAAATAAATTTGTGATTGCAACAAAGAAAACAAAACAATTGCGTCCAACTGCATCAATTACTGCTGAACTTCATGTATCATTAAATGGCTAGTAAACTTGAATTAAAATAAAATGAAAGACTGTAAAGCTATCTAAAAGTAGTGCATGACACATTCGATAATAGTAATTTCATTTCGCCCTCGTGTCCCAACATTTCCTATTCGCAAAATGACATGTCACGTTTATCATTCGTACGACAAATAACTATTTTCTGGCTATAATGGAACGTTCAACCTGAATATCATTCACATATAAATTTGTACCGTTGAGTAACGAAACTGTAGAGTTGTACTGTTAGACACTGTACAGACTAACGAAACATTAACAGTTGACTTACATTCGGATCTTCCATACATTGCAGAAATTCCTTGCTGACTCACATTATTGTGGAGGAAAATAGTTACCATGACGTCTGCGGCAACGAGTCGTAAACCAGAATCACTCTGCACGGTTATTTCCGGACCCTGAAATATGCAGCTTGCAAACTCCTGACGAAAAGCACGCCTTGGAAACTGCCGGCCAAGTGATGATCTTCAGTTTGTTGTGGTAGTCTTGCACATCGCTTTACTGTTTTTAGGGAAGAGTGCTGACGTATGATAATGTGGGAGTCGTTGTGTGAACCACTGGCACTCTTTCTTTTTTGATTCCTAACATTTTGAAAGAAGGGTGTTCTGTTGAGGTTTGGGTCTGAAAGAGCGGAAAATGAGTGTTTCTCGTAAAACCTACGTTTAAAGAATTTAAGGTACGCAGGCTGTTCGCGCGTATTATTTGTATGCAGTGTTACACTTTCGTGGTTAGCGATGCTGCTCAAATTTTTTTCGTGATAAAAGTTTTTAATTGGGCTATGTATGTTCATAAAAACAGAAAGTTAAGACATTACACCGTGTTCTCTGTCTCCTCCATGTTTTGACAGAAAATTAAATGGAAACTTAGAAACTTCCTCATTTCGAAGAATTCGTCAGTGTCGTACATATATGTCCATTCACACTTCTTTATAGTGCGTTTCGGCTTATTCCTATTGTTTTTCTTCTTCTTTCTCTTTCTTTCCTCTTTTCATTTATTTTTCTGTCTTTTCAGGATTATGCATGTTTACCTGTTTAGGCTTCACGATCTTGGCCTCAGTCGACCTGCATAACTTCCAAAGAATTGAGATTAAGGATCTTTCGGTGAATTCTTCCTGGTGTCACAACTACATGTTCCTTCCATCTTCTTTCGAAATGAGTTGCATTGATTGATTTTTTCGTGTTTCCGGGCGCGTCAACTGCTTTGGTAGTCCTGTTAGTGTAGTGCAGGTTTTTCTCCCTCGGGAGATGGCAGTGAATTGGATGACAGATCCGGCGCCAACCTATTGTCGGCTAGCGGGGTTTTCGCAACCAGGTATCTCCCACCAGCCGGTCACCGCCCCAGCCGCGACAAACTCTAAGCTCCCGGCCGGTCTCCCGGAATATGTGGTAGTGTAGTGCATGTTAGTGCAAGTGTGTGTGTAAGGGGAGGGGTTAGGACAAGGAAGAGGAAGGAAAGATCGCGCGCGGTCCATGGCCTGGTTGTTAGGGTACTGCTCCGGCATTCTCCTGGCGTTGATCGGAGAAACTTCTGAAAACTACCGATGAGAGCAGCCGGCCGCTAGAATTCTCCTCCAGACAGCGACAGAATTCGACCTTCCTGAAAAGCTAGTGTCGCCGTTTGGACTCGAACCTAGAACCTGACGGTCAGAGACCCTGCAGTATCATCAGTTGATGCACAGAGCTAGCGCTCCCGGTAGAAGTTCGTAACATTTATTCTGAACCAGCCTGTATAATAATACATGTATGTTCCTTCGAAGTGCGGGAAATAACCGGCGGACGTCTGCCAGGTAGAGAGACAGGCTACAAAGAATTTTGTAAGATTTATTCTAAACCATCCTGTATATCATATATGTATATTCTCCTTCGAAGTGCTAGATGTAACCGGGGGACGTCTGACAGGTATACTGACAGCCTACAAAGAATTTTTAACATTTATTCTAAACCATCCGTATATCATATACGCATGTTCGTTCGAGGTACGGGAAATAACCGACGGACGTCTGGCAGGTAGATCGACAAAGTATGACGCACACGCGACTGCCGTCCTGACAAGTGAACGGCGCCGCGCCGCGAGATGTGGGACGTGGGAAGTGACAGCTGCGAGCAGCCAACTTCTGCCCCTCCTCCGCGGTCAGCCTGTCAGCGGCTGCTAAGCCTCCCCGAGCACCGCGTGGCACGAACCCAATTCGATAAGTTCACGCGTTCGCAGTTTATACGCGTGCCGACCCTGGACGTTCGTGCCTTGCCCTTGCTACGGCGCGTTCGGGATTACTCGCAGTGGGAACCGGGAGCGGTAGCTCAGTGCATCAACTGATACCACTGCAGCGCCTCTGACCGGGAGGTCCGAAGTTGGAGTCCTGACGGCGGCAGGATTTTCGACACTAGCTCTTCAGCTAGGTCGAGTTCAGTCGCTGTCTGGAGGAGAATTCTAGCGGCCGGCTGCTCTGATCGCTAGTTTTCCGTGGTTTCTCCGATCAACACCAGGCAAATGCCGGAGCAGTACCCTACCAAACGGGCCACGGACCTCGCGTGATCTGTCTTTCCTCTTCCTTGTCCTATCGTCTCCCCTTACACACACACTTACACTAACATGCACTACACTACCGCATATTCCGGGAGACCGGTCGGGAGCTTAGAGCTTGTCCCGGCTGGGGCGATGCCCCGCTGGTGGGAGAGTCCTGGTTAGGGGGAAACCCCGCTAGCCGACGGTAGGTCGGTGCCGGATCTCGCCATCCAGCGAGGGACAATCAGCGTCACCTCCCGAGAAAAAACATGCACTACACTAAAGGGACTAATGACCGAAGTAGTTGACGCGCCCGGAAACACGAAAAAATCAATCAATCAATCTACTCATTGAAAGACTACACTTAGCATCAAAACCAAAATCCTTAATTTTAACACTAATATTAATGCATTCGTTATCATTGTAATGCATAATTGTGGCTCCCGGGACTATATAATGTTATGTTTTCTCAAGTATCTTTCATAGCAGTGGGCACAAATAATATAAAGGATTATTCCGTAAACTAGATGATCAACATGAAAATCATATATTGTATTGCATGAAAAGAAATTACATTCATTAGTGTACTGTGTTATTCTCCATTATCAGTGACTTAATAACATTGAAGCGAAGTATTGACTCTTGGCTTCGGAGTTATGGTGTACAATGATGCTGTTATCATCACTGTTTCTCTTGGAGTACGAGATAAAACCAACCTAACTTAAAATTTTGTACCACATACAACCACAGACTAATTTACTTAATAATTCACTTTAATTACAAAGAATGTGGATTAATATTCAAAACAGAAGGAAAGGAAAGTACGAGCACCGGAGTCAACCTAACCTCTATTAGGTATTGCTAACTTACGAAAATGAAAAACCAAGCGAGTGACTAAATTTATTAGCAAACATTGTTTTTTCTAGAGCAACTATTATTTACAAACAATTATTCAAATGTTCTGTTCGCGTTTACCAGCAGCTATTGTTAATCTGTAGCTGTAATAAATGGTCGAGTGGTTGCGTAGCGACGGACACGAATATCCCATCTTAGGGCGACTGTTATTTAAAAAATAAGGATATTTATATGAATGTATACATTATATCGATATTGTCCTTCGATTTTATTGAAACGCAGTAAACGTTCGTTATCACGAGCTTGCTTAACACGAATTTCGCCGTAAAACGAACAAAACTTCGATCCCGGCAAAAAATTTACGGACATTTATAATTACTAAAACGATTTTTTATAACAGGAACTCCGATTATTTCAGTTCCTGAGAATTCGTGTTAATGAGAATTCACTGTATTAATTCACCAGAAATTACTACAAAATCACATTCAATATACAGATAATTTTCAGAGGGTCCTTTCCGGGGTCCTGAAATGATTTAATCATCTACATATTGCCACATGTAACATAAATGGGCCTACTTTATAATGGATTAATAGATGATATGCTGCTATATCAAGCACTTTGAAAATAATCGAACTCGAAAAAGTTGAAGAGTTGTGCAAATTATTTCGTTTCAAACTGTAGCACTAATGTTGCTTGTAATCGTAAACGTGCGTTTTAAACCACACTTGGAGAATTAAATTTGCATCTTCGGAAACTTGCAGGTAATTATGTGGTTGTAGAAAATATTGATTGTGGTTTTATATGTAATACATGGCCTAAGTGGATTAAAAAGAACAGTTTGCAAACATGTATTTTGTAAACAATTTTATTTTTATAAAGGTTTATTAATTTAAAGGTCTTTTGTTGTACAATAATTTAATTATTTTACATTAAATATTGTCTATTTGTTCATCACATCCTATTTTCTTCAAATTATATGAAACTAAATAAAATCAACTTCTTCTTTGGGAATCAACAATGGCCAGGTTTTTATTCAGTTATGGAAACCTAAAGTTCAACTAAAAGAGTGCTTGTAGCTTTATTCCAAACGAATTAATTTTTTTTATTATCCTCTAGGATATTTTAATTTATTCTCACGTCACAAGTGCTCGAAATGTGGTAAACACAACAATTGTTAAAAAATGACCAATTTTCGAATTACTACAAATTATAGTTTCTAATATTTCCTAAAATATCCAGAAACATTCAAATAACAAAAAGTTTAAAAATAAATGTTGACATGAAAGCTCTAAATAGGCTTATAAGTAAATAATTTTGATTAATTTCGAATTAACGATTACCACAAAAATTGTGCTTTTGCATAGAAATCTAGGAAATAGTTATGAAAAAGTTTCAAAAGATGATTTTTCGGAAGAGATAAAATTCGCCACACAATCTCTTGAAAAGAGAAACTATCCAAACTTGTAAAACGTAAGGAAACAATACTTACATAAATATTCTATTATGTTTTACAAGTAAAACCCAAGATCTGAAGGGAGATTCGTCAGGAATATTAAAAGTCTGCACCAAATACGATCTCATAAGAAATGTAGATATCCGAAAAGATCTGGACATTTCTAACATAAATGAAGAAATAGAAAATTATAAAGATTTTTGGAGAAAACGCATACGAAGAATGGACGCCAGCAGAATCCCCCATCTGGCAATGCTCTATCAAACCACCGGAAAAAGAGATACCGGATGTCCTAAGGCAATAATACTGACGTTAATAATAATGATGAAAAGGAAGAAAATAGGAAGAATAATGTGACAACGGAACAGACAAATGTGCCCACTCCCTGAAGTGAAGAAGGGAAGATGATGTTTTGTATTCAACGAAAAATTGACTCAAGTAACTTTTTGATCAAACGAAAGGATGAAAACGTTTTTGCTTCTGACGGGAAGTATATTTATCGTGATTTACAATGGAAACAGACATCAAATATTCCATCTTCGCTTCGAAAACATGGAAAATGCGAACTTCGCTGGTCAATACAAACTCGTATTTCTTCTCTCCATCCAAGTCAGCAGAAAACTCAAAATTTTCTCTTAAACTGACGTAAGATAAGCAAGGACTGTAAGAAAAGATGGAATATTGAATTGCAGGAAATCACGAATTCTAAAAGTATAGAGTACCAAAATCATTAACGTTATGTGATGAGTGAATGCTCAACACTGTTTCTACACATTGATTCAGTCGCTGTCTGGAGGAGAATTCTAGCGGCCGGCTGCTCTGATCGGTAGTGTTCCGTGGTTTCTCCGATCAACACCAGGCGAATGCTGGAGCAGTACCTTATCAAACGGCCCACGGACCGCGCGCGATCCATCCTTCCTCTTCCTTGTCCTATCCTCTCCTCTTACACACACACTTACACTAACATGCACTACACTACCACATATTCCGGGAGGCCGGTCGGGAGCTTAGAGCATGTCCCGACTGGGACGGTGTCCCACTGGTGGGAGAGTCCTGGTTAGGGGGGAAACTCCACTACCCGACGGTAGGTCGGCGCCGGATCTCGCCATCCAGCGGGGGAAGATCACTGCGATGAATTACACAGCATTTTTTATCAATTGCTCTTCAGAATGGTCGGTGAGGTATGCTATATTTAATACTATCTGATTCCTAAAAAAAATTACTACTTATTGAATAAAAGAAAAAAGTACTTTCACCGTATAACTTAAATAACTTTAAAAACCTATGCCCGCGAAAGTTTTTCCATAAGGGCCTGTACTAATTTAAACTTATTTAATTCAAAACTTAGGCCGGTAAGGGCATTTTTTTACCATCTTGAAGAATAGAGATTTTGCTTCATTTAAAATATGTTTTGGGTGTACTTCACCGTGGTCGATCTAACGAACATACTGCATAAGGTGGAAAAATTGTTGTGTGATTAGGCAATATTCTCAGACAGCACGTCTAATTACACATCTCATTTTTGGATACATTATAATTTAAAAATTGTTGTTATCAGTATGCCGATGAATCAAAAAGAAAAGAACCATTATGTTGAACTAACCCGTTACGTTCTTACCATCAAAAGTAGCATCCAGATGGCCCAAAAAAGTGTGTTTTTTTTCAGACTCAAATGCGTATAGTGTTGTCTGGGGAACACACCATCTGGCAAAGAATATGTCGTTTATATTGCTGTACTGTGAATTGAGGCTAGAAACAACCCTTGCGAGACACCTGAAACTGTCCTCTGGGGAGAGACGACCGTAAGATGAAACAGAACTGCCGAGAGCCGGAGGTGCTATAAAGGAGATGCTCCAGAGGAATACAAGACGAGAAGTTGAGTCTCGCCAACGCTATGATGACGTTGGAACTGGAGATTTTGCGGAACGAGTTGAAAACAGTCTTACATTCACACTGATAATCTTTAGGCGGCACTTCGCTCCCGTTCTGTCCCAGGACTTTTATGATAAAATATTTGAAGTACCCAGCGTTGCCAATGTATTTATCACAATTATCAATTAGACAAAAAAGTTATGTTCTTTCCCTCTACCTTTATTCGCCATTCCGCCATTGACTTCCGTCCTTTTACATCTTTCTCCGTCCAGCCACATCTAACCAGCTCAGCTCCAATCTGTTCCTTCCCACCGCGTCCCGCCTCGCCACGCCACAACACTCCACGCCACGTACTTGTAGATACATTGAAACCATCAAAATTACGTATTTTTTTCTAGAATTATTCCAGAATATCAAGGAGGGACCTGGGTAACAAATATGCCAATCGATTTTTGTTGAGAAGAATACAATGAGATATTGATCACATTTAGAGGTGCCCTATGTCACCGAAAATGCGTTTTAGTTTCTAAAACCTTCCCTCCCAAAATCTTATGAAAGAAATCTGTTGGAATCTTTTGGGTTCTTAAGGGAAAATGATCAGTTCCTCATCAGGAAACCGAAACGCATCGAATGACATTTCATTTGTGGAAGTGGTCTAGCAATAAGTGACAGTCGGACGGACGGTGGTTACTCGACCACTACATCACCGGCTGAGGTGGCTTCGTGCATCAACTGATGTCACTGCCGTGACTCTGAACGGGAGGTCCTAGGTTAGAGTCCCGACCGTGGCAGAATTTTCGACATTAGCTACATCTCTGAGTGGCGTTCAGTTGCTGTCTGGGGGAGAATTCTAACGGCCGGCTGCTCGGATCGGTAGTTTTCCGTGGTTTCTCCGATCAACACCAGGTGAATGTCGGAGCAGTACCCTACCAAACGGGCCACGGTCCGCGCGCGATCCTTCCTTCCTCTTCCTTGTTCTGTTCTCACACCTTACTTACACACACTAACATGTCCTACTCGAACACACATGCCAGGAGACCGGTCGGGGGCATAGGACTTATCCCGGCTGGGGTGGTGCCCCGCTGTGGGCTATACCTGGTTGGGGGTAAGCCCCGCTAACCGTTGGTAGGTCGACCTTGGATGTCGCCATGCAGTGGGAGAAGACCACTGCCACCTGTCAAACTTCACTGACGAGACTAATGACCTTAGTAGTTGATGAACCCCAAATTAAAAGCAATCAACCCTTGAGCCAACCTAGAGGTGTTACACAGAGCGTTCAAAAAGTCGCTCCGTAGTGGCCGTCTCCCCACTCCACCATTCTATGTGCGGAAACGGCAACATCGCGGTGATCGCACGAAAGAATAAGATCAAGTATTTGTATTACTGCTTGCTTGCAACCAGCGCCTTCTGTGAATGACATTCGAATACTGTCACGCTGACTAAGCCCGCAATGTTGCCGTTTCCGCAAAAAGGATGATGGAGTGGGGATGCGGACACTGCGGAGAGACTTTTGGAACGTTCTGTATTTAAGACTAGCAAAATACACAGCTTTGCCCGGACTTTATTCATATTCAGTTCTTCCGAAAGAGGGAAAAGATCAATTCTATATAAACCACTGTGTTTAAGATTATTATTTTAACGTAATTGGTTTAAACTTTAATAACATACTATAATTTTCTTTCATTTTATTTTACAACACATTGCTATTAGAATAAATTTGTGTTATCTTGGGCACTGCTACTAGCCTCTTGCGAATAAGTTAGATACCAGTTTTCCTGCAGCACTACTGGGTTCTGGCGCAATATCTTAGGAACCACGTGCTCTAAGCGAGAGGCGAAAAATGGTTGCGGTGAATCTACAAACAGATTACTTAAAGTACTTATTTACCGCATTGGGTTTGTGTTAATCTATACTAAACTTTGCTAGAACACTGCGGCAATCCTCATGAAGAGCTTGCAAATATTTCATATCTATTCATACGCTACTTTTTGTGGTATCGATGTCGGTTACACGTCGTTGAATTCGTTTTTATTAGTATAGGTTACTGTACAAGGAGTAACGGTAATAAAATGGCGGAATGGGCGGCGCAAAGGAATGCGTCACTCTCTGTGCCAGGCGAATTCTCCGATACACCGCGTATACCGCCGGTATACGTAATCATTGGATGTCCATGATAGATTGATTGATTTTTTCGTGTTTCAGGGCGCGTCAACTGCTTTAGTCATTAGTCCCGTTAGTGTAGTGCATGTTTTTCTCGGGAGATGGCGGTGATTTTCCCCTCGCTGGATGGCGAGATCCGGCGCCGACCTACCGTCGGCTAGTGGGGTTTCCCCCTAACCAGGACTCTCCCACCAGCGGGGCACCGCCCCAGCCGGGACAAGGTCTAAGTTCCTGACCGGTCTCCCGGGATGTGTGGTGGTGTAGTGTATGTTAGTGTACGTGTGTGTGTCTGTAAGGGGAGAGGATAGGACAAGGAAGGGAAGGACAGATCGCGCGCGGTCCGTGGCCCGTTTGTTAAGGTACTGCTCCGGCATTCGCCTGGTGTTGATCGGAGAAACCACGGAAAACTACCGATCAGAGCAGCCGGCCGCTAGAATTCTCCTCCAGACAGCGGCTGAATTCGACCTAGCTGAAAAGCTAGTGTCTGAAATTCTGCCGCCGTCAGGACTCGAACCTAGGATATCCCGGGCATTCTATAATAGATATTTGATAAGTTTGGTAATCCTATAAAATTTTTTTGAAAGCTTTCAAACAGATGCGCAAGAATAACTGTTTTGCTACCGAGAGCCTGTCAGTCTTCCGCATCTGCAAGCGCAATGCAGTGCAGTAGAGTGAGGAGTTTCAAACAGTTCTTGATGCTGTCCAGAGAATTCGCTAGCGCAGGCGAAGCCACCGCATGCCAGCCGCGATAACCTAGCGTACCTCATGTTTCAAGGAAGGGGAGAGGAGAGGATGGGCTTCATGACGGTTGGTAGGCACCGCAAAATATTGCGGTGTACAGTCCTTCTCAGGCCGTTCGTAAGTGACGCTTCTCTCAAGTTCTTGTGAAAATGGAGGGTGTTAATCATCCAGAAGTTAGTGGTTTGTGTAATAGTCTTATAGAACGATTATTAAGGACGGAATTTCATAGTGTTGGGATTTCAGAATAGCTCAAAATAAAAGACAACGGTAGAGGGATCTGCCATAAAATGCGGTATACTTAAAATAATGTTCAGGATTCGCCACTGATTAGTATAGCAAATAGATTACTGTACAAGGAGTAACGGGTATAAAATGGCGGAATGCGCCACCCTCTGTACCGAGGGACTGGGGACTGGGCTGGTGCGTGTCTGCTCCGCCAGGGGGAAGCGGAGCGGGGTCGCGAAGGGCCTGCCGCTCTCGGGTGGCGCCACCGCGAGCGATCCCGCGCTGCGACCCACGGGCGCCACCTGCTCCTCTCCAGCGAGGCCCCGCCCTCGCCCCGCGGGCGTTATTAGCTACCCGAGAGCACTCGCCACGCTGAGAGCGACACGCCGGCCCAAGCCTCGCCGCCACATACCTGCGCCCCCCCCGCCGCCCCCCAAGCTCCGCCACGGAGCGTCTCTCCCTTCCCCGCCGCGTCCCTTCCCGCCTCGCCATACACCGCCATTTCCCACCACGTCTCTCCACGCCACGTCCCGCCATGCAACGCCCCACCCATGTGTCTCCTCTCATCGTCACGCCTCGCCCCACCCCGCAACGCCCCGACCCGCCACGCCTCGCTTCGCCTCGCCCCATTCCGCCACGCCTCTCCTCTCCCCGTCAGGCCAAGCACGCCCCACCACGCCACGCCACGCCACGCTACGCCCGCCACGCCACGCACGCCGCGCCACGCCCGCCACGCCGCGCCACGCCCGCCACGCACGCCGCGCCGCGCCCCGCCAAACCGCGACGCGCCACGACACGACACGACACGACATGCCACGCCACTCCACGCCACTCCACGCCACTCCACGCCACGCCACGCCACGCCACGCCACGCCACGCCACGCCACGCCACGCCACGCCACGCCACGCCACGCCACGCCACGCCCACCGCCGCATGCGCAACCGGAGTGAGCCCAGTGGCGCGGCGAGCAGAGAGAAATTTTTCGTCTAAAATCTGTTGACCGGTCCATTCAGGAATGTATGCACACAGCTGTCCTCACAGAGGCGAGAGGAGGCTACGCTGAAATTCGCCGAATTAGTTGATTCATTAGCATTTCCGGGCGCTTCAACTCCTAAAGTCATTGGTCCCGTAAGTGTGGTGCACTGTCGCAATTTTTCTGACCCGGGAGGTCGCGGTGATCTTCGTCTGCTGGTCGGCGAGTTCTGCGCTGACCTACCAGTCGACCAGCAGGGTTTTCCCCAACCAGATATCTCACACCAGCGAGGCACTGCAACAAGCAGGAAAGGCTCTAACCTCCTAACAGGTGTGGCAATACAGTGTTTGTAAGTGCAAGTGTGTGTAAGTAAATGAGATGATACGAAGAGGATGGAAAGATCGCGCGTGGTCCTTGGCCCGTTTGTTAGGGTACTGCTCCGGCATTCGGCTAGTGTTAATCAGAAAAACCTTGGAAAACTACCGATCAGAGCAACCGGCCACTACAATTCTTCAGACAGCGGATGAATTCGACTTATCTATCTAGCTAGCGTCGAAATTTCTGCCACCGTCGGTAGTCGAACCCAAGAACCTCCCGTTCAGAGGCACTGCAGTGACATCAGTTGATGCCCTGAGCCACAAAACCCGGTTAGGGGAGAGAGATGGATACGCTGAAAGCTGTTTAAAAACATCGACTTTTAAAAGACACCACCAAGACAAAAACTGGATAAGGAATTACTTTCCAGGCCTCCATCAAAGAGATTTAAGACGAAAAATGTAGAAGTTCTCAGATTAAGTTATAAAGGAAACAGCAGGTGCACATGCAACTCCTAAACACGTTATGACCCCACACACCGTTCTAATCTCGAAGGTGATTCATCCGGAAACGCGTTGTTCGCTTTCCTGAAGGAACACGAGTTTGGGTTTTTAAGACAGCATACATATTATCTTCAGCATACATATCTATTACTGTACAATATAAATTTGACGCAAACAGGAACCACAAAGTAATGCGATCGCGACTGAATCGTCTGACCCCGTTATTATAGTGATAATATGTAATAATCCAATAATATCAAAATCATATTTTCTCATATTCTCTGTGGTTCTTGAGAATCACAGTTACAGTTTCGTTTTTTCATGAGACATTGTGAAGAGAAGAAATGCCATTTAGCACTCTCATTGAAGTATCCTTTGTGGAAACATAAATCCACATTTTTTTAAATACTAGAAGCTCTCCTCATCCCAGAAATGTGTATCTGTTAATACTTTCAACCATAGACCTCATAAAAAGTGTCAAATCGCTAAAAAATAATGTTTTGTGAGTGTGTGATTCGACGTGGAAAAACTCGCAGGTGGCAGATAAGGCGATATCGGCATAGTGTTCAAATGTGGTTCTAAAGCTAATTGTTAAATGTCTTTATCCGCGAACATTCCATTATGGCAAGTACATTTGTACTACGTAATTGTGCAAATAATAATCTTCGAGATGTCACTGAACGATAGAGTAGGAGTAAATAATTAATATATTTTGCATAAAAATTATGAGAAACATGGGTGATGATGGGTACGTATTTTGTAGGGAATATTTTCGTGCATTCTTTCAAATTTTTTAATTCATAAATGCGTAGATTATTAGTTCGTGTAAAGCCGGTCCTTGTTGTAATGCTCTAATTGTTCCTCGAAACGGAACGTGTAGATGGGCTCCCAGTCTGGTAACCCAATGCTCACAGCATTCTGGGAACGCCTGGGTCACACCCCCTGGAACCATTGTGGCAACTAATTCTACTAAAACTACTCTTCACTGATGCCACTGTACGATAGAGTAAGAGGAAAGCACAGGATGAATAGTCAGTTTTTTAAAATTTATTTTTATTTATAACAGAGTGAGCTGATTATACAACGCTCAGCCATATGGCTTTTCAGTTGTTAGGAGCGAGCATTTTCAGACGAAAATATGCGAAGGGGTGGCTACGGCCACTTCCCATTAAACATAGATTGAAGTAGTGCGAATGATAAAGTGGAGGAATACATATTGTTGACTTTTATGGGAGGACTATTTATTTCATTATCTTATATCAGCCAGTTTCCGGAGGAAGATGTGAAAGGAGTCGGTTGCGGAGACGAGTTTCTACGGGATGCTCTTTACCTATGTTGTAGTGGGAAGCACCGGTAACTGAGGGTAGATTTTGGAAGAATGATGCGGAAAGTTTAATGATGTATGTTAGGACGGGCTCTATGGCTAGGTCTTTGTGAAGGTTAGTGTTGCTTATAAACCAAGGTGCGTTAACTGCAGTTCTGAGGAACCTATTTTGGAATATTTGGATTTTGTTGTTGGTTGTAGGGGCAGCATTGCACCAGACTGGACAAGCGTACTTACGTAATGGACGTAAAATGGCTTTATATATAAGGAGAGCAGAATGGAGCTTTAATGATGAGTGTCGGTTGATTACTGGTCGAAGAATACCTAGGCGTCTATTAGCTTCGTTCACCTTGGAGGTGATGTGGTCTTTCCAAGTCAATCTGGTGTCCATTAGGACACCTAGATAACGGACTGGGGCGGTTGAGGAGCACCATGGTATTACTGCCGAGTCAAATTTTAGTGGGAGTGGGATGAATAGTCAGTGGGGGAAAACGTTTTTGGATTGGTACCGGTATATCGTATTTTTTGTTTACCAGCATTATAAATGACCTTTTCTGTTTCAAGATATCGTTCATAATCGACACAAATGATGGTTTATTAGCATTTTACGGCACGAACGATTGCGCCATCACACGTTCAGCCAATCGCAGCGAGAGAATCGTGGGGAGGTAGCGGTGAACTGCCGACCACTGTTTTCTCGACCAGATGTCAAATATCCGAGACGTCACAAGAAAGTTGTTTCGCAAAATTAAGTTTGATTCTCATATAAATATATAATGCTGTTATACAAAACTGCGTATGCAACTCGTTACAATGTTGTTTTAATGCATTCGTACAACTCTGAAAACTCGCTCTCAACGTAACTCATTTTCAAAACATGTACTCATGCAATAAAGCTTAACGTCATAAACTGATTGCATCAACTACTGTTGTGGAACATTTTTCAGTTTTGATTGCTTAAATGCATATATTAGTAGGTACATAAATTCGGTTCCTAAACTTCGATTTTCTATTGTGGCCGATGACATTTGGTACTAGTTACACCTGTCTTATAAAGTGAATATTTTTAACAGAGCACCCGAAATCGGCCGAATATTCCCATAGTTCCGCAGTTCATTGTTTGAGATATTCGCGAGAGGCCCGCTCAAGACCATCTACATATGTTGAAAGTAACCTTCATATTACAGATGGCCTTGACTCTCCAGCTGATTTCGGACGAATGAACCGACAAAATCAAACGACACATATCTTGGTCCGACAGCCGATGTTTCCAGACGCCGTCGGAAGAGGACGTTCCGATTCAATATGACCATTTCCAGTTATTAGCATATTGAATGATTGTTTTTTTCGTGCTTCCGGGCGCAACTGCTTTGACCATTAGTTCCGTAAGTGTCGTGCATGTTTTTTCCCCTCGGGAGTTGGCGGTGATCTTCCCTCGCTGAATGGCGAGACCTACAATCGGTTTGTGGGCTTCCCCCCTAACCAGGACTCTCCCACCAGAGGGGCACCGCCCCAGCAGGGTCAAGCTCTGAGCTCCCGACCGGTCTGCCGGAATATGTGGTAGTGTAGTGCATGTTAGTGTAAGTGTGTGTGGTAAGGAGAAATGATAGGACAAGGAGGAGGAAGGAAAGATCGCGCACGGTCCGTGGCCCGTTTGTTAGTGTACTGCTCCGTCATTCACCTGATGTTGATCGGAGAAACCACGGAAAACTACCGATCCGTGCAGCCGCCCGCTAGAATTCTCCTCCAGGCAACTGAATTCGACCTAACTGAAAATCTAGTGTGGATAATCCTGCTGCCGTCAGGACTCGAACCTAGTTACTAGCACATGTTTGAACGAATCGGTCATAACTGGCGGAAACGTCCGACGTCGGCCGACCGAAGTTTTGCCCAATCGGGTACACTGTGTCCGCTGTCTTACAGCGCTCTGGCCGAGGCCAGGTCTACGCCTCCTGGAAGCGCCCCAGCTCTCGTCGCTGAGCTGCTCACGGTGCAGGAGGCTTTGAACGCCGCCGAGGCTGCATTCTTGCGCGGTGCACGGCACCGGCACCGCAGCGGCCTCCGCCCCCGCCGCCGCTGCCGCCGCCGTCGCCGGGAAAGCCGAGCGCTGCCATGGGGGAGGGGAGGGGCGTGGAGTGGGGGGCGGCGGGAGGCGGGGGAGGAGAAGGGACGCGCCGCCGCCGCCGCCACCGCGCCAACGCTCTGCCTGTCCTAGCCCGTCCCGCCCTCCGTGTAGCAAGTGCACGGCCCAAGACGCCGAGTCATAGTCACGAAGTTCCGAGGCTGCAAGGGAGCAAGCAACGTTAGAACCAGGGTTTACGCGTAGAATTTTCAGCCAATACAGCCGCGTGTACAGAAACGTGTTCGATCAGAATGGGCGCTGTTTGTTTGGAAAAATCAGACTTTCTTCGTTTTAGTTAGTTTCACGTAGTAAAGAGAAAGATTTGTAATGCTGCTTCGAAAATCGGTGGTTTTCCTTCAGTTAAACTAATATTGTCGAACCTTGGTAGTGGAAAAGTATATTTATACTGCTTCTGTACGTAATAAATCACTACCTCGAAGATGTTGTGGAGTCAGAATCCGTTTTGTGGGCGCTTGATACCGAAAAATCGAATTACGGTGAATCGGCTTACTCTCCATCCATTCGTCTGTGATCAACGCTAGCGCCTAAACCATTCAAATGATTTTCTCCAAAACTGACATTCTCCGATCGATCTACACGGACTGATCTACACGGAAGTTCTGCTAATTTGAAATAAATGTTTTGATTTTTAGGGGGACCTTTCATGAAGCGTCAGCAACATTTTTAAAATTTGCTCAAAAACGGCTCTAAATTTTTTGTGAAACTTTGTGGTCGGATAGCGAAAAGACGCTTTAAAATGGCGCAGGTGTCATTTTCTTTGAAATATCTGAATTTCCAAATTTTGCTAAAGGTTAACATTTTTTACGGTGTATTTCTACAACTGCAGTATTAAAGATATATTGCATAAGTTATAAATAATACGAGGAATCACAAGTGTTGGTAGAATATTTATATTAGTGGCGGGAAATCTGATTACAACCTTACCAGTGGTGATGTAACGTTATCGGCAGGGAGAAAAAAATGGCTGGCTGGTAACACTTTTGCAGGTTCATTTAGTAGGATAGTATTGCGTAGTATGAAATAAATAAAATGGAAGAACAAAGTGGTTTTCGTGCTGGTAAATCCTACATTGATAATATATTTACAATCCGGCAAGTTACAGATAAGCGGCTGGCGCATAACCGTGAGACACATCTAGTCTAAATTGACTTGCAAAAGGCGTACGACAGTGTCCCCCTTTCAAAATTGTGGATGGCCATGGAAAACCAACATAATAATAGCGTATATATTAAGTCCATTAGAGAGTTATATACGGACAATATCGCTTACGTCAAATTAGGAAATAGCATATCAAAAGAAATCAAAAGAAATGCAGGGCTAACACAGGGGTGACAACTCAAACGACTTCAATACATCGATGTTCAAAACATCGATATTTTATAGACACAGCGATGGTTTGAAAACATAGCCATTGATATCGCTCTAATACCGAGAGAGTTAGTAGGATTTTTTCTATTTGTTTAATTGATTGATTTTGATTGATTTTTTCGTGTTTCCGGGCGCGTCAACTGCTCTGGTCATGAGTCCCGTTAGTGTAGTGCGTGTTTTTTCTCGGGAGATGGCGGTGATCTTCCCCCGCTGGATGGCGAGATCCGGCGTCGACCTACCGTCGGCTTGTGGGGTTTCCCCCTAACCAGGACTCTCCCACCATCGGGGCACCGCCCCAGCCGGGACAAGCTCTAAGCTCCCGACTGATCGCCCGGAATTTATGGTAGTGTAGTGCATGTTAGTGTAAGTGCCTGTGGAAGAGGAGAGGATAGGACAAGAAAGAGGAAGGACAGATCGCGTGCGGTTCGTGACCCGTTTGATAGGGTACTGCTCCGGCATTCGCCTGGTGTAGATCAGAGAAACCACGGAAAACTACCGATCAGAGCAGCCGGCTGCTATAATTCTCCTCCAGACAGCGACTGAGTTCGACCTAGCTGAAAAGCTAGTGTCGAAAATCCTGCCGCCGTCAGGACTCGAACCTAGGACCTCCCGGTCAGAGGCGTTGCAGATTTGTTTAATTCATTTGCGGAATTTGCACATTTCTCATTGATGTGGGGCTACTATGACTCAACATGCCTGTGGACTCACGGGGAAACGAGAATGAGAGAGATAGAGCGAAAGGAGAAAATGGTGCAATTTGAATCAATTTATAGTATTAGAGTGATTCAGACAACTGCGAAGGAATGGTACCCTAGAGAACGAAGTAGGAAGACGGGAAGACATATTACGACACTTAATTTATCTTGGTTTTCAGAACGGTCCTGGAACTCTATTTCAGGGACGTACATTAAAATTAATAACCATGAATGGCTTTCTAACTACTCTGTTTTAAAAGCATGCCCAGAAACAGGCATTTTTGTACGGTTTATTGAAATGTAAAGAAAAGTTGTATGAGAAGGAAGAGGAAGATGAGGGAACGAAAGCGAAAGGTAACAGGAAGAGGAGATACTCTGCGAAGAAAATGGGGAATGGCAAAAGGAGAAAAGAGAGAAGTTGAGAAAATGAATTAGAGGAGTATAAAGAGGTTAAAGGATAGAAAAGAAGCAGAGGAAGGAGGTATACAATTTGGAAGGAAAGAAATGTGATTCAAGAAGACAAGGAAATGGAGAAAGGGAGCTAAGGAAATAACATGTTGGCCAAGTGACACTTCAAAATTGATATTTGAACTAAGCAAAGAAATATGTAATGAAAATAGTATATTTATTAATATCTTACAACAGCAAAACTTTGCACCATCATTAGACAAGTACTTAGGAAGGAAAAGGAGGTTGAAAGAAATAATTATGAGAGAAAGAGAAGAACGTCTTCTAATATATAACGGCTATTCAATAAATTAGATTTGAAATCGAAGTTTACTTTGTTCCACATTGTTGAATAGCTTGTAATCTTTCTGTCACGTGATTAGACGAGATGAGCTCGTCGTAAGTTGTCATTATTATTATTATTATTATTATTATTATTATTATTATTATTATTATTATTATTATCATCATCATCATATCATTAATAGATCGTCGAAAGAAGAATGGGAGGAAAGTACTAATTAGACGGAGGAACAACGATGGACCATGGTATTTTCCAGCGCACGCAGTCACTACAGAATCCAGCAACCGCGCCTTCCCCAACGCTGTCTCATCCGACACCTCCTCGCCTCGCCTCTCCACGCCGCGCCAGGCCGTCGCCCTGGCCCGCCCGCCCACGCCCAATTCGATCGCTCCGCCGCCGCAGTCGCTCCGTTCTCTGGCGGCGACTCCAACACCGCGGACGAGGGACCTTCCACAGCGGCGGCAGCGCGCTGGCTCCCAACACCGCGCGGAGGGATACATACCGCCGCGCCGCGCGGCCCACTAGTGTCCGTCCGCTTCGCGAGCTAGCGCCGTGCGCGCGCACCATTCTCCCGCGCCGACGTCAGTTGGGCGCCGAGCGGGTCGGTTGGTGTGCGGTGCGCCGTGAGTTGGGTTCCGTCACGGGACGACGTCCGCGAAGGTCGTGTGGACGACGAGTTTTTTTTTGTGAGCGTGTATTCACAGCGAGAGCGGCCGGCCTTTGGTGGACCTGCAAACCGACTGACGGAGAAAGGTAGGTTATGGCGGGTAACACCGCTCGACGTGGGACGAAATGTGTGGTTATGTTTGTTGAAATTGGTGTAGTTTTTGTGGTTAAAAAAAAGTTAAAAAAATTATTTTTGGAAGGTGTGTTTTGCTGGATTTCTACTAAAAATAATATTTTGAGTATCCAAGTTCCTTTATGAGGGCTTTATTTGTGAAAACCTGCGGACGGAACTGTTTCATACTCTTATGAAAGGAAGTTTTCCGGAGATTTCAACGATCTGTTGTATTGCATTTAGATGTTCTGTTGGTTTTCGAAGTTTTGTTTTTGAGTAGGTGATATTTTTTTTAAAACAAAGATGCGTCGATAAGATTTCTGGCGTCTCCAAACCCGGTATATTAAAAGAAAAGAATATGAATTACTTTATTCGATATGGTTGTAACAGGTGCAGTCCAAAAGTGAGTGATGAGTTTTGTTGTCCAAGTTTTTCCCAGTGAAAAGTGCACTACTGAAGTATCAAAGAGTTATGTTTCGAGCATTTTATTATGCGTCTGAATTATTTTCTAGATCTATTCGCCTGTGACGCATAAGTGACGATTTCTTGGGACCGTAAACTTGGTTTCGTGATAGTTCATAGAAAATTATTGATTATTATTTTCGAGTGGTGTTTCTGTGAAAATCTGTGTTAAGTGAAGATTCGAGTAAAATATTCTTGTGCATTCCTTCGAAGTGCGATTAAAAAAGTGGAGTGTGTGTATTTTCATTGTTCTTTCGGGGCATCCAAGAGCACTTGCTAGTTCATCGGTCGGCGGCATTCTGAGTATTGTTTGTGATTTTTATCGGGATAGATAACACTATCATGAAACGCCTTTTATCAGATCATAAGTTTAATTAGCATTTGGGATTAAAAAAAATAAAGTAATCCAGAGTAAAAGGCTGTTGCAGCGACATCATTTTCGTGTGAAGACTCAATATCGGAAACTTTATCGATAGCTGTTATTTGCATGGTTGATTTGTTGAAAACTTACCCGGATATTGTTCAGCAAATGGAGACCTTTCTGATCACTGTAAGTCTTAGACTGGTTTTCAACATTAAGGAAATCCCGTTATTCACCAATTCTAGAAGGTAGATTACCGCAATAAAGTTTCCATTTCGACACCTAACTTTAAAAAAAATCTTTGTTACATTTTATCTTATATTAAATGTGTGCGGATGTAGTCATCCGAATCAAATCTACCAATAATTTTTCATTAAAATTCATGCTTATAATTTGCTTTTTTTTTGGTAATATGAGAAATTTCGACTAAGGAGCGTAAGCGAAGTAGATAATATCTTCTGAAAGCCTCTGAACTGTTGGTGACTTCGTTGTTTCACGAAAAGTGTTTTATTGAATGAAGATAAGGTTCTGCGTGCTAGGGTGTATTCGTACACCCCCTTTCTGTGTATGGTGAACCGTATTGAGTGGATCAATTATGCTGCTATCGTGCAACACTGGATGATTACATCTGGTAATACCGCGCTGTTTCAAGCTGCAACAATTATTTTGTAAGGCGAGTGCGTTCATTTTATTTTTTAATTTTTTATTTGTTTTACTATGCGGCCTGCCTATTATTTTCTGTCATTTGGAAGCACATTATGATGGATTTCAAAGAAACTTTTTCGTATTGTCGAAAGTGTGGCGCGAAAAATTAAGTTATCGCCGAATAAGTTATCAGGCAATGAAAGAATGAACTCTTGAGTTATTTCCGTCAATTGCTTCGTGAATCCATCACACATTTAAACTTAAATTTTTATGTCTTTTTGTTTAGAACACTGTATGAAAATGTTTTAGAGAAATCCTGATAAAATAATTCATAATTTCTTTTCGATCAAAAATATGCAACTACTTAAAGGTAGTATGTGGTATCGTATCTAGATTATTACAGAAGAGATTTTGTCAGATCTTTTCTGCATTGATGGGAACAATGCGAGTTACCCTAATTTAATTTATTTAACGTAAAAGAAAATTTAACACTATCCATGACTGAGGATGAAGAGCATCTTGCACGTTTTGAGTCCTGAAATATCTACCCTAGCTCGTAAACTAAATTACGTTGAATTAGAAGTAGCAACGACCGTTTTGGGCTAGTTTGATAACGAGAAATATTCTCTCCAGTGTAATAAAAACTATTTACAACAGGAAATGATCTGTAGAACTTGGCTCTCATCACTTATCGTACGATTAAATGAATCGATTTACCACGAGAACACGGACTATTACTTGCACATTCACCACAGATTGAGAAAATTTGTGTAAATAGTGAAGTTACATTTATTTCTGAAAACAAAACAAGCGGCCATCTCAGTATTTGGTCAATGGATCAAGGCAAACCGGACGAAAAACCTGCCTTGAGATGAAGTTACTTTCCCTAGCGCCTTTCTAACAGAACGAGTAGCATGGAGAAGTGATGTTTAATGGAGGATGTTTCCGCAATAAATAGAGCGGGAATTACTTGAGGTGCATATGTAGTTGAAATTGTGATTTGTATTGTTTTTACTTTCTTCTGTTGGTTAAGGATACTAATCTAATCTGAATCGGAACAGATGAGCAAAGTTCAGCGTACGTAAGGCTTCAGCTCCCCCGCCCCACGGAATATTTGAAAAAATTGCTTTTATGAATTTTCTAAATATAATTTTTGTAGTATTTCCTATTTCTTAAAAGAAGAAAGAAAAAAGTTTACCAATTTTCTCTTCTAGCGAAAGGCATTGAGTATTTACTTTATATTTATGACTTCTGAGACAACAAATAAAAATAGATTTCATGTTAATCATGAATGATAGTTTTTTATAAGAAAATCCCAAGTCGGCTGGACACAATACATGTAGCTCCCTCACGCACACACACACGCACACACACACGCACGCACGCACAAGCACGCGCGCACAAATACACATACATACACACACACGTACACACACACACAACACACACAGAAAAATCGTGGATGCCTTCAGGATGAGTTGTTATCAAATAACTGAAAATTTATTTATTTATTATTTATTTAATGTCAAAAACAGATAAAAACTGTGTGTGACGTGCTTTGGGGAGAAGTGAATTCTATACATGTTTTCAAAATTCTGTGATCCCTACCCTAAACCATATAATACTTGAATTGTAAATGCAGAAAGAAAATGAGATTTTTTGTTGTTGCAAAGATTGTTAACCGGAAGCTGCAGTACAATACTGTCACAGGTTGTTTAGAATTATACAGTCCAAATGGTAAATATTTAAAATTAAAAATTAATGACCTTTTGATGTTCAAAATAGTCTCCAATTGTATCGAAACGGTTCTGCAGTAGAAACAATTTTATTTGGGATTTAAACTTTTCAATCGGATTTAATCGTTTAATGTCATCTGGGAAGATGATGTGAATTACATTACGATGAAGAATTTATACCATTGAATGTATTTAGGGTATTACCTTTTAATTTACAAGCACCGGGTAGCGGCGAGCCTGAAAGCAAAACCTTAGCTCCTGTGTGCCGTGATTCGTAGTCAGCCGCTTCGATCCCGGCAAGGTGCCAGAAATTTACTCAATGTGTGTAACACCCACGAGAGCCGGAGTGACGCGTGCTGGAATCGATTGCTCTGATCAGTGGTTGCTCTGATCCGTTCCAGACGAATGCTGTCTAGACGTATCCCGTACGAAGAATCACGAACCACGCGATATCTTATTTTCCATATTCCGTCTACGTTACCATCCTTACCGATCGATGGGACCAGGAGGGTGGCTCAGTGCATCACCTGATGTCACTGCAGTGCCTCTGACCGGGAGGTCCTAGGTTCGAGTCCTCGACGGCGGCAGGATTTTCGACACTAGCTTTCTGAGCTAGGTCGAATTCAGTCGCTGTCTGGAGGAGAATTGTAGCAGATAGCTGCTCTGATCGTTTTCCGTGGTCTCTCAGGGAATGCCGGAGCAGTACCCTAACAAGGGGGCAACAGACCGCGCGCGATCTTTACTTCCTCTTCCTTGTCCTATCCTCTCCTCTTACACACACACACTTACACTAACATGCATTACACTACCGCATATTCCGGGAGACCGGTCGGGGACTTAGAACTTGTCCCGGCTGGGGTGGTGCCCCACTGGTTGGAGATACCTGGTTGGAGAAAACTCGGCTAGTTGACATTAATTTACATTTCGAAGAAAATGTTCATTTTTAATCTTTGTACTGGTACTTCTTTTTAAAAGGAATGTGGGGGGGGGTCATGTTTCCCCCTCAAGTCAGTGTTCTGGAAGCAATTAAAACATCTTTTGAGTGACATCCCGTATTGTTGTGCTTGGCAATTTGCTCGGCTGCTCTGAAACGGAAGGGGGAATTGAAGAATGTGTGATATCAGACCATACCATGCATAACGTGGTGAAACACGTTGAGATGATTTTGAATTTTTGAATTTACTAGAAAAAATCTTTATATCTAAACGTAACCTATTTGTACATTAATGAGATATCCTGGCAAAGCACGTGCGATACTCTCACAATGTTTTCGCCCGGTATGGATACAAGGAACTTTGTTTTCACTAATAATTTTTCGAGGGCCACATTATATGGCACTGACCCCGCGGGCCGCCAGTTGCACAACCCTGTACTACACCGACTGAGGGATCAATAACTCGTACGAATCCTCTCAAGATGACTATTCGATAGGCACAATTTTTTGCCGTTTCTCTCGAAGATATTCTGGAAGAAATTGGGAAACACAAGAGTTTTTGATGGTTTCAGTGACCTAAGAATGCATTGGTGAAACGGTGTGAATTACTATAATTAGGACTGGACATTTTAAGAATTCGGGCCCCCTAACAATCATCTGATCGGGACCCTTTAGTTTAGTTATTGAACCAGAAAAAAAAAATGGAAAAAATATCGATATTTAACTCAATAATATGAAATACGAAATTATTCTTATACAAATTAGTTTTATAATTTTCGTATTATTTATAATTATTATTCCAGTAATTGATATATTTTACAATATGAATATAAAGAATACATTTAATGAGCTATGTAACTATTAAAATAGTTACAAACAAATTTCTCTTCCATATTATGAAGTAAAAAAAAAAAAAAAAAGGAAAATAAAATAAAATAAAAATTACTGAGCCCCTATTAGGGAGGTTTTGCATGGTGAAACATCAAGTTTCTCTTCACTTTTGTGCATCTTCGCGTGTTCAGAAGATAAAGATCGGAGTCGATTCGTGTACACTCAGCCGTTCAATCTCTTATTGTATATTTTATTAGTACTATCATCTGCCCTTCCTCCTCTGAGATTGGCTCATGGGCAACCGCCTAGTGTGCCATGGCGGAAGTCCGCCCTTAATATATTCTCTTTCAGGCGTTTTCATGAATCGTTTGACTCGACAGCAGCCCAAAATGCAGTTTCTTGTCATTCGTTTTCTTCTCCGTACACCGGCCAATGTCGATAGATCATTCTTTAATTTTCGTTGAGGCAATTTGACGATGCCCAAGTGGTCGCATATTGGCAGTGTGATTGACTATTATCAGTAGTTAGCGGCGTTAAGTGACGTTAATTGTGATGAGTAGATTGGTTGGTAGGCTAATCGCGGTATGAATGGAAGAGTCATACAGATTTAGAATCTCTTGAAGCGCACGGCGGTTTGAACTACTGAACTGCCGGAATTAATGAATGAGAACTACTAGCGATTTCTATTATACGGATATATCGTGGTAAAGGTAATCGTGAAATCAGGTAAATGAAACGATGTAGTCTGCCAGGATGATTGCGAGAGTTGTAATAATCTTCAGTTGCGTATGTGGTCATATCTATGTAAAATCTGTCCCTCTCCCCCCTCTCTGCCTTTCTGTGCATAAATTTATACCGAAATTCAGATTATGGGGTATAATTATGACAAAACCTAAAGAACTGCAAGCGAGGCAAAATCTCTCATTAGATTCGTTCTCAAAGCAAAATCTTGGGAAAAGTAAGAGATTCTGAAGACACTTTACTTATACAGTTAAAATAATACTTTTGCACGGATGTAAAGAATTTTTCATGTCTTTTGACGAATTGTACTGTATAATTGAGTAATGTTTCTCAATTTGACCGAACTCTCATCAATGATATAGTAACGTATTTCTCCGTGACATCGTTATTGTATGAGTAATTGCGCAATGTAGTTCAATGTCCCAGCGTGATGGAACATTTCGCCTAGAGGACGACTGCAGCGGCCGGTTGCTCTGAACGGTAGTTTTCCGTGGTTTCTCCGATTAACACCAGGCGAATAAGAGAGCTTGTACCTTAACAAGGAGGTTAGGAATTGCATGTGATCGTTACTTTCTTGTCCTCTCCTCTTTGCCCCTCTCCAAACACACACACACACACACACACACACACACACACACACACACACGTGTCGGAAGATCAGTCGGAATTTTAGGATGTGTCTGGACTGGTGTTATTTGTAAAGTTAATTATATTTCTTATTTCTCATTTACCCCCCTCCCCCTCATCAAGATGAATATCCAGGCTACCCCCGTGTTCCATTCCACTAATTTGTGGTAGTTTAGTGCATGTAACTATGTAAAATTTAAGAGAAGAAAAAACTATAAAGAAGGGAATATCGCGTGTAGTCCATGGGCCGTGTGTTGACGCACTGCTCCGGCTTTCGCCTTGGTATTGATCGGAGAAACCACGAAAATCTGCCGATCAGAGCCGCTGGCCGCTTACAATTCTGCTCCATACAGAGGTTGAATTCGGGCCCGCAATTGAAGGAGAATCGAAAATCCCCCAATGGCGCGACTCGAACTCTAGGGCCTGCCGGTCATCGATGTGGCGGAAGCAACGACAATGCTGCCACGGAGTCATTGCGGGCGGTAAAGGTGCATTGAGCGTAGTTCCTGTTTCCACCGCCCAAGCGCCACCGGAGCTTCACGCCAAATACCGCACATACTGATCGGCGCGTAAATACCAGCTCGAATGGCGAAAAGAGGATTTATTACAATGTTTGAGTACGTGGTTGCATATCGAATTAACGATTCACAAGTTTATAATGCGTTTCATACCTGCATCACATTATATCGTATTTGCAAACCTATGATTTGATCAACATTAGGGCACACAATGCGAATCACAATTTCGAAGCGTCGACATCGAAGTTTTCCACTTAATGCCAAGCGAACTATCGAAATACCACTCCGGTGAAAACATATACGAACATTATTTTCAACTCTAAATTGTTTTCTATTCTAAAAACCAAGGAAAGGTTTGTGTTTTGTGAAACTAATAGATACATGTAAAAATTCCAAAATCGGATTTGCGCTAATTGATGAGAAATCACGCTTTAATTTCCCCGATTGTCAAAACGATCGCCTTAAATTCGGCACTGATTTCGAGAAACAATTTATTTTGTATTTTATTAACAATTTATTTGCGAAATTGGTGTGTTTAATACTATTTGTGCATTAGGATTTCTCGATAAGTGTGAATTGCAATACTTTATCAATTTTCTCTGCCCGAAACTAGGTGAGACTCGAAATACGTAGAAAAAAATATTTTTATTATGAACTTGTGAAAGTACTCGTTAAACGTTTTGAACAAGAATATACCCGCCGGTGGTACCCTGCTAAGCTAGTTTATCGGATTCTTTTACTGCTAGTATGCCGTTTTCCGAGTATTAAGTCAAGGTTAAAACTTGAGTGTTGCGCAGAAATAGAGTCGTTGCGACCTCGACTCGCGCCGTGTTCATATTCTCCACTAGGCGCGGTGATCGCTGGCCTTTCACAATTCAGGTACTGTGTGTCCTGCAAATTGCTGACGTTATCCAGACGCGAGAGGCAAATAATTCAGAATTGAAATATCATTTCCTTTCTTGGCCATTCATGTTTTATACAGACACCTTTTTAAAACAAAACTTTTTTTCAGTACAAACAAGTTTATAGAGAACTTGATTTTACATCGTTCAGCCTGAGGGCATTTCGTCGCCCCATATCATAGAACTAGATAACGCCGGTGATCCATACATGATTTTATTTTTTACCTAATTTTAAATAGTCATATTTACTTATTTATTAATGA
Source organism: Teleogryllus oceanicus (assembly GCA_964035755.1). Taxonomy (NCBI): domain Eukaryota; kingdom Metazoa; phylum Arthropoda; class Insecta; order Orthoptera; family Gryllidae; genus Teleogryllus; species Teleogryllus oceanicus. The sequence continues at coordinate 55,755,709 of CAXIVR010000013.1, forward strand.
ACTAGTTAATTTGACTCTGTTTGGCATTTCATATTTTCCTCCTATAATCCCCTTTCATAATTCCCTCCATAAGAGAACGTGTAGCATCATTCAACTGTTTTTATGTTTCTCTTGTAACCACGATTCTTTCGATCCAGGTAAGTTATGCAGTATGTATCGAGCTCCATAACGAAGGCAGTAACAACTATCAGTAAAAAATAAAATGCATAACAAAACACTGACAGCCAGGCAAGATAAATTGCACAGTTTAATATCCATGGGGAGCCAAAGCATCTCCAAACGATTTAGTGGCTTAAGATACGTCAATTTGATGTGTTAGAAAGGAGTAGAGAGGATTTGATTTGTGTACTCTTCTTCCAATAAAATACATTTTATACGTGAGAATAATATTGATGTGCTAGGATTTTGATATCGCACGAGTGGTTGCTAAAAGCTTTGTGTTGTGTTATAATGGTAAATAATACATGGACGAGTGATAAAATGTGGAAACGTTACGTATGTTCAAAACGCTGACTGCGATCAACTGTTCTAGTTTAACTTGCTTCTCTTCAGTTCGTAATAGTGCGGACTTATATAGCCCGATAAAGCTAGTTTCGATCCTCTATTTTATATCAGCTTTCACACCAGCCAGACGGGATTTCGATGGAAACTGGCGGACGATATCTATAAAAAGACGAGTTGCGGCGCCGATGGTAAAATAAAAAGGAGAACGGGAGAGGAATTACGGACGCTACAGTGAGTTAGTGAGAAAGCGTTTTCGATCTCCTCTCGCCAATGAGCGTATTCTTTCTATATTCTGATAGGTAAAAAAGAAGTTATTTTCAAATAACGTGGTGGTAGCCGACATCTTGTTGTAATCCATATCTTAATTGATTGATTTTTTTCGTGTTTCCGGGCGCGTCAACAGCTTTGATCATTAGTCCTGTTAGTGTAGTGTATGTTTTTTCTCGGGAGTTGGTGGTGATCTTCCCCCGCTGGACGGCGAGATCCGGCGCCGACCTACCGTCGGCTAGTGGGGTTTCCCCCTAAGCAGGACTCTCTCACCAGCGGGGCACCGCCCCAGTCGGGACAAGCTCTAAGCTCCCGACTGGTCTCCCGGAATATGTGGTAGTGTAGTGCATGTTAGTGAAAGTGTGTGTGGAAGGGGAGAGGAGAGGACAAGGAAGAGGAAGGACATTAAATTAGCAATATAAAATATATTGTAACCATTATACATGTTTTTCATAAAAAATTGTATTATAATACTCATCCAAATAATTTAAAATAGTCGAACATATAAATAATGGTTTAATTTTACATGATGAAATGTTAAACTATGTTATGAAATATTTATGCAGTTATTGTTCATTAAAAACTATACAATACAACTATTTTTGAAGAATGTTATCTACGAGTAAACGACTTATGATGCAATAGTTAAAAAAAAAACAAAAAACAGCGCGGTCTGGGAATTCAGATGTTACAGCAAGTTAGCGAGAAAGCGTTTCGATCTTCTCATGTCTGCGGGGACGCTCTTTCTCTAGCTTCGTTCGCTTGAGCGCCGGCCATCAGTGACTGGTAGGTGGAAGAATTTTATGAGCCATTTCTGTGCTCGATGCGGAACGGAAAGATCGAAGTTCGTTTGGCGAATGAAACAACGCCGCCATCACCGTGCATCGTCGGGTTTCGAACGTGAATTTGTGGACGTGAGATGGCACGCAAATGTCGACACACTTCTCATGTTTTGGACTTCCGGGTGTCGAATAAATGAGACCTCGTTATGTGTCGGACCGGTGGCCGAGATCGCTAAAGCAGTAGTGTCGTAGTGATCTCGGATCGAAGGGTTGCGGGTTCGAGTCCCGCCTTGGGCATGGTGGTGTTAGTGATCGTCCTTTCCCCCCTTATCAACACCATTTCGTTTCACTCTCCAAGTTACCATAACGTTAATGCCAATAGTGGTCGCTAATGACCTAGCTGTTGATGCGACCTTAAAATGAACCAAAAAATACCAGAATAAAAAACAGATACCCATACAATATATTCCTCAAAACCTTCTCTGAATTTGAACCAGAATAGAGGACCCAATAGGGCATCCTCAACCTTATGTTAGATTCAAGTCTTAGAAATAAGTTTTAAATATAAGTTAGTAAGTAAGTCTATCAAACATAGGTCAGTTTTAGTATAAACTTTACATATGTCATCAAAATCAATAAAATAAAATTAAAAAAATACTCGTTATGTATGTTTAAGAAATTTTAACGCAGGAATGCAAGAAATTAAGTATTCTATAAAAAAAATCCATGACTTATCGTTATTTGAAAAGTTGAATGCAATCGGTTTCACGCTGAAACAAATCTGTTGTGTTACTATTGTAATTATTTGTTTCCCGTAAGTTTGGGTTCCGGGTTTGATAAATCGTTTTGAATAGAAATTGATATGCAGGACGTCCCTTAAAGATAAAAAAAAACATGTTAACTCTTTTCGTTATTCGAGTCCTGACGGCGGCAGGATTTTCGGCACTAGCTATTCAGCTAGGTCGAATTCAGACGCTGTCTGGAGGAGAATTCTAGCGGCCGGCTGCTCTCATCGGTAGTTTTCCGTGGTTTCTCCGATCAACACCAGGCGAATGCCGGAGCAGTACCTTACCAAACGGGCCACGGACCGCGCGCGATCAGTCCTTCCTTTTCCTTGTCCTATCCTCTCCCCTTACACACACTCTTACACTAACATGCACCACACTATCACATATTCCGGGAGATCGATCGGGAGCTTAGAGCTTGTCCCGAATGGGGCGGTGCCCCGCTGATGGGAGAGTCCTGGTTGAGGGAAACCCCACTAGCCGACGGTAGGTTGACGCCGGATCTCGCCATCCAGTTGGGGAAGATCGCCGCATTCTCTCGAGCAAAAACATGCACTACACTAACGGGACTAATGACCACAGCAGTTGACGCGCCCGGAAACACGAAAAAATCAACCAATCAATCTTATCGTTATTTGAGAAAGTTTGGTTCATTGGGAATCTGTCGTTCGAGTAAAAAATGCTTCTTTCGAGCCCGCGAATCAAGTACTTAGCGCAACACGGAGTGATGCGTTGCAGCTGTGCTTCGTTGAGCGGTTGATGAGGGGTGAAGGTAGCGGGGACCCTGGCGCAGGGTTGGCGTGATTGTCTTATTCCAGTCGCGTGAGTTGGGATGGCAAAAAATGGAGTTTTTTTTTTTTTGTTTTGTTTTGTTTATTATAGTCGCATCAACCAAAGGTTCTTAGCGACTTTTCAGCATTTTACATATTACACTTACATTACATTACACTTATATTTTATTAAATATATTAATCTTCTGGCAGAATCTTATGATTTCCTGTTGATAGGACTTGGAATATATAACTGCTTCGAATTGTTGCTCCGGTGATAGGCCATCTCTTTCTTCCTGGAACTTAGGGCAAACGTTCAAAATTTGAGATACCGTTAGTTCAACCTGACAAAAGTCACAGAGGTTTTTAAAACTAGTATATTTTCCACCAGAAACATCGATATATTAACATGGATATTTCGCTTTCGATGTTTTCTTCACATCGATATTTTGTTGCAAAAACATCGATGATTTTTTTATTTTAATTTTTTTAATGGATTTAAGCACGTTGTAAAATAGCGGCAATTTACTGCAATATCGTTGTTTTGCGTCATCCTCTTTATCACGCATTTCACCTGTGAAATCTGAGGGAATATTAGGTCGTTTCACTTCGATGGAGTGTGAATTAAAGTGACTAAAGGATAAAGTAGCGAAACACGATGTTCTTTATTGTTAATTTTATTTTTTACAATCGATAATAATTTTTATTAACATACTGCTAACCTGCTGTTAACCAAACAATAAAACATATCCCTTTTACGCACTGTAGTTAAAAATGGATAGGAAAATAGGATGTTTTTTCTAAATAAAACAGATGTTTTAAACATCGTGTTTTCATCGCATCAAAATCCCTTTAGCGATGTTTCGAAACATGGATGTATCGATGTTTTGGTAAAATTTGCCTTACTACGCGTGAGTGACTATCGGAATTTAGATGTAGTTTCGGTATCCCTCAACTACTGTCATTAGTCCCGTTAGTGTAGTGAGTGTCTTTGTGCCTAAATGTGAACGGGAGATCCGGCGGATATCCGGGTCCCCCCTCAGGTGTCTCCCCCAGCCCGAATAAGCCTCACTGGGCTTCTGGCACATGTGGTAATGTAGTGCTTGCGTATCAGGTGAAAGGATAGAATAAGGAAGAGGAAGGAAAGTTCCGTTGCCTGTTGGTGAAGTTACTGCTCCGGCAGTCGCCTGGTGTTGATCGAAGGAACCGTGGAAAACTACCGACCAGAGCAGCCGGCCGCTAGAATTCTCCTCCAGACAGCGGCTCTATTCGACCTAGCGGAAAAGCTAGTGTCGAAAATCCTGTCCCCGTCGGGACACGAACACTACGATTCCCGGGTCAGCGACGCTGCAGTGCAACTGTTGTTGTACGGAGCCATCTCAGTCTCTACTCCGCACAGCAGCACAGCTGCATGGCGCGGGTCTCGGTACAGCATACAGTTTTAAAATTGAGCACCTGGAAGCAGGACAGAAGCGCAGGCATTTCTGGAAAACGAAAATTTTCGACTTCAAACCTATTGCACTCAACGACCTCCAATAACGATGGTGTAACTATGATTTTTATCGGTAAAATTATGCCACACCGTAAACAGAAATGTTGTCCAATATAATGTGAAGGATATTACATAAATCAAAGATAAATTATCAATATTTACGGAAAAATACTTAACTTTAATCAAGTAAGTTTACGAGTATGTTTAAAAAAATATTTTAAAATTATTTACACCGTGTTTAGAAAATCGGTTTGGTCTCTATAATTTTGTTGCTTTAAGAATGCTCATCTCGAAAATTTGACATTTTACCCTACCTTTCTTTCTCTGTACCCTTCGTAGCTTGTGTACGAACATATAAATTAAAAATAAAAAATAAATTTAATTCCTTTTACATTTTAAACAAAAATGTAAAATAAATTTAATTCCTTTTACATTTTAAACAAAAATGTAAGTTCGGCTTGAAATATAAAATCTGCTAGGTACAGTGGATGATAGTATCACATGTATTGTTGCTGTGTAAGAGATTCATTGCAAAATATTTTGTGTGTTCCAGTCAGTGTTGATACTTCTTGGTGGAGACGCTTTTTTGTAAAGTATTGCCTCTATTTGCAGGACATTGTGCAGGGTAGAATTGGAGATCGACTATGGAGCTTTTAAAGAATGTGTCAATAAATGTGCTGTAATGTAAACATCCCTGCCTTATCTGTTATCACCCGTGAATCACTATCATGCGCGATAGCGATAGTCTCATCTGCTTCGTTTACTTCGGTCGGTGTTATCATCGCTACTCCATGTTCTGTCATGCAACAGATGTATCAGAATTAGCCGAAATTTAACTTTTGTTTAAAATGAGCCTTCCAAACGAATTTGACGTTAGATCCGGATCCAGAAAGTATTTAGTGAAAGGGGATTTAAACTCGGACCCTACTAACATTTTTGAATTTTTTTTGTTTCATTGAAAATAAAACAATGTACGAGTCGATTTATTATAGCAATAATAATTTTGATCTGATAAGACCTATGTGATGTTAAATTAATAGTGTATACTATTTATATTTCTTTACTACAGAAAATGAATCCGTGAAAGACTGTGAATGCCCAGTTCCCTTACATGTCATTGTAAACCTTTGTCAAAAGATTTGCCTACTGTTCGTGTGTAACACATGTTGCAAATAAAAATATATGAAATTAAAAATGTGGTAAGTATTTTTTAATAAAATTACAAAATTTGTTGGGTGGGGATATTGCCCCACGTGTCCGCCTTCCTGGAAATCGACAGTGCTTTACAGGGCCCATTTCGACGTGGTTCGATTCACGTATCCCCACGTGACATTTCACGTAGGATATTGCCCCACGTGCCGCTTTCCTGGAAATCGACAGTGCTTTACAGGCCCCATTTTGAGAAGACTGCGACTCCCTGAAAATTTAATTAAGGGCAAGGTATCTCAGACACTTTCAGGATGTAAGGCCACGTTCTCTTTTATCTGTATTTCCCCAAATACGAAAGTAATTCATCTAAGTAATTTATAATGCTATATCAGGAGTTAATATTAACCGGAGACTATTTAGGAAAATCTATGGAAGTGACTTTTGAAAAAAAACAACTCATTGATTTTGATGTCATGTAATTATGATGATTAATTTCTTATCCATTACTAATTGCAAAAAAAGCAGCAAGCTCGTACGCGTATCAGCACAATAACTGCAACATTCTCCCTTTCAATGACATCAATCCACATTTTTATTAACTACACTCGTTTTTCAGATTTAGGGTCGTATTTATGAAGCTCTGCCAGCAGCGCTCATAGGGGCCTGCCATCTGGGAGCTTGCTAGGAGTTCAAGGGGCGTCTGGAATTGGCTGGGTGCTGTTCATAAATCGCAAACCCGAACACTGGCAGCCTGCTAGGTCTGGCAGGCTCCTGGCAGAGGTTTATAAATACGGCTTTAGCCATTCATAGTTGATAGTTGGAATATTAGCAATAATTAAATATTAAATAATACATGCATTTACAGAGAACGAATTGAGTTACATTTTTTAAAAGTAATGTAATCGGTGGAATTTTAATTCTGGTTTAGATTAAATGCGCCTTCTTTCATTTTTGTATGCATTCGTCATATTCTTGCTTATCGCACCCTAATTTGATATACAACTACCTCCTTTCTGGACCGCGTGGTGGTAATGCCCAATGTGCCATTCAGTAGTTTGCATTTGAATAAAGGAGTATAAATGTTCAAAGGGCTCGCAAGACGTCAAAATTTCATAGCTTCGCCCTTCGTCTTCAATGGATCCCCGATATGTAATTGCTAAAATGGCAGAGTGTATGTACGTGAAAGCGCAGTAGTACTGCAGCGGGTTTAGTGGGTAACTGTTGAGTTCTGACAGTTAACTTCCGAGAGATTGACAGCTCAATTCACCAGGGGAGGCCCGGCGACTTCCCCCAGAAATCGAATGGTTATTCGGGAGGAGATATGTTTTTTCTTTGGTTTTCGGAAAGCTGAAACTGAATTTCAACTTGTCACTCCGCGAAAGTGCAAGTGTGAGCAAACTAAAAATAAAGAAGATATTTTTACAGTTTTTCACGTGTAACCCGAAAACTATGCATTTATAGTTAAACACGGTGGAACACAAAAATACATTAGGTATATTAAAATTTCCCTAAATTATGTATTATAAATATTTTTCATCAAACGATTTGGGCGGTGGACAGCTGGAAAATTTCACCTAATTTCACAATACGCCGAAACACGTTGTTTAACATAGATTTTTCGTTTAAAACTGAAAACTCGTACATTTTAATGAAAATGACACAAAAATGGAAGAAATTATGTCGTCCAGGCGTTTTTTGTTAGATGAACAGTTTAGGAGCTAGAGCGTGGTGAAGTTCAGTGTATATTGGTCATGAAAGCCAAGAAAAAATTCTTACGAAAACAAAACGAATTTCAAGAAGTAAAGTCCAATCGTGTTTTGTCGCAACAAATGCCAGGACGTGGACGTAGGAAAAAAAATTCAACATAACCCCTGATGTTATTGGAGCTCGTCAAAAAAATAACATCGCTTGAAATCGACAGCTTATCACCTAGAGCCCTAATATTTGAGTCCTGTCATGTAATACATCGAAGTTCCCCAAAGCCGCAAGATGGATCCACAATCAGCATTCGCCGTGCAACGAGCTACTGTTCGCCCAATCACGAGCAATTGATGTGCTTGGCGAATGTTCGGTTCCCTTGATGTGTCCAAAAGACGGACACGCGGGTGGTAGGGCGAGCACCGAATGTTCGTCGCTCGGCAAATGACAAGCAACTCATCCACACTACTCGCGATACGGCGAGCGGTCGCTCCCGGAATAACGAATGTGAGGAGCCGCCTTTACATAGCGAACAGCATAGCTCCCCCCCGATAACGAATGTGAGGAGCCTTTACATAGCGCACAGCATAGCTCGCGTACTCGCGGAGTAACGAATGTGAGGAGCCGCCTTTACATAGCGCACAGCATAGCTCCGCGTAGCTCGCGGATTAACGAATGAGAGGAGCCACCTTTACATAGCGCACAGCATAGCTCCGTGTAGCTCGCGGATTAACGAATGAAAGGAGCCGCCTTTACATAGCGCACAGCATAGCACATCATAGCACATCATAGCACCGCATAGCACAGCGTAGCACAGCGTAGCTCGCGGATTAACGAATGGAGGAGCCGCCTTTACATAGCGCACAGCATAGCTCCGCGTAGCTCGCGGATTAACGAATGAGAGGAGCCGCCTTTACATAGCGCACAACATAGCACAGCGTAGCTCGCGGAATAACGAATGTGAGGAGCCGCCTTTACATAGCGCACAGCATAGCACAGCGTAGCACTGCGTAGCTCCGCGTAGCTCAGCGTGGCTCAGTACAGCGTAGCACTTCACGTCACAAGGCGAGCAAGGTGAACTAAGAATTCCTGTTTCTCGCAGCTGAGCGGACGACGCACGGAAATTACGCGGGCGAGGCGACAGACTCAGCTTCGCATTGAAACACCGTTACAGAGCGGTGTCGTCCTCTCGCGTCCCACGTCAGCTCCGGCACCCCCACCCCTTGCAACTCCTTCCCTCTACTTCATTCCACAATCTGCTCCGTCCATCTTTTCCCCCACTGCGTCAATCAACATGGAATTGCTCCTGTTCGTTCCAACTCAATTCCTTTTCTTCTTATTCCACCTCTCTCCGGCCTTTATCACCGTCTCCACTCCGCTCCTGACCCTCTTCACCCCTCTTTGCCTGGCACTTCCTCCCCGCTCCGCTCCGCCCCCTTTCAAGACCCCGCCCACTCTTTGTGCGCTCGCCGTCGCTTCGATGTATCGGAACGTCTCTGCGGCGTGTGCATCCGCACAAATATGCACTTTACTTACGGGATAAATACGGTCATTGACGCGCCCGGAAACAGGAGATAATCAGTCAAACCAATCAACTTCTGGCTTCTCCATCCTTCGTCCAGATACGATTTCATCGAGTTTTACCGTGTTATGTTCCCTTTCGTCCAGCCCCTCCCTGCTCCGTCGCGCCCCGACCTACGCTTTATAACTCCCGCTCTGCCGCGATCACCCCCGTGACGTTTCTCCGCTCCATCCAACCCCATCCTTCCCAATGTTCCTGTTCGTTCCAACACTCCGTCCCTTTCCTTCCGACTCCGTCCCTTTCCTTCCGACTCCGTCCCTTTCCTTCCGACTCCGTCCCTTTCCTTCCACTCCGTCCCTTTCCTTCCGACTCCGTCCCTTTCCTTCCGACTCCGTCCCTTTCCTTCCGACTCCGTCCCTTTCCTTCCGACTCCGTCCCTTTCCTTCCGACTCCGTCCCTTTCCTTCCGACTCCGTCCCTTTCCTTCCGACTCCGTCCCTTTCCTTCCGACTCCGTCCCTTTCCTTCCGACTCCGTCCCTTTCCTTCCGACTCCGTCCCTTTCCTTCCGACTCCGTCCCTTTCCTTCCGACTCCGTCCCTTTCCTTCCGACTCCGTCCCTTTCCTTCCGACTCCGTCCCTTTCCTTCCGACTCCGTCCCTTTCCTTCCGACTCCGTCACTTTCCTTCCGACTCCGTCCCTTTCCTTCCGACTCCGTCCCTTTCCTTCCGACTCCGTCCCTTTCCTTCCGACTCCGTCCCTTTCCTTCCGACTCCGTCCCTTTCCTTCCGACTCCGTCCCTTTCCTTCCGACTCCATCCCTTTCCTTCCGACTCCGCTCCGCTCCGTCCAGCTTCTCTCCCGGTTCGTCCCTCTTCATCACCGCTCCGTGCCTCTCCACCCGCCCATTTCCACGCCCTGCCTCCCCGCTCCACCGCCCCCACCCCTCCGCTCTGTGGCCGTCGCTTTGAAGTGTCGGGACGTCTCTGCGGCGTGTGTTCACGCGAAACATTCATGAATTTTCAATTGGGCCCGCCGGGAGATTTGGAAGGCGGCCGTCGCTTTGCATTTTGAAAAGCCCGCCCTGATCGCCTGCACGCGCGCCCCGGCACCCGGAATGAGGTTTCCGCCACGCCCACCTCTCGGAAAGGGACTGCTACCTCTGCGGCGCGCGCGTCATGGCGAGATGATTTCGAGGAACCTGGTTTCGGTTCCTGTTGATGGAAGTATTGTGAACTCGTGAGGGTGACAAGGATTTTGTTCAGGAATACTTGAATATTGGTGGCATTATCCCGTAGGTGTAGTGCGTTTTTAATAACAAGTTTTGTACATCCACCCCTTGTAGCAGCCATTTCTGTACTGAGAAGCGTTCGTAATGTGGACGTTTCTTGGACAATGCCGGTAAAGCAGTAACTATAATAAATCAAATAAATCGGGGATGACTGGATAAACCAAACATTAGAATGAAACGATGATTCCGGTCGATTACATTAATATATATTTGACAGACGTTTCAACTTACATTGTGTGGTCCTTTTCAGTTTCTGCAAAATGATATGAAAAATAAATAACCAGGAACTTCAATAGTTAACACTTTATTATGGTCTATATGCCCACGTTAAAGGACGTTGAGAAATTGGATTGACATAGACATATAGAACATAATAAGTTGTTAACTATTAGAAGTTCATGGTTATTTATTTTTCATATCAATATGTGTACCTAACCTCACAATTTTGCACTGAAAAGGACCACACAATGTAGGTCTAAACGTGTCTCACACACACACATACACAATATATATATATAAAATTAAATTGGCTGGAATCGTTTCATTGTAATGTATATAGTAAATTGTATGTATAATAAATGTATATAATGTATATAGTAAATTTATTTTAATAAATCAGTCCTGTGATTAGGAATATTGAAGTACAAGTGTTCTAATCGTAATAACACATCGCCTCTCGTATCAGTGTACCATCTTTCGTGATATTGTCCAATATAAATATTCGAACTTTTGCCTAGTGAATCAATCTCTTTTATTTCTTCTGATGCATAAAGTGGTACCTATTTAATGTGCTGGTGGCCAACCAGTTTTGGATTTTCAATGGAACATCCAAAGGAAGGCCTCTATCGTGTAAGATGTTTTATGAGAAATAGCTGGAAAGCGTTCGATGTTCGATTTAGTTACCGGTAGCAGTAGCTCAGTGCATCAACTGATGTCACTGCAGCGCCTCTAACCGGGAGGTCCTAGGTTCCTACTCCCCACGGCGGCAGGATTTTCGACACTAGCTTTTCAGCTAGATCGAATTCAGCTGTCTGGAGGAGAATTCTAGCGACCGGCTGCTCTGATCGCTAGTTTTCCGTGGTTTCTCCGATCAACATCAGGCGAATGCCAGAGCAGTACTACCATACGAGCCAGGGACCGCGCGCGATCTGTCCTTCCTCTTCCTTGTCCTATCCTACACACACACTTACACTATGCACTACAGTATCACATATTCTGGGAGACCGGTCGGGAGCTTAGAGCTTGTCCCGGCTGGGGCGGTGTCCCGCTTGTGGGAGAGTCCTGGTTAGGGGGAAACCCCACTAGCCGACGGTAGGTCGGCGCCGGATCTCGCCATCCAGCGGGGGAAGATCACCGCCATCAAGCGAGAAAAACATGCACTACACTAACGGGACTAATGACCACAGCAGTTGACGCGCCCGGAAACACGAAAAAACCAAACCAAACCAATCGATTTAGTTTTATCCGTGTTTTGTCTATTTATGTCTGGCTTTTTTTTTCTTCCGCTGCTGACTCGTTTGTCCTTTTTTTTAAACTACTACTTTTTTATGAAAAATGAATTTTTTCTGTCATACATTTAGTTTCTTTTGTTATCCCTAGCCGAAAGATATTAAGGTCCCACCCAATTATTGGACTTGAGTTTCAAATGATTGAAATAAATGTCTGCAAATAATGGGCTTAAAATCTCGCAAATACTTGAGATTCAATTTATTTAAATTGCATCAACTTTTAAAATCAATGATATCATTTGAATATCTATCCCCTAATGAAATATCCTATGATCATAATTATAATTTACCATTAGTGAATTCCTGTTTTCTTTGTCACAATTTCATGGTCAGCAAATTTGAATAATGCGTTTTATTTATTGCAACGTCTGTTGAGTACGATTTTTAAAAAAATCTAATTTCACGACCTGTTAAATTATTTAGAAAATTTATCCTTTCTGTGCACCATTTTTGTTTTTTCAAATTAGGATTATATTTTCAATTATTGTGTATGAAAATATGATTTTGATTAACACTTTCTCGTGTTTTTAACTGTTAGAAATACATTCAGAAAAAATGGTGCTCCGAAAAAAATCCTAATACTAAAGTGTCAAGGAGATCTGAGATAATGTCCACTCTGACGAAAAAATATTTCATCTTTAAATATTGCGAGATCTTTTCAACTTTGTTCAAAATGAAAGTGAATTATGCGACATAAAGTTGAAGAAAAATTCGCCCGAGAAAGGAGTGTTGGAATTTTAAAAGCTTCGTTTCTGGGAAATGAAATTCGCAAAAAAAGCATGATGAGAAAAATTCTTGCTCCGTTTTAGACGGTATGTACCCTTGCTACTGTCATCACAAGTGGAATACAGTTTCTAAGAAACATAATTATTTAAAAAAAAAAAGAGTAATTTTTTCAGCGCGCAACATAAACCTGTGAATTGTTTTGCCAGAAAATTTGATAATTACCTAATTTACCGTTTCTAAAACTATTTTTTTTCTGACGGTATTAAGGATCAACAAGCAACAAGTGGGTTTCGAATGCAGAGTAAAATTGCTTATTGTAATTGAAACTGATGGGAAGACTTTTAGTGTCATATGTTGTTGTTGTTATTATTATTATTATTATTATTATTATTATTATTATTATTATTATTATTATTATTATTATTATTATTAATTCCTGGGGATACGTTTTTGTGCTAATATTTACCGACAACCTTTCTCATGTCCCGTTTTTTATTACTATCTCTACTGGATTTACTGTGTTAAGAACTGATTATTTGTGTTGAAAAGTTAATGAATCTTGATAGCCAACTTGTCCTTGGCATTTTACTTCTGATTACGATACGCAGGAAGTTTTAATTCTACTCTAAGGATGATTGATTGATTTTTTCGTGTTTCCGGGCACGTCAACTGCTTTGGTCATTAGTCCCGTTAGTGTAGTGCATGTTTTTTTCTCGGGAGATGGCGGTGATCTTCCCCCGCTGGATGGCGAGATGGCGCCGACCTACCGTCGGCTAGTGGGTTTTCCCACCAACCAGGAATCGCCCACCAGCGGGGCACCGCCCTAGCCGGGACAAGCTCTAAACTTTCAACCGGTCTCCCGGATTATGTGGTAGTGTAGTGCATGTTAGTGTATATGTGTGTGTGTAAGGGGAGAGGATGGGACAAGGAAGAGGAAGGACAGATCGCGCGCGGTCCGTGGCCCGTTTGTTAGGGTACTGTCTAACATGGGAAATACAGGTTAGTGAAATAACGGTTTTATTTGTTTTCAAAACATTTCATGTGTTAAATTTTCTTCGTAAGTAGAAGTTTTTATGAAGACGTTTAGAGTGAAGTATGACGCTTTCAAAGTAATTGGAATGTCAAACTTGATATATCTCTCCTTCAGTATGAGTTTTCAAAATTATCATTCTGGTTGATTACTCTAATTCATTTTCGTCTTATTTTCTATATCGCTAATCTATTCGAAGGCAAATTTTCTTTATTGCCCTGGAAGCTAATATTTTCAACTCGCAGGAATTTCTTTTATTTTTTTGACAGCCGCCAATCTACTGTAGGTCGGCGTATTTTAATATGGAAGGGAAATTAAAAGAACCAGAGACAGCAATAAAATATTGAATGAAGAGAGCGAAAGAAGGAAATTGCAGTAAATGAAATGTAATTAAAAACCCGGAGAGAACTTTACTTTCGGCGCCGTGATGGGCTTTGAGTTTGAAGATTTCGCCTGTTTCGTTTTCTCTGCAAAATTAAGTTCGTTTCGAGGCCCGGCACTTACACTTTCGCAACCTTGCCAATTGAAACTGTCAAGGGAGTGACTACTGTAGAAGTACTGTAGATGTCGCGAAGAAATTAGTGGCAGGAAAGGATTTGCACATTGTAGGGTATCCATCATGCGAGAACAATACATTGACGAGTTGTGGGGTTTAGGAACGGATCATCTAGAAAGGGGAGAGGGAGTTATTTATGATACGAGTGGTAATAGTGACATTATTTGTTGCCATATTTTGTTGTGGGAAAAGTTGCGACTCGAGGCCGATAGGTTGAGACGCGCGATCCTACGAACAAAATAAAATCGCTTTTACCACGTGTGCCATACACTAGTTTTAGACACCTTTGCTGACTTCCTTTTTAATCGTATTCAAGTGTATAAATCACTTAATTTGGGTACAGTGGTGCATTAAGATCAGTAGTAACTTGAAAATTGGCTATGCTGATGAACTAACGTGCTTGTCTTGAACTCACCGTCACCAGGGGAGATCGTGTAAAATGTTTTGAGTTAAGTGAAGAAATGTGTTTATTCGAGTAAAATAGTCCACTTTACTAGTGAGAAATTTCATAAAAATTCTTCCAAAAATTGCCGATGCATGTGGTGGGAGTATAGTATAAATCTCTTCAGTTTTGCGCGTGAAATAAATGGTTCCGTTTAGATGGAAACCGTAGTCATGAAAAATGAGAATTTTTTAGGTGTGTATTTTTCATGTGCACTGACGATGTGTGAACTGTTTGCTCAATCCACTACTCCCTTTACTTAATATCTTCCTTTCCTCTCTCGCCCAGTCTCTCTCAGTGCCTCCTCCCTCTCTCCCTCTCCTCCTACCCTCCCTCTCTTTCACCCTCCCCCTCTCTTTCCCCCTCCCCCTCTCTTTCACCCTCCCCCTCTCTTTCCCCCTCTCCCCCTCTCTTTCACCCTCTCCCCTCTCTTTCACCCTCACCCTCTCCCCTCTCTTTCACCCTCTCCCAGCCCCGCTCTCTTTCACCCTTTTCTCAGCCCCGCTCCCTCTCTCTCTCTCTCCCTCTCTTTTTTTCGTACTGTCTCGTTCGCACGGTCGTGCGCTGTCTCAGTCTCTCTTGCGGGAAATGGGCGTGCAGAAAAGCGTGATTCTGGCTGGAGCGGGCAACGAACCCCGTCCGGGCGTCCATTCACTTAGCGCCATCGCTCCACATTATCTCTCCCCCGCCCCCGCCTCCGCTTTGTTCTCGACGGCCTTCGCCTCCGCCGCCGCCGCCTAGATGCGATAGATAGCGCACTCGACGCCGACGCCACCGTACAACAATGACCTCCCGCTATTGTTTCCGGAGTAACCCGCCGCTCGTCTCCGCGGACACTCAAGCTCTCCTCTCCGCACTGTCCTGCTCTCGTCCGGCCCCGCCCCGTCGGTCCGGCCACGCCCCCGCACTGCGCGTCCTACCTGGGTGGCACGCTTCCCGCCAGGCGCGGCCCGCTCGCCCTGCCGTGCTCTGTCCAGACCTTCCCCGCCACGCCCGACCGGGATGTCCTCGTTTCGAGTCCCGACGGTGGCAGGATTTTCGACGCTAGCTTGTCTGCTACGTCGAATTCAGTCGCTGTTTGGAGGAACATTCTAGCGGCCAGCTGCTCTGATCGGCAGTTTTCCGCGCGCGATCTGTCCTTCCTCTTCCTTGTCATATCCTCTCCCCTTACACACACACACACACACACACACACACACACACACACACACTTACACTAACATGCAATACACTACCACATATTCCGGGAGACCGGTCGGGAACTTAGAGCTTGTCCCGGCTGGGGCGGTGCCCCGCAGGTGGGAGAGTCCTGGTTAGGGGGAAACCCCACTAGCCGACGGTAGGTCGGCGCCAGATCTCGTCATCCAGCGGGGGAGGATCACCGCCATCTCCCGAGAAACAAACAGACACTACACTAACGGGACTAATGACCGAAGCAGTTGACGTGCCCGGAAACACAAAAAATCAGTCAATCAATCAATCAATCAAGCAAGCAAGCTAGCACTATGGACTGCGCGGCTGGCCACTGGTGTACTGCTGTTCGACAGGTCACTTTCTGACTGGAACCTCTCTAACCCCTCTGTACCTCCCTAACATCTGTGCATAAGAAGTTGTCTAATTATTAATTAATTAAAAATTAATTAATTAATGGGGAAATAATCTCATCTGTAACTTGATTATATGCAATTTTATATGCCCATTATTGGCAAAACTGGACATTTTCGTTTCCTCTGCACGCTCTAGGGGTTAGTAATATTTACCATGAGACACTCTGTACATATCCCCACTTCTCACCGCGCTCTCAACAATATCAGAAATTTCGGTCGAATTCGCTTTGAAAATTTGTTTAATTACTCCCCCACAGTTCTCCCTCCCCCCGCAGAATTTAACGCCGGCACTTTCCATTCCCCCACTACATCCCCACGTAAAACGTACTCACCCCCCGCCCCCCCCACTCAGCGGGTATATTTCACGCACACAAGATGCGGAAAGCGTGTTTCACTCTCAGCAGTAACTGCGCGAAAAATCTACGATCTAATAATTTTCGTCGCGTGCGTGGCCGGGGGGTGGAGGCGGGGGGGGGGGCTAGGTTCGGGTGTGTTGTTACATCCGGCGTGGGCGCGCGGCGATAAATTTTCGTTTCGAAAACGGATCTGTCTGCCGGCGCGTGGTGACTCGGGGAGCTTGTTTGTAGCTCACCGCTGGTTGCCACTAGTGCGTTGTGTCCCGCGCACTGTTTCGGATTGTCTCAATGACCGGTCATAATGGCAAAATTCAAAGGGTGCCTACAAAATTTTGAATTTGAAAATTTACAAATCTTGTTCAGATGATTGGTTAATGAATCCGAGAGCATTAACTGATAAGGTCACTTGTCCCGTAAGGATAGTGTATTATCACAGGATGGTGAGATCCAGCGCCGTACAACACGGCGGTTTGCGGGTTTTCCTAACCAGGTATCTCCACACGCAGGTCATCGCCCTAGCCGGGACACGCTCTAAGCTTTTGACTAGTCTCCCAGCAAGCTTGGTTGTGTAGTGCATGTGCATTTGTGTGTGTGTGTGTGTGTGTGTGTGTGTAAGGGGAGTGGTTTGGACAAGGCAGAGGAAGGAGAGATCGCGAGCGGTCTGCGGCCCGTTTGTTAGGGTACTGCTCCGGCATTCGCTTGGTGTTGATCGCAGAAACGTTGGAAAACTGCCGATCAGAGCTGCCTGCCGCTAGAATTATTTCAATCAATTTTATTTTTCTCGCGGTCTCGTAAAGTTACCCTTGCTTGGATCCATTGAATTCATTAATTCTTGTCGACCATATTCGTGAAGCACACGAAGTTTGAGGATTAGCAGATTAACACATTAAAATATTTGCATTTTTCAGTCAAAATCGACTGTTTCACCGTTTATGAATTTTCCCCAACTTTCTATATACCCCAGACAACTCTCGTATGGATGGAGTCCTTAGTTTTCTTTTCTACTCGCATTGGAAGTTAGTAGTATAGATTACGCGCGAGCGAATAATTCTTGTTATTAAATGTTAATGCCTTATTTTAGTGTCGAGACTCGAACCATCAGGCCCTCTCTTTCGTCTGACCACGCAAATTTCGCTACGCTCCTTTCACCATCTAGTGGAGGAAGGAGGTATTGTTGAGCAACGAAACTGGTGATTAGCTCAGTGGCTTCTTTTAAGCTTGAGGATATTTTTACATGCAGTAAATCTACTACATGAGACAGCCGGCTTTACTTCCCCTCCGAAGGAAAGGCGTACGAAGAATTTTTTCGCTCTTAAAAATCCACGGCTTCGATCGGGTTTGAACCCGCAAACTTGGGAACAACAGTTCGGTACGCTAACACTTATATCACCGAATGCGCCGAAATCCGTTATTAAATGTTAACCAAAACTCGCCTTGCTACCTTTATAGTAATAATATTAATATTTATGTTTATTCATAATTAAATTTAAAAATAATATACGGAAATGCAGAGATTCTGGAGCTCATGAAAACGTGCGTAGATCCTAATTCTTGTTCAATTCGATTGTTTACTTTTTGCGTTAAATATATGTAAATGAATCGGTAAACTCGAAAACCCTCATAAAATCACATTTCCCGCTAATAAATTTATTTTTCGTCATTTCCTTTTTAAAACAGCAGTTTTCAATTTCATTGCGCGACCGCGAAGATACTTATCGTATTTCCATATTTCTACCCATATTCACTTTATTTTGTAGTTTCAATTTTGAATTTTGAAATTTCATTACGATATTAAAAATCAGCGACCTAACGAGAACCATTGTATCCATATTTACTCGCATATCCTCTTCATTTGTTTTAGTCAGTGTGCATTTTGAAACCGATATTTTGGATGTAGGATTTTTTTAAAAAATTTGTTGCGTCTACACCTTGACGCAACGCGTCTCCAAGCCCCTTAAGGGGCGTTGAGCGCTTTGCACTTGGGGAGTAATCCTCCATTAATATGCTTTTTTTATTACTGGAGTAACCATCCGTTAATTACTATATTTGTCAAGTCTCGTCCCGTCGCAGTCAGTCAGTGCCTTTTATCCCTTCGGCCAGGGACTCGACGCCGTTAGATCCCGGCAACCCTGGCCGGTCACCCAACCAGGATCCCGCGAGTCTCGAATTCGCTTAACCTTCGTGACTTCACGGAGCGTAGTAAACGAATTCGGGTAGCGCCGCCGCCTACGAATTTCAGTATGATTTTTGAAATCAATGAACTCGAGAACGACATCCATTTTTGCATTTTGCGTGTGCGTTTTGTGAGTTTTTAAAAGAGCCGATCCACTATTTTGTTTCGAAATTTCGTTATGATATTTGAAATCAACGATGTTGAAATAGACAATCTACATTTTTAAGCAGTTTTGCTTGTTTTTAAATGTGTCGATCCGCCATTTTGAATTTCGAAATTTCGTTATGATATTCGAATTCAGCGATCTGAAAAAGACCTTGATACCTATTTCTATGCATATCCACTCGCTTTTGCTGTTATGGCCACGTTTTGATCCAGTTCGAACCAGTGTGTGGCGGCCGGCGTGGGCGCGGTACTTAGCTCTCGTTTAAAGCGTGCACGAGGTAGGTGCCAATAATTGTGGAGTGACTTTTAT
Source organism: Teleogryllus oceanicus (assembly GCA_964035755.1). NCBI lineage: Eukaryota > Metazoa > Arthropoda > Insecta > Orthoptera > Gryllidae > Teleogryllus > Teleogryllus oceanicus. The sequence goes on from CAXIVR010000013.1 coordinate 55,774,838, forward strand.
TGTGCGAGCGAGGACGAGTCGAGGTGTTGGATGTGCGATTCGGTTGTGGTTGCACGTGTTTTGAACGTCGGAAAGATTTCGAAATAATGTACACGTGTGCGTGTTTTTTTTGTTCGTTCAGCTGATGGGGATGTACGAGTAAATAGAAGCGGCATTTGGTTCCATTAAATTGGTGTCTTGTTTCTTTATGTGCGTAGGAGGGTGCTGATTCGACGGAATGTTTTGTGGAATGCGAAACTGACGGACATCAAACTGAAGACAAAGTTACTGAATCTGGGAACGTTTAATTTGAGATGAAGGTTTAGAATAGATTAAAAAAAAATAAGAAAGGGTCTTTCAAATTCATCTTCTAAAGTAGCGATTCCCAACCTTTTTTTCTTTGCCGTACCCCATGAGCAGGTTTTTCTTTGACAAGTCCCCGTTCTCCCTACGGCCCCCTTACAGATACCTCCATGAAATAAATGATGGGACATTTTAGTAATGTTAACATTGATCGGAATATTGATGATGAGTTGATCTGGATATTTCTAACATTTCGAGAAGATGAGGGACTCGAGAACAGTAAGCTGCATTGCTTTAGAGCTATGAAAGTATTTATTTTTTCCCAATACTCCTGCGCGCCAAATTCCTGCTATGTTCGCCGTATTGAAACTGAGTATACTGCTGGCCCATCACCACTTGGATCAGCTGCGTTGTAGGTGTCATTGGCTGGCCAGCTCTGTTCCTGTGTCCCCGTTGGTGTGCTCCGATTCTATGGCATATTTATATTTTTTTTATTTATTTATTTTTAGTTCGCGGATTTTCTGGTGCCGGTTGTTGCTCATTGTTAAGTTTGTTTCGGTGGAAATTAAATTTATAAGTTTTGTTCATAATGGTGTTAGTCATACAAAAGATTGCTGTGTTGCATTTAATGTTTCCTATTTAATGTTTCCCATCGGTTTCCGGATTATTTCCTGGTTCATTGGTCCGCCTACGTTCCTTATTGAAATAATTGTTAATGATGTCTTTCACTAGTAGCGTACATTACGATAAACCTTTTCCTTAAAGCTTCCGTAATGCAACACAGAATTGGAGAAGTTAGTTATAACGGTAGACAACTCCTTCACGAAAAATAACATAACTCTTTTTACCTGAACCCCATCAATGTTGGTTTGTACTGAAATGTAAAATTCGAGTTTATTTCATTTGTTTTTATCATATTTTTAAGTCTGCGTTTTTCATTTAAAAAGTCATACAAAGAGTTATATTGCGCGTGCCACGTGAAATGAAAACCAAACCCATTAATTGTCAATGAATAGTTGTGGAATTAACATCAAAAACCTGCTTCAATAAAAAGCGTTTCATTGATATGCTGGGTGTTCTGTTTGTAAGCATTTGAAGACCAATACAGATTCGGTTTGAGTTTCGTTTTTGATGTAATCAAATATGTATTTATATTTGTTCGTTTTGGCGTATCTTTATATGAAATTTATTTTCGCATTTGCAATAACAGTAATTCGAGACGGATTTAAAGACTGCTCGATAAATTAGTTGTATCGTGATGGTGAAGTTGAATACGTCGTGATTTTAACGCTACTGAGCTCTAAAAAATGTCGAATAGAAATTTCTTTATTTAAGTTGTTTGTATGTGTAAGTTGAACTTTCTGACTGCAGTGCATGATGGTTATTATTTGATATTTCCCTTTCTATGGGGTATTCAATGCATTGATTTTCAAAGCAGTTTTATTGATCCAAATATTTATATACCATCACATTTGAAGAGTAAACTTTACATCATAATCTGTCAGTCTGTCATCATTTTACCGAAATACAAAACGAGAGAGATGTATTTTTCATTTCTTAAAACGTGATGATCATCAGGAGTAGACTCGTGTTTGAAGGTAGTGAATGTGGGAGAAAACGTACTGGTCGAAACAAATGGAAATACACACGCGTCCACAGTAGGGAATAGTGCAGAAATACCAATTCCATTTATATTTTCAGTTCTAAATTCAATTTTTTATCATTTGATTAAACCGTGAATTATTGTCTCTAGGTTAATTAATGGGAAATGGAGCAAATATGCAGTGTGTTAGAATCGGGTAGCGTAACCTTTTGTATTCTGGTGAATAGTTACACCTTCATTTGTTGTGTTTACGCCAAGTTAAATCGTTCGGCATGGCACTTTTATCCCTTGTAATTCTTACACAGTTAGAGCTTTGGGATGGGTCTCGTTTCCAAAATTAATGGATTCGCTCTGTGTTAATGATGTCGGATAGTTATGAAAACAAAGGAGCTTAATAACGTTATTTCTACGTTCAGGTGCGTTTGTGCAGTTTTGTGAACTCTCATCCAGTGTCCCTTAAATAAACAAAACTGGCCGTGATTGGTATACGAATAAACATAATATAGTATGCATGGCATTCTCGACTAATTGCCTGGTATTGTTAACAAACGCATCTGTGGGTAATTGTTGCCTGCTATTGATCATGATTAGTGAAGAGACGATGTGAAAGTGATTGAAAAATGAAATTAGCAAAATACACTCGTTTTTCCTTTCTTTGATTGTTCGGGTACGTTGTTAGCAATGTTTAACCGTGTATTAAAGAGATAACATTTCAACCCCAAAATCGTGTTTAAAAATTAACTTTATATTTAGAGAACTTTATGGAAACTCGAGGAACTAGTATTTCCTTTCGAAATGGAGGATGTTCGATGGGGAGCAAGGAAAAAAGCAATATTTTAGAAATACAAATTTTGTTATTTTCTTACAATTATTTTAATGTTTTTTTGGTGGGTTTTTCGTGTTTAAAAAAAGACGTTGGGAGGGACGTAAACATTTAGCCTACCATGGTAATTTGTAGTACGTTTTGCCATGCAAATTAACAATCTTGCCCGACATTTAGCTGACAGTAGCCGAACGAACGATTGACTTAACATGTTTTCCATTCTTGCGGAGAACATTCAACAAGATAAACTGTTAAATTCAACATATAATGAGTTACCACGTCATGAGTAACATGTAGTGGAAACGGGACAGTCGATATCTTGATGTTAAATATCTTGTTGTTTAGCGGAGCCACAACCTAGTGTTCGGACACAAGGCGCAATGTTGTAGGCAAAACGTTGGCAATTTCATATATGCGCAGCTACTTCACTTAATTTTGTTTTTAACTACTTGAACGTTTTTCTTCTACAAGGTGCTTATATATTGAGTGGTGTGACTATTCAACGCGAAACTGATTGATGATGGGAAATACATCATGTGATAATTAAATCATTATTATATTTTCATTCATTATGTAATTACTGTATCGATGGGTACAGTTCCATTGTAATCCGGGATTTCTACTATGTCTGTTAGTGCAGGTAAATTATAGAAAATGGTTTATCAACAAAATACGTCCCAATGCAATCTTTTTATGAGTAATCTGTATCGATTATACATATTTATGTGGTAGTATTGATCAATTGAGATAACGAGGAAAAATATGTTTTGGAGAGGGTATCAGGTTTCTTATGGAATTAGATAATTCGTACATAGAATTCATAAAAATCAGAAACATTTGTAGTGTTGGGCCTTTCAAAATAGTACAAAATCTCCCTTGTTAGGCACTCAAAATGTGCCAACACTCTGACGCATGGATGTCAAAAATTAAAAAAAAAAAGTTCGTGGAATTTATTTCTATTATTTCATTTAATATTAAAAAAGGCACAGCTTATGCACATTTCATGTCACTAAAAAGATACAATTGAGAGTTGTTCTAATTATTTTTAATAATAATTTTTCTGTAAGTGGCGATTACATTTCGGATCCTCATGTAATTCTCAAATAGTTTCGATACGTAAAACTCGTTTCAGCGAAGATGGAGTGCATAATTGCTAGAAATGTAATGCGCTTACATAAATACCTGGAATGACGGAAAAGTTGTCTAGAGAGATTTGAAATCAGTGAAATAAATTCAATAAGAATCATCCACTCTCTTTTTTAAAATAAAAAAACTTAAATGTTTGTTGACCAGTGTAAAGTGTTCATAAACACACCTCGAATAGCTAATTTCACTAAAAAAATAAGTTACCAAGGAAAAAGTAGTTTACTGATACTTTATAGCATTCCATCGTTAGACAAATTTTTCAATGTATTTTGTTGAAGATATTTTAGTAAATTGTGATATCAGACAATTGGTCACCTACGTAATACATTGGGACTTATCTAACAGTTCCCTCGAAACGAATCCTTGGATAAATGATCAAAACAATAGAGAAAGCATGAAAAAAGTAATATATTATTCAGATTTCGTGGCATTCGAAATCACAGTGCACAACTTTTTTTAATGTATTTACATTTCGATTCCAGTGATACTCTAATAAAAGGCTTCTAAAAAAAATAGAATAGAATTTGTCACCTACGACATCCAAGTGCGACTTGTCATTTGGAGTGAAACGAGCCGTTTTCGAATTAATCAGCAACTGCTACCGCAGTGCACCTCCGTAACCCCCAAAATTTACGCTGCATGTCATGCAATTATGATAGGGTGGGGATCCCAGCTCTCAGTGGTCAGTTAGAATAAACGCGATTGACGATCATGTTCCCCTGTGACCCCACTGTGTCACGGCGTGTCAGGCAATGAACATATTGCAGTTTAATACATTCATGTTTGTTTACTCCGTGGCGATTGGAATGTGGAAGTATGTGTCAATATTTGATCCATCAGTTGCTCGACACAAGCGAGAATGAAATGTTAACCGCGGTGTTCCTCTGATCTGTGAAGGGTACGTAGACGCTACGAGCTGTGTACGAGTATCATCGGGTGGCAATTTCGAACGTAACCAATAGTTGATTGGTACTCGATATCTGTACTAATGTACTCGTGTGATCGACTGCATTTGAAACGCGATTCAAACGCGGAGTGGAGATCTGACGATGGAAAATTTCGCGTTCCATTGTACGCTGAGTGACACGACAATTGTAATTATGAGCTGGGGAACCGAATTAGTCGTTTGTAATATCGCAGAGGCGAATTGTGTGACGCAATCCCCGAAATGTGTAAGAGTTGCTGCCGCGAGTATGATTGGTCAGGACATGTGCAATGGAATAGTGTATATTACGTACCTTGTACAATATATGAACTTATATGAATTTGGCTAATTTTGTAAAATAGTGAAAAAAAATCATTAACAATTATCTTCAAAAGAGAAAAGGAGATGAAACACGTTTACCGATTGCTAAGTGGGAGTAATTCAATCCTTTACTTTACTTCTAACATTAAATCCGTGTCTTGTGTTTTGTTTCTGCTTGAGTGCTAATGTTGAGTATGTAATGACAGATCGTGAAAGTAAAACTAATTAAATGAGGCGGAGATCTCTTGAAATAAAGGAAAGAATTGGAGAAAATAAGAAATTACCGGAGTATTTGATAATTCGTAAAGTATGTAGCGAAAAAACAATCGTGACATGATTACTAAACTTGTAGAATAAAAAATTTAAATAAATTGAAGAAAAACCCCTTTAAAAATTTAAACCGTTTTTGTATAAGTATAGTAAAAATTAATAAATACTCGTAATCTGCACTGTAACAGAAAACAGTTTTTGCTGTAGGTAAGTTAATATTTAAAATTATTGTATAGTAGAAATAACCTCTCGATACCTGAAGATCATTTCATTCAATACCGTTCATTGATGAGTGCCATTCTCATATCTGAACGTAGGCGAGAGAAGCGTTTGAGGTTTATGCCCTAACCTTTCCCGGGTAGGTGATCTCAGTGGTGTTTTTTGATTATTTTTTTCGTGTTTCCGGGCGCGTCAACTGCTTTGTCAGTGGTCCCGTGAGTTTAGTGCACGTTTTTTCTCGAGAGATGGTGATCTTCCCCCGCTGGATGGCGAGATCCGGCGACGACCTACTGTCGGCTAGTGGGGTTTCCCCTTAACCAGAACTCTCCCACCAGTGGGGCATCGCCCCAACCAGAACAAGCTGTAAGCTCCCGACCGGTCTCCCGGAATATGTAGTAGTGTAGTGCATGTTAGTGTGTGTGTAAGGAAGAGGATAGGGCAAGGAAGAGCAAGGAAAGATCGCGCGCGGTCCGTGGCCCATTTGTTAGGGTACTGCTCCGGCATTCGCCTGGTATTGATCGGAGAAACCACGGAAAACTACCGATCAGAGCAGCCGGCCGCTAGAATCCTACTCCAGATTGCGACTGAATTCGACCTAGCTGAAGAGTCAGTGATGTTTTGCCACTGCCTCCCTCGGTTTGAACGATTCCTTCCTCTGACATTGAGGGCCATTTCCATTTCTATATGTAGTTGATGGGGAAGGCTTACGCCATATGCCCTCATCTTCTCTGGACAGGTGAACTCAGTGGTAATTAGCAATTCCTTCCATTGGATGGGTCATGGAAGGGACGGCAGTGAGCTCTAAATAATTGATATAAATTATTGTGGATGATATAATTTTATTTTATTTTTAATTTTATTTAATAGGTAATTATTACATACAAATTAGAAAACCTGATGCTAAGTGGCTAGGCCGAAGGCCTTTAAACCATTACAATGCCTACAATCTACAGCGTTCTACCCTTTCGAATTCTGGTATTCACCCCAAATGGTCTCTCCATCGCATCAATGCCGCGGAAAAGAGACCATAAGGTACGGCTGAGGAAAAAACCCCTGATATAAAAAGTTCGTATGGTGTACGTGGACTGACTACTGTGGGATACGTATACTGAAAACATCCATGTCTTATGCAAACCACTAACCTTCATCTCCGCGTACTTACTCGCTGCTCCTTTGCCCTGCCCCACCGCAGGAGGATTTAGATGTATTCCGTTATATATATATATATATATATATATATATATATATATATATATATATATATGGACGCGTGAGAAGTATTGTGTTCGAATCCTGTGTAAACACCCATGCCTTACACAGGATTCGAACCCACAGCCTTCGCCTCCGCATACATCCAGTCTGCTCCAACCCCTGCACCATTGGGGAGGCTTCAGATGTATTGAGTAATATGTATGTGGTCGCGTCAGAAGCCGCAGGTCACTTGGTGAAAATCTTACACAGGATTCGAACCCGCAGCCTTCGCCTCCGCATACATCCAGTCTGCTCCAACCCTGCGCCATCGGGGGAGGCTTTAGATGATTGCAAAATAGTATGTGGCGGTGAGAAACCTCTTGTCATATGGTGTAAACACCCATGCTCCCGGGATGAAACCTTGCCCGTACTTGCCCCTCTCCAAGCCTCCGGGGCATCGAGGCCCGCCATTACAATTGGCTCAGTAATTAAAAAAGATAAATACGAACAAACACGACACCCAAACACATTACCCTCCTTGCGTTGCGCCGTCGGTTAAGAAAAACAAAAAATCCGTGAAGCCCGCAGTCACATTTCCACCGTGAGATACTGGGTCACCCAGCCAGATCGATTCCAAAGGCACGCTGTAGATAATATCTTTCCGATGAGTTTTGTTTTCTTTGCTTGTCCCATTTTATGGGCAATGTACGGTTGGAGTACTTTCCAGCTTCTCGCACCACTCTTGATAGTCTGCCTTTTTTTTAAAGGACCGTTCCCTGCTAATATTGCAACCGAGCGAGTCATCTTGCCTCGTACATTGGCGATCCGGCCTCGTTCCAACTCTGCGATGCGTGTTTTTCCTCCCCGCTCCTCTTTCGCTCTCTCCGTTTGTCATTTCTCGCTTCAGATGGTTGTCTCGTAATCGATATCCAAGCTTGTTCACGCATGGCTGATATACGCATGTTGCGTGTGTATATTCATGTACTACGTCGTATGTAGTACGGAATATGTTTGACGCACACAACGTTGTGCACACAAAGCTTATATATCGAGTGCAGTTTCCTCGTAATTTTTTATTTTGTTTTTAGTATGTTTTTCTCCGCGGGTATAGGAGGGGGCTTTCGTTGGACAAGGATGATTGTTTTCTGGCGTTACTTTTTTTAAAATATATATTTTTTTAATATTCGATGTCGCTTTATGTTGATACTTGTTTCCTTTCTCTTGCGTATCACCTTGGTAGTCCATTTTCCGATGTCCATATTGCGAGAAAATTGTTGTACCACATGTTCTACGTTATAAATCCAGATGAAAAATATTATTTGAGTATTTAGTATTCGTGATTGTTCTTTCCTGCGTTTTATTTTATTTCGACTTGACATACTTCAAATACTTGTCCATGGTTATCGAAATCCACCCAGTTATTTTGTTAGTGTTCACATTATCTAAAATGGGTTGAAAAACTCTAAAATAAGAACAGTTTCGTAATATACTTGGGACATTAGACGGGTTAAATGACATTAGCCAAAACGAGGTGGCAAGGGTTGTGGGTACGTTAAGCTGGCAAGGAAGAATAGCAAGTAATATGTGATAACTGGTAAACATGGATCAGGCTACTGGTGAAAAGTGTTATGATTAGTAAGAGACTGTGTAATAGTAATAATAATAATAATAATAATAATAATAATAATAATAATAATATAATATTACTACAAATGTCCGTAGAAGTTGATGTGCCTGGAAAATCGATCAATCCGTTTTCGCCTTCCGAAGTTGTTAGTATTAGTTCCTCTTCGACTGTCGCTCTCTCTTGGTTGTCCAAGTTCTGTTCGAATTACAATCCTTAATGTTGTACTTACTATTCCGGCTTAGGCTCTAAAGATGAAAGATAGTTCCAATGTCTCTGTAATTCGTGGAAATAATCGTCATTACGATAAAATGGCTGAAGATTAGCTATAGATTATAAATCTTTTGATGAATAGAATTTCCGTATCACGGCTTATATTAAAAAGAATTTTAGACTGCAATTCTAAAGGTGTAATTTTACTAAGGCCTAAAACATAATGGTTTCATTTTTAGCTCTGAAGGCTATCGTCTTGTATCAGGTTTTTCTTTTCCCGCCTCAAAAGTATTGAAGAAAAAAACAAACATTTGAGAAATCTTGAGAGAAAAAATTGTTCACAGAGATTGTAAGGTAAACATCATTAGTGAATATTTGTAACAGAAAATTCTTTAAGAAAAGCTTAGAAATTTTCTCAATATTTTCCCTTCTAAGAGTAAAAAATTCTACGCTTTATTTTCTATGTGTTAATAGCGCCTTTCGTCATTCTACATTGGCTTGGTGTCAGTGATATTAGATTATCTCCTCTTCGTTTCCCTTCTTCCCATTGGTCCTTTTCATGAGCTCTGTAGCCCGCCTCAAAGGCCCTCTCATCCATGGCGTGTAAGCTTTCCTTTGGTTGAACGGGATTCTGGCGGACGACCGTGCGCGCTTTTACACCCACATATCCAACGCTCCGACCCCCTGAATCCCCCGCTGTCGCCCCGGCGCGTCGTATGGACTTATCGCGTTCTTTTTCTTGTCTCTTTTCTCTCTCCCTCTCTTGTTCGCCATTCTCTCCCCCTCTTTCCCATTTTCTCTCCTTTGTCTCTCCCTTTTTCCGCTCCTCTTGTCTCTCCCTTTTTCCGCTCCTCTTGTCTCTCCCTTTTTCCGCTCCTCTTGTCTCTCCCTTTTTCCGCTTCTCTTGTCTCTCCCTTTTTCCGCTTCTCTTGTCTCTCCTTTTTCCGCTCCTCTTGTCTCTCCCTTTTCCGCTCCTCTTGTCTCTCCTTTTCCGCTCCTCTTGTCTCTCCCTTTTCTGCTCCTCTTGTCTCTCCCTTTTTCCGCTCCTCTTGTCTCTCCCTTTTTCCGCTCCTCTTGTCTCTCCCTTTTTCCGCTCCTCTTGTCTCTCCCTTTTTCCGCTCCTCTTGTCTCTCCCTTTTTCTGCTTCTCTTCTCTCTCCCTTTTTCTGTTTCTCTTCTCTCTCCCTTTTTCTGTTTCTCTTCTCTCTCCCTTTTTCTGCTCCTCTTCTCTCTCCTTTTTCCGCTCCTCTTGTCTCTCCCTTTTTCCGCTCCTCTTGTCTCTCCCTTTTTCCGCTCCTCTTGTCTCTCCCTTTTTCCGCTCCTCTTGTCTCTCCCTTTTTCCGCTCCTCTTGTCTCTCCCTTTTTCCGCTCCTCTTGTCTCTCCCTTTTTCCGCTCCTCTTGTCTCTCCCTTTTTCCGCTCCTCTTGTCTCTCCCTTTTTCCGCTCCTCTTGTCTCTCCCTTTTTCCGCTCCTCTTGTCTCTCCCTTTTTCCGCTCCTCTTTCTCTCCCTTTTTCCGCTCCTCTTTCTCTCCTTTTCCGCTCTCTTTCTCGCTCCTCTTCTCTCTCCCTTTTTCCGCTCCTCTTCTCTCTCCCTTTTTCTGTTTCTCTTCTCTCTCCCTTTTTCTGTTTCTCTTCTCTCTCCCTTTTTCCGCTCCTCTTGTCTCTCCCTTTTTCCGCTCCTCTTGTCTCTCCCTTTTTCCGCTCCTCTTCTCTCTCCCTTTTTCTGTTTCTCTTCTCTCTCCCTTTTTATGTTTCTCTTCTCTCCCTTTTCCGCTCCTCTTGTCTCTCCTTTTCGCTCCTCTTGTCTCTCCTTTCCCTCCTCTTGTCTCTCCTTTTTCCTCCTCTTGTCTCTCCCTTTTTCCGCTCCTCTTGTCTCTCCTTTTTCCCTCCTCTTGTCTCTCCTTTCTGCCCACTTCTCCTCCTCTTTCTCTCTGTTTTCTCCTAAATTTTCTCTCCTCTCTTTTCTCCCTAATTCTCTATTTTACTCCCTCTCATTGCTCTTTTCGCATTTTCCTTTGTCTTTCTACATCTTTCTCATATCAGTATACCTCTTTCTTTGTCTTACTACTGTATTCCGCATCTCTCTTTAATTGCCCTTTTTTTCTCGAGCTGGTGCATACGTTTGTATCCTTTTCATGCTTCTACTCTGTTTTCATGTTCGTGTTTCGTTGATTATTTCTATAAGTCTCTTTGGCGCGTTCTTCTGATGAGTTATCTCTCATCACCACCTTGCAAATCAGTGATTCGTTCTTCTCCCGTCCGCGCATTCTTTCAAGTCGACTGCGTCGCGTTGGTCAATTTGGTTTGCTAATTCGCTCGCCTTATGGCCCGCCATGCCTGGTCTGCGGCACAGACTTCCATGCGGCGGCGCGGCGGCACCCGGTCAGCTGAGGGCCTTCCGGTGACGTTTCAAGTCCAGCGCCCGCCATCTGTGTTTCAGATGTCAACCGCCTCGCCTACTCGCTCGTTCTCATGCCCAGTCTGTCTGTCCTCTCCCCGTGTCCCATTGTCCTTTCCCCTTGATGCCGCTTTCCCATTCCATATGCTTTTACCCGTATCAACTCTCCTCGACCTTCCGTTATCTCGATTCCCTCCCCTTCCCCATCACTCTCTCTCCCAAACTCTTTCCTCCTTCCAATCTCCATACAGTTAGAATTTTCACCATTTTACTCTCTCGCATTACTACGTACTTACGTAATAAAAGGAAAATATTGTGAAGCTGTAGTAAAAATATGCGACTTTTCTACACAACTCGTGTTGTGGGACTCTGTTGTCGAAAAATATGGGTAACTCTTGTGGCATGTGTTTTTCAGTAAATTACTTCCTCTAACACTAGTGGCAGAATCCACATTTTGTGGGGCCTTGATTCCGAATAATTGGTTGACGGCAAAACGTCCGTCGTTGTTCAACGCTTGTGCCAAAACGTTCTGACTATTGTCTTCAAAATTGGTATTCCCCAATTGGTTTGGACGAACTCGAAGCCTTGCGAGTTTGAAACGAATATTTTGATTTTTGTGATTATTTTGCATAGTCTAGATTCTTCAAAAATTCTCAGGATTGTAATTTTTTTCAAAATGACTCCAAAGTGATTAAACTTTTCCTCGGATGGAGCAAGGTACACTTAAAAAATTGCGCAGTTCTAATTTTCGTTTAACTTTCTGAATTTATGAAAATTGCAAAAATTAGAAGTAAAGCGAGAGAGTATGTGCTGTTTTGCACAACTAGTTTTACCATCCCGATCCGTTCATTCTCTCTTTCTTATTCCCTCCTCTACTTCTAATTGGGTTCCCCATCTCACCTACGCATGCTGCTCATCCTTTCATCCTTCCCTCCCCTCCCCTAATCATCCCCATTTACTCTTCCTCCCTCTCTTGCCATGCCGCATTCCCCCTCTCTCCCTTCCTTCTTGCCCCTCTCGTCTCACTCCATTCTTCCCGCTCTCCATCTCGTCCTTTCTGTCTTCTTCCATTCACCTCCCGTCTTTCCATTCCTTCCTTCCATTTCCTCTTTCTGCACCCCATTTTCCATCGCTCCTCATCTTCCATCTCGCCCCTCCCCTGCCATTGATTCTTCACATCGCCCCGTTACGCTCCATGGCACTCTCGTATTTTCCAGACAGCTCTTACTCTCCATCCTCAATAACCATCCTATTATAATCTCATTCTTCCACCTGTCAGGAACAGAGGTGGCTCAAGGCATCATCTGTTGTCACTGCAGTGCATCTGACAGGAAGGTCGCAGGGTTCGAGTTTCGTCTGTGGCAGGATTTTCGACACCGCCGACACTAGCTAGATAGCTAGTAAGTCTGGAGGAGAATTCTAGCGGCCGACTGCTTGTTTTCCGTTTTCCGGTCAAAACTAGGCGAATGCTGGAGCAGTACCCTAACAAATGGGCCACGGTTCGCGCGCGATTTTTGCTTCATCTTCCTTGTCTTATCCTCTCCCCTGACACACACACACACACACACACACACACACACACACACACACACACTTACATGCAATACACTACTAAAAATGTCGGCTGTTCACAGCTTGTTCCGGCTGTGGCGGTCCCCGCTGATGGGTGATATCTTGATGAGCAAAATCCAGCATATCGGCGTGTAGATCGGCGCCGGATCTAATAATAATAATAATAATAATAATAATAATAATAATAATAATAATAATAATAATCTTTATTTCTGGTGAGGCTCAGGCCGTAAGGTCTGCTGGCTCTCACCGTCCAGTGGGAGAGCACCGCCACCTTACGCAGTATAACATGAACTACACTTACGGGACCAATGACCGCGAGGAGCGTTATGCGCCCGGAAAAACGAAATAGTCAACGCAACGTCCCCATCAGCGGCCTAGCCGACGTCCTTTGGTTTCCCGCCGTCTAGCCATCTGCCCCGCCCGCCCACCCCCAGTCGCCACTCCCCAGTCGCCACTCCCCGCGCCACCCCCAGTCGCCACTCCCCAGCCGCCGCCACGCTCAATACCTCGCGCGACTGTCCTCTGTCCAAAAAACAGCCACCTGCCGCGCGACGCCACCGCCCCCTGGGTCTCCCGCCCCCCTTTCCCTCCCCCGCTCCATCACGACTCTACAGTCATTACGTGTAACGACGTGCGCGTCGGAAAAAAAAGAGCAACTCGCGCTCACGCCGGATTACGCAACTTTCAGCTTTGAGCGGCAGGTTGCGTGGGCGTCGCTCATGGCGATCGTCGCAGCGCGGGAAATTGGGAGTAACTGCTGACGAGGTGATGGCGGAGGCTGTTGGAAACGCAAAAGGGATGGAGAAAGATGTTGCAGTGATTCCTAGGTGGAAGTTAAAAGTAATGTTCTGAATTTAGTACTTCTTTTTTTTTTAGGTACCGCGAGTTGTACAAGAAACGAAATAAGTGAACAGTATCCATTTTTCAGCTAAATCTATAGTGATGATTAGAGACAGGATTTTATGTTATACATATTTTTGTCTTTCTTCTTACCGTTCTCAAATTTGTAATCTTGGTGAATCGTCCATGTCCTATTTTATATACTTGTTTTATTGATATTTTTTAAAGATTTTGTTATTAATTCTGAAATTAAGTGTCCTAACTTGGTGGCAGATTATCTTAATTTTACATGCATTAAACTCACGTTGACTAACAATAAGTTACAAAAAAGTAGTTAAACATATTTTTATGAAAAGAAATATTTTAAAAAATCAGAATTTTTTCCTACATTACTACTGCGTGGTATATCCTCGAGGTACCCCATGTGAAGACGCGTGATGTTCTCACAGTCCCGTACGTCTGCTTCAGTTATCTCAGTGACGAGAAGTGCGCGTACGCTTCTGGGATCATTTTCACCCTTAGGAGTAAAAAGTGTCATTGACGTCGCGGATCGTGATTTTTAACCTTAATTTTGGGAAAGTTGTATGGTGCAAAGTGTGCCTGAACTTATGCTCTCCAAATGAGTTTTGAGGCGTTTGTATATTTTTAAAATTTGTTTAGGAAACTTTTTATAAATGAATTTCGTATTATGTAAATGTGTTTTATAATTAGTGAATTTTAATATTACATATTTCAACCGATTTTACATATTTATTACATATTCATTCTGTTTTCATTACATTTTCAGTGCATATTTTGACGTTTCATACTATATATTTTTCCGGTCTCTAGTGTAAATACGAAGGTTGGGGGTAATGTAATCGGAACTATTTTTTTTCGCGATAATTCGAATCCAGCGAGAAATTTTAAAATATTTCAGTTGGATCCCACATGTGCGTAGGATTGGCCAAGTTATCCTTCTGCTGGTGATTGTGTTAAGAAATATTCAGTAACCCTTTCTTATGAGAAAAGTTTATTTGGAAGCAGCACTTTGTGAGAAAGCATTGAATTTACTAATGCCAAGAGGTTCGAGGTAATAAAAAGTTACATTCCTGTGGTCTTGTTATGTTGTGTGAAAGCAGTCAACATTTTTGTGGTTTTAGTTCCCGGTGGTATATTTCATCTGCGGGAACCCACGATCTATTTACCTGATTGGTTTGCGCCTTTTTTTGCAATCAAATTTGACATCACTAAAAATTGTAATTTAATTTCTGTGTTGAATTAAGTTTTATTTAATGAATTTCCGTAATATATTAATTTAATTGATGCGTTGCATGCAATTTTTCAACAAAATGTCTCTTGATTCATTGTGTTAAAAATTGGATGACATTACAGCTCTAATTTCTTTTGCGCACAATCACTATTATTATTATTATTATTATTATTATTATTATTATTATTATTATTATTATTTTTTTGAAAACTTAAGTTATTCATTGTATTAACACTAGCATGAAAAGTCTCTATTATCAAACTGCTTGAGTTATGCACATTATAACAGTATACGTTAATTGTTCCCGGTACTGTATATGTATAATTTATCAGAAAGTTCATAAGAAATGGTTTCAGGGTAAAATATACAAAAACTACGTAAAATGATACGTAAAAAGATGAGATGGCAGTGATTCAAATTTATTACCATTTCGAAACTTGGTTGTGGTGATTTATTGTTTAATTTTGTAGCATATTCTGCTTGACTTTATACGTTCCCGACATTTGGTAAATTTTTCAGACGTAAATTGCTCTTAGTTATTCCCTATCGTTTAACAAAATACCGGTACAAGAAAATTAAATAGTCACTTTGTCGGCGTTTTCTATCACGCACAGTCCAGGATTTCTTAACTTCCTTCCACCAGTAGCAAGCAGCGGTCCCTCCCATAATGAACGAGCGTTAAAATGAAAAACCAGTAGAGAAATGGATGCCAGCGATGAGCTTTGTGAGAGAAATGAAGCGGAAATTGTAAACGGTCTGTAGTTCAGATCATCATTTTGTAAACTCGCGTTCTGATCTATGTTCATTAAGTTTATTAGGGCATCGTAGATGTACTCATTGTTACGACACCTCTCACTATTATGGAAAAACAAAAAAATAAAAATAAAACTAACTTGAATACCCCTGTCGTAAATAGCAGTCAGTAAGTCCGCCTTTGAGCAATACATCAAGAAAATCAAATAACTACTTGGTGGTGTTTTAATCATCCACATTCCAGAACTACTCAACCTCCTCCTTTGCTACCGACGCGTGGTTAGCAGTTTCAACACTCCCCATAATGAACGAGTGTTATAATGCAAAAACAGAAGAGAAATGCACGCCAACGACGAACGTTGTGTGAGAAATGAACGGGAAATTGTAAACGTCACATAGGTCAGATCGTCATTTGTAATCTTGCACTTTGATCAACTTGTGTTCATTATATTTATTAGAGCATCTTAGATCTTGTTACGGCCCCAATAATATACCAAAAACTTGAATACCCCTGTCGTAAGTTGCTCTCAGAAAGCCCGCCTTTGAACAAGACATCGAGAAAATGAAATAACCACTTCGTCGGCGTTTTTAATCACCCGCATTCCAGAACTACTCAACTTCCTTACGCCTGTAGCAGTTTGAACAATCCACTCCGTAATGAACGCGAGAACGAACACTAGGACACGGAAACAGTCGAGAAATTCACGGCAGGAAACAGCCGTATCGCTTTCTCGCTTTATTCTAGCAAACGAGGTGAAACGGTGGAAACAGCACGTGGGACGGTTGGGGATGGGGGAGGTGGTTGGTTCGGATTCCTCGTTTGTACAAGGGCGCTACGAGACGAGGAGATTATAAACTAAATTATTAGTTGCGTTGTAAATGGATACAGGCAGACTAATCAAAACGTTCGTTCGTCTGGTTTCAATACTTTTTTTTTTCCTGGAACAAAGTCAATTTAGCACGGAAGCCTTTGCGGAGGGGATATCGATTTTCGGCAGGGTTTCACCTGAATGCGAGAGACTTGGTGATTGAATGAAACTCGCGGGATTTGTTTATTGTTTCGCAGTAAGCAGGTGACTTTTGTAGGATTTCGCTCTCCTGTTTGGAGTTCGGGACGCCCTTGTTACAGCTTTCCGGAGTTGCAGTAGACATTTATGTTTGTTCAGGGTGTCGACGAGTGAATCTCGTGGAATATTGTTTGTTTGTTTGTTTTTGTTGTTTTTTCAGTGGGTCGTATGAACTTGTAGAAGAGACACAGCGCACAATATTTGTGTCAACCTGCCCCCCCCCCATCATGCAAACTTAACAATTCGCAGTTTAAAACATAAATTGTTTGTTTTTTTTCAAAAACGAAAATATGTTTGCGAAAATTTTCTTTCATGCCATATTTTGTACTATTATTTCTGGCATACTATAAAATAGTCTTAAATAAGAGAGTAACTGTGTTTGTGATATTAATATAGAACAAGTCTTTTCCTCGGAGTATTTAGAGCCAATCAACATTCTCTGTTCACATTCTTTGTATATGCCAGTCACATCATTAGATGTTGAAATATCTTCTCCACATTCAAACAAATTTTGTCTCCTAATCGTCGCAAATGTGAAATTGTGACCCTTGAAAAGTAACTGGTAATAAGCAAATATTACTGGTAAATGCAAACTATTTGAAATAAAATGTAGAAGAGTTGTAAATATGTAAATCTAGTTTTACATTAAAATGTAGGAACTTGTTTTGTGCATTAAAGTTTACAAAATAATATAGACAAAAATTATAACAATTTTTTAATTTTTTTTGTGTATGTAACGTATGATAGTGCCTTTTTTCTCCTTATTCTTGCATTTTCAGTGCCTTTTTAAGCGCCTAAAAGACGATTTTTTAGTGCCTAAACAACCGATGTTT
This sequence comes from Teleogryllus oceanicus, assembly GCA_964035755.1. Taxonomy (NCBI): domain Eukaryota; kingdom Metazoa; phylum Arthropoda; class Insecta; order Orthoptera; family Gryllidae; genus Teleogryllus; species Teleogryllus oceanicus. Next base: position 55,792,172 of record CAXIVR010000013.1, read on the forward strand.
ATACATTACCTTATTTCAAAATTATTTCTTAACATAACATTAACAGATTTCATTACGGAAAAAAATCTCTATCTTTTATATTTTAGTTTCAGAAAGACGCCGAATTTTTTTAATTTTTGCAATTTTCCAAAAAAGTAAGTTTTTATCCGAAATGAGACCTGCACCATTCTCATAAACGTCCTTTACACTACCCAACAACAAAATTTAATTAAAACCGATGCAACCATTTTTTTGAAAATCTGGAAAATGTCCCAGGGGGCTTCATGTAAAGTACATCTCAAAATTAAAATATCGGTTGCAAATTCAAGGGGCTGCGACATCAGCAAAATCAATTGGGGAATATCAATTTTGGAAGAAATCAGCTGAACGGTTTAGCTGCTAGCCATGTTGATAGACAGACGTTTGCAGTCATTCGATTTTTCGGTATCAAGGACCTACAAAACAGACTCTGGCTACAGTACGTGTTAGAGAATTTTCGTTTCTATGTTGAGCAACTGGATTTATCCACTTTTTCATTACCAGATACCTGTAAGAAGAGTTTTTCTGCCGAAAATTCGCGGATTATTTTTCGCGCAGCATTCCATAACTTTGTGCTTCGCAGCGAGAAAGCGCGAGTGAAATGGACGTGTTGGGCGGAGTTCTGGTGGGCGTTGGCTTCTTGCGAATGTCGCTTGCGACGCATGAAAATACCCCGCATCAAGGGCGGTCTCTTGCGTGGGGCCTGGTGCGTGACCACGGTGCGTGCAGCCTGCCACGCGAACGCATGTGCGTGTATGAGGGTGGCCAGGTGTGCGACGCACGTTGTAATTGTATTTTTTTTTATTTTGCCGCATATGGAAAGCATGAACCCGTTTCCGCAGCCATTGTTCGAAAGAAAGAGATGCGGAAATTGATTTCTTTCTTTTTCTTTCTTTTTTCTTTCCTTCTTTCTTTCTTTCTTTTTTTCTTTTTTCTTTTCTTTCTTTTTTTTTTTTTTCTTTTTTTCTTTTTTCTTTTTTTTTCTTTTTTCTTTTTTTTCTTTCTTTCTTTTTTCTTTCTTTCTTTCTTTCTTTTTTCTTTTTTCTTTCTTTTTCCTTTTTTCTTTCCCTTTCCCCCCCTTTTCTATTTCAGCACTATAAACCACTTTTTCTGTTGCAAGAGATCGTTCATAAAAGGGCAGTTTACGGCACAAATGATGACGTATTAAATTTTCCGGCACGAATGATTGCGTTTTCACACATTCAGGTAATCGCAGATGTGGAAATTGATTTTTTTTCTTTTTCTCTTTTCATTTCTTTCTTTCTTTTTTACCCTTCCTTGTCTATTTCAGGACTATAAACGACTTTTTATGTTGCAAAAAATAATTCATAAAAGGGCAGTTTGCGGCTCAAATGATGACGTATTAGATTTTACGGCACGAATGATTGCATCACACATTCAGCTAATCGCAGCGAGAGAATCGTGGGGAGGTAGCGGTGAACGGAACGGCCGATCACTCGATTTCTAGTACAGATGTCAAATACCCGAGATGCCACAAGAAAGTAGTTTCTCAAAAGTCTGATTCGCTTATATATTTATAATGCTGATATAGAAAAAAATAGCATAAGCAATTCGTTTATAATGTTGCTTTGTTGCATTCGTACAAGTGTGAAAACTCGCTCGTAACGTCGCTCGTTTTCAAAACATGTACTCGTGCAATAAAGCGTAACATGATAAATTAATTGCATAAACTTTTATTATCAGTGGCGTGTTTTAGGAGTATTACATAAATATTTTAGTATTTTGCTTGATAAATCAGTTTTATTTGGGTGTAGTGAGTACAGATGTTGAGAGTTAAGGAACTGAAGAGCCATGCAGTATTTCTCCTTTCCTCTCCAAGCTTTTCCGGAAAGTGGTTTATCGCATGATAAGTGTACGTTATTTTCGTGATGTATACAGTTTTACGAATATAAAAAGAACTTTTGGACAGTAATAATTTAGTTTCCTTTTATAGCTCGAAAGTGCTGAAATATGCGTTTTGGTTTCGGAGTTCAGTGATTTCATATCTACGTTATTGCTTGTTACCATTCTTGGAGAGAATGAGTGTGGTTTTTTGGGTAGAACCCGAGGGTAGGAAAGTCAACGAAGAACGTGGAGCTGAAAGTTGGGAGTTCGGGTCCCGTATAACGCATTGGGGTTTTCACCCTGAGACTATTTCCGCCCCCTAAGGAGTCAGTGAGACACATGTAAGTATAGATTTTATTATTTTTCTGGATTAACTAGTCATTCTGGATATCAGAAGTTAAAGTTATAAATCATAACTATAGGTTCAGAAATACAAATACATTTTATACTCAGCGTAAATGAACACTTCTTTATAAGACATATGGAATTCTGGAACGGTGATTATTGTAATGGTGATAAAGAAGATGAAGTTATTCGTGATCGAGAATTTCAAATGTGTTGCTGTCTAGATTGATTGATTGATTTTTTCGTGGTTCCGGGGCGTCAACTGCTTCGGTCATTACCCGTTAGGTAGTGCTGTTTTTTGGAGATCCGACTACCGTCGGCTAGTGGGTTTCCCCCTAACCAGGAATCTCCCACCAACGGGACACCGCCCCAGCCGGGACAAGCTCTGAACTCCCGACCGGTGTCCCGGAATATGTGATAGTGTGGTGCATGTTAGTGTGTGTGTAAGAGGAGAGGATAGGGCAAGGAAGAGGAAGGACAGATCGCACACGGTTCGTGGCCCGTTTGTTAGAGTACTGCTCCGACATTCGCCTGGTGCGGATCGGAGAAACCACGGAAAACTACCGATCAGAGCAGCCGGCCGCTAGAGTTCTTCTCCAGACCGCGTCTGAATTCGACGTAGCTGAAAAGCTAGTGTCGAAAATCCTGTCGCGGTCAGGACTCGAACCTAGGACCTCCCGGTCAGAGGCGCTGCAGTGACATCAGTTGATGCACTGAGCTACCGCTTCCGGTCTTTTGCTGTCTAGAAAGGCGTCACCTCTCTGAATCGAAGTGTAGCTTTGTCAAATACTTATAAGCACGCGATGCTCCTGGCCTAGTTGCAGGACTTGCGGAATCTGTTCGGACAACTCGGGGGAGGCCGAGGGACGCGCTTAATCCTTTGCTAGCCCGCCTAAAGCGGAGGGAGTGATAGGTGGTTGGGAACATCTATATAAACGAAATAGATACAGACGGAGATAATGGGATTTAAGCAGGGATGGATGACCTAAGCTCTGAATAAGATGGTGTCATTGATTATTGTAACGGATTAAAGAAGAGAAGGTTATTACTGATCGAGAATTTGCTTCTTACAGTGGCATTGACCGCCAGAATCGAGACATATTTTCGCCAAATATGGCTTCGTTGATTAACAGCGTATCGGGCTGCTACATCCAAGTTTACAGGTTCAAATCTGATCAAATTCGCGGATTTTTAAAGGCGAAAAAATCCACTGTACGTGTTCCTTCAGAGGGGAAGTAAAGCCGGCTGTCCCATGTTGTAGACCCTCAGGGAGGGGAAGTAAACGATCCTCCAGCCTAAAAGAAGTTCGTGAGCGAAATTTAAATCTCCTCTTTCGTCGTGCGAGTGATACCTTTCTCTACTAGGCAGTGAAAGGAGCGTAGAGATATTTGTGCGGTGAGATGGAATAACATGTCTGGTGCCATGAGTTGCTTCGTAAAATAAGGCGGCATTGAATTGAATCAAAGTGCTTGGAAGCCCGTGGCCCAGTTGCAGGACTGGCGGCATCGGTTCGGACAACTCGGGGCGCGTCGGTTGGCAAACTTGGCACCGTGGCCGCGCGGGTCGCCGCTTCGTGCGGGCACGGCCTCCTGGGAATTTGCAGCCTCGCCACCGATCGCCGGATCGCTGACGTAGGTGGCGTGGGGGGGGGCGAATAAGCCTGAAGTCGTGTCTAGTGCTCTCAACATTGTATCCATCGGCCGAGCTGGCTTAGGGCTTCAGCTGATGTAACTGCAGTATCTCTGACCGGCAGGTCTTAGGGTTCGGGTCCCGACGGTGGCAAGATACTCGACACTAGCCAGGTCTGGAGGAGAATTCTAGTGGCTGGCTGCTCTGATCGCTTCTTTTCCGTGGTTTCTTCGATCGTCAAGAGGCCAAAGCTGGATCAGTACTGCAACCAACGTGCCGGGACCACGTGCAATCTTTCTTCCTTCCTACCCTCACTTCGTGCGTAGAAAGGTTTACACTTAGCACGCACTTCTCTTCCGCACATATCGGCAGACTAGAGCTTGTTCCAGCTGTGACGGTGCTCCGCTGATTACCTGGCTGGGGATAGCCTTGCAAATGGAGTGAAGGTCTGCGTCTGATGTTACCACCCAGGGACAAAGAACACCGCCACATCCCGTAATAAAAATACGAACTATTCTTACTGGAGTAATGACTAGAGTTGACGTACCCGAAAGAACGAAATAATCAATCAGTGAAAATTGTATCCCGACTGGCTGTTTAGAGCCCCTATGTTCTGGGGCTTCATAAGCGAGACATAAGAATGTGCGATGTGTTTGATTTGTCAAGTTATAAAGCACACACTATTCCATTCAAGTCATGCCTTATTTGACGTGGCGAGACTTAGGCCACTATGTCTGCTCTTCCCTTTGCCCTCATAAAGTTTCTACGCCCATCATCTATTGGAAACATGATACCACTCGGGCGATGAATTTAGTCGAGGATCTTTTACATGCAGTAAATCTACATCGTGGAACAGCCGGCTTTGCTTCCCGTCTCAAGGAGGCATACGAAAGATTTTTCGTCTTTTTTTAAAAAATTCCACGGGTTCGCGCGTTTAGTTCCCGCAACCTTGGGTATAACAGCCCAACAAGCCCCGCCTCTCCTCCCCGCCTCTCCTCTCGCTGCCTTTCCCCGCACCACCTCTCCCCGCCCCGCCTCTCCTCTCGCTGTCTTTCCCCGCACCAACTCTCCCCGCCCCGCCTCTCCCCGCCCCGCCCCTCCCCTCCCCGCCTCTACTCTCGCTGCCTTTCCTCGCACCAACTCTCCCCGCCCCGCCTCTCCCGCCCCACCTCTCCCCACCCCACCCCGCCTTTCCTTTCGCTGCCTCGCCCCGAGATCCGCCACCGATCTACACATCGACTTGCGGGGAATTTCTCGCTTTCTTCTGATTACATTTATTCTTTTCTTCTATTCATCTTTTTTTTCCCCTGTGGTGTCTTAGCTGTGACAATTGCGGGGGCAATACGAAAGGTGAAAGGCATAAATGACAAGCGGGTTGCCTAATATAACAATTGACACATGCCAAAGAATTCGCTGTGCTCAGCTAAAATTATTGATTCTATTCACAAATATTATGCTTTTGGAGTGCTGAAAATAATGACACTGTTTCGTTAGATTGCTGCGGTGAACGTCTAACTTGAAACTTTTTTTATCACCTTAAATGTTTTCTAGTGTGTTGTTACTCATGTTTAGAATCTCCTCTAAGAACCAAAAGGCGGAAGAATTGCATAGCACCCGCTGTCTTTATGATCGTGATAAATTGAAAGTAGTCTCTAAGACTGAAAGACGGGATTTTTTTAAATTATTAATATTAATTGTAATTCGAAACTATTAAATCTTGGGTTCTTTCAAAATTCCACTTCCAATTTTGCTGTTATATTAGTGAGTTTCCGGAAGACCTCGACACCATATTACCTGGATTATTCGCGAAATACCCCGTTCATTCATTGAGTGTTAAAGCATTGCAGTGAAGTGTGTGTGAAAGCTTTTGTAGGCTTATGTGCTAATAAATTTTCAACTTGAAGTTAGGTAGCAATATATTTTAGTGGGGCAGCCTTTAGATATTTTATTATGTAGCGTATATTTTGTTCTTTATTGAACAACAATCGTGTTACTGGATTAAATTTATAAAAGATGAGTATCTAGAGTGAACTGTACTAAACTGTGAGATATGTTGTAGTTTCTTGGATTTGTTTAAATTTTCTGATCGACAGTGAACGTTGAATCGCTCTAAAATAAAAATTCCGCCAATATTTTGACATTTGAAACGGAGTTTTGTATTGAAACTAGGGTGTTGTTTACCAAACTTTTATCATTTGCATTTCGATCAGTAATTTCAGCCGAAAACGAAAAAGAAAAACAAAATCCACAGTGCAAAAGTAACATATCCTCTGTTCGGTACATAACATATTATCCATTACGAAAGTACTTTTTGTAGAATTACGTATGCGTGCATTAATTATTTGCAAATACTCCATATCTGCATTAGTTTTAAATTCACACGTAGAATTAATTCGTTCGACATGACGTTGTATATGAATCAATATTGTTGCTGCATATCATTTGAATTTTGAAATAAAATTTTTATTAAATTATTATTTGTTCCTTTTTAATCAGTTACGGAATTAGTCACTGTTATTTCCTTCTAAGGACCATTGTGCACCTGGAAAAACTGGAGAAGACACGGTTCCATAAATATAACTTTAGTATCCGCACGTTTTGTTGAGTTCTGTTTGCTAGTTGTAAGAATAGAGACGAATTGTTTTTATTCCACCATCACCTCAACTTTTCAGGGTTTTTGTTCGGACTATAACTTAGAGCTGTATGTGAGAGGATAATCTCAAACCATTGAAACTTCAGACTCGGGTGAATATTATTTTACAGAACGGTATGTAAATAATTGTTTATTATTGAATCTTGTGATGTAGCATTGAGCTGTTATCCTTATTACATCCGGAGAGTACACGTCATCTTTTGTATATTTTCTTTTTCACCTTTAGTTTTTCATTGTAACAGTTGTTGATTTCTCCATTTATGCTATTCCACGGATATTTAGTTAAGAAAAACTATTATTATTGTTGACAGATGATAGGCAGCTCAAGATTTATATCAAATAATTGTTTCGAGATATTTGGAAAAGTAACTGGAGTATCCACTTCCAACTGAAATATCTTTTTATGAAAAAGATGAATGAATCTAGTGATATATTTTTCGGAATTACATATGACGCTTTTGATTGCTTGATTTGTGATTCCGGTCGCGTCAACTGCTAAGCACATTTGTCCCATAAGGGTAGTGCATGTTTTATCGTAGAAAGATCTTCTCTCGCTGGATGGCGAGATCCGGCGCCGCCCTTCCCGTTCGCAGTTTTTCACCCAATCAGTTATATCCCACCAGCCGCCACCGCCCGAGCCAAGAAAAGTTGTAAGTTCCCCACTGATATCCCGGCATGTGTGGTAGTGTAATGCATGCAAGTGTAAGTGTACATATGTAGTGGGTGAGGATAGGAAAGGCGGGTGGTCGTCTACGACACTCCACCAGAGACCACGACAACCTACGCCATCGTGATTCCCCTCTGCGGGGAAAAAGATCGCGTGAAATCTGTGGCCCGTTTGTTAGGGGACTGCTCTGGCATTCGTCTGGTGGTAATAGAAGAAACCACAGAAAACTACCGATCAGAGCAACCGGCCTCGAATTTTCCTTCATAATTCTCCTGAATTAGACCTAGTTATACAGCCAGTATCGAAAATTCTGCCATCGTCTTGATGCCAAGCCTAGGATCTCCCGGAGAGAGTCCCTGCAATGACATACATTCATGCCCAAAGCCACCTAACCCGGTATATGTATGTATGTATAATGCATTTGTTCCCAAATTTCATGAGTGTTCTTTAGAAGCTCATGATTGTGAATGCCTCTTGGGTCAGGGTCGCCAATATGAAATCGCCTCTACGAGTTCTGCGTGTCGCATGTCGCCAAGTGAATTATACAGGGAACATACTGGCGACATTCCAAAGCAGTGATGAATGTTCTTGCTGCCAGCTGGAACTCCACGAGCATATCGTTGCATTTCACTTTGCGTGGAAAGAAACGAGACACTCGGAAAGCCGTATTTTAGAGCTTTCAGTGTTTTTCCCCGACTACGCGAACGCAAAGAAGGGTGAAGTGTTTTGCTGTGGATGTTGTATGTTTGTTCCCGTCAGGCACTCAAATATTTTATCATTTATGATTTGGTAAAGTATGATTGCTCAGAGTTTTTTTTTCGTGGGTGTCCCAGGCGAGGTGTTTCCCCTGTTAAATTAGATAACAGTAGTAGAGAACTTAAAAAAAATATAAGGGGTTGCTGGTTGCGAACTCTTTAAGCTAGACGTTTCGCATATTGTTTAAGAACCATAGTTGATGAGTGATTCAATAACTGCGTGATTCATCACCAATTGGTCGAGTACATTAATAAATAATATGAAGTTCGAAACACTAAAATGACCAAAATATTGCCGCAAGTAATACGATGTTTTACCACCTCTGTAGTTTCACAGCATTTCAACTGGGATCAATGTCGATATTTAAGAATGCAATATCCTTCCTTCACTTTGCAGGGGAAATGATACTGATTCATTTAGATTTTCGCGTGTATCTGGAAAGCGGTGAAAATTTCGTGAAAAGTTGATAAAGATTTTCTGAAAACGCATAAAATTTTCTATAATTGCAATTTGTTTTTTATGTCAAAAACTGTTTAAAAAATAGTTTTTGGGGTACAATGAGAGAGATTCATTGTGGTAACGCCATTTGGCTCCGAGTAATTCCAGGTTAAAATATGGTTTATTTCCTAAGGGGAGTAGGGCAGAGGCGGGCGTGATGGAGCAAACAAGTCTGGGCGTCTATTTTACAATATAGACAGGTATCATGTATAACCTATGGCTTATGGCAGAAAAATGCCGAAGAAAGCCAAGTAAATGGTTTTCAGAAAGAAGATGTAAACTAAACTGCTAAGAACAACAAATAAAATTTCAGTATACCACTGAAAAATTAAATTTTTTAACAAAAGTCTTCATAATACTGCAATAACATAGTATATTGTAGTATATGCGCCACCAGTTTCAAGAAATTTGCTATTCCATAAACTTCGCGTGAAGGGCAAATATTTCATGGCAGGCGGCCTCTTTCTTGAAGCCTTGTAGTGTTTCTAAAACGTGTAATGTAAACCTCCCTTTTCCGGATGAACGACTCAAACTATCTCAGCAAGTAAGGAGTAGCTGGAAAGCAAAAAGTTCACAATTACTGCACGTGTGTGACTTCTACGCTTGCTTGTGCTATACAAATATAAGAATATTTAAAAAACTTCAAACGTTCCTATCAAGCACAATCTGGCGGAGATGTAAGTCACCAGTTCTGGCGGTACATAAAAGCGCATCGAAGTCGCAGTGCATTGTTTTTATGGAGTGTTGAATTCTGCAATACGTGCAGTTTGAAATTGCATTTGTGTGCATTTCCACTACACTTCGTAATATTTTCCAATAATTTGCAAGAATATAGCAACGGCGATCATAGAGAACATGGCAGGGTAAGATTGGCATGACATGAGGCAGCACAGGGCGATGTGCGTCTCCAGGAGTAGGGTGGCTTTGGGCTGTTCGGCGTCTGGCAAGACAAGCCAAGGCTTTTTCCTATTTGGATAGATGAATATGATAAGAATAAATTCACGGGTCTGTAAAAATACATAAATAAAAATAATTACCTTAACAAGTAAAATTGAATTCCCATTTAAACTCCCCTGCCATTTAATTGCATGGATTTCCACTAGTAATTTATAATGTAATATGTACGTGAAATGAATGTCCAGGCAACTCAACTCACTACCTTCAGCGCTGGGTTACCCACCCCGTTTCCTCTCATTCATCACCCTCCCCTGCCATTCTTCTCTTCCCCTCTCCACCGAAGCAATCTCCCACCCTTCACCTCTTCCACCCTACCCCCTCCTACCTCTCACCTTCACACACCTTCCCATTCGCACAATCCTCCTCTCCCACACCCTAATATCCCACCCCTCCCACCCTCCTCTTTTCATCCTCCCCTCCTCCACCCTCTCATCTACACCCTCCCTTCCCCTTCTCTTCATCCATCTCCTCCTTTACATCCCTCTCCTCCTCTACACCCCCCCCTTTCCACCTCCCCTCCTCTCTCTCCATCCTCTCCTCTCACTCCCTCGTCCTGCCCAGCTCTCACCCTCCCTTTCGCACCCGTCCTCTCCCACCCACCCCATTCCTTTTCATCCCAATTTCCCTTCCTGACCTCCCCTGCCTCCCCATTCCTTTTCATCCTCTTTCCTCCCCTCCCCGCCCTGTCTCCGCCCCGCCCGCGCTCTCAGGGCCCGCTGATACGGGCGCCGCGGAGGGAGTCGCGAGCGCGCCGGGAGTTGGCGGGCTCTGGCGGCGGGCTGATAAACGCGAGGCTTAGCCACTCGCAGGCGGCACTAAGCCCTGTCGCAGGCACCGCCCCGCCCCCGCCCCCCGCCCCGCGTCTGCGGTCAGCGCGGGCGGGGCGGAGGGACGAAGCGAGCCCCTGAGGGCCGGCCGAGTAGCTCGAGACAGCGTTGCCGCTGTCTCCGCAGCGACTCTGACCGGGAGGTCCTAGGATTCGAGTCCCGATGGTGAAGGAATTTCGACTCTGGCGAGATAGCAGGGTCGATTTCAGCCGCTGTCTGGAAGAGACTTCTACAGACTCACAGCTCTGATCCGTAGTTTTCCTTGATTTATCCGATCAACTCCAGGTGAATGCCGGAGCTGTACCTAGCAAACGGACCGTGGAACGCCCGCGATCTTTCCTTCCACTTCATTGTCCTATCCTCTTTCCTTTCACACACACACACACACACACACACCGCTCCACTACCACAGAGTCGGGAGATAAGATCTTGTCGCGGTTGTGAGCTGTATCGCATTTGGGGGAGATACCTGAAGAGGAAATTCCCCGCAAGTCGATATGTAGATCGGTGGCGAGGCGGGGCGAACAGGGGGGGAACAGGGCGGGGCGAACAGGGCGGGGCGAACAGGGCGGGCGAACAGGGCGGGGCGAACAGGGCGGTATCTGAATGAAGTTGAGTGGGGTGATCCGGGCAAAGCAGTCGGGGGAACAGATCCTGTCCCTGGGGACACGCTCAGTGGAGCCCAGGTAAAGTACGAAGTGCTGGTAGCCGAAGTGCGAAGTCGCGGCAAGTAGGAAGCTGTTAACATTTTTTGAGGGGATATTCCGCGTTTTAGGAGACGACCCTAAAACGACGGATGTGCCAAGGCGAAGTAGTTTTTCTGGAAGCTTTGTTTTACCGTTTTTTGCGGATATTCCGCGTAAGAGATTATGGTAAAATGACATTTGACATTCGAGATTTTCTAAACATGAGATCATCTGTGGTGTTAAGTCGTGATGTTGGAAAGTTTTGAAGGATTTTTCTCTGAAGGACTGTGTATTCTGTTTGAAACTTGCTCTGTGAAATTTCTTTTTTTTTATCAATATTTTCTCTTTGTTCCAGGTAACTATTCTTTGCTGAATGTGGATGTGCTTGGTTGCATTGTATGGTGAGTCTCATGTTACCAGTCGTTTCACTAGGGAGGACTACACTGTGAAAGAAATAACAAACTTTTTTTCAAAATTAAATGGATTGTGGGAGAATTTATCAATTGACAACCAACAGTATTTCACTCCTGTTGTAATTTAATATAATGTTTTTTTTTTTGATATAGCAATCAATCTTAAAATATTTTCTTTGCGATTCTAAGTTCAAAAATATAGTTATCGACAAAGTATTTTGGCCCCAATAATTCAATTTTTACCGGTATTGTTTGATACCTGCAGCCGTAGCTTCGGCCCACAACTCCCTTGGACCTGTCACTAGCGCTACGAAATATATTTAAAGCTGATTATGTAGCGGCGGCGGTGGTGTAGCGGTTAGCGTATCGTACTGCTATACCCAACTTTGCGGGTTCAAACCCGATCGACGCCGTGGATTTTTAAGGGCGAAAAATCCTTCGTATGCCTTCCTTCGGAGGGGAAGTAAAGCCGGCTGTCCCATGTTAGTACATTTACTGCATGTAAAAGATCCTCAAGCCTAAATGACGTCTCTGAGCTAAATTCAAATCGCCTGTTTCGTCGCCCAAGTAATACCTTCTTTCTCCCATGATTGGTGAAAGGAGTGTAACGAAATTTGCGTGGTCAGACGGAAGAGCAGGCCTCATGGCCTGAGTCTCGCCACGTAAAATAAGGCAAATTCAATTCAATATTACATGACTATGATGTTGAATGTCAAGGGAGGAATATTACTGACTTGACTCATCAACGGAATTCTATCGGATCGTAGACGACTACAAATATTGGAGAGCCACTGCTCTGCCATACACACTGTGCAGCAAAATTGATACAAAACAAACATTTGCTAGTGAAAGCGTTTCTCTTGCACGTTGTATTGTAATATGCTGCTGGCTTAATGAGATTCCCATGACTAGAAAGACGACTGTAAGATTTGAAGACGAAACTGGAGGGTAGTGGTATCTTGTAAGAAAGCTTTTCAAACATGGGCAGGCAAATTGATATTGATAGCTGAGAATATAGTAGATTATGAACATATTTTGTCTTTGTACTTTGCCACCGAATCACACAAAAAAATTCGTCATTAAATCGCGGGAAACAAAATTTGATTGGATATGTACCATCCACATTCCGATACTTTTTTTGTTATTCTGGAATAACCTCGAAGAGAAAATCTTTTTCTAATTAATGATAGTAGTTATTAGAATTGGGGGAGCATGCCGATTTCTGGTAAAATATTGTTAGGGCGGGATTTCAATCAAAATCCCTTGATAAATATACCTCCGCTGATGTGTTTTTGATTCCTATATATTCATTCTCTTGCCATCCACAGAATCTGTATTTCTGTAAAGCCGAAGCGTGGACAAATCTTTTAAAAACACCAGTGATATATTGTTTTTCTGCCTGTCGAACAAATTTCCGAACGTACCCGGGTAATTTGCTAGTTTTTGTGTGCGGTACGTCTTTCATTGGATCGCACTCTTTGTGATTTCGGTGTTAGTTGGGGAAATACGAGAGCGGTAAATAAATAAGCGAGCAAAAACTCTTAATCCCATTTTTCTTTTTAGTTGTAAAATATGAGAATATGTCTGCACACGATGAGTCCGGAGGGTGCGAGCTAGTGAAAACAAAGAAGAATGTTCTGGCGCTGTGCAATAAATAATGATGCTCGTTTCAGGACAAAATCTTTCTTGCTGCCGGAAATTCTCGTAAAAATTGGTGTACAAAAGTGTACTGTAAGTTGAATTGTGGGAAGGGAAGGAATGCTGTTTTCGTGTCTCGCATGAAAGAAATGTATGATGAGAATTTGGACTTACAAATCAAATCGCATTCTATGTCCAACCTCGAAAGAGTTCTCTGACATTCTGATAGATTGTAGATGTAGGGAGGGGTTACTGGAATTCGACTATTGGCGGTTCTTGTCCTGCGGATTACGTTTTCGCTGTATACTGCGACACACGAAATGTGTTTAAAAATCGAATGTTGTAATGTGTGGGTAATGTTTAGAACGAAATAAATATTTAATTTCATCTGCGTAACCTGAATATGCGTAATTTTGGGTAGATGAAATAGTGTTTAAAACCGAATGCCTGTGCGCAGTATCGAATTAAAATAATTTAAAGTGTATACCAGTGTAGTCGCCTCTGCGACGCGTTCTTTTCAGCCTTTGCTGCAATAAAAGTTGCCCAGCTACAAGATCAACAAATTGGTGAACAGTATAGTGCTCACAAAAATATAATCGAAGAAACTTTCTTTGCTAGTTAGATCATGAAAAATTGTTTATATTAGTAAACGTATGTTTTGATTTGTAATTTATACATTATTCACATGGAAATCGAATAATTCATGCTCCGAAACTCTGTTGGACAATGCATAATGTAACAACATATTTCGTAATGGAGAGTAAATAATATATTATTGACGTATTCAGGAAAGGAAATCTGAAATTGTGGTTTACGTAAAAGAGGTACTAAAGTATGCGAAATTTTCATTTCTATGAAAACAAAATATGACAAATATGATCGAAAACATGGAGTACTTTACTTTAATTGGATTATTGATGACATGGTTTTGTGCTGCAATTTTGGCACAACTCGAAAAATGAAGTTTTGAGGTAAAAGCAGGAAGTTATGGGGTTGTTAATTAACGGTCATCACATGCTCGGTAACTGCTATATTAAGTGGTAAGCGTTACTAAAAGACTTCAAAGGAGTTCTGTTAATTATCACTAGGGGCGGATTTTAATGAAATGTCTTTTTTTTTCTTTTCACTGTAGAACAATGCCGTTTAGTATAGAAATTCATTTTGTTATGACAAAAAGGAAATGACCCATTTTTATACGTCGTTTTTGCATTTTTCACTGCTTTCATCGATTTTAATGTCATTTTATTGGTACTTAATTAAAATAATATTTACGATATGCGATAAATGTTCTCTACAGAATTCCGGAGTAGCCTATTTGATTTCTTCGCTGCTATATTGTAATGCCAACCGTTGTGAGTAGTATGTAATCCAAGGTTCGTGTGACGTCTAACGGCTCCATAGTCAGTTTCGCCGTTTTCGGGGTCAATAAAGATTTTTTGTAAAGAACAGTCCAAACCAAACGTTTACAAGCCAAATTATTTAAACAAAAGTCAGAAGCGTCCATTACATCAGAAAAATATCCACAGATTGAATTGTTCATCTGATGTGGTTTTGATTAAATTTTTTTTACATAATTTTCCTTTGTTTTTAAGGCATTTTTAGAACATTTTAAGGGCACTTTATTGATCATTTTTGGCAGAGTGGTCATCAAAATCCGCCCTCTAATTATCACAATTATAAAGTGCTGTCATTGTATTCGCTTTCTGCTGTCATTGAATTCTTGACAGCAGAAGGTGCCAGTCCAAAGGGGGATTCATCGGAGATTGCAAACTGTTTATGGTGATTGTGTGCAATGTGCGTCGTTGGACGAGTAAGTTTAAAGATGTTGAGGTGGGAACAGCTGATTTGGGTCAGGAGTAGAGTCGGACGTCATGTGACTGCAACCAGCGAGTTCACAGTTTCCAGTATTTTAATCACTCCTTCGTCTGTGGCGTCTACGGGTGTAATCAGTACACCGACGAGAGTGGGTTGTAATAACAGCAGGTTTATTCACAATTTAGACCGTAGTCACAAATAACCAATGCACTGTATACAATTAAGTAAATAGCTGGAGAGATATTTACAACGGCTACCACACCGCAACATACTACCTAATGTTTCGCCGTGCGTAGTACCGCCTGCCCTGAGACCGACTACATGTCTCACTAGTCACGACAATAACTGCCGGCTTCTTCACCGCGCCACGTGTCCACGCTGTTTTTAGCGACACGACGCTACAACAGCCAAAAAGTTGACAGACTGATTCACTATCGGAAAGTCTGTGCACAATAGGTCCACAGGAACGACGATTGAAAAGGGTTCGAAAGGAAACGTTCCTGCAGCATGACAGTGCCAAAGCACACACTTCACCTGTCACCGTAGCAGGACTTCAGAGACTGAATCTCATCACCATACGGCACACCCTATACAATCCAGATCTGGCGCCGTCTGACTTTCATCTGATAATGAAGGAAGATATACGTGAGGATATTATGCTTCCGATGTAGACGTTGAGAGAACTGTGAGACGCTGGTTGAAGAAACAGTGTCAACTTCTTCCGTGAAGGCTTCAGAAAACTTCATATTTGGCAGAAATGTAACCTATTGACTGGTGGTTATGTGGAAATGTGAATACAGGTGATTAAAAACCGAGAGAGGTGGTTCACGACATCAAGTAATATCACTGCAGTGCCTCTGACCGTGAGATCCTAAATTCGAGCCCCGATGTTGGCAGGATTGTCGACGCTAGCTTGTCAGCAAGGTCGAATTCAGTCGCTGTCTGGAGGAGAATTCTAGCGGTAAGCTACTGTAATCGGTAGTTTTCCCTGGTTACTCCGTTCAACACCAGGCTGGAGCTGTACCCCAACAAAAGGGCCACGCACTTTCCTTCCTCTTCCTCGTCCTATCCTCACCCTTTATTTTCGCACACAACACTACCGCTCGTGCCGGGAGACCAGTCGGGAGCTTAGAGCTTGTCCCGCCTGGGGCGATGCCCCACTGTTGGGAGATACCTGGTGGAGGAAAACCCAAGGCAAACACGCCCTACTCTTACAGGACTAATGACCTTAGTCGTTGACACGCCCAGATATCAATCAGTCGGTAAGTAAAGAACGCATTCTAAGGATTAATTTTGTGTTTGATTTGTTAAAATATTCCCAACCAAACCCAAGTTGTAATGGTGGAGGCATTACTTTTCTCTACCCTCGTATGTGTGTGCATTGGCGCCCATCGCGGGGGCAAGCGGGAGAAGAAGCCGGCGCGCCGACACGGCGTGGCGGTTGTGCATGCGGGTGGTGGTGGTGGCAGCCCTGGGGGCCGGGCGGCGCGAACATTCTTCATCGTTTGCCCCAGGCGCCGCCTCGCCCGCGCAGATCTCTGCCTGAGCCCTCACGCGCGCTGTCGACAAAGGCCCAAGTGGGGGAGGCCGAGGATGGGTGTGGTGTGTGTGTGTGGGGGATGGGGGGGATCGAGTTGGCGGGGTGGCCGTGGATGGTGATGGTGGGGAAGCCCTTGGAACGGGGTGGGTGGGAGATTGAGTTAAGGGGGAGGAGGCCGAGGACGGTGGCGGGGCTGGTGCAAGGGGGGTCGTCGTTGACGACGGCACTGATACCTTGTTTGGTGTACGGGGTGGTTATTGTCCCTTGGGGTTCGATGAGATTTTTAGGTGGTCAGTGATGATCAAGGGGACGATTGATCGTGGAATATGCAACTGATCAGTGTATTAATACGCAATTTACAAATTTATTCACATCGATATCTAATAATTCGTGCCTATATACTCCGTTTTGTATCGCATAATATTACATCTTTCGAGATGTGCAGTTAAGTTGTCTGTGACGGCTAGGCGTTGTCTGTGACGGCTAGGCGTTGTCTGTGACGGCTAGGCGTTGTCTGTGACGGCTAGGCGTTGTCTGTGACGGCTAGGCGTTGTCTGTGACGGCTAGGCGTTGTCTGTGACGGCTAGGCGTTGTCTGCGACGGCTAGGCGTTGTCTGTGAAGGCTACAAAACGTATTGACGAAAAGTGGGTGACGATGGTGGCAGCGATGGCAAGTGCGGCGTAGATTAGGGTGAGTCGAAGTGGGTGGTGATGGGAGGGGAAGCAGCTGGCAAAGCGGAGGAAAAGGAACGCCGAGAGACGCGGGTTCCGCTGTACAATTGAGATAAATGCGCAGCCTGGAAGGAAGGCGCGAGGCTGCGCTATCGGCGCCGTATTGTGGTCGAATCGCGGAAGGAGGCATTGAGTCGGGCGTCGCCCATTGAGAGGCGCTCTACCTCTTGCGATGGAAGACATCGGAAACATCGTGAGTTGTTGTTGTTAATGCCTTATTTTACGTGGCGAGACTCGGGCCATCAGGCCCGCTCTTCCGTCTAACTACGCACATTTCGCTCCTTTCACCACCTAGCGGAGAAAGGAGGTATTATCTGGGCGACGAAACAGGCGGATCTCAATTTTGCTCAGAGGCTTCTCTTAGGCTTGAGGATCTTTTACATGCTGTAAATCTACTACTTGGGACAGCCAGCTTTACATCCCACCGAAGGAAGTCGTACGAAGGATTTTTTCGCCCTTAAAAATCTAGAATTTGAAGAGGAGTTAAAGAAAAATAGTGGTAGTTCTGATGCGGTGATGTTGACGTTATTACATTAAAATATAAAATGCAAAGGGGAGGGCGATGTAATTAATAAATACATTTAAATTTTAATTATTACATTTCTGTAACACTATTTTCGTATTAAATTTTTTGATCGTGTAAAAAACGTTTCGCCTAAGAGAAAATCCAAACGCTGTATGTACTTTACCATTATCTTTGAGAATCAATAGTACATATTTACAATCTATTATGTTCTGGAAATGAAGTATAGACTTTGTTTATTGAGTAACAGATGTGTTCTCTTGTCGGTATAATATCGTCGAAAAGTGTGTGAACTGAAAAAGAGGAATAGCGTGAAAAACGCATATTATATTCGCCGTCCATATTATATTCAAAGGAATTAAAGAATAAATACGTACAACGAACGTAAGCCGCTCACTGAAAAGTAGGGAATTAAAAAAGTTACAGAGATTAGTGCGAAAAAGATTTTATTTTACTCCAACATACATGTGATATACGAAAAACAGTGTACCTAATTTTTTCACAGATTTTAAAACAATTGCACATCGCCGGCGATCACAGCACTACGCGAATTGTATTCTTCCAATAGCCAGATAAACTGATCGCAAGATCACAATACATCGAAAGTGTCAGATCAGTGTAGTACGTATTAAGAACAGTTTTCACGAGTGATTTAGTTTCTTTCGATGACTGTCGTGACCGCCCGCATTTGAAGGAGCCGCCGCCGAGTGACGTCAGTGGGGCGTTACCGCCCCTGGCGGGAGAGGAAGGTGACCGGTGCGAGCCGGCCTGGACTGTCCGCGCGCGGCCGTCACGCCCGAGCAAGCGGGTAGGGACTCGCCACCGCCCCTACTCCGCAGCTAGTCGGCGGGTCACTAGCACTAGCGGGCTATAAGAGGGCTCCGACCCGACGCCAGGGCAGATAGCGAGGGTGTTAGTGATTGGATCCTGGCGAGTGACTTGGTAAGCAAAGTGTGGAGATCAGCTACGACGACGACCTGTGCAAAGAAAGTAGAACTCTCTTGTGGATATTTGACGACTCGGCTGATTTTGGGACTACTTCTGGACAACGATAACACTGCTTCGCTTTTGGTACCTTCTTCTGGTGATACGGAACTTCAGCAATTGTGCCTGGTCTTGAATAAAAATCGTTTTATGAATTCTTGCCTTTTGATTGGATACTACAGTCTCTAAAATAGTTATTTATGATACGAGTGGTGAAAGTGACCATTTTATTTTGCGAATAGAAAATGTTGCGACTCGAGGTCGATAGATCGAGTAGGGCAATCCTTCGAGCAAAATAAAATATCTTTTACCACGTGTCTCAAACACTATTCACAGCCTCACTGACTTTCCTTTTATTTTAATCAAAGTATACAAATCTCGTAACTGAGTACCAAGTTACATTAAGTTCAGTTGAAGCTGATCATACGAAAGAATTTTGTTTTCTTTGTTGCATTCATAGTTTTATTTGAACATTTCAACAACGTCTCACTTTTAGCACTAGTGTAAAAATTGAACTTCCAGCACGCTGTGCATGCCCCAAAAGTAACAGCTTTTACTAGTGTCTGTCTGAGAAGAAAATTGTAAGACTAAATAGAAAACATTCCGAAGTACTCAAGAATTTTCGAAGGAAATCTCTGATTGAGAAATTAAAAGCAAGGTTAAAAACGCCGAAGGTTAACGGACAGCCCAGAAACACCGATATTATCGAAAAGCCCGCGGTTTACTTTTATTTTTACGTTTAATTAAACTTGCCACCACTTTTAATTGATGAATAATCCATGTTAATAATTTTTCTTGAAATCGAAGTTTTGAAGTGCACTTTTCTTTCAACTTAATGAAATTGTTTTCTTGAGAACTTGCTCCAGCTAACGGTATGTCAAAACATTTGCGAGTATCGTAACCAGGAAAGGTTGCCAACATGTTGAAATGAATGCGAATCATTTGTACATGTTAACCACGAACAGTCGCGACTCGTGGGTTTCTAAATGGGAAGGTTGCAAATGCATTGGATTACATTGCACGCATTGTATTTCTATACTGTACATAATCTCCCCGTTAACCACGACCAGGCCCTAGACCACTCCCATGAAGGCTGTTTGGCCGCAGCCTTCTTCCGCCGGTAAGCCTGTCCAGTGAATGCATGACGTCACGCCTCGTCAATTTACACTGGTCTTATCTTATGGCGGAATGAAGTGGGAGCCTAACGCTTTTGTCTTCCCAGTCAACAGCTTCAAAAGCGTTGCGGACGACCGTTATCGAACACATAAACAAACAAAATTGATATGATTGTTGCATAATATAACTCAGAAAAAGCCATTATTAATAAATACATTTTTTAATTTCTTTTGGTGGGCGATTTCTGTGGGAGAGGCTTGAAGGACAAACCATTGAAATTATTTGAACCGTTTTACCCCTATCACATTAATTTTTATTGCATTACCTTTATTACGTTTATTACATCTTCTAGATGAATCTATAGATTCTTTAATTAAAATAAAAACAATTGGACATCAATGATATTGATTATATCGCGATCTTTAATGATGAGCCGCACCCGGTCACCAACAACGCCCACCAATTTAGGTTGGCACGCCCGAGTGTCAAAATAATTGATCACATGACTGGACCGAGTGTACCGCAGAGGGTTCGGGAATGGGGAAGGGAGGGGAGGACGCATGCCTGCGCTGGACGGGAGGGAGGGGACGATAATGCGTGGGCGTACGGGCATACCGGAAGGTCAGGGGACGTGTGATCTTATGACCCGTTGGCAGGCGCGGTTCGCCCGCTCTGAGAGTGCTCTGTCGTTGCTCGTGCGGTTAGGGGTTTTGGCAACCTCGATACGACGATTATCCCGCTGAATATTCAGCGGAGCCCAGGTATTATGTTTACAACAGTTAAATTGGTGTTTTTAAAAAGGAAATACGTCGACTTTTTTCGTAAAATAGAGTTAAGATTTTCTTTGTTATTCTTCAAGCCAAAGATCAGTGTAATAATGAAACTTGATCAGCATAAAATGAGTTCTGTTGCCAACTAAAAAGTCTAATGACAGAAAAAAGAAAGAAATCCAGGACTAATTTCTGATCTCACGCAGAACTATTATTATCAGCTAGGAAGCGTCTAAATGCTTCATGTCAACAATAATAGACAGCCATGCTCTTAGCACAAACTTTAACAAAATACATTTATACATTTAGTATTCTGGTCTCCTCGTTTTTCGGTATGGATATTTATTACACTTCATTGTTATTTATTTATTTATATCAAAATTTATTTACTGCCTGTTCCATTGAATGATTTTTTCGTGTTTCCGGGCGCGTCAACTGCTTCGGTCATTAGTCCCGTGAGTGTAGTGCATGTTTTTTCTCTGGAGATGGCGAGATCCGGCGCTGACCTACCGTCGGCTAGTGGGGTTTCCCCTAGCAGGACTCTCCACCAGCGGGACACCGCCCCAGCCAGGACAAGCTCTAAGTTCTCGACCGGTCTCCCGGAATATGTAGTAGAGTAGTGCATGTTAGTGTAAGTGAGTGTGTAAGGGGAGAGGATAGGACAAGGAAGGGGAAGGATAGATCGCGCGCGGTCCTTGGGCCGTTTGGTAGGGTACTGCTCCGGCATTCGCCTGATGTTGATCGGAGAAACCACGGAAAATATCGATTAGAGCAGCCGGCCGCTAGAATTCTCCTCCAGACAGCGACTGAATTCGACCTAGCTGAAAAGCTAGTGCCGAAAATCCTGCCGCCGTGGGGAGTGGGAACCTAGGACCTCCCGGTGAGAGGCGCTGCAGTGACATCAGTTGATGCACTGAGCTGCCGCTCCCGGTCCGTGTCTGGAGGGGCGTGCGGGCGTGTCCCGTGGCTGCGGGCGCTGGGGCGTGCTGGTCGCGCACGGCTGCGGCACGACGCCGGCGATAAGCTTCCGTCAACGACGGCTCCACCAGAGAGTATACTAATAGAGACGGCACTCAATGTTAATCCCAACGCTCTTATTCAAATTTCTAATTTTCATGGAGAAGCCGCCATCTGGGCCCCGTTTGAGCCAATAGCGTCGAAGGGCGTTCTACCAATGGAGGTGGCGCGTATTGACGACCGGGACATTTAAAATGAAGTTGTTTTCAAAATGGCGTCAAATGAATACATTATTTTATGTAAAATACGCTAGGCAATTAAGAAAACTAAAATATTAGGATTTGGAATCCTAAGTCACTGAATGGAATTATTGTCCAGGTAGTGCAAAATAAAAAGTTATTTTATAAACACAATATTTATTTCTAAATTATGTAAATAGTCATACACAATATAAACAATAATACAATTTTTTACAAAATAAATGTGAGCAAGTAATCAGACATAAAGATTATTTTACTTTGCCATTGACTAAATATTGAAACCATGAATTTAGACAATTGTCCAAATATAACTAGTGACCATTACTTCTTTAATATTGCATCATTATTAAAATGACATTCCAGCTATCAACACCTGTCAAATTTCAGCCTATTATCAAAATTGCTACTAAGGTACAATACAAATGAATATTATTGATAAGTTTTATAAATAAACAGGAAACTTGCATCTGCACAGTCAAAATCTGTCTTTTTTGCTTGCTTTCTTCAAAGAGCAATATTACACATCAAACTGCATTACAAGAAACATGTTTTGCCTCCTACCTAGTACAAGTGATGAACAAGTAAAAAAAATTACATGATTCTACTTCAACTTCATTAATCTCAAAGCAGAGTTTTTGGACTTGGTATGTTTCACTAATATTCCGATATCACAGGCTACATATTTGTCCAAAAGCATGGCTAGTTGCTCAATGGATCGTGGATGAAAATCCAAAGGTCGATTTTATATCCAGAATTACTCAACATTTGATACAGATATTGAACAGTTTTTCAATTACTAAAAAAATATTTTCATGTCTTTCCCAATCATGTTATGTGACTAACGCACACAATTTCTAATCCAAAGGTCGATTTTATAACCATCAGAAATATGTTTAGAAAATAGCTAATGCTTCCTGGTAAAATACCAAACTGTTATAGAAAGACTTATACATAGTTCCAAGACAGATAGTGGGCCAAAACACCTGAGATAAAATTTACTGCAACAGAAACACCAAATGATTATCACTCAAAATACAATTTTTATTCAATTGAATCCCAAAAAACTTCAATTTGGTACATGTCTCCAAGAAAGTGGTCCTGCAGTTTGGATTTACTAAATTACATATAGTAACTGGAAGTGCTACAGAATAGCTTTCTCAAAGTTAAGTTTTCTAATTTCCTTTGGAGTGGACCGGCTCTATGGTCTTCCTCATCCTCTGCCAGCTGGCATCTATCGCCTTAAAATACATTTTTGCCATTTTCTCAACTCTTCGATTACCAAATAGTAGAACCGAAATATTATTTTAAGAGTATTAAAGAAGGTTAAAACCTTGTCTTAAATAGCAAGTTCATTGAAAAATTTGAAGCCATTAAAAAAAAAAAAAAAAAAAAAAGGCGTTAAGCGTTACTGTAAATGCAAAATTGAAGCTCTTTTTCTCTGGAATCTATTTGAGTTTTCGAAAAACTTCATTTGAAGTAATTTGAAGAACTTCCACTCCCCAATTCCATACTATATCCATTGAAATGTGCATATTACTGGCATGAGATATTGAAAGAAATAAAAACATTTGTGCAATTTTTGGAAAACAAAAGAATACGCAAAATGAACATTACATTATATTATATTAAACAGTACCATTACCACTATTCGTTGAAATAGTTTAAAGAAAGAAATTGAAGCCACCTTTGAGAAAATGGTGTTTGAACTATTCTGAAAATGAGTAATTTTGAGCTCATTTGAATAAAAAAGTGTTGAGTTTTCAAGAAAATTTACTTGACATTATTTAAAGTGCATGTACTCATAAATATAATACTGATCAGAAAAAAAGTGAGCCGTTTTCGAGAAAATCTTCTTTTTGTCATTTTTTAAAATTCCAAATAGTTCACCCACAATTGCACAAAAACTACTAATATTTACAAAACAATCTTCACACCTTAAATGAAGAACTATTTATGCACATCAAATTTAATTCGAAGGAAAAGTCTCTTAACTTCAATATTGTAATTGAAAGAAGTTGACGATAAAAACGCACACTTTTAAAATTTCTGAAAATTCAGAGTTAATCTTGAAAATTGGACCTTTGCCACCTTTATAAGTATTTTACTCTGTTCTTACAAGAAATTAAAACAAAAATTTGAGTGCCATTTTTTGAAAATTCTGAATCATTTCTTACGGCTTCATATAAGTTCCCCAAAAACTAAGGAAGGTTTTAAAATTTCTAACCTTCTACTAGATACATATTGACAGGGGTTTCTTCAATTTGAAAAAAATTCTACGCATGGTTTAGGCGCTATGTTTGTTCACATACTACAGACGTTTTGCTTCCAGTTGGTTGTTCGGCATCAAGATCCCACAAAACCGAGATTTTGACTACACCACGTGTTACAGGATTTTCTCTTCATTTAGCAACCGAACTCAGGAGAAATGTTGTCACTACATGCCGAGCAGATCCTGCAAATGAAATAAGGATGTTTAATTAAATTAACAACGAAAAAAGTTTTCTTATTACACCTTCTAGTTGCTAATAATAATAATAATAATAATAATAATAATAGAAACGTACACCTTTGTTGTGGTAAGCCTTCTATAAATGACCTGAGTGCACCCTCCAGAAACTCAGGACGCACATCAGCAAAAATTATGGGCTCCGCATTAAGTGCTAGTCTGTCTGCTGCAGTGAACATTTCCAGCGTGAAGTGCTCCATACATACATATCTCAACATTATGAGAATTTCCCAAGGGCTAGATGCCAAAGTCAGATCCCCAATTGCCTTTAACCATTTCATACACCTGTAAATAAAATTAGTAATGTATTATTGAGCTATTATAGTTATATCAAAATCACCTTAATGTTAATATAGCTATTATAACTTATCAATTACATGATTTTTAAAGCAACCAGTGCTTTCATGACTTCAATACATTGGATGTTCATAATAATAGTGTTTACAATATCCTCGCATATAATTACATTATGTAAATTAATTTCATGTATTATTTACATGAAATACATACATACATACATACATACATACATACATAATAGTTAATTTACGTCACTAAATAGTACATGAAAAATTGTTATAGAACCATGCTAAGCATTTCATATCGCTTACCTTTCAGGATCTCTTGGAAACTTAAAGAATTGCTGTTCACTCCTTCTATTTTGGTTGTATCGGCAATTGGGTACCCAACAACGCCTAAATTGGGGCATTTCGAGAAACACACAAACGCAGAAACACACAAACGCTAAAACACACAAACGCTAAAACACACAAAAGCTCTGGCAAAAACGTTCAGATGAAACCGTTTCGTTTACACACAAAGCATGTTAATGATTGCCGGTTCTGTCCTGTAGATTTCGCGCGCCGCGCCTTTGGGCCCTTCGACGCTATTGGCCCACGGAGGGCCCCGCATGGCGGAATTCCATTTCGAATTCAAAAGTTTGAAATTCAAATATATTTCAAATAAGAACAGGCCGGGGCCTATCTACTGGCAGAGGACTGGGCTCCACAGCAGTCATGAGAAGGCTGATTCAAAATGGTGTTCAGATCTCTGAAAGCCAGCAGCGTCATGTGATGACTATGTGAATTTCTGCGTGCTGTCTACTCGAGGCACGCTACATGAAGAAACGGTCGGATTCTCAGTCCGGCGCTCCTGCTTCAGTTAGTGGCGGAAGTGCGCGACAGCGATTGCTATCATTTTCACCTTTAGGTGTCAAAATATTGGCGCCCACCATTTCTGACCTTCAACCTCAATTTCCAACAAACGGATTTTAATGACACGTCATAGGTTTCTCTAAACCTTCGGGAGAATTTTAGAAGAATTTACGCACGAATCCAGGTATTTTTGATTAGAAAAACGTATTTTTTATGCAGATAAAGTCGTATTTACACCGATATTAGTAAGAGTCATATTTTGGTCAAAATTTGCCATAAATGCATAATTTGCCATATTTTTAAGAGCAGGTTTTAGTAAAAGGTCATATTTTGGCCAAATTTTGCCCAAAATGCATATACATGTCATGTTTCTCAAGACACAAGAATAAAAGGCTTTTACATGTGTCTCGCATGACAATGTATCAGGTGATATTTTCACAAATAAACTCGAAAATTATACCACAAAGAATTATTTCAAACGTAAGTGAATTTGAACAAAGGTAGTTGGGTCGAGCTGACTGGTAGTTGGGTCATGTGACTGAAAAAGTGTACAACAAATTGCTGAATGTTCTTCAGCGAAGTGATGGATATTCTACAATGAGCAAATGAGCGATATAGTTTCTGAAAATGCTGCAACATTTGAAGACAATGAACCAAAGGTACACTACAGCGGCATTGCCGTCTTCAAATACGCTCCGTGACGTAATGTGATGTGGAGAGGAGCAGATACAAAACTATCCTCAGCGACAACCGTAGTTCTTTTAAGATGGAAAACCTGAAAGTACACCTTGTGATCCAATGCAACTCTCCAGAAACTGAATTCTGAGAGGAAATTAGAAAACATTAAACTAGAAGAATGCAGTAGTAAAGCAAGACATTTTGTTTGATGGGTTTTATTGTACTGTACTTAATTTGTTTTACAGACATAAGCAATTTTTTAAAAATGCTAATTAGTTCCAAAAACTGTAAATCGTATGTACCTTACTCACAATCTGTTTTTGAGTGAATTTTGTATCTATTACACCTAAAAAATCAACAGGAATTTTAAAAATAATCTCGTTTAACATTTTTCAGGTCATATTTATAACGGTTTTAAGTCATCCTTATTCCTTCCTAATTCTGGCCACTGGGTAATGACGCAGGAGCGCGTGTGGGAGGCGCGTTCGCGGAGATGCTAACTCAGGTCCTCTTGACAAGACTGCGACGAATATATACCTGACAAGGAAGAGGAAGGAAAGGTCGCGCGCGGTCCATGGCCCGTTTCTGTTCTGCTCCGCATTCGCCTCGTGGTGATCAGAACCACGGAAAACTGATCACAGAGACGTCCTTAGAATTCTCCTTCAGACGCGATTGAATTCAATATAGATACGTAGAATATCCTGCAGAGTGACGATTAATTGTCTATAAAACATCTAAGTTTTAGAAACATCTAGTTTTGAGACACATAAACATCTAAGTTTAAAACATCTAAGTTTTGAGAAACATCTAAGTTTTGAGAAACATCTAAGTTTTGAGAAACATCTAAGTTTTGAAAACATCTAAGTTTGAGAACATCTAAGTTTTGAGAAACATCTAAGTTTTGAAAAACATCTAAGTTTTGAAAAACATCTAAGTTTTGAAAAAAACATCTAAGTTTTGAAAAAGAACATCTAAGTTTTGAAAAAAAATCTAAGTTTTGAAAAAAAAAACATCTAAGTTTTGAAAAAAAACATCTAAGTTTTGAAAAAAAACCATCTAAGTTTTGAAAAAAAACCATCTAAGTTTTGAAAAAAACATCTAAGTTTTGAGAAAGAACATCTAAGTTTTGAAAAAGAACATCTAAGTTTTGAAAAAAAAAAACATCTAAGTTTTGAAAAAGAACATCTAAGTTTTGCAAAAGAACATCAAGTTTTGCAAAAGAACATCAAGTTTTGCAAAAGAACATCAAGTTTTGCAAAAGAACATCAAGTTTTGCAAAAGAACATCAAGTTTTGCAAAAGAACATCAAGTTTTGCAAAAGAACATCAAGTTTTGCAAAAGAACATCAAGTTTTGCAAAAGAACATCCAAGTTTTGCAAAAGAACATCAAGTTTTGCAAAAAGAACATCCAAGTTTTGCAAAAGAACATCAAGTTTTGCAAAAGAACATCCAAGTTTTGCAAAAGAACATCCAAGTTTTGCAAAAAGAACACCCAAGTTTGCAAAAGAACATCCAAGTTTTGAAAAAGAACATCAAGTTTTGAAAAAGAACATCAAGTTTTGAAAAAGAACATCAAGTTTTGAAAAAGAACACCCAAGTTTTGAAAAAGAACATCAAGTTTTGAAAAAGAACATCAAGTTTTGAAAAAGAACATCAAGTTTTGAAAAAGAACATCAAGTTTTGAAAAAGAACATCAAGTTTTGAAAAGAACATCAAGTTTTGAAAAAGAACATCAAGTTTTGAAAAAGAACATCAAGTTTTGAAAAAGAACATCAAGTTTTGAAAAAGAACATCAAGTTTTGAAAAAGAACATCCAAGTTTTGAAAAAGAACATCAAGTTTTGAAAAGAACATCAAGTTTTGAAAAAGAACATCAAGTTTTGAAAAAGAACATCAAGTTTTGAAAAAGAACATCAAGTTTTGAAAAAGAACATCAAGTTTTGAAAAAGAACACCCAAGTTTTGAAAAAGAACATCAAGTTTTGAAAAAGAACATCAAGTTTTGAAAAAGAACATCCAAGTTTTGAAAAAAGAACATCCAAGTTTTGAAAAGAACATCAAGTTTTGAAAAAGAACATCAAGTTTTGAAAAAGAACATCAAGTTTTGAAAAAGAACATCAAGTTTTGAAAAAGAACATCCAAGTTTTGAAAAAGAACATCAAGTTTTGAAAAAGAACATCAAGTTTTGAAAAAGAACATCAAGTTTTGAAAAGAACATCCAAGTTTTGAAAAAGAACATCAAGTTTTGAAAAAGAACATCAAGTTTTGAAAAAGAACATCAAGTTTTGAAAAAGAACATCCAAGTTTTGAAAAAAGAACATCAAGTTTTGAAAAAGAACATCAAGTTTTGAAAAAGAACATCAAGTTTTGAAAAAGAACATCAAGTTTTGAAAAAGAACATCAAGTTTTGAAAAAGAACATCAAGTTTTGAAAAAGAACATCAAGTTTTGAAAAAGAACATCCAAGTTTTGAAAAAAGAACATCCAAGTTTTGAAAAAAGAACATCCAAGTTTTGAAAAAAGAACATCCAAGTTTTGAAAAAAGAACATCCAAGTTTTGAAAAAAGAACATCCAAGTTTTGAAAAAAGAACATCCAAGTTTTGAAAGAACATCAAGTTGAAAGAACATCCAAGTTTTGAAAAAAGAACATCCAAGTTTTGAAAAAAGAACATCCAAGTTTTGAAAAAAGAACATCCAAGTTTTGAAAAAAGAACATCCAAGTTTTGAAAAAAAAAAATCTAAGTTTTGAAAACATTGCAGATTTTCAAATATCTCTAATAGTGATTGCTTAAGCAGGTTTCACTTAATTCTTGCTGTGACTCCAGCGCCTTGCGAGCGTCGGATTAAACCAACGCAAGCGGCGGGGTGTGGGTGGGCGTGCGGACGTGACCTACGCGTGCTGCGCGCGCCCGCACGCGCGCACGCCCGTCCGTCGCGGCGCGGCGGCGCGCCAGGCAGCCGCCGCGGCGCGTGAGTCACGCGGGCGGGGGGCCACGCCCACCCACGCGTGCTCCCGCGTGCGATCCATCACTCGCCGCCGGAGGCCAACGCACGCGGCTGTGTGGGAGTGGAAGGCGCTGCGAAGCGATTAGCTCCCGCTTCGTGTGCACCCGATTTACGCGCTTCGTTTTGACGGACGAATCACCGGGAGCGGTAGCTCAGTGCATCGACACTGCAGCGCCTCGGACCGGGAGGTCCTAGGTTACACTCCCCACGGCGGCAGGATTTTCGAAACTAGCTTTTCAGCTAGGTCGAGTTCAGTCGCTGTCTGGAGAAGTCTAGCGGCCGGCTGCTCTGATCGGTAGTTTTCCGTGCTTTCTCCGATCAACACCAGGCGAATGCCGGAGCAATACCCTAACAAACGGGCCACGGACAGCGCGCAGTTTTTCATTCCTCTTCCTTTTCCTCTCGTCTCCCCTTACACACACACACTTACACTAACATGTACTACACTGCCACATATTCCGGGAGACCGGTCGGGAACTTAGGACATGTCCCGACTGGGGCGGTGTCCCGCTGGTGGGAGAGTCCTGTTTAGGGGGAAACCCCCCTAGCCGACGGTAGGTCGGCGCCGGATTTCGCCATCCAGCGGGTGAAGACCACCGTCATCTCCCGAGAAAAAACCTGCACTACACTTACGGGACTAATGACCGAAGCAGTTGACGCGCCCGGAAAAACGAAAAAGCCAACCAACCAACCACCAACGAATCCGTAATAAAAGTAAAAGAACGGATTACTGTACAGTTTTTAGTTCTGACCTTTCTGTACAGTTTTAGTTCACTGTAGTGTTTCTGAGTAGGAGGTCGTAATTTTCGAGTCCTGTCAATGGTAGGAATTTTTGACACTAGCTCTGCTGCGATTTATTCAGAGCTACCTCTGAGAGCGTCATCAGCTGTTATGGTACCAACCAATCGGGAGCTTATACGTTCCCACACAGTGACGTCACTATGGCGGCCTTCAACCTTTCGATTGGATGACAACTGTAACAGGCGATGACCAGTCAGTCACTGAATGAATTGAAGTGTACATAGCTAGATTGAGTTCAGCCGCTGTCTGGAGACTCCTTCCAAAGGCCGGCTGCTGTGATAGGTAGATTCCCGTGGTTTCTCTGATCAACACCGGGCGAATGCCAGAGCAGTACCCCAACAAATGGGCCACGGACCGCGCGCGATCTTTCCCACCTCTTCCTTGTTTTATCCTCTGCTCTTACTTAAACACACAAACACACACTTAAATGGACTTCAGTACCACACATAGCGGTAGCTTGGAGCTTGTCCCAACGTGGGCAGTGGCCCCGCTGGTGGGAGAGATATCTGGGTGGGAAAATCCTGCAAGTCGACGTGTAGGTCGGTGCAGAATCTCGTCATCCAGCGGATCATCGCCACCTCTGAAGCAAACAACATGCACTACACTTACGAGACTCATGACCTTAGTAGTTGATGCACCCGGAATCAAATCAATCAGCTGTAGCCGCGGGATTGTTCGTTAAAAGGAAACGTGTAAATCGGGTTTAGATCTGGGATTGGTCTCATTTCAGGAAACGTGAGATTTTGCAGTACAGATGCGTACTCCACACGTCATTTTTATTCTCTGCCTTCCACGAAATAATGTCTATGATACAGGTTAATTCTCTTCTTCAGCTGCTGTTGTCGTTTTTTGCTATGTCATCTCCTTTTTTTACATCTTTTTTGCCTTTCCTTTTTTAAAAGTCCGCCTCGGGCCAACGCACGCAGTGTGTGTGTGTGTGTGTGTATGTGTGTGTGTGTGTGTGTGTGTGTGTGTTGCGACTCCGAACTGTGATTTCTTCGCCTCTTCCTCTTGATTGTAATTCTGGAAAATTTAAGTTGTGCAGTGTATTTACATTATTTTTCTACTGTTTATTACTCCACCCCTTCTACACACACACACACACGCACGCACGCACGCGCGCGCGCGTAAGCATCCGCGCGCCAAATAAGGTCTGTGTTTTAGGGTATCCATCTTCGTTTTCTGCTTGTTCTCTTGCTGCTTTTCTTCTCCCTCTCATCTTCCTACCCTTCTCCTCCCTTTCATCCTCCTCTCCTTTCATCCTCCTCTCCTTTTTCATTCTCCTCTCCTTTCATTTTTCTTCTCTCTTCTTCCTGTCGTGGTCCTCCTACTCCCTCCGTTGCTGATGTTTCTGCTTCTGTTCCTTCTGTTTTAATCTCTATTTTGCGTTTTGCGATTCTCCTTATTTTCCTTTTCTGTTCTTTTTCTTCTGCATTCGCTTTTATCGTGTTATCATGTTTTATCTTTGCATCTTCTTTCCCTTTTTGTGCCTTGGCGCTTTTTCCCTATTCTCCTTTGCTGTTTCAGCTCCTCGTAGTTTACCTCGCATGGAATTAACGCCCTCCTTATGTAGTAATTCTTTCTTGTTTTCTTTATTTCTTTGTCTTTTTTCGTCTACCTTCGAACTTGGTTCTTTGATTCGGAAAAATCATCGACGATGTGAACATGAATAGGAGATGGATGTTTTCGGTTTCGAAAATACACCCGCTTCTCATACTTGACTAACATCTGTACTTCATCTGTGAGGCAGGTCGAGCTCGTAGTCTGTTGGCGGCGTGTTTAATTCTTGCTGACTTGTACCTTCAACCTTGACATCAAATGACTTTTAATGAAGCAAAATTGCTTTGCGTTGTTTTATGTTTATTTTCGAGGATGTCCGCACGTTTGCGTTTTCTTATAAGGCTGACTCCCGGGGGCAAAGATGTGACAGTCAAGGTCCAGAGCACTTCCTTATTATCCGACTTAAACGTGGGGTCCGTCGACTTACGGTTGTAAAGCTCGAACAAAGCCATAGAGAGTCTACAGTACCGGCAGCATATAAGCGATTCTGACAGTTCGATAAGCTGTTGTCATTCGTTACTCGAAAATGCACGCACTTGGCTCCACCTTCATGCCAGATCAATGAAATCTCAAAACATTTACATTTACCAACAAGCGATGACACGTCTTAATGCCATATTTAAAATCAACTGATATCACTGCAGCGCCTCTGAGCCGGAGGTCCTAGGATCGAGTCCTGACGCCGCACACTGGTTTTATCGCGGCAAAAACCTGGTCATAATTGCAAAATTCAAAGTGCGCGTTTGGAATTCTGAGTTATCAAATCTCGTTCGGAAGACATTGGAGCATACTACTTCAGCTTCAGAAATTTATTTCAATCATTTTTGTCTTCCACACGGTGTCGTAAAGTTACGTTGCTCGAATGGCTCGAATTCGTTGATTCTTGCCAACGATATTCATGAAATTAAAAAGGGTTTAAAATATTTTTTTAAAATTTTTTTGTGTTTCCGAATATAAGACACTTATGGCTATAAGTGAAGTATGTTTTTAAGAAAAAGTGTATAATATTTTTATATATGATGCTGTTGAATTCTAAACCTTGTAGCGTAACAAAGTTAGTCGTTTATATTGTAGATTATATTTTTTGTCCTGCGTAGTCCTGTCTCAATTATTATTTTTATTTATCAAGTAGAATGTCCTTAATCAGAATAACACAAATTTAGCTGCACATATCTGCATCTTTTGTTTTAAAGAGACTATACTACAATGCTGCGTAGAAGGTATAACACTAGATCGCCCCCGATGGATTCTTCGATGCCACAGGGAATTGATTTCTTGGAATAATTTTTTTTATTTCTCCTTCTGATAATTAATTTTAGTAGTAAAATTAATAATATAAATTTTTGGAGGGATTAAACAATAATGCTAATCCACCGAGCACTTTCAGATTTTAGTGTATTTTAAGGATTCTCCTTTTCTTGACGCAACAAACAAAACTATGGGTAACTAAGGTGTAAGTGAATTCAAAATATACGTGTATCAGCTTCTGGGTCAAAGCCTCTGAATCAGATTTTTCTACCAGATTCTCTTCATTCATTGAGAGAATACTGAGATGGATCCTTAATACACGCGTACAAGTATCTTTTGTTATTAAATGTTACCAAACACTCTGGTTATTAAATTTTACCAAAACTCTCTTTTTCATTCATTTAAAAAATTAAGAAAAGGAAGGAGTAGGGATGCTGGACCTCAAGAAAACTGGTGCAGATTTTTTTTTTCGACCAATACCGTTGTTCACTTTTTATATGTTAAATAAATCTTAATGAATCAAGAAATTAAAAACTGTCTAAAATAACATTTACTTACAATCGATTTCTTTTTCCTTAAATCCGATATTCCTTTTTGAAGCAGCTATTTTGAATTTCATAGCAATGCTTGTATTTAGTGACTTCAAAAATAGTACTTAACCATATTTCTGCTTATATTTGCTTCATTTTCAAGCTTCAATTCTGAATTTTGATATTTCATTCCGATAATCGAAATCAGCGATCTCGAGAACCATTTTATACATATTTCTACGCACATTGGGCTCATTTTCATGAGTCTGTTAGCCATTTTGAAGTCGCCATTATGAATTTTGAAATTTCATTATGACATTTAAATCAATGACCTTCAGAGCCCCATATGTATATTTTTTATGCATTTTTCTTTGTTTTTAAATGAGTCGATCCGCCATTTTGAAGGCCCATTTGAATTTTGAAATTTCTAATGAATTTAATTCAGACCTCAAAACCCTTGATACCAATTTTACGCAAATCCACTGACATTTGCAATTATGACGTTTTAGGCCGATTCAACCAGTGTGCGCCGGCAGGATTTTCGACCCTAGCTTTCCAGTTACGTCGAATTTCGTCGCTGTCTGGAGGAGAATTCTAGCGGCCGGCTGCTCTGATCGGTAGTTTTCCGTGGTTTCTCCGATCAACACCAGGCGAATGCCGGAGCAGTACCCTACCAAACGGGCCACGGACCGCGCGGTTGCGCATTGCAATACGATGATGTTTAATTATAATCGACCGAGTAATTCTGCTCACAGAATAAACTCATTGCTACCTTCATTCAAACGTAATTCACGATAGTATAGTAAAAGAGAAGGGTGGGATTCTAGAGCTTCAGAAATCTTGCACAAATTGTATTTGTTCAGAAACAACATTACTGTTTCTTCACCATTTTGACGTTCTGTAAATAATTAAATCATTGTAAAAAAATGTAACACGTCTGAGAGGTAAGGACACCGGGGTGACCGTGAGAAAACACGTCATGGACCTCTACATGGCCTCTACAAATTCGACGTAGATCGTCCATTCCAAATTTTGGTGCATACGAAGTAGAATAGTTCTATCCGGATCGTCTCTTAACTTCGGAATCGGGCACATGCGGTTTTATTTCGCGAATGCGCAGTTTCTTTCTTGAAAACGAATTTTCTTCGGCGACCAATAGCATGATTAGGGCAAGGACTTTCAGATAAGTACTATTCTCCCCCTTTTAATCCTGAGCGTTCAAAGGTTGGTGTAAACTCAAGAAGCATCCCAGAGTTTCCATGCACCAAATTGCATATCACATAAAAATAAATATTTTTATTATGTTGCATACAAGTAAATATTGTCATCCATACAAAAATTATTACGCATTTCACTAAATGTTATATGAATAAATGAATATTTTGAATATTTCCAAGTTTAATACACTTTAGAGTTTTTGGATTTATGATTGAAGACCTGCCAGTTTGGAATGCGGTGGTTGGTGATACATCACATGCAACTGTGGGACTTGCACGATTGAATGGCGTGAGTCTTTACGAATTCGGTGGTACAACGGTTAGCGTATCGGGCTGCTGTACCGAGTTTGCGGGTTGAAACCGATCGAAACCGTGGATTTTTAAGGGCGAAAAAATCCTTCGTACGCCTTCCTTCGGATGGGAAGTAAAGCCGGCTGTCCCAAGTAGTAGATTTACTGCATGTAAAAGATCCTCAAACCTAAATGAAGCCTATGAGCAAAATTGAGTTCCGCCTGTTTCGTCGCCCAAGATAATACCTCCTTTCTCCGCTAGGTGGTGAAAGGAGCGTAACGAAATTTGCGTGGTTAGACGGAAGAGCGGGCCTGATGGCCCGAGTCTCGCTACGTAAGGCATTAACTAACTAACTAGTCTGGATTGCGACCTGTCAGGACGTCGGAGACCTATTTCTACAATTCTACTTATCAGACAATAGCACTCCGAGCGATAACATATAATCATAACACGAATAGCTCCCAAACTTCCTGAGATTGCACAGACGAAATCTGCAGAGTGATAAAGGTGATGAGGTCACAGTTTACTCCGGCGAAACTTCTCGCCACCTTGGTTACTGGGTTTTCACATGGGTAATAAATAAATATTTTCTTCGTTTTAACGCATATTTTTCATCTTTCGAGCCCATAAAAATACATATTTTGTGCTGTTTAGCGCCTAAAAAGTCCCATTGATTTGATTTGATTTGATTTGATTTGATTTGATTTGATTTGATTATTTCGTGTTTCCGGGCATGTCAACTGCTTTGTTCATTAGTCCCGTTAGTGTAGTGCATGTTCCTTTCTCGGGGTATGCGCGGTGATCTTTCCCTGCTGGATGGCGAGATCCGGCGCCGACCTATCGTCGGCTAGTGGGGTTCCCCCAACCAGGACTCTCCCACCAGCGGGGCACCGCCCCAGCCGGGACAAGCTCTAAGCTCCCGACCGGTCTTCCGGAATGTGTGGTAGTGTAGTGCATGCTAGCGTAAGTGTGTGTGTAAAGGGGAGAGGATAGGACAAGGAAGAGGAAGGACGGATCGCGCGCGGTCCGTGGCCCGTTTGGTAGGGTACTGCTCCGGCATTCGCCTGGTGTCGATCGGAGAAACCACGGAAAACTGCCGATCAGAGCAGCCGGCCGCTAGAATTCTCCTCCAGACAGCGACTGAATTCGACCTAGCTGAAAAGCTAGTGTAGAAAATCCTGCCTCCATCAGGACTCGAACCTGGGACCTGCCGGTCAGAGGCGCTGCAGTGACATCCGTTGATGCACTGAGCTACCGCTCCCGGTTAAAGGTCCGACCCCTAATGATGATCTCGACGCTACGCTAGATCATTGACCTGCGCAACGAGGAGGTAGAAAACTGCCGCATCGCCGGCTCGGATGCCTGAAGCGGGTGCACCGTCTTCTTCAAAGAATGTTCATTACTTGGAATGCTCGCTGCCCTGCGAGGCAAAGAACAATTGAAAAGCGCCAATTACGTAAGTCGACGCGCCTGGAACTTTCGCTCTGGCATCCGCGGAACCTTGCGGGCATCAAGTCGGAGGACGCGCGGGAGGTGAGCAGATTTTATTTTTTCTGGATGTCGTGCGGAATAAAAAAGATCTTGAGCTCTGTGTTTGTCTGGTGAGGCGTAGAGGAAACGTGTCCCATTCCCAATTTTCCGGACATATTCTGGGAGACTGGTACGGAGCTTAGAGCTTGTCCCGGCTGGGGCGGTGCCCCGCTGGTGGGAGATACCTGGTTGAGGGAAAACCCGGTAGTTAACGGTAGGTCGACGCCGAAACTTGCCATCCAGCGGGGGAAGATCAACGCCATATCCCGAGGAGAAAACACGCACTACATTAACGGTACTAATGATCTCGGCCGTTGACGCGCGTTGAATCACTAATCAAACAAACCAAACGACCAACCCAATTTTCGGGAGATCCTAGGTCGGAGTTGATTCAGGATTCAGGTCGTCGCAGGATTTTCGAGATTATCTAGATAGCTAGGTCGAATACAGCTGCAGTCTGGTGGAGAATTCTAGCGGCCGGCTGCTCTGATCGGTAGTTTTCCGTGGTTTCTCCTAACAACACCAGGCGAATGGCGGAGCAGTACCCTACCAAACAGGACACGGACCGCTCGCGATCTTTCCTCTTGTTTGTCTTATCCTCATCCCCCCCCACACACACACTTACACTAAAATGCACTACACTACCACATATTCCGGGAGATCGGTCGGGAGCTTAGAGCTTGTCCCGGCTGGGGCGGTGCCCCGCTGGTGGGAGATGCCTGGCTGTGGAAAACCCCGCTAGTCGACGGTAGGTCGGCGTCGAATCTCGCCATCCAACGGGGAAGATCAGCGCCCCCTCCCGAGCAACAAAAACGCACTACACTTATGGGACTAGTGACCTCAGCAGTTGACGCGCCCGGTGTCACCAATCAATCAATCGGTCAAGATGGCCGGTCGAGGATTGAACCCGGGCCTCCCGAATGCGAAGTCGGCGCGTTACGCCTGGAGCAGCTTCGCTCGGAGTTTATACCGGAAGCTAAACATTTCAGGAGGTCATGTTCATAGCTTGAAAAGAATGTTCGGATTTCCGGTATACGCGTATTCAGCCCAAAAAATATTTATTTCCCGCTCAGAGTTTGATAGTATTAACACATCTTATTCCCAGGCAGAGGACTTACGAACACTGAACAAAGAGAATTTCTTTGATATACTATGATCATTACGGCCGTACTTATTAATGGCTGGCGTTTTAGAAATAAAATATTTTTTGTGATTTACAACTGAATTCAGTACATCTCAAGTATTGAATGAGAGAATCCAGTTCTCTCATTCAGTACTAGGAATACAATTTTTAATGAATTAACTTTCGACGAAAGAAGTGGTAGCTACGTCTCGTATCTTTTTTTTTTTTTTTTTTGTCTAAACACCGTTTCATAAATTATCCTTCTTTTCAGCCCACATCACCTCCTACATTGTCTTCCATTTTCGCCTCGCTTCGCTTACTCTTCTTGATAATCCTACTCCTTTGTTCTCCGTATCTGAGGTAGTTCTTTGTGTGTCATGACATGTCTCACGTGTACACAACGGCCTCCCTGAGGTATTTACTCTGGGCATTAACATGCCATCAGCTCACAGCACGCGTGGAGACAGTTGAACATCGAGAGAAGTTGCGCTTCTCGTTTGTTTGCGTTGCGGCAAGGATTGTGACGTGACGGGGGCAATGACCAATGACGTATGAATATTGCGCTCTAGAGTATTGTTACCTTGAGACAATTATTTATATAAAAAAAGAGAGAATGATCAGATGAATATATTTGACGTTATCGGAGGGAGAGTAAGATATATGTATTGCCTAGATAGGCAAGTAACTAACGTAACGTTTGTTCTATAGCAGTTGCAACAATCTTTCAGATCTCGCAGACCGTGTACTGATTTCATAATTTTATATTCCTTACAACAGGAATTTGATTTTTGTTTTGAAAAAAGTGATTTGTTAATTAATATGAAATTTGTAACTTATATGAAATATACCTATTTATTTAATTAAAAAGTATAAGAATTAAATACAAATCATATATGCTTATTTAATCACAATAAAGTAGTTTAAGGTCGTTTAATTGTAACAAAATTGTTTAGTATATTTCAGTGTTGCTCATTTTTATTGTGGCTTTTGATTCTGCCTTTCTAAAATTTTTAAGAATTTTTTTTCGCTCCGTAATGTTAGTGCAAGGTGAGAGAGGTGTGGTGGATACCATATAAAGAAGAGTCACATAATTTGTTTCTTTCTTTGGAAGTACTGGAAAGACACAAAAAGACACAAAAAAATGGAAGACACAAAACGATGGATATTAGTTTTTTCTAATGAGAAATTTATTATATATCTTGCACTCTCCATTTCGCACTCATTCCATTGGACTAATTGATCGTCCTTCCGGGCGCGTCAAGTGCTATGGTAATTAGTCGTGTAAGTGTAGTACATGTTTTTATCGCGGAAGGTGGTGTCGTTCTGCAGTTTGCGACGGCGGTGGTGTAACGGTTAGCGTTACACCACAGTCACGTGACTGTTATACTCAAGTTCGCGGGATTTTTATGGGCGAAAACATCCGTACGCCTTCCTTCGGGGGGAAGTAAAGCCGGCTGTCCCATGTTAGTAGATTTACAGCATGTAAAAGATCCTCAAGCCTCAATGAAGCCTGTAAGCAAAATTCAAATTGCCTGTTTCGTCGCCCAAGTAATACCTTCTTTTTCCCCTAAGGAGCGTAATGAAATTTGCGTGCTCAGACGGAAGAGCAGACCTCATGGCCTGTGTCTCGCCACGTAAAACACGGCATCAATTCAATTCGTCCCCGCGTGATTTCGAGATCCGTCACTGATCAACACGTGAACTTGCGGGGTACTCCTAATGCAGGTATCTCCCACCTCCGGGGCACCGCTGCAGCCGGAACACGCTCTGAGCTCCTAACATTTGTGAATAGTGTAGTGAATGCATGTGTAGGTATGTGTGAGGAGAGAGGGCAGGACAAAGAAGAGGAAGGAAAGATCGCACGCGGTTTGTGACTCGTTCGTTAGGGTATTGCTCCGGCATTCTCTATTGGAGAAAAGTCTTCATAAACAATAGACTTTTGTCTATCTTCAGATCTGGATCTAGTTGTCGTGGCATTCTAGGGCCAATCACGCTGAGGCGTTCATCTTATAACTGTCGTGAATATTTTGATAAAAAAAACTTTTTTTCCTGGGTACCTTGTACTAAATTAAGTTTTATATACATTTTAAGATTGTATGAACTAAAACCCGTCAATTTTACCTAATTTTTAAAAATTTATATGACATTTATTTGCCTAATTTCTTTTGTCTGTGGCTTCAACTTTTTTCTCCTGTCGACACTACAGACACGGATGATATTAATTTTAAGTTACGTTAATGTGTTAGCGGAGAAATGAATGTATAGGAGAAGGATCTTGCGTTAAGTCTCCGTGCCACTACTTCCTCACTTAGTGGAAAAGTCTCCCTCCGCTTCTGTGATTCAGCGATCGAATTTTCAGGGAATAAAAGTGATATTGACTAATAAGAGACATTCATTTTTTCTTGAAAACGTGGAGAAAGTATTAGTAATTTGTGAGTCAAAATGCGGTACAATAATTCTACCTAGAGGACAAACGAACTTCTTCATAAATAATATTGTCGAAAAATATACTACACTGATTCTACATAATATTCATTTATGTTTTTCTTTGCAAAATATATTCAGTGGACTCCGGTTGTAGTGAACTTCTGGGGAGTCACACGTTTGATTCACTATATCCGATATCAGAATTAAATAGAATTTCTCCACAATATTGATTTTATTAATACAGAGATACAGCAAAATTCATTAACAGCACAAACGAAAAAATTCAATATCTTCATTTATCCTTAAAAATTCAATTATTTTCTATTGTTTGATTCATACCTTTTCATTCGTAATTTATCTAGATCCTTCTGCACAGTTCGTGCTCTCTCCATACTTGATTCTGCATTGTTCTCTTTCTCTAAGAATTTTAATGTAGTCATGACACCTTTCCATGCTTCTTGCACAGTTGAAACAGCGTTCCAATAGCCGAAGGTCCTTTTATTCGTTTAATGACATAAGGGATGCATTTAATTTCCAGGACTTTTTTCCTACGTTCACTGTAGCCGAGATTCAGGTTCACCATCACCGAATGTTCTTATTCTTATTTGTAATGTAAGTGAAACGGGACCAGGTACTTAAGTTCACTATAACCAAGGGTTCCTATCGAGTTTACTATAACCGGGGTCGACTGTATAATAAATTGTAAAAAACATTTTTTGTTGTTGCATGTTTTCTGCTTTATTTGTGCCTATTCTGCCATTTAAAAAGCCTAACTGAAATGTTAAAAGAACCTATTTTAGGCACCTAAAACGCTTATATTAAAACCTGAAAATCTCAAGTCTAGTCATAACTAGCAATAACTCGGACCTTTCGGCAGTCAATCTACCTGCTCCATCTGGCGCCGAGTTGGAAGGCTTGTGTTCTGAGGGAACGACTGGCAGTTCATCCCTTTCTGAGGGCATCTGCGCCCTTTATTGGGCCCCTTGAGGGTCTCGCCACTCGCGCTTTATGCTTCGCCCATCAACCCCCCACCCCACCACCTCCCTGCGTCGGCCAATGGCGTCGCCCGGACAACGAGGCCGGTCGTTCGGTATCCGATCGCTCTCAGAAGCGACCGCCCGTGGTACTGGCTGTTTGAGGCGGATCGCTGTCTTGCGTGTGGTCGTATTGACCGGCAGGAAGACCCCGTTAGGACCTACAGTGCGAGCGAATTTGCCGGATATATTGGTGCTAATGCACTCTGCAGCCCATCGTTAAGATTACGATCAGAGTTAATGTGTCTGTCGAGGTCAGTTGGCATGGGTGCAGCAGATTATGTACAAACGGGGAAAGTGCTAAAACAATTACAGGGGTCATGTGGAATTGATCATTATCGTCGTCCGTCTTCATCTTCATTTTTACAATCCTTTTCCTCCCTTTCTCACCGCCGATACAAACATATTGAGTTTTTCATCATCTAATTAATGTTCGTTTTGAATCCAATTATTAAATCTCTTATTTTCAACACGTGCACCGACGATTCACGAAAGGACAGACAGAAAGCCGTTTTGCCTTAACCACGTTTTGGTTTGAAGTATCCTTCAAACGTGGGTTCTGACTAGTGAGTTATTTATTCTCCGATTTAAACAGAGTCACTTCAAGTACACGAGTTGGACGGACAATGTCATACAATCGGAACTTCCTTCAGACCTATGTGACCTATGGGAAAACATGGAAAAGAGCCAACATTTATAGCCTTTTTATCCTTGAAAATGAATTTTATTACATGGGAGCTTTTTTTTCTCAAAATTTAAGTAGTATATGACTTAGTGTAGGGATCACATAATTTTGAAAATGTGCACACAATTCACTTTTACCCATAGCACGTCATACGCAGTTTCAACTGTTTTCTTGACGTAAAATAAATAAATAAATAAATAAATAAATAAACCTAACATTTTTGGTATTGAAGCTCCCGTTTGGATGACAACGCACTTCCTCTCCTTCCCACCTTCAAGTGCGACACTCTTTCATCGGAGTATAGGGGAAGTAATTTATTACAGAAAGGAACGTGAATTATCCAGACATATTTTTAAGGTTCAATTTTTTGCCATCGAAAAATATTCCTAAGAAAACGGAAAATGCAATGCACTCTATTTCATCAGTCGACAAAGCATAATTACAAAAAAACTCGAAGGTACAGTGTTCGTTTGGTTGGATTCCTGCAAGAACCGAAAGCAAAGAAGTCAAATATCTATTTCATAATAATTGAAAGAAAATATTCGATTTGGGCATCGAATCGGTAGAATTGGAACGTCCGTAACTATACAATGTACTGATCAGAAGTACATTAAAGCTTCTCTTCCTGAGACCAGCGATGTTGTTTTTTTAATTTTCTTTTTGAAATACGCGTTGTTCTCTGATGAAATACACGAACATTTAATTTTGTGAATTTAGGAATTTTGTTTGACAAAAAGATTATTGACTTGAGGAGTAAGCCTGGGTTTCATTCAGAGTAATACAGTCCCATAATTTGTAAGAGTGGTGTTGCTGAAGTAATTGCTCTTGATGGTTTCAACATC
This sequence comes from Teleogryllus oceanicus, assembly GCA_964035755.1. Taxonomy (NCBI): domain Eukaryota; kingdom Metazoa; phylum Arthropoda; class Insecta; order Orthoptera; family Gryllidae; genus Teleogryllus; species Teleogryllus oceanicus. The sequence goes on from CAXIVR010000013.1 coordinate 55,834,431, forward strand.
TGTTGTCGACATGGTATATTTTAAACACTTTGGTTTTGATCGTCTATATTTTACAGTAAACATCCCAATCGTAGTTCATAAAGAAAATTATACAGGACTGCTACTTTCAATGTTCGAGTGGGATAACATTTCGTTGTATCCGTTTTTTTATTAAGAATAAAAATAAGATTCCTTTTAATATTAATACGTTTCTTACGATTCGATTCTTCCGTATCGACATATCAACATTTTTACGTACATTTTTTTTCGATGGATAAGTCTTTTTCTTACCCGAAAGTAGGGCCACGGTGTAAAAGTAGGTACTTATTTGAATACCAGTCCTTTGGGAATCATTTTTATCTTGGATTCGATTCCGGTTTCGACCCCGGAATCGATTCTATTTTAGGAATTGAATGCCCCGTACCTGTGTCTGCTGTGCCCAGCCGCGCCTGCCATCAGCTCCGCTCGTCCGTCGCGGCTCGAGGCCCCAGCGTGCCATCGAGGCGCCAAGCCGGCGGCTCACGTTGCCACCAAACGACGATCGAGTGGTCAAAAACACAGACCACTTGAAATTAGAGATGTCACCAGCGACCGGCTTTGCACGCAGATGCGATTGAGTGCGAGTTATGCAGTGTAGCGTCACGTTGGCGGCCGTGGTGGGATGGAGGTGCGGAAGTATCGCATACCTGCGGGCATGAGTAGCTAGGCGCCCGGCGTTGGGATACATTTAGACAAAGGGGACGCCAGCTTGACCGGGAAGGTCACGTGGTAGACGCGAGCCTCCCTCCCACACCTAGGACGGTCACGTGATAGCTGCACTCTGGTATAAAATCGAGCCGACGAGCCCACACGGCGGTTTTATTCTGGAAACCTCGCGCGATGCGCAAAACTTTACGCCCAGGCTGTAGCGTGTCGTGCCTACTGCATGGGTGACGAGATCACGGTAGTGGCGCGGGAGTAGCGTCAGAGGAGGCGGGGCCTCGCCAGCTATGTGGGGTATCCACAGGGAAATACTTACAAGGGTGTAGTTTTGGAGCAGAAGTTGGTTATTGTAAATACATGTAAATAAACTTGTACATACTTGTAAATTTCTGTGTGTTTTTCTCCATGACGCCACATGCAGAAATCATGCAAGCCATGATAACTGATATGGATGAAAAAAAATTTTTAAAATTTGACACCAAAATGGAACCGAAAATGAAATAGTAATAATGGGATGTTTATTTACATCTAATGTACTTAAATATTTCATATTTAATCAATAATATTTATCGTTTTCAATTTCTGCTATTTATGAACGTACGAACAATAATATGTGGTTTAACTTTCCTGCTTCCAAAGATCAGCAGAAAACAAACAAATATCGCTTGGATGGATTGTGAAAATTAAAGGAAGGTGTTCGGCAGTCTAAAGCGCGCCATTGTCTAGTTTGGATTTTTAGGGGTTGCTCTTTTCTACACATCGGCTTTCATTGTTTTCTTACATTCAGAAAATATGCTTTGTATTGTAATGGAACAGCCAAATTCCAAACATTTGAATATGATTGTGTGGTGTAAAGAGGCATATTTATCTTGAAACGCTATGGTCCGTAATTTGCATCATTTTTACGTAAAATGGTTATTATTCTGCGTATTTTCCTGCAAAAAATTGCCTTTTCACACCATTTTTTTCTATTTATTTTAATCCGTAAATATTTTCGATTTTATAATACTATGTTTTTGTAGTTACTTGGTTCATAGTGCATAGATCGTTTTTATGTATGTGAATTACGCGTGATATTGATATGAGAAATTACTGTATTTTCCTTTAATGGATGCTGTCAAGTCAATTTTCAAAGCAGGTGACACTGATCTCTATGAACGAAATGTGCATTGTCTCCAATCCAACACGTCAAAGCGAGACTCTCCGTGTCGAATTATTATGATGAATAATTAATATATTAACTATATTGAGTGAACTTAGAGCTTGTCCCGGCAGGGGCGCTGTCCTGCTGGGGAAGATACCTGGAGAGGGAAATCTCTCGCAAGGGGACGTGTAGATCAGCGTCTGATAACACCATCCAACGGGGAGAGAAGCACCACTATAGCCTGTAAAACAATCACCACAGTAACGGGACTAAAGACCATAGTAGTTGACGTACCCAGAAGCATCAATCAATCAGTATTCCCTGGACTTGGATTTTTCTAACGTGGCATATGTGGGTAGTATCTCCAAGATGGAATTCGACACGACTTTTTACGTCATTCTCAGTCCTGCCGCTAGAGTCGCTTGATCTGCAGCACTGCTTGACACGGTCGCGATCCTGCGACATCTTGCGGCAGGACCAAGAAACACGCAAAAAGTCGTGCCTAATTCCATCGTAGAGATACGTCATGAGATACAGATGCCACATTTAAAAAAAAAGAGTAAATGAAGATTTTTATGTTTCGCCCACCTGTTCGTCGTTCGGTGACACCGTGCGTCTCCCGCCCAAGCGGGGCCGGTGCACTCAAGGCCGCCTGCGTCCCCTCTCCCCCTTCCACCCGTGGGTTCCCCCACCCTCTCGCTCCGCTCACCCGAGTGGGCATCGTTTGCGCGGGAAACCCGCGTCGCCAGCCTGCCTACTGCATCACGTGTTCCCGCCGCTTGCCGCCAGCCGCCAGCCGTCGCCATCGCTACCACCAAGTATACTGTTACATGCCTGCGTTTTCTTGAACCCCGAAATAGCTACTAAGGATGCCTCATGGATGTTGATGTTTTCAAAACATTGATTTCTTGATGACGATTATTTTTTTATCATCCATGGTTTGTGTTCGATGTTTTTACGAGGCGAATTTTTTTATATGAAAAAGTAAAAAAAAACCAACAAAATCATATTGTAATTTTGATGTATCCACAAATTGAATATTCTTCAAACCAATGTAACCAAGGGTGAAAAAAATCAAATTGAGTTTTCGTCAATAAAGAAGGTCACATTATTTTTGAATTATTGAAAAGATAATTCAAGTTTCGGTAATTGACCTGATGTTTGTTTGACGTTTGTTTTGTCAGTTAAATCTCAATTAAAATTGTTAAATAATCCCACTTTCTAATAATTAATCCACCCGCTTGAACTTCAGTTGTTACAAATACATGTTTAAAAACATCGATGGCTTTGGATCGAGGTTTTAATTTTGAGCATCCATTTTTTCTTGGCGATATCACATTCCTAATAGCACTCCCCCACTCCTTCAGTAACATTGATGTAATCAGGGTGGCAACTTTCTGGAAAACAGGAAAATGAGGGAATTTCATTGCTCTGGAAAAGTCAGGAAAAAATCAGGGAATTTGTAGAAGAATCATTAAATGACAGGGAAAATTTTAAGATGGTTATAAAACTAGATAATAAGCCTAAAAGATATAGCATTACGGTTTGATCAATTTGTAGTATTTGTTTATTTCTGTTTAAAATTTGTACTTTATCTTGGCGAATTCAGAGAGCTGATAAATCAGATTCAGGCTTGCTTTCATATTTTCTTTAAATAATGTGAAATTCTTAATATGTAATAACCAATCTTTGGAAACATTTTTAAATGCTCGAGAAACCCCAGATAAGTCAAGTAATTTTGTTTCAGGAAATGAGTGGCTACCCTGTCTTTCAGAATAAATTATAGCAAGGAGCGTGTTGAGAAAATTTGATTACCAGAAATGTTCTCTCGCGTTTAATAGGAACTATTTTGTGACGAAGAACGACCCTCACTCCTCTCGCGAAGTGAGAGCCCCAGAAAACGTGCGGGGGTAATAAACTCGCTGAGCAGTGCCTTCACTGTGTTGTTTTCGGTTTCAGACGGCACGCATTGCTGGAAACTATATTGATTTCTCAGATCAATATCTCGCGTAATTCAGTTACTTGAGGGTACAATGAACCAAGTATATCTAGCCAATCGAAAATATTTACGACAAATATAAACAACTAAAAAAAATGAATTTATTCCTTCACCAGAAACACATTTTCTGATTGTAGGAAAACAAATTGAACGGCACAATGCAGAAAGCGACCATCCCACAAAAATGCATTAATTAAGCAGTGGCACTCTCAGAATCAAATATTATTTCTTATAAATATTTTTTTCGGCTTTTTTCAGGTTTTATTCTTGTCTTTAAAATGTCGTCCTCAGGTCTGTCTTCCATTAATTCGATCGTCCTGTGACTTAGAACTCAGTCGTCCAACACAATGGTGTCGGATACTAATTTATCTGCAGCAAATTCCACAAGCACTGTCATAAAAATACCCTGTTGACAACATTGGCACCCAAGTATTTCACTCTACACTCCATCTCAAAGTGAAATTTTAACATTTTATAGGTACTTTGCACTTTTTACACATATTTCCTTGCATATTGCGAAATTTGTGTACTTGACTTTCGTTGTTCCAAAAAAATGCGTATCCGTTTTCGAATACCTGCGTGCTGTGTTGGTTTTGGCACGTGAAGTATCCGGTTGCTACTCCAGCAGAGTGCATGAGTGAGTTGGGAGGCGATGAAGATCCAGCTTTTCCTTGTGTGTTTACTTTGCGCCAATGTGCACGGTCATTGTTAGAGTAGGAAATCACTGCTGCAAGGTCGCGAGCAGCTTGTAGTTGCGTTGTAGTTGGTTTCGTGCAATTATACGTGTTTAACGGAGTTGTACGGGTGTTTCGATTACCGAAGGTAGGCTTACGGAACTTAGGGCCGAATTCATAGTCGACACTTAAGGAATAAGAGAATCTTAAGTGATAGTGCTTTCTAAAATAATGTTCACTTATAGGCGCTTGTTTTCATAGGCGTTTCTTACGACCGCGGAATGAGTGTTCCCTTGAGCGAAAGGGAAATGTGGCAACATGGCATTGGCGGCAGCTGATTCGAAGTTCTTGGTGACCGAGTTTACACACACACTTTTTTGTACAAAGAGCGCCCAATTTGACAGGAGAGCGGACACTCCAACGTTGAGTTGACGCGCGCAGCAAAATTAAAAATTTTGGAAACATAGCTGAAAGGATGAAGTTGCATACAATCTTAATGCAACTAGAACTTTTAATAGAGGTGAAATCGGCAGTCCTCTTTACGTCATTGGGACTTTCTCGATCATCGGCACAAGTAAATCCACTACTGTGGTTTTATTAAAACGAAACCACTTTCGGAACTGTTCATTATACATTTCCAATGGATTGCTCCCATCTCTAATATATCTATTTGTATTTCGCAGATGTGTTGAGTATAAAACTCAAAATATTCGTTAAGTCGTTATCCATAAACGCTTTAAAATGGTCGTTTTAATTGACTACCAATAACACAAATTTCTAACTATAAAACCAACAAAACAAATTCAACAGTAGGTGAACGCTACGTAAAAATATGACCTAAACTGGTAACGGCTGACGAGACGACAACCATAAAGGCCACGGGAGCAAGCTGCCTCGCATACGCGAATGAGTGCGCTCTTACGACTTCACTCAAGGGCTGTTCATGGATATGATGCATATGATGTATAATATTTATTGTCGTTAAGGACTCTGTTTCTTTATTTGACTTCTCGTGTTCATAGTTATATAAGGAGTAATTTACCTAGTATAAAGAAAGTTATGTAATGCCGTGGCAAATCCGTTTCGAGATTTCAAAAGAAATACACTTTTTGAGATCCCCTAATTTCCAACCTTTTTTCTCTCTCCTTTCTTTCTTTAAAAAAGTCCGTCTCTCTGTTCGATTTCTGTCCGACCATTTTTAATATCTCACGTCGTCGTTAAATTTCAGATTATGGACATTTTTATACTTTCTTGCATTTGTGAGTGTTATAATGGTTTCTTAAGAAATTTCTTGAAAACTCGGAAGTTTTCTGTGAAAGTGAACTCAAACATGTACCTCAAAAATGTTCTAAATTTTCCAGTGCAAATTCGCATATTGGCCCAGGTATTGCTGTCTGTAATATTCGTAAGTACGTTTCAGTTGGGCCGAAAAATTGAGAAAATGTGAATAAATGTTTTGACACAATAGCAACAATTTTTAATTGATTTTATTTTCTTTGTATACCGAATAGTCACACAATTCAAAATAGAAAATTAGTCAATTCTTTCGACTCCTAGGTGCAAACGAGGTTAAATGCGGCAAAACTAGATCGCTTTGATCAGCAGCAACAATGTGACATCGCTAAAGCATTTCTGAACCCTTTTTTGCTCCAGGAGTAACTACATAACCCAGCGGGACATATGTGACATTGGTAGTGAAAGGGTCAATGCAGTAAACAGTAAAGCAGTTAGAATGCTAATTATGTATGCGATAAATCCATTGATACACATAACTTTAAATAAAATACCTTCCTATTATTCTGTCATTGATGCGCATTACATTCAGTACAAAACCTTTTTCAATAATTTTAAATTTCAAATATTGGGTGCGCATTAGATTCGCGTAAATACTGTAATATCCTTGATAATTTTGTGAGTGTGTATTTTGTTTAACGTCTGAAATTATAGTTTTTACGCTCATCTAATGCGCACCCCTTTTCATCAAATGTACTGAAATCGTGATGCGATAGTCCGTTAGATTCGAGTGCTATCCTCAATTTACAGAATTGTCGTGCATGTTATAGAACGATTTTCCTAAGGATGAGCCAAAGTGACAGTTCGCGAAAACAAGTGAACATCACATTATTTCAGAGAAGTATCCCTCCGCCGCGACAGCTCTTCGTAAAGTGTTAGGTTATGGCTCCTATAAAAACTTCCCTATGCAGAAATCATAGTTTCGCAGAGGTACATGCACGTACGCAAGTCCGAGAAATATTTAGATTTAATTACATATGTAGAAAATCTCTTAACATGCTCTCACAATCAGTAAAATAAAATTGCCACGAATGTAAATAGAAATCTCTCATTACAGCTCCCACACAACAGCACAATAGACGGAAACACGTTAACCAGTACGCATCTCGGTTTTAAAATAAACATAATATTTATCACACAAAAAGTAAATTCAATGTAATGTTTATAGAAAAAAGAATTTTTACAGAAGAGCACATTACACTGCACTTCCTAGTATCCATTATTTCTCGCAGCGCACTATATTTTTGTCGGACAAGGACACCACAAAAGGAAGTGGGGAAGCCATTTACAAGTTAGCCAACTGCCAACGAACGAATGCAGGATGGGAGTCTAATGGGCCTGAGGGCACAACGGCCACAGAACCTTCGGTTATGTTGCCAGCACTAGCTGTCACTTTGGCTCATCCTTAGGAAAATCGTTCTATACCTCCAGGAGGGTGATAGTTTTCCTGCTCTATTGGAGCAATAGAAAGGGGCCAACCTAACCCTGGCTTGGGATTCTCCCATCCAGGTATCTCCCCCAAGCGGGGCACCGCCTCATACGGAGCTGTAAGCTCCTGGCTCGTTACCCGACATATGCGTGTGTAAATGTGTGTGTGTGTGTGTGTGTGTGTGTGTGTATAATGAGAGGACCAGGAGAGGTGGCTCAGGGCATCAACTGACATCACTGCAGTGCCTCTAACCGGGAGTCCTAGGTTCAAGTTCCGACGATGGCTGGATTTTCGACACCAGCTAGAGAGTTAGGTCGAATTCAGTCGCCGCCTGGAGGAGAATTCTGGCGGCCGCCTGGTCTGATCGGTAATTTTCCGTGGCTTCCCCAATCAAAACCGGACGATTGGGTGGTGTCTCGCTGGTGGGAAATACCTGGCTGGGGAAACCCCGCTAGCCGTCGGTAGGTCGGAGCCGGATCTCACCATCCAGTGGGCGGAATATCACCAACATCTTCTGACAAAAACATGCACTACACTTACAGGACTAGTGACCATAGCAGTTGACGCGCCCCGAATCACTAACCATGAATCAATCAATCAAGAAGAGATGGGACAAGAATGGGGAAGGAATGATCGCGCGCGACATGTGGCATTTTTGTTACGGTACCGTTCCGACATTGGCCTGGTATTAGGGAGTTTGTGTACGCCATAGCGGACAACAATATCGATCTTCCGCGCATGCGTAGTTCAAGTTTCGCATCACTTTAGTGCGTCTGCGCATGTGCAGAAGATCGATAGTGTTGTCCGCTATGGCATGCACAAACTCTTTATTGACAGGGGAAATCTCGGAAAACTATAGACCATAACATCCTGCCATTAAATTACAGTGCAATGCTTTTCTGTAGACGGTGGTTGTATTCGAAGTAACTAGTACGTAGCTAATGCTGAAAATGCATCCTCGTCGGATCATAAAACCTAGAACCTCGCGGTCAAAGATGTTGCAGAGGCAGAGATGTTGCCGTTGAGCAATCGCAAACTTTTAATGATTTCGTTGTGTTTACTCATTTCTACAAGGTTTTTCCATTATCAACTCTTGGATTGTTTTATTTAAACAGCAGAGGTAATTTATACGCGTGGTTCATTGTAAGAGGAAAGTCGTGTTGATTACTGGAATGCTTTAGAATTGAAACGTTACGATTTGAAGGTAGAATAATATTTCATTCGACGGAAGAAACAATCGCATTCAGTATCGACTACGCGAATGAGCCTTTGCAAAGTGTTTTATTTTCGATGTGAGGGGACCTTCAGCTGCAATGAGAAACTTTAGTGTGTTCGAAGTAGGAAATGCTGCTGCCTTACTTGTCCTGAATGGACGAAACTGAAGTCTAATTTCCTGTTAAAACCTGTTAAAGTTGTTACTGAAATCATGCCGTTTCGTTAAAACACGGGACATCCTTTTTTCAAATAAAGACGGACTTACCAACACCCTCTGTGATTGACCTAGTAATACTTGCTGTGATGTATTTGGATGTATAAAACACGTGAATGATGTTCATAAAATTAAAAAAAGAGATTACTTTACAAGGAGTTCATAGAAAACATATCACCAGATTTAACGTTTTAGAGGATTGTTATTGTTTCGTTAAATTAATCTTTAAAGTAATTAAATAAGAGTCGTAACGTATACTATCCTTGCCCCCTTGTATCCACGTACATAAATAAAACGCCTTAGACCCAAAAATGGACGAACTCTTTAAAATTTTCTCCAAATACGTCATCGCCGATTTTAATTTGTCATAGACATCGAAATTTACTTATTCACCTTCCATGGCTCTATGGTGATATTTTCCATGGTTTTTGGAACAGCGCCGTATTATGATTATTTTCTCAACGAATTTCGATTTTTAAATATGTAAAAATCGCGATAACTATGTTAATGAACAAATATACTAGTGGACGAATTTCATTTATAATTTACATGCATGTATATAATCGCATCATTTATTATTATTATTTTATTATTATTATTGTTTTTTTTGTTGTTGTTGGTTTTACCGCGACTGTAGGGTGTCCGACGCAAACTGAAAAATGAGAACGGTAATGACAAAATGGAAACTAATTTAGGCACCCATCTCTTAATAAATTACCATAACGTTACCCTTAAAATAAATTTAACTGACGTTGCACTTTCTTCTAGCGACAAAGCGAAATTCCAAACGTATTTAAAATATCTCCAAATGTTTAATCTGATCTTATACCGCACGTTTTCTTGAGCCCCGGAATACCTACCACTCTTTGCCACCATTAGTTGAATTAAGAGTAATGGTAAAACGAGCGAAATCGTTTCTTCAAAGCGAAAATTCACCAAATGTTCGCTCCCTTGTAAAATAAACTATTTTGCATCTAAAAACGAACTACAAATTAATATCAAATTCCTTTTGTGAAAATAAGCAAACTCCCCACTGCTCTCGCAACTGGCGAAGCGACGGCTCAAGAAAACGTTCGCGGATTATACTCGCTCCGTCCATTAAATGCGTCGACTATTTTCGCATTGACTTCATCGGTCACTCGTTGAATCTCTCGTTGAATCGCAGTAAATGCATCTCCCCCTCCAACCCATTCAGCAACAACAAAGACTAAGCCCCTTGCGCACAGCCATTAAACGACACAGACATTTCGGCGAAAATCCTTGGCGCGGTGCGGAGAAATCGAGCACGATGTATCAATCTCTTCGTGTGTTGCCCTTTGGTTTCAAAAGTGAAGTACTTCCATTAGCAACAAGCGGATATTAATATGTTTCTGACGGGAGTAGTCTTTTCCATCTCACTAAGCTTGTTTTGATTTGGGAATCGACTACTCTCATCTCCTACTCCTGTCACATTCACCTTTCTGCCTGTCACATCTTTGTTTTCTGTTCTCTCCTCTTGTGTGTTCTGCTCTCCTCCTCTTGTGTGTTCTGCTCTCCTCCTCTTGTGTGTTCTGCTCTCCTCCTCTTGTGTGTTCTGCTCTCCTCCTCTTGTGTGTTCTGCTCTCCTCCTCTTGTTTGTTCTGCTCTCCTCCTCTTGTGTGTTCTGCTCTCCTCCTCTTGTGTGTTCTGCTCTCCTCCTCTTGTGTGTTCTGCTCTCCTCCTCTTGTGTGTTCTGCTCTCCTCCTCTTGTGTGTTCTGCTCTCCTCCTCTTGTGTGTTCTCCTCTCCTCCTCTTGTGTGTTCTCCTTCCTCCTCTTGCGTGTTCTCCTCTCCCTTTCTACCATATCATCTTCTCTTGTCTTGACTTGTCTTTATGTCTTCTGAACTTGACTCAGCCCACTCCTTTCTCTCTCGTGCGTTCTTCTCTGGTTTCTTCTTGAACATCTTCCTCCTTTGCGATACCACGGGACGTCGGGTCGTCTCAGGCCTCTTGGAATATCGATAATTCGAACTCGATGAGATGCCCAAGAAAGATTTGTTTCTGTCCTTGGGCTACGAGTTCTTAATGACAGGGTTGTTTTTCTGCAAAGTGCTCCGGAAGAGAGGAAAAAATGGGGGTTGTGTTTGAGGGGAAAGGGGTGAGTTAAGATGAATTGGAGGAAAGGGTGGGCTTTGGAAAACAACGGTCCAGGCACTGGATAATGTGTATGCGGAATTAGCTGCAGTTTTAACCGGTGGCGGTTTCGGAAAGAATAAAGTTGCATAATGACCGGTTATTAATATTTTTGTTGGGGGGCAAGCGGCATTATGGAGTTGTGCGTAAAACTGATCGTGCAGATCTAAAAATGTAAGAATTATTTAACCAAATAATGCCATACCATATCGAAAACATGCGTTAATGTTCATCTAATGAATTAATATTTATGTTCTATGTTTTAAATTCATTATTTTTTAAAATAAATTGAATTTCCGTATTTATGTTGAGGTTTGTATGACGTTTAAGGGGTGAATGTTTTTATTTTGTAGGCGAGATTATTTAAATATTCATTGCACATCTGCTGTGAAAATGCATGGTCCATTTTCCCGTACTTGCCACCAACAACCCGTTAGGGATGTGCGATACAAGATAGATTAATGTAAATGAGCTGTCAGTCTGGCAGCTAGAACATGCCTGGGGCTGTGTTCGATATGTCGTAGGTTTGAATCTGTGATGAGCTTCGATGTTCCTCGAGGTGTCTCCTGTATGTCTTATGCGTCAGAGAACATAACGTTGTGCCGGCGCGCTGACTAGGGGCACAGCGTATGCGCTTCTGACCAGAGACAGTGTTTGGAGTGGCTTCAACTGGAGGAAGATCTGTTAATAAGTCCTCTTTCCTCTTCCATTCTCCCCTTCTATTTCTGTTTTCTCTTCCTCCTTCTCTCCTCTCGCTTCTTCCTCTTCTCCTCTCGCTTTCTTTCCTCTTCTCTCCTCTCGCTTTCTTTCCTCTTCTCTCCTCTCGCTTTTCTTTCCTCTTCTCTCCTCTCGCTTTCTTTCCTCTTCTCTCCTCTCGCTTTCTTTCCGCTTCGCTTCTCTCCTCTCGTTTTCTTTCCGCTTCTCTTTTCTCCTCTCCTTTTCTCTCCTCTTCATATATCATTTTCCACTCACCCTATCCGCGTTTCATTTTTCATTTTTCCTCTACTTTCCCACCGTTTCTTTCCGTTCTTCTCCCCCAACGTCTTTTCACACCTATTCTCGCCGCTATCCGCATTCACAACTCCTCGCCCCCCCCTACTCCTTGTAGCGCGGTCATGCAGAATGCGCCAGCTTCTTCACTGCAGCCTTGATTGCATCGCAGCAGTGATGGGAGAATCTGAAATCGCCTCTTCTGAAAAGTCGATATTTATCCAACTGCGCACTCTCGCGAACGGAGTCTAAACATATCAGTAATTCGATCTGCGTAGAATGCGTAGGGGGAGAGCACAGATCTCGACGAAAAAGGTCTTAACCCCGGAATTGTTTTTCTTCCCCCTTCGACTGGGAGGAAAAGGAGGAAAAAGAGACAGTTAGGGGTTGAGAAAGGATGGTTTTGCCTCGTTTAAAGTATTTTAAGGTTTGCGTTGAAGAAAATAATAGTAATAAAAAAGGAAACCAAACGCAAAACCACTCCTGATTCAATCTTAGAACGCTGCATTGGTGAAACATGTATACGTAATTCAGTCTTGGCTGCTGTATTTTTACCCCTGACTTTGACTTTCCAGGCAGCACAAACTCCAGATTTGGTGTTGGAAGGCAGAACTAAAGAATCAGTAAAAATAGGGTCGCTGAATAGAAATAATGCCATTCCTAAACCAATGCTATATCAGTATCTGAGAGTAAGTAAGTGAGTAAGTGAGAAAGTGAGAGAAACTTCTCCGCTGTATTTTTTCGACGATTCCCGTAAATAATAAAACAACGACAAATCACAGTCTTTATGTTATTCTATTTGCGAAAAATAGTACACGCAACTGTGTGTACACACTGCTTATTGTAATTCTGAGCTTATACCTACAAGCAACACTTATGTATTTTTTTCATCTTAATCGCGTTAGCCTATTACAGTGAACACTCGTTAGCACGAATTCGCTTAACACGAATGTCACCGTAACACGTAAAAAACTTCGGTCCCGGCAAGGGATTATGGTAGTACGGACATTTATAATACTTGGATAACACGAATTTTTAAAACAATCTCCAAATATTTCGATCCCTTGGAATTCGTGTTAATGAGGTTTTACTGCATTTGCAATATTTTTCCATCACTCGTGCATGGAAACATGAACTTACGTACACTGTCTATTGATTCGAAAAGCTTTCTTCGGGGTACGCCGCCCCGCATATTAAGAATGTTCAAGAATATATAATTGTAAATTTCCATGAATTTGTGCTATAAATTAATGTACGCAACTTGTTACTCAAGTGTCTGTGGCGTACTAATTTCAAAATGTCGGGCTCATCTCCTATCTTCGCCTCGTTCGTTAACATTTCATGCGTACGCCATAGGCTCATTTTCTATACTAGTGAAGTAAATAACTATTTGTTCGTGTGAGCAGTAATGGGCGCTAATTTTATTTATAGAGAACTTGCCCATAAAAGATAAACAACGCGAGCAGGCTAAATTAATGATTGAAAGGAATTGTTAATGTATTCTTGAAGTCACTGATACACAACACTTATATAAAATCAGCTTCAGTACTTAATTTGCTATTAAAAATAATCATCATATCCTAATCATAAAAACGCTTTAAACGGTCGTGTTGCTTTGAGTTTGTACGTGTTTTAGTTTAAGATGTGTTTGCATATCACTCTTAGAAGTAAGATGGGCACCTTTCCATAATGTTAACGAATGATTGTTAACTGAATAATAAGAGTTTTTAAGTCAACTATGTGATAGAAAGCTTTGTTATCACTATGTGAAATATTCTGTTTTTTCCATTCCTCTCTCTGTATTCGTTGTGCTACCACAACTTTCACCGTGAGTTTAAATTTTTGTTTTCTGTAGTAAAAAAATAGCACAACGTACTTCAGTTATCTGATACCGGCTCTGGATTTTAGGTGGAGTGTTTCACCATCAGATTCCAGTTTCAGTAGAGTCTCGGATTGCGTGTACATGTTTTGAATTGGATAAATTACGAGAAGAACGAGAGTATTCAGGTTGTTTACGACGACGTAAAACATTTAAATTTATTTTTCAATATTCTGAACGTGGTGGTGATTACAAGAGGGAACGGATTTTGATAGGCTTTTGTTGATCGAATTTCATTGGTAGTGATTGCTTTACTATATAACAAAATCGCGATAAAGAGTTAGAGACAAAAAAAAACATGGAAATATTTCGCACTTCAGTTACAAACAGGGAAAGCGAAAAGGGACATTTTAAATGTATGTGTGGGAGCTTGAATATCACTACTCTGCTGAGCTGTTTCTATTAGTTTATTAACGTATGTAAGTTCCCCAATTTTTGTGAATGCTCAGGTTTTCTATTTTATGTTTGCCTCAGTTAAAATATTTGTGTACACTGATTTTGTAATGGTTGAATGCAGTTTCACGGGCAATAGTTTTATCTGTTCTGGGTTTCTTCGTTGTGTTTTTCTGTAGTTGTACTTCTAATTGATTCTATTTCTGAGATGTGTCCGGTATTGAACGGATTGGTGAGTATGGTTAATGAAACTGTATGATCGAAACTGCCTTTTTTAAAAAACGCTTTTTGAATATATAAGGAAATGATTTTTCAGACGTATTAAACCTTACTGAAACTCACAAAACTCGTCAATTTGAGTGCGTTATTAAAAAACGCGTAGATAATATTTTGGAACAGTAATTTTTTTAAAAATCAAACCTAAATGTATCCCTTTAAATGTCAAAGAATGATTAGTGTTTCTGGTTGCGCCAAGAGCTAAAGTCGTTAGTCCCATAAGTGTAGTGCATGCTTTTATCGCGAGAGGTGGCTGTGAACTTCCCCCGTTGGATGGCGAGATCCAGCGTCGACTTACATTTCAGCTTGAAAGGGCTAAGACATCTTACCCGCCGGTGTGTACCGGAAATAAGGGAATATAAGAGACATGACCTTGGAACATGACCCTGGTTGTGTAGTGCATGTGTGTGGTGATGATGGGTCAAGGAATGATGAAAGATCGCGTGCGATACGTGGCCCGTTTGTCAGGGTACTACTCCGGCATTCGCTTGGTGTTGATTGGAGATACTAGAGTAAATTAACGATCAGGGCAACCAACCGTTAGAATTCACCTCCAGATAGAGGCCGAATTCGACCTCGCTATGTACCTGGTGTCGAAAATTCGCCACTATGCGGATTCGAACCCTAGTACCTCTCGGCTGGAGTCCGAGGCAGACTTTTACTTCTTAAACGATACATTTCTTTACGTATCTTCTACTTAGACCATTATTCTTTCTAATCATTTTGCCTTTTTAATATAAAAAATACATTTGTAGTATCTGCATATCGTATTCTTTAAAACATCGCCACTGCACCCCAGAAATGTCTCTGAGAACGAACGAGCCTTGAAACAGTAAAAAAGTGTCACCTTTTTTAAGCAGATATCGAAATAATGGCCGTGGAAGTGAGCAGTTGAAGAGGGAGAAAGTTTGATGAATGTGAAGCAAATTCTTCACTGCGCAACCGTGTTGATAACGATCTCCTTCCGGCTGTGATTTATGAAGTTCGCACAGTCATCGTGTACTGCCTGCGCCACGGAAGATTTATTGAGAACGTTTTCAGGGACTGCAGAAACCAACTTTCCACTACTGTAAATGAAACGCCTTAATAACTGGGATGCCTGATGCTCAGGAACATTTAACTGAGATTTTCTCTTTCTTTGCTGCTTGAGTGATACAAGCATAGCATGCGCTTGTGTTCTGTTGATGAGTAAAGTTGGGGAAGTTTGCTATTTGGTATAAATTCATTTACTTATTGAGAGAGAACTTTTTATGGTTATGTTAACTATGTGATCATTCATCCTATTTCCTGAAACTTTATATAAAATAGATATGAACATTTAATATTTTTTCATTTACAATTGTCCTCTTTTCATCATCGACCTTCCTCGCGTGAAATTCCTTTACTTAACTGAACCAATCATTCTTGGTTCTTTCTCATTTCCTTCTTTGTTAATAACGTTTGAATTTTGGCTCGTTAAAAAGACATATATTATTAATTTTTCTTTGTTTTGTTGCAGGTAGCGTTTTTTGGCGATTTCCGATCAATTGCGGTGTCAAGTCTCCCTTCAAGTAGTGCACAGCTCAGGCACTCTGAATGTATCCAAAAAGCTTTATTACAAATATAATTTTGTGATTAGGCCATGCCTTATTCCGTCTCTTATAAAACGATTACATGCATCATTCCAGACCTCTATTTATAGTAAATTAGAAATGACCTCGAAGAAAATATTCTTTGATTTCATTCTTTCAGTGCGTAACAATTGGTTTCAGGCCAGCACCAATTCTGCATAAATGATGCATGTCACGATATTTTATAATATACATTGAACTTCTGATACCTTGTTATAAAATTTTCCAAAAGCACAGTTTTATAAAATCATTTTATTAACAAAATACATAAACTCGGCAAGTATATTGTATCGACCAATACAGTCTTGAATTTCAGACGCAAAACATAAGCCATCTGTTGAATGAGCCGTGTTCGCGTATTTACTAGTCTGCTTATGACTTATTCAGACAACCAACACTATGTGCAGAGATCATTAATTTTACTCGCACGCCTCGTATTGTTCATATCACACTCCTGCCGTCAACCTCCTCAGTAGTACATAGGAACATCTCGAAAGTTACGACAGTTAGTGTAATGTATACGCCCCCTATTGCTGTGATAACATATGGGTCCTTTCCATCATACGTACCGGGAGTGGTACCTCAGTGCGTCAACTGCTGTCACTGCAGCGCCTCTGACCGGGAGGTCCTAGGTTCGAGTCCTGACGGCGGCAGGGTTTTCGACACTAGCTCTTCAGCTATGTCGAATTCATTCGCTGTCTGGAGGAGAATTCTAGCGGCCGGCCGCTCTGATCGGTAGTTTTCCGTGGTTTCTCCGATCAACACCAGGCGAATGCCGGAGCAGTTCCCCACCAAACGGGCAACGGGCCACGGACCGCGCGCGACCTGTCCTCTTCCTTGCCCTATTCTCTCCCCTTACACACACACTTACATTAACATGCACTACAATACCACATATTCTGGGAGACCGGTCGGGAGCTTAGAGCTTGTCCCGGCTGGGGCGGTGCTCTGCTGGTGGGAGAGTCCTGGTTAGGGGGAAACCCCACTAGCCGACGGTAGGTCGGCGCCGGATCTCGCCATCCGGCGGGGGAAAATCACTGCCATCTCCCGAGAAAAAGCATGCACTACACTAAGGGGACTAATGACCAAAGCAGTTGACGCGCCCGGAAACACGAAAAAATGAATCAATCAAACAATCAACGTACGTAGTTTCATTCGCATTGGGTACAACATTCTTCTATTGTGGTTGAAATTTAATTTGCAAATTGAATATTGATATTCTCATAGAACGTACATTTTCTTCAAATATGTGCTGAAATATACGTTAAAAATTTCGTTTGCCTAAATGAAGGATTTTAATTACTAGAAGGTGTCATTTCATGCGATCTCGATCATGAGGTACGGTTCATCACATGTCTGGTCGAAAGGAAATTTTTGTTTATATCATATGACTTAAGAGATTCGTAGAGAGAAGCGTGTTTCTTACTGTTTTTGACGATAAATAACTAAATATCACAAAATAAATTAATTAATTGTCACAATAAATAAATGTCAAAAAATATATGTCGCAATCGCCGTTTACTTCTCGTATTAGCGTACTAGCTTTGTCATATCCTAATGTTAGCCCATTTAGTGTAATCTATTGAGTAATTTATCGCATGTGTTTGTGGCAGAGAGAGAAAAGCAAACAAAAACTAGCAAGATGGTCGTAACGCTTTCTTTCTGTATTTATTCTCTTTCCGCTTCTTTCGTACGCTTGCGGAATGTGATATCTGAGATTTCGTGAGAGTATTTGGTTGTGTATGTCGGATTTATGCTTCAATAAAATCTTGATTTGTGGTGTACCTTTATTTGCGCAAATATCTGAAATTCAGCTTACCTACTATTACATTGTTTTCTAAATTTATTGAACCTCTTCGAAATAACGGCTGCATGTATAAAAAGTGAAATACGGATTTAGTAATGTAAGATGCCAGTGATTTACAGGGTAGCCCTTACCATTTACGTTTTCGCGACATAAAGAAACCAGCCACTTACGGAAAGCATGTTTGTGTGCAAAATTTCTTTCTTGGTCTCGCCTGCGGATATTTCTTTGTGTCAGAACAGATAAAACGAGCGTAAAATGTTGGAATTGCGATTCCTTGAAAAATATATCTTGACTGCCAAAGACGACCAAGGCAATATTGATTTTGAAATAAAATTTACTTGGATTGCAGTTTTGGAAAGTGACGTAGTAATATAAAATGCACATCAATTTTTTACCTCGAACTTGTAATGTTTGTTTTGTGTATTTTATTTCGTGTGCAAGGTGGGAGGGGTTGGACATGAGTTCAGTGGTTCGAGTTATTACTACGAAGCGTCTCCTATTGCAGGTACAGTTTGTATTTTCGTATTCGGTATCATTTCATGAAATCATTTCTAAAATTTTGAGAAACGTTCGGGTGATTCGGGAGAGCATAATTAGTGTACGGGCAAATAGTATTGAATTAATGACCGGCAAGAGCAAAATTGCTCTTGATCAATACCACACAAAATTGTTTCCCGAAAACTAGTACACTGATCACAAACCACAAATAAAATACTCTATTACATCGAAATAAATTCAATATTTTTAGAGTTTGTAATTTATGTGGGTGGATTGTGACTAGTGACTTACCGAAAGTTCAAGTATTCGAAATCACAGTACCTAAAGTCGACTGTCATTGAAATAAACGCATACTTGACTCGTGCGAGTTTGTTCAAACATGCTGGAACCGACAGAGGTGGCTCAGGGCATCAACTGATGTCATTGCAGTGTCTCTGACCGGGAAGTCCTTAGGTTCGAATCCCGATGGTGGCAGGGTTTTCGACACAAGCTATATAACGACGTCGTGTTCAGCCGCTGACCGGAGAATTCAAGCGGCTGGCTGCTCTGATCGGTAGTTTTTACCAATCACCAGACCGGGAGCGGTAGCTCAGTGTATCAACTGATGTCACTGTAGCGCCTCTGCCCGGGAGGTCTTAGGTTCGAGTCCTGACGGGGGCAGGATTTTCGACACTAGCTTTTCAGCTAGGTCGAATTCAGTCGCTGTCTGGAGGAGAATTCTAGTGGCCGGGTGCTCTGATCGGTAGTTTTCTGTGGTTTCTCCGATCAACACCAGGCGAATGCCGGAGCAGTACCCTACCAAACGGGCCACGGACCGCGCGCGATCTCTTCCTTGTCCTATCCTCTCCCCTTACACACACACACTTACACTAACACGCACTACACTACCACATATTCGGGGAGATCGGTCGGGAACTTAGAGGTTGTGGGAGGGCCCCGCTGATGGGAGAGTTAGGGGGAAACCCCACTAGGTCGGCGCCGGATCTCGCCATCCAGCGGGGGAAGATCACCGCCATCTCCCGCGAAAAAAAACGGCACTACACTAACGGGACTAATGACCAAAGCAGTTGACGCGCCCGGAAGCACGAAAAAAATCAATAATAAAAAAATACCAATCACCAGCAACACCAGGCAAATGCAGTACCCTAACCAAAGGGTCACGGACCTTGCGCTATCTTTCCTTCCTCTTCCTTGTCCTATTCGCACCCCTTTCTTACACACACCTCTACTAACATGCACTACACTATCACACATGTCGAGAGACCAGAAGGGTGTTTAGATCTTGTCCCGGCCGGGGCGGTGTAACTTAAGTTACTCTTACTATATTTACACTTATGTTCACTACTCGACTATCCATGACTGGAGATCACATGTCAGGAGACTTCCTTATATTTACACTTACGTTCACTACTCAACTATCAATGACTGGAGACCAGAGCTTGTCCCGGCTGAGACGGCTCCTCGTTGGTGGGAGATTCCTGGATGGGGAAAACCCGGCAAATCTTTTTTAGAACGACCCCTGATCTTACTATCCAGCCGGCGAAGGAACTCCGTCACCTCTCGTGTAAATCATGCACTGCACTTACGGGACTAATGACTAGGGGGGGATTTAAATGCAATGCCATTTTTTCCTTTTCACTTTAGAACATTGCCGTTTAGTGTAGAAATTAATTTTGTGTTATGACAAAAGCAAATGACACATTTTTATTGCTAATGTTTTTGCATTTTTCGTCGATTTAGACTAAAGTCATTGTTTACTCTTTTCCGTCATTTTAATGCATTTTTCGCTGATTTCATCGATTTTAATATTTCAGAGAAACTCCCTTAAAATAATATTTACTACAAAAAGCAACAAATGTTCTCCACAGAATTGCTGATAGTCTTTTTGATTTCGTCACTCATTAAGTGTAATACCAATCGTTGTGATTATGTAATCTAAGGTGCCGGTGACCTGGTTTCGAACCAAAGTCTGTTGGGGCGATTCGGAATAACTAAGGACAGAGATTTCCTGGTAAAGAAGAATCCTCACCAAACGTTTGCGAGTTGAGTTTACTTGAACGAATGGAAAGCAGCCTCGATTACATCAGTATCAAATCCCAAAATACACAAAGAAACAAAATAATCGATCGAACACTTTGGTGCACAATGAAGTAGTACCGAATGGCGAATCATTATCACCTATAATCACTGAAAATCGTCCGATGACGGACATCGACCAATGCTGACCATCGACTTCTAAAAAATAAAAATATCTCTGTGGAAAGCTTTTTTGTTGCCAGTGCGTGCCTCCAAGTGTGGGTGAAAAGGGTGGTGTGATGTTGGGAGTTCTCCCCTCTGCTTGCGCTGATATTAAACGCCCATGCTGTCCCGGTGGATGTGATTTGTTTCCGCGTGTAGCAATTACGAAAGGCAGTTTGCTGACGCGACATCCCCAACATCACAACTCCCTCGTTTTGCAGGAGCGTAAACTACCGCCTCCCCCCCCAGCAGGAGAGGTGGCTCAGTGTATCAACTCTTGGCACTGCGGCGCCTCTGACCGGGAGGTGCTAAGCTTCCATTCCCAAAGCAAAATTTTCAACAGTAGCTAGTTAGCTAGGTTGAATTCAGTCGCCGTCTGGAGGAGAATTCTAGCGGCCGGCTTCTCTGATCGGTAGTTTTCCGTGGTTTCTCCGATCAACACCAGGCTAATGCCGGAGCAGTACTCTAAGAAACGGGCCACGGACGGCGCACGATCTTTCCTTCCTCTTCCTTGTCCTATCCTCTCCCCTTACTCTAACACTTACTCTAACATGCACTACACTACCATATATACCGGGAGACCGGTCGGGAGCTTAGAGCTTGTCCCGGCTGGGGCGGTGCTCCGCTGGTGGGAGATACCTGGCCTGAAAAACAAATAATACTTTTATTACTGTCTTGACGCACAGTTTTTTAAAATATTTTTGGTAGTTCGTTCGCCTTACAGTGTGCTTTCCCGCTCATTACATTCTGCAGTATCTCCTCGTTCAAAATATTAAATCCAGTTCCAGTTCCAGTCTTAAAGCTCTTGAAAGGCTCTTGCACTGTTGAGAAATTTTTCATTCGTGTGGTCTTCTGGAATCACGCCACACACATTTTCTTCTGCAGTTTCTTTCGCAGCACTTATGGCATATCATATCTGAAGATATTTCACTAGTTTTCGTTTCGCAATCCGCGTCGATTAAGTTCTCATGTTTGGTAGAATTCTCTTACGCGAATTGAATAATTTTGAGTGGCACGGTCTCTCAGGACCTTTCATTTGCCTAAAAAAATAAAATTCGAAACTCTTTTTAGAATTATTGGAATTCGCGAATACGAGTTCTCCGTCAGCAGTCATCTCTGTTAGTATTGGTATTCGTGTTCCTGAGGCGAGTATTTGTTCACCTAACCGATTTTCGCGAGTTTGCTGTAAATGAATCATCTAGTGTATTTGTAATGCACTCGTCAGCAATAGTGACTTTGTTACTGGATTTAATTCCCTATACATTTACAGTCAATGTATTTGTATTTGGATCAGTAGTACTAAACTAGATGACGAAAGGATATAGTAAATAAAATAAATTAGTATAATAAATATGTGCAAATAAATATTTAATTTTTTATACGTCTTTTCATGGGTTTGAAAAATGTGAAACGTCTCTTTTGACTAATTGTATATTGAGCCCATTACCTGACATACAGAGCCCTCATGTGGCGGGATATAGAGTCGTTTTTATAATATCGCTCTTCAGTTGTCATGAAGCGGTACACAGGGCACAAGGAAATGGAGAATAAGATCAAGGGGACAAAAACATTATTTGTCTTCACCGCGCGATCTTAGTTAACAAAGAGGGGAATGGCGTTCTTGAGTCCAGACATTCACATCCGCACATTATTGTCCTTATTCAAGAAATGATAGAACTGATCGTTGTGAAGTGAAGTGCATTCAGAGATGAATGTATTCATCAGCAATACAATTTCCAAATAACAGGAAACTCATTTACCACAAAAATATTTCTAACATATACCCAACGTCAGATAATTTGAAAGATAGATTTTAAAATGTGTGGTCAGATTGCTTTCCTTTATCAGTAGATATGTTTCTTTATGATTCGTAGTATTATATTGCACCGTTTACGTAAATGCAATGCAAAACCCACAAAATACAAATTGCGCGTTCTTCCTGAAACTATTGTTCTTGATTAATTTCCTCAAAGGATTCCGTGTCGAAACTTAACTTTAATTTTCCGCCACATTCTCGAGGCCAGGAAGTTAAAAAATTTGTGTAACACGGATATATAAAAAAAGGTAGATTATCTATTGATGTAGCAATTTTTAACTTCCGCGAGTCTTGCCTTTCGCAACGCCTAAACCTCGACGGGGCACGCGTGTCGATAGTGAAATATCGCGAGCCAGCATGACGAAACAAGGGAAGGCGACACCGCGACATTCATATAATACAATTCCGTCGCTCGCTGCCAGAGTCGACACTCCTGCAACGAATGGCTGCGATCAATCTTTCACGCGGCGTTTGGCGATTTTCGTGAGCGACAGTTGGCAACGCCGCGGCCGACGCCGCTGCGGTCTCCTGCGACCTGCGATCGGTATATCAGGCTGTCACGCCACCCACGGAAGCCGCCTGCCCTAGTCGGGCTTGCGTGGGTGGTGGTTGGGTAGGCGTCGAGACACCTAGGGCTCCCCTTGGTCGGCTTGTGGGAGGAAAGCCGGGAGAAAGAGGCTCAGGGTATCAACTGATGTCACTGCAGTCCCTCTGACCGGGTAGTGCTAGTTTCGAGTCTGGACGATGGCAGGAATTTCGACACCAGATTGTCAGCTAGGACGGATTCGGTCGCTGTCGGGAGGAGAATTCAGCGGTCAGCTGCTCTGATTGGTAGCTTTCCGTGGTTTCTCCGATCATCACCAAGCGAATGCCGGAGTAGTATCGTAACAAACGGGGCACGGACAGCACGCGATCTTTCCTATGTTTTCCTTCTCCTATCCTAACCCCTTAAACACACACACACACACACACACACACACACACACACACACACACTAACATTCACAACATTGCCAGACATTCCTGCTTAGAGTTTGACCCGGCTGGAGCGATGTCCCACAAGTGGGAGATACGTGGTAGAGGAAAACCCCGTTAGCCGACAGTAGGTTGGCGCCGGATCTCGCCATTCAGCGGAGGAAGAACACAGATACCTGCCGATAAAAGACACGCACTACACTTACGCGACTAATGACCCTAGGAGTTGACGCGCCCGAAATCACTAACAATCATTCATTCTTGAGGGAGAAAGCGAGCGGTGATCGAGGTGATCTCGAGGAGTTGAGGAAGAAGGAAGGTGAGAAAGGAGAAGACCGGCGATAGATGGGTGGAAGATCAGTGAAGAGAAAAATGCCCAAAAAGGAAGAACATGATAAAAATGGTGACGAACGGGAAGGGGGAAGGTGGCGAAAGGAAAGCAATTTTGTAATGAAGGAGATGACCTAAGAGAAGGAATGAAGTGAGAAACACAGAAATGTTGACGCATGTGAGAAGGACGAAGAAGTTTTTTTTTTGGGGTTATCTTGTGGAGACGATACGGGGTTATAGGAATGAGAGGTGAAGGAGAAAGAAGCTTTTTTCTCTCCTCAACCTTTCCCTGCTCTCTTCTTATTTCTCCAGATCACTTAGTATCTTGTGTAATGCAGTGTGTTGGCATATAAACGATAGATGCAGCATTAGGTTAACCATAGCTTTGATAAAAAGGGAACGGGCAGCTCAAGGAAGACGAGTTGTTAGTATTGGAGACCCCTGCTGCAAAGCCGCTCGCGTCAGACGCTTTGACAAGGGTAGCCGTTACTCGGTTGCCCTTTTCGCCCCATCCAGTCAGGCAGCCCTCCTCTCTACGACACCTCTCTACTACACGTTTTCAGCCACCCCCTCCCCGCCCTGCTCTGTCCCGCCCTTCTCTGTCCCGCCCTACTCTGCCCCGCCCCGCTCTGCCCCGCCCCGCCCTTCTCTGCCCCGCCCTGCTCTGGCCCGCCCAGCCGTGCCCCACCCTGCTCTGCTCTGCCCCGCCCTGCTCTGTCCCGCCCTTCTCTGCCCCGCCCTGCTCTGCCCCCCCTGCCCCGCCCTGCTCTGCCCCGCCCCGCCCCGCTCTGCTCTGCCCCGCCCCGCCCTGCTCTGCCCCGCCCTGCCCCGCCCGCCCTCCTGCCCGCTCTGCTCCCCGCCCTGCTTACCTCGCTCTGCTTTCCCCCTGCCCTTACCTTCCCCGCCCGCTTTGCCGTGCCCCGCTGTGTCCCACCGTACCCCGCCCCGCCCTTCCCAGCTATGCCCGCCATGACCCGCCATTCCTCGCCCTTTCCACCTCCCATACGTTTCTCGCCCCCCCCCCCCCCCGTCCCTCCGCCCCACCCTTCTCCCCCCGCCACCTCTCTCCGTCCCGTCTCACCTCCTTCCCCTTCCCCCCGCCCCCGTTTCACCCCCTCCTCGAGCAACCGCGACGTCTCCGCGAGGCGTCGACTGTACTGCTGTGTACCACTCGAGCCCGGCCCATCCACACGTGACGCGTCTCTGCCCCCGGCAGTGCGCAGCCCTGCTCGCAACCCGCGCCCCGTTCCGCCGTGTCCGTTTGATTCCTCGTTCTGCTGATCTTCCCCGCTGTTCCTCCCTCTCTCCTCGATCTGTTCATCGCTGTGCTTCTTCTCTGCCTCCCTCGCCTCCCCGTCTTCATCCTCAACTTCGGCAGTTGTTTGCTTTTCTTTATGGTATTTTTCCTCCGTTTCTCACCTCTTTGCCTTCTAATTTTTCGATCTCCTTCATGACATCCTCTCTTCCTCCACATCCGCACCCGTCACCTGTGTTTAGCTCAGTGCTAGTTTAACCCATTGCCGCTGTCTGCGCAGCGACTCTCACCATAGTCCCATGGGCAGAATTTTCGACGCGAGCTAAAGATCTAGGTCGAATGAAATCGCTGTCGGTGGAATTCCAACGGCTAGCTGCAGTGATCGCTAGCTTTTTCTTTTCGTCTGTACCAGACGAATGCAAGAGCAGTACCCTATTCACATCCCTTATTTACACACACACACACACACTTACACTAACATGCACTACACTACCACATATTCCGGTAGACCGGTCGGGAGCTTAGAGCTTGTCCCGGCTGGCGGGTGCCCCGTATGATAGACATACCTGGTTGAGAATACTCTGCTACCCGACGTGCAGGTCGGATCTCACCATAAAGCAGGGGCGGAACTCCGCCACATCTGTGGATATTACACATACTACACTAACGCGGCCTATGGCCCTAGCAGTTGAAATATTTTGTGCACCCCTTTCTCCCCCCCCCCCAAAAAAGGCGAGGCGTGGGCGTTGAAATCTCATGAAACTGACGTGAGGGTAGGCGCCGGATCTCTCCACCCAACAGGGTCGAAACTCCGCCTGTAATATATAATAAATAGAGTGCGGATTTTAATGAAATTACATTTTTTCTTTTCACTTTGGAACAATACCGTGTGTAGAAATTAATTTTGTTATGACAAAAGCAAAACAATTTCATTTTTATAGGTCAATAATTTGCATTTTTTGTCTATTTCGACTAATAAGTTAATTTTTACCTTTTTCCGTCTTTTTTAATATATGTTTTGCTGAATTCATCGATTTTAATATCATTTTAAATGGTAGATGCTTCAAATAATATTTACCCTATGCGACAAATGTTCTTCACAGAATTGCTCAGCCGCCTATTCGATTTGCTCGCTCAGAAATTGTTTTGCCAACCGTTGTATGTAATTCTTGTGACGTATATCAGCGCTACTGCCGGTTCGACTGATTTCAAGATAACTAAACACAGAGATTTCCTGGTAAAGAACAGTTCAAATGAAACGTTTGGAGGCTGAGCTCACTCGAACGAATGCGAGAAGCCTCGATTACATCAATAACGTATCGTTGAGTTGTTGATCCGAACTGGTTTCGTTAAGAATTTTGAGGTAATTTTTCTTTGGTTTTAGAGAATTTTTAAAGCATTTTAAGAGCATTTTATTGATCATTTTTGGCGATGTTTTAGGTCATCAAAATTCGCCCCCTGGCAATAACCCGCCTTTGTTATTACATGTACTACATCGCCCCCCCCAATCGGCGAGGCGTGGGCGTTCTTATGAAACGGACGTGTATGTCGGCCCCGGATCTCTCCATCCAACTGGGTCGAAACTCCCCCTGTCATATATGTAATAACTAGGGCTGTAATTTATATGCATTTGCATTTTTTCTGTAAACTAAAATATCCCGTTTCAACATATTGTATACGTTTTGAGCGATTTAGAATCAATTTAAGCTATTTTCATTTCGCATATATCAACATAATTGCACATTTTTACGTATTTGGTCGATATTTGCATATTTTAGTAGCACATTCATCCCTCATCCGCGAAATAAACTCCAACAGTTTCAGTTCCGTCAGCATGTAAGCGGCCCTGACAGTTCTCTGGCCACGTGCTATATGGTCACTAGATTTTATTATAATTGAGACGAAGTAATATTTTTATTACAATACCTATATTTTTTTATTTTGTGAAATGTATATTAACTACATCTCCCATTATTTTCCTAAGAAATAAGTGTTCTTCAAAATTAAGTCCGTGACATTGTTTGTCGCTTCTAACAATTTACATGATTTCTGTATCTTTTTTGCTGTAATTTACTCTACATTACAGTATTTCAATATTTTCCTTTTTAATGCGTATATTACCAAATATATTTACATATATTTGTGCGTTTTTAGCTGTTTTATTGTATATAAATCACAGTCCTTGTAATACCCTCCCTGGTTATTACATGTACTACACCCATGCGATCAATGACCTTAGCAGTAGACGTTCCCAGAAACATTTTTTGCGGATTCGGTGGTATAACGGTTAGCGTATCGGACTCTTGTACCCGAGTTTGCGGTTTCTAACCCGATCGAAGCCGTGGGTTTTTTATGGGCGAAAAAAATCTTTCGTAAGTCGAGGGGAAGTAAAGCCGGCTGTCCCATGTAGTAGATTTACTGCATGTAAAAGATCCTCAAGCCTAAATGACGCCTCTGAGCAAAATTGAGATCCGCCAGTTTTGTCGCTCAAGATTATACCTCCTTTCTCCGCTAGGTGGTGAAAGGAGCGTAGCGAAATTTGCGTGGTTAGACGGAAGAGCGGGCCTGATGGCCGGAGTCTCGCCACGTAAAATAAGGCACTAACTAACTAACATTTTGTGCATCCTTTGCCAGCGGCGTCCCGCCCCATACGTGGGCGTGGGGCGGGGCGGGCGGGCCGTAAAATAAAGCACTAACATTTTGTGCATCCCTTTGCCAACGGCCCCCGGCCCCCATACGTGGGCGTGGGGCGGGGGCGGGGGCGGCCGTAAATAAGGCACTAACTAACTAACATTTTGTGCATCCCTTTGCCAACGGCGTCCCGCCCCCATACGTGGGCGTGGGGCGGGGGCGGGGGCGGGCCGTAAAATAAAGCACTAACTAACATTTTGTGCATCCCTTTGCCAACGGCGTCCCGCCCCATACGTGGGCGTGGGGCGGGGGCGGGGGCGGGCCGTAAAATAAAGCACTAACTAACATTTTGTGCATCCCTTTGCCAACGGCACCCGGCCCCCATACGTGGGCGTGGGGCGGGGGCGGGCGCGTGCCCCCATCTGTCTCCTGTGCTGCGGCGCCCGGCGGCGGCGGCGGCGGCGGCGGCGGCGGCGGAGGCGGCGGTCCGCCTTCAAATCCGGGCGGCTTTGGCGCGTCGCGCCTGTCGAGAGGGTTTCTTTATCAGCCGCGCGCGCGTGCTCCACCGCTTTTTGTCTCACACTCTGCGGCGGCGGCGGCGAGCGCGGGTGGCCAGCTGTCGGCCAGCGGCAGCTACGAGCTGACGGGGCTCGCGGAAACAGCTGTTACTGTTCCGTCTGATGGATTGGTTGTTTGTGTTTCCTCAGCTGCTAAGGGCATTAGTCCCGTAAATGTAGTGCATGTTGTTGGTACATAGGCGGTCAAAATTAATTCAAATTTGGCGCCGTACATGAAATTCTATCAATTATAACAATTCCTTGGCGCTAATTCACCAGAAAGGGCATGCATTTTAAACGTCCAGCGTTGGACTTAAAATATTTTTTTTGTAAAACCGCGGGCTGGCTTCCAGAGAGAAAGGCAAAGACGTCTTTGGTATAAAACACTTTGGAGTTTTGAAAAGTTGAACTGCTTTCATAGACGCTCGCGAGATCGCGCGAGATACTGGGGGCCCGCCCCAATTCACATTCTGGCCGTATTGAAAAAACTAGTTTTGTGACTGTTGGTAGCGGGGGCTACCTTACAGCTGTATATTGCGTGCAAAGATGTGTTTGGCGCGGAAACCTTGCTTAAATTCTATTACGCTGGAATTACGACAGAAAACAAGCTTTTGTTCGCCTAAGACAAGGTAACATTGACAACTTTTGCAAATATTTATAATTTTTTACGCTGAGATAGACTAATAGTTTTAAATAATTGTCTTTCAGAATTTTCCATTGTGCCGAGCGTGAAACTCTTGCCAAGCTCTTGTAGACGATCCGATTCGGCTTCTGTGCTCTCCCAAAACTCGGATGAAACTATTTTGCAGCCTGGACACATGTGTTTTA
Organism: Teleogryllus oceanicus; assembly: GCA_964035755.1. Classification (NCBI taxonomy): domain Eukaryota; kingdom Metazoa; phylum Arthropoda; class Insecta; order Orthoptera; family Gryllidae; genus Teleogryllus; species Teleogryllus oceanicus. The sequence continues at coordinate 55,863,314 of CAXIVR010000013.1, forward strand.
TCGGGGGAGGTGGCGTTTGTCTTCTCCCGTTGGATGGCGAGATCCGGGGCCGACCTACTGTCGGCTAGCGGGATTTCCCCCTAACCAGAACTCTCCCACCAGCGGGACACCGCCCCAGCCGGGACAAGCTCTAAGCTCCCGATTGGTCTCCCGGCGTGTGTGGTAGTGTAGTACTTATAAGCGTGTGTGCAAGTAAGATGTGAGAATAGGACAAGGAATGAGAAGGAAAGGTCGCGCGCGGTCCGTGGTCCGTTTGTTAGGGTACTGCTGCGGCATTCGCCTGGTTTTGATCGGAAAAGCCGTGGAAAACTACCGATCAGAGCAGCCGACCGCCAGAATTATCTACCGCCAGAATTATCTTTTCTACCAACATCTCACACGTCGTAAAACAATTTTTCCAAAAAAGATGTAACTGTCGGAATTAATACTGAAATAATATCAAACAATGCCTAATCATTTAATCATCATTTCGGAATTGTGAATAACGAGGAAATCCCCACAGAACTGCCATGAAGTGTATCTTCCCCGATGCACAGAGCAAAAAGTGAAGAAAAAGCAAGCAAACAAACATATATGTGCATTCGCGCGTACTATGATATTGTATTTCCTTATAGAAGATAAATATATTTTTCTGAGTATTAATGAAATATTTAGTTTGTTCCTAACTAAAGTACTGAATCGGAAAATTAAAAAACTTCATTGCAATTTTTACGTAGAATTTAATTTATCTGCTTGTTTTCATTCTGCAAATTTAATACACCGCTAGTTTCACAGTTTCTGCGAACTGTTTTCCAGTGCATTTTTTTGTTACTTGAATATTGCCTTCCTTTCTAATTTTCAATATCTGTTTTTGTACCATCCTTTTTAATAAATGTTCATGTGCGTTTCGATGTCTGTGTATTGGTATTTGCACTTTTGTTCCTGTTAGCTCTCAAAACCAGGTACACTTTTGTATCTATCTGAATGATCAGTGATTGTGTTCCACTCTGAATATATTTGCATTACTTTTTATTTTGCCATGTTAGATATTTTTAATGGTTTTGTTTGATAATCATTCTGTTATGTCCTTTCATTTCGACGTTAAATATTGTCACTTTATTCCTCTTGGCCTATTTTGTTTCCGTGTCTCGAATACTTCTACCACTTACGGAACGTTTGTAATTCATGCGTAATATTATTTATTTAATAGGTGAATATTACGCACATAAATTACATAGCCTAACAATACTTGGCTAGTCCGAAGGCCTTTAAGCCATTACAATATTTTCATCATAAAGAATTCCAACTTTTCGATTTCTGGTATTCACCCTTGACGGTCTCTCTATCGCATCGAAGCCGCGAGATGGGGAAAATCTGCCTTCACAAGACGAGTACCTGGGAATCCATCAAACTCTTTCAAAATTATTTCTCCTTTTTCTTCTCCTCTATTTCTTTCTGCTTCTAATGTCACGTATTCTCCTTGTAGTCGCTGGTCTCCTAAGCACGTGCCATTGGTTTACTTATTTGATTATTGGTGTACTTTTTTTTTACTTATAAGTTACGTATAAACTTAATTACTGACTAATTTATTCATCGATTTCTTATTGACTTATTTGTTCCTCTCTAGTCCAGGCTCCGTTCATACTCATAACCAGTCGTATTTTATCCGTTCTTAATTACGAATGATGCAAAATATGCATTACTGTATGGCGTGCAATTTGAATACAAAGTGCTTAACATTGGTTCACTGTAGAGATGTTATTCTTACTATGTACGTACTTGGCAATGAAGTTGCTAGGTTGTTCGCTTTGACCACGTTCGGTCTAGCGGTATCAAAAGTAACTATGGACAATATCGCGTAAAAGCCCATTTCCACTCTCTTCCCTGATGCGTCATCGCAGTAGAAGTGAGCAACGTGGAAAACATGGGGATGTGCGGGCAGGCGAACCCGAAGAGGGGAAGCAACATATTTGGGATATCGAATTGTCGACTCATTTCGATTGTAGCGGACGTACGGGCCATTTCCAATATCTGCAATAAACTTGTTAGTCTTCCTGAATGGCCGTCATTCTGGGTCGCGTCTCCGTTCTCGGAACGATGCATTAGGGATGTTAAGGGCTCCGAGTTAGGGCATCCTTTTTGGTCCTCTTGGCATTGTGGATTTGGGAATTCCCGTTACGGCTGATTTGTCCATTTCACATTGCTACCGTTATCGCGTTACCCCGCCCGCTCGGGCAAGGCTTCGACTCTCAGCGAGAAAAAAATGTGCAGAATATCGCGGTGTATTCGTGCTTCGCAAACTGCGGAGGGATCTTTTTCGGGAAGTTAACGTGTATGTTCACGTTTTCAGTACGGAGACGGGTAAAATTGCGTTTGGAGTTTATTTTAGTGGGTTGTCCCAGCAGTATTTTAATTTCCCATACTGAGAAAATACTTTTGTACAAAGTCGTAAATTTATCAGTTATTGAGATTTCGAGCATTATTACAATCCAATGATCTTTCCAAACGAGGTGAAAATAACAAACTATCGATTGTTTTTCAAAGTAACTCGAGTATCAATTTCACAAGCACGGTTCTCAACTCGACGACTCCGAATTTCTATTTAGGACTTGGTTAAACGACTCTTGGGAATGCCACACGCAGTTCAACGATCCTTGGAAATATCACTCGCCGTTGAACGACTCTTGGTAGCACTACTAGGTTAAACGACTCGTGGTAATGCTACTAGGTTAAGGACTCTTCTAGTCGCTGAACAAGTCTCGATTGTACGACCACAGAACGCTTTGTTCTATACTGTCATACCAATGATCAACGTTAGATTTCTTCAGAACTCCTCTTCGCACGTTAAACTGCCATACTGTAACTTTATCTCGCTTTTTGCCCCCATCTCGCAGCCTATTGTAATGCTATCGGCGCCCGCGTAACTTCGCAAAGCAGCGGCCAGCCCCGCCGCCACCGCCGCCTGCTGGATTTACGAGGGTGGGGCGCCGGCGGTCAATGGCACCGACACGACAACCCGGCATACTCGACTTACCAATTCGTGACTCCGCAACGAATCAAGTCACTGCAACCAACAACCTTGTAAATCCAATACTACAACCCGCGACTCCACCTCCCTCTTTGAGGATTCTGTTGAACAACTCAATAGTACTGTTGGTTAAACGTTCGCAAAAGTACTCAATTATGTGACGCTGAGCTGAAAGAATCTCGATCGAACGAATCTCGGTTGAAAGAATCTCGGTACCGCGAGTCTTTTCAACGTCGCCTCTCTGTTCTCATCTCTCCCAGCCACTCAACGTCAACTCCCTTCGAAAGTTCTCTCCGCACTGTAAACTATCTGCGATACTGCAACTTTATCTGGCATTTTGCCCCCTTTTCGCAGCCTATTGTAATGCTATCGGCTCCACCGTAACTCCGCAAAATAGCACCCAGCTCCGCCGCCTCCGCCACCCGCTGGATTTACGAGGGCTGGAGCGTCGCCGCCGGTCTCTGGCACTGACACGACATCCCGGTAGTCCCGACTTCACAACTCTCGAATCCGCAACGACTCGAATCTCCGCAACCAACAACTCTGTACACCAATAATGCAACTCACGACTCAGACTCGCACCTGGACTACTCTCTGGAACAACCTTTGGCAATAGTACTCTTGGTTAAACGATTCTTGGGAAAACATTTAAATGACTCTGAGCCGAACGTGTTGGATGAACGAATCTCAGATGAACGAATCTCGGATGAACGAATCTCGGATGAACGAATCTCGGATGAACGAATCTCGGATGAACGAATCTCGGTTGGACGAATCCACAACGCTCTGCTCTAATCTCTCCCAGCCACTCTACGTCAACTCCCTTCAAAACTCCTCTCTGCAACGGTAAACTAGGTGCGATACTGTAACTTTATCTCGCTTTTTGCCCCCCTCTCGCAACCTATTGTAATGCTATCGGCGCCGGCGTAACTCCGCAAAGCAGCGCCCAGCTCCGCCGCCCGCTGGATTTACGAGGGCGGGAGCGTCGCCGCCGGTCACTGGCACCGGCGATTTACGCGGCGCCCCTTATCGGCGATGGGGCCTGTGCGCCGAGAAATATGAGGCGCCATCTTGCGCGCAAAACGCCCATCGGCGCGCGCCGGTCGGGCGCGGGGCGGTGACGCGGCGGTAGTGCTCGGCAAAGGAAAAAAAACAGGCGTGGTGGAGGCACTTCACCTTTAATGGTGGAGTGGGAAGACCTCCTTGCACTATGACAGTGCGTTGGTATTTTGATAGCCAATGAAAGGAAACGGCTTGTAGGTTGTATATGCGCTGTTTTTCTTGTAGATAACGTCAGACGGGTTATTCATTTGCTTCTATTTCGTTCGCACATCTGGGAGGGCCTAAGGAATCGAGGACTGTGAACTGATACTTGCCTTTTAGTGAGAGTACTGGAATGATGTAGATCATAAGTCGACACTCTGAATGTGTGCGAGTTACTTAATAAAATTGCTGTAGGAGGTCCACTGCAAAATATGTGGCACTAAAATAGATCATGCGTAATTTTCTTACCTGTGGGGCGCACCGCGATGGAACGAGTGGTTAGTTTGGTGGCCTTTCTGAACTCCTATTGAATTCGATCCCGGCTGAGTTGCGTGTATTTTCGAAGGACGGTAAATCTCACTCTGGCAACGTCGTGCATAGGCCATACAAAAGAATCCTAGCAGGTGTCCGGAAAAATTTCTTTTTTTTTTTTGGATTTTTTGGAATTTGGAAAAAATGTAAAAAAAAATCCCTTTGCAATTTTCCGTCATAACAAGATCTTACGTTCTACCCACCAGGAAGTTAGGATGTAGTTGGTGACCTCTCCGACATCTCCGACAATGGCGGTAAGTGGGAATCACACCCAGCGTAAAGAGCGATTTTCCTAAGGATGAGCCAAAGTGACAGTTCGCGAAAACAAGTGAACATCACATGTAATTCAGACAAGTATCCCTCCGCCGCGACAGCTGTTCAGTCACGCCCGTTCGTAAAGTGCTAATGGCTTCAGTGAAAACACCCCTATGCAGAAGTCTAAGAGTTTCGCTGAGGAATACGCATGTACGCGAGTCCGGGAAATATTTAGATTTAATACTTTTTTTGAAAATCTCTTAACATGCTCTCACAATCAGTAAAAGAACACTACCACGAATGTTAATAGAAATAAAGATGATTTTAAGCCGGAAACACGTGCACCGGTACGCATCTCGCATTCAAGTTCGGTTTTAGAATAAACAATATTTATCACACAAAAAGTAAATTCAATGGAATATATAAAGAAAAAGAATTTTACAGAAGAACACATTACACTGCACTTCCTAATATCAATTATTTCTCGCAGCACACTATATTTTTTGTCGGAAAAGGAAGTGTCGAAGCCATTTACAAGTTAGCCAACTGCAAACGAACGAATGCGGGAAGGGAGTCTACTGGACTGAAGAGCACAACGGCCACAGAAACTTCAGTCATGTTGCCAGCACTAGCTGTCACTCTGGCTCATCCTTAGCAAAATAGCTCTATAACAGGGGTCGCCCACAGTAGGCGCCTACTTGAAGTTCCCCTAGACCCAAGCCAGAGGTTGACTTCAAAGAAAGCCTGGGTTGAATGCGGCTGTCGAAATACGACCAATGTCAATAAATCTATTAATATATAGAAATATAATATTTTTGAAATTGAAAGAAACGTGCATTATCAAAAGCCTCTTTGTTTCATCATGCTCAGGGCCCCTTCAGATAATAATAATCCCAGCTTACACATTTCGTATGACAACTTATTCTTGACTCTTTATTGCATGATTTTTTTCTTTTTTACTTAAAATAATAATTTTTCATTATATTTATTTATTTTAATTAAGGAAAAAATAATAAAAAAATTAGAAGTAAATGTTGCTTGAGGAACACAAAATTAAATTATGTTACTCCTCCAACCGAAAGTGATATACTTCACGATTTTTAAAAAAAATATCTTTTTTCCAAATCGTTTGTGATAAAATAAGTATCAAGCAAGACAATAAAATGAATATCATACGTATTTTAGTGTGATTGTTTTTCTAAAAGCGTTTCGTTTCTGATATACGGAAGCAGCGTGTCTTACTAAAAAGTTCCGATTCACGACGCCAATAGATTACTATTACTTCATCTCGTTATCTTATCGCGTTTACCGCCTAACAATGCACGAGGTGACATAAACGCATGATGTACATTATGTGTAATATAAAATAGGTCATCTTTAAATCGTCAGAATGCGTTTATGACCTTAAAAACATTCTTACAGCTAAGTTACACTATGCAACAAAGGGTTAATACAATATTGTGTAGAAATGTTTATTTCGCGAGAAGGTAGTCCATGCGAGAGAAACATTTTGAAGTATTAACGTATATTTTTTGTAAAATAGCTATTTCGCGATTCTGCGGCCACGCAAACTCACAAATCAAACGTTTACATCCACTATTAGAAACGTGAAGAATGGCATTTTTGTGGAGAGCACAGCGAATTTTCTAGTTTTTGCTGGTGGCATATTATTTTCTCTACCTCTCATTTCCAATTTAACCCCCTTTCGTTTCATTTTTTTCTCCTAATTTTTTTTACCGTCTTCCATCCTGTGCTTGCACTTTTATTGGGGATATTTGTGAGTCCAATGGTCGTAATGTCACTGTAGTATACTATTTCATCTCTCCTGATTAACATTACATTTATCTGTTTATATTAATTCATTTGAAGACAGCTGACAGTAATATTAGTTTAACTTTCTGACCGCAAGATGTGAACATTATACTCTGCTCATTAAGAAATATTGAAAGAGAAGTGATGTGATAGAACATTTCGCGGGAGAACAATGAAAGTGACAACTATTACAGAATTGATATTTTTGCTGCAATGAGAAGTCGCACACCAGCTGCAATTTTGTCTATCGCTACATTTACATTTCTCGTGCGGCTCTCTCCCGGCTCTCTAAAGCTACTAAGTAGAGCTTTTTGCTTCGCGGATCAATCACAAAGTGGTTTGTTGTGAAGAATCGTAATGAAACTTTTACTAGTTAAAATTATGCTGTATTATTTCACAAGTAAACATATTGTTTCTCTTAACTCGAAATTTTCTGTTTGGAATGTGTTCCTTTCATGATATACTGACAATATTACTCAAATACAAACGTTCTGTTCTGCGTTACTAGTTTAATACAACAAGGGGTCAGACGGCTTCGCCGAAAACTGCAAATGTGCTCTCTGTTGGTACACACCGCCAAATTGCCAATGGCGGATGTTAACTACCCACGAGGGAAAAATTTCGCGCAATTTATTTCCGATCGCGAGGTCCACTAATATTGATGGCGGTTCGCGACTTGTCCGATTGCTTGGGTAAGGGGTTATGGCGAAGGATAGCTCTGTATGAGTTTTCATTTCTGCTTCCATTCGTACTACCATTCATTACATTGCTGCTGCACATTTGCGAGATTTCACTCTAGCAAACGAAGTTGCGTGTTCCGAGAAAATGTTGGCGAGGATAAATCACGTGTAATGTCGTGTTCTGCGTGTTTCTTTTCCATTTTTAATATTTTTTACTCAAAACGGTAGAATCGTACAATCTCGATTCTATTTTATACGAATGCAGAACTGCATTGTAGCTCGTTTTCGCAGCCAAACGCCTGCAGTCTTGCCTGGCGTCACACTTTCGCGACTTTTCTTGAGGTTGACTCTGTATCTTTCAGAGCCCATTAGCCATGGAAACACATGAAGTGAAAAGATGAGGGCGACAGTGAGTACACAACAAGGCAAATGGAACAGACCAAGTTGCGCAAGAGACGGGAGAGAAGGAAAGAGGAAGAATGAAATATATTAGAAAAAAAGGATAATTTTGGTGGATTAGGGAACAAGGGAAAGAGGATCGAGGAAAGGAAACAAAAAAAAAAAAAAGGAGGAAGAAAGAGGAAAGAAAAAGGACCAGAAGTGACCTAGAGGAAAAAGAGAAAAGGACCAGAAGTGACCTAGAGGAAAAAGAGAAAAGGACCAGAAGTGAACTAGAGGAAAAAGAGAAAAGGAGCTGAAGTGAACTAGAGGAAAAAGAGAAAAGGAGCAGAAGTGAACTAGAGGGAAAATACGTGCCTTACCGAAGCAGCATCCGAGTGACCTTACCCGTGCGGCTGGCAACGCCGCTGGGCAACCTCCGTGTGCCTACTGCCTGCCTCCATTTCGCCCGTCCGGTTCGCGGCTCCCTGCGGCGGTGTCCATCGCCCAGCCCTTGTAACGGGTCGCCTCGGCGGGCGCAGTTATCGAAGCTGTCAACCTCCGACGCCCAATAAACGCCAGCCCCCAGCTCCCCCCCCCCCATGTGCCGCCACTGACGATTTGACAGCTGCGGGGGATGGACGGGGTGCTGCATAACTCGCATGTGCCAACGCCGCCCCATGCAGAACATGGGCCGCTTCTCTAGCACCCTGACTTGCACTCCAGGTTGTTAAAGATACGCAGCCTGAGTTGCACTCCAGGTTGTTAAAGATACGCAGCCTGAGTTGCACTCCAGGTTGTTAAAGATACGCAGCCTGAGTTGCACTCCAGGTTGTTAAAGATACGCAGCCTGAGTTGCACTCCAGGTTGTTAAAGATACGCAGCCTGAGTTGCACTCCATTTTAAACCGGTTTTTAAAGATATTGTTAAAGAGTTGCACTCCAGGTTGTTAAAGATACGCAGCCTGAGTTGCACTCCAGGTTGTTAAAGATACTGTGAGTCTCCCGGTTTGTAGAGGTTCTGTGCGGAATCCAAGTTTGAGTGGGGTTGTTGTATCCGTACGAAAATTCTACGAATAAACCATTGTTTTTAAAAGTTAAAGTAACTTTATATTAGAATCAAACTTCGAGGGTATTTTTATTACGGATGCGAGCGAGAACGAACTTGATGTTTTCGAAACATTGATTTTTTTTACAGAAACATCGATGTTTTAAACGTCCGATATTTTTAACATTGATGTTGTTTAGGTTTATGACATTTTGTTTGAAAAAGTCCCGTAATAACATTTTTGGAATACTTAAAATCTCTCTTTCCGCATGTTCCCTCCACGGCCCTGCGCCACCATTGACGATTTGACTGACCGGGAGGTCCCAGGTTCAAGTACGACGATGGCAGGATTTTCGACACTAACTTTTCAGCTAGATCGAATTCAGTCGCTGTCTGGAGGAGAATTCTAGCGGGCGGCTGCACTGATCGGTAGTTTTATGTGGTTTCTCCGATCAACAGCAGGCGAATGCCGGAGCAGTACCCTAGCAAACGGGCCACGGACCGCGCGTGATCTTTCTTTCCTCTCCCTTGTTCTATCCTCTCCCCTTACGCACACACTTACACTAACATGCACTACACTACTACTCATGCCGGGAGACCGGTCGGGGACTTAGAACTTGTCCCGGCTGGGGCGGTGCCTCGCTGGTGGGAGATACCTGTTAGAGGAAAACCTCGCTAGTCGACGGTAGGTCGGCGCCGGATCTCGCCCTCCAGTGGGGGAAAATAAGTCACTCTGACGATTGACTGAGTCATAAGTCACAACTGACGATTTGAAAGCCACCGGGGGGAGGGATAATTTTCAAGTGTGAACGTTGGCCCATTCAGAACCTGCGCCTTCTCTCCGGGTTGCAGCTTGAGTTAAAGATATTGTGATTGATTTTTTCGTGTTTCCGGGCACGTCAACTGTTTCGGTCATTAGTCCCGTTTGTGTAGTGTATGTTTTTTCTCGGGAGATGGCGGTGATCTTCCCCCGCTGGATGACGAGATCCGGCGCAGACCTACCGTCGGATAGTGGGGTTTCCCCTTTACCAGGACTCTCCCACCAGCGGGGCACCGCCCCAGCCGGGACAAGCGAAAAATTGAGTTACGGCATAATGTCCGTCTGTTCATCTGAGAACAACGCTAGCGTCTAAACCGTTCTTCTGATTTTCTCCAAAAATTTATATTCCCCAATTGATGACTGATGTCGCGCCCCCAGTCTCTTTGAAACCGATATTTTAATTTAGGGGGGTTCTTAAATGAAGCCCCTGGGACCTTTAAAAACTTTCCAAAAAAATGGCTCCATTGTTTTTGATGTAATGTTGGTTTTGGAAAGTGTGAAGGAAGTTGAGAGAGAATAGTGGAGGTGTCATGTCATATTCACTGAAAAGAAGTAAGTCATCTTCGGCAACATATTATTTTTATTCAGATAGCCGACTTTTGGCGGCTTTGCTCGACAAAGCCGTCGAAGGCTGGCTATCTGTATAGAAATATTATTTTGACCAAGATGAACTCTTTTATTTCTCATGAGAACGTCTGCAACACCAAATCAGAATTCCCTATATTCACTGAAATATCTAATGCTTCAAAAATTACAAAAGTTTAAAACTTTTACGGCGTCTTTCTACAACTTAAGATTATTAAAGATAGTATTACCTATCTCCTATTAAAATTAGTTTTGTTTCCCTTAATGAAATAGGTTCCTTAAAGATAAATTTTGCAATAAGGTCCTGAACAATTTTTCGAAAATCTGAATTTTAACGCAAGTACGTGCGAGAAAGTACGTGCTATTTGAGCGCCACTAACTCGCTTGCGTTCTCCATCTCTCCCACGCATCCCATCTCCTTTCTGTCCCTCCACCCCGCCCTCGCCCCTATCCCCTTGTCCTCGCCCTTGTCCTCTCGCCCGCCCTTTCATCGCCCGTGACGAGTTGACAGCGCTGACGGAGGAATCAGCGCCCCCATCCCGCATCGCCCCGTCCCCCTTCCCCCGCCCTCCGCCCCCCGCCCGCGCTCCGGCGAGTCGCCCCCGCAATTTCCCCGAGATGCGTTTTGCCCCGCTGTCACTGTGTCGCTGCCGGAGAATGATTTTTAACACCGTCCTCAAAACTCGCAATGTTAATGTCAAACTGTATACAAAACAAAGTGCTAAAAATGGGTACTGTCGGAGAACAAGGAGTTGTGAGATTATCCCTTTATTTCTGACTACTTACGTAGTATAGTAAAAATTGTAATGCGGCAGAAAAAAACGGCGATTTTTTTCGACGAGAAAATTTGTTTTGTATGCCTCTGGGGGACTGAGTATTATCTGACTGTTCCTGCTAATTTTCTGCAAGAGTGTGAGTTACGTGGTAGTTATCTTCCGGAGTCTCCGTGTTGTTTAAGATGTTCTGTATCAGAATTTTTCTTTGTATTCTCCTTGGTTGTATTAAAATTATTCTCAACGCTTTCAGAATACTGGACATTAGAACGTATAATGTCATATTTACATAGGTTATTACATTATAATTGATTAATGTAAGTAAAACATGTCAGTGTAATTTGAGTAACAATTACCGGAGTACAAATCGCCCTGATGAGAAGTCAAAATTGTTGGCTGCTTTGTACATCCTATCTAAGTCGTCTCAACTATTCTTCCAAAGCAATTTCTTGTGTCAATCAATTCCACTTTTCAACGTTTGTAGATGGCCACCCCACATTTCAATTGGCAATTCGGGTAAATTGTAATGGGTTTCTAATTACAAAAACAATAATTTTGCAAATTTGATTTCACACGCTTTGCCAATCATCACTGAAGTTAAAATAAAATCACTTCCGATCGGTAGTGCTGTAACGAGATGAGAAAAATCGTTTTGCGTGATTCGGGCTCAACTTGTAGCTGTTGTCTTTTGACAGCTCGTCACTGTCAGCTCTGCAATCTCCCTCACTCAGGCAGTTTGATGTCCCCTCACACCCTGCTCACCCCGCCTCAGCAGTGTTTCTGATGCTCTTTTTTTTTAAAAAAGATGATTTTTCGGAAATTTTAATCATTGAAAGGAGACTTTATAATGTCGATAGCAGTTGAGTACAGTTTTGGCAAATACTTTAATCTCAGGGACAAGAATTGGAGTAATACTAAAGAAAATTAAACAAGAATGTTTTAAAACTGAAATTAAAATTAGTTATAAAATGTAGAATTATTTTGTTATTATTGCAGCTTCAACATTATGGACGAATAAAAATATTTATTTCACGGTTTACATTGTTAAAGAACAACTTTCTGTTACTTAAAATTGAATATTTTATAAAATTGTTTTCATTTTTTTACTTGTCTCGATCTTCATAATCTTTATCCATTAAATTCTTGCCTTTCAAAATGCCGTAAATTTCTCTCAACCAACAATGTTTAGAAAATATTTAATTCAGATATTAAAACTTGATGTTATTCATTAGACGAAAGTTGTTTTTAAATAATTTCCTTCATAAATCTGTACAAAATTTCTGCATTTATTTCCGACTGTCAATCACGGACAGTAATACCCTGTACGCAAGTATATCAAGATTCATCAGCTAGATCGAATTCAGTCGCTGTCTGGGGGAGAATTCTAGCGGCCGGCTGCTCTGATCGGTAGTTTTCCGTGGTTTCTCCGATCAACACCATGCGAATGCCGGAGCAGTACCCTACCAAACGGGCCACGGACCGCGCGCGATCTGTCCTTCCTCTTCCTTGTCCTATCCTCTCCCCTTACACACACAGACACACACACACACACACACACACACACACACACGCTTACACTAACATGCATTACACTACCACATATTCCGGGAGATCGGTCGGGAGCTTAGAGCTTGGCCCGGCTGGGGCGGTGCCCCGCTGGTGGGAGAGTCCTGGTTAGGGGGAAACCCCACTAGCCGACAGTAGGTCGGCGCCGGACCTCGCCATCCAGCGAGGGAAGATCACCGCCATCTCCCGCGAAAAAAACATGCACTGCACTAACGGGAATAATGACCAAAGCAGTGGACGCGCCCAGAAACACGAAAAAATCAAATCAAATCAAGATACATCCAGGACTCCCCAGCTATTCCCGAACGTTCGACTCCCTAAAGGCTGATTTACAAATTGCCTTTGGACTCACGATATGGGGCACTGTTATTCGTCATGGCGCCGTTTCTTCGAAAATAAATTTGGAAATTGCCATCATTTGGGATTCCAAATAATTATTATGAAAGCCAGTCTTACGTCGAATTTTACATCAGTTTTTATACAGAAATTTTATTTTCGCAAAATAATGTATGCGTAAGATGTTTTAGCTGGCAAGCACACGATATTATGGACAGATTTATTTAAAAATTTATTACGCTCTAGAGGTTTTCCTCTAATAGCGCCCAACGAGCTTCTGTATCGAAAGTTTGTATCGAAACCTGTATCGAAAGTTTTGTCACCTTGTGGCGTATTAATGTTTTGGCATTCTAATATTCTAGAACTCGTGGCTCATTGCCAAATCGCTAGCCTTTCACCACTGAGATCCGGGTTTGATTCCCGTCGAATCTCATGTGCAATTTGTTCCAACAAAACGAGTTTGGCTGCTTCACAAGAGCTAGTACAACCAATGTGAAGTGTCCTAAGCCCCACCGCTATCCTTATTCCTTCCCAATTCTGCTCCCTGCCCTTATTCCTTCCTAATTCTGGCCGCTGTGTAGTGATGCAGGAGCGCGCGGTGGGAGGCGCGTACGCGGAGATGCTACCTGGCGGTCCTCTTGACAACCGACTGCGACGAGACGCGACAGACATAATATTAACGGAGGATTACTCCAAAAAAGCGCTGTTAGTAATGGAGGATTACTCCGAGAAGCGCAAAGCGCTCAACGCCCCCCAAGGGGCTTGGAGACGCGTTGCGTCAAAGTAGACGCAACAAATAATGGGAATGCGCTTATGATTTTGATAGAACAGAATATCATAAACGACACAACGTAATCCTGTTGATCTTCATTAGTGTAACCAAAACTCTCGTAGACACCTCGCGAGATTTCAGCGAGTTGAAGTTTTGTTATGGAGGGTTTTAGATTATTCCCCATTTATAAACAACTGCCAATTGTGGAGGATTTTGTGTGGTTATTCTCGAGTATGGTTGGTTCTTCGGGAAGGTTGGGTAACCTCATTCCCTCTACATTTTATTTAAAATGTGAAATAATTTTAGAGATACACATTTTCAGAGCGATTAAACAATATTAATTCGTGTCACCGATCATTAGAAGTTCAATATACACAAATAAGTTTGCATTTCTACAAATTTTGGCATCCTTTTTTTTTTGTGCGTAAATAAACTTTTTACGTGCATTTTTATGCATGTAAATGAAGCATACACTCAGTGGTGCAGAGAAAAACTAATTTATTATTTGGAAATACATTAGTACTCGTATTGGAGTGTTAACATTGCTGCTGTAATGTCGACGGTAATTTTTATTTATTCATTTTTTAACTATTCATGCATTAAAAATGTCTGGCTTGGTCCAAGATGTGCTCTCTTAAACAGATACGCCTGACATTACAGAAGGGTTCGATATCGACCCCCTAGTGTCGATTTGAACTTTGTAGTCGATAATTTCAATTTTAAAAATGTCGCCACAAGAGATTTATTATTGTTATTATTATTATTACTATTATTATTATTATTACTATTATTATTACTATTATTATTATTATTACTATTACTATTATTTTTCAGTTCTTTATTAACAAGTGAATAAAACAATATTTTTTACATTGTGTGAAATATATAATATTCAGTAATATTAAGTTTATTTTTAAGAATTGAAAGTAAATTGCTCTAGGGGTTGGTTCCTTTAACAATCTGCTGTATCCAACAAGTACGGTTGTCTAAATAAATTCAAGAGTGCTCGGTGACACGGTTAATATTATTGAATCGCTCGGAAAATTTGTACTCTGTCCCCTGGTTTTAATTTATTTTACTTTTACATTTTGTGAAATCAGAACTTGGCCAAGATCATGACCAGCCAGCCCAAGGTATCAGTTGTTTCTCACAAGATCGATCAACAAGAAAATATCTCGTTAAAATATATCGTTATTTTTGTGTTATGTGATAAATGTGTGAAGAAACCGATATGAAAGACACAAAGACAGGCGATAGATTGAGTGATATTCTGCTATGTAGACGAACAGCTCTGCTGCAGAAGGAGAGTTTCTGAGATGTATGATTTTGCTTCTGCTCCGACAGTAGGGTTAATTCACGCTTTCTTCATCTTTTAAGAGTTTCTCTTCACGAAATCGTTACGTTCGCAACGACCCGCCATTTTAATCACGTGACCGCCGACGTACCTAGCCTTGCGCGGGCGGGTCCACAATTCGCACACCTTGTTAGAATACCCTCCACTAATCTGTGTATCACGTGTCGAAACGGAGGAGATTAAGGCGAGCCCATCTTTATTTATTAGCTGCAGGAGGCAGTGCTCGCCGCCACCGCCTCCTGGACTGGAGCAGCCGCTGGCCGGATGGCCGTCGCGGGTGAGGATGATGGCGGAGGGGGGGCGAGGGTGGTGGCGAAGGGGGGGGGGGAGTGACGCCGGGGGTGAAGGCGAGGGTGAGGATGGGCACGAGGGCTGACGCGAGGGTGGTGGCGAAGGTGAAGGCGGGTGCGAAGGCGAGGGTAAGATGGGGATTGGGTGGGTGGGTTTGATTTTTTTCGTGTTTCCGGGCGCGTCAACTGTTTTGGTCATTAGTCCCGTTAGTGTAGTGCATTTTTTTCTCGGGAGATGGCGGTGATCTTCCCCCGATGGATGGCGATATCCGGCGCCGACCTACCGTCAGCTAGTGGGGTTTCCCCCTATCCAGGACTCTCCCACCAGCGGGGCACCGCCCAAGCCGGGTCAAGCTCTAAGCTCCCGACCGGTCTCCCGGAATATGTGGCAATGTAGTGCATGTTAGTGTGTGTGTGCGTAAGGGGTGTGGATAGGAAAAGGAAGAGGAAGGAAATATCGCGCGCGGTCCGTAGCCCGTTTAGTAGGGTACTGCTCCGGCATTCTCCTGGTGTTGATCGGAGAAGGGTGGGTGGTCGAAGACGAGGGTGTTGGCGAGGGCGAGGGCGAGGGGATGGACGAGCGCCTGGGTAAGGGCGGAGGCGTGGGCGGGGGGACGGCGAGGGCCGAGGTGGGGCGGTTGCGAGGGCGGGGGCGGTGGGCGACACCGGGCGATTCTCCGCCCCGCCGCCCACCGCGGACGCCCTTGGTGGACGGTGGCGGGCGGGGCGGGGGAGTTAGGATGGGAATCGGCAGATGCTCGCTAGGGCGTGCTGAGGGAGGGGGAGGGGGATTAACGGCGGCGTCTGAATGGAGGGGGGGCGAGGGGGAAAGAGAAGAGATATGGTGATATGACCTTCATGAAGGTGGTCCGGAGTTTGATGGTATTTCGTTTGGCATTAAACGAAATTGTACGTGGGTAACAACGTACGGAACGTAAATGAAATTTTATGAGACAATGGCTGCTCCAAATGGAAGTAAAAATGGATTACAAAAATGAGAGGTAACAGCAACAATGAAGCGCGGAATTGCGATTCCTCAGGAAAGAGAAAGAGCGTGAACGAAACACTATCACATCAGAAACGAAGATATCCCCAAAAGTACTCGATGTAGTTTTTAAAATGAATGGAAATAGAGAGGAATATAGAAAATCATGAAATGTTGAAAAAGTGGATGAAGAAAGAATTACACGAATAGTTATGGAGTAAGGAAAAATAGGATTTCGGAAGACCCGGTAACAACCAAACAGACAGAATTCAAGTGCTACCGGTAGCGGCCGGCTGCTCTGATCGATAGTTTTCTGTGGTTTCTCCGATCAACACCGGATCGGGATCTACATCAGAGAATTTTTTGAGAAAAATGTGGAATGGAAACTTATTTTGTATTCGGGTTCTATGTGATGGGTTTTTTGCCGAGTGTGTGAACTGATAATGAAGGTATTTGGGATATGTTTGAGAAGAAGTTGGTGGCTAGATATGTGATATGATGGTCTATAGTCTCTAGGTCGAATTCATTATGTAACTGTTTGTTGGTGACATATCAGGGAGCGTTTGAGATAATTATGTAAATCCTTAGCAACACTTCAGAAACTCGTTGTTCTGGTGAGTCGAATCGGGAAATATTCTGGTGTGTTTGGAGAGACAATGTAGTTGTCATTGTTGCATTCTACGAAGTTGTGGAATTGCAGTGTGTTTCAGGAATGAAATTGACAGCCGATCTATCGCTGTTTACTCGGAAAGGTGAAGTTTGATTCGCTAGAGTGCACCCGGGACAAAATTGCAAATGTACGCAAACTTCTCTTGCCATCTCTTGGCATCTCTTCGTCTCTACGTTTTCCAACTAACTCGCTCATTTTTTCGTGTTACCGATTAAAGCGACAAACACTAAACCGAAGCGATTTTGTTATTGATTGAATTATTGGGACTCAGAATTCAATAATGTTATTGCGAGAAACAATTAAAGCAAAATTGGCGAATTCGGAAAAAAGGGTAATTCTCGCCAACTCCATTAAGAATTTAAAAAGTTGATGGCTTCATGTTTATGTGTTGAAGAAAGAAGGTTCTGTTGAGTTTTTTCATTTATACAAATATTGCTGCGGGAGTACGATAATTGACTCTCGGCTATTCTCTTTGTTTGTGAAAACTAACTCGAGATGTAAACACTTATTCCGTGTAATAACATTGTAGAAAGCATGGCTTTTAATTTAAATATCTGTCTTATAATAAATGTTAAAAAAAATTAAAAATTACTGGATTCCTATCAGTAATTTTCGAAGAAAAAAAGCGCAATTTTCACGAACAAAATTAACGCGAAAAAATAATGCGTATTGATAAAATATACGTATTGATATTCACGTATGTAATATACGTGTTGATAAAAATTATTACGAACATACCCCGGTGTGTCCCCGCCTTTTTGCAAAGTACACATCAGATGGTGAAGGATAACTCCAGAACTCAGCACAAAATATTCTCTATACAGCCTGCCTCATATTGGGGAGGATGTGACGTGAATACTAAGATCAAAGCGACTCCCTTCCCATAAACTGATGAAACACCCACCCTATTACTACCGCCCTCCAGCGTGTTTACGCCCAAATCTCAGACGCGAGGAGTCGTGCCTGCTTCTTCCAATCACCCACCTCCCCTGTGTGGGAACCCCTAAATACGTTGGGCGCGATGGTGCATGACGTCATGTTTCGTGAGTAGGGTGGGGTGGGGGGGTGAGGGTGATGGACAGGAGACGCGAGGGGTGGAGCCGAACGTGTCAAGGGATGACGGCGAGGGGTGGAGGATTTGGGGACAGGACACCCACAGTGGGTGAACATTCCGAAAAAAAATGGTCGAAAAGAAGTGTACTAAACGTCGTATCATTCTTTTTTGTGTTTGACTCGCCGAGGTGGCTCAGGGCATCGTCTGATGTCATTGCAGTGCCTTTGGATGGGGTGGTTCGAGGGTTCAAGTACCGACTATGGCAGGATTTTCGTGAATAGATAGGTCGATTTCAGCCGTTGTCTGGAGGAGAATTCTAGCGGCCGGCTGCTCTGATCGGTAGTTTTTCGTGGTTTTTCCGATCAACACCAAGCGAATGCTGGAGCAGTACCCTACCAAACGGGCCACGGACCGCGCCCGATCTTTTCTTTCTCTTCCTTGAATTATCATCACTACTTAATTACACACTCCGTATGCTCATATTACCACATATTACTTACATGCACTACACTACCACGTATGTCTGGAGAGCAGTCGGATGCTTAAAGAGTTTGTCCCGACTGGGGTGGCTCCCGCTGGTGGGAGATTCCTGGTTGGTAGTCGACGGGTAGTCAATGCCGGATCTCGCCATTCAGCGGGGGAAGATCACAGCCACTGCCGTGATAAAAACGTGCAGTACACGTCAGGAACTAATGACCTTAGCAGTTAATGCACCCGGATTCACTAATCAACCAACCAACTTAAATATGTATCGTAATACATCTGTTCCTTTTTTTAGTCTTGTGATTCTTATTAACGAATTTCACTATAAAAGTACGTACGTATAGGGAAATTTCCAGATAAATTGCCAAAATTTTGTGTTTTCTCTCCACTGTACATATGCCATGCGTCAGTAGAAGCTGTCAAATGTCAACTAAACCCTATTTCCCTTCAGCCCAGTCCCCTACACGGCCCCCTCTCATTACGACTTCGTCTGACCCTCATTGTCCCTTCACACACGCAGTGAAAGCGAGTAAGACATTGCCTGTTGTTACCCCTTAGCTTGCAATATTGTTTCATTCTGCTGCTTCGACAGACTTAATTCGCCCTCCTCGAATTGGCCCCGACTTACAGAGGGTGACTCTAGGGTATGTGTAATCTTGGCTACCAGCTGTGGCGAGATAGATGGTTCGGGTAGAATTGGAATTTGGAGTGGAATTTGTGGGTCGGTTCTCTAGTGACCAGAAGTATGCCGCATGCTACAGATTCAGAGTTCTTAAATGAAATACATCACAGTTTTTTTTTTCAGGAGGAATGAAAAAAATAATATTGTGTTCATTTTGCTCCTTTATCCTTGCATCCTTTTTCATCTCTTAATTTCTTGTTTCTTCCCTTTCGCTCTTTGTTTTTCTTTATTCTCTCCCTCTCTTTTATCTTCATTCTTTGAGTGCTCTTGTGTTGTTAGCGGAACGATCATTCAATCTTCAGGGAACAACTTTTACAGTGAATTTACGTTAATTCAATTTAGATAGTTCCAAGAAGAGTTTGCCATATTTCAAATTCTAAATTAAAATATTTTAAAGCTTTCTTTTAATGGAGTTTCCATAATTTTGGACAGACAGTTTGAAATCAAGATTATATTAATTGGGTAGAATATAACACCATGTTTATTGTACAATTGGTTATCGTAGGTATAAATAATGTCTGTGAAATGTCTGAATGAGAAAGTGTAAAGAGATAAGGCAATAAATACATTTTTTCCCTTTTTAGTCCTTTTAAGGGTTGACTTCTTTCTTGCGTAATAAATGTACGTGGATAAAACTAAATAACACTCTTTAAAGTTGAGAACCTTTGAGATACCCATTTATATATATGCTGAATGACTAACAGTCCTGAACGTATGTAAGTAAGAATTTTATATCCTAATAGTAAACATTATTTAAACTTTTATTAACGATGCAATACAAATTTAAACTTTACAGATTTTGAAATCTACTCTTGAATAATTCTTATTTAAGGCTGCGGCGCAAAAGTGTAGGTGTCATAATTATATTTGAATTAACTAATGTATATTTTATTTATTATTTTATTGCAAATGTCATACTTTAATTTTAATGTCGCTCAGCATTTGATATGATTAGTAGCCTCGATAGTTTTGCTCGTGTTTAGAGCTCCTCGTGCGAATCCGGTCCTGCATTCACAATTCCGCCTGGATGCAGGGGCGGAGTCCGCCTTAAATGGCGCACAGAACGCCTACGACCACAGCCTCCTCCCCCCTCTGACAAGAGATGCAGATGGCCCTGGCTGCGGACCAAACCGTATGGCCTCGGCTGTTACGTCACAGGGCCTCGTAAAAGTAACGAGCGGTCTTCCAAGGGGTGGCTTTTTTTTCTGGCCATTGCGAATGGGCTCCACGAGCATGGGGAAGGAAGTTGGATAGGAAGGGTTGCGAGTGCGAAGATGGAGTTTAAACGGAGATATTGAGGAGAGGTTTCTGTGCGGATATGGGGTGTGAGTAGGACTGTTCGTTGCAGTATGGTTCGGAAAATGGACTGTGAGTGATGTACGAAGGGATTTGAATAAGAATGCGGAGTGTGATTAGGTTTGTTGAGGACTGTGGTTTCGATGATGTGAATGCTTTGTGTTTCTCTGTGAAGTGACCAATAATTTGCTCATGTTGTGAAGAGGACCGTGGGATTTTTGACACCGTGTGACACAAAACTGATTTTTTTAGGGCTTTTATCCAGCCAACAGCCAGTTACCCTCTTTACTTCCCGATGGCACGCATATTCGACCATACACTAGACCAACACACTTGCAGGCTCCTCTGATCTGGGGTCAACAGAACGCGAGGCCCTCTGCGACAACACATACAAAGTCAAGGGACAAACAACCATGCCCAAGGCGGGACTCGAACCCGCGACCCTTCGGACCGAAGTGCTGAGTTGGTACTCACTCTTAGTCCGCTCGGCCATCCAGATCGGCACGAAAATGATGCATGTCACAATTCCATACGTTTTAAATAACTATATAATATAATTAATTTTGAATTTAGAATAATGAAAAAATATTTCTCATTCACTCGCTCGTTCGTCACTCGTAAGTTCGTCACTAGAATAATGAAAAAATATTTCTCATTCACTCGCTCGTTCTTCACCCGCTTGCTCTTCACTCGCTTGTTCTTCACTCGCTCGCACTTCATCCGCTCGCACTTCACTCGCTCGCACTTCACTCGCTCGCACTTCACTCGCTCGCACTTCATCCGCTCCTCGCTCTTTTCATCCGCCGCCTTCACTCGCTCCACTCGCTCCTCACAGACTCCATTCATTCGCGCTTCACCCAGTCGCTCGCTCATCACTCCCACCCATCCACTATGTTCTTCCCGTATCATCCGTTCCGCGAGCGAGCGCCCGCGGCTGCAGCTGCCCCGTGGGGTTGCCCCGGCCGCTGCCGGGGGGCGGGCCGGCACCGCGCCCCGCGGCGTGCCCGGGCTGTTCTGCGTGCCACGGATCGCCCGCGGGGGGAACCGGCTCCTTACGATGTGCGGCGGGATGGGGGACGGCTCGAGTAGGAGGCCGAGCTCGCGGACTTGATTGTTGCAACTCCCGTTGGCAGAGGGCCATGACCACCTGTGAATTAAATATCGCTCGTGGAACTGCAAAATGTAGAAACCCACATAATTTATGAAATGGTGATTTTGACTTGGATGGATTCATTGTCGCACCTCCTTAGAAAATTTCATATTCCAAATATAATATTTTCCTGCTTAATTTTATAAAAACAAAATCTTGTATACCAATAATTACTGGTATATAACATTGCAAATTAAAATTTGTAATATTCCTGCAAGTTGGTGTATTCCACATAATTTATAATAATAAAAACATCCAATTCTATTATTGTAATGATAAAATATAAAACAATAACATAAGTAAGTTTAAAAACACGTCTTAAAACTCTAAAAGCTGTCACTTTTAGCTCTCCTGTAAAATTTACTTCCTGTTGGATACATTGTGCAGTTTCATGAGAGATGTGCTACCGGTGTAGTTAACGATACTAGGCCATTAAAGAGCAAATGACCTCTGACTGTGTTATTGGTTTTATTGACCGTGTATCGTTCAGTACTTTCAGGAATGTTTTCTTATAAGAAAAAAAATGTACGAACTAGAAGTGCCATTTATTCAAGTAAGTGTACCCCAACGCTTTCTTTAGTTGCAGCTCATTTGACTGGATGATTCCAAACGGACTGTTAACTTTTTAAGGGATGCCAGTCGTTAAGAGTGGCTTTTCAGTCTTATGTTTGATTGCATTAAATCGATATAACAGTACAGTGAAGAGAAAAAAAACGAGAGATGTTAAGAAATTCTTGTGTTGTAAATCATGTAGGTACTGTAATCTTCTATAAATCATTTGTCATCCTGAATAATTGTTTTTTTTGGCTTGTCGCCAAAAAAAAATGAAGTGGCCTCAAAGTTGAATTTTTCAGAAATGAAATAAACTTGTTTGATTGAATTTTTAAGAACGTGTTAGGCGATGAACAGTACTTTACATTTATTGTACATTTTATTGTGCATTTACGTGTACAATAAAATTTACAAACAACGCTTTGAGGAGCTAGGGAAATCTCAAGAAATATTCAATCGGGATGGCGCTCACAGGCCCATTTTTAACAGTATTTTTGTCACATAGACATAATTGCTATATTTTCTCTTGGAATAAAGAAAGAATGTTGTTTAATGTAAGTATGCTGGCAAACGTTAATGCTAATTTCGAAATATTCGTGTTTGTTTTTCAATAGTCAGGTTTTCTGTTACAGATTACGGTTAGTTTGGACTGCGACGTTTGTAAATGAAACGCGTAGCCTAATTACAGTGTCGGTTGTCATTACAGGCTTCGTTGAACCGATCAGAGGTAATACATTAAACGAGATACAATGGGTCATTCCCATATTTGTAGAAAGATACCAGTATTATCCCAATTAATTTGTATTCATTTAGGAAAACAGCTAGTTCCGTTTTATTTAGGGATGCTGGAATTATCATGTTACTTTTGATTGTATCACGGGATCAAAATGTTACGTGCGTGTTTGCTGTGTTTAAATGAAATATTAAACGAAATATGACGTAGGTTTGAAGTCTGTTACTTCATACATTATAAATATTTTTTGTATATTTTAAATAATTGATGCATAATGCTAGTGTAGTCTGAATAGGAATATTGATGATTAAGATAATTAGTATCTCGAATGTAAGATATGCTTTGCTGTCATAATTTTCTTCTCTGAATTTAATAGTTTCGAGTGTTAAATTCTTTCAAAATGGTTTTGTTAAAAAATATATTTTTGACACTCGTCTGTGGGTTGTATGAATTGTTTGTCGTAAAATTGGACTATCGCAATACGTCCTTAAATGGTGGAGATTATGGCTGCTAGACTCCCATAGTTTATAAGTAATTTACGAAACTTTTCATCCGGGTTTCATGTAGCTGGTGTCATCCATTAATATCGTTATTATTATTGTTATTAGTATTCATTTGATTCTTTTCAGCAACTTGTTATGGGACTTTTTCCCACATTCCTGCCCTTAGAAAGAAGTACCGTCGTAGGGGAAAAAAAGGCTTGACTCTAATCTCCAGATCCGATATTGCGAACCTCATTATCTCACGAACTTGCGAACAGTATGGCATGATACTTTCTGTCCATAATTCAGAGTGCGGTGCGGTAACCCCATTTTATCTGTTTTTTCCTGAAAAGTTTCTTAACTGCCCCTTCAACCGAAATAAGAAAGTGGGATGTTGTCACACCCTGCTGTTTCCAGGAGTGGTATGTTGTCCACTCCATTTCCTGTTTCCAGCAAAATTCAGTAACAGCACGAACATAAAAGTTCAATATTTTTATTTGTACGAAAACAATCAATTATTTTCAATTCAGTGCTTCGTACATTTTCATTAGATCCTTCTTCAGAGTTCGTGCTCTACACACATTTGATTCTGTGTGGCCCTCGATCTCTGAGTATGGTTATGCAGTCTTGGCACTTTTCAATGCCTCTTGCACTTGTGGAGCAAAATCCCACTCTCCGAAGACCTTTTCAATTGTCTAATAACATTCGAGATCCAATTAATTTCCAAGACTTACTTTCTACGTTCACTATAGCCGAGGATCGGTTCGCTATAACGAATCGTCTTAAGCTTATTTGTAATGTAAGTGAAACGGGACCAGTGACTCAAGTTCACTATATCCGAGTTCACTATAACCGGGGTCAACTGTACTATACTATTACTACATTATTACTATTACTATTACTTACTATTACTACTACTATTATACTACTACTACTATTACTACTACTACTACTATTACTACTACTACTATAGGGGTCAATATTACTATTACTATTATTACTATTACTACTACTATTACTACTACTATTATTACTACTACTACTACTATTATTACTACTATTATTACTACTACTATTACTACTACTATTACTACTACTATTACTACTACTATTACTACTACTATTACTGTTAAATCTCAAACTTGGCTGACCTCTTATTTAATGACAATTTATTTAATACGGTCGCCAGCTGTTGAAAACAGCACATTAATAACATTAATTTTCGCTACGTAATATATAGCGAACTGACCATGCATTTGCCTAAGGAGATAATTATGCAAAGCTAACACAAAAGCTTCTAAGCTATCGAAATTCAAAGATTGTCGTCACACTTGAACTTTTCAAATGGACGCCCCAGGTTTTTAATGAAAAGGTATCACAACTTTATAGGATCTCAAATCAGGAGATATAACAATCAAATAACTTTCAATATAACACATTTATTATATAGACAATTTTACATATATTAGTTTTTCCTGATGCGCAGGTTGCAAAGCAGCTGCGGGAAAAACAAAGCAGAATTACAATTTACAAGCAAGAATGAAGGACGGTCGAGGCCGTCTCACATAAACAAAGGCGCGTAAAAATGCGCCGACATACAGAATTAATGATTTCAGTCGACCTCTTGAAAGAACCCACTTTAGGGCGAGGAAGCTGAAAATTGAAACATAAACCTTATGACAGAAAGGTGAACACTAACTTAGTAGCGCATCAACAACATCGCCTAGCACATACAGAAATACTGTCTTATAATCTACCTTTGAATGCCCACTTTAGGACGAGGTAGATAGAAACGTATATAAACAAATTTGCTAAAGAAGCCGTATTTAGGCCTTCTTTTCTCAAATAACATTCGTAATAAACAGAACTACGCATGAGCCATGGAACCAACTTTCGTAGGAGTGCACAATACCAAAATTCTTGGAAATGGATTTCTTACTATACCTTTCGTAACCATACAACATAGGAATGCAGCAAGTTTACGCATAAGCGAGAGTGGGCGGTACATGAGCGCCCGCCCGCTGCTCGCTGAACAAAACTGTTCCTAGACACGAGCGCCGATCAGCGTGCCGCATACAAGGTCAGCACGTGACCCCACCGCTGCGTGCCGGTGACAGCTGTAGCCCAGCCGACCTCTCTGCCGGCTGCGGGCCGTGACGTTGCAACAAGGGCCGCGGTTCGAGCTACCGCACGGGCCAAGCAAACGCCTTTACGTAGTCTCCCGTGTGCCGAATGCGGCAAGCGCCGACTTATACTCAGCGGGAGCACCTTTCCATAAATTGCCAAAAGCGGCCAAGTGCCGTCTTACTTATGGCAGGAACTGCAACATTAACAACATTCATAAGTAAATGCGCAGTGAACATTAGCCGCACCTCCACACCAATCAGAGGTCAGCGTCAAGTCCAAATCAACACATTAAATACATTTATGCACTCAATTTCATTAACACATTGTTTGGTTCAAAGGGAACCAACAAAAAAAAACAACCATGGCTCAGGCTTTACTGACGAAATGAGAAACAATATTATTTTAGTCTTCATACGGAAGGAAAAAATTAAAAAACACTATTTACAACAAATACTATATACAGATTTGATATACATAACGACTCTGAAGGAGCCGGGCTCTATGAGAAGAATTAACAAAGCTACGCCACTGGACGCAGCTGAAATAACAAGAGAATGAGAGCGCTGTGCGCGAAAAACGCACGCTTTATATAGGGTTAGTGAAGGGAAACAGCCATGAAGGGAGGGGTTACAACAGTGGGGAGAATGGATCGATAATTTGGAACCTCTTTGCCAAAGAATACGTAGGGTAGCGCCTGCAGGGTATGCGACCCTCTTGACACCTGTGTGATGCTAGCGAACCCTGTGAGTGTCTGCAAGCACTGTAGGTGCTGCTCAGAATATAGCTTGAAAATATTTCCAATTGACCAGAAAACATCAAATCTGACGCTACAGAGGTGAATGCGGTGTCCAAAAGGTCCTAAATTTGATGTAGCTGCCGGATTTTGATAGCAGAATCCGGTAGGACAAGCGTTCCCTCTTATAATAAATAAAACCTGTTTTGAAATGAGAAAAATTGTTGCATAAAACATGAATTTTTCTCAGATCACACTGAGGCAAAAACTTAGCTGTTACTAACAAAATCTCAGGTTTCAAAACCTTCTCATGGCCATGAGATCACAGTTCAACTGTAAAGTATTACCTTTTAAGAAGTATTAAGGTTAAAAAATATTATTCATATGGTACCATACTAAGCCTAATTATATAAATAAACCTTATAAATAATGGATGTGTTTTCTTCTCAGATGGTCTTCTAGGATGATTGATGGCTTCATTGAAGGCTTCACATCACAAAACACAGTGAACTGTAGGCACTTAAATTTCCAAATTTAACATGCTGGGGAACTGGAGTGCAGAACAGAGTGCTTAACCAAGTCACTGTGGAATGCGCTCACTCAACCTCTATTACAGGAAACTACGCGTAGAGGAGATGGCACTCTACACAGGTTATCGGCGTCCTCAGCGAAGGGGAAGGGCAGATCTTCGGCAAGGTGCGAGTGATTACACCCTGCGAAGTTTTCAGTTGACTATCCGAACTCGATAGTCGCGTCCGGGAAGGATCTCCAGCACTTTCCCCAGAGGCCAGATGAGAGGTGGGAGGTCTTCCACTCTCACAATGACCAGCTGTCCCACCTTTAGGTCCGGGCTGCTGGTGCGCCACTTGGCCCTGGTCTGCAGCAGGTTTAGATATTCAGCACTCCACCGCTTCCAGAACGGGGACCTTTGTGCCTGTTAAGCCTGGAATACATTTAAAGATTTAGTAATGGTAGGCGGGAGGTGGCAGAGCCAAGGTGTTGAGCTGCTTCCCTACAAAAAGTGAGCGGGAGTAAGGGCTTCTGTCAAATCTAAGTCATGGAGCATACAGGTTTTTGAATTAAGTATAACCTCTATTCCTTGTTAATAGAGTGGAACATTTTTCAAGTGGCAAGATTGGCATTTGAATTGATTTTTACAACAAGGACTTGATATATTTGAGCTTTTTTTGTTCGCTTTAATAAGATGATCAACATAAGGGGAATCCGTACATGAATCTAAATCAGAATTAGAATATGGATCTAATCGAACACTGTGCTTAGACGATACACCTTTCCTTTTATAGTTGATGGTTTATGAGAGTTACCCTCCACATTTCGATTAACAAGCTTCCTAGCAGAGCTTCTTCTTGAGTGCTGAATATTACAAAATGAAAACTCGTCACTTTGAATTTTTGGGCTTCTAGATTGAACATTGTGTGCAAGATATTTATTGCAATCTAGTCTATCTTTCAGTTTATCACACATATCTGCACCAAAACTTTTTGGTAATGAGTGCTTTTTATATGTAACCTGGTGAACGGTTCAATCCAAGTTCTTTGAAATTTTGAAGTTGCTGTAACAGGACTTGTTAAATGACTTTGTTGACAAAAGGGTTGATAATTTTCTGGGAGCACTTTGCTGTTCGTCCTTGCAACTCTATTGTGACACCATTTTTCCCATTGCCAGAGTTTTCCTTGAATTCCCAGAACTTCCCGAAGTTACGCTGTTCCGTAACAAAGTTGCAAATATTAGATCGGGCTGAAAACAAGTTTTTCATGGTGCCGGTTACAATGTATCCGAATGCAGTTTCTTTTAATGTCAAGTTCAGGCATTTCGTACGCGGAATTTTTACTTTACGCGATCTTAAGCAATTCCAAAACACGTCGGCGCCTAACAAGATATCAACTGGCGCCGCTACGTGATATTCAGGGTCCGCAAGCTTTACATTCTCAGGGATTTTCAAGTTAGTGAGATCAAGAGTATGAGTGGGAATATCGGTCGTAATATTCTTTACCACGAGCGCATTCAAACTGAAGTTAAATTGCTAACGACGGAGGCCATCGACAAGCGAACTGATTTTAAAGATTTAGAAGCAGTGCCACCGACTCCGGTAATGCAAGTTGAAGTAGTGTTAGCTTGTACCTTCAGTTTCTTCATGGCCGATTCCGTAATCAGAGAATGCGTGCTACCGTTGTCAAGGAGGGCTCTGAACTTAACAAACTTATTTTCCGCGTTCTTCACTGATACGCGAACGGTGGACAGCACGGCTTTCGAAGCAAAATTGTGATTAACGTGCGCGCTGACGGTTTCGCACTCTGCGGCCTCGGAGCATTCGTCTTTCACAACTGCCGTTTGTTCCACATTTATTCTCGGACTAAATTCTCTGTGCAAAAGCGCGTGGTGTTTGCTATTGCATTTATTACACGACCTCGCCGCACAAGTGGCAACGCCATGCCCGGGCCTTAAGCACGTAAAACAAAGTCGGTTTTCTTTGACGAATAAGTATCTATCATAAGTTGACTTTTCAAGAAATAACTTGCACTTTATGAGATTGTGCAAACCTTTGCACAAATTACACTCATCACTATGATCAGAAACAAAATTCTTGCTTCTAGGCATTGGCTTGGGCGTGTCCCTTTCCTTACTCCTTCTATCGGCAGCCACGTTGGCAAGGCACGTGGCCCTAGCCTCCAAGAACGTATATAAGTTTTCAAGAGTTGATACGCGTGTTTGCACTGAATGGGCTTCCCAGTCTCTATGCGTATTTTCGTCTAACTTTGAAGTAATAAGAAAGACTAGGATAGAATCCCAACATTCTACTGGTTCTTTGAGAACTTTGAGAGCACGAACATTACGTTTGAAGTGATCAACTAACTCAAATAAACGACTAGCTGAGTCTTTAGCAGTCATATTATAATTAAATAAAGATGAAAGTAATTTATGCTTGCGGAGCTTAGGGTTTTCGTATCTGTTTTTAAGAATGCGAATTGCTTCGGCATAACTTTCCGCGACATAGGGCAAGCCCGCAATCAGCTTTGCAGCACTACCAGTGAGATAAGATTGTAGAAAGTGCCATTTTTCAATTTCTGGCAGGTCGGGGGAATTATGCACTAAACTTTCGAATAAAGAAAAAATGCTCACTCGGAATCATTGCCGGAAAATGAAGGAATTCTCAGAACAGGTAGGCGCGGCCTAGATGAATGTCGTGAATACACGGGGCGTTGGAAAGGCGGGGGTACCGCGTCGTTTTCCTCATCTGAAGTAAGCACTGGCGTACGCGAGGACGCGGTACTGACAGAAAATGCCTGCCTCGCTTGTTCCAGGCGGAACGGATTTGAATCGCGAATGGGGGTGCTCTGAGCCGGTACGCCGAGACCAGCCGCGGTCGAGGCCATGGGCTCTAAGACCGGCGGGACAACTAAACTCGGTTGCGCCGGGACAGACGGCCTTTCCCGTTTTATATTCCTATGCAACTGCGCGGCTCTGGTTATCAAGGCGAAATACCTATTTTCGAAATCAGTCTTTTTGTTGCCTGGCTCTCCCTCACAAAGCACGCATCTAATTTTGCTGAACTACGCTGTACTTCTCAAAATCAGATTCTAGTTTCTGAATCCTGTGCGGATTTCGTGTACATTACCGCCTATGTTGAGAAAATTTTCAAAGGTGGTGAGACGTCCTTATAATAGCTCCTCTTTCTCCGCAACTGGTCGATGCGAGTTAGGCGAGCCTGCAAAGCTTCTTCGTCTCGAGTTTCCACAATTTCCTCGACAGGGGGTCCGGGGTTAGACATGCTGTAAATTTATGAACTGAAGAAAATAACAAAGAAAAAGCGTTACAAAAGTAACCCAGAAGACAAATAAATTCAAAGACAAACACGAGGTGAACTCGTGAAACCGTTACAACGTGGAACAAAATCAGCTGTAAATAAATTAAACTTTAAGCTGAAAGAAAAATACAAATTAGTAATACAAGTTATTGATTGTCATAAAGTTGGGTCCTTGTGTCCTGTCACGGTCGCCAGTTTTGTGTTAATCTCAAACTTGGCTGACCTCTATTTAATGACAATTTATTTAATACGGTCGCCAGCTGTTGAAAACAGCACATTAATAACATTAATTTTCGCTACGTAATATATAGCGAACTGACCATGCATTTGCCTAAGGAGATAATTATGCAAAGCTAACACAAAAGCTTCTAAGCTATCGAAATTCAAAAGATTGTCGTCACACTTGAACTTTTCAAATGGACGCCCCAGGTTTTTAATGAAAAGGTATCACAACTTATAGGATCTCAAATCAGGAGATATAACAATCAAATAACTTTCAATATAACACATTTATTATATAGACAATTTTACATATATTAGTTTTTCCTGATGCGCAGGTTGCAAAGCAGCTGCAGGAAAAAAAAAGCAGAATTACAATTTACAAGCAAGAATGAAGGACGGTCGAGGCCGTCTCACATAAACAAAGGCGCGTAAAAATGCGCCGACATACAGAATTAATGATTTCAGTCGACCTCTTGAAAGAACCCACTTTAGGGCGAGGAAGCTGAAAATTGAAACATAAACCTTATGACAGAAAGGTGAACACTAACTTAGTAGCGCATCAACAACATCGCGCTAGCACATACAGAAATACTGTCTTATAATCTACCTTTGAATGCCCACTTTAGGACGAGGTAAACATAGTAACATTCGTAATAAACAGAACTACGCATGAGCCATGGAACCAACTTTTTGTAGGAGTGCACAATACCAAAATTCTTGGAAATGGATTTCTTACTATACCTTTCGTAACCATACAACATAGGAATGCAGCAAGTTTACGCATAAGCGAGAGTGGGCGGTACATGAGCGCCCGCCCGCTGCTCGCTGAACAAAACTGTTCCTAGACACGAGCGCCGATCAGCGTGCCGCATACAAGGTCAGCACGTGACCCCACCGCTGCGTGCCGGTGACAGCTGTAGCCCAGCCGACCTCTCTGCCGGCTGCGGGGCCGTGACGTTGCAACAAGGGCCGCGGTTCGAGCTACCGCACGGGCCAAGCAAACGCCTTTACGTAGTCTCCGTGTGCCGAATGCGGCCAAGCGCCGACTTATACTCAGCGGGAGCACCTTTCCATAAATTGCCAAAAGCGGCCAAGTGCCGTCTTACTTATGGCAGGAACTGCAACATTAACAACATTCATAAGTAAATGCGCAGTGAACATTAGCCGCACCTCCACACCAATCAGAGGTCAGCGACATACATAAACATAACATTTGTAGTGAACGAGCTGCAAACAACATAAACATTAGTAAATCATTAACATTTCAAAGTAAAAGTTCCATTTCCAAGTCCAAATCAACACATTAAATACATTTATGCACTCAATTTCATTAACATTGTTTGGTTCAAAGGGGAAACCCAAAAAAAAACAACAACCATGGCTCAGGCTTTACTGACGAAATGAGAAACAATATTATTTTAGTCTTCATAATTTGATCTGATCTATTGTAAGTAAACTAACATACTATCTCGGCAAGGAAAAAAATTAAAAAACACTATTTACAACAAATACTATATACAGATTTGATATACATAACGACTCTGAAGGAGCCGGGCTCTATGAGAAGAATTAACAAAGCTACGCCACTGGACGCAGCTGAAATAACAAGAGAATGAGAGCGCTGTGCGCGAAAAACGCACGCTTTATATAGGGGTTAGTGAAGGGGAAACAGCCATGAAGGGAGGGGGTTACAACAGTGGGGAGAATGGATCGATAATTTGGAACCTCTTTGCCAAAGAATACGTAAGGGTAGCGCCTGCAGGTGATGCGACCCTCTTGACACCTGTGTGATGCTAGCGAACCCTTGAGTGTCTGCAAAGCACTGTAGGTGCTGCTCAGAATATAGCTTGAAAATATTTCAAATTGACCAGAAAACATCAAATCTGAAGCTACAGAGGTGAATGAGGTGTCAAAAAAGTCCTAAATTTGATGTAGATGCCGGATTTTGATAGAAGAATCCGGTAGGACAAGCGGTTCTCTTATAATAAACAAAACCTGTTTTGAAATGAGAAAAAATTGTTGCATAAAACATGAATTTTTTCTCAGATCACACTGAGGCAAAAACTTAGCTGTTACTAACAAAATCTCAGGTTTTCAAAACCTTCTCATGGCCATGAGATCACAGTTCAACTGTAAAGTATTACCTTTTAAGAAGTATTAAGGTTAAAAAATATTATTCATATGGTACCATACTAAGCCTAATTATATAAATAAACCTTATAAATAATGGATGTGTTTTCTTCTCAGATGGTCTCTAGGATGATTGATGGCTTCATTGAAGGCTTCACATCACAAAACACAGTGAACTGTAGGCACTTAAATTTCCAAATTTAACAATTACTACTACTATTACTACTACTATTACTACTACTATTACTACTACTATTACTACTACTATTACTACTACTATTACTACTACTATTATTACTACTATTACATTATTACTACTATTACTATTATTACTACTATTACTATTATTACTACTATTACTATTATTACTACTATTATTATTATTACTACTATTACTATTATTACTACTATTACTATTATTACTACTATTACTATTATTACTATTATTATTACTATTATTATTACTATTATTATTATTATTATTATTCCTACATTTGTGCCCTTATTTTTTTCAGGAAGTGAACGAAGGAGGAAGATGAGGCCTACAGCAGGGAGGTGCAAGGCAACGCCCCCGCCATGGAACAAGATGGCGCTGCTACTAATCACAGGTGAGTCACGAATCCACTCAGCTGTCCTTTCTGGGTAATATTGTCACGTGATGAACTTCGAAGAAACAAATTGGAGGCTTTGTGTAAAGAAAGCAACCATAGGCCCATCGTTTTTATCTAATGACTTTTTAAGATTGACAATTCTTTTCCTGTGTATTGCTACTCAGTAGTTTGAAATTATTTACCGAAGACCTAGATACAATTTTTGAAAAAGACTACAAATAGGGGAGAAAGATCAAAATAAAATAAATTCCTGGAAATGGTATTAATGTCTTTTTTTTAAAGAGGTCTGATTCATTTAATATTTATAACGAAATTACAAAGAGCTTAAAGGTGAAATGAGGATGTTAGTCTACTAGCAAAAATATTCATCTGATAAGATAACGCAAGGTCAGCTTTGTAATGAAAGTTAAAACTGTGTTAGTACTTATTTGGAGTAGATTTCGTAGATTTTATTGATAATTTTATACAGTTTGTTAGAAGTATCTAGGTGTAGAAAATTGTATCCGAGAGTAATGCATTAAACCTAATGTTAATAGTAGTGCCACTTGCATATGAACTATTCTGGTGTTTATTATCGATTTCAACACGTGAAAAAAAAAGCATGGACAGTAATTCTTCAGTCGCGGATGTGTTAATAACATATGTTAGATATCGAATTATGTGCTGTTTTACCGAAGAATTTCGCCCCAGATGCATTAGAACATGAGAAGGGAACTGAAATTACGTCTTTAAAGTCATCTGAAACTGTGCGAATGAGAGTTGAATAAGTTTTCCTCCTGACCCCAAAAAACCAGCCTTTTTTAAACACGAAAAAATTGAAAATATTTTTTTAAATTTATTTATTTATTTATTTATTATAGTCGCATCAACAAGGTTTTTAGCGACTTTTCAGTATCTTACATATTCAGTATTTAATTTTACATTATATATACACTACAATGTTTACAATATAGAGGAACTATTTTAATATCATGGCACCGTATCATGGGTGATATGATAATAGGCTCTGGAAGTTACTTATACCATAAATATTATTGAAATATTTCAATGATTTTTAAATTATTTCAAATAAAGTAACAACACTTATAATTTTGTGTGTCAAGATATTATTTTAATATTACAAAAGACGCATTTAAATCAGGTCGAAAGACATGACAAGTACAAAATAAAGTAAAGACTATAAAATACAAACTTCATTTGCTAATATTGTCAACTCATGTTTCATCACCAAAAAACACCAACAATTGCAAAGATAACCAATACAAAATAAACTTAGGTAAAATTCGAACTAGTTTTGCAACAGGTTACACATTTATTACTTTATTACCCAAACCCAACAATATTAACAAACATTTATGTTATCGGTTATCAGTTTGTTATTTTGAAATCTTAAAATGGGAGGGAGGGAGTTCTTGGATGCATCATATATGTTCTTGGTAGTGCTGAATGAATTTTAATTTGACTATTCGAATGATGAAAATCAGTATTTTATACGAACTAAATCTAAAAACTAATACTTCTCAATAAAACTCCCAAATCCCAAAATACTCACTGGGTCGTTTTTTTAAACCTGTTTTCCCACCGCTGCTGGTGCGAATCGTACGATTTCTTTTGGTGCGTCCCGCACACAAATCTACCGCTATCGTGTGAGCCAGCCCTTTCCCCGCTTTCGTCCTAGTGTTTTTACTGCTTCCATTTACCTGGTATCGTCTTTGGTCGTCGTAGTAGGTAATCCCGTTTTCACTGTTTGCATCTGATAACAAAAGCGCGCTTGCCGAGGTAATTTATATCCTGCTGTGAAATTACCCCGTAATACCTGTAGTTTACTGCCGACCATTGAACTATTCGCCGTTGTTCTGCTTTTCGTACGTACGAGAATGTGTGTTGTAATGTTGGTGAGTTGACAAAAAACGCAGGTGTCAGCCTGTTGACGTGAGAAAAAAATGCAGTCCCGTTAGCCTATGGTTGAAAAGTAAACGTGTCAAATTGCATCCACTGTAAACGTCTCGCGTGCGTGCGTGCGTGCGTGCGTGCGTGCGTGCGTGCGCGCGCGCGCGCGCGTGTGTGTGTGTGTGTGTGTGTGTGTGTGTGTGTGTTCGTGTGTTCGTGTTCTTACGCTATCCTATGTGGTCGATGCATATAAATAATTTTTATGAGTTCATGTGTAATGTTTATAAATGTATTGAAACAAACTGCCTGATTTTATTTTTCAATTTAATATTTCCTCTGCCCTTCTAACATTATTAAATATAAATTCAACGTAACCCGTTCCAAATTTATATAAGATAGGGCGCCAGGAAAAGATTACGTTAATTCAATTATTAAAATTAATCTTCAACTGCTATTTCATTAAATTATATCCGGCTAACTGCGTCGATGGGTATTATAAGAAATAATCGCTATTGACTACTAATAGCCGATTATTCGATCTGCCATCTGTACAGAGTGGCCGAGGAATCTGAAAAGCAAATATACATTTCTAGCTACTCATTTGCTGAAATTGGCTAAATGAAAATCATCTTTTCTATTCTCAGAAATTTATAAGTTTATTCAATGTTCATTGGTAACAATACGAATTTCGGTCATGACCAGTCTCAAACCTTATATTGCAGTACCCGTCTTCGCGCGCTCTTGACTGATGTCGCCACGTAGAACCATTGTCAATTTTTCCCGGTGTCGATGGCAATACAAGGTCCCACATATTGGTATGTCACAGTATGTTTTTGTAAGTGTTATGTGTATGTACTGCTTACTTAAATAATGTAAATTATGTTCGTGGTTAGATTAAGTAGGATGTAAGACAAAGTAGATTTGATTAGTTTGTTTCTAGTTTTAGGCTCGGACTTTTAGGTTCTAAAAACGGGACAATATCTATTATGTCCTTAAAAAGGAAAAAAAACTGTATTAAAACAAAGAAAATATTTATTATGTAGGTGAAAACCAGAAAGTGTTAGCATATAATTTCGAATAATTTCTACTGGAAATTATTTCTGTGCGCATCAAATGGAGGAAATACTTTACGTATTAGCAGACGTCGCATATGGAAGGTGTGATGCTCTATCATGTGTTGGATTGCAAACAATTAAAGTCCCTGATTATTTCCATCAAGACATGGAAGAAGTAATGTGTCGTATTTTATTTGGTAGTTTAGACGAGATAGTTCGCGTTATCGTTTTTAACTGTATTATAAGTTAAATTAACATTTACTATGGCCAAAAAACATCAATTGATCATATTACATTAAGTGGCATATTTTTACTTATAGGGAACACTGTACTATCACTAACAAAGTGATGTGTAAGTACTGTGGAAACGAATTAAAAGGTTGTGTTCCAGAAAATTATTTAAGAGATTTAGAAATTATTTGAATTTCAATTAATTCATTTTAATAATTGTTTATTTACATAACGGCGATATGAGATACATTAAGAATCTTTTGGGAATTAGTGAAATAGTTCATTCAGTGGTAGTAATAATAAAAAATAAAATGTAAGTTAAATTTGTGTCTTTAAACGGTTCATATCTAAAGGTCAGCAGCCTTTAACCTACGGGTCACCAGTTGACACATTTGAGAATTTATGTGGCTCACTCGAGTTGAAAAAAGAGCGTTGATGAGTAATGTTCATAAATTAATTAAGTATAACTTGGCGTTTATGTGTGTTTTAGTATCTAATGATAACAATAATAATGAAAATAATAATAAATTTTAAGTTTAAGTTTAGAGTTTGAAAACAATTTGTAATTGAATCTGCTGGAGGAGAAACGCAACAAGTCAAAAATGCAATTTTTTTTCTTATGTTGGGAAGTTGCTCTTTAAGGCAAGGCAAATTGTTTTGTGAAGAAGGTAATCACGTCATGACGGTGTTTAGATTATCATTAGTGAATTCACACTGAAAAATTGGACAGGATAGTGGAACATGTGAGAGTATTATTTAATGTTTCCTTCCTCCTGAAAAGTGGCAAGAAATGACTTGTTCCCTTTCTCCTCTACACGATTCAATTATGTCCTCAGTAACATTTATCTTGATATACACTAAAATTTAAAAAAAACAAACAAAAAAAACCGAAAAATATCATTGACCATAAACGGCTTCTGAATAATAAAACGTTTTATATGTGATAATTTTCTTAAAATCATTTCTCAAATAATTTTATAGCAAGAATATTCTCGACAATTCCTACTTTTAATATTTTCCATATCTTGCGATTTCTTGAAACTAATCACATTACGAAACACTGTCAGTCCTTGCAATGTCTACATACAACTCAAACAATTCTCACCTCCTCCAGAGTGAAATGTGGTTGAAGGTCCCTCCTTTATCGACCAAGAGAAGAACGTAATCAAGAGATCTTACTAGAATGTTATGAAATACAAATAGATCTCTGCGCTCCTGCCTTGAACTAAAAGTTCACCGCCCTTGTAAATCTGCTCTGATAACAATGGTATGTCACCTTGTGTACGTACAAAAGTGTGCGAAGAGGGATTCTGCTTCATGTTAAAGTGTTGACGTGACGAGGAAATATGCCAAGCACGTGTTTAGCGTCTGCCGTGCTTGTCTAAGTTGTACATCAGTTCGTTTTACATACTGTTTGTTTGTCAAGAGCGTTGTA
This sequence comes from Teleogryllus oceanicus, assembly GCA_964035755.1. Lineage (NCBI taxonomy): Eukaryota > Metazoa > Arthropoda > Insecta > Orthoptera > Gryllidae > Teleogryllus > Teleogryllus oceanicus. Next base: position 55,900,911 of record CAXIVR010000013.1, read on the forward strand.
GTTACAGGTTGTTGCGTCAAAGAGGATTATGTAAAATACCATTTACAATTAAAATTTAAAATTGTTGTAAATTAGAAGAAACAAATAGATGGCTTAATTAGTGCATATTTGAGTTATTCCAGAAAGCATACTGGATAATGATGATTTATTATGGGTTCTGTAGGTAATATGGAGTCAAAGCACTTCTGATGAACTTTCAGAGAGATAATATATACCATTGATGTGTGTAAAGAACAACTTCCATCTTAACAATCTTTCAGTGAAACGAAATAATTGATGTATTCTCTAAACAAAAATAAGTCAGTTTATTTCATGATATGGGGTTAAATATCTCTTGCGGAGTAATACAATTTTATTCAAATTTTATTATTTTAAATTAATAGTTGTACTTATTTAAATTTACATTCTTTTACCTTCTTAGATTTTGCATTATTACCTATTTATGTTTTGTTCCAATTTTTATCTTTCCTCAGAACGATTGATGCATAAAATTATTTATATTTGATGCTTTCATATTAGGGAATTATTTTTCTGGCAAGAATATTCAGAGAACCAAATAAATTGCGAAAGGGAACATTTTAATTCTGAAGAGCCCTTTCGTTTTTACGCAATGTGAGTGCTACGTCACGTAAACATAAAGGTATTTGCTGATTGAAATGGGTGTGAACAAACCGAATAAACACATTCAGGAACGTTATTTAAAATTCGTTTCACAGTATTTTTATTGAAATAAATGCATCACATTCAACATAACCTAAAGACCACATCAAACGTGAACATTGTCGCTCGCGGCTGTTGACTCAAGTAATGGGGCGGACGCTGAGGGGCGACAGCGCGTCCTACCGCCCATGCGACGACACACACACACACTGCACCTCGCGTCGCCCGAGAGACAGCGCTGGACGCTTAGCCGACTCGTAATGGAAGCGGGAAAGAGCGTTTGCATTTTATTTACTTATTTTTGTGTTTATTATTATTTTTTAATTTATTGTTTATTATTATTATTATTAATACAGAAATTTTTTTTCGCAATAATTGAAAACATAAAAAGTATTTCTTTTTTAATAATTATCTCATTTTCTACTGTTCCATTATTTCTTTATATTGACTTCGACGCGGAGCTCGATGTACACTGCATAACTTAACTGGATAGGGAGGATCGTGGTTACGAGAGAAATATGAAAACAGTTCAATAATTCTACATGTTCTCTAATGGAGGAAATTTCAAAGGTAAGTTTGGGACGGAAATATGAAAAGACAAACTGGGTTAAGTTACCTTTTAGTTAATTAGAAAATAAGTAAATCGGAATTTAAAAAATAGTTAAAAATTAAAATCATGTACAGTCGATTCCAGCTATAGTGAATTCGGATATAGTGAACTTAAGTTACTGGTCCCGTTTCACTTACATTACAAATAAATATTAGAACATTCGGTTATAATGGACCTGAACCTTGGTTATAGTAAACGTTGGAAATATGTCCTGGAAATTAATTCCTTCCGGGAAAATAATATATTGCCTCACTGCCACAAAGTGCAACACTAGGGAGCTTCAAAAAAAATCGTCTGACAAAGGTCATAATCGAAGAAGTCTCCCCAGAGGTTAAGGTAGCGAAGCGGGAATGTGCACCTTACTGATGAAAGTCTTGTCCTGCGTGAGCTGCAACGGGCAACGGCGACGCACGAATTCTTGCTTCAGTTTCAGTCTTGATGTTACTTGGTATTCCGATAAATCCATTGATACACATAACTTTAAATAAAATACCTACCTATTATTCTGTCATTGATGCATTGCATTGAGTACAAAACCTTTTCAATAATTTTAAATTTCAAATATTGGTGCGCATTAGATTGGGTAAATACTGTAATATCCTTGATAATTTTGTGAGTGTGTATTTTGTTTAACGTCTGAAATTATAGTTTTACGCTCATCTAATGCGCACCCCTTTTCATCAAATGTACTGAAATCGTGATGCGATAGTCCGTTAGATTCAGTGCTCATCCGTTCCGTAGAACAGCAGTAACTTTTTTTCCCCGTTTATTACGTCATAATGGATTATGCATTAGTCCCAATAATGTTGTGCATGTTATAGAACGATTTTCCTATGGATGAGCCAAAGTGACAGTTCGCGAAAACAAGTGAACATCACATTATTTCAGAAGTATCCCTCCGCCGCGACAGCTCTTCGTAAAGTGTTAGGTTATAGCTCTATAAAAATTTCCCCTATGCAGAAATCATAGTTTCGCGAGGTACATGCACGTACGCAAGTCCGAAATATTTAGATTTAATTACATATTAGAAAATCTCTTAACATGCTCTCACAATCAGTAAAATAAAATTGCCACGAATGTAAATGAAATCTCTCAGTTACAGCTCTCACACAACAGCACAATGAGGAAACAGTTAACCAGTAGCATCTCGGTTTTAAAATAAACATAATATTTATCACAAAAAAAGTAAATTCAATGTAATGTTTATAGAAAAAATTTCTGCAGAAGGCACATTACTGCACTTCCTAGTATCCATTATTTCTCGCAGCCTATATATTTTGTCGGACAAGGACACCAAAAAAGGAAGTGGGAAGCCATTTACAAGTTAGCCAACTGCCAACGAACAGATGCAGGATGGGAGTCTAATGGGCCTGAGGCACAACAGCCCAGAACCTTCAGTTATGTTGCCAGCACTAGCTGTCACTTTGGCTCATCCTTAGGAAAATCGTTCTATACCTCCAGGAGGGTGATAGTTTTCCTGCTCTATTGGAGCAATAGAAAGGGGCCAACCAAACCCCTAGGCTTGGGATTCTCCCATCAGGTATCTCCCCCAAGCGGGGCAGCCGCCTCATACGGAGCTGTAAGCTCCTGGCTCGTTACCCGACATATGCGTGTGTAAATGTGTGTGTGTGTGTGTGTGTGTGTGTTTTTATAATGGAGGACCAGGAGGGGCTCAGGGCATCAGCGGCATCACTGCAGTGCCTCTAACCGGGAGTCCTAGGTTCGAGGTTCCGACGATGGCAGAATTTTCGACACCAGCTAGAGAGTTAGGTCAAATTCAGTCGCCGCCTGGAGGAGAATTCTGGCGGCCGCCTGGTCCTGATCGGTAGTTTCCGTGGCTTCCCCAATCAACACCGGACGATTGGGTGGTGTCTCGCTGGTGCGAAATACCTGGCTGAAACCCCCGCTAGCCGTCGGTAGGTCAGGCCGGATCTCACCATCCAGTGGGCGAATATCACCAACATCTTCTGACAAAAACATGCACTACACTTACGGGACTAGTGACCATAGCAGTTGACGCGCCCAGAATCACTAACAATGAATCAATCAATCAAGAAGAGATGGGACAAGAATGGGGAAGGAATGATCGCGCGCGACATGTGGCATTTTGTTACGGTACCTTTCCCGACATTGGCCTGGTATTAGGGGTTTGTGTACGCCATGGCGGACAACAATATCGATCTTCCGCGCATGCGTAGTTCAATTTTCGCATCACTTTGGTGCGTCTGCGCATGTGCAGAAGATCGATAGTGTTGTCCGCTATGGCATGCACAAACTCTTTATTGACAGGAAATCTCGGAAAACTATAGACCATAACATCCTGCCATTAAATTAAAATTTGCAATACTTTTCTGTCAGACGGTGGTTGTATTCAAGTAACTAGTACGTAGCTAATGCTGAAATGCATCCTCGTCGGATCATAAAACCTAGAACCTCGCGGTAAAAGATGTTGCAGAGGCAGAGATGTTGCCGTTGAGCAATCGCAAATTTTTAATGATTTCGTTGTGTTTACTCATTTATACAAGGTTTTTCCATTATCAACTCTTGGATTGTATTATTTAAACAGCAGAGGTAATTTATACGCGTGGTTCATTGTAAGAGGAAAGTCGTGTTGATCACTGGAATGCTTTAGAATTGAAACGTTACGATTTGAAGGTAGAATAATATTTCATTCGACGGAAGAAACAATCGCATTCAGTATCGACTACGCGAATGAGCTTTGCAAAGTGTTTATTTTTCGATGTGAGGGACCTTCAGCTGCAATGAGAAACTTTAGTGTGTTGGAAGTATAGAAATGCTGCTGCCTTACTTGCCCTGAATGGACGAAACAAAAGTCTAATTTCCTGTTAAAACCTGTTAAAGTTGTTACTGAAATCATGCCGTTTCGTTAAAACACGGACATCCTTTTTCAAATAAAGAAAGACTTACCAACATCCTCTGTGATTGACCTAGTAATACTTGCTGTGGTGTATTTGGATGTATAAAACACGTGAATGATGTTCATAAAATTAAAAAAAGAGATTACTTTACAAGGAGTTCATAGAAAACATATCACCAGATTTAACGTTTTAGAGGATTGTTATTGTTTCGTTAAATTAACCTTTAAGTAATTAAATAAGACTCATAACTCAAACTATCCTTACCCTTGTATCCACGTACATAAATAAAACACTTAGACCAAAATGGACGAACTCTTTAAAATTTTTCTCCAAATACGTCATCGCGATTTTAATTTGTCATAGACATCAAATTTACTTATTCACCTTCCATGGCTCTATGGTGATATTTTCCATGGTTTTGGAACAGCGCCGTATTATGATTATTTTCTCAACAATTTCGATTTTTAAATATGTAAAATATCGCGATAACTATATTAATGACACAAATATGACTAGCTGGACGAAGTTTCATTTATAATTTACATGCATGTATATAATCGCATCATTTATTATTATTATTATTATTTTTTTAATTTGTATTATTATTAATGTTTTGTTGGTTTACGCTGTATGGTGTCCGACGCAAACTGAAAATATGAGAACAGTATGACAAAATGGAAACTAATTTAGGCACCGTGCATCTCTTAATAAATTACCATAACGTTGCCTTAAAATAAATTTAACTGACGTTGCACTTTCTTCTACGCACAAAGCAAATATTCACCAAACGTATTTAAAATATCCTCCAAATGTTTGAATCGTGATCTTATACGCGCACGTTTTCTTGAGCCCCGGAATACCTACCCCCACTCCTTTGCCACCATTAGTTGAATTAAGAGTGAATGGTAAAACGAGCGTTGTAAACAAATGTTCGCTCCCTTGTAAAATAAACTATTTTGCATCTAAAAACGAACTACAAATTAATATCAGTTTCCTTTTGTGAAAATAAGCAAACTCCCCACTGCTCTCGCAACTGGCGAAGTGACGGCTCAAGAAAACGTTCGCGGATAATACTCGCTCCGTCCATTAATGCGTCGACTATTTTCGCATTGACTTCATCGGTCTCGTTGAATCTCTCGTTGAATCGCAGTAAATGGATCTCCCCCTCCAACCCATTCAGCAACAACAAAGACTAAACCCCTTGCGCACAGCCATTAAACGACACAGACATTTCGGCGAAAATCCTTGGCGCGGTGCGGAGAAATCGAGCACGATGTATCAATCTCTTCGTGTGTTGCCCTTTGGTTTCAAAAGTGAAGTACTTCCATTAGCAACAAGCGGATATTAATATGTTTCTGACAGGGTAGTCTTTCCATCTCACTAAGCTTGTTTTGATTTGGGAATCGACTACTCTCATCTCCTACTCTGCCTTGTCACATCTTGTATTGTGTCTTCTCACCTCTTCTGTGTTCTCATCTCTTTGTGTTTCTCCTCTCCTCCTCTTGTGTGTTCTCCTCTCCTCGTCTTGTGTGTTCTCCTCTCCTCGTCTTGTGTGTTCTCCTCTCCTCCTCTTGTGTGTTCTGCTCTCCTCCTCTTGTGTGTTTCTGCTCTCCTCCTCTTGTGTGTTCTGCTCTCCTCCTCTTGTGTGTTCTGCTCTCCCTCCTCTTGTGTGCTCTCCTTTCCTCCTCTTGCGTGTTCTCCTCTCCCTTGTGTGTTCTGCTCTCCTCCTCTTGTGAGTTGTGCTCTCCTTTCCTCCTCTTGTGTGCTCCCCTTTCCTCCTCTTGCGTGTTCTCCTCTCCCTTTCTACCATATCATCTTCTCTTGTCTTGACTTGTCTTTATGTCTTCTAAGACTTGACTCACCCCCTCCTTTCTCTCTGTGCGTTCTTCTCTCGTTTCTTCTTGAACATCTTCCCTCTTTGCGATACCACGGGACGTCGGGTCGTCTCAGGCCTCTTGGAATATCGATAATTCGAACTCGATGAGATGCCCAAGAAAGATTTGTTTCTGTCCTTGGGCTACGAGTTCTTAATGACAGGGTTGTTTTTCTGCAAAGTGCTCCGGAAGAGAGGAAAAAATGGGGGTTGTGTTTGAGGGGAAAGGGGTGAGTTAAGATGAATTGGAGGAAAGGGTGGAGCTGAAACAACGGTCAGGCACTGGATAATGTGTATGCGGAATTAGCTGCAGTTTTAACCGGTGGCGGTTTCGGAAAAATAAAGTTGCATAATGACCGTTATTAATATTTTTTGTTGGGGGCAAGCGGCATTTGGAGTTGTGCGTAAAACTGATCATGCAGATCTAAAAATGTAAAATTTTTAACCAAATAATGCCATATCATATCGAAAGCATGCGTTAATGTTAATCTTATGAATTAATATTTATGTTCTATGTTTTAAATTCATTATTTTGAAAATAAATTGAATTTCCGTATTTATGTTGAGGTTTGTATGACCTTAAGGGGTGAATTTTTTTATTTTGTAGGCGAGATTATTTAAATATTCATTGCACATCTGCTGTGAAAATGCGGTCCATTTCCCATGCACCAACAACCCGTTAGGGATGTGCGATACAAGATAGATTAATGTAAATGAGCTGTCAGTCTGGCAGCTAGAACATGCCTGGGGCTGTGTTCGATATGTCGTAGGTTTGAATCTGTGATGAGCTTCGATGTTCCTCGAGGTGTCTCCTGTATGTCTTATGCGTCAGAGAACATAACGTTGTGCCGGCGCGCTGACTAGGGGCACAGCGTATGCGCTTCTGACCAGAGACAGTGTTTGGAGTGGCTTCAACTGGAGGAAGATCTGTTAATAAGTCCTCTTTCCTCTTCCATTCTCCCCTCTTCTATTTCGTTTTCTTTCCTCTTCTCTCCTCTCGCTTTCTTTCCTCTTCTCTCCTCTCGCTTTCTTTCCTCTTCGCTTCTCTCCTCTCTTTTCTTTCCTCTTCTCTCCTCTCGTTTTCTTTCCGCTTCTCTCCTCTCGCTTTCTTTCCGCTTCGCTTCTCTCCTCTTCTCTTCTCTCCTCTTCTCTTCTCTCCTCTCTGTTTCTTTGCTCTTCTCTTCTCTCCTCTACTCTACTCTGTTTCTTTGCTCTTGTCTTCTCTTCTCTCCTCTACTCTACTCGCTGTTCCTTTGCTCTTCTCTTCTCTTCTCTACTCTACTCTCTGTTTCTTTGCTCTTCTTTCCTTTCCTCTCCTCTCCTTTTCTCTCCTCTTCATATATCATTTCCCTCACCTATCCATGTTTCATTTTCATTTTCCTCTACTTTCCCACCGTTTCTTTCCGTTCTTCTCCCCAACGTCTTTTCCACCTATTCTCGCCGCTATCACATTCACAACTCCTCCCCCCTACTCCTTGTAGCGCGGTCATGCAGAATGCGCCAGCTTCTTCACTGCAGCCTTGATTGCATCGCGGCAGTGATGGGAGAATCTGAAATCGCCTCTTCTGAAAAGTCGATATTTATCCAACTGCGCACTCTCGCGAACGGAGTCTAAACATATCAGTAATTCGATCTGCGTAGAATGCGTAGGGGGAGAGCACAGATCTCGACGAAAGGTCTGCTCCCAGATTGTTTTCTTCCCCCTTCGACTGGAGGAAAGGAGGAAAAAGAGACAGTTAAGGGTTGAGAAAGGATGGTTTTGCCTCGTTTAAAGTATTTTAAGGTTTGCGTTGGGAAAATAATAGTAATAAAGGAAACCAAACGCAAAACCACTCCTGATTCAATCTTAGAACGCTGCATTGGTGAAACATGTATACGTAATTCAGTCTTGGCTGCTGTATTTTTTCCCTGACTTTGACTTTCCAGGCAGCACAAACTCCCGATTTGGTGTTGGAAGGCAGAACTAAAAAATCAGTAAAAATAGGGATCGCTGAATAGAAATAATGCCATTCCTAAACCAATGCTATATCAGTATCTGAGGTAAGTAAGTGAGTAAGTGAGAAAGTGAGAGAAACTTCTCCACTGTATTTTTTGACGATTCCCGTAAATAATAAAACAACGACAAATCACAGTCTTTATGTTATTCTATTTGCGAAAAATAGTACACGCAACTGTTGTACACACTGCTATTGTAATTCTGAGCTTATACCTACAAGCAACACTTATGTATTTTTTCATCTTAATCGCGTTAGCCTATTACAGTGAACACTCGTTAGCACAGATTCTTAACACGAATGTCACCGTAACACGTAAAAAATTCGGTCCCGCAAGGGGTTATGATTAGTACGGACATTTATAATACTTGGATAACACGAATTTTTAAAACAATCTCCAAATATTTCGATCCCTTGGAATTCGTGTTAATGAGGTTTTACGCATTTGTATTTTCCATCACTCGTGCATGAAACATGAACTTACGTACACTGTCTATTGATTCGAAAAGCTTTCTTCAGGTGGCCCGCATAAGAATGTTCAAGAATATATAATTGTAAATTTCCATGATTTGTGCTATAAATTAATGTACCAACTTATTACTCAAGTGTCTGTGGCGTACTAATTTCAAAATGTCAGGCTCATCTCCTATCTTTGCCCCGTTCGTTAACATTTCATGCGTACTATATAGGCTCATTTTCTATACTAGTGAAGTAAATAACTATTTGTTCGTGTGAGCAGTAATGGGCGCTAATTTATTTATAGAACTTGCCCATAAAAAATAAACAACGCGAGCAGGCTAAATTAATGATTGAAAGGAATTGTTAATGTATTCTTGAAGTCACTGATACACAACACTTATATAAAATCAGCTTCAGTACTTAATTTGCTATTAAAAATAATCATCGTATCCCAATCATAAAAACCTTTAAACGGTCGTGTTGCTTTGAGTTTCTACGTGTTTAGCTTAAGATGTGTTTATATCACTCTTAGAAGTAAGATGGGCACCTTTCCATAATGTTAACGAATGATTGTTAACTGAATAATAAAAGTTTTAAGTCAACTATGTGATGAAAGCTTTGTTATCACTATGTGAAATATTCTGTTTTTCCATTCCTCTCTCTGTATTCGTTGTGCTACCACAACTTTCACCGTGAGTTAAAATTTTTGTTTCTGTAGTAAAAAATAGCACAACGTACTTCAGTTATCTGATACAGCTCTGGATTTTAGGTGGGTGTTTCACCATCAGATTCCAGTTTCAGTAGAGTCTCAGTTGCGTGTACATGTTTTGAATTGGATAAATTACGGAAGAACGAGGTATTCAGTTTGTTTACGACGACGTAAAACATTTAAATTTATTTTCAATATTCTGAACGTGGTGGTGATTACAAAAGGAACGGATTTTGATAGGCTTTTGTTGATCAATTTCATTGGTAGTGATTGCTTTACTATATAACAAAATCGCGATAAAGAGTTAGAGACAAAAAAAAAAAAAAAATCATGGAAATATTTCGCACTTAGTTACAAACAGGGAAAGCGAAAGGGACATTTAAATGTATTGTGGGAGCTTGAATATCACTACTCTGCTGAGCTGTTTCTATTAGTTTATTAACATGTAAGTTCCCAATTTTTGTGAATGCTCAGGTTTTCTATTTTATGTTTGCCTCAGTTAAAATATTTGTGTACACTGATTTTGTAATGGTTGAATGCAGTTTCACCGGGCAATAGTTTTATCTGTTCTGGGTTTCTTCGTTGTGGTTTTTTTGTAGTTTTACTTCTAATTGATTCTATTTCTGAGATGTGTCCGGTATTGAACGGATTGGTGAGTATAGTTAATGAAACTGTATGATCAAACTGCCTTTTTAAAAACGCTTTTGAATATATAAGGAAATGATTTTTTAGACGTATTAAACCTACTGAAACTCACAAAACTCGTCAATTTGAGTGCGTTATTAAAACGCGTAGATAATATTTTGGAACAGTAATTTTTTAAAAATCAAACCTAAATGTATCCCTTTAAATGTCAAAGAATGATTAGTGTTTCTGGTTGCGCCAAGAGCTAAAGTCGTTAGTCCATAATGTAGTGCATGCTTTTATCGCGAGAGGTGGCTGTGAACTTCCCCCGTTGGATGGCGAGATCCAGCGTCGACTTACATTTCAGCTGAAAAAGGCTAAGACATCTTACCCGCCAGTGTGTACCGGAAATAAGGAATATAAGAGACATGACCTTGGAAGCAGCCCTGGTTTGCCAGTGATGTGTTATGGTGATGATGGGTCAGGAATGATGAAAGATCGCGTGCGATACGTGGCCCGTTGTCAGGGTACTACTCCGGCATTCGCTTGGTGTTGATTGGAGATACTAGAGTAAATTAACGATCAGGGCAACCAACCGTTGAATTCACCTCCAGATAGAGGCCAATTCGACCTCGCTATGTACCTGGTGTCGAAAATTCGCCACTATGCAGGTTCAGACCCTAGTACCTCTCGGCTGGAGTCCGAGGCAGACTTTACTTCTTAACGATACATTTCTTTACGTATCTTCTACTTAGACCATTATTCTTTCTAATCATTTGCCTTTTTAATATAAAAAATACATTTGTAGTATCTGCATATCGTATTCTTTAAAACATCGCCACTGCACCCAGAATGTCTCTGAGACAGACGAGCCTTGAAACAGTAAAAAAGTGTCACCTTTTAAGCAGATATCGAAATAATGGCCGTGATGAGCAGTTGAAGAGGAGAAAGTTTGATGAATTGAAACAAATTCTTCACTGCGCAACCGTGTTGATAACGATCTCCTTCCGGCTGTGATTTATGAAGTTCGCACAGTCATCGTGTACTGCCCGCGCCACGGAAGATTTATTGAGAACGTTTTCAGGGACTGCAGAAACCAACTTTCCACTACTAAATGAAACCATGTAATAACTGGGATGCCTGATGCTCAGGAACATTTAACTGAGATTTTCTCTTTCTTTGCTGCTTGGTGATACAACATAGCATGCGCTTGTGTTCTGTTGATGAGTAAAGTTAGGGAAGTTTGCTATTTGGTATAAATTCATTTACTTATTGAAAAGAACTTTTTATGGTTATGTTAACTATGTGATCATTCATCCTATTTCCTGAAACTTTATATAAAATAGATATGAACCATTTAATATTTTTTCATTTACAATTGTCCTCTTTTCATCATCGACCTTCCTCGCGTAAATTCCTTACTTAACTAGACCAATCATTCTTGGTTCTTTCTCATTTCCTTCTTTGTTAATAACGTTTGAATTTTGGCTCGTTAAAAGACATATATTATTAATTTTCTCTTTGTTTTGTTGCAGGTAGCGTTTTGGCGATTTCCGATCAATTGCGGTGTCAAGTCTCCTTCAAGTAGTGCACAGCTCAGGCACTCTGAATGTATCCCAAAAAACTTTATTACAAATATAATTTTGTGATTAGGCCATGCCTTATTCCGTCTCTTATAAAACGATTACATGCATCATTCCAGACCTCTATTTATAGTAAATTAGAAATGACCTCGAAGAAAAAATTCTTTGTTTCATTCTTTCAGTACGTAACTTGGTTTCAGGTATCCAATTCTGCATAAATGATGCATGTACGATATTTTATAATATACATTGAACTTCTGATACCTTGTTATAAAATTTTCCAAAGCACAGTTTTATAAAATCATTTTATTAACAAATACATAAACTCGCAAGTATATTGTTTCGACCAATACAGTCTTGAATTGTAGACCAAAACATAGCCATCTGTTGAATGAGCCGTGTTCGCGTATTTACTAGTCTGCTTATGACTATTCAGACAACCAACACTATGTGCAGAGATCATTAATTTTACTCGCACGCCTCGTATTGTTCATATCACACTCCTGCCGTCAACCTCCTCAGTAGTACTAGGAACATCTCGAAAGTTACGACAGTTAGTGTATGTATACGCCCCCTATTGCTGTGATAACATAGGGTCCTTTCCATCATCGTACCGGAGTGGTACCTCAGTGCATCAACTGCTGTCACTGCAGCGCCTCTGACTGGGAGGTCCTAGGTTCGAGTCCTGGCGGCAGGGTTTTCGACACTAGCTCTTCAGCTATGTCGAAATTTATTCACTGTCTGGAGGAGAATTCTAGCAGCCGGCCGCTCTGATCGGTAGTTTCCAGTGGTTTCTCCGATCAACACCAGGCGAATGCCGGGCAGTTCCCCACCAACGGGCAACGGGCCACGGACCCCGCGACCTGTCCTCTTCTGCCTATTCTCTCCCTTACACACACACATTAACATGCACTACAATACACGCATTCTGGGAGACCGGTCAGGAGCTTAGAGCTTGTCCCCGGCTGGGCGGTGCTCTGCTGGTGGGAGAGTCCTGGTTGGAAACCCCACTAGCCGACGGTAGGTCGGCGCCGGATCCTCATCCGGCGGGAAAATCACTGCCATCTCCGAGAAAAGCATGCACTACACTAAGGGGACTAATGACCAAAACAGTTGCGCGCCCGGAACACGAAAAATGAATCAATCAAACAATCAACGTACGTAGTTTCATTCGCATTGTTACAACATTCTTCTATTGTGGTTGAAATTTAATTTACAAATTGAATATTGATATTCTCATAGAACTACATTTCT